>CM069554.1:2160000-4560000 GCA_035773235.1 Eospalax fontanierii | reverse complement strand
AATGGGGATAATGGACAGGCTTGTCTGGTTTCTAATTTTAATGGGAATGCTTCAAGTAAAATGGTGTTGGCTGTGGGTCTTTTTGCATATAGCTTTAATTATGCTGTGATATGTTACATTTAGTACAATTTCCACTAGGACTTTTAACATGAATGTATGTTGGACTTTGTCAAAGGTTTTTTTTCTGAATATGTAAGGAGATATTCATGTGATTTTTGTCTTTAAGTCCACTTATATGATTTATTACATGTATTGACTTACATATATTGATGACCATCTCTAGCTGAAACTGCTTGCATTAATTTTTTGTTTGGTGTTCTGTATGCTTCTTGTATCTGTATGAGTATGTCTTTCATTAGTTTAGGGACATTTTCTTCGATAACGCTGTTGGAGATCTGTCTGATCAGTGCCATTGACCTGGAATTCCCTTCCTCCATGCCTATGATGCATGAATTCTGGCTTTTCATGGGGTCCCACATTTCCTGCTTATTCCATTCCTGTGTTTTAAATTTTTTTCAGATCCTTTGCTGAAGTAATCAAATTCTTCAACTTTTATCATATGGTCTTTGTTGGGTCCCTCGACCAGCAAGGAAAAACCGCACTCCAGGCGTACTGGTTGCAAGCAGTTTTATTTAGTCCTTCTTCCAAGACAGCAACTCTTCCCCCAAACAGCAACTCGAACTCCCACTCTCTTCCTGGGCTTCTTCTCCTTTTATATCCCCTAGCTTAGCCAATTGCCTAAAAGGTCAAGTCTGCAAGCAGCGGGCCTCCAATCATGATAAACATCACATGCAGGTCACAAGGCATGCATGCTCTTAACAACCAGTCATACTTCCTTCCTGTAACCTTGGCAACCTCCTGGCTCTAGGAGGAAGCAGCAGCAGGATGCCATCTTTATTTCTCCCCACAATTCCCCCTTTTAGTTTTTCTAAGGGACCATGCCTGTCTTAGGCACCCCGGGTTTAGCATCTCCTTACCCGTCATCGGCTACCCCTCTGGCTAAGGGGCCTGTCTTAGGTTGGTAGAGCATTACCGGGTGCTTACCCATCACTGACTACCGGTCCAGCATAATGAGCCATAGTTCTGGGGAATCATGGTGATGGAGAGCTAAGATGGCCTGTGCCAGAAAAGCCTGCTGCTGTTTTTAATATTGCTCGGAAGCCAACTGCCACCAGAAGGACAACAATTATACTTAAGCCAATCATTCCGGCCCACTGCTTGGCAAACAAGAATCCTTGCATGATCCATTTGGTCCATTGGTCAATAAAGGTTACATCAATCTTTGTGGAATTTATAGCGAGCATCTGAATACGCAGCTCAGCGGTTAAGTTGTCAAACTGATATGACCAGGATCCGTTAGGACCTAGCATATAACTAATTTGTTGGGACAAATTTAATGCCTTAAAGGCATTATCAACAAATGAAGGAGTAACACAAAGCCCAGGAAGGTTTAACACACAAGAGGTGCCCATGAACTGGAATTAGGTATTAACTAACAGCAGTCCTGTCTTTGAGTGAAGGTTCATGGCCTGTTGAACTGCCATAGTACTGTTCCAGGCAACTCAACTGTCCATTCCATAAGATTCTTCTTTACCCATTGGTGGTGAAGATGGGTGGCAGCAAGGAGGAACTGCTGGTAACCGGTAGTGGGACCGGCCACGCTTTGGCTACAGCCCACAACTTCAGCTCCTCTGCAAAACTACGTTGTGCCATTATGAAGATCCCTGCTATTCTCAGCCAGGTCATCTGGGTTGTCATTTTCTGAATATCCTTCCACTGTTCTCACCAGTTGATCAGGAATCCACACTGGAGCGTCTGCACCCTGCGGAAAAACACAAACAGCTCCTCGCATCCGTCTTAAGACCGGATGCGGGCCCTTCCATTGTTTTGTCATGATGTCTCTCCATCTAACATATTCACGTGGGGAGTCATGGCCTCGGGCATGACGTTCAGCCGCGGATAGGCCAAAAGCATCCAGCTTTAAAAAATTAAATATATATATTACAAGAGTTAATTGATGCTTGGGACTCTGTGGGTATAGTTTGGCTCCTACTCCCCCTTTTTGTTTTATAAGAAGGGTTTTAATTGTAGCGTGTGCTCGCTCAACCACACTTTGACCTGTAGGATTATAGGGGATGCCAGTAATGTGGGTAATAGCAAATTCTTTACAAAAAGATTTAAATGCCAGTGCGGTATAGGCTGGTCTATTATCCATCTGTAAGGTACATGGCACCCCCCATGCTGCAAAGGCCTTTAAGCAATGAGCAATGACCTCTTTTACTGTTTTCCAGTATGAGCAGAGGCATAGACGACATCAGAAAAGGTATCAATTGAAACATGGACGCAAGAAAATCATCCAAACCGAGGGATGTGTGTAACATCCATTTTCCAAATATGATTAGGCAAGAGACTTCTGGGGTTAACTCCCACCATAGGCTGAGACATATGAGGAACACAATGCTGGCATTCTTTAGTAATAGTCACGGCATTTTGTTTGGGGATAGAAAAACGTCTTGCTAACGTGCCAGTATTGATGAAAGCATCGTGCCTCTTGTTTCACTGAACATGCCAATAAAAAGCGGGAGTGCAAATCTGCCAGAGCATTCCCCTGCATCAAGGGGCTAAGAATGGACAAATGAGCACAAATGAATTCTATGTAAATGGGATGTAGGCGTTGTAATAAAAGGTTTTTTATTTCAGTAAGTAATTCCTGAACAGTCGATCGTGACGGTATATAATCCACCCACTCAAGACGCCTAGTGGCGTTGACAACATAGAGGCTGTCTGATAGTAAATTTAGAGGGCCTGGTACTAGTTTCAAAGCTAAAGCCACTGCAGCAAGCTCCACGGCTTGCGGGGACGGGGAGGAAATTGCTAATGGGTAAACTTTATCCTTCAAAACTACAGCACCGGTGTCCCCTTTAGCTCCATCCGTGAAAACTAAACTTGCATCAGCTAGTGGACGGTTGTGCACCACCTTAGGAAGGCATAGCGGTACCTGATTGCAAAATTGAATCCAAGGGTAAGAAGGATAGTGGGTATTAAAACATAAATTAAAACATGTAGCCAATATAGCCCAAACATCTATATTCTGACACAAGGTAGATATAAGGGATTTGGAATACGGGGTAATGTAAATGGCGGGATGGACACCGAAGACCTCCCGTGCTTTTTCAGTTGCTTTTAGGATTACTTGGCCCATCAGTTCTGGAAAGGTAGGCAAAACCTTTGAAGAATGTATAGCAAAATATACCCAAATTATAGGTCCGCCCTGCCATAGCAAGGCGGCAGGACTTGACTCTGGGATAACTAAAATAGATAATGGCTGAGTGGGATCCACGCGCTCAATCTGCATATCTTGCAGGTGGCGCTGCACCAGCTCTAGTGCCTGGCGTCCTGCGGGTGTTAACTTTCGGGGGGAGTCCAAGGAGATGTCTCCTTGTAAAATGGTAAATAATGGCTCTAATTCTTTTGTCGTTAACCGCAAATAAGGGTGTATCCAATTTATGTGGCCTAATAATTGCTGAAAATCATTTAAAGTATGTAACTTATCTAGACGCAGTCGAACTGTTAATGGTCCCACTTGTTTAGGAGTAACCTTCAATCCTAGATATTTAACCTTTGTCCCTTTCTGAACCTTTTTGGGGGCGATGTGAAGGCCCCATTCAAATAAGTTGGTTTTAATATGTATTAATGCCTTATGTACTTGCTCAGGCCATTTCCCTATAATAAGGATATCGTCCATATAGTGGTAAAATTTTAAGGAAGAAAATTTCAATTGAATTGAAGATATGGCCTGTGAAACATATATCTGGCACATGGTAGGGCTATTTGCCATGCCTTGAGGGAGGACCCTCCATTGATACCGTTGGTCAGGCCCCTCATGATTAATGGAAGGTAGGGTAAATGCAAAACGACAAGAATCCACTGGGTGCAATGGGATGGAAAAAAAACCAATCTTTTATATCTATAACAACCAAATGCCAATTCCGAGGAATGGAGGTGGCCAATGGGATTCCTAGTTGTACCGCTCCCATGGGCTGCATGGTGGCGTTTATGGCCCACAGATCATGAAGCAAACGCCAGTTACCAGGTTTCTTTTTGATGACAAAATCGGGGTATTTCAGGGTGAGGTAGAGGGAACTATATGCTGAAGGGCAAATTGTTCTTGGACCAGGGATTGTGCAGCCACCAACTTATCCTTAGTTAGGGGCCACTGCGGCACCCATACAGGTGCATTAGAAATTCATATGATTTTTAGTGGCTGTTTTTTCCTTGCAGTGGCCCCGAATGAAAACCCAGCCCTCCTTTTCCTTGATGTAAATTTGTTATTACTGGTTCTCTTTGACCCTGTTTATGTTTACCCAATCCCCCACCCTGGTATCCCATGTTAGCCATAATGTTTCATGCTTGTTGGCTACCTAGGTTGCCATACTGGTTGCTCAGCTGCAGTCCCATACATCGTAATACATCTCTTCCCCATAGTGTGACTGGAATTGGACACACATATGGTTGAAATGATCCTGTGTGCCCTTCTTTATGTTGCCAGGAGAGTACTGTAGCACTCTGAACAGGTTGATCAGCAACTCCCAATCCCTGTAATGTCTGAGTGGATCACTGCAAAGGCCATTGTTTGGGCCAGTCGCATTGGCGGATGATGCTTACATCGGCCCCTGTATCTAACAGCCCTTCAAATGGGACACTTTGAATTTTTAGAATCACCATAGGGCGGTCCTGCAAGGAGAGTGAAAGGTTGACAAAAGCATCTCCAGATGAACCAAAACCCCTTGTACCTCTCGGTTGTGAGTGACTTCTCCACCTGGCATGACAACTAGGCAGCACTAATAATTGTGCCACCTTCTCTCCTGGAACTATTATAGCAATGCCCTTTGGGGAAGATACAATAACTTTGACATTGCCAGTAAAATCAGCATCTATCACCCCGGGGTGAACCATGAGACCTTTAAGAGTTTTTGAACTGCGCCCAATTACCAAGCCTACTGTGTTCGGTGGGAGAGGGCCGGAGAAGGCGGTTTCACAAATCTGAGGGCCCATATCTGGGGTTAATACCATGTGGGAGGAGGAGTAGAGGTCCAGGCCTGCACTTCCAGGGGGGCTCGCAGGATTGGGGATTGTTGGTCTGCACCCCGAATACTCTGTTCCTGAGGGGGCCCCGAGGTGCTGGGTCCTGTTTCCCGTTTTTTGGCTGGGCATCTTGACTAACTGGCTGCCCAGTGATAGCCCGACGGGATCTACATTCATTGGCCCAGTGATTTCCTTTCCCGCATTTTGGGCACAGCCCAGGTTTGACCGGAGGGCAGTTTCCTCGAGGCTGCCTGCAATCTCTTTTCATATGGCCAGGTTTCCCGCACCAGAAACAATTGCCATCTCTCTGGGAATTAGTGATGATAGCTCCTAGCATCTTAGCTTGTTCTCGGGCCTGTATAACTCCAGCTGAAATCTGATCATGGACATCTCAGCAAATTTTTATCCATTTGTCCAAATTTTTCATTTTCCATGGACGAATGGCCTCCCTACACCATTTATTGGCATTCTCATATGCCAACTGTTTCACCAGTGGCATTGCCAGCTCCACGTCCCCCAAAACTTTTCCTGCTACTTCCAAAAGTCTGCTGACAAAATCTGCATAAGGTTCAATCGAACCTTGGACTACCTTTGAAACTGAAAATTTTAGGTCCCCTTTAGATGAGAGGGCACCCCAGGCTCTTCTGGCTACAACTGTCACTTGCTGGTATAGAGCAGGGGGATGTTCTAGCAGACTTCTTTCCCCTTCCCCTAACAAACAATCCACGTTCCAGGTAGGGTTTCCAGCTTGGGCATTACGCTTGGCTGTATCCTCAGCAACCTCCCGGCAAGCTGACCGCCATAGGAGATACTGGCCTGGGGCCAACACTGCCCTGCAAATGTCCTTCCAGTCTTGGGGACATAAGAAATCTTGGCCAATAGCCTCTACTATGGCTCTGGTATAAGGGGCAGTAACCCCATAGGCCTCCACGGCCTGTTTCAATTCTTTCACAGATTTCCAGTCCACCCTCTCATAGGAGTGCTCATGGGTGTTAGGATCCTCCCGAACTGGAAATATGTGGTTAATTTCTGCTATATCTCTCCATGGGGTACCGGAAGCCTGTTTCCCACCCCATTGCTGTATTCCTTTACCTACGGGCCACGGAGGGGCCCTCGGGGGCTCTGGCGGATCACCCAAAGGGGGTCGAGGCCGCCACATGGTCTTAGAGTCCTCAAGAGTAGCACCTGCGTTTGGCTAACCCGTCTAGTTCATCACCCGACCTTTTACTTTCTGTATCTCCTTCTGACTCTAAGTCTGATGATTCCTCGCCCACTGTAGTGGATGCTTCCTCCTGCATCTCACACAGGGCCTGAATGCCCTCTGACAGCAAATCTTTAAACCTAAGGAGATGCTCCACCAAAACCTGCATACGAGCTGCAGAAGATAAATTCCCCATGACTTCCTGGGCTAGTCGCTTTCCCAGTGAACCTCACGTACGTGTCCTGCCTTCCGCGGCTCCCTGAGACTATCTCAGCTAATGATTACGGGCCCTTCCCTGTCGTAACAGGCTTATTAAGTACTCTTAGCTTAACTCAGGATACTCACCCATCCGAGTCACCGATCCGAGTCAGGGCACCATCTGTTGGGTCCCTCGACCAGCAAGGAAAAACCGCACTCCAGACGTACCGGTTGCAAGCAGTTTTATTTAGTCCTTCTTCCAAGACAGCAACTCTTCCCCCAAACAGCAACTCGAACTCCCACTCCCTTCCTGGGCTTCTTCTCCTTTTATATCCCCCAGCTTAGCCAATCGCCTAAAAGTTCAAGTCTGCAAGCAACGGGCCTCCAATCATGATAAACATCACATGCAGGTCACAAGGCATGCATGCTCTTAACAACCAGTCATACTTCCTTCCTGTAACCTTGGCAACCTCCTGGCTCTAGGAGGAAGCAGCAGCAGGATGCCATCTTTATTTCTCCCCACAGTCTTGATATTATATTTTCCACTGCATTCATGCTGTTTATGATGCTTTTCTCTATCATTTCAAGTTGGCTTATTGACTTTTTCAATTTCAGCTTCACTTCAACATGCATTTTCTTCAACTTTTCTATCTCATATGAATTCACTTTTCTTTTTTAATTAAAAAAAATTTTATTTTGATTTATTTTATGTGTATGAGTGTCATGCCTGCATGTGTGTAAGTGCACCTGTGTCATGCAGTGCCCAAGGAGCACAGAAAACGATGTTGGATCCCCTGGAACTAGAGTAAAGGTTGGTTGTTAGCTGACAGGTGGATGCTGGGATTTGAACTTGGGTCTTCTGAAAGAACAACCAGTGCCCTTAACTGCTGAGTCCTGTATTAAAAAAGAAAGAAGAAAGAATAAAAACAGATGTGTGTCTAATGTTTTTCTTCCCTATACTTTCATATAGCATTTACATTCAACATATATGAGGGACATCACACCTAAAGTTAAAATCATCAAGAACACACTGTATGGTTCAAGTCAATACCGTCAGCAAACAAGGGATGAAAGCTTCATAATTTTACCTGTATTTACATTTAGTGTTTGTGTGTGCACATGCCAAGTTGCACTTATGGAGGTCCAAGCACAGCTTACACAAGTTGATGATTTCCTTCCACCATGTGCGTTTTGGAGACGCAACTCAAGTTGTCTAGGTTGGATGCAAAGGCTCCCATCAGTTGAGCCATCTTATTGGCCTGAATCAGGCATTTGAGCCACTGAAGCTTCACGTTCTTTAACTAAAACTGAGTGCATGTTTCCCCATGTCTACCATTATTTGTAGCCCACAAAATATTTCACGTGATTTTTGTAATATTTGAAACAATACAATAATTTGATTTTTTTTGCCATTTTCATTAGATAATTACAATCATAGGAGGGACCAGCTTTAATTTTGGAAAAGATTGGACTTTAATATATGAATTCTTATCATTTCAACTGGTGGATACTAATATGATGTGTGTTATTGATATTTTATCAGATTTTACTTTGGGGAAGAAAACAGAGAGTCACAGTACAGAAGCAATCAGCTAACAACACACTATCGTTTTGGTCTCCCAGGTCCTCTGTAAGAGCAGCCAGTACTCTTAACCTTTGAGTCATTTCTACAGCCCCCATATTTATGTGTACCAGTGTTTGGCAACATGGCTGTATGGGCAGCATGTGAGTGCCTGCTGCCAGCAGGCCAAAAGTACAGAATGGATCTCCTGCAAATAGAGTTACAGCGGCTTGTGAAACTGGGTTCTTTGGAAGAGCAATAAATGCTTTTAACTGCTGAGCTATCGCTCTCAAGCCTTTGTGGGAATCTACATTACACTGGAAATCATACTGTGCTATTTGAACTGAAAGGTTGGCTCCAGAAATGGGGATACTTCATCTGAGACCCAAGCATGTTAGTTTCAAAGTGTCCTGTAAGGTCCATTGTCTGAAGCTGCAAGACTGTGACAGGAAGGGATGAGAACATCAAAATAATCGAAGACTAAAAACATTGCCTTCATACAGATAGCAAGAATGTGAACCACTTCCAATAGAGATTACTATTGTTTATCCCATGCCATAAAAGTGCACGAAATGGGAAAGAGAAGCTGAATGCTTAAACACCAGAAGCTCATCCACAGAGAGAAAGCTCAACTGGAAACTCCTGCCCGTGCCTCAGCCTCTTCAGTCACCTAATGCTGGGTGTGGTGAGCACTCACTTGATTTTCTCTCTCTCTCTCTCTCTCTCTCCCCCCCCCCCACTCTCCTTATTCTTTTAGGTGGGAGTCTCACCAGCAATGATACATCCCTGCCCAGGACCCTTAACCACTGTGTATGACCTCTGCTGGCTGCTCTAATGGGACTTTCCCAGTCAATTTCAGGTGGGTGTCTGTAAGCTTCTGGCTTGATGATGCTCCCTTTCTGCTATTATTTCTTCCTCTACTTGGAAGCCTCACCTAAGAAGGCTTGCTGTTTTGCCCATGACTCTACATCAGGAACACCAGCTGACTTGCCTCAGTGAGGCTTCCCCAGGAAATATCTGATGGAATTTTGAGCACCCATTTTGAAAACTGCTTATTCATTCATCCATCCACCCACCTACCTACTTACCTACCTTTCTATTGGGTTCTTGTAATCTATTCTTGTACTTTGGTTTGCTATATGGTTAAACAACTCATTTAGAACTAAAAGTACGGCTGCTGTGGATACTTTTCTGGACTACAGAGAACACTTGGTCAAGATAACAAACCTTTCAAGAATCAACAGAAATTTAAAATTGTGCGAAAACTTTAATACTTCCATTAATATACTTCTAAAAATACATATGTGAAGAAAGAGGCATGCCAAAAATAGCCACCTTGGCCCTGTGCGGCAGTACAAGCCTGTAATCCCAGTACTCAGGAGTCAGTTGCAGTCAGGCTCTTCTACACAGAGAGTTCCAGTCCAGCCAGAGTTGCACAGTGAGACCGTGTCTCAAGCAACGAAAATAAGAACAACTGCAAAAACCTCAAGGGGAAAAAATACTTGTGAATTCCTGAGAGGTGGATTAATATAATCATCAACCCTGAAACAAGGAAACATTTATTCTTTGAAACATACTCATCTTCATTGGATTAGATTTTGAGGAGTGATAGAGTAGGTAATTAATAAAATGAACACTGAGGGGAAAAAAGGAAAATATACAGAATGATCTGGAACCAAAAAGACATTCACAGATACAGAATTCTAACAACCAACTCAGTTTAAATCAATGGACAATCAAACAAACCAACAAACCAAGGGAGGTCTAAGTCCCATTCAGAAATAATCAACATGAACCCGATGAGGCAATACTGAATGGCTGGGCATAAGGGCCCCAAGCTGATGCCTGAACTGAGGTAGATGATTACATTAATGAAAGGTGATTGTCTTTGGAGCACTACATTAAGGTACAAAAACTACAGATTAAAAATTATACTTCAGAGTAACAGAGATGGCTCAGGGTAAGAGCACACGTTGCTGTTGCAGGTCACCTGAATTTGGTCCCCAGCAGCCAGGTGGTGGAAAATAACTGTCCCTAATGCCATTCCAGGGTATCTGATACACTCTTCTGGCTTCCTCAGGCACTGCAAGCACGGGCGTACTTATATACGCACAGGCAAAACACTCAGAAACAATAAAACAAAACAGAGAAAATACTACCACTATCAACGAAATACCTTTTAACCCCAAAGGGAATACGAGATGCGTTAGTTACTCTTCTCACTGCTGCGGCAAAATACCTGGAGAAAAGTAGTCTCAGGAAAGAAGGCTTTATTCTGGCTTACATTTTCAGAGAATGCTTTGCATCACGTACGGAACGCAGGGTAAGCGCAGCAGAGTCCAGCTGTTCATATTGCATCCACCAGTAGGAATCAGAGAGCAAACAGGAATTTGGGTCCTCTATAAAATCTCAAGGCCAGTACCCAGTGACCCACCTCCTCTATCTAGACTCTATTTCTTAATGATTCCACAATATTCAAAATCTGTCACAAGCCTGGGACCAATTGTTCAAACATATGTAATTATGGGTGACATTTCATATTCAAACCACAATATAACTTTAATTGTAGAACCTAATGTAAGCATGGCCAAGGAACACGGATTTAGCTTATCTGAAACCACATTTTCCCAAGCCGTTAGAGTAGTAGGACTTTCTTTTCCTTTCTGTCGTAGAAGAATGTTGTGTACCAAGGCACGATGAAATACATTGATCGTAAATCAGGTAGGCATATTGTATATCAAAGTGGGGAGAGCTCTGTAACAGAATTCAGATGTGATTTGATGACATTATTAGTCTTTTAATGGATTAACAGAAGGGGGAGGACATTGGCTGTGACTTCCCAAGAGCCATGTGAACTTCAGGAGTAGATCATTTAGTGCCAGAGTTCAGGTTGGAGTCCCCTTCTTGACATTGTAGACTGAAAGAGCAGATTTCATTCTAGTGAATAATATTGTTTTAGACATGGTTAAATGGTTTATTGACCCAAAGGACATGCAAGTCTATGTCAGAAAATATTTATCCCTTAGAAGGAAGAATTTTAGTAACATTTAATATTTTTATTGGAATCTGTCCTTTGTGCAAGATTATGTAATGGCAGTCAATGCTTACGTTTACCTCCTGCATTTTTACAGATGAATAGCAGACAGGCCTTTCACTTTTTATCCAAGGGCACAGGGGACTGGAGTGGTCAACAGAATCATACTCAATGTCTTAGTTTTATTTTCTTTGTGTGACTCATTTCTTCTTCAATTTTCTGTAAGATGGACTTACACTTAATCCTCAAAAACAGGCTTCAGAGTCATGATGTATCTCAGTGAACTCCTGTGAGGTGTTGAAGCTAGGACACATTCTGGCCATTCAGTTATGAAGTCTAGCTGAAACTTTTAGGGGGACACCTCTGAGTGTTTTATTGCATATAAGGAATTACTAATTCTGGAATTTGGGGGACTAAGACTGAAAATGACAGCTCTCAGACTTGAGTTTTTGCATCAACAGTGTATGCTACACAAATCTTTTTTGAAAAGTAATTGGTAAATTTTAAGAGAACAAAGTCTCAATATAGAAATAAAATTACTCATTTCATGTATGCTACCAAGAGTTACCTGAGGCACTGGTGGTTATCTGTAGTGTCTCAGTGGGGATTCCACCACCAAATCTTGGGCAGCATTACCCTGAAAGCTCAGTCCTCACTGGAGTTGAAGGCTCATTCTCACGTTGTAGAATGTGACCCGCACTGGTGACTTCTCTGGGGAGAAGGGGGAGGGGACCTTGTGTTCTTTTAGAATTCCAGCAACAGTGCTCTTTTCCATTTGGTCTATATTACACTTACGGTAATCACTGGCCTTCTTGAGCCTTCTTTTTTTCTTTGGGTTTCTCTGTCTTAGCAGATGTTAATTAGTCAAAGAAAAAAATTTTGAGGACTAGGTTATCAACTGGATTTGTTGGTGTACTTATTTGCCAGGTACTTTAGACTGTCTTCTTTTGCCAAAAACACTATATGGTAAAATTTAAGTGATGCCTGGAGTAGACTAGTTAGTGAAATAAGAACCTAGTAATTGTATTTCCTAAGTTGAATATATTCTTTTACATCTATAATCTTCCCTTTTATCTCTTATAAACCTCTTTGCAACTTTCGCAGACCTGGAGTAACAGGTTGAAGCTTTCTGGTTTTGTCATCACTTTTTGGTGTTTCCATTTTAAAACAATCCGTATACTAGGACAATGCTACCATTCAAAGTCCAATTGTATCTAAAAAGCAGTAGTCTTTAATCTTTAATTATCCTTATCATGTGTGTATATATGTGTGTACTGTCTATAACTTTATATATTTCTGATTTGATAGTTTATTTCCCTCTTGCTTTTGAAAATGTAGAAAATACTTGATTTTTCACTGGAATAGTAATGTTCCAATAAAGACACAAAAATTTGCACATGGTAATGGAGAGATGGCTCAGTGCTTAAGAGCATGGGCTGCTCTTGCAGAGGACTCTGGTTCAGTTCCCAGCACCCACTTGGTGTCTACAACCACTTGTAACTCCAGTTTCAGGAAATTCAACAACTTTTTCTGACAACCACATTGGCATTGTGGATGGTATTGGATGAGACAGGTTTTAGTGTGAAATCTGCAGTTTTCCTCTGTCAAAATGGGACCGTGCCCACCCACACCTTGCACAGCCACGTGCGCACACACAATTGATCAAAACACAACACTAGGTGCTTGACTGACGAAGGAAGAAACCAATAGAGCCAGCTTCCTCCCACCCAACCGGTGACTTGAGGGGGAGAGCCTAAGAGGGAAGCAGGGAATTTTAGGAAGATGGTGCTAGGTGGTGGGTCACCATCTTAAAGGAGGTCCACGCTAGCGGTTCTGATTAAAATGTAAAAAACCTGCAGCCGGACTTCACTATGAAGATTCTGTTCCCTCTCCCCATAATTCCTTTTGTTCTTAACACACAGGTGTACTTATATAGTGCAGGCAAAACACCAATACCTATAAAAGAAAAGTAAATTTAAAAAAATTTTCTAAGTCACCAATGAACACAGGCAAAACATGTTAATTGTTCTGGAGATATTTTTATTTTCACAATAAAATTGAACTAACCATATTTGAACTTAAGTTCATTATAGCATACATTTAGAAATTATTTTTGTTAAAATAAAGTAATTTATTTCTCTGCTATAATATATGTGCTGCGCCAGATCAAAAGCAGAGAACTGTGTATCCTACAGGAGACGTAGACCAATGGAAGATCACCATCCATCAATTCTGCTTCTCTACACCCCACCCTGTTACCAGAAACTATGCAACAAAGAATGTTGTAGAGAACAGAAGCTCCAGAACACGTCTGCACCACGACAGTGGATCCAGTAGATGACCTCACAGTGGGATTGACAGTCCAGCATGTCTACCTGCAGGACAGAGAGGACAACCCAGAAGCTGCTCTGTCCATGCAGCAGGATGCCTCAGCACTTCTGTTCTGGCCAGAAGACCTGGAAAATTTAGAGTTGCTGCTATTTAGTCCATGTTGGAAGGCCGATAGAGCTGCAGTCTACCACTGGAGGACTGTAGCAGCAACAGCAGCCACAGGAGTAGGCACACTCGGCAGGAAGAAGAAAACACGCAGGAAGGGAATGACTTTTTCCCTAGATGTCTTTATTTAGATGTAAATCACATTTTGTGCCTGTTTTCAATCAAAGCCTGGCTCTAGGTTTTATGACAGGACACACATATAATGCAATACATCCCTTAAGTACCGGAAAACACAACATATAGTATCTATGCTTATCAGAGACAGATGCAAATATACCCTCACAAGTGTGAACACATCCACAGGCCTTTCACAAGCATTATCAGGCAAGTGAGGAACAGGTAAAGCTGCAAACAAAGGTTTTACCGCAGGGAGTATTATGTAATTGATCATGACAAAGCTATTCATTTCATAAACACTGATGCACAGACCGCAACTAAATGCAATCAGGTGCAAAAGTACATCTCCCTACCCAACAAGCATGCTAAGGGTAGATTTTTTTTTTTCAATGGATGATTACTATCCAGGTGTGTTGCATATGCCTTCAATAGCAGCACTTGGGAGGCAGACACAGGTGAATATCCTGCCCACAAACCACAAAGGCTATTACCACTACTATTAGTTACATGCTGCAACTAGAAGGTAAGCCACTATGGCTGAAGACATCACACACTCTGGTAATAGGACATTGAAAAAGATGCTGGAATTAGGTGGAAACTTCCTTCATACTGGCTAGTTTGCCATGGTGCCAGGCACAATGCCAATTGCTGGGGGAGAACCGTCACCAATGATCCTGCTCAGCTATAAACCCTGTGTGAAGTACCAACAGGACAGGCAGAATACACCTCCTGGTGTGAGAGTGGCACAACTACTGTTCTAGTACCACAAGCTTTCGGACTGGGTTTACACCCCACTCCACAGGAGAAAAATCTATGTTTGACAGCCTGAAAAAAACTTGAGGAGAGTTCACAGGCCTCAGGAGGAAAGCAACTGCTGTTGTTTTTTTCAGGTGGATGGGATGTGCCTCTCAAATTCCCTTCTCAAGATTTTATTCAGTTCAAGCCTACAGATCACTGCTCTTGTCAGCTGCAATCCATCATGGAAGGAACATTCCTTTCACAGTGGCTGGAACACCACAAACACTCAGAACCAATGATGAAGACCCTGGGAAAAAGTGAGTCCTGCTCTGGCACAGTGGCCCCATGTTAGCCATGGGTGGACATTTATATCTACCTCCCGTCCCTGCAAGTGATCTAAAAGCATTATAAAAAAAAATTTAAGAGCCAGAGGAAGGGGTGGACTATTGTCTAGCAATTTCCTTTGAATTGACAATCCTCTCAAAGGAGTCATGAGACTAAAGAATAAATTCTAGAATGTTCAATTTTACAAGATCCCCAAGACCACGCCACAAGGTTATAGAAACAGTATTTCAAGAAGAAATTCCCCAACTAACCAAGCTGCCAGCCAGCTGTGCAGAAATCTCCAGAATTTCCATTTCCATGAGTAATCACTTAGGCTGGATATGCTTTTTGGTGATCACCTGTCTGATTGTTCATGCTCCTGTAAATAAGCCCAATAAAATGGTTGGTTCACCTAACTGAACTTTAACAGACTTAACTTTTTCCTGTCAGTTCTCTATCTCAGGTGAGTACACATTTCCTCATGTTTCCCCATGTCTCACAAAATGTTGCTTTTGGAACTGTGACAGCACAATCCTTGCCCGTGTTCTTTATATTCCTAGTGGTAGACTGAGTTATCTGTAACTGAAGTGGAACTAATATAAAACATTAACACCACTTGGAGTTCACATTTCTAGGAATTTTCCATGTGTTGATACTGAAAGAGCACTATACTGTGAAACTGCTCTACCATGTAATTTCAGGAAGGTTAACAACTACAGGCATTGTTCACATTAACAGGATTCTTTGCCACAGTCAATTTCCTCTTGTAATTGGAGAGAACTATGAAATGTAAAGGCATTCTGCATTGTTTCCATTGACAGGGTTTTTCTCCAGTATGAACTTTTTCATGTAATTTATACCATATACAGGATTTTCCACATAGCCTTCATTCATTGGGTTTTGGTACAATATTAATTTTTCATGTAAATGAAGATAACTGTGACAGCTAAAGGCTTTACTGAACTGTTTACAAACTTCATAGTTTGACTAAAATATGAACTCATTCATATAAAGATGACTGTGGCATCTAAGGGCTTTTCCACACTGTTCATATTCACAGGGTTTTGTCTAGTATGATTTTTTTCATGTCTTTGAGCATCGCTGTGACATCTGAAGGTTTTTCCACACTGTTTACATGCATAGGGTTTCTCTCTAGTATGTGTTTTTTCATGTCTTTGTAGATTACTATTTCGTCTAAAGGCTTTACCACATTGTCTACATTCATACGGTTTTTCTCCAGTATGACTTTCTTCATGGAACTGTAAGGACCTAGAAAATGTAAAGGCCTTACCACATTGTTTACATTCATAGGGTTTCTCTCCAGTATGAATTTTTTCATGTAACTGAAGGTAACTATGACTTCTAAAGGCTTTTCCACACTGCTCACATGCATAGGGTTTCTCTCCAGTATGTGTTGTTATATGTCTTTGAAGATGACTGTTACTTCTAAAGGCTTTTCCACACTGTTCACATGCATAGGGTCTCTCTCCAGTATGCGTCATTTCATGTCTTTGAAGATGACTATTGTTTCTAAAGGCTTTACCGCATTGTTTGCATGCACAAGGCTTTTCCCCTGTGTGACTTTTTTCATGTAACTGAAGATCACTGTGACGTCTAAATGCTTTATTACACTGTTTACATTCATACGGTTTTTCTCCAGTGTGACTTTTTTCATGTAACTGTAAGGAACTAGAAAATGTAAAGGCTTTTCCACATTGTTTACATTTATATGGTTTTTCTCCAGTATGGATTTTTTCATGTAATTGAAGATAACTGTGACTTCTAAAGGCTTTACCACAAAGTTTACATTCATAGGGCTTCCCTACAGTATGAATTTTTTCATGTCTTTGAAGAGGACTATGATGTGTAAAGGCTTTACCACACTGTTTGCATTCATATAGATTTTCTCCAGTATGACTTTTTTTATGTAAATGTAAAGAACTAGGAAATCTAAAGGCTTTCCCACACTGTTTACATTCATAGGGTTTTTCACCACTATGAATTCTTTCATGTAGTCGAAGAGAAGAGGAAGAACTCAGTTGTTTTCCACATATATTACATTGATAATGCTTCCTTACAGTTTGAGTTCCTCCAGATGTGTGAACTGAACTGACATAAGCAGAGGCCTTTCGAGAGTCTTTGTATTGATGGAGATTTTCTGTACTGTCAGTTTCCTGATCTACCAACAAAGGTTGGAAATCAAAATAATTTAAAGATGTTTTATATTCAAAAGGTCCATTCACAGTGTGAGTTCTCATATGTCTTTGATCGCTTATGAGGGAGTTAGAGTTCTGTGGCTTGTTTCCATGTTCCTCATGCTCATATGATGTGTACTGAGAGTGAGAGGTAGGATAGTTATCAAAGGGAGAATGACACAGGGAAACATCTCCACACATACTGCTTTCACATGATGTTAGGTCACCAGAAATTTTCATGATCATATTGCCATTTGCTATCCAAGTGAATGTTTCTCCATTCTGATAATCTTCTTTATTTTCACAAAGTGCCTCAAGCACAGATTTTCTGTAAAAATGAAAAGTATAATAGTAAAAATCAATTTGATACAAAATGTAGATCACATATGTTCCCAAAATGAGGCAAAGTATATGTCTTCTGCTCTATCTGAATGGTCTGAAGCTAAGTATACTTATAATTCTACAATACAGTTCCCAGAGGGCTACTATAAAAATAGTGATAATTGTTAAAATAAGTTCCTAGTACTGTTTGCACATAAAATGCCCTGCAAACATTGAATAGGATTCTTAAATTAAGGCACTTGTTTATTTCCTAATGATAAAAAGTTGTGCTTGTTATTTTTATTTATTCATAAATGCTCATATTAAAATGTCTTTAATGGGGGATCTGGAGAGATGGCTCAGCTGACAAATACACTTACTGCTTTTTCACAGGACCAGAGTTTGGTTGGCAACACCCAAGGTAGCTCACACCTCTTGTAATTCCTGATCCATGAGTTAAAGACCTTCTTTTGGCCTCCTTGCACACATGAACAGAGATTTGCAAAGACACACACAGGCACACAGACATGCATGCATGCACAAATAAATGATAAATATAAGTCTTAAAAAAATTCCTTCAAAGGAACTTTGCTTCTACTTTTCTCAAATTACCTTTGATTTTTTCCAGAACTTTTATAGTAGTCTTTAATATTCTCATCTTCACATTTGTTTCCTAAAATATAGTTGAAGAAATTTTTTATGAATTAGAAATTACTGAACACTTTGCAGTTTTAGTGTATATGAACCACAAATGAGCCTGATTTATAAACCACAGTTTTCCCTTTTAATATTCCAAATCACCAAAGAACATTAATTCCAAGAAATACTTATTCATTCCTTAATAGACTAGTGAAGGTAAAATGATACTCTTACCTAGAGCAGTGAGGTTCCTGCATGTTTCCAGCATCACATCTCTGTAGAGATTCTTCTGAGAAGGATCCAGCAAAGCCCACTCTTCCTGGGTGAAGTTCACAGCCACATCCTCAAACGTCACAGAATCCTAAACATTCCACAGACTCCACTGATAACATGTTCATATAAGCCTGTGCTATCCACCACATTTTATTCCATGATGCAGAAGCTCTAATGCATGCTTGAGTGGTTCTGAAAGGAAGGGGCACTGGAGGGAAGCTCCTCTCACTACTGGGCCAGGACACAGGATGTGCTGCTGCTCTGCCCCATTCTCTTTCTATAGTGCATGTCTACCTCCTATCTCAGAAAGTCCAACCATCTGATGTATGGGACAGATTTAATTAGCATTCAAGAGCCTGCTTATCATTAGAAATGTTCACAATGTTTACATTTTGATGGCATGAGGGAATTTAACATTTAGTACAGACTGTATTAACATAAATGATAAATCACTTAGCATAAGCTATTTATACAAAGTCTATGGTATGTTATGAACTGTTGACATCTGTAAGTCTATTCGTTTTCTGTAAGTCTATTAATCAAGTCAAAACTCACAGAGATAACTAAAAGATGAGGCTCCATCACCCCAAATAATATCAGGCATTGAGTGTAATGAGCTTCCCGGTGGGCACAAATTCACACATGCTGTCACAGCTTGTTAAATGGGGAAATGGGCCCGTTCTCTGTACTTCCAAAAGAAATAATGTATGTGCAGCTATATGTAGATTACTCAAGCAAAATTTTAAAAAAGTTGACTTATATTTTTATTTTTTGGGTATGAGTATATTCCCGCATGCGTGTAAGTACACTCACGCTGTGCAGTCCACGTGGAGACCAGAAGAGAGCATCAGATCTCCTGGGACTGGAGTAGCAAACAATTGTTAGCCGACAAGTAGGTGCTGGAAATCAAACCTGAATCTTCTACAAGAGCAGCCAGTGCTCTTAATTGCAGAGCCATCACTCCAGTCCCTCAAGCAATTTTAATAAAATAACAAACATGATGCATGTCCCGGAGTGGCAACCCACTTGTAAATGGCATGGAGTAGCATGCCTCCTGGACTGGTGGAGCCCACCATGGGAATGTGGAGATGCTCTGAGAACAGCAGATGGTCTAGAGCAGACTCTATGAGCCCTGTTAGTAGTGCATCAAGGGCCAACGGGCCAAAGTTCCAGTGGGTTGCTTCAGAAGCAGCCTGGCCATGACTATGAGCGATAAGAAATATGTCCCAAGCAGAGGCAGTAGTCCAGAGAGAGACTGAAGAGTTAAGAGAGAAAGAGTGAGAAAGGGATATGAGATTTGCCTCCTCAGCACTAGCCTCTGACTTTGCTGATAAACAAAGGGGAAAAGAAATGGAAGTTATAATTGGCCATTTTTTATGACTAAGAGGGTAAAAAGGAAAGAAAGCCCCAGAGTAGGCTTATAGTACAAGGCCTATACTGGGACCCCTCAACCGGGAACCCATGAGAGAAGGCAGACAGTGATGAGAAAGGGAGCAACCCAGGAAAAGCTAAAAGTGCCCATCAGGCTCAATACAAAGAAAGGAGAAATCCAGGTGTCTTCCTGCTGATGGAGGCCTTAAAAAGCACAAGACTTTAGCAATCAGAGGATACTCAGCACTGGAGCTGTTGAATTTAGGAAGACGTTCAAACAAGCAGCAAAGGAGCTCCTCATCACCTGACTCCTGAGAGTATGGGACATAGGCGCAGATGATATTAGTTTAAATGTCACACAAACAGGAAGCTGAGCAATATAACCACTCATGCCTCCTTGAGTTAGAGGCTGCATAACCTGAAGCAGTACAGGGAGAATCAGTCTCTGATGGACTGGCTTGCA
This sequence comes from Eospalax fontanierii, assembly GCA_035773235.1. NCBI lineage: Eukaryota > Metazoa > Chordata > Mammalia > Rodentia > Spalacidae > Eospalax > Eospalax fontanierii. The sequence continues at coordinate 4,539,984 of CM069554.1, read as the reverse complement.
CAAGCCATTAGAGATACTTGGTTATCATCAGTGGAAGTTCCCATGGATATCAGGAACAGGGGGAGAATAAAAGCGAGACAGGCACTACTGAGAAAAATAGGTGTGAGGAAAGCAATGTATGGTGCCCCATTCACAGGACCAGACAGGACTGTGTTCAGTAGAGGTTTAATGAAGAACCTGATTGATCAAGGACCTTGAAAATGATATGGAGGTTTAGTGTCTGTGCTAAGCCCCTGAGTGGGACAGGACCTTTACAGGGCAGGAGAGGCTTTGACAGATTTAAGTGACTTAGACAAGCATGTAAAGTATGTCTGTAGGAGAATAGAACCTAAAAAATGTATAAAAGATTCAAAACAGAGAAAGAGGTCTTGGGTTATTTGAAAGTAAATATGGCAACACTTGTGTCATGCCCGAGTTCCTAAAGAAAAAATTGACAAAAAGACAAATTCTGTGCTGAAGAGCTTCTGGAAGGCTCTAAAACCTGAGGAACAGTTCACAAAAGGTATACCAAAGATAAAAACTATCCCAGGGGTGGATAATAACCTCCTCCCCTCCCAGAGTAAATGGTATTTTTTTCTCCTGTGAACAGTTATTCAAGGGGTAGCCAGGTCCTCTACCAGCATCCAGGTGCAGTCAATGGAGAAACAACAGGTGTGGTTAAAGTCAGAAGTCAGACCCAGGGCATATGTGGCCCTGGGAAGCAACAGGTAAAACAGGGGCAAGAGGAGCCTTATTCTTCCTTGGGGCTGTGCAGGGCCAAGCTTGAGCCAGCCCCAATGAGTTTATCAAGGGTAAAGAAATGCATGAAGCCTCCATGAAAGGACTCCAGGATACTAAATGGATTCCAGAAGATAACTAAAGATAGTAAAGAACTAACTAAATTAATTCCTCTTTTACATGCCATTTTAACCATGGATGTTGAGAAAACAGATGATAGAATGAAGGGTTTCCATGCTGTGTTAGACTCTGCTTATGTTTCACTTAGGATACAATGTTTACTTCTGTTCTTACAGATATGACACCCATTGGAAAGACATTAAGTCCACCTGAAGAAACAAGGATGGACTATAAATTCACACACAGTACAAGGGCCAGGTATAGCTGTAAAATCCTTGGGGGCTTTATGGTTAGGTAACGTACAAGTGATATCCACCATAACAGTCAAGAAATGTCTACAACAACCTGGGCCTATAGATGCCAAAGAGTAAATAGATACTTTATACAGTTGTTAACTAACAGTAAGACCCTATGGCTGAAGATGTGGCATGATGTGAGCATGGAAAGAGATCCAGCTGGTACCAAGCCAGAAACTCCCTGCAAATGAATGGCTGGCTTTCACTGTGGTGGAGGGTGCTTTGCAGACTGCTAGGGGAAAATGATCCCCAAAAGTTACGGATCCCGCGTGTTCCACTATCAGATACTAAGTAAAATGTTCTGGTTGGCACAATAGTGGTGCATCTAGTATATGTACAACCAGCAAATTTCTAATTGGATTTAAGGCCTGCTCCTCAGGCAGGAACACCTCTGGTAAGAAAGGTGGACCCTAGTGGTGGGAGTAGTTATAGGCCCCAGTGGGGGAGTCACTGTAATTTTTTGTAAGATGAATGTGATGCACCTACTTAGGTACTGTCTGAGCATCTGTGTTTATGCCAATAGGTTAGGTTATTATAGCAGTTAGTATTTGTATAAATGTTACTTTTTTTGTTGTGTTTTTATAGTAGAAGGAGTATCACTGAAACCAAATGATAATCCATGCCGAAATGGAAGGAACATCATCTGACACCTGTCACCCGCCCTTTTTCTGAGGCTCGGGGATTATAAAGGAAGACAATGGAGGAAACCATGTAAGAGTCAGAGGAGAAAGGAGTGGAGTGCTGCGTGAACTATTCCTTCTGACTGGCAGAATGAACCAAACACATGTGGAGCACAAAGCTTGGCTGACAAAGGAAGAAGCCAATAGAGTCAGCTACCCCTCCCAAGCACCCAGTGACTTGGGTTGTGTGTGAGACGAGGGACGAAGGTGTGAGTGGAGGAGGCCGGGAAAGAGATGGGGGTGGCACACGGTTTACCGTCTGGGGCGGCAGTGGATTGGTGGGGCCGGCAGTGGATTGGTGGGGCCGGCGAGAATGTGAAACTCGCTGCTTGGCCTCGGCAGGAGTCTACCCTCCTCCACAGTAACTGCTCTGTAAGTAAGTCCAAATAAACTCTGTCTTCCCAAACTGTGATTTAGAGAGATCATACTTCATTCAATTTGTTTTTCTGACCTAGAGAGGTGGACAGAGCTGAAAGCTGCTAGCGCCTCACAGAAATTCTTAAGATCCTAACAGAAATACAGCTATATCACTGAAAACTGTTCTCAGAATGCATAATGGCTCCCAAAAGCTCCACCTAGAAAGGTGCCTGAACAACTACTGGAGAACTTCGAGGCCAGAGGGTCAGCATCTTCAATATTTATTAGTGTTGATATGTCAATCTTTATATGTATATATAATGTTGATGAGGGTACTGTGAACCTTGTTTCAGGAGATTCCTGAAGTTTACTTTCACAAAGTACATTTTTTTTCTTTATGCGTGTGTGCATGGTTCAGATTCTCTGGAACTGGAGTTACAAGCAGCTGTGAGCCCCAAACATGGCTGCTGGAAACTGAACTCTGGTTCTCTAGATGAGCAGCAAGTGCTGTGAACTGCTGAGCCATCCTAAGTTTACTTTTAGAGTTTTATAAACCTCTCTATTCCCTTCATGAGAAAATATTGATTTAGAAGAAATACCTCCGAAACACTCCATCCCTTCCTCAGGCTCTTAGATCTTTCTTTTCCCCTTTGTGGCCATTTTTTCTGACATGTCCTCTGAGACTCTATTTGCATCCTTCTGTGCTTCTGGTGACTTCCAACACTAAGGTCAAAGGTATAATAGGGCAGACGCTTGTTCAGTCCATCCTACAACCAATCTATTGATTCAATGAAATCCTGATTTAATTCCAACACAGTTCTTCAGAGAAATTGAAAAAATAATCTCAAATTTTATTGGGAAGCACACAAAAAAACCTAGTTTAGCCAAAACAATCCTGAATAAAAGAACTGTTGGAGATATTACCATCCTTGATCTCAAACAGAGCTATAGTAATAAAAACAAATGGCACTAGCATAAAAGCAGACACACTGATCAATGGAAAAGAAGTGAGGACCCAGGTTTGAGTCCACACAGTTACAACTTGGTTTTTGACAAACGGGCCCAAAACACACACACTGGGAAAAGACAGCATGTTCAAGAAATGGTGCTAGTCAAACTGGATTGCTACATAAAGAATAATCAGAATATCTCTCACCATGCACAAACTTAACTCCAAAGGGATCAAGGACATGATATCCAGAATCTGATAGAGGAGAAAGTAGGGAATGCACCAGCACTAACAGGCCCAGGACTTTCTGAATGAGACTCCTATAGAAGTCTCATAATGACTTAAGACATTAAGTCCATAGTTGACAAACAGGGCTTCTGTATGGCAAAGGACACCATCATTTGAGTGAGGAGGCACCCTCCAGAACTGGAAAAAACATCTTTACCACTTATATGTCTTACAGAGGGTTCATACCTAGAATATATAAAGAACTCAAAAAACTAAACATGAAAAAAAAAACACAACACAATCCACTTAAAATTAAAAATTGGAGCAAGGAATTGAACAGAGAGCTCTCAAAAGATGAAACACACATGACAAAGACATATTTTAAAACTGTTTGACATCTTTAACCACTGGAGAAATTCAAATTAAAACAACTCTGACATTTCATCTTACCCCAGTCAGAATGGCTAAGATCCAAAACACAAATGATGACAGACCCTGGCAAGGATGGGGCAATGGGAATGCAAACTGGTGTAGCCACTATGTCAGGCATGTGGAGATTCCTCAAAAAGCTAAAAATGTATCTCCCACATGATCCAACCATGCCACTCTTGAATGTATACCCAAAGGAGTTTATATCCTACTACACAGATGTGTGTTCAATGCTGCTCTATATACAACAGGCAGGAAATGAAAAAAAAGGGAGAGAGATGTCTATCGACTGATGAAAAGACAACGAATGTATGGAACATTTACATATGGAACATTATTCAGTTCTTAAAAAAGAAATAATGAAACTCACAGTTAAATGGATGGAAGTAGAAACAATTGTCCTGAGTGAAGTAACTGAAACAAGAAAGTCAAAATCTCCATATTCTCTCTCATAAGTGTGTACTAGATTCAAATCCTTAGATATGTATGTTTCAACTGGAAATCCACCACAGGAAACTAGTAAATGACCGTGAGAATGCGTAATGGAGCAGAAGGGCTGAGGGGTGGGGAGTGGGAAGAGGGCGAGTACAAGGAGGGATAAGTAACAGCCTTCTAGAAGTCACAGGGCCAGGCATGGTGGTCCAAGTATTTAATCCCGCACTTTGAGGATTGGGTGTGTGTGTGTGTGCAGAGCCAGGTGGATCACTGTGAGATTGGCTAGCCTGGTCCACACAGTGACTCTGAGCCAGCTGGAGCTACAGGAAGACCCTATCAGAAAAATCCAAAAAACTAACCAAACCAAACCAAAAGGTCATATGGAAACCTACTACTATAGAATCTTGTTAAAGTCTGTACATATGTAATATACAAAAAGATTAAAAGGGGTTACCCAATAACCGGAAGAAATCACTCCTACTGGATACCACAGGCTAGAAAAGAAAAAAAGTTTAATGCCAGGAATAGACTCCCTTTTCAAAGAAAAATGTTTATTACTTTTACTATTATTGTTATTATTTTTTATGTGTATTAGTGTATTGCATGTAAGTAAGTGTACCTGTGTCATGTAAAACCCCAGAGGTAAAAAGAGGGCCACCAGATACCATGGAACTGGAGTCACCGATGGCTGTAGCCACAATGTGGGTGCTGGGAACTGAACCCAGGTTCTTGGTGGGAGTTCATCCACTGGAGCTTAGGCAACCTATCTAGTGTCACTCCCTTAAAGAAGATCAATTCTTCCTCACCAATCAGTGATGAGTTACCAATAGTTCCTCAGCTAAGGTTGGGGCCTCCTGCCCACTTCCCCTGTTCTATGCTGGTGTTTGTCTGAGTTTCGCGGGTTTGTGCATGCTCTCACCATTGCTGTAAATTCATATGAACAAGCTCCCAGGAGCCTGTAAATCTTTGTTTCTTTATAGTTACGCACCACCTGTGGCTCTTAAACTCTTTCTGCCCCTCTACTGCAATGGATACGGTTTAATATAGCAGTCCGATCCAGGGGCATGGTCTCCCATTTTTGAAACTGTTGACCAGGGGTTCCATGGACACTGAAACAGCACTGACATTGTGCCTGCTCTTGGTTACCCACTAGAACATATCAGTAAGACCGTACTGATGAAAAGAAACTACAAACACAAGTTATGGAACAGCAAGGTGAAATCAAGCTGGTAATGACTTCAAAGCTTCATCTCCATTGACCAGCTTTCACAGTGCTGAGAGGTGCTCTGCAGGATCTCAGAAAAGAGGGATGACCATCAACTTTACCTGCTGTGAATCCTCTGTGCTACAACAATTGGTCTAGCAAGATATGCCCAGTGGTATAATGGTGCCCCAAGTGGTACAGGAGTAACCAACCACTTTCTGATTGGATTTGAGGTTCACTTCACAAATTGCATCCCAGATCTGACACTGATGTCAGGTATAGGAACCTGTGGCTACTTAGGTCATAGAACATTGGGGTGGGCCTACTGATCTTCTTCTCCTACATAAACAGTTTTAAATCACCTAATAGCATTGTTATACTCATAGATTAATGCATCTCTCAGTTCTCATCAGTGAAGCTTCCTTATGTAGCAGATGGTGATTAAAACAGAGATGCACAACTGGTGAACGTACAGAGAAGAAGGCTACAGGCAGTTCACCCCAGAAGAGGACACCTGTACCAAAGTCTGGCCTCCCACAGCTCGGGGACCATTACGCAAGGCAGGTTGTCAGAGTCAAAAGTAGTAGAACGACCACACAGAAACACTTTTCCAGAGATCTGGGCTCATATGATCTCATAGCAGTTTTGACAGCACGCACAAGTCCTATACAAGCTTAAAGCAGACAAAATTCCGCATAGACGAGGGGAAGTGGCTGGGAAACCCCAAATCTAGCTGAGAAACTACTGGGAACATTTAGCTGCTGGGAGAGGACAAATTCAGTCCTTTTAAAGGAGTGACTTTGGGAAGGTAAACCAGCCTTCAGTGATGGACACTTGAAGACACATCTTTGACTCAATAGGCCTTAAAAAAAAAAAAAAATATATATATATATATATATGTGTGTATATATATATACACACACACACATATATACACACATATATATACACACACACACACACACACACACACACCCATATATAATGGAGTGTATGAAATCGGGCAAGGGAGGAGTAAGGGACAGATGCATATAGTGGAAGGTGTCTAAATATGATCAAAATATATTGTATGAAATTTGTAAAAATTCAATTAGAAAAACCTTTTACTGATGGATGTATAAAGTTAAGTAGACTACTTACTACCTAAAAAAAATAAATAAATGAATTACGGATAGGTAACAATGGAAGACATGAAATTGGGAGGGGGGAAGTGTGGAGGGCTGGAGGAAGGGAGGGGCTTCTGAATGTGATCAAAACAAAATCTGATCTAAAAAGCATAAAAGTCTGGAATAAAAAACATTATAACATACACATGTATGATACAGATATGTATATATTATATATACTTATTCGGGGCCCTTCAGTTCTTTCTGACTCATGTGGCCTGGTGCTTTCTTATGGTGAATTTCTTTTCATCTATACTGTTCCTTTGCTTTTGACTAGTTTCTTCCCTACTTTGCATTCTATGTAGGATTTATTTCATTCTGGAAGAAGAGGCCTAGAACTCAGACACACCCAGCCCAGGTCCTGATGGCCCTCACGTAAGCAGGGCTGGGAAGAAAATTCAAGCATGAACGGGAATAGCAGAAACGAAGAGAGCAAATGTCAGTCACTTGACCTCCCACATTAGAAAATGGAGAAAAGCACAGGAAATGACAACTGGAAAATGAAATCACAGACAGGAAGTCAATAGACAACACCAACAACCACAACACTGATTCTGCAAAACGTCAATAAAAACCCCAGGCACAGCGGCTCATACTTATAATCTCAGCACGCAAAATGTAGAGCTCACAGCTGGTTACTTTCAGATTCCTGATAAAGCACTAAATAAGACATCAATTTGAGGTCGAGGAAATGGGTCACCTGTGAAGTCACATAAGCATAAGGACAAGAAACAAATATGTGTGACTAAGTAAAAAGCTGCACACAGCACACATGCCTCCAATCCCAGTTCTGAGGAGGTGGAGAATACAGGATGCCTGGGGCCTGCTGGGCTGCTAGTCTAAGGGAACTGATGAACTCCTTGTTCAGAGAAAGAACCTGCCTTGATAAAGGTCAAGGGGATATCCAGATGGCTCAGTAAGTAAAAGCACTTTCCTGGCAAATATGTAAAATTCACAAAGCCCACATAAAGGTGGAAGGAGAAAACTGACTCCAAAAGCTTGTGCTCAGGCCTCCATACATGCGTCATGGCAAATGTGAGCCCCTCCATACACGTGATATACACAAACATATGTAATAAATAAAATTTCTAAATTCAAAAATAAGGAGTAAGTGACATATGGCATCACTCAATTTGACCTCTGGCCTCCAAAACCACATGGACACCTTCACACCTAAGTGTATTCAGATGATCACAAACACACAATTAATCAGCTCTAATAATCTGCCTGTGCTGAACTATCACCCTGGAAAGAACACTCTATTTTCAGAAAGCTTTTCAAATTCCCTCCCACTCCAACAAAGGTCAGAGTCCTACTAGAGCACAGAGTTCAACTGGTAGCAAGAAATGAAACCGCCTGGGCTCCACAACAACCCTGCCCAGAGTCTGGTCCCTTCTCTGCAGTGGTTTTGGTTCCCCATTTCTTTCCTATCTCAACTCGCTCCTTTTTAGGAAGGACTCCTTTTCAAAAGCCTAGATGTGGGCACTTGCCAGAAATTCCCAGGTCCCCAATTCCCATGGGGACGTCACTCCTCTCTCTAAGAGCTAACTGGGCCTCCACATGCACCATGGCCTTCCTCACAGCCTGTTGCTACCACCTCTGCTGAGTAGCAAAACACAGTAGTACAGATAATACCAGGTGCTGTTAGGACAGGACACAGCTGCCTGATTGGGTGCTCCAACCGGTGTGGAGCACCACACCCAGAGAGCCATTCCTCCATTCCTCCTGGCAGGTGGCCTAACTAGGCCCAACAATGCCCAATGTCCAAGTTTCCCCTAATAATCAGCAAGCCCTTTATAAGATCTCACCTAAGAGCTCTGCTTACCTGACCCCATTCCTGTGTTACAGAGGCATCATGTGCATGTGGGCACAGGAGTGGGTGGTCATAGAATGGTATCTTAGGCTAATCCTACCTTGTCAGTCAAGTGAGTCATAGGAGTATAACGTATCTCAGGAACCCACAAGTCTCTCAATGATCAAGTTCATCCTCTTGCTGTAGGACTCAAAACCCACTCTACCTCTGTTAAATTTAACAATAAAGAGATGATAGAGCAACAGTGGTCAGTCAGGGAAAGGAGAGCTGACACAATTCCCATCAGGAATGAAGTTCATGAGTAGAAAGGGCTTTGGGACCATGATTGGACCTAGAGGTATGAGAAAGAACATTAGATAGAAAATGGTACAATATATAGGAGAGCCAAACATAATGGGGACCTTAAGGAGAAGGAAAGGGTCTCCTTAAAAGCCTAGAGAGGGTTCTAGAGAGATGGCTTAGTGGTTAAGAGTATGCACTGCTCTTACAATGACCTGAGTTTGATTCCCACCAGCCACATGAGGCCACCCGCAGGATGCAGCTCCAAGAGGATCTCTTATCCTCTGACTACCATGGACACCTGCACTCATGTGTGCACACATGTATAATGAAACATAATTTTAAAAACAAAACACAACATAGAGGGAGTTTCATTTACTTCATTTAAGAATAAGTGAGATGGGGGAGGGAGAGACGAGAGAGAGAGCAAGAAAGAGAGAGAGATCCAATGCAAGGGCTGGTGGTGGGAGGCTAGAAGAGCTTGTTCAAGGAAAGACCACACAGCAATCCTCAGAAGATATTCATAGAAAAATTCCCTGAACAACTCCAAGAACAAAGGAAATACCAAACATTTAAGAATCACATCAACTGATGTGATTCAACAGAACTTACATGAGGAGCCAGGTTCCATAATATAAGAGCAGTCAAGTCACAGCACAGACTGCTTCTTAACTCTATCCAGAAAGCAGCAGGGAGCTGTAGCACTCAAGGTTTATTTAAGCAGGAGAGGAAGCAAACGTGGAAAGTAAGGACACACTGCGGAGTGGAGGCGCACAGAGCCGAGGGGCAGCTGCAGAGGGCCTTCCTCTACTATGCAGACTTGTCAGTCCTGAGCCACATTTCTCCTCCCTTTGCACGGTCCGGGTGTACAGTAGTCTATTTCCTGGAATAGTCGGAAACTTAGTTTGCAGAGCTTTTTAATCTCAAAATCACGGTTAAAATTAGATGCAAGAATATGAAGAGAGCTGTCAACGTCCGAAGACAGATCAATTTACTAGAAGAAATGGAAAAGGTGTCTGCACTTGTTCCTTAGAGAGGAGCTTCATGGGGGTCATGGAACCTGCCCAGACTGGCTGATGACTTTGCCCGCACCCCGTCCTTCCTCTTCCCTAGACAGGAAGCCTATCTCCTACCCAGCTGCTGGCCTTCTTCCTTTCCTTTCCCAGTGTTCCCAACCATGAGTTTGAGACTAATGTTCATTCACCCTAACCCATGTCCGACACACAGCACAAAAGCACGATCAGCGCTCTGGACAGTCAGCGGCACTGAACCTGCCCGCGCAGGCGGAGCCTCCCGCTCAGTGCCCGGAGCAGACGCAGCTGCAGCAGGAAACGCTACAGGCGGCCGCGCCCGGAATCTGGGCACCTGGACCGCACAGGACGCGGGCACGGCTGCCGGCCCAGCGCCGAGGACCCGGCCCAGCCCGCGCCCGGGGCTCCACGGCCGCGCCTCCCATCTGGGGACAGCGGGGAACAAGCTTACCATGTCCCGGCTTCCGGGCTCGCCCGCGCTCCCGGTGCAGCTCCCCGCCGCAGTGCTGGCAGCGTAGCACTCTTGGCACATCCATCTGCCACGTAGCCAAACCCGCAGCACAGAGCCGGGAACATGGCGCCGGATAGAACCCGCCTCCCGCCTCAAGCCAGCGCTCGTGATTGGGCAAAAAGGCCGGAAGCTCTGATTGGATAGTGCCACTCGTGATGCCTAAGTGACAGGAGTTGAAAGGATGGCGGAACACACCCCTTCCTGGCTCTAGCTTCCTATTCTTGCACAGACCTTGCCCAACTCCCAGGAGACTGGAATTCAAGCAGAACTTGCTTGGTCTGTCAGAGCAGGTATTGCTGTCTGGAGAAACTCACTAGACACTTTGTGTTCTTCCTCCTGGACATGGGACACTCACATACACAGTCTATACAATGTCCTAGGTCATTGTCCTCTTCTCTCAGATGTAGAAAGGCACTGAGCCACCATAGGGGACATTAGTGTTGAGCCTAGAGTCTGATATCCTCCAAGGATCTGGAATTTCCACGCAGGCACATTAAGACTTATCTTAGAACTCAGGCCTGCTCTTCTTAGATGGACTTTCTAAGAGGCCTGAAGAGTCCAGGCCGCTGTGTACCTACACGGCGCTCCTGTCACCACTTGATGAGACACAGTTAAGCTGTCTATGCTGTGGTTTCACAATTTCTGATTTATGGTGAAATGGCCAAACTGACTCCATTTTTTTCTCCCCATCTCCCTACCCTGCTCACCACAGCCATACAGGTCCCATAAAGGCTGCACCTGTTGCAGTTTCCGGGAGTATATTGTTTCTACACTACTGAGAAACTAACATTAAGCCATGCAGAATAACATGGAGTCATTATTCCTGCAATTCTGAGAAACGTGTAAACATGTTAGCTTTTTTGTTTTATGCCAAACAACATCCTATAGTTAAGACTATGTGTTCAGTGTCTGAACAGATGTAATCCCAAGTAAATGAGCACTTTCAATTATATCAAATTGGAGGAAACTTCATGTCCTCCCTGACAATATCCACAATATCCAACTGTGCAGTTTCCATAGGTGTTTCCCATAAATCTCTCCTAGGAGAAAGAAGTGTACCAGTTATTTGAATACAATTATGTTTATCCTCTTGCAATACATCTAATAAAAAGTACTGTAACAGGATTGGGCTACTTGCAATGCACTAAAGAAACATTGGGAAATGAAAGCAGAAGTAGCTCATAAGACGTTAGTCGACTCACTGAGTAATGCTGGGTGTGATGGGAATTTAGTAAAAGTTCGACAGATTGAGACACATAAATGGTGAGAGGAGAGCCTAAAGTGACTTCTTTGACTGTTTTTAGTAGAGCTGCAGTGTCAGAGATGGCCCTCATAGGGAGGATGTCCTCTGGCTACTGGGTCTAATTGTTGACTAAGTACCCCAGAGGCCTGCATCTTTCCACGTGTATCTCAGTCAGCATACCTATTGTAGGCTCTTCCTTTTCAAAGGAAGAAGGGAAGGTTATAACTTGGGTGCCCTAAGGCAGGGGCTTCTTTTAAAACCACCTTTAGGGTTATAATTACTACCTCTTCCTCCAGGCCTTGTTGTACAATAAGTAGCTGGTCTATTTAAGTTTCTGATATAGTGGCTTGGGTATTAATGAATAGTTTGAATCCAATTTTGACAATAACTAATGAGTTCTAAGGATCCTCTCAGGTGTTTTGTTTTTGTTTTTGTTTTGGTAGTAGCAAACTTCCTAATATTAGAAGTACAGTCAGATATGAGCAATCCAGAGGGAGTCACTTTATGATCCAGGTGTTTAACATCCTGATGAAAACTTTGCATTTTTTCTTCTGATACTTTATGGCCCTTATTAGTTACTGTATTTAGGAAGATGGTTCATTTTCTATGTTGGACCAGTCTTTTACCTTAGAATAAAAATCATATTTTACCATAAATAAAATCATATTTTACCATACAAAATTCTTCCTTATCTAAAAACACTTCCTTTTCCTTACTCTTCTTTCAATCTATATATTTTCATATCTTTTATTTTATTTTTTCTTTTAAAAGAAATTAGAAAATCTTTTTAAAAATAAAAATATTTCAAAATAATAAATAATAACAAAAAGGGGGCTGAAGAGTTGACTCAATAGTTAAGAGCACTGGCTGCTCTTACAGAGGACCTGGGTTCAGTTCCAAGCACCCACATAGTGGCTAACAACTGTCCTAATTCCAACTCCAGGGAAGCCCTCGTCTGTCCTCTGTGGACAACTCATTCATACACATAAAAATAATAAATAATAAATAAAATATTAAACACTTTAAATATTTCAAATGAAAATACATGAAGTTGTTTCTAAAACACAGACAGTATGTACAATGCAGCTTGAATATTAATAGTTATAAATACAGGCAAAATATACTAATGATCCTGGAGATATTTTTAATTCTCTTTCCAATTTAAATTAGTTACTAGTTAAACATTTATCTTATTATAACAGGCATGGCCCTTTCTTAAAAGCATTAACTATTCATGTGGTCCACAAGACAACTAAAAAGCACAACCAGAGATGGGCATGTCTCTCTCCACTCTGCTTTAATCTCCTTTTCTTCAGTGACACCTGCTTACCATTGTAATCAACATGACAATTATGCAACAACTTTTACATAAATGATTTTATTTGTATTTAAAAAGGAAAACATGCATAGAAATTGTTCTCACAAATGCATTGTGAAAGAACTAAATCTAAGTCATATTTCTGATGAAATTAAACACATTAGGATCATTTGAACAGATCACAACAATTTTAAATCTCTAAGCAGACTAAGAGGCTGAACACTACTGGGGTGGAAATGACATGGGATTTTTTTTAAACCAATGACTTTTTAGATTTAGATCTTCCCTTGACTTGGTGAAGATAAGCACATTAAAAACTTTATTATTCAAAACGAGGCAGTGGTAGCGAGGTAAGAGAGAACACAGGTCAATGGGAAATCCACCCTACATAGGAATACCTTAGTTGTAAAGATAAAAGTCATCCCAATATGTTGCCATTCACATATACACACACAAGCACCTTAAATTACACATTCAAGAATAGTGACTACATAGGAGTTTAAGGAAGGTAAATTGAATAGCTACATGTTTTGTTACACAATTTATTTTTAGTAGTTTTCAGAGATAATGGAGTTTAGTCCCCCATAAAAGCAATTAACAAGGGCTGGAGAGATGGCTCAGCAGTTAAAAGTTCTTACTGCCTTTGCAGATATCCTGGGTTAAGTTCCCAGCACTGACCTCAGGTGGCCCACAGTCATCTGTAACTCCCATTCCAGGGAATCTGATACCCTCTGGCCTCCATGGACATACACATACAGATAGAAAATAAAGTTTAAGAAGCAATTACATAAAAGTTATCTTTGATATGTATATATCTCATAGTCAGACTTCTTAGGAAAAGAAAGTAGAAAGGTAACATGCAATCTTTGTCAGATCATATTCTGGGCTGTGTTCACTGTGGCTGTTTCTACTGCTTTAGCCAAAACTGTGATCTGGACTCTAAGGTTCCAGGAAGAAAGATGAGGCACCTGCTGGAATCGGGGCACCCGATTCCTAATGCCCTTTGGTACCCTTGTCCAACCCACTCTCTGGCATCTGGATGAGAATCTCTCTACCTTTGGTTGACACAGATGCACACTCCGAACATGGCCTCATCATAATGACATGCAACAAGGGCTCACTCATTTCTTACTGCTGAGTCTTGGGATACCCAGGCTCCCTGGCTCTGGTGAGCTTCATTGTGATTTGCCTGACCAAGAAACTGCCTGACACATTTAATGAATCCAAGTTCCTGAGCATCAGCACACTGATGTTCTATACTGCTACGTTACTTCCTGTCTATCACAGCACTGGGGGTCATGGTCAGGGTGGTCATGGAGGTCTTCTTCATCTTGGCCTCCAGCATGGGGCTCCGAATTTGCATCTTTGCTCCTAAATGCTCTATTATCATGCTTAGACCAAAAGAAGTTATCAACAGGTTTTCAGGGATAAAATGCATTCTGGAATCAGTATACCTATTTAAGTAGAAACCTATGTGCTTTCCAAAATGCAGACTGGGTCTGAAGCAACTGTACAGCATTTTTCCAATGAGTCATTACTTTGAAATATGAGATTTACATAGATAAACAAAGGACATTTCCTCCTTGCTCTTTTAGTGTTATCATCATGATAAATTGAAACTATGACCTTTTAATGTGAATACATTTCTGGATATTTTCATGGTTACTCCCATCTAAGCTGAGAGGATATTTCAGTTTATGATTCCATCACCTACTGACTTTTGTCTTCTCTTTGGTTTACTGGATTAATTTTCTAAATTTTGAAATGTACTGATTTCCTGACTGTACATCAGTAACTTTCAGATTAGAAAAGTGTGTCATAGCTTGCTTCTCTTCACAAACATGCACTTAATTGCTGAGTAGCGTATATTTAGTTAGCTGGTTGTATATTTCAATTCTCACATTTTTTTCTGCAATATTGCTGAAGCTACTTTTGCAGAACATCTCTGGCACATCTCCTTTAATCAGCTCTGAAGCTGATTGGACATGAGCTACCCAGTATTCTTCAACTAAGTGTATTCATTGGACTGCAAGACACCTGATGGATGCACAGTGATTTTTTTTCCATCTAGTTTTGGAGATATTGTTCCATTTGTCCTTATTTAATTAATGATATATTGTTGGGCATAATGTAGGGTGGGCCTAGCCTAAGGCCACCAGCTGGGAGAAATAGAGGAATGGCTCCTGTGGGTGTGGCGTTCTGCTCTGGCTGATTATGAGACCAGCACCTGGAGGGAACCTGACTACCCGGGGACAAACTTACTATTGGCTGTATTTGAGACCCCACCCCATGAGGTCATTGGCTATCCAGACCTATAAGAGCTTGTGTACCTATTCAATAAACGAGTTTGTAGTGCCACGCACTTGGGCTGCTTCCCGTCCAACTCCTGGAGTCTGTGGCTTGACTCTGCGTCTACTCACCCCCAACCACTTGGCTGGCCCAAGTCGGTGAGACACGATGGAAACTGACACGACTATAATATATACCAACAATTATATATAAACATTGTACCCAGGTAATATCCTTGGATATTTGGAAGGATTTGTTGATGAGAGAAAAAGAAGCTGTTTATCCATCATATTTGTAGTTTACTTGTAAAAAATATATTGCTTCTTCTGTTGTCAGCATCTACTATAAAATGGGTTTCATTATATTTCAAATAGAGGCATACATTGGATAATAATTATATTTGTCGATCTATACTACAATTGTTAGAATTTAAGATGAAAAGGTGAGGTGATAAAGAAAACTGCCCTAAAATAAACAGAGAGCTTTATTTAGCTAAGAAGGGCAAGCAAGCTTTCTGTGGGAATGAAGGCTGTTGGGCTGGTGTCAGGGGAAGTCTTAAATTTTGGGGGACCTAGAAAAGGTGTTCAGGGATTTCATGCTTATCCCTGGATTTGGGGGATGGAGATGAAGAGTTCTGACAGAGGAGATGGAGAGTTCTGACAGAGGAACCAAATGTCTTCCATAAGGGGGGGTTATGTCTTCTGCCAGGGGCTAAGGAATCAGACATCTGGGCTGGGGGCTCCTGGGCTGAGGCTGCATGTTCTGAAATAGATAAAACTTCCTCCCTGTATAGGAAGTTGGATAGGCTAGTGGTCAGTTTATTTAATTGTTTGTCAAACTGTTGTCCTTCAACTATGCTTTGATCTTCTCACAGGTTTCTCTTCCCAGTACAATGCTAGCATTTTTTCCTATTCCACCCCACGATGCTTCTCTCTGCTTCTACACCTATGAGGTTTATCTTTCTGAGTCTTGTTTGCTTCATTAAACAAAGATAATCTCCATCTTCATCCACTTTCTTGAAATTTACATGACTTAATTCTTTTTATGGCTAAGTAAAACTTTGTGATATATATTATGTACCACATTTTTTTATCCCCTAATATGTGGATGAGCATCTATCATTTGACCACTGTGAATTGTAACTCAGTGAATATGAGCACTCAGGTGTCTCTGTAGTGATCTGGCTTTGATTCTTTTGGTATACATAACATTTTTCATGCATTAAATGTGGCAAAGTTTCTTGAGTCTGCACAGGTGTTACAAGTCTCTCACACTTGTGCATATATTCTTACAGAGGAAAGCTAGTTTTCTCCAATTTATTATTGCTATAATTTATTTTTGTATTCATACTGTCAATATGATGTTTTATCATATGTGATCAATGTCATTTTACTTATTTACAGTGGGAAAGATATTGAAACAGTTATTTTCTTCATCATTACAGCTAAGTCCATGGCGCAACTTAGAGAAGGATGAATTTATGGTTTCATAGTAGAAGATGAAGATATGAGAGTTTATACCGCGTCACATTGGTGCTGTAGAGAAGAAGCAGAGAGAAAATTCCAGCAACTTACACAAGGCAAGCCTCAGCTCTTTAAGGTTGCACAAAACCTCTCCAGCTGAGGCCCTATTATCCACTCATAGGCACCTATAGGGGAAATTTAGAACCACAGCAGATAGTATATATTTACTTTCAAATATCCTGTGATTTATTGAGACCAAAATCTTAAGCAGATGAGTACACGTATTTATATGACTAAAATATAATTTTTATTTTTTAAATTTTTGTTATTTTTAACTTATGTGCATGAATGTATTGCCTGGATACATGTAAGTGTACCAATGGTGTGCAATGCTCTCAGAGGTCAGAAGAGGCTGTAGGATCCCCTGGAGCTGGAGTGAGCTGCCATGCAGGTGCTGGGAATCAAACCTGGGTCCTCTGCAAGGGCAGTCAGTGCTCTTAACTACTTAGAAATCTCCCCAGAGACGAAATGTTTGTGTTTCCACTGATGCTACTATTTTGTGTTCCCTTCTAGTTTAAGAAATTTCATTGATAATACCTAATTCTTATTTACTGAGAAAAACATTAATCATGGTGTTTTGTTCTTTTATGAGATTAAACATTGGAAAACCAATACTTTGTGATTTTCCTGTCTATCTAAAACTAGTAGAAATCCTGTGTGTCAGGATTTCTGTGTCAGAGCCCTCATTCCGCACTAGGATTCAGTGGCTCACCTGCTGAATGAATGCTTCCTCACCAGACCTGTGCGTCCTCTCTTCTTCCTCTCTATTTACTGGACTTTCCATCCCTAAAATCCCACTTCAGTAACTAAATTGATTGTTTAGTGGAGTTGTATGGTAAATAGGTGGTTCTCTCTGAGTTTTTTGTTTTTTTTTTTTACTATTGGTTCATTCACTGCCAAGTCCCACCCTCTGACCAATAAGGGGGAAGGAAGTTAGAGAGAAAAGGGAGAAAACATGGCGGCGAGTCCTTTGGAGGGGCACGGAGCGAAGCCACACAGAAGAAAAATGGCCCGGCCCCAGGCCCACATGGAAGGCCAAGATTCAGGAGGCAGCGTTCCAAGTCTCTGCAGTCCTAAGAATCGCGTGAGGGGAAGCAGAATTCTGGCCAGGAATGGACTAAGAGCCCTGTGCCGCCTGGCTGTCCCAGGCCTTGCCAGCGGGCTGCAGGTAACCAGTAACTTTGTAAATTGCCCTTAATAAATCAATCAATAAATCAAATGGAAGACCAGTTTCTGTTTTATCCAGCTGGATTAGCCAGACCCCGCCCACTAAGGTGCGGGAAATAAATTTCATGAGACAGGAGTGCTACACCAAGTATTAGGTAAAAGCGAAAGGGGAATAAAATTGGTTTTAATGGGGCTTAGCTCTGATATGTGTAATGTTGGAGAGTTTCTAGATCACTCTGCCCACACTCGTCTCCAGTGTATATTGCAGGAACTTACCAGGAGTCTAGTCTTTAACAATCCTTGCCTACACTAGAAGACTCAAGTCACAGATTAAAGTTTGTTCATATGCTGACCATGGGTGCTCTGTTAGGAGAAACAACAGGTCCTTTCTCATGTGGAATACTGTCAATACATCATGCACTTCTGCATTCATACTAGACATAGCCTGAGCATTCAGCAGAGAGCTGAGCACAGAGAAGAAGATTTAACTTCCTGTCATTAGCATAGTTCCCACACACATCCCTCAGGAATTCCCAGATCTTCAACTGTGTTGGATCCCTAAGACCTTAAACTACATTGAGTTCAGGGGCACCTATGAGGAGCATCGCTACCAAGGGCTAAATTAAGACTCTGAATATTGCTGCTTATGTAGAATGCATTTTTAATGCCATAGACAGATGCGAATGTGAATGGACATCCATGTTCCTGAACCTATGTCTAGGATTAGTTCCTGCCAGCATGGCCTTTTTCTTCATGGGCTTTTTGGCAATGAGGTACATCAGTACACAATCAGAACATGACAACACTAGGGACTCAGGACCTTCCAAGGTAAATATATGACCATGTGCACTCCCCAAATTCTGCCCACTCTGAAATTTCCACTACAGACTCATTGCAGAAAGCAACTGTAACCTATAGCTGTCCAGTTCCAGACAGAGCTCACAGAGAAAACAGAATCATCTACCAACACGTTAAAGGCTTCTCTTCCTCTGTCAAGCCACTGATACTGAGTCCACATGGGAAGGTTAATGAATCTAAAGTGTGAATGACTGAACAATTCAACCAGTTCATAAAACAGGATGAATGCTTTTCTGGGGTTCTGAATAAAGCACATCATGAAAATCCAGTTCCTTCCTTGCTCACTCGTCTTTGTGTGATGGACAGCACAATCTCTAGTATTCTGGTTATGAATTCTGAAGATGATCAAGGTACAGATAGCTTCTGGAATCTCCAGACATTTACTGAGATGGTAAGTAGCTCCAAAAGGAACAAGAGCATTGTGTCCCTGTAGTCCCATAGTTTACTAACTCCCTACCTTTGGTCAAGTGATTTCCCGTGGGAACGTTTCCTTTGATCTCTCAGTACTCCCAATCTTTTTCCTGAGGAACTTGCACAGCTTCGGTTTATATTGTGTTTCTAGGTTATGGCTTGTTTGGCCTCCAACCAAACAGCGCACTCTGTTTTGTCTCTTTTGTTTTCCTTCCTTCTGCGGCCTTTGGTTGAAAGGTGTAGACTGAATGTAGCTGGGATTTCTCTCTATATTTTTACTGTTGGCTCATTCAGCAGCAAGACCTGCCCTCTGACCAATGATGGACAGAGAAGGCAGGAAGACGAAAAAGGAAGAGGAAGAAAGGAAAAGCAGCAGCAGGATGGAAGGGGGTCCCATGACACAGATGGTAGCATGACCCATCCTGGGAAGAGTCACACAGAAGCACCGGGAAAAGGAAAGTGCCACGGCCACACACCCACGAGGAGATACCTACTAGGACAGTAGTGTTCAAGGTCTCCACGGCCCCAGAAGAACATGAGCGGACAACCTTGGAAATGGAACTCAGCCATCGGGGGCAATAACAACAGGATGGGAGCTGCGTACTAGCCCCCGTGGCTCTGTATGCCTGGACTCCAAGGACACTATGCCCCAAGGAGCAGGAGGGCCAATGCACTGAACCTGGTAGCCTATGGCCCCGGGCCTGGGTGGAGACACAGTGGGTGCAGATATTGGTGGTAGTGGCCAAATAAACTAATTCGTCTAATTAGAGGACACATTCTCTATTTGTTCAGCTCAGTGGATGCCAGAGTGGGATCAACAGGGAAAAATTGTTTCAACAAAAAGTAACTTCTATTTTGTTCTGTATGGTTTATTTCAGAGTTATTAGAATAGATGACTCAGGATTTGTTTTTACCAGAGAATATATTCTTGTAATATTTGTGAAACAATACTGTGTGGAAAATCATGATAGCTACAGCATTTCAAAATTTCATTATATTTATCTGTGTGTGCATGTCTGTGCATGGGTATGTGCATATGAATGTGTGTGACCACAGACAACAAAGATGTCAGATCTCCCTGGAGCTGGACTTCCAGGTGGTTGTGAGCTCCCTGATGTTGCTGATAGTAAACTAAATCTGACTCCCGAAAAGTGTAGCGTGGGCTCTTAACTGATAAGCCATCCTTCCTGCACCTAAATTTTAAAAGAAAATTATGATTTTGAGATATTTTTAAGATTAATATGTCTATTAATATAATCTACCAATACTGTTCCTAGTAGTGAAACTTGTGTTCAGTCTACATGACTGGGCATCCTCACTCTTGTCTTTCTTCCACTTGATCCTTCAATAAATGTAGCTCTTTGGCAGGAGGTATAGCCAGGAACTATGGGAACACGGCTAGACCTCAGCAGTATGGAAAACACCCCATTCTGAAGCTACATTTCTGCCATATGGGGCTTCTAGTGTAATCTTCTCCCCAACAGCATGTGACAGCTCTGTCAACTACTGAACACATGTCAGCTCCAGTCACTGACAACAGCTTTCACCAAGACACTCTGAATCCTGGTATCTTGAAAGTATTGCAATATCCACTGCAGTGAGTGCTTCACCTATACAGCTACAAGTATTGTTCTTTCCAGTTCTCATTCCCAAGGAGTTGTCCTTGTCATACTTTGCCAGGATGTAACACGTTTTGAATTTTGGTACAAGAGACCATGACTGCATCCTTCATTCCCAATGTTGCCATTGACACATTGTATGTCTAGTGGTTATAGTTGTAAGGGTTTTGTTAGTTTGTTTGTTTGCGAGGCATAGCGGAAATCAATCAGAGTTGGGAATTGACAGAGCCGGTTTATTGGGGCATGGAACTGACTTCCAGTCAGGAAGGGGACCAGCCGGGATTAGTTTTCTCCTGGGAGTGGAGAAAGCACTAGACTCTCCTTAGCTGGTCAGTAGGGCTTTTTATGGGGGAAAGAGTAGACCTTGGCATCTGTTTGATGTTTAAGATGAACTTCTAGCCAGGAAAGAATCTCATTTTCACAGCTGCTTGTGAGCTTTTGAGTCAGGAATCTTATCTCTTGAGGAAGCAAGGTGTCCTTTTTTTTTTTTTTTTTCAGCTGTGAATTTTTGGGGTCTGGAATCTTATCTGTTCAGGTCAATTCCTTTTTGCAGCTATTTGCAGAGCCTGGATTCCTGGGGAGAAGTTTCAAATTCGGTCTCTTCTCATGCTTGTTTGTAAATTCCGGTCCCAGGTTTCCGTCCACCTTCCTGTGTTTTGCAATTGTTAGGAGGGAGGGAGGGTGTTCTTTCAGTCACATCTTACATGCCAGTCTTTTGTGTCATAAGGGAAAGGGGGTGCCATTCCCCTCTAACTTCTTCAAGCTGACTCTCTGGGCGATGATAGGGGAATAGGGGATGACACAGAAGGCTGGAATGGATTATAATGTTGTGTCCTCGTCATGGTTAGGCAGCTGTGCATATTTCCTGGTGGGAAGGTGAACAGAGATGACTCGGTGGCTGGTGACCCTCATGATGTACGGCTGCTGCTTGAGTGGTGTCGGGGTCCCAGCAAAGCACAGTAGAAGGGCAAAGCTGGTGGCAGTCCTCCCATGTAAGTGAGCAGAGGAACTGGAGCTGAGCATAAGAGACTGCAGACCAGGTGAGGAGGTTGACTTGACAGTCCTCCCCCTCCCTGCCCCCTGGTGGGATAAGAGGACAGGATAAATCTTCCGAGGCTTAGCCACTGGTAACACTGTTTCAGACCTGAAAGGGTTAATGAAATGGGAGATTTGACACTTTGTAAACCATTGGGGTAGACTCTCCAGGAGGTCCAGCCATGTGATAATATAGGAGGATCTGGTCCAGGTAGAGATCAAAGGGGATCCTGCAAAAGCCATAAACAAGGTTAAAGTTGAAGGGCCCTGCAGGAGGCTGTTAGGTTTCAGAAGAGACTGGCCATTCAAATTCACTGAAAGTGCAGAGCCAAAAGGCTTCAGGTGAAAGCTGGAACTGCTTCCTATCTTCCTGAAATTTGAGGAATTAGATAACATACATTCAAGGGAGTAGAGATGCAAGAAAGATTGGCCCATGACAGAGGTTAGACAAATAAGGTCTAAAGGTTGTAAAGGTTAGCTTTAAAAAATTATCTAACCTAAAATTCCCACTCAAGTCCATAGAAGCAGATGTTTACATTTTAGTCATTGTCTTTGTTCCCAATTGAGACACATCCTGGCATTATATACAATCCTGAAGACTATGAGAAACTGTCAAACTCAGAGTTCCCTTTTTCTCAAAAAAAACAAAAAAACAAAAAAAAACAGTATGTCACAGCTGTAAGATGGAGTCTCTATGGTTTGGTTAGAGACCATTATCACTTCACAGACACAGATGCGGTCATTAACAATGGTTATTTGCTTAAGATATTCTGCATAAGATTATGCATAACCTTCGATCACTTGCATAGACTCTCTTATTTTCTTTTCTATTTTGGAAATATCCAGCCCTCATAATCTTATACATAAATCCTTCTTTATAAAAATATTTCCTTTCCTTTTACCCTCTTATTTTCTTTCTTAGTACCATGAGACATAATAACATTAAGGCTGAGAGTGGTGATTGGATACTCAGGTGAGAGTCCAATGACCCTACTTAACAAACTTGTAAGTGGATAAAGCTGAACTCATGAAGATGGCAGTTTGGCTCAGAAGAGTGCTGTGTAGTATCATCTTACTAGAAAAGAACACACATAATGTTATGAATTGGTATTACCGGTGTGTGCATTACACTTTATAAATTTCTAGGTGAGCTTGTAGAAAACACAGAAAATGTAGTTGAGAGAGAGAGAGAGAGAGAGAGAGAGAGAGAGAGAGAGAGAGAGAGAGATCTATCAATGCTTTAGGCCTTGAGGGAGTATATGAAATAATAATTTGTCTGAATTAGAAAAGCTATATAGGGGTGCTCAGGGCATGAAGGGATAAGGAAATGTTCTATTTCAGAGAAAACAATTTAGATGATAAAGAGAGGCAGTAATTGAGACCAATGAAGGATGCATTTTAAAGCCTGATTCAAGGGGTGAGGGCTGTCAGGGGTATCTTAGAGAATGTAGGGAAGAGGTAAAGGAGCCCTGGGGAGATGTGGGGTGGGGGGCGACTGACTCTCACCATGGAGAGCTGCTAAGGGTGTGTCTTACCCCAGTAGGAAGAGGAGGACAGACCATGCGGTCCCCTACTACAAACAGGCCTTTTGTCTACTGTGGCAGCGGTTCTGGGTTCCTCCATTGCTGTGATGCACAAGGTCTATCTTTGGTGGCCAGGCAGATGAGTTCTGTCAGTGAAGAAGTTCTGGAGGTGGGTTGGGGGGATCTGGGGGCCACATGACTGGCCTACCTCGATTCTGCAAAGAAGGGCAGTCATCCTCCAGGCATCCCCATTTTCCCCGTTGTGGGCATGGCCATGGCAGTGGCTGCTGAGTTGGGGCAGGTTTGTGCCCGGTGTCCTTCATTGTCACCATGGGCTGGCAGCTGTTGTGGCACTGATGCTGAGTTGCTTGGAGGTCTTCTTGGGAGGAACCCTGAATGCCACCATCAGTGGTTGAACCTTGTGCATCTCAGGTGGCACACCCGGTTTGCCTTCTCCTGTTCCTCTGGTCTATGGAATATTTTAAAGGCTGTTTGTTTCAGCAGCTCTCCCTGGGTGGGGGTGAGGGGCTCTGGGGCCTTTGTTAGTGGACAGGTTGGGTTATGAGATGGATGGTTTTATGTGGGTGTGCTGTTACCAGAGTGAGGCCCGGGGCTAGGCATATGAGATAAAGAGAAATTACAAGGACAGCACACATGTGTAAGGAGAGAGGACATTTGTGCCTGGGCAGCAGGGGAGAATGACAATATAAAAGGAGGTGAGATAAGTAAATAGAGGCAGGAACAAAGAAGAGTCAGCTACAGGAGTCTGAGTGCTTGTGTGGGGACGGCACTGCTGATAAGAGTTTTCATCTGCATGATCCCAGAGATCTCTAGTCTGATACCTGCCAGAACAGAGGTGGGTTGGAACTTAGGACCCAGAGGGTGCTGCCGTCCTGGCAGCCAGAGATAGAAAGAGTACAGGCGGGAGATTGCCAGTTCAGTTGTGGGCCCTAAAGGAGGGGGTGGGGGGGTTGCGCAGTGTCCCAAGAAAGGCACAGCACCGAGAGGCGTGGGATGAGAAGAGGAGGGGGGTATGTGTGCACACGTGCTTGTAGTGGCCTGGCATGGATTAGTAGGCACAAAGTCCCTGGCGCAGGCATGAAGCTCAAAAAGGTGGTGGTGAGGGGCTGGGCTGAGACGAAAGTAGGAGGTCGGCCTTGGGAGTATGAAAACATGGGAATCTCACAATGGGGATCCAAGACCAAGAGGAGAGAGTCGAGATCTCTAAACTGGGGGAACCTCCCAAGTTTAGAGTTATGAAAATGTGGGACCCCTGGCATTCCAGAACTACTTTTGAGACCAGATGAGAATGTGAAAACATGAAAGTAACAGGGGTCCTAGCAAGAAGCAAGAAATGAGGTGGCTGACACCCAGAAATGAGGGGGGGGGGAGAGAGAGAGAGAAAGAGAGAGAGAGAGAGAATGCAGTGTGGGAGAGGGGTTGCCAGAGTTCATGCATACAGGTCCCAGGCAGGGCCGTAGCCAGAGATGTGAGGGCGAGAAAGAGTGAGAGAGGGAGTGACTGAGAGGAGCCCATGCTGGAGGGAGCGATGCAGAGTGGAGACAGGGTGGAAGGTTGGCGAACACAGGTGCCAAGTTTGGGCACTAGGCTCAGGTCTGAGGGTCCGCAGGACGCCAGCCCAGATGGAAGTGGCGAAGAGGGAGGGAAAGAGAAAGGGGTAGGCAGACCAGCTCCCAATGCAGGCCAGCGGAGAATCGACCTGGTACACAAGCACGCTGGGGGACAGAGGAGACAGAAGGAGAGGCCAGGGAAACCGGACGAGTGCCTGGGCGGGCGAGCAGAGGCTCGAGCTAGTGCGCATGAGGAGAGACTTAGGGAAAGGCTAGGCAGATTGGAGGAACTCCCAGGGTGGGCTGGTGAGCAGAGGCTGGAGCGAAGGCTCTAGCTAGGGTGCTCCTCTCTGAAGGACTGGCAGGAGTCCCATGGGCAATGAAAGAGAGGTAGAGCCTGGGCAAGAAGTAGACAAGGGTGTTGAGTGGGCAAGTGAGTGCCAGTGGCCACTCAGAAATGGAAGAATGAGAGGAAGAAAGCTGAGAGAGCAATAGAGGGGACAGGGAACCGGTTCCTCCATGTCTCATGATGTAGGGTGCTGGGTGGTGGGTGAGGAGCCCACAGCCAGACCAGCGGAGCAGATCGTATCATGCCAGGTCCTGCATGAAAGCTGGTCCCACGTGGGCTGCTGGTTTCTGTCTCCTAGCTGGCTCGCCATCTATAAGGTTGCGGGTTCAAGATACGCAGCAGACAAAAGGAACCAGAGACTCGCTGGGAGCTAACAGGACCCAGTTTATTTAAGAGAAGACCAGATGGGACAAGTTTCTCCACACTCGTGAGTGGAGGTAGACTATCCCCCTCATCTTGGGGCTCGGGTTCCAGGGAACTAGTCTGGTGTGTCTGGCTCCAGATCGGGATGGAGGAGCTCCCTCAGAAGAGAGTGAGAGGCTAACTCCCCGGGAGAGTGAGATCAACCCAAAAGCCTCAAAAAGCCTCTAGTCCTCTACCCCCAAGCTCTTTTATGGGGAAGGGGGTTGGGGTTCCCATGACATCTGATTGCTGTTTAAGGTAAACTTTTGGCCAGGAAGCAGTCCCTTTTTACAGCTGTTTGTGAATCCTGGGCTGGGACTCTTACCTATTCAAGAAGTTGTAAAAGCCAATTCTTTTCTCAGATCTCTTAGATCTATCTCAGTGGGCTGTGAGAGTATGGTTGGAATCACCAAAGTGTCTGTCCTGAAACTGCTTGGGGGGGAAGGTTGGGGGTTCCAGTCACACCTAACAATAGTCAGGTTTGTTTTCTTAGTCAATTAAAGAATTAAAAGAAAGAAAAATCTCAAAGCATCAGAGAGTGGGCAGATTTTTATTGAAAGATAGTCACAGCCATACACATAAAGGACCACACATACAAACTTGTAGGAATGACTTTTATTAATGAACATAATCTGGACTAATGACCTTTAATTAACACTAGCAAGACCATGCATTAGAGGATGATAACAGGGTGACTCCACCCAAACAGACAAGGAATTCATGCATGTATGCTTGAGAATTCAACATACCAAAGTTCTGAAAGCAACGTTTGCACTCATTGGAAGCAGTGGAGGTCGGAAAGAACTCATTATCTTGCATGAATGATATATTAGGGATGAAGAGGCCTGATGGTCTATTGCGGTAAGAATGGAGCCAAATTTAAACTTTGTACTGCCACAATGAGGCTGTAGAAACCTTTGGGAATAAACATGTGACTATGGCCTACTCCATGAGCACAATTCTGAGAGACATCTGAGGGAATAGATGTCCTCTAGGTTGAGGCCCAGTCTTACAAACTTTTTAAGAGTAGTGAAGGAAAAGTTCAAGAAGAATCCCATGTTTTGAGTTGAACTTGCAGCAAAACTTGCCAACTGATTAGCACTTCAGTGATTATGGAGAGTTGGAATGCTGAAGATTCAGAGGCTAGTTATACTTATCTTGAGCCATGTTTACACCATAAATAGCTTCCCTTGCCCTCTTCATTTGTTGACTTAACATCCTCTGGATAACAATATGTATTAACTTAACAAAGAAACAGTTCCCACCAATCAAATCTAAGAATGTTGTCAGAGAGCATCAGAGACTAATAGTAGAACCCCATCTCTTTGCTATGACTCACCTACTAAATGTACCCACCCATGCATGTGACAAGTGCCTTGACTGATGACTTTTCTGTGTTCTGTTACAATAAAAAGTCCATAAAACTGTAACCCCTTTGGAGCATGCTCTTTAGGGAAACCCAAATCTGTGTTTCTGGGGCATCATCACTCACAGTTGGTTCCAGAATAAACCATCTCTTTTATTCTTATGAAGTGATAGCTGTTTATTTCATTATCAGTTTTTGGTGCCCAATGTGGGGTCCCCCCCAAAACAATATACTTCTCACTGAAAGAATAAATTGGATTGGTGCTGATTACCAGCCATGGCTCCCTTGTGAGGCCCCTTCAGCATTGTCTCCTTGAGTGGCAATTGGTGGGCTCTTTCACGGGGTCTGGATTTGTCAAGGTCCATTGGTTTATTATGAGCTGGTTTTCAGTATACTGTTTGTTTAGATATCTATTTACTTGCTTGCTTTCAAAGTGTTTGCTTGACAGTACCCATTTCTGTTTGCTTCAAAAGCATTTTATTTCTAATTAGATTGGTTTCAGTATTTCTGGTTTCTAGACCTTTGAAAGCATGTTGGTTTTTGTTTGGTCTTTCATGGTTGTGTTTGTTTTTGGTGTTTTGATTTAGTTGGCTTTTGTCTCCAGACAGCCCTTCAAACCTAAATCTACATTTTTCTGTGGTTGTTTCATTTCAAACTTCCTACGTTTTAGCTTAGGAATTTTCTGAACATCATAAAGATGCCTAATATAATCGGCACTTATTGCCTTCAGTGAAGCAGGGTGTATGTGTCAAAGAGAACACACCAAGGTGTGTAACAACATCATAGAGAAACCGGACAGACATACCCCATTCCTAGGTCAGAAGAAAGCTCATTGACCCAGTCAAGAATACTCAGGGCATGATCTCCCAGTATTGTGGGTGCCATCAAATTTCCATAATCATGTAAGATAGCCCCCGAGACATAGTGGGAGAAAATGGTCTCAGGGAGAAAGCTGAGACTGTCTACATCTTTGCCATAGGAAGCCCTAATGAGAATCAAACCCATCATAGAAGAATATAGAAAAAAGGGCTTTTAATCCCTTGTACCAGCCCTTCCCTTGTAATAATCCAATATTAAATATAAAGAAACCAAATGAGAGAGGGTGAAGATTTGTAGCTCTCAGAGTCATAAATAAGATAGTCATCTATCACCATCTAGTATTCCCTAAAACCCACACCTTCTTATCTAACATTCCTCTAATAGAGCTTGGTTTTCAGTAATTGTGCTGGATAGCTTTAGTTATCAACTTGACACCTGTGGGTGGTGAGAATCTCAATTCAGGAGCTTCCTCTTTTGAATTGGCCTCTAGCCATGTCTGTGGGACATTTCCTTGATTGTTGAGTGATTTGGGAGGACCCAGCCCTCTGTGGGTGGTGCCATTCCAAGGCAGGTGCTCCTGTATTGTATAAGAAAGCAGGCCTGGCATAGGCAAGGGAAGCAAGCCAGTAAGCAGAGTACTGCCAGGTCTGTGCTTCACATTCCTGCCCTGACTTCAATCAGTGATTAACTATAACCTGAGAGATGTAAGATAAAGTAAACTCTTTTGTCCTCAACTTGCTTTGGGTGAGTGTTTTTATTTCAGCAGTGAAGAAGTAAACTAGAACAGTAATAAATCTTTTAGTGCTTTTAAAAACATCTGTGTTGCAGCAAACAGCCAATTTCTGTTTGCCTGCACGTGGGAAGAATGGCAGTACAGGTAGACTGAGATGTCTCGGGGATACATTGAAAGTCCCACATATTTCAAGTTCTGAAATCGGATTTGCAAGATGTACAATTTTTGCATGAATCTATTACAATTCAATATGTAGATGCCTGCTCTTGTGTTCTCCCCCATGTGATGCCTGTCTCAAGGACGGCATCTTCCAATGACAGTAACTAAGAAGGGCCACAAAGTTTCAAAAGACAAAGTGCAACAAAGCAGGAAGTTAAATACCTGGATCATATAATGACTCCCTCAGGATTGCTCATAAATCCTGAACTTACTTCTGCTATAAGGAAATTTGCTAACACAAAACAAACAAACAAAAAATTGAGAGGATTCTTTCAACCGACTAATTGTTGAAATTGGATCCCAATTAATGAGTATTAATAGCCCAGCCAATATATCAGAAACTTAAATAGGACCAACCACTATTGTTAGGCCTGGAGGAAAAGGCAGCAATTATTACCCTAAAGGTGGCTTTAAAAGAAGCCCCTGCCTTAGGGCACCCAAGTTATAACCTTCCCTTCTTCCTTTGAAAAGGAAGAGCCTACAATAGGCATGCTGACTGAGATACACGTGGAAAGATGCAGGCCTCTAAGTTACTTAGTCAACAATTAGACCCAGTAGCCAGAGGACATCCTCCCTATGAGGGCCATCTCTGACACTGCAGCTCTACTAAAAACAGTCAAAGAAGTCACTTTAGGCTCTCCTCTCACCATTTATGTGTCTCAATCTGTCGAACTTTTACTAAATTCCCATCACACCCAGCATTACTCAGTGAATCAAATAACATTTCAAGAGTTATTTCAGCTTTCATCACTAAATGTTTCCCTGTTACTCTGCAACTCTCTTAACTTGTTGCAATACCCCTTACTCCAAGAATAGAAAGAGGATAAACGTAATTGTATTCAAATAACTGATATACTTCTTTCTCCTAGGATATATGTATTGGAAACACCTATTAAAAATGTACAATTGGACATTTTCAGATGGGCTATGCAATTCCCTCCACTCTTGATATCATTGAGAGCACTCATTTACCTGGGATTAAATCTGCTCAGACTCTGAACGTAGCCTTAACTAGGGCATGTCAGTTAGCAGAAAACAAAAAGGCCAACATCTATACATGTTTTCAAAAATTGCAGAAACAATGGCTCCCAGGAACTTGACGTTATTCTGCCTGGCTTAATGTTCGTTTCTCAGTAGTGTAGAAACAATGTACTCCCTGGAACTGCTGCAGGTGCAGCCTTCATGGGACCTGCATGGCTGTGGTGAGCAGGCCAGGGAGAGGGGGAGAAAGCTGGGTGAACAAAATGGAGTCAGTTTGGCCATTTCACCATAAATTAGAAGTGAAACCACAGCATGGACAGCTTCTTAACTCTGTGTCAGCAAATAGCTACAGGAGTTCAGTGTAGGTGCAGTGTGGCCTGGACTCTTCAGGCTGTGAGGTCTGGCTTCTTGGAAAGACCAGCTAAGAAGAGCAGGCCTGGGTTCTAAGACAAGCCTTAATGTGCTTGTGTGGAAGTTCCAGATCCTTGGAGGATATCAGACTCTAGGCTCAACACTAATGTCATCTATGGTAGCTGAGTGCCTTTCTGTAACTGAGACAAGAGGACAATGACCTAGGACATTGTATAGACTGTGTATGTGAGTGTCCCCATGCCCAGGAGGAAGAACACAAAGTGTCTAGTGAGTTTCTCCAGACCGCAATACCTGCTCTGACAGACCAAGCAAGAACTATGTGAATTCCAGTCTCCTGGGATTTGGGTAATCTCTGTGCTTGAACAGATAGATAGGGCTAGAAAGAAAGGTACTCCCATATAGTTTTAATTTCTCAAGTCACTTAGGCATCACGGGTGGAACTAGCCAATCAGGATGCATCCAATCAGTAGCATTAACTGGAGGCAGAAGGCGGAAGGCAGGTTCTATCTGGAGCCATGTTCTTGGTTCTGTGCTGCCAGATCACCTTCTTGGCAAATGGTTGCGCCAGGAGTGCTGCGCTTTGAGGGCTGCTGTGGGGAGCTGTGCGGAGTGCGCGGGCGAACCCGGAAGGCGGGCCATAGTGAGCATGGGGCCGGCTGCCCCGGACGGGAGGAGCGGCCGAGGAGCATGGGAGCAGGCTGTGCTGGGTCCTCCCGGGGCGGGGCCGGCAGCCGGACCGGCGTCCTGTGCGGTCCCAGCGCCCAGGTTCCGGGCGCAGCCGCCTGTGGCATTTCCTGCTGCAGCTGCTTCTGCGCCCGGCACTGAGCGGGAGGCTCCGCCTGCGCGGGCAGCCCAGTGTGGCTGACTGTCCAGAGTGTGATCGTGCTAATGGTGCTGGGTGGATTAGGGTTTGGGTGAATGAACATTAGCGTCTCAAAGATAAGGTCGGGAACATTGGGGAAGGAAAGGAAGAAGGCCTGCAGCAGGGTCGGAGATAGGCTAGCTGTCTAGGGAAGAGGGAGGACGGGGCGGTGGGAAAGACTGCAGCCAGTATTGGCACGTTCTGTGAAGCTCCTCCTTGAGGAACACGTGCCTTTTCCATTTCCTCTAGTAAGTTGAGCAGACGTCTATGTACGATGACAGCTCTCTTTATATTCTTGCATCTAATTTTAACCGTGATTTTGAGGTAAAAAGTTCTTCAAACTAAGTTTCCGACTGTTGGAAATAGACCACTCTGTACCCGAACCAGGCAAGGGGAGGGAAATGTGGCTCAGGACGGACAAGTGTGCATAGCAGAGGAAGCCCCTTGAAGCTCTCCCTCGACTATGTAACGGTCTCCACTCTGCAGTGTGTCCTTACTTTCCACGTTTGCTTTCTCTCCAGCTGAAATAAACCTTCAGTGTACAGCATCCTGCTGCTCTCTCTGGACCCTTAAGCAATCTATGCTTTGACTTGATGGCCCTTAAATTATGGAACCTGACTCCTGCATGCTCTTTGTCTTTAATGTTATATTGAAATAAGTCACTTGATGTGAAACTTAAATGTCTGGTATTTCCTTTGTTCTTGGAATTGCTCTTGGGATTTTTCTGTGGATGTCCTCTGAGGATTGCTGTGAAGAAGCTCCTCTGGCCTCTCACCTCCATCCCTCTCATTGGAGATTCTCTCTCATTCTCTCTCTCTCTCTTTCTCTCTCTCTCTCTCTTTCTCTCTCCCTTCCTCCCTCCCTCCCTCTCTGTTTCTACCCTCCATTTCACTTTTTCTTAATCCAAATGAAGCTCCCCTCCAGTATGTAGGGATTTTTTTTTTTTAGATTCATTTTCCATTATACCTGTGTGTATGTATGTGTGTGCTACATGAGCGCAGGTGTCCACAGTGATCAGAGGACAAAAGATTCCCCTGAAGATGGGGTTAAACATTGTTCTGAGTGGCTCAAGTTGGTGTTTGAAATAGAACACAGGTCATCTTTAAGACTCTTAACCATTGAGCCATTGGCCATCTCTCCAGTCCCCTCTCAGGTTTTAGATGGAAGCCTTTTATTCTCTATAAGGCCCGCATCATGTGTAGCCTCTCCTGAATATTGGACCTGTGAACGTCAAATTAGCTAACAGACAGAGGAGTGGGGATGTTCTGGCCTGTGCCCACCTCTAGGTATAAAAGGAGTCCTTCATAAAAAGGAGTGAGTTGAGATAGGAAAGACATGGGGAACCAAAACCTCTGCAAAGAAGGGATCAGACTCTGGGCAGTGTTGTTGTGGAGCCAAGACTTTCAGTTCTTGCTACCAGTTGAATTCTCAGTGGTCTGCTAGAACTCTGACGTTTGTTGGAGTGGGAGGGACTTTGCAAAGCTTTCTGAGAATGGTGTGTTCTTTCCAGGGTGATAGTTCAGCACAGGCAGATTCTCAGAGTTGATTAAATTGAGATTGTGTGTTTGTGCATGTGCCTGTATTCATCCGAATGGAGATATGTGTGAAGGTGTTCTCATGTTCTTGGAGGTCAGAGGTCAACAGTGAGTGATGCCATTTTCCAGTTTCCTCAGTTTTGAATTTAGAAATTTTATTTATTACTGTTACATATGCTTCTGTATATCGTGTGTGGAGGGGTTCACATTTGCCGTGACGCATGTGTGGAGTCCTGAGGACAACTTTGTGGAGTTAGTTCTCTCCTTCCACCTTTATGTGGGTTTTGTGGGTTTTACTGAATTTTCCAGGTTTTCCAGGAAAGTGCTTTTACCCACTGAGCCATCTCGATGCCCCTGCAACCTTCTTTATTCAAGCAGGTTTTCTCACTGAAGAAGTAATTTACCAATTCTCTCAGACTAGCATGCCAGCGGGCCCCAGGCATCCTGTAGTCTGCACCTACTTTACTGGGATTGGAAGCCTGTGCACTGTGAGCAGCCTTTTACTTTGTCTTGGGGATCCAGTTACTTGTCCTTATGCTTATGTGACAAGTACTTTACAGGTGAGCCATTTCCTCAACACTAGATTGAGGTTTTATTTAGCCTTTTACAGGTGTGCTGAAAGGAAACCAGCTGTGAATTTTGCATTGTGTCTTGGAATTGGATCATTAGAGGTAGAGATGTTCTTTCTTATCTTACCAACAGAAGAGTGAAGGTGCATGATTAAAGGGTCCCCGTGGGAACAGCCATTTCCTTATGGCTTGTGGCTTTAATAATGGAAGCCTGGCTTATGTGGCCAGCATCTGATCAAACTTCCATCAAGGGAAGAGAGAGGAGATGCAAGGAAGCTGAATCCGTGCTTATGTTTGTCCAGGAGTGTTTTGAAGGGTGATAAGTTAAGCAAGATAGGGGTGCATTGGGAATGGTTCTGGGGTGGATGACTGTTATTTTATGTGTGTGAATGCTTTCTCTGCATTTATGTAAGTGTACCAAGTGTGTACAGTGCCCATGGAGGCCAAAACAGGACATCGCATCCCCTGGAACTGGAGTTACAGATGGTTCTTAGCCACCTCGTATATGTTGGGAACTGAAACAGCACCACGTGCTCTTAGCTGCTTACCATCTCTCCAGCCCTAGCATTCCTCTTCATGGAATGGCTGGGTAGGCACTGCCGGTCCCATTAGAATTAGCAGTCAAGTCTTCAATCCTCTGTGAGGATTCAGTTGTATATCTGAAGAGATCATAGACGCTTAGGCAAGGTGGTAAGATGATGTTTCAGGTAGGATCAGCATGTCAAATGGTTAAAAATGACACAATAATGGCATATTAACATGGCAGTTAATGAGTGTGACAGTACCAATTGTAATGCCCAGATCTCACAGCCCCCGAAGACCACCAAGGATTCTGGAACGTATGCAAAAAGAAAGAGCCTTTATTTTGGGCTAAGCTTGGGTCCTCTGACTTTACCGACCCAGAGGGTCTGTATAGAGGGCCCCCGACTCCGGGAGTGGGCCTTTTATTGGGGCTAGACAAAGGAACAAGGGAGGATTGTCTGATTGACCACCCTTACAGCAAGGATGTCTTGTTGCCGCACACGAAGCATGTTCCAAACTAATTGGAGGATGTTTAATACGACTTTCATTGGTTGTGACTGTCTTCATGACTGTGGAATGTGCTGGCTGTTATCTCTAGGGCCATTAAGTTTTTGCATTATTCCTTATAAGGTCTCAACTTGTTCTTGCTGCCTGGCATGCCTGGGCTCTGGTTATCCTGTAGCTACGGGGGCTGACAAAATGGGGAAACTAGCCTTAAGGTAGAGCCTCAGTTTAAAGAGCGGCTACTCTAGTTCATTCACCACACCAATCAGAATATTAAGACACCCAGACCCAGGATAGAGTCCAGAGATATGTCAACATTGTCCTGAGAGCAGGTAGGCAGACTTTGCAACTTTAGTAAAGATGTGGGTTGTAAGATTTAGGAAACTATAACCTTAGTCCAGGAATAGTTTCAGAGGTCTCTCTGGAGTAACAGGGTCAGGATGAATTTCCTGAAGTGGGATGTGGTGTTCTGTAGGACATGGAGTGGCTAAAAGAAATACCATATAAAATTTAAATTTATATGGTAGATCCCAGAAAGGTGAGAACGTTTTGGATATTTATTAGGGTCTGAACATTTGTGATGGTTGATTTCACTTGATTCTCATGGGAGAGTAGATGGAGATCTCCTGGAGTCTCCCAGGAGTCATGCTCATGAACTTCTGGATGAGGACAGATGATCCCATGGTGTATCAGGTTGGAGTGGTCATCAAGGGACTAGGCAAGTTCATTCATGAGATAGGTAAAGGGTTTACTGGGAGAGTTTGAAAACCAAAATATGGCAAAAGGAACAGAAACTGCTTTACTGATGTAGGCAAACAGCTCCCTTTTGGAATGTGAGGGGCCCTCGAGCTGGGAGTCTACTCAAGAGGGTCTTCACTGGATCCTCCCTTTCTTCTTATTGGTCCTGCTTGGATGTCCACCCCCAGTGAGCTCTTCTTTCCTGCCACTCTCCACCACAGTGTCTCCTGGGAACAAGTTGTTGCCATCTTAAGGAAGCTGCTCTGTCTTTTCATGTCTGCCTGGGTCCCTTCTCACTCCCCCTCAATGGAAATGAGTCTTGCAGCCTGATTGCAATTAGGGATTTGAACTTGACTTTTAAGAATGACCTGATCCCCTGGGTTAATGTAAAGCAGTGATCCCAAAAAGCTGAGCTTAGACTTGGGCCTGTGCTTATCCTGGTAGTCATTATGTTCTTGACAGTCTGTCCCAGTGACAGCATTGACTATGACTCTGTAAGGAACGGGTTTATTTGTAGTCAGAGAGAGCTGAAACTTCAGGAGCGGTGAGTGTCTGCTTTAGGAGACCAAGAGACTATGTCATCCCTGTTGTCTAGTCTAATGGATCTTGCTCTGATCCTCTTAAGGCCTGCTTTCTGATTGCTGAACTATGTAAAAAGCTAACCATGCTTCCACACCTAGAAGGGCTGCATCCCTTCCTACAATACAAGCCAAAATGCGTCCTTCATCTGTTATTCTTTTAAGATTCTTGTCAGGTGTTTGGTCACAGCAAGGAGAAAAATCCCTGTTTCCTGGTACTTTTCATATCTTCAGTGATCGGCCATCTAGTAAGTAATGGTTCTGTCTTCTTTGCTGTAAGTTTATCAGTTAACTAATATACATATGCATACATACATGTATATATATATACATAAATACATAGTTACATACACAATATATGTGTGTTTACTACTCTGTCCTTGAGGTCACAGTGATGCTCCTTCCTCAGTTTCCAGAGTGCTGAGATTATAAGTATGAGCCGCTGTGTCTGGCTTTTTATTGACATTTTGCAGAATCAGTGTTGTGGTTGTTGGTGTTGTCTATTGATTTCCTGTTTGTGATTTCATTTTCCAGTTGTCATTTTCCTGTGCGTTTCTCCATTTTCTAATGTGGGAGGGCAAGTCACTGACATTTGCTCTCTTCATTTCTGCCATTCCCATTCATGCTTGAATTTTCTTCCCAGCACTGCTTATGTGAGGGCCGTCAGGGCCTGAACTGAGTTTGTCCCAGTTCTAGACCTCTTCTTCCAGAATGAAATAAATCCTACACAGATTACAAAGTAGGGAAGAAACTAGTCAAAAGCAAAGGAATGGTATAGATGAGAGAAAAATTCACCACAAGAAAGCATTAGGCCACATGAGCCAGAAAGAACTCAGAGCCATCTATATACACACACATATAGAATATTTATACATGCGTATTGTAATTTTGTGTATTGAGTCCAGAATTTCATTTGTTTTGATCACATTCAAAGCCCCTCCCTTCCTCCACCCTCCACACTACTCCCTTCCTGATTTCATGTCTTCCATTGTTACCTATCCTTTATTCATTCATTTAATTTTGGTTAATTATTTTTTCAAGGAAGTAACTGATCTCCTTAACTTTGATTACACATCGTCAATAAGAAGTTTTTACAAATTGAATTTCTACACATTCTGTACACTATATTTTCATGTTATATGGGTCCCTCCCCTATGTGCACCTTCCTCTTCCCCCTCCTTGCTAGATTTCATATATTCCATTATACTTTTTCAAGATTATTTAAAGGTCTGTGGAGTGAAGCTTGTGTCCCCGTGTGTCCATCCAGTGAAGACTGGTTTACCTACCTGGAGTCACTACTGTCACTACTTTACAAAACTGATTCTTCCCCTCCCAGCAGTTAATGGTTGCTTAGTTCTTCAGCTCGGGTTGGGGTTTCCTATCTACTTCCCTACATCTGTGGTGGGAATTTGTCTGATTTAAGCTTACTTGGGAACTCGCACACGCTGTCACCAGTGCTGTGAGATCATGTATGTAGCTGC
The DNA here is from genome assembly GCA_035773235.1 of Eospalax fontanierii. Taxonomy (NCBI): domain Eukaryota; kingdom Metazoa; phylum Chordata; class Mammalia; order Rodentia; family Spalacidae; genus Eospalax; species Eospalax fontanierii. The sequence continues at coordinate 4,503,182 of CM069554.1, read as the reverse complement.
CAGTTATCTGGAAATCTGTTTCTGTGTGGTCATCTACCACCTCTTGACTCTTAGAACCTTTCAGACTGGTCTTGCATAATGATACCTGAGCTTTGGGAGACCAAAGTTTGTACAGGTGTCCTATTCAGGGATAGGCAGTCTGTAGGCTTTTTCTTTGCACATTAGGCAGTTGTGGGTCTCTGTTTTAATCACCATTTGCTATGTGAGGAAGCTTCACTGATGAGAACCGAGAGATGCATTAATCTATAAGTCGTTAGGACTTAGTTTAATGCTATGTTTATTTACCAGAATAATATTAGTAGGCTTACTCAAATGTCCTGTGCCTCAGTTAGGCACAGACTCCCTCACCTGGCATCAGTTCCAGATATGGCCTCCATCTTGTGAAGTGGACCTGAAATCCAGCCAGAAAGTGGTTGTTTACTCCCATAACACTTGTGGCACCGTTGTACCACTGGGTGTATCTTGATAAAGCAGTTCTTGTAACACAGGGGATTCACAGCAAGTAAAGTTGATGGTAAATGCTCTCTGTAGCAGCATGCATAGTTTCTTCCAGCACTCTTAAAGCTAGCCAGTAGATATGAAGCTTTGAAGCCAGTACCAGTTTGATTTGTTCCACAACATGTGTGTGTAGTGTCTTCAGCAATAGGGTCTTACTGTGAAGTTCTGCTGGGAAACCAAGAGCAGAGGATTTTTCACTGTTGTTTGAGTGTCCATGGGAACCTGGTCAACAGTTTCAAAAGAGGTGGTCGTGTCCCTGGTTAGGACTCCTGTGTTAATCCTCACCCATTGTTGAAGAGTGGGGTGGAAACATTGTAAGAGCCCCAGATGGTGCCTGACGATATGGAATCAATGTCTTACAGGCTCCTGGGAACTTGTTCATATGAACCTAATGCAATGGTGACACATGCACAAGACCCATGAAACTGTGAGACAGAAACCAGCCTAGAACCGGGGAAATGGGCAGGAGGCCACAACCCTGGCAAAGAACTATCGCCAGATGATCACTGCTTGGTGAAGGAGAATAGATCTTTAGTGGAGTGACGCTAGATAGGATGACTAGGCTCCAGTGAATGCACTCAAATTGAAGGATATCTGGGTCTAGAAACTTAACTTGATAGGCCTTAACATATATGACAGACTGCACAGAATCCTGAGGGCAAGCTATGGGGTGTTGCAGCTATGGTAGAGTGTCTAAATATGGTTAAACTGAGTTGTATGAAATCCACAATATTCAGTAAAATATGCATTTTAAAAAAGGAGACTGGAGAGATGACTCACTGTTTAAGAGCACTGCCTTTCCTTTCGAAGGACCCGGCTTCTTTCCCAGCATACACATGGAAGTTAACAACAATGCTGAACTACACTTTCAGGGGATCCTACACACTCTTCTCACCTCTGTGGGCACTGCAAGACACAGGGGCACCTGCATACATGCACACAGTATGCTCATATACATAATACAAAAGAATAAATAAAATATTACAAAACAATCAGGGAGTCCATTCCTGGCACTGGATTTTTTTCCTTTCTAGCCTACGGTGTTTAGTAGAGGTGATATCTCCCTGTTAATGGGTTGCTCCTTTAATCTCTTTATATTATCTATGTATATAGTTTAAGAATATTCTATAGTGGGAGGTTTCCATATGACATATTTTAAAATTGTTTTTTTGAAGCAGGGTCTACCTGTAGCCCCAGCTGGCCTGCAGTCATTCTGTGGACTAGGCTTGCCACAGTCTCACAGAGATCCACCTGTCCCTGCCTCTCCCCCGCATTCCAAGTGCTGTGATTAAAGGTCTGCACAATGTGCCTGGCTCTGTGACTTTCTCTGAAGGACTCAGTGTTATTCATCCCTCTCCTGCCTCCTCCTCCGTGCTGCCCTCCCATCCCACCCCTTTAACCCTCCTACTCCATGATTCTTCTTCATGGCCATTTACTAGTTTCCTGGGATCCATGGATTCTCCAGTTGAAACATGTGTATCTAATGGTGCAAAGCTAGTGTCCACTTATGAGAGAGAACATGGGGCCTTTGTCTTTCTAGGTTTTGGTTACCTCAGGATGATTGTTTCTCGGTTCATCCATTTAACTGTGAATTTCAAAATGTCTTTTTTCTGAAGAACTAAATGTTTCATACTTTGTCTTTTCATCAGTTGATAGGAATCTGGATTATTTCAGTTTTCTGGTTATTGTAAATAGAGCAGCAGTGACATGTTTGAACTGGTTTCTATGTAGTCTCAAGAGTGATATGACTGGATCTTGGGAGATGTGTTTTTAGCTTTTGCTGTAATCTTCTCAGTGATTTCCATATGGGGAAGCAGTCTGTTCAATTTCTCTGAAGAATTTGTTGGAGTTTTAATCAGGATTTCATTAAATCGGTACATTGCTTGGGGGGCAGGCAGAACAAGTATCTGCCTTATTACACCTTGGTCCCTTTGTCCTAGATGTCACCAAATCAGAGAAGTATACAAATAGGATCTCAGAGAATATGTCAGAAAAATGAACAAAAACAAACAAAACAAAACAAAAAACAAAACCCAAGAGCCTGAGGTAGATATTGAGTGTTTCCTAGCTATTTCTTATAATTTTCTAATGAAAGGAATAAGATTTATAAAACTTAAGAAGTAAACTTAAGAAGCTGGAGAGAAGCCTCAGTTCAGAGAGCACTTGCTGCTCTAGAGAACCAGAGTTCAGTTTCCAGGAACCATGTCTGGGGTTTACAACTACTTGTAACTCCAGGTCTAGAGATGCTGACATCCTCTTCTGCCCTCTGAGGGAACTAAGTACTCGTGGCATCCACTCAGAGCCAGGCACATTCACAAAGAAAATAAAGTGGTTTGTTAAAGTAGACTTAGGAATTTCTAGAATCTCCTGAAACAAGTTTCACTGTGTCCCTCAACAACACTATGTATAGATAGAAAGATTAACATAGAAACACTGACAAATGCTGAAGATGCTGACTCTCAGACCTTGAAGTTCTCCTGTAGTTGTTCAGGAATCTTTCTACATGGAGGCTTTGTGAGCCGTTACCCGTTCTGTGGATGTTCTTCATTTGTACAGCTGTCTTTCTGTCAGGCCTGGTTCGGTCACCCTCCCCCATTCTTGCACAGTAAACTCACTAAACTAGACTTTGGTGGATTCATTTCTTTTGAGTGTCATAGCCACACACGGTACCACTTGACCATGAAAAGGTTCAGATTTGGGCAAATTTTGAATCCTTCCCACAGGTCAGGGAATGGAGGGTGTGAGACCCATCATAGATCCCAGTTAGGTGCAGTGACAATGAAATGGCAGGTGTAGGTGCGACAGCTCTCCTACACCTGGAAGGAACTTTTCTCAACACTGTGAGCCATGGCATCACATTTAGATCAATGGATTTCTACCTCATGAAAGTGAAACCCAGTTTCATTTTGGAGACACCTATTGTGACTCTGGATAGTAAAATGGACTGATGTGGGGTGATGTTCACAAACGCACTAGCTTTCTATTGGCCTTGTTGAAAAGTCTTCTGGGGAAGTGAAGGCCTGGACAACAGTGATTTTTCTCAGATGAGTGTCTGGATCTCGCTTACGGCTGCAGTTCATGTCATTTTCTCATGACTGAAATTGGAGATTTTAACTTGTTTTAAGAGTGCTTGTCTTATAGGACAGCTTTGTTGGTTCGGAATTAGTTTGAAGACATGTGTGCACTTTGTCGTGGTCACTAAGGGTTAGGGTGCAAATGTTGATGGCCTGATTTTTGTTAGGTTGTAAAATATTATTATTGTGTTATGATGTGCATGTCTAGTGAGTGTGTGCATGTCACAATTATGAGGGGAACAGCTTTTTGCTTTTTTTTCTGTCTTTTGAATTTTTCTGGGTTTCGGACATCAGATTAAGGTCATCAAGCTTGTGTGCCAAGCCCTTTACCTACTGTGTTGTGTCCCTGAGATTTTAAAGTTTGGCAATGAATTTTGTCCCTTTGTCTTTCCCTTAATTTTTCAAGTTCTTGAAGTGCGCTGGGCAAAGCATCACTCTGTCGTTTTTTTGATTCAACAGTTGCCAGACACTCGCTGATTCTAGTCAGTGTTTGTTCAGTACAGAATTGTGTGATATGGTGATTTGTGAATTTTTTCTCTAAAACTGTAGACAGAAATCACGAACACCGCTGACCGTTCGTCCCGCCCTTCCCCATTCCGATCCTTTTCCCTCCCTCTTTTCTTCCTCACATGGGCGTTTTGCTCAGTTGCAGGGGCTGAATTGGCGTCCTAAACTCCTGTGAACCTTCTGTCTCATTCTGTGACCTTTTTGTGTACCACACATGTCAACGTGACAGACTACACTCGTTCTTTCTGAAGCACATTGTCGCCTTATACTTACTCTATGCGCATATGACATTACCTAAAAATTTTAAAAATTATTGTGTTAGGGTCTTTAAATATTGTGTATCATATTTGTTATTTGATTGAAATTCTACATGGACTGGAGAGATGGCACAGCGATTAAGAGCCCTGTCTTCTCTTGCAGAGAACCTGGACTTGATTCCCAGCATGCACATGACTACTAACATTCATCAGTAACTCCAGTTCTAGGGAGTCCAACGCCATCTACTGACCTCCAAGGGCATTGCACAACACAGGTGCACTTAAATACATGCAGGCAATGTACTCATAGCCATAAAATAAGTAAAAAATATTTTTAATTGTGCTTGTGTAAACTAGTCATACAATATGTTATTTCTTCTATAAGCACATAAAGTAGGTTCATTTCCACATTTAAGAAGTTGTGATAGGATGTGTGAATTATGCCCAACAGGGAAGCTCATAAACTCAATGTCTATTATTATTTGAGGCCACAGGGGCTCAAATACTCTAATTATCTCTGTGAGTTTTAAATAAATTAATAGACTTTCAAATGATGTTTCATAAAATAGCACAGAACTTGTTGTCATTTACGATAGATGACTTATCAATCTGAACCCAAATGTTAGGTTTTCTCACACCATCAAAACTTAAACATAGTGAGCAGGAATTTCTAAGGATTAGCAGGCTCTTGCATGCTAACTGCCCGCTGTTCTGTACATGAAGTGGTCAGACTTTCTTAAAATAGGAAGTGGAGGAGCGCCATATAAAGAGAATTGGGGCGAGAAGCAGCACATCCTGTGTCCTGTGCCCAGTAGTGAAAGGAGCGTCCCTCCAGTGCTCCTTCCTTTCAGAACCGCTCAAGCTTGCATTAGAGCTTCTGTGAATGGAACAAAATGTGTGAATAGCACAGGATTGCACAAACGTGTTCTCAAACAAATGTGTGGAATGTTTAGGATTCTGTGACATTTGAGGATGTCACCGTGAACTTTACCCAGGAAGAATGGGCTTTGCTGGATCCTTCTCAGAAGAATCTCTGCAGGGATGTGATGCTGGAAACCTGCAGAAACTTTACTTTTATAGGTAAAAGTATTTTCTTACCTTCCCTTAGCATATTGAGGGAAAGCATTTACTGGAATTGATGCTATTCTGTGATTGGAATGTGGAAAGGGAAGAATGTGGTGTATAAATCGGACATGTTTCATATACACTAAAGCTACAAACTGTTTAGCAATTTCTAATTCATCAAATTTTTTTACTACATTTTAGGAAAGAGACATGAAGATGAGAATGTTAAAGACCATCATCAAGGTTGTGGGAAAAAATCCAAGGTAATTGGAAAAAAAAATAGAAGGAAAATTTCTCTTACAGGATTTTTAAGAGATTGTGTTTGTGTGTGCGTGTGTGTGTGTGTGTGTTTGTCTGTCAATCTGTCTGTCTTTGCAAACCCGTGTGCATGTGCACAAGGAGGTCTGAAAAAATTTTTAGACACATCGAGCTGGAATTACAGTAGGTTGTAAGTCACCTGTCTTGGGTGCTGTCAGCTAAACTCTGGTCCTCTGGAAGAGCAACCACTGTGCTTAAAAGCTGAGACATCTCACCAGCCTCCCATTAAAGCAGATATGAATAAGTACATAATAAGCACAACTTTTTGTTTTTAGCATTAGGAAATGTAACATGTACCTCAACTCAAGAATCTTATTCAGTGTTTCAGGGCATTTCATGTGCAAACAGTACTAGGAACTCACATTAAAAATGTCACTCTTTATTAAAGCCCTGTGGGAACCATATTATAGAATTAATTATCTATTTAATTTTCAGCCACTTAGATATGACAGAAGACATATTCTTTAGGTAATTTGGGGAACAGCATGTGACTTACATTTTGTAATACATACTAGTAAATTGACTTTTACTAATTATACTTGTCATTTTTACAGAAATTCCATGTTCAAGACATTTTTTGAGCATAAAGATTGTCAGGATGGAGAAACTTTCACTTGGATAACAAATGCCAATATGATCATGAAAATTTCGGGTGACCTAACACCATACGAAAGTAATGTGTGTGGAAATGATTCCATGAGTCATTCCCCCTTTAATAACTGTGCTACCTCTCACTCTCAGTACAAATCATATGAACATGAGGAGTATGGAAATAAGCCAGCAAACTCTAACTCTGTCACAAGGTGTCAAAGATGTATGAGAACTAAAATTCTGGATGGACCTTTTGAATATAAGACATGTTTAAATTCTTTTGATCTCCAACATTTGTTGGTAAAAGGTCAAGAAAGTCACAATGCAAGAAACCTCCACCAATACAAGGAACCTAGAAAGGCCTCTGCTTATGGCAGTTCACGTCACACGTCTGGGGTAACTCAAACTGTAGGAAAGCATTTGGGTTCTTCTACTTGTCTTCGAGAAAATGAAAGAATCCATACTGTTGAAAAAAACTATGCATGTAAACAGTGTGGAAAAGCCTTTAAACAATACAGTCACCTTCAAGGACATGAAGGATTTCATCCTGGAGAAAAACCATATGAATGTAATCAATGTGGAAAAGCCTTTAGACATCAGTGTGATCTTCAGTTACATGAAAGAATTCATACTGGAGAAAAACCATATGGATGTAAACTATGTGGTAAATCCTTTAGATTGAAGTATTATCTTCAAAGCCATGAAAAAATTCATACTGGAGAAAAATTGTATAAGTGAAGACAGTGTGGTAAAGCCTATAAATTTAACAGGGATCTTCAAAGACATGAAAAACCCATACCAGATAGAAACTGTATGACTGTACAGAATGTGGTAAAGCCATTACACTCTACAGATACCTTCAAGAACATGAAGCAAGTCATACTGCAAAGAAACCCTGTGCCAGGAAACAGTGTGGTAAAGCCATTAGATGTAATAATTGTCCTCAAAGACATGTAACAACACATAATGGAGAGAAACCCTATGCCTGAAGACAATGTGGGAAAGCCTTTAGATGTCACAGGTATCATACTTGAGAGAAACCATATGAATGGAAATAATGGTAAAGATGTCACAGTGATGACCACAGACTTGACAAAGTTGATACTAGACAAAACCCTCTGAATAGGAGCAGTGTGGAGAAGCCTTTAGACATCCCAGCCATCTTTACTTGAAAAACTTCATATTTTCATAAACCTATGAAGGGAAACATTGTGGAAAAGCCTTTAAATCTTACAGTTATCTTCCTTTCTGGGAAAGTTCACATTAGAACAAAACCCAATGAACGAAAACAATCTAAATCCTACATATGGTACATTTATCGTAAATTACATGAGAAGATTCAATCTGGAAGTAAACCCTGGTGGTGCAAAGAATGTGGAGAGTATTACATTTCACAGTACAGTACAGTTACAAGGAGAACTGAATTATGGCAAAGAACCTTGTGTGAGTGAACAAGGCCTCTAATTGTTAAAATCCCTCAATACAAGGATAGAGCAGTTTCTCTATCACTGTACAGCACAGTGCTCTGTCAAAGTCAAATAACTCATGGGAGAAAATTCCTAGAATTGTAAAAATCCAAGTGTTGTTAATATTTTATTTGAGTTCACTTCAGTTATGAACAGGCGAAAAGATCAAACAGTCACAGTTCCCAGCAGCAATAGTATTGCAGGAGACTGTTCCTGGGGACACCTGAACAAATATCCACCCACCTGAAATGGGAAACTTTTGACATGAAAAAGTAATTCCATCAAAGTCCAAATAAGTGAACCTGCAATTACTTCCAGGAGCATGGACCATCACAGACAGCTGCATCTGCAAAAACCCATTTAGCCCAAGTGATGACTCATGGACACTGCAACCCTGAGATCATGACACAGCTGTCATACAGCGTGGTTAGCTGGGGAGTTTCTTCTTTTCACCATTGTTTACTGCTTCTGTAATCTTTTGGGGCAGACTTGAGAATCTTGTAGATTCCTGCTTTCCCGAATCTGTTTACTTCTTGATTCTCATGCTCTCTTCATGGGGACTGTCAATTCAGAGGAAATTTCTCCACAACAGACCATCCCTTCCTCTGCCTCTTAAATTTCTTGAAATTCTTTTAGATCCTTTGAGGGGGGTGTGTGGCTATACATTTCTGCCCACGGCTGACATGCGGCCACTGCTGCTGTTGCTTCTACACTCCTCCGCTGACAGACTAGAACTGTTGGTCTTCCACCATGGACTAAATAGAAGCAAAGCCAGGAAATTTCCAGTCGTGTCTGCCAGAATGGAAGTGCTGAGGCATCTATCTGTGTGGACTGAGCAACTTCTGGGGTGTCCCCTCGGTCCTGCACATAGACATGCTGGACTAGTAGTCCCAATGTGAGCTAATTTTCCCATAGCATATTGAGGAATAAGCATTTACTGGAATTGATGCTCTTCTGTGTTTGGAATTTGGAAAGGGCAGAATGTGGTGTATGAATCAGGCATGTTTCATATACACTAAAGCTACAAACTAAGTGTTTAGTAATTTCTAATTCATCAAACCTTTTTTGACCACATTTTAGGAAAAAGACAAGAAGATGAAAATGTTAATGACCATTATCAAAGTTATGGGAAAAATCCAAGGTAATTGGAAAAAATAGAAGGAAATTTTCTCTGACAGACTTTTTATAGATTTGCATGCGTGTTTGTGTGTGTGTGTGTGTGTGTCTATCTTTAGATCTGTCAATCTGTCTGTCTTGGCAAACCTGCATGCATGTGCATAAGGATGTCAGAAGAAATTTTTAGACTCATGGAGCTGGAATTACAGCAGGTTGTGAGTCACCTCTCTTGGGTGCTGTCAGGCAAAGTCTGGTACTCTGGAAGAGCAGCCACTGTGCTTAAAAGCTGAGATGTCTCACCAGCCTCCTATTAAAGCAAATATAAATAAATACATAAGAAACACAACTTTTTGTTTTTAGCATTAGGAAATGTAACATGTTCCTGAACTTAACAATCTTATTCAGTGTTCCTTGGCATTTCCTATGCCAACAGTATTAGGAACTCACATTAAAAATGTCACTCTTTTTATTAAAGCCCAATGGGAACCATATTATAGAATTAATTATCTATTTAGTTTTCAGCCACTTAGATATGACAGAAAACATATTCTTTAAGTAATTTGGGGAAAAATATGTGACATACATTTTGTAACACGTACTAGTAAATTGATTTTTATTAATATACTTGTCATTTTACAGAAATTCCTTGTTCAAGAATTTCTTTGAGTCTAAAGATCATCAGGATGGAGAAACTTTCACTTGGGTAGCAGATACCAATATGATCATGAAAATTTCTAGTGACCCCACACAATATGAAAGCAATGTGTGTGGAAAAGTTTCCATGTGTCATTCTCCCTTTGATAACTATCCTACATCTCACGCTCTGTACAAACCATATGAGCATGAGGAACATGGAAACAAGCCACAGAACTCCAACTCCCTCAGAAGCGAGCAGAGACGTCTGAGAACTCACACTGCGAATGGACCTTTGAAATATAAGATGTCTTTAAATTATTGTGATTTCCAACCGTTGTTGATAGATCAGGAAACTGACAGTGCAGAAAATCTCCATCAATACAAAGAATCTCGAAAGGCCTCTGCTTATGTCAGTTCAGTTCACACATCTGGAGGAACTCAAACTGGAGGGAAACATTATCAATCTAATTTATGTGGGAAACGTCTGAGTTCTTCCACGTCTTTTCAAGGACATGAAAGAACTCATAGTGTTGAAAAATTCTATGTATGTAAACAATGTGGTAAAAGCTTTACATGGTACAGTTACCTTCAAGTACATGAAAAAATTCATACTGGAGAAAAATCATATGTAAACAGTGTGGTAAAATCTTTCGATGTCCCAGTTATCTTCAGTTACATGAAAAAATTCATACTGGAGAGAAACCATATGAATGTAAGCAATGTGGTAAAGCCTTTAGATGTAATAGTCATCTTCAAAGATGTGAGAAAATCTATACTGAAGAGAAACCATACGATTGTAAAGACTGTGGTAAAGTCTTTTTACTATAGAGTTACCTTCAAGAACATGCAAAAATTCATACTGGAGAGAAACCCTATTCCTGTAAGCAATGTGGTAAAACCTTTAGACGTAATTTTCATCTTCAAAGACATATACCAACACATACTGGAGAGAAACCCCATGCATGTCAACAATGTGGGAAAGCTTTTAGATGTCACAGTTCTCTTCAGTTACATGAAAAAATTCATACTGGAGAAAAACACCTGAATGGAAACAGTGGTAAAGACTTGAGATGTCACAGTGTTGTTCACAGACATGACACGTTGATACTAGACAAAACCCTGTGAATAGGAGCAGTGTGGAGAAGCTTTTAGACTTCTCAGCCATGTTTACTTGAAAGAATTCATATTTTCCTAAACCTGTGAATGGAAACAGTGTGGCAAAGCCTTTAAATGGTACAGTATCTTCCTTTATGGAAAAAACTCTTATAACACCAAAGCCCAATGAAGGAAATCAATGTAAATCCTACATATGAAACCCTTATCTTAAATTACATGAAAAGATTCATACTGGAGGAAAACCCTGTCAGTGCAAAGAATGTGGGAAACTTTGCATCTCATAGTATGTTACAGTTACAAGAGAAATTGAACTGTGGCATAGAACCCTGTGCGTCTGAACAAGGACTCTAGTTGTTAAACGCCCTAAGTACATCATTTAGCAGTTTCACACCACAGTGCTCTTTCCATGTCAAATAACTCAGGGGAGAAAATTCCTAGAAATGTGAAAATTCAAGCATTGTTAATGATTTATAGGAGTTCATGTCAAACCTCTAAGATTATAAACAACAGGAGAAAGGACTGAGTTGTCCCAGTTCCCAGCTGTAACAGTGCTGTGTGAGATTATTCCTGGGGATAACTGAACAAATGTCCACTCACATAAGATAGGAAATTAATGACATGAAAAAGTAATTCTACCAAAGTTCAAATAAGAGAACAATCACTTCCAGGAGTGTGGAGAATCCCAGACAGCTGCATCTGCAAAAAGCCCTTCCTTTCAGCCCAAGTGATGACTCATGGAAGTTACACTCCTGAGATCTGAGCACAACTGGCAGGTGCCTTGGATAGTTGGATAATTTCTTTTCACAATTGTTTTCTGCTTCTAAAACTGTTTGCGGTGGACTTGAATATGGAGGAAGCTTCCGTCTGATTCAGCATCATTTCTCCACATCCTGTTACCAGAGCATTGGATGTCTTCAGTAGGTAGTGGCTTACCATCTAATTTCAGCATATAACCAACAATAGTGGCAATACACTTTATGGTCTGTGGGAGAGATATTCACTTGCCTCTGACTCCCAAGTGCTGGTGTTAATGGCATGTGGCAATATCCTGGGTACCCAACAGCCCACTAAAAAGTTAACCTTGCCCCAGTAGGTTTGTGGGACAGGGAGATGTACTTTTGCATCTGATTGATTTTACTTGAGGTCTGAGCATCAGTATTTGTGAAATGAGTAGCCTTGTCATGGTGTGGTGTGAAGTTTTCTTCTTTTAGAATATATCAAGCACAAGGAGCTTGATTGATTCAAGAAGAGGCCCATAGAGTCAGCTACCTCTCCCAACCAACCAGTTGCATGTAGGGGGACTGACTAAGGGGGGACAGGGAATCTGAGAGGGAGACTGTGCTTTCTGCTGCAGGTCGACATATTGGGAACAATCAGCACAAACAGCGGATATTGCAAAAATGTAGAGTCTGCAACCTGGTCTCAGTAGGAGTATCCTGCTCCTCTCCCTGATAATTGCACCAAAGTAAGCCCAAATAAACCCTGGTTTCCCAAACTGTGATTAGACGAACTCATACGTCATTTGCTTGGTTGTTCCTGACCCTGAGAGATGGGTGGAGCCAAACACCATGCATCTTACTGAGAGAAATTCTAAAGACACATGGTCAATATTCCATGGGCACCTATATATAACACTGTGTTCGGTAAAAGCATTGTTGGCAGGTTTACCTGTTCCTCAGTTGCCTAGGAATTCTTGTGAGAGGCTTGTGCAGTGTCCATATTTGTGATGGTATATTTGCATGTGTCAGTGATAGTCATATTAACCATATGCTGTGTTTGTCACTGGTTGAGGAGCAAATTTCCTTACATGTATATCCTGTCATAACACCTAGTCCTAGGCTTTGATTGTGAGCAGATAAAACATGTGACTGGCACCTAAATAAAGACATCTGAGGATGAAGCAATGTTTCCTGCTTACATGTGGTTTCTTCCTGCTGAGTTTGGCTGCTCCTGTGGCTGCTGCAATCCTCCAGTAACAGATTATAGTTCCTCTGACCTCAGAACATGGACTAAATGGCAGCAACTGTAGGAACTTCCCAGATCTTCTCTGCCAGAATGGAAGTGCCCAGGCATCCTGCTGTGTGCACTGAGCAGCTTCTGTATTGTCTGCCCCTTTGTCTGGCAAATAGACATTGGTGGACTATCAATACCACTATATCAGCTTCCCTACTGAATCCCCTTTGATGGCACATGCGCATTCTTGTTGGTTCTGTTCTCTACAGTATTCTTCATTGCATAATTTCTGGTAACAGGGTGGGTTGTAGAGAATCAGGATTGATGGATGGTGATCTTGCATTAGCCAAGCTCTTCTGTAGGGTACATAATTCTCTGCATTTGATATGGTTCATCACATATACTACCCAAAAGAAGCCAATTTAACAAAACTTTCTAAGTGTCTGTTATAAAGTGGCTTAATGTCAAGCAAACTCGTTAATTTTATTGCTAAAATAAAAATGTCTCTGGAACAATTAGCATGTTTTTCTTGTCTATATATGAAAATTTTTTGAATTCATTTATTTTTATTTCTGTTTATTGTTTTTTTTTTTCCTGCATGTATGTAAGTGCATCCGTGTTGTGCAGTGCCTGCAGAGGTCAGAAGAAGGTGTCGGGTTCCCTGAAACTGGATAATTACAGAGAAAAGACTAGGCTATTCAGATAATATTGCATTTTATACAATAATGTTGTCTTAATGTATGGATTGTTCCAAAATGGAAACAAATAAAAGTGGTAAGAAATCGAGAAGGCTTCATACAGTTAGTTCTGGTTGTAAAAGTTACAGAGAAGTTTATGAGAGAAAAGGAAAGATTACAGTATGTAAAGGATCATATTCATCCTAGGAAACACGGATTATTAGTAGGTATTTATTTCACTAATTGGTCTAGTTTAGAAGTCATTTTTAAATGTCATTTCTTGGAGTTTCTGGCAAAATAAGTCATTCCAAAATGTCCAGCAAATTTATCTATAACAACAAGCCCAGTTATAACTTGAGCCTTCAAAATTATTTTCCTTGAGTGATCAGTGTCTGCTAGGTCACAGAAACCCAAAAATAGAAAAGTTTCAAGAGGGGGAGTGATGATCATAGGTGTGATATAAACCAATGGAAAAGAATGTTGTTGATGGAATTAAAGAACACAGGTTCCCCACCCCTGAAAATAAGTCAAGTCACTGATGAAGGACATTGTCAAATTCTATAACGTGAGAATGGTCCCTCAGCTGCAGTGACGACAGCTTGAAGGATAATGCTGCCCAAGTTTTGGTGGTGGGATCCCCACTCGAACTGTTATACTTGCCCCAAAACTATCTCCAATAACTTGATAGCAAAGATAAAGTGATTGGTTTTCTTTAAATATTCACCTTTGTTCTTTGTCTTATTAATTAACCAGTAATGTCTTAAGCAGATTTATGTAGCAAACACTGTTGGGAAAACTGAAGCCTAAGAGCTGTTATTTTCAACATTATTCTCCCCAATTCCAAAATCACGGAAACCATTTTCCCTTAGAAAGATAAGATCTGTTACTGAGAGTTGTCCCCTAAAGGTTCCAGCTAGACTCATAACTCAATAGCCAGACCGTGTCCTAGCTTCAACACCTCACAGGAGTTTACTGGGGCTGCTGTCATGGCTCTGAAACCTGTTTCTGGGGATGAAATGAAAGTCCATCTTACAGAAAACCAGAGAAGAAATGAACCACACAACGAAAATAAAACTAACACAGTGAATATGATTCTATTCACTATTCCAGTCACTGGTGTCCTTTAAGAAAAGGGAAAAGCCTACCTGCTATTGGTATGTGAAATGCGGGACTCAAACATGAGCCATTGACTGCTCCGACAAAGGAAGGATGCCAAGAAAAGGATCTTTAAGTTGTACTAAAATTCATCCTTTTAAGGGATACTAATGGTTTTTAGGGTTTTTTGATGTTGATTGCATGTGTTTTGGGTAAATGTATGACTTAAACATGTCTAAAACAACTCAGTATTATTCACTAGAGGAACACCTATCCTTTTCGGTCTTTACCAGAAACTTAGGAACATCAAGCTAATACTGATTGGGAGAGTACTATTAAAGCAGCAAACAGAGTTCACAATAGTTAAGGTTCCTGGGCAGGGAAGCATCCCTTCTGGTGAGGCTCCCAATAAAAGAACAAGTAACAACTCTGAGAGCATGAAATCAGGCGCTCACCACACCCAGCATAAAGTGACTGGGAAGGCTGAAGCATGAGCAGGAATTTCCAGTTGTGCTCTCTCTCAATGGATGAGCACCCAGGGCTAAGCATCCAGCTTCTCTTTCCTGCTTCACAATCTTCATTTGATGGGATAAACAATAGTAACCGCTGTTGGAAGCTGTTCAAGTTCTTGCTCTTTTCAAGAACACAATGTTTTCAGTCTTGTATTATTTTGCTGTTCTCTTTTCCTGTCAGACGCTTAAGCATGGGTCAAGGTGTGTAGAGAATGTCCTTAAACAATGGACATTTGAGGACATTTGGAGACAAACTTGCTTGGGGGTCTGAAATTCTGGAGAGTGAGGAGTGTTCCCATTTCCAGAGCCAGCCTTTCAGCTCAAATGCCATGGTATGATTTCCTGTGTAATGTAGATGCCACAAAGGCATGAGAGATGGCTCAGCAGTTAAGAGCCTTATTGTTCCTCCACATACCCATGTGAGAACTCACAACCTGCTGTGACCTCATTCCCAGGGGTTCCCTTTTGACTTGCTGGTAGCAGGCATTCCCATGCAGGAAGATGCTCATACACAGAAAATAAAAATAAGTTTAGATTAAGAGTGCACACCAACTTGGCAAAAAGAATCATATGTGTAAAGAGAAAGGATTTTGAAGGCACATTAAACACATGTGATTAGAGAGCAAGAAGGTCTGGAATTCCTGAGATCTACAAATAGACCTCACCGTGAATTTATCAGAAGAAATAAATATAATATCATATTAAGGGAACAATCTCTATAGAGGACAGTAGAATTCTATACATGTGCATCAAACATCACACTCGACTTCATAAACACTAATGAGTAAAGTGTCACAGATTGACCAATGTGATATTTATGGGTGACTTTAATACCACAGTCTTGCCAATAGACAGGATATCAACACAAGATATGAACAAAAAAATATCAGATGTAAATGACATGCTGAAAGTTGAGAAATGAGATTCTATGAAATGGAAAGCTTTAATACATGAAAGCAGCACACTAAGTGGAGGGCTTCTGAATGAGTAACATTCATAGCATCTGTGCATCTGAACAAGTGTCACATCCACATGACAGGATTCAGAACACTGAATGCTCAGACAGCAAAACCCATGTGTAACCGGTAAATGAAATGAACGGGCATCAGAAGTGAGTCACAGATGGCCAGCAAACTTACGGAACGATGTGCAGCATTGTCAGCCAGCGGGACAATGCAAATTAAAGCCGCACTGAGAGTATATTTCATCCAGAAATACTGATGCCATTATGAAAAGAAAACAGCAAATGCTGACACGTGTGTGAGAAGGGAACTTTCACACTCTGCTGGTGTGACTGTGAACTAGTCCAGTCAGCAGAGAAGACATTATGGAAGACTCTCAAAGACAGTAAAATAGGTCTGAGGAGAGCACTCACTGAAGGGCTTGCTTGGAAGCATGATGACTTGAGTTCATCTCCAGGACCCACGGCCTAAAGTGGGCACAGTGGTTCATGTTTCTCTTCCTATGCATAGGAGTTAGAGACAGGTGATCACATTTGTGTCTTCAGGAACTTTCTCCTGGGGTAATCTGCTTCCAGAAATCCAGTGCTTTGTGTGGATGTAGTCAGATGGGATGGGCTCAGTTCTCCTATGTATAAGTGACAAGTTGTGTGACAGTGTTTGCAAGGAAGCTCACTGGACTCATGGTCCACAATGTTCTGAAAAGAGACATGCTCTAAGTATTTCTGTGATTTTAGGGCAGATTTATAAAGATTGAAACTGAAACAAGAGTTCAAAATTTGCCATAATATTTCTATAACTCATTTCTTCTCAGTGAAAAGCTCTTGCATTTATGCTTGTCAGATCACCCCCAAAATGCTATATTTCCTCATACCAGGAAACTTAAACTTTGTGAGAAGGAATTTCTAAGGATAAGCAGCCTCATGGGCACTAATTTTTTAAAACATTAACTTCATTTTTTATAATGAAGTTAATCTTTTTGTTTATATGCATGTGTGCCTATGTGTGCAGGTGTATGAGGTGCTGCATACCATAGAGCTGCAGTTACACGCAGGTTTGAACCACCAGATATGGTTCAATGAACCTAACTCTAGTCTTCTGTAAGGGCACCAAACACTCTCAGAAACTGAGCCACCTCTCCTGATCATTTTATATTCTGAATATTTTATTGAAATTCCTGAGGTTTATGATTGTATTTGGGGAATTTCCAGAAGGCACTCTTCGTATACACTAAAACTTGGCTCCCAATTTTTGGTCCATTTGTTGGGACATTTAAGATGTCTCATTTTCAAATGATCCCTGTTAGTTATCATTCAGGATTCATGCCAAGCTCACTGAATGAAACTATTTCCTTCTGGACATCTAGTTCAAGGAGGTAAAACTTGGTTTCTCGTGAGGCAAATTATCTTGTTGTGGACATAATAACTGAAAGTAACATTTACATAAAATAGGGAAACAAAAGGCATCTTCCAGTAGCCATAGGTAACCTAATACTTGTCTGCATCCACTTAGTCCAAATTTGTAGCTGGGAGTGCAGTACATGCTAGAGGAGTGGACTGAAAATGAAAAACAACTCTGTATTTCTATAACCCTGTTCAGACCTTTAATGTACTTGCTTACATGTTTTCATCATCACGTCTGGAAATACCCAGTCATCTTAATTTATATATAAATTCTTTTATTAAAATGTTTTTTATTTTATATCTTTTTTACCAAGCTTTCAAGTTTTCTTTTCCTTCATACCACGAGGCAGAATAACATTCACAAACAAACTTACCATTTTCTGTGGGAAGCTACTAAGCAATTAATATTTATTCTTTTTACATATAGAAATATAGAGATGAATAGTTATCTTAAATATACCATTATAATGTATAAATTTTGAGGTGCCTTGGAAGCCTTAAAGTAGATTTTAAATGACCAATTTTCTTTTAACTGTTTAGATGTTTTACATAGGCTTAACAAGAATATGGGCCTTAATAAACCTGTTTTTCACTCGAAGGAGGTCCTAGTGTTGAAATGTTTATGTTAGGTAAAACATATCTAAGCGGAGAGGTAAATTGAACCTTGGAGCAGATGCAATCATTTCTTAAAATTAACTTATATTCTTATGCAACAGGAACCATGTTGTAATTTAACAATTTTAGCTTATATGAAAAGTTATTTATAAGTCAATTTGATAAAATAAATTACTAATTTTCTAATAACTGTTTCCTTAGTATTAAATATAAATCCAAATGCAACAGTCCCACAAAATAAAAACCAAAACTGTGACACCTTGATGAAAGTTCTAATCAGAATCAAATTTGACTCTATAATGTAAAACTGACAAAATAACATTTAAAATCCTTCACAGTTTATACAGTCCTGAGATTCTTTAGTTTTGGAGCACATTTTCTATTGTTAATTAAGATATGAACATATTGAAATCAATTAATTTTAGTGATGACACCAGTTTGTCTATTAATGATCTGATTGGTCTGTAATATTTCACCTGTATATAAAATAATTTATATAATTCTTTATATTTACATAAATTCTTCAAAGCCAATAGTACTTTATACACACACACAACACACATACACACACTCATGTGCATATTTTTGAGAATTTCATCTTAGAAGTGACTGTCCTGAAGAGAATCACATCCACTGTTGCTAGACATAAGGACTTTCATTTGAAGAAATTCACTTGAAATGCTTTTTACATTCTAATATAATAAATGTTCCTAAAATAGTTTGAAATTCAACAAGTGTTGGAAAACAGAATTTCATTTCACTTGTAATCAAAGCTAACCATAACCAAAAATTACAGTATGACTAAGACAAGCTAATGTTTAAGATGTTTTTATTAAAAGAAATTCCATTAACGGAGAGAGAGTAAAGAATGGGATGAGAAGTATTTAGTCATAATAAAGCAATACAAGATCGATCCATTATTAAAGACTATTGAAAAACTGGCAATACCAAAAGCATGAAGTGGAGTATAAGAAAGTAGTTTTCATGAGTATGATTTGATCACAGATGTTTACAGTTAACTCTCTCCCTTGGTAATGCAGGAACTTTGAAAGAATGAGATGAGCACACAAGTACGAAGTACACAGGGTCAGAGGAGCCAGATGGCCTTCCTATGAGGAAGAAGAACAGGGGAAAGACGGCACAGGAAACACGCATAAAGTGATATCACTGCCCAGCACCCAATAAGACATACTGCAGAGAACAGTTGTGAGTTAATTCTCAGAGATGTCTAGAAGTTGTTTTTGAGTATACACAAAAACACATAGTAATTTTTATAAAATAAAATAAACATAATAAAGGTTAAAAGTATTTTTCTGAACATGTTGTAGTTGTTTCATTTTGTTTAAGGCTATTCTCTTGGATGCAAGAGACTGAACTGGCTTAGGCCATCTTAGGGATCAGCTCTTAAAATACACCCCAGGAGAAGCCATGTATTACTGTGTCTGACCCAGGTGCCAGAATAGGAGTCTAGAGGTTTACGAATGGGTCTCTGGCTAGAGAAACAGAAACACAGAAGCCATGTGCTTATTTCCAGGAACTGAGGCACCGTCCCAAGTTTCCATCCAAGTCAGACCAGTTTCCTGATTTCAAATCCTGACAGGAGTTTTAGGAATAGCTAACGTAAATGCGGTTCAATGCAGACTTGAGCATGACAGTTAGAGGCAAAAGAATCGCTCCCTGGGAGAAAAGTGCAAGACACATCCAAACCAGCAGAGTTTCCCAGAAGAAACTTGCCCCTCCCCCAAACAGGCCACATATGCCTAAAAACAGAGCCCCAGTGCAGGAGACAGAGGCTGAAGAACAAGGCCTGAAAGATGAGACTGAAAGACCAGTCCCCAAATTCATCTCCTCTGAACATGAGTTAACATATTAAATCAACCTATAACCATCTTGACTTTGGTTTTCTCAGACCGTTTTTGACCCTCTGAGTTCTGAAATCAACACAGACCAGACTAAATATTGAAACCAAAATAGATTCGATGCAAGCAAACAAGAGATGTCTTAAAACCATGAAAACAATCATCATAGACACATATGACATAATTACACACAAAGTGGTTCTCCCAAAACACAGTAATCAAGGACTTTGATTAGGATGGCCCTTTCAATATAGGCACTTATCTTTTAAATCCAGATGAGAGAGAACACTTCCTCATAACCTCTTTCTAGCTATGGTGCAGTTCTCTCTTCTGCTCTGGTAGATATGAGGCTGGGTTTTAGGATTTAAGTAACCACCATCGGGATACTGGGATTTTTCCTCAGCATGGCCTGATACCAAACCACCTGACTCACAAAAAGTTTTTAATTTGGAGGGTTTTATCTCAATGTCATAATAACCTAGTTATTCCCATTAAATTCCTGTTCTACCCAGATGGAGCCAGCATCATAGTTTACTTGTTCCCTTTCCTTCCTGATTCCTGTTTAACCTTAATGGGGTCAGCACCTCAGAATCACCTTGAGGTTTAATTGAGCCTCTTTCCTTCCTGATTGGAGGCCAGTGCCATCTTGGAATCACATCAAGATTTTGTATGCAACCTCCGACGGGCATCAGCCCACAGCGGCTTCTACCTGTCTACCCTGGGGGACTCTTCTCTTACGTGATCTGGACATTCATTCTGGATCTCTGTCTCTCCCCACCTGATGACAGCTTCCAGTCCAGGCTATGCTGGTCTCTCTGGCCTCCTGGAGAAAAGTCAGAGAGAAAATTCTTTTGGGCTGTGTACTTCTCTGTTCCAGGGGCTGTCGCACTACAGGGATCAGAAGCCTCTGTTACCAAGGATGAATACGGTGGATTGATCTACTGGGAGCCTCCAGAAATGTTATGGAAAAATCAGAGGCCGGCAGTCAAGTGAGGAGTGAGGGAGTTCAATCTGCTATCAGGACTGACACACAGATCCTTTCATAAAGGAATCATCCCCTTGTATCAGCTTTAGAGGCCATATTTACTTATGTGAGGAATGCAAGCAAATGGTAAAAAATATCACATACATGGTAATTTGCAGGTAACATACTGCAGGAATGTAGTAGCTTTGGGAAAGCAAAACTTCTATCACAGTAACCAAGGGGGCAGACGGGAAGTTTTCTCTGCCTTCCCCATGTCTGTCTCCTGTCTCAGACCTTCTCTTGCTCAGAAGTTCTTAATTACCATCACATTGCAAGATCTTTTAGCAACCATCTGAGCTGCCTTCTTATTTCCATTATAGATTCACAAACTATAATTTGGCGAAAGTATGCATGACCTTGTAGTCCTAGACCTAGAGAGGAGAGTGGCTCACTCTTGCTTCACAGAAAGTAAATTTAGGACAGAGCCCAGCGCATATAATTACAGACACAGGAAGCATTCGACTCCCGGAAGCAGTTTACTCCCGGACAGTGTCGCTGATGTAGCAAACGGCTCCCCTCTCTTCAACTCCCATGCACAGGGTTAGAAACAGGAAGCTCAGAACCCACACTGGGCAGTGGCTTCTGGGAATGAACTAAAGTTGTCAAGCTTTCAAGGAAGCATTTCTGTTATCTCCTGAGAACTACTTTACTTTCTCGGAGTGTCCTCCACAATGTCTTCCCTGTGACTGGACCAATTTCCATTCCCACCAGCAGAGTGTGAAAGTTCCCTTCTTCGCACACACTTGTCAGCATTTGCTGTTTTCTTTCATAATGACACCAAGTATGTCTGGAGTGAGATATAATCTCAATGCAGCTTTAATTTGCATTTTCCTGATGGCTAACAATGCTGGACATCATTTCAATTGTTTATTGGCCATCTGTAATTTACTTCTGATATTCATTTCAATAGTTACTTATTCATTTGAGGTGTTTTTTTTCCTCAGATATTGAGTGTTCTAAGTTTTTTAATGTAGATATGAATACGCTTTCAGATGGCATAGCTTGCTATGAATCATCCTCATTTATAAATCAACCTCTACTCAGTTCTTTCCTTTCCTGTACAAAAGCTTTCAATTTCATAAAATCTCATTTCTCAATTCTTTACATATGTTATTTACATTTGATATTCTCTGGTGTTGTTTGTGTTGACTGCCTATCTATTAGCAAGAGTGTGGTATTAAAGTCAAGTGTGATAATTATACTGCCTTCAATCTGTGTTTCTACGAAACACAGTGTCTATGAAATTTGGAGTGCTGATGTTTGATGCACGTGTGTACAATTCTACTGTCCTCTGTAGACATTGTTTCTCTTACATTAAAAAAAATCTTTATTTCTAGGGGACAGAGAGGTGGGTCAATGGTTAAGAACACTGACTGTTCTTGTAGAAGACCCAGATTCAAATCCCAGCACTCACACAAGACAGCTAACTATAACTCCAGTTCCAGAGGATCCCACACCCTTTTCTGTCCTTTGCAGGCAGGATACAGGTGCACCTACCTACATGGAGGCAATGCATGCATACACGTAAAATAAAGATGATAAATAAAAATATTTTTGGAAAAATCTTTTTTCTTCTGCTGAATTCAGGCTTGAAGTCTATTTTATTATACAGCAATATATCCACACCTGCTTGCTTTTTATACTGTATGTTAGGAGCACCTTTTAAACTCCTTTGAATTTAAGCATATGGTTCTTTGCCAGGAATGTGTTGTTTTAAGTTTTTTAAAAAGTTGTTGTATTCTGACTGGACAATTGACAGCATGATAGGAAGGAGTTAATATTAAGACATGGATAGGAACTCTGGACATTTGTTTTCTAATGCTTGGCCATGTGTTAACATTCACTTATTTGCTCGGCTAGTGTGGCCTTCCTAGCTCTCCTGTGTCCTCATGGAAATATTTAATCATCTTTCTCTTCAATGAGTGGAATTCCTAAAATATGTTGTGTAGTCTTAGAATAATGGCCATGGAAGGTTTTAGTCATGAAGGAGAGAATTATTGGACAGAGTTCTGCAGCTGATTTCAGAGCTTGAAATAAATTGATCCTTACCCTTCTGGCCTTTAGAATGTCTGCTGAGGAATCTGCTCTTATTCCAATGGATTTCCCATGGGAGTCAGTTGGTACTTCTCTCTCTTTTCAATATTATTTGTTTTGTAAATTTGGTTTTAACCATAATAGGAAATGAGGAGCTTCTTTTAGGGTCCTTTATGTTCTTGTCTATGTTTCATTCACAATCCCTTGATCTTGATGGGAGAGAAAAGTAGTTGGCAAAGAAACTAAGGAAGAAACCCCTGCACATCATGATATCTAGTCATCCAGATCTGAGTCAAAGGGGCTGGAGAGATGGATCAGCAATTAAGAACACTGGTTGCCCTTCGAGAGGACCCAAGCTCATTTCCCAGCACCCACAGGTGGCTCACACTCATCTGTACCTCCAGTTGCTTTTTTGGGCACCCCTGGCAATGTATACATGGGTGTATGTATACAGGAAAAAATCACATACACATAAAAGAAAACTAAATTAAAACAAATTTTTAAGAGTTATGAGACTGGGTGTGGTGTCACATATGTTTAATCCTAGCACTTGGGAGGCAGAGGCACAGGCAGAGGCAAGATGACCTCTGTGAGACTGAGGGAATCCTAACCTTGATAGGAAGTTCCAAGCCAGCTGGGACTACAGGGAGCCCCTATCACAAACAAACAAACAAACAAAAAAAAAAAAACAACCAAAATCAGTGTGTAAGTTTTTTTCCTCCCTATATTTTATTATAGCATTTACATTTGATATATATCTATGACTAAACCTAAAGTCATCAAGAACACTGTACGGCTCAAATAAGTGAAGACAGGAGATGGCAGATGTGCAAGTTTATAATTTTACATGTATTTACCGTTAGTGTTTTGTGTGGCCATTCCAACGTGTACATGTCGAGGTCCCAAGACAACTTAAAGATATGTATTGGAAATACCTATGGAAAATGCAGAATTGGGAATTTTCAGATGGCCTATGCAGTTCCCCCCACTATTGATATAACTGAGAGCGCTCATTTACCTGGGATTAAATCCACTCAGAGACTGAACTCAGAGCCTTAACTAGAGCATGTCATTTAGCAGAAAATAACAACAACAACTCCCCCCAACATCTATACATGTTTCTCAGAATTGCAGAAAAAAAATTTCCCAGGAACTGCTCATGTTATTCTGCCTGGGTGAATGTAAGTTTCTCAGTATTGTAGAAACAATGTACTCCCTGAATCTGCTGCTGGAGCAGCCTTCAGGGGACCTGCCTGGCTTCCATCAGTCGGGTAGTGGGAAGGGGGAGAAAGCTGGGGGAACAAAATGTAGTCAGTTTGGCCATTTCGCCATAAATTATAAGTTGTGAAAGCACAGCATGGACAGCTGCTTGACTGAATCTCAGCAAAGAGGGACAGGAGTGCGGTATGGGTACAGCCGGGCCTGGACTCTTCAGGGCTCTTAGAAAGAGCTGCTAAGAAAAAAAGGTCTGGGTTCTATGACAAACCTTAATAGGCCTGCGTGGAAATTCCAGATCCTTGTTGGATATCAGACTCTAAGCTCAACACTAATTTTACCTATGGTAGCTCAGTGCCTTTGCACATCTAAGACAATAGGGCAATGAACTTGGACTTTGTGGATGTGAGTGTCCCCATGCCTATGAGGACGTCAATACCTGCTCTGACTGCAATACCTGCTCTGACAGACCAAGCAAGTTCTGCGTGAATTGCAGGCTCCTGGGAGTTGGGCAAGCTCTGTGCATGAATAGAAAGTCAAGGCTAGGAAATATTCCCACATCATTTTAACTTCTCCTGCCACTTAGGCGTTGGTGGTAGCAGTAGCCAATCAGGGCTCCAGGCCGTGGTGCCCAATCAGGAGCTCTGATTGGAGACAGGAGGCGGGTTCTATCTCGCC
Source organism: Eospalax fontanierii (assembly GCA_035773235.1). Lineage (NCBI taxonomy): Eukaryota > Metazoa > Chordata > Mammalia > Rodentia > Spalacidae > Eospalax > Eospalax fontanierii. Next base: position 4,478,514 of record CM069554.1, on the reverse strand, counting down.
CCAGGTTCCGGGTTCTGTGTTGCTGGCTGAGGAACGTGGCGGATGGAAGCGCCGCGAGTGCTGCGCGTTGAGCGCCGCTGCGGGGACCTGTGGGACAGCGCGGACGAAGCCGGAAGCCGGGCCATGGTGAGCGTGTTCCCGGCTGTCCCCTGACAGGAGGAGGGCCCGTGGAGCCCGGGCGAGGGCTGTGCTGGGTCATCCTGGGGGGAGGCGGGCAACCGGACCAGCGTCCTGTGCGGTCCCGGCGCCCAGGTTCCCGGTGCGGCCGCCTGTGGCATTTCCTGCTGCAGCTGCTTCTGCGCCGGGCACTGAGCGGGAGGCTCCGCCTGCGCGGGCAGCTTCAGTGTCCATGTCTGTCCTGAGCGCTGGTCTTGCTTTTGGTGCTGTGTGGTGTTTCTTTGAAGAAGCTCCTTTGGCCTCCCATCTCCATCCCCCTCATTGGAACTCTCCCTTCCTCTTCCTCCCTACCCCTCCCCCTTCCTCCCACCCTCCCTTCCCTGTTTCACTTTTTCTTCTTCTAAAGGAAGCTCCCTTCCAGTATGTGGACTTTTTGAGTAAAGATTTCTTTTCCTTTATATGTATGTGTATGTATGTGTGTGCACACATGAGTGCAAGTGTCCACAGGCGTCAGAGGACAAAAGACTCCCCTGTGAAGGTGGAGTTAAGAATTGTTATGAGTCTTAAGCACTCAAGTGGCTGTGTTGAGTTGAACACAGGTCACCTGTGACACTGGTACATACTCTTTACCACGGAGCCATCTCTCCAGGCCCTCTCCAGATTTCAGAGGGAACCTTTTCTTTTCTGTAAGGCCCCCATCATGTGTGACCTCTCCTGTATATTGTAGCTGTGTATGTCAAGTGAGCTGATAGACAGAGGAGTGGAAAGTGGGACCTGAAAGGAGTGAGTTGAGATAGGAAAGACATGGGGAACCAAAACCTCTGCAAAGAAGGGATCAGACTCTGGGCAGTGTTGTTGTGGAGCCCAGGCTGTTTCAGTTCTTGCTACCAGTTGAACTCTCAGTGGTCTGCTAGGACTCTCGTTTGTTGGGGGAGGGAATTTGAAGAGCTTTCTGAGAATGGTGTGTTCTCTCCAGGGTGATAGTTCAGCACAGGCAGATTCTCAGAGTTGATTGGATTGAGATTGTGTGTTTGCGCATGTGTCTGTGTTCATCTGAATGTAGTTATGTGTGAAGGTGTCCATGTGGTTTTGGAGGCCAGAGATCATAATGAGTTATGCCCTATGTCACTTACTCCTTATTTTTGAATTTAGAAAACATTTTTATTAGTATTACGTATGTTTGTGTAAATCATGTGTGAGGTGCTCACATTTGCCATGATGTGTGTATGAATGCCTGAGGACAACTTTGTGAAGTTAGTTCTCTCCTTCCACCTTTATGTGAGTTTTGTGGATTTTACTGAATTTTCCAGGTTTGCTGGGAAAGTGCTTTTACCAACTGAGCTATCTCGATGCACCTGCAACCTTCTTTGTCAAGGCAGGCTTTCTCACTAAAGAAGCGGTTTACCAATTCTCTTAGACTAGCAGCCCAGCAAGTCACAGCCATCCTGTAGTCTCCACGTCCTCTACTGGGATTGGAAGCCTGTGAGCAGCTTTTTACTTTGTCCTGGTGATCCAGTTACTTGTCCTTATGCTTGTGACAACACTTTACAGGTGTGCTGAAAGGAAACCAGCTGTGAACTTTGTATGTGTCTTGGAATTGGATCATTAGCGGTAGAGATGTTCTTGAGTGAAGGTGCATGATTAAAGGGTCCCCATGGGAGAAGCCATTTCCTTATGGCTTATGGCTTTAATAAAGATGGAAGCCTGACTTATGTGGCCAGCATCTGACCAAACTTCTTTCAAGGGAAGAGTGAGGAGATGCAAGGAAGCTGAATCTTTGGTTACATTTGTCCAGGAGTATTTTGAACGGTGATAAGTCAAGCAAGATAGAGGTGCATTGGGAATGGTTCTGGTAGGGGATGATTCTTATTTTATGTGTGTGAATCCTTTCTCTGCATTTATGTAAATGTACCAAGTGTGTACAGTGCCCATGGAGGCCAAAATAGGACATTGCATCCCTTGGAACTGGAGTTGCAGATGTTTTTTAGCCACCTTGTATATGCTGGGAACTGAACCCTGGTCCTCTGAAAGAGCACCATGTGCTTGTAACTGCTTACCCATCTCTCCAGCCCTAGCATTCATCTTCATGGAATGGCTGGGTAGACACCGCCAGTCCAGTTAGGATTATCAGTCAAATCTGCAGTCTTCCACAAGCGTTCAGTTGTGGTTTCTGAAGAGATCATAGACTCTTGGACAAGGTGATAAGGTGATGTTTCAGGTAGGATCCGCATTTCAAATGGTGAAAAATGACACAGTAATGGCATATTAACATGACAGGAAATGAGTGTGACAGTATTGATCAGAATATTAAGACACCCAGACCCAGAACATAGTCCAGAGATATGTCAGCATTGTCCTGAGAGCAGGTAGCAGGCTTTGCAACTGGAGTAAAGATGTGGCTTGTAACTTTTTGGGAAACTTTAACCTTGATTCAGGAACAGTTTCAGAGGTCTCTCTGGAGTAACAGGGTCAGGATGAATATCCTGTAGTGGGTTGTGGTATCTATAGGACATGGAGTACATAAAAGAAATATCATATAAAATTTAAATTTATATGGTAGAGCCCAGGAAGGTGAGGGTATTTTGAATATTTATTAGGGTCTGAACATTTGTGATGGTGGATTTCACTTCATTCTCATGGGAGAGTAGGTGGAGAGCTCCCAAAAGCTCCCAGGAGTCATGCTCATGAACTTTGGGAGGAGAACAGATGAACTCAAGGTATATCAGGTTGGATGTGGTCATCAAAGGACTAGGCAAGTTCATTCATGAGAAAGGTAAAGGATTTACTGGGAGCAAAAGAAAACCAAAATATGGAAAAAGGATCAGAAATTGCTTTACTGATGTAAGCAAACAGCTCCCTTTTGGAATGTGAGGGTTCCTCGAGCTGGGAGTCTACTCAGGAGGTTCTTATATGTCACTGGATCCTCCCTTTCTCTTTATTGGTCCTGCTTGGATGTCCACCCCCAGTGGGCTCTTCTTTCCTGTCACTCTCCCACACAGTGTCTCCTGGGAACAAGTGTTGCCATCCTAAGGAAGCTGCTCTGATTTTTCCTGTCTGCCTGGGTCCCTTCTCAGTCACCCTCAATGGAAATGGGACTTACAACTTGATTACAACAGGAATTTGAACTTGACCTGATAATGTCAGGTCCAAACAGCTTCACGTGGTCTTTTTTCCTGTAGGAGGCTTTTAAGATTGACCTGATCCCGTGGGTTAATGTGAAGCAATGATCCCAAAATGCTGAGCTTAGACTTGGGCCTGTGCTTATCCTGGTAGTCATTATGTTCTTGACAGTCTGTCCCAGTAACCGCACTGACTATGAGCCTGTAAGGAACGGGTTTATTTGTGGTCAGAGAGAGCTGAAACTTCAGGAGCGGTGAGTGTCTGCTTTAGGAGACCGAGAGACTATGTCATCCCTGTTGTCTAGTCTAATGGATCTTGCTCTGATCCTCTTAAGGCCTGCTTTCTGATTGCTGAACTATGTAGAGAGCGAACCATGCTTCCACACCCAGAAGGGCACACCTACAATATAAGCCAAAAACACATCCTTCATCTGTTATACTCTGAAGTTTCTTGTCAGGTGTTTGGTCACAGCAAGAGAAAAATACCTGTGTCCTGGTACTTTTCATATCTTCAGTGATCGGCCATTTAGTAAGTAATTGTTCTGTCTTCTTTGCTCTAGGTTTAACAGTTTTACTAATATACATATGCATACATACATGTATATATATAAATATATATTTACATACACAATATGTTTATGTTTACTCTGTCCTCGAGGTCACGGTAATGCTCCTTCCTCAGTTTCCAGAGTGCTGAGATTGTAAGTATGAGCCGCTGTGTCTGCAGTTTTTATTGACGTTTTGCAGAATCAGTGTTCTGACGGTTGGTGTTGTCTACTGACTTCCTATCTGTAATTTCATTTTCTAGTTGTCATTTCCTGTGCATTTCTCCATTTTCTAATGTGGGAGGTCAAATGACTGACATTTGCTCCCTTTGTTTCTGCCATTCCCATTCATGCTTGAATTTTCTCCCCAGCACTGCTTCTGTGAGGGCTGTCAGGGCCTGAGCTGAGTTTGTCTGCGTTCTTGGCCTCTTCTTCCAGAATGAAATGAATCCCACATAGATTGCAAAGTAGGGAAGAAACTAGTCAAAAGCCAAAGAATAGTATAGATGAGAGAGAAATTCACCACAAGAAAGCATCAGGCAACATGAGCCAAAGAGAACTCAAGGGCCATCTATATACACACACATAGAGAATATGTATACATGCGTATTGTAGTTTTGTGTATTGAGTCCAGAATTTCATTTGTTTTGATCACATTCAAAGCCCCTCCCTTCCTCAGCCCTCCACACTACTCCCTTCCTGATTTCATGTCCTCTATTGTTACCTATCCTTTATTTATTCATTTAATTTTGGTTGATTTTTTTTCCTTAGGAAGTAATTGATCTCCTTAACTTTGATTATACATTGTCAATAAAAGGTTTTTACAAGTTGAATTTCTACAAATTCCATAGAATATATTTTCTTCTTAAATGGGTCCCTCCTCTACGCGCACCTTCTCCCTCCCCTCCGTTCCACAGTCCGTATATTCCCTTATACTTTTTCTGCATTATTTAAAGGCCTGTGGAGTCAAACTTATGTTTCCATTTGTGTTTTCATGTGACATCCACTGAAGGCTGCTGTACCTACCCACAGTCACTACTTGACAGAGACTGATTCTTCCCCTCCCAGCAGTTAATGGTTGCTTAGTTCTTCAGCTCGGGTTGGGGTTTCCTATCTACTTCCCTACATCTATGCTGGGAATTTGTCTGACTTAAGCTTACTTGGGAACTCGCACACGCTGTCACCAGTGCTTTGAGATCATGTATGTAGCTGCCAGTTATCTGGAAATCTGTTTCTGTGTGGTCATCTACCACCTCTTGACTCTTTGAACCTTTCAGACTTTTCTTGCATAATGATACCTGAGGTTTGCGAGATCAAAGTTTGATACAGGTGTCCTATTCAGGGATAGGCAGTCTGTAGCCTCTTTGTTTGCACATTAGCCAGCTGTGGGTCTCTGTTTTAGTCACCATTTGCTACGTGAGGAAGCTTCACTGATGAGAACCAAGGGATGCATTAATCTATGAGTATAATAATAAGTCGTTAGGACTTAGTTTAATGCTATGTTTATTTACCAGAATAATATTAGTAGGCTTACTCAAATGTCCTGTGCCTCAGTTAGGCACAGACTCCCTCACCTGGCATCAGTTCCAGATATGGCCTCCATCTTGTGAAGTGGACCTGAAATCCAGCCAGAAAGTGGTTGTTTACTCCCATAACACTTGTGGCACCGTTGTACCACTGGGTGTATCTTGATAAAGCAGTTCTTGTAACACAGGGGATTCACAGCAAGTAAAGTTGATGGTAAATGCTCTCTGTAGCAGCATGCATAGTTTCTTCCAGCACTCTTAAAGCTAGCCAGTAGATATGAAGCTTTGAAGCCAGTACCAGTTTGATTTGTTCCACAACATGTGTGTGTAGTGTCTTCAGCAATAGGGTCTTACTGTGAAGTTCTGCTGGGAAACCAAGAGCAGAGGATTTTTCACTGTTGTTTGAGTGTCCATGGGAACCTGGTCAACAGTTTCAAAAGAGGTGGTCGTGTCCCTGGTTAGGACTCCTGTGTTAATCCTCACCCATTGTTGAAGAGTGGGGTGGAAACATTGTAAGAGCCCCAGATGGTGCCTGACGATATGGAATCAATGTCTTACAGGCTCCTGGGAACTTGTTCATATGAACCTAATGCAATGGTGACACATGCACAAGACCCATGAAACTGTGAGACAGAAACCAGCCTAGAACCGGGGAAATGGGCAGGAGGCCACAACCCTGGCAAAGAACTATCGCCAGATGATCACTGCTTGGTGAAGGAGACTAGATCTTCATTGAGGGAGTGATGCTAAATAGGATGACTAGGCTTCAGTGGATGAACTCAATCTGAGGGATATCTAGGTATTGAAACTTGATTTGATAGGCCTTAACAGATATGACAGATACATAAAATCCTGTGAGCAGGATTTGGGGATGTTGCAGCTATGGTAGAGTGTCTAAATATGATTCAACTGTATTTTATGAAATCTAAAATATTCAATAAGAATAAACATTTTAAAAAAGGGGACTGGAGAGTAGGCACAGTGATTAAGAGCATTGCCTTTCCTTTCAGAGGACCCAGCTTCACTTCCCAGCACATGCATGAAAGTTATCAACAGTTCCTAACTACAGTCTCAGGGGATCTAAATCCCTCTCCTAACCTCTGTGAACACTGCAAGTCACATGTGCACTTACATACGTATACACAGTAAGCTCATACACATAAAACAGTAAATAAAATATTACAAAACAATCAGGGAGTGCATTCCAGGCATTGGATTTTTTCTTTTTAGCCTGTAATATCTAGGAGAGGTGATATCTCCCTGTTATTGGGTAACTCCTTTAATCTATGTGTATAGTTCAAGAATATTCTATAGTGCCGGGTTTCCATAGGACATTTTTAAAAATTGTTTTTTTGAAACAGGGTCTCCCTGTAGGCCCAGCTGGCCTGCAGTCATTCTGTAGACTAGCTTGCCACAGTCTCACAGAGATCCACCTGTTCCTGCCCCTCCCCCACAGTCCAAGTGCTGGGATTACAGATTTGCATCAACATTCCTGGCTCTGTGACTTTCTCTGAAGGTCTCAGTATTAGTCATCCTCTCCTGCCTTCTCCTCTGTGCTGCTCTCCCATCCCATCCCTTTAATCCTTCCTACTCTGTGATTCTTTCTCATGGCTATTGACTAGTTTCCTGGGATCTGTGGATTCTCCAGTTGAAATGTGTGTATCTAACGATGCAGCCCTAGTGTCAAATAATGAGAGAGAACATGGGGCCTTTGTCTTTCTAGGTTTTGTTTACCCCAGGATGATTGTTTCTAGGTTCATCTATTGAACTGTGAATTTCAAAATGTCTTTTTTCTGAAGAACTAAATGTTCCATACTTTCATTGTCTTTTCATTGGTTGATAGGAATCTAGGTTGTTTCAGTTTTCTGGTTATTGTAAATAGAACAGCAGTGACATGTTTGAACTGGTTTCTATGTACTCTCAAGTGTGATATGACTGGATCTTGGGAGATGTATTTTAGTTTTTGCTGTAATCTTTTCATAAATTTCCATGCTGGGGGCGCAGTCTGCACTCAAACTAACAGTGCATAAATGTCATCCTTCCCCACGTCCTTGCTGGGCCGTCTGTTTTATTACTACAGCTCTGGGGTATTGTTTGAGATCAGGCATGATCATGTCTCCAGGAGTTCTTTTATTAGGATTGTCTTGGTTGGACTATGTTTTTTTTCTGCTTTCCAATAAACTTCTAGATTAATTTTTCAATTTCTCTGAAGAATTGTGTTGGAATTTTAATCAGGATTTCATTGAATCAGTAGATTGCTTGTGTGACAACCAGAACAAGTATCTGCCTTCTTACACCTTTGTCCCTTTGTCCTAGATGTCACCAAATCAGAGAAGGATACAAACAGGGTCTCAGAGGATATGTCAGAAAAATGACCAAAAACAAATCAAAAAACAAAATCCAAGAGCCTGAGGTGGGTGTTGAGTGTTCCTAGCTATTTCTTATCATTTTCTCATGAAAGGAATAAGGTTTATCAAACTTAAAAAGTAAAGTTAGGAGGCTGGAGAGATGGCTCAGCATTCAGAGAGCACTTGCTGCTCATCTAGAGAACCAGAGTTCAGTTTCCACGAACCATGTCTGAGGCTTAGAACTGCTTGTAACTCCAGTTCCATAGGCTCTGACATCCTCTTCTACCCACTGAGGGAACTAAGTACTTGTGGCATCCACTCAGAGCCATGCACATTCACAAAAAAAAATAAAGTTCTTTATTAAAGTTGCCTTAGGTTCCAGAATCTCCTGAACCAAGGTTCACAGTGCCGCTCGCAAACTTTGTATAAAGATTAACATAGAAATGCTAACAAATACTGAAGATGCTGACTCTCAGATCCTGACTTTCTCCTGTAGTTGTTCAGGAACCTTTTTAGATGGAGGTTTTGTGAGCCGTTACTTTTTCTGTGGAGGTTTTTCAATGATACAGCTGTCTTTCTGTCAAGCCTGGTCTGGTCACCCCTCCCCCATTCTTGTACAGTAAGCTCACTAAACTAGACTTTGGTGGATTCATTTCTTTTGAGTGTGGTAGCCAGGTGTGAACACACATGGTACCACCTGACCATGGAAAGGTTCAGATTTGTGCAAATTTTGAATCATTCCCACAGGTCAGGGAACGGAGGGTGTGAGTCCCATCGTAGATCCCAATTAGGTGTAGTGCCAGTGAAATGGCAGGTGTGGGTGTGACATCTCTCCAATTATGTGGAAAGAAGTTTTCTCAACACTCTAAGCCATGGCATCCCATTTAGATCAATGGATTTCTGCCTCATGAAAGTGAAATCCAGTTTCATTTTGGAGACACGTACTGTGACTCTGGGTAGTAAAATGGACTGATGTGGGGTGATGTTTACAAACGCACTAGCTTTCTATTGGCCTTGCTGAAAAGTCTTCTGGGGAAGTGAATGCCTGGCCAACACTGATTTTTCTCAGATAAGTGTCTATATCCGGCTTATAGCTGCAGTTCATGCCATTTTGTTAACATTGAAATTGGAGATTCTAACTTGTTTTAAGAGTGCTTGTCTTATAGGACAGCTTTGTTGGTTCGGTATTAGTTTGAAGATGTGTGTGCACTTTGTCATGGCCACTAAGGGTTAGGCTGCAAATGTTGATGGCCTGATTTTTATTAGGTTGTAAAATATTGTGTTCTAATGTGTATGTATAGTTAGTGTGTGCATGTCACAATTGTCACGGGAGCAGCTTTTTGCTTTTTGTTCTGTCTCTTGAATTTTTCTGGGTTTCGGACATCAGATTAAGGTCATCAAGCTTGTGTGCCAAGCCCTTTACCTACTGTGACGTGTCCCTGGACTCTGATATCTGAGTTTTAAAGTTTAGCATGAATTTTGTCCCTTTGTCTTTCCCTTAATTTTTCAAGTTCTTGAAGTGCGCTGGGCAAAGCGTCACTCTGTCATTCTTTGATTCAACTGTTGCCAGACACTCGCTGATTCTAGTCAGTGTTTGTTCAGTACAGAATTGTGTGATATGGTGATTTGTGAATTTTTCTCTAAAACTGTAGACAGAAATCACAAACACCGCTGACCGTGCTTCCCGCCATCCCCATTCCGATCCTTTTCCCTCCCTCTTTTCTTCCTCACACGGGCGTTTTGCTGGGTTGCATAGCCTGACTTGGAGTCCTGAATTCCTGTGAACCTCCTGTCTCATTCTCTGATGCCACTGGGTACCCCACATGTCAACCTGACCGACTACACTCGTTCTCTCTGAACCACATTGTCGCCTTATACTTACTCTATGTGCATATGACATTACCTAAAAATTTTAAAAATTATTGTGTTAGGGTCTTTAAATATTATGTATCATATTTGTTATTTGATTAAAATTCTACATGGACTGAGAGATGGCACAGCGGTTAAGAGCACTGTCTGCTCTTGCAGGGAACCTGGATTTGATTCCCAGCACACACATGACTACTAACATTCATCAGTAACTCCAGTTCCAGGGAGTCCGTCGATATCTACTGACCTCCAAGGACATTGCACAACACAGGTGTACTTAAATACATGTAGGCAATGTACTCATAACCGTAAAATAAGTAAAATATTTTTAAAATTGTGCTTCTTTAAACTAGTCATAGGATATAAGTTGTTTCTTCTCAAGCACATAAAGTAGGTTCATTTCCACATTTATCAACTTGTGAAGACATGTTTGAATTATGCCCATAGGGATGTTCATAAACTCAATGTCTTATTATTTGAAGTCACAGGGACTGATCTTCTATTTATCTCTGTGCTTTTTAAATAAATTAATAGACTTTAAAATGAGAATGTTTCATACAGTACCACAGAATTTGTGTCATTTATGATACATGATTTATCAATCTGTACCAAATGTTAAGTTTTCTCACACCATCGAAACTTAAACATCGTGAGCAGGAATTTCTGCACATAAGGTGGTCAGACTCTTAAAATAGGAAGTAGAAAAGCACCGTATAAAGAGAATTAGGGCAGAGAAGCAGCACATCCTGTGTCCTGTGCCCAGGAGTGAGAGGAGTGTCCCTCCAGTGCTCCTTCCTTTGAGAACCACTCAAGCATGCATTAGAGCTTCTGTGTATGGAACAAAATGTGTGGATAGCACAGGATTTTATGAACATGTTGACTTTGTGGAATGTTTAGGATCATGTGGCATTTGAAGATGTTGCTGTGAACTTCACTCAGGAAGAGTGGGCTTTGCTGGATCCTTCTCAGAAGAATCTCTACAGAGATGTGATGTTGGAGACCTGCAGGAACTTTACTTTTATAGGTAAAAATATTTTCTTACTTTCTCTTAGCATATTGAGGAACAAGGATTTACTGAAATTGATGCTCTTCTGTGATTGGAATGTGGAAAGGGACGAATGTGGTGTATAAATCGGGCATGTTTCATATACACTAAAGCTACAAACTAAGTGTTTAGTAATTTTTAATTCATTAAGCTTTCTTTTTTTACTACATTTTAGGAAAGACATGTGAAGATGAGAATATTAAAGACCATTATCTAAGTTGTGGAAAAACTCAAAGGTAACTGGGAAAAATAGAAGGAAATTTTCTCTAACGGAATTTTTAAAAGATGTGTGTGTGTGTGTGTGTGTGTGTGTGTGTGTGTGTGTGTGTGTGAGATTTGTGTGTGTGTGTTTATCTGTCTGTCTGTCTTTCGGTCTACCAATCTGTCTGTCTTTGCAAACCTGCGTATATATGCACAAGGAAGTCAGAATAAAATTTTAGACTCATGGAGCTGTAATTACAGCAGGTTGTGAGTCACGTATCTTGGGTGCTGTCAGCCAAACTCTGTTCCTCTGGAAGAACAGCCACTGTGCTTAAAACTTGAGCCATCTGTTCAGCCTCCCATTAAAGCAAATATGACTAAGTACATAATAAGCACAACTTTTTGTTTTTAGCATTAGGAAATGTAACATGTTCCTGAACGTAACAATCTTATTCAGTGTTCCTTGGCATTTTATGTGCCAACAGTATTAGGAACGCATATTAAAAATGTCACTCTTGTCATTAAGGCCCTATGTGAACCATATTATAGAATTAGTTGTCTATTTAGTTTTCAGCCACTTAGATATGACAGAAGACATATTCTTTAAGTAATTTGGGGAAAAATATGTGACATACATTTTATAACACATACTAGTAAATTGATTTTTATTAATATATTTGTCATTTTTACAGAAATTCCATGTTCAAGGCTTTCTTTGAGCATAAAGATCAACAGGATGGAGAAACTTTCACTTGGTTAGCAGATGCCAGTATGATCATGAAAATTTCTAGTGACCTAACATCGTATGTAAGCAACATGTGTGGAAAGGGTTCCATGTGTCATTCTCCCTTTAATAACCATCCTACATCTCACGCTCTGTACAAACCATATGAGCATGAGGAATGTGGAAACAAGCCACAGAACTCCAACTCCCTCAGAAGCGAGCAGAGATGTCTGAGAACTCACACTGTGAATGGACCTTTGGAACATAAGACGTCTTTAAATTACTGTGATTTCCAACCGTTGTTGGTAGATCAGGAAGCTGACAGTGCAGAAAACGTCCATCAGTACAAAGAATCTCAAAAGGCCTCTGCTTATGTCAGTTCAGTTCACACATCTGGAGGAACTCAAACGGTAGCGAGACATTATCAATGTAATTTATACGGGAAAAGTCTGAGTTCTTCCACGTCTCTTCGAGGATATAAAAGAAATCATAGTGCTGAAAAATTCTATGCATGTAAACAATGTGGTAAAGGCTTTACACGGTACAGTTACCTTCAAGTACATGAAAAAATTCATACTGGAGAAAAACCATATGAATGTAAACACTGTGGTAAAGCATTTAGAAGTCACACTTATCTTAGGTTACATGAAAAAATTCACACAGGAGAAAAACCATATGAATGTAAACAGTGTGGTAAGTCCTTTACATTTCCTAATTCCTTACTGTTACATGAACGAAGACATACTGGAGAAAAACTGTGTGAATGTAAACAATGTGGTAAAGCCTTTATATGTAACAGTCATCTTCAGTTACATGAAAAAATTCATACTATAGAAAAGCCATATGAGTGTAAACAATGTGGTAAAGCCTTTAGATGCCACAGGTATCTACAGTTACATGAAAAAATTCATACTGGAGAAAAACCCTATATATGTCAACAGTGTGGTAAAGCCTTTAGATGTAACAGTCACCTTCAAAGACATGGAAAAATGCATACTGGAGAGAAACCCTACACATGTAAACAATGTGGTAAAGCCTTTAGATGTCACAGTCATCTTCAAAGACATGAAAAAACGCATACTGGAGAGAAACCGTACACATGTAAAGAGTGTGCTAAAACCTTTAGATGTCACAGTTATCTTCTGTTACATGAAAAAATTCATACTAGAGAAAAAACATATGACTGTAAACAGTGTGGTAAAATCTTTCGATGTCCCAGTTATCTTCAGTTACATGAAAGAATTCATACTGGAGAAAAACCCTATGAATGTAAACAATGTGGTAAAGCCTTTAGATGTCAAAGTTACCTTCAGTTACATGAAAAAGTTCATACTGGAGAAAAACCCTATGAATGTAAACAATGTGGCAAGGCTTTTAGGTACCCTAAATCTTTGATGTTACATGAGCGAAGACATACTGGTAAAAAACTGTGTGAATGTAAACAGTGTGGTAAAGCCTTTACATGTAATAGTCATCTTCAGTTACATGAAAAAATTCATAGTATAGAAAAGCCATATGAATGTAAAAAATGTGGTAAAGCCTTTAGATGTCCGAGTTATCTTCAGTTACATGAAAAAATTCACACAGGGGAAAAGCCATATGAATGTAAACAGTGTGGTAAAGCCTTTACATTTTCTAGTTACTTACAGTTACATGAAAAAATTCATACTGGAGAGAAACCGTATGAATGTAAACAATGTGGTAAAGCCTTTAGATGTAACAGTCATCTTCAAAGACATGAGAAAATCCATACTGGAGAGAAGCCATATGATTGTAAAGACTGTGGTAAAGCCTTTTCACTATACAGTTACCTTCAAGAACATGCAAAAATTCATACTGGAGAGAAACCCTATTCCTGTAAGCAATGTGGTAAAACCTTTAGACGTAATAGCCATCTTCAAAGACATATACCAACACATAGTGGAGAGAAACCCCATGCATGTAAACAATGTGGGAAAGCTTTTAGATGTCATAGTTCTCTTCACTTACATGAAAAAATTCATACTGGAGAAAAACATATGAATGGAAACAATGGTAAAGACTTGAGATGTCACAGTGTTGTTCACAGACATGACAAGTTGATACTAGACAATCTGTGAATAGGAGCAGTGTGGAAAACCTTTAGACTTCTCAGCCATGTTTACTTGAAAGAATTCATATTTTCCTAAACCTCTGAATGGAAACAGTGTGGTAAAGCCTTTAAATGGTACAGTTATCTTCCTTTATGGAAAAATTCATATTACACCAAAATCCAATAAAGGCAATCAATGTAAATCCTATATATGGGTCACTTTAATTACATGAAAAGATTCATACTGGAGGAAAACCCTGTCAGTGCAAAAATGTGGAAACCTTTGCATTTCACAGTAGGGTACAGTTACAAGAGAAATTGAATTGTGGCAAAGATCTGTGTGTGTGTATGTGTGTGTGTGTGTGTGTGTGTGAACAAGGACTCTAGTTGTTATTCTCCCTAAGTACATGATTTAGCAGTTTCACACTGCAGTGGTCTTTCAGTGTCAAATAACTCAGGGGAGAATATTCCTAGAAATGTAAAAATACAAGTGTTGTTAATGATTTATTGGGGTTCATGTCAAACCTCTAAGAATATCAACAACAGGAGAAAGACTGAGCTTTCTCAGTGTTCTCAGAACAGTGTTGTGTGAGGTTTTTCCTGGGGATACCTAAACAAATGTCCACTCACATGAGATAGGAAATTAATGACATGAAAAAGTAATTCTACCAAAGTTGAAATAAGAGAACAATCACTTCCAAGAGCATGGAGAATCTCAGACAGCTGCATCTGCAAAAGCCCTCCCTTTCAGGGTGTGATCATGAACGTGACTTACATCAAGTGAAGACTCATGGAAGCACACTGGTGAGATCTGAGCACAACTGGCAGGCACCTTGGGTCATGGGGGGATTTCTTTTCATAATTGCTTTCTGCTTCTATAACCATTTGGGGTGGACTTGAATATGGAGGAAGTTTCCATCTGATTTCCAGCATGGATCCTGTTACCAGAGCATTGTCCTGGAATAAACTGCTTCCGGGAATCCAATGCTTTGTGTGGGTGTTGTCAGATGGGATAGGCTCAGTTCTCCAATGAATAAGTGACAAGCTGTGTGTCATAACACTTGGAAGGAAGCTCACTGGACTCATTGTCCACAGTGTTCTGGAAAGGTCGATGCACTAAGTATTTCTGTGAGTTTGGGGTAGATTTACAAACATTGAAACTGAAACAAAAGTTCGAAGTTTGCCGTAATGTTTGTGTAAATCATTCCTGCTCAGTGAAAAGCTCTTGCATTTATGCTTGTCAAATCATCCCCAGAATGCTATATTTCCTCATACCAGGAAATGTAAACAACGTGAGAAGGAATTTCTAAGGATAAGCAGCCTCATGGGTTCTAATTTTTTTAAATATAAACTTCATTTATCTTTTTGTGTATATGCGTGTGTGCCTATTTGTGCAGGTGTATGAGGTGCTGGATACCACAGAGCTACAGTTACAGGCAGTTTTGATCCATCAGACATGGGTTCAATGAACCTAACTCTAGTCTTCGGTAAGGGCACCAAACATTCTTAGAAACTGAGCCACCTCTCCAGGCCATTTTATATCCTAAATATTTTATTGACATTCCCGACGTTTATGTTTGTATTTGGATAATTTCCAGAAGGCACTCTTCGTAAGCACTAAAGCATGGCTCTCAATTTTTGGTCCATTTGTTGGGACATATTAGATGTCGCATTTTCGAATGGTTCCTGTCAGTTTTCATTCTGTAAGTTGTCAAGACATCTCTAGTAGGGCTTCATTTTCAGATTCTGGCCTATCATAATATTCATTACATTTAGGATGAGTATTGCACACCATCTTGTTTGAGAATGTGGCAACCCAGGGACCAAGTTAAGAATTCCAGTGTTACCCCTTTCAAAGGAAAATTTGCTTGAGATTATTTCAAACTGATATTAAAATTGAAATAGCATGACAAATATTACAGTCCCCGAATGCATCCTGGACCCTGAGATCTCTACTTCTTACCTTTTTAAAAACATTTTTTATCTCCATCAAATTATTTCTATTTACCTGGAGAGCAGTCCTGAACACCATGAGCACATCTGCATGAATTTAAAAACCAACATGGATTTAACAATATAGGCCAGTCAGTTGAACTGTTGTGTAATTACAGGTCTGTGTCTGCTGTATTAAAATGCGCCAATGTTATCCTCTGCCACTCTTTGAGCATTCAGTTAACATTAACCATCTGACACACTGCAGAAGAACAGGTGACCCCCTCCTAGGTAGCATCTGCTCATGGCTTAATCTGGAGCAGACGCTCCCTGCTTTCTCAAAGAGCAAAGGCAGCATGGTGTGTCACGTCCTTGAGTCGTGCATATTCCTTTCCTTCTCTTCCTGAAAATGTCAGATCTCACCTCAGTGAAAATAAGAGACAGTTTACTTTTGAGCAAGGTATGAGTGACCATGGGCAGGAGCAGATTCAGATTATCCAAACTATAGAGTTCTGACTATGGTAAAAGTTCAATGAACTTTGGATAGTAACAAAATGAAAGAAAGACATGAATCAAGGTACATCAAATATACTTTGGTGGGACCATCAGGCAGGCAGGTTACAGCAATGAGGAAATCTCTGCTGTAGAATTCACCTGCTGTGTGACAACATTCATAACCGTTCAGTTGGTGGAGGGAAGCTGTCTATTAACACATTCCAAGCTTATGCACTTAATCTTTTGGAGTTTGTTAGGTATGACTTTGAAGTTGGTGTAGAGTGGCATTTAGTAGAGCAAAGACAACTCAAGATAATTTTGCTTTGAACCTGCAGCATTCCAACTCTCCACAATCACAGTTCTAATCAATGAACCTCCCAGAATCTTTAGCACAGCTGTGACTCTCGTTTTGTGCACTTATTGTACACACCCAACACTAATTTTGGTTTCTTCACCAAACTTTCTTCTTCAGAATATGTGGCGTTTTATCTTGAGATACCCCAAGCTAGTGTCACTATTCTCCATAAGCCCCTTCTGCCTTGACTTTCTATTCACCGATGATTCCTAACCTAAAAATGACAGCTCCACAAAAACTAAGAATTATTTTGACCATATCTTGTTAAAAATTATGACCAAGTCAGAAAAGTAAAAATATCCATTTGCGAAAAAAGAGTCTCTCAACAGAAATTTTTTATCAAAATCTGTTATCATTTAGATGAAATCTGTCCACCATATGCTCTTGTGTTTGGAGACTTGATCCCAGCTTTTGGCTGTATATTGAGAGGTCATGAGGCCTTCAAGTGAAGGGGAAGTTGTCTGTAAGGCATTACATGCATTTAACTGGCGAGCCCTCTCTCCAGCTCCTCATGGTGACGTTTCTATTTCAGCTGCAGCTTGGCTGGTGGAAACAGGGTAGTGTATGGGGGCTTATGAGTTACAGCTACAGCTTGGGCTCTTTCCAGTCCCATTTCTCTCTTCTCATCATCTGCAGCATCATTTCCCTAACTACAGATCCCACTCTAATGCAGTAGAGCTCCAACCACGATAATCTCTGTCAAACAACTATGACTAAAATAAAACCTTGTATCTGTGAGCAACAAGGAAAGTAACTAATGCAGCATCTATCAAAAAAGGGAAAGTAACAGAAGTCCATGGTCATGGAGTAAGCAAGCATCATGTTAATGACATAGGGAATGAAATAACAGCATACAAAAGAGAAGTGAGAATATAGGACTTCCATTATGAGATCATATGTATTAAAATTCAAGGGATTCTTTCAACACAGGTATAGGATTCATGAAACTAACGCATATGACATAGAAATCATGTTCTTGACACATACCATAAATTTAAAAAGAGAAATGTACAGGATTTCCTGAATACCCATCTTTACCAAGGTTTTACTCACAGTAGCCTAATTATGAACCTGGACTAGATGCCTGCCGACAACAAATTGATAAGGAGACTGTAGAATAGATCCCCAATAGTGTCTCATAAAGAAGAATGAAATGTCAAATGCAGGAACGTGGACAGAGATGGAGATAATCATGTTAAGGGATCAAAGATGGAATCAAAATGGCAAATAGCATCTTTTCTTCCCTATTTCAATTGTGAAAGAAACCCATTTACTGTTTAGGGGCAGTACTAGAGATGCAACAGGGAAAGGCCCAGAGAGATCATTAAGAAGAGCCTAGAGCGACATTGAAACCACAGTGCATTTAATGCATACATGGAAATGTCATGATGAGGGGCCAGAGAGACCCTTCACAGTTAGGAGAATGTACTGCTCTTCAGAAGTCACAAGTTCAGTTCCCAGCGGCTCACAACTCCCTGTATCTAAGTTTGAGGGGATCCTGAACCACCTTCTGAGCCCTACCAGCACTTCACATTCACACAACCACACAGAGACCAACACTCAAACACATGAAAAATAATGTCACAATGAAACTTCTGTTCCCACAGCTGTTTATCAACAGAAGAAATAATACATTCCTTATAAACAAACTGCTTGAAAACATGACATACTATTTCCTTTCATGCTATCTTCAAAGCCTACAAAATATCCAGCAATAAATATTAAGATGTCTTTCTATAGTATATAGTATATATCATATTAATAGGGGATAATTAATCAAGAACAGGAGGGAAAATGTCACACTGTGCATGGAAAATTTAGTCATGTAAGGAGTTCCCTCCAAATTCATCCATAAATTGGTTATGCTGGCATAGAATAAATTGTATTTATTTCCTGATACTAAGTGATGGAGCATTTTTTAGCATATAAAAAAAAATCACTGGATAACTCTGACGGTCATAGTAGAGAGTTGTGTTTGAGTATAAACACAGTAAAAAATAGGTATTATTTCAAAAATACCCTAGGAATCATGTAGAAGGCCAGTGGTGGAATAGAATCCAAGAACCAGCTACCTAAATTCACTATAACCAGCATATTCAAAAATTACATGTATTTATTACGTTTTTGTGTCTGCACCCATATGCCACATGTGCCACAGCCAGCATGTGGAAGTCAGAAGATAACTGGTAGGAGTCATTTCTCTTCTCGTCTGTGTTGTTCCTGGGGCTCAAATACAGGTTGTCAGCCTTGATGACTAGAACCTTTACCAGTCATGCAATCTTCCCAGCCCTTTGTGACATTTCAGTCAGTTAAAGAAAGCACACAGAGTTGTTAAATTCTTCAAATATATAAAAAGTTCTAAAAGCAATAAACAAGTTTCCACAGAGAACTTGTTTATTTGTAGATTTTGATCTAGTAACTCAGAAAATTTTCATCAAGAATAAAACTCTAGACATCCCATACCTCCTTACACCATCCATCTCTGCTCTGTTTGGATCCTTGTGGACCCAAGATCTAGAAGCTTTCTCAGACATGCTTTAATAAATGTATCTCTCAACTTTCAGGAGAGAAGCACCCTTATACAGCAGATCAGAATGCACAGAGAACCACAACTGGTCATGTGTAGAGAATCAGAGACCTCAGTGTGCTTTATCTCTGAATAGGACTCCTATATCAAACTTCTGCCCTTCAAGGCTCAAAGATCATTGTGGAAGAGGGGGTGGAAATGTTAGAGCCAGAGGAGATGGGTGATCACAAAGGAACAGTTTTTCAGAGACCTAGGCAGTTAGTCATATGAATTTACAGCACTTGTGACAGCATGGGCAAAGCCCATATAAGCTCAAGGTAGCAAAAATTCCCAGTACAGACATGGAGAGGTGGGTAAAGAAACAGTCCTACTGAAGGAACTATTGGAACCGATGGCAGCTGGGAGGAAGAAACTCAGCCTTGTTTGAGAATGATATTCTTAGTAGATTGACCAGGCTCCAGGGGATGAACCCACACTGAAAGGCATTCGGGCACACAGGACACAAACCTGAGTCTAAATGTATATATATATGTTAGCCTATAATATATATAAGGCATATCATATAGATGTATATATTACAGAAATTTGTTGGGATGTTAGTAAGGCACATAGAAATGGGGAAGTATTTAAATATGCTCAAAATATATTGTATGAAATTCACAAAAATCACCTAAAAAGAGAATTATCAGTCTAGGTAGAGACTGTACCACTGTAGTCTATCTATAGGCCTTTAAAACATCATTCTAAACATCTGTAACTATTTACTTTTTTCCAGAGTATAACTTTCAGTGGGTCACTGAAAATGAGATATAATATCACGAACATTTATTATTATATTAGATATATATAATATATGTACACACATATTGTTATAAAATATTAGGGAACCAGGAATATGAGTGTTCCAGGGGGAGAATATTTTAATTTCAAAGAAAAAATATCACCTGATTTCCTTAAGGTTGCAAATAATGACATGTTGAAAATATTAGGCATTCTTAGAAAATGATAGACCCAAGATTTTCTTCTAGTTAAATATAAATAGTAAATAGAAATTATGGGACTGGTGATATGTACAGGTATATTAAACTTTGGGGGCAAGTAACTCACCCATTGCCCCACCAGGACCACACCATGGTCTTTTCTGAAGAGTAAAAGTGTTCAGGAAATAATGATAGGATTCAGAAGCACAGAGACCTAGAAACAGGAAGTCAGTATATTTAAGAATTTAGAAAAACTACATCAAAATCCAAGGGGAAGACAGAAGAAAAGGGGATTAATAATCATAACGGGAAATGAAAGATTTGAAAACAGATGGACAAAGTAATATGGAGAATGAAATTCACTTTAGCAAGTGACGGTTCCAATTTAAAATGACTGCCTCACACTTAGAGAAAGAAGTAAGAGTCTCTTGTTGTCAGTCCCTCCTGACTGACAAAGTCGTACACACTGGCTTCAGACCTGTGCACGTTTTATGAACCATATATTTAAGAAGACAGACACCTAGAATGCTTTTATCCCTCAACCAATGCAAGATGTTTTTCTTGCCTAAACAAGATAATGGAGCTCTTAGGCAAAGACGCAGTCTAGCAGTACAGCTACATGCTGGATGCCGAGATGTAGAAAACATGGACAGGGACATAGCACTGGTGCTGTGTTAGACGGGGAGGAAGGGGACCCAGATGCTACAGAACACCAGCTTGCTGACTGTCAGCAACGTGGCTTCATTGAATGTTTCAGGTAGATTTCTGGCCAGGGTGAAGCTCATGATGGTCAGGGTGCTCAGATATCCCAGGACCAAGTAGAAGGCACTGAGCCCTTTGTGATGATGTGATCACATTCTGAGTGTGCATCATGGAAAGGTTCACATCCTGATCCCAAAAAGATTTGGACAAGTGTGCAGATGAGGACGATGAGATTAGGCAGTTCTGTAAACAGCGGCTGCCTCATCCTTCTTCATTTAACAGTGACATTAAAGGACAGAACATAGTCATAGCTTTGCTTGAGACATTGGAAACCACCAGACTAAATAAAACCCCAAAAATGATCTGACAGTGGATGCAGGTACTGTGTTTGGTAGGCCAATGAAGAGTAAGGAGCAGAGGCAATAGGTGAGGAGATGAGCAGGATGTAACTGAACCATGGTCACTGACCTGACTATGGGAGTGTGTCTGCTTCACAATGAGAACAAGAACCCCAGCTGTGAGGACAGGGAGCCTCAGGGGTCTGCCTGTCCCATGGGGTGTTCAGAAGCCAGGAAGATTTCAGGGGCAGTACCTTCATGGACTGTTGGGATACTGCTGATTGAGACATCTGACCCACTTCTCCATGTCTAGATGCAAACTAGCAGAAGTCCAGCTTCAATGTTTATGCTTTGTCCGTAGATGCCACACAGTGTGCCTCCATGGGCTCACTGAGCCAGATCACACCCTTCAGTCCGCACACCAAGTAAAAGATTGTTACACAGGGAGCAATTCTCTATTAATACTGATGTTCTTGTTTATGTACCCATGGTTCTTTTCTCTCCTTTAACTTTTTTGAGACAGGCTCTCCCTGCAACCCCAGCTGGCCTGGAATTTTCTATGTAGACCAGGCTGGCCTTCAACTCACAGAGATCCACCGGCCTCTGTTTCCTGAGTGCTGGGATTAAAGGCTTGTGCCACCATGCCTGGTTTTCTCTTTTTTATGTCATACATTGGAGAGTTTTTTTCTTTTAGCCAAACACTACCTGTTTGTTTCTATTTTGTATCTCTGTAAGTTATTAACTGGGTATTCTTTCAATGAGCAAGTACTTACTGAAAAACCACCAGTGACTCCATTATTTTCTTAGGTCAAGGAACCATCTCTCCAGTTCTTTCCCCTCTAGGATTGTTAACATGAATGCATGTTGGATTTTGTCAAAGGCCACTTTTGCATCTCTTGAGATGACCATGTGACTTTTGGTTTAGGTGGACTTATATGATTTATGACATTTATTGATTTGCATATATCGAACCATTCCCGCATCTCTGGAATAAAGCTGACTTGGTCTTGGTGAATGATCTTTTTGACTTTTGTCTATATGCAGTTTGTGAGTATTTTTTTGATAATCTTTGCATCTTTGTTCATTAAGAATATGCATCTATATTTTCATTTTTTGTGTCTTTCTCTTTTTCATATTAGAGAAATACTGCCTTCATAAAAGGAGTTTGGGAGTTCTTCCACTGTTTCTATCTTTTTTGAATAATTTAAGTAGTTTTGGTTGTAGATATTCTTTAAAATGCCTAGTAGATTTCTGCTGTGAATCCACTCAGGCCTAACCTGGTTTTAGTCAGGAGGTTTTATATTACTGTTTTGATGTATTTATTTATTATGAGTCTGTTTAAGCTGTTGATCTTGATTTAGCTTTTTTTTCCATTAATTTAGAAATTCATCCACCTGATAGATTCATTGATCCTTTGTGCTGTATTATTTTTTTCTGCTTCATTACTTTCTACTTTAATTTTTGTTAGTTCTTCTGTGATGGGTTTTGATTTTGTTTGTTCTTGCCTTTCCAGAGCCTTGAGTTATACTGTTATTTGCACTCTTTCTGATTTTTTAATGTAGGCACTCATAGCTGTAAACATCCCTCTTAAAAATGCTTTTAATGTGTCCTAGAGGATTTGTTACACGTTTTTATCATTTTCACAATTATCTTTGTTTTCTGATTTCTTCTTTGGACGATTATTCATTTAGGAGTGAAATGTTTAAGTCCATGAATTTGTAAAGTTGCCAGAGCCTCTTTTGCTAATGATTTTAACCTTTGTTGTGCTTTGGTCTGATAGAATGCATAGAATTATTTCACTTTTTTTTTGGTATTTGTTGAAGTTCCTTTTGCTTCCAAGTATGTGGTATATTTTAGAGAAACTTGCAATGGCTGCTGAGTAGAATATGCATTTTTTTCACTGCTTGTGTTTCTGATATGAAAGTCATACCCGACTTTGATGAGTTGAAGTTCGTTTCTCTTTATGTTGATGTAGCTTGGTTGCTTTCTGTTCCAGTATGAATAGTTGGTCTAAGCTTCAAGTTTTCTCTTTTGACTTTTTATTTGAGGGACCAGATGGCTTCACGGAGGCTAAACAGGAGCTCTACAGAAGGAAGGAGCCTAGTCTCAAGTCCAGGTGGGGTGTATCAGCTGGGCCAGTTCTAACTGGCTAAGCAAAGAAGGAATGAGCCTTGGCTCGGAACAACTGGGGCAGGTCCCACAGCAGAGGAATAGTAATCCTGCATGACAGGACTGGCTGTCCCTCCCAGCTTGTCAATCACTCTCCAGAAGCCTCAGCAGGAGAGGGAGAAGACCCTAGGAGAACATATGGGAACAGAGTCATCTGATTCTTACTACCTAGCTGAGAACATCTGAAGGTTAGAACAGTGGGAAGAACTAGAGAGGGACCCAAAGCAGGAAAAGAGGGGTGGTGGGATTGGGGTAACTCACCCTGTTTTGTCAGATGCTCTTCTGAAGTCTCAGTGGAATGGGGCCAATCCCCACAGAGAGCCAATGAGAAGCAGAAGCAAATCTTTTAAAAAATGTTTATGCTACATATATTAGTGTTTTCTCTGCATGTATCCAGGTGCTACTGTGTAATGTAATATCCACAGAGGACAGAAAAGGGCCAAAGATCATACTGCAACTTCAGTGAAGGACAGTTGGTAGGTACTAGGTGGGTGCGTCCAAACCTGCGTCCTCTGTAATAGTATCCAGGGCTCTTACTACTGTGCTCTCTCTCCAGTCCCAACAGAAAGAAATCTTAAGAGTAGAACGAAGCTGTGTTGACAGGATCTGAAAGCAAAGCCACATTTTGTGCTTCAGTGTTAAAAACAAGAATGAGACAAAAGAACTTATACAACCACTTTCAGACCCTCCGCTAGAGTCACTCACAAATCCTTTATTGTAAGCTAAATAATTAAAAGCAAAATTTTCTTATGCATGAAATTATTACTGATATTCCTGGTACTTTTTCCAACATTAATGTTGTATAAACATAAAATCTAGGTAGAATAATGGATTAATAATTGAATATAATTGTACCAGAATTCAAGGCAAAACCTCCACAGATCTATAATGAAATGGCATTCATGAGAAATTCATGAATGAGATTTTAAATGTTCAGATTACAGCATCACCAAATTATGTCTGGTGGTAATCCATGTAGAACTTTAAAAAATTATTGACTCTGTGTATTTCATTAGAATATTTTAATCACTGTTAATCATCTTCATAGCCCCTTCCTCACTGACACTCCCATCGCCCCCACTATGAAATCCATGCATTCTGTCATTTGTGTTAAGGCCCATCATTTCCAGTTAGTAACCCCAGACATTCCTCATAGCAAGTCATATGTAGAGCTTTTAAACAAACCTACCAATAAATTATAAAATTGCACTCATAACAGTATCATTGAATTAAGTGGTTAGACAGAGCATGTACACTGACAGAAACACAAAATGGAAATGTTTGGTTTTCCAATTTGTCCACTAATCTGATCGCAACTTAATCAATATTCTAATGTTACTGGTGGAAACAATAACTTGTTCTAATGCAGAAGAACTTCTGCTCGTTCATTAAATATCTGTTTTTCAGGAACAAAGCAAATCAAGGTGTCACTGTTGGTTTCTCAATAATGTACTTATTCATTGAAAGAATACTCAGGTAAATACTTAGAAAAATTTAAGTTGGAAATGTAGGAGTTGAAGTATTTTGTCTAGAAGAGAAAAACAAACTCTCTTAAATGTGTCACAGGAGAAAGTAGAGAAAACAGTCATGGTCCATAAGCAAGACCAGCAGTATTGAAATATTCCCCGTATAACATTCTTTTACTTGGTTTCTAAATCAAAGGATGTTATTTGGCTCACTGAGCCCATTAAAGTGCACTGCAAGGCCTCTATGAATAAAGGAGAAACACTGAAGCCGGATACCCATCCGCTGGCCTCTCTCTCTAGATGTGTGATGTCTGAAATGTCCATATTATCTGTATGCCAACACTCCATGAAGATACTTCCCCCAAATCCGTGACCTTCCTGCCTTATGAATACACTTTGGTAGGAACAGCCCTGAGTCTCACTATCCTCACAGCAAGGGTTCTTGTTCTCTTTGTGGAGCACAGACACTCTCACAGTCAAGGCCAGTGACCATGGTCTCAGCTACATCTTGCTCAGTTCCTCACCTGCTTTCTCTGATCCTTACTCTTCATTGGTTTTTCAAACACAGTCATCTGCATTGTCTGCCAGATCACATTTGTTGTTCAATTTATTCTGGCTGTTTCTACCGTCTTAAGCAAAACTATCACTGTGTACTGGCCTTTAATGCCACTTTACAAAGAAGAAGGATGAGGTCACCGCTGTTGTCAGGGGCACCCAGCTTCCTCATCCCCATGTACACCTTTTTCCTGCTT
This sequence comes from Eospalax fontanierii, assembly GCA_035773235.1. Classification (NCBI taxonomy): domain Eukaryota; kingdom Metazoa; phylum Chordata; class Mammalia; order Rodentia; family Spalacidae; genus Eospalax; species Eospalax fontanierii. The sequence goes on along the minus strand of CM069554.1, from coordinate 4,453,233 downwards.
ATTTGGCATCTGGATGGGAACATTTCCACCCTTTGTTGACGAAGTTGATCACTAAAAATGTGGCCACATCATCACCACCATGTGTAATAAGGTTTCATCCACTACTTTCCTCCAGGTCCTGAATGCCTGAGCTTCAGGCATTTCCTGGACAGGAACCTATGTGACAAAGTCAATGAAGCCAAGTTCCTGACCTTCAGCACGCTGGTGTTCTGTAGCATCTGGATCACCTTACTCCCTGTTACACAGCACCAGTGCTATGTCCACGGTGGTCACAGAGTTCGTCTACATTTTGGCCCTCAGCATGTGGCTGGACTGCTAGACTGCATCTTTGCCTCTAAGAGCTACATTATTTTATTTCGTCAAGAAAGAAATTCTATGCATTGGTTGAAAGGTAAAAGTATTCTAGGAGCCTGTCTTCTTAGTTAAGTCCACGTTTCCTAAGATGCACACAAGTCTGAAGCCAGCGTGTACCACTTTCTCAGCCAAGAGTGACTGAGAACAAGATATTCTTACTCCTTTCTCTAAGTGTGCAGTAGCCATTTTGAATTGTAACTGTCACTTTCTTGAGTGAACTTTTTCTTTCTCTCCGTTCATCTCAATCCTATAGCTATTTCCCTAAAACTTGCTCTTGAAAAGGGACCATGGGGAGGTTTTGATGGCTCCCTGAGTTGGTACTTTCCACCAAGCTTTGCCCAATCTCTTCAATCCTGCAGTCCTGCAATTTGTGTTTACTATTTAAAGTTCAGTACGTGAAAATCTTCCAAACATGTCAGGATTTTCATCTTTGAGGATATGTAGATCAAATTCTACAAATAATTTTACTCTCTGAAAACTTGTTTATTTTTTCTAGAACCACTTGGATATTTGAGAGAATTTAAGAACTATTTTTAACCAGTTTCTTTAACTGTTTGAAATGTTACAATGTGCTCTCAAGATTGCGCGGCAGGCAAAGTGTTAGCCACCAAAGCTGATGATCTGTGTTTGATCCCCAGGAACCACATGGAGGAAGAGAAATTCCTCCCGCCAGTGATCTTCTGACTTCCACATGCTGGCTGTGACACATGTGTGCATATGGGTGTACACACAGATGTATAAAATTAATAAATACATGTAGTTTTTGAAGGACCCTTCTTTTAATATCCTGATTATAATCAATTTTTTACTGGTTGTTTTTTTCTATTCCATCATTGACCTTATGCACTGTTCCTGAGGCTTTTTTTGAAATCATAATCTGTATTCCTTACTGTTTATATTCAAACACTCCTCTCTAATATGGCCCGAGATTTATCGACTGATATTTCATATGCTGCAAAAATGCTCCATGATTGAGTATCTGCCAATTAATTCAACTTAGTCTATGACTGTATACCCAATTTATAGATGAATTTGGAAGGGACCTGAGACATGACCACATTTTCCATGTATACTGTTATATTTTCCACCTGTTTAATTACTCCTTATTAATATTATGCATACTATATAAACACATCTTTTTATATTTATTGCTGGATATTTTGTTGGCTTTGATGATAGCATGAAAGGAAAATCTTTTCAAGCAGTTTGTTTATAAGGAACACATTATTGTGCTATTAACATACAGCTGTGATGAGACGTTTCAACATGACGTTATTTTTCATGTGTTTGTGTGTGGGTGTGTGAACATGAATGGAAATGCTGGCAGGGCTGAGAAGACGGTGCCAGAACCCAAATAAACTCTGGTTTTGCTATAGAAAAATCAGAGACCAGCAGCCACAGTCAGGTGAGGAGAGGAGAGTTTAATCCGCTAGCACGACTGACACACAGAACCTTCCGTACGGGAGTCCGCCCCGTGCACCAGGTTTGAGGACCACGTATACTCATGTGAGGAAAGCAAGGAAAAGGTGAGGACATGGCAATTTGCAGGTAAAGTAGGGCAGAAATGTAGCAGGTTTGGGAAACAAAGACTTCTATCAGGTAACCGTAGTGTTCAGACGGGAAGACTCCTGTCTGCTTTCCCCGTGTGTATCTCCTGTCTCAGAGTTTTTCCTGCAACCATCTGAGGTGCCTTCCTATTTCCATTATATTCCCTTCTCTTCTGTGACAAAATCCCTTATGTGTATTCAAGAGAAACTCTGTGATGTTCGTAAGTCTGATTGCCTCTACCTGATATTTGATAAATTTAATGTTTATTATTCAATATTTTAACAGGAGAACTAATAGAGCTGTGGCTCTTGGTCCTGTTAGTGGGGCTAGGCAGAGGTCCCAGTAGTCTAGGTACTTTTCAGTAAGACACATTCTTGTCTTTATTTTCTTTAGTAGGTGCCTTGTATTTTCTTTCACTATGCCAGATTGATTTGCATAAAAACAGCAGATGTGTCCCTTTCTTGACAGTCTCAACTAGGAATAAGTTTACTGGCAGATACAAAGAAGTTTCCAGCTCTCAGTTGAGAAACGAACTGGTCCTAGGGGAAGGACAGGGTCTTGACCCTAAACTCCCTAGGTAACTTTTACTTCCTATTTTTATTACTCCCCTTGTGGTGCGGTACCCCTAACTGCAAATGGGGAACTGGGCCACTAGTCACTCTGCTCTTCCATGTTGAACAGGAGTGCTGGGTGTGGTAACTGGGTAACACCTTCAGTGGGTCTATCTAAAAGATTCCAAAGGTATAGCCACAGAGAAAAAGAAAGTCCTTGACTGGTGCCTCTGAAGGGGAAGTAAAGGTGAGAGTGGTTAGGAGCATGTTTTAGGCAGAGAACCAGGAGAAGTCAGAACAGAGTGAATTTCAAATGTCCAATTTAAAGTGTATTACAGTTCATGATGAGGACTTCCAAAAGGATCCATTGATTGGGTTTTTCCTCATCTTCCATTTGCCCATGATGGCTGGATTCCGGATCTGCTTTCAGGCATGTTCTTAGTTGTGGAGTGGCTAGAATCACACTGTGAGTTCTGTCTTATATGGATTCTAGACAGAAGGAGAGAGGAAATTTAGTCATCATTTAATTTTGATAAGAACAATAGTGGACTTGCTCTTTTTGGCTGCAGGTGGCACTCCAGGGTTGAACCTGTGTATTTTATTATGGAGAAAAGCTTACTGGGAGTTTTCTAAATATCTTGTCATGTGAACTTTGAAGCCTATTATCTGGGAAGCACAATTTCTCAGGCTTTAAAGAAATATACTGATCACTTTAATCTTTGATTATGCTTTCCTTTTGTGTGCTTAAGACCATAATATTGGCCCAAATTAACTGAGTATTTTTTTTTTCTCTTTTTTGTTTAAGGTCAGTTAAGCATCTGATCCTCAGGGGTGGTCACTCAGAATTTGGAGTCCTTGGATCCTTTGATTTCATTTTACAAGTTCCATCTATGTGGGGATAAATCAGGCAGTCCAGCTGACCTTTGGCTCACTTGAAAGCATCGAGGAAACTTTTCCTCTGTGCAAACCTTCCCCTTTATAGACTGGACACCAGTTTGAGTCCCTCTGCTGGGGTCTACATGATCTACCTGAATATGAGAACAGGTGACTCTTCATAGCTTCAGGACATTTTGAGGCATCTGCCATGATCCCCTGGGACTTAGTCAACCCTGGAGAGTAAGGAACAAAACTGTCCCTTAAGTCCCTTTTGGCCAGTTTAGAATTGGCTTTAAGTATGGATATGAACCATACAAGAAGGTCAGTTGCACCAATCTGGTACTTGTAATTACAGTGCAGTACATAGGCAAAGCTTGAATAAAACCCAAACATAACGTACTGGAAGAGATTTATCATCACAGGTTAAAAAGGTACAGCACAGGAAAAAGATTTAAAAGAATTTTTAGATCTGTCTCAAATGAAGACTGTCCTACTAAAAACAGAAGCAGTCTCCTTTCTTTCCCAGGCCCCATACCCTGATTTACAGGTTTTCAGAAGGAAGGGAGGGGTCATACCACATACATATAGACTGATCAGGATTCAGGCCAAGCTCCCTGAATGAAACAATTTTCTTCTGCACATCTACTTCAACGAGGTAAAATTTGGTTTCTCGTGAGCCAAGTTACCTTTTTATGGACATAAGTAACTGAAAGTAACATTTACATAAAGCAGAGAAAGAAAAGGCATCTTCCAGTAGCCATAGGTAACCCAATACTTGTCTGCATCCATTTAATCCAAATCTGTAGTTGGGAGTGCATTACATGCTAGAGGAGTGAACTAAAAACTTAACAACAACTCTGCATTTCTCTAATCCTGTTCAGCCTTTAATGTACTTGCTTAAATATTTTCATTATCCCCTCTATTCTGAAAATATCTAGCCACCTTAAGTTTATATATAAATTCTTTTACTAAAATGTTTTTTAATTTTATGTCTTCAGGCCTTTTAGGAAGAGTGGGTTCTAAGATTAGCCTTAATGTGCCTGTGTGAAAATTCCAGATCCATGGAGGGTATCAGACTCTAGGCTCAACACTGTCACCGATGGTGGCTCAGTGCCTTTCTGCATCTGAGATAAAAAGACAATGATCTAGGAGACAGACAGTGTGTGTGTAATTGTCCCCATGCCCAAGAGGAACAATACAAAGTATCTAGTGAGTTGCTCCAGACATCAATAATTGCTTTGACAGACCAAGCAAATCCTGTGTGAATTGCAGGCTCCTAGGAGTTGGGCAAGCTCTGTGCATGAATAGAAAGTCAAGGCTAGGAGGTACTCCCAAATCATTTTAACTTCTGCTGTCATTTAGGCATCGAGCACTATCCAATCAGGGCTTCAGGACGTGCTGCCCAATCAGGAGCGTTGATGGGGAGACATGGGGCGGGTTCTATCCCGCGCCATGTTCTACTGTGTTGCTGGGCCCGAAACCTGGCTGACGGATGCGACCCGAGTGTTGCGCGTTGAGCGCCCCTGCGAGGTGCTGTGCGACAGCGCGGGCGAAGCCGGAAGCCGGGCCATGGTGAGCGTGTTCCCGGCAGACTCTAGACTGGAGGAGCGGCCGTGGAGCCCGGGGAGCGGGCTGTGCTGGGTCCTCCCGGGCTGGGCCGGCGTCCTGTGCGGTCCCTGCGACCAGCTTCCTGGCGCGGCCGCCTGTGGCATTTCCTGCTGCAGCTGCTTCAGCACCGGGCGCTGAGCGGGAGGCTCCGCCTCCGCGGGCAGCTTCAGTGTAGTTGACTGACCAGAGCGCTGTTCATGCTTTTGGTGCTGTGGTCTTTCTTTGAAGAAGCTCCTTTGGCCTCCCACCTCCATCCCCCTCATTGGAACTGTCCCTCCCCCCGCCCACCCTCTCTTCCCTGTTTCACTTTTTCTTATTCTAAATGACATTCCCCTCCAGTATGTGGATTTTTTTGGTACAGATTTCTATTCCATTATATGTATATGTATGTATGTGTGTGCACACATGAGTGCAGGTGTCCACAGGGGTCAGAGGACAAATAATTCCCTTGGAGGTGGAGTTAAGAATTGTTATGAGTGACTGAAGCACTCAAGTGGCTGTGTGGAGTTTAACACAGGTCATCTGTGAGACTGGTACATACTCTTAACCACTGAGCCATCTCTCCTGGCCCCTCTCCAGGTTTTAGAGGGAAGCCTTTTCTTTTCCGTAAGGCCCCCATCATGTGTGGCCTCTCATGTGTATTGTAGCTGTGTACTCAAGTGAGCTGATAGACAGAGGAGTGGGAAGTGGGACCTAAAAAGGAGTAAGTTGAGATTGGAAAGACATGGGGAACCAAAACCTCTGCAAAGAAGGGATGAGACTCTAGGCAGTGTTGTTGTGGAGCCCAGGCTGTTTCAGTTCTTGCTACCGATTGAACTCTCAGGGGTCTACTAGGACTCTGTTGTTTGTTGGAGTGGGAGGGACTTTGAAAAGCTTTCTGAGAATGGTGTGTTCTTTCCAGGGTGATAGTTCAGCACAGGCAGATTCTCAGAGTTGATTAAATTGAGATTGTGTGTTTGTGCATGTGCCTGTGCTCATCTGAATGCAGGTATGTGTGAAGGTGTTCTCATGTTCTTGGAGGTCAGAGGTCGACAGTGAGTGATGCCATTTTCCAGTTTCCTCAGTTTTGAATATAGAAATTTTATTTATTACTGTTACATATGCATGTGTTTATCATGTGTGTGGAGGGGCTCACATTTGCCATGACGCATGTGTGGAGTCCTGAGGACAACTTTGTGGAGTTAGTTCTCTCTTTCTACCTTTATGTGGGTTTTGTGGATCTTACTGAATTTTCCAGGTTTGCCGGGAAGTGCTTTTACCCACTGCGCCATCTCAATGTCCCTGTAACCTATCAAGGCAGGCTTTCTCACTGAAGAAGTAGTTTACCAATTCTCTTAGATTGTCAGCCCAGCAGGCCCCAAGCATCCTGTAGTCTCCACCTACTCTACTGGGATTGGAGGCCTGTGCACTGTGAGCAGCTTTTTACTTTTTCCTGGGGATCCAGTTACTTGTCCTTATGCTTATGTGACAAGCACTTTCCAAGTGAGCCATTTCCTCAACACTAGATTGAAGTTTTATTCAGCATTTTACAGGTGTTCTGAAAGGAAACCAGCTGTGAACTTTGTATTGTGTCTTGGAATTGGATCATTAGAGGTAGAGATGTTCTTTCTTATCTTACCAACAGAAGAGTGAAGGTGCATGATTAAAGGGTCCCCGTGGGAACAGCCATTTCCTTATGGCTTGTGGCTTTAATACAAATGGAAGCCTGGCTTATGTGGCCAGCATCTGATCAAACTTCCATCAAGGGAAGAGAGAGGAGATGCCAGGAAACTGAATCTGTGCTTACGTTTGTCCAGGAGTGTTTTGAAGGGTGATAAGTCAAGCAAGATAGCGGTGAATTGGGAACGGTTCTGGGGGGGTTGATTGTTATTTTATGTGTGTGAATGCTTTCTCTGCGTTTATCTGTGTGCACGAAGTGTGTGCATTTCCCATGGAGGCCAGAATAGGACATTGTATCTCCTGGAAGTAGAGTTAACCACCATGTACATGCTGGAAACTCAACCCTGGACCTCTGAAACTGCACCACGTGCTCCTAACTGCTTATGCATCTCTGTAGTCCTAGTGTTCATCTTCATGGAATGGCTGGGTAGATACCGCCAGTTCAATTAGGATTATTAGTCAAATCTGCAGTCCTCCACATGCGTTTAGTTCTGGTGTCTGAAGAGATCATAGAGTCTTGGACAAGGTGGTAAGATGATGTTTCAGGCAGGATCAGCGTGGCAAATGATTAAAAATGACACAATAATGGTATTTTAACATAGCAGCGAAGGAGTATGATAGTAGTAATTAGAAAGTTAAGATGTCCAGACCCAGGACAGAGTCCAGAGATATGTCAGCATTGTCCTGAGAGCAGGTGGGCAGCCTTTGCCCCTGGAGTAAAGATGTGGCTTGTAACTTTTAGGAAACTAATCTTTTAGGTCCAGGAATAGTTTCAGGGGTCTCTCTGGAGTAACAGGGTAGGATGGATTCCATGAAGTGGGTTGTGGTGTACTGTAAGACATGGAAAGGATAAAAGGAAACACCATATATAATTTAAATATATGTGATAGATACCAGAAAGGGGAGAGGGTCTTGGATATCATTAGGTTCTGGAGGTTTGTGATGTTGGATTTCACTTGATTCTCATCAGAGAGTAGGTGGAGATCTGCCAGAGGCTCCCAGAAGTTGTGCTTATGAACTTCTGGAGGAGAACAGATGAACCTATGGTGTATCAGGTTGGGGTGGTCATCAAAGGACTAGGCAAGTTCATTCATGAGACAGGCAAAGGATTTACTGGGAGAAACAGAAAACCAAAATATGGAAAAAGGAACAGAAACTGCTTTACTGATGTACGCGAACAGCTAGCTCCCTTTTGGAATGTGCGGGATCCTTGAGCTGGGAGTCTACTCAAGAGGGTCTTATACATCACTGAATCCTCCCTTTCTCCTTATTGGTCCTGCTTGGATGTCCACCCTCAGTGGGCTCTTCTTTCCTGTCATTCTCCCCCACAATGTCTCCTGGGAACATGTTGTTTCCATCTTAAGGAAGCTGCTCTGACTTTTCGTATCTACCTGGGTCCCTTTTTATTCTCTGTCAGTGGAAGTGGGCCTTACAACTTGACTGCAATTAGGGATTTGAACTTGACCTGATAATGTCTGGTCCAAGCAGCTTCAAGTGGTCTTTTTTCCTGTAAGAGCCTTTTAAGATTGACCTGATCCCCTGGGTTAATGTAAAGCAATGATCCCAAAAAGCTGAACGTAGACGTGGGCCTGTGCTTATTCTGGTAGTCATTATGTTCTTGACAGTCTGTCCCAGTGACAGCATTGACTATGAGTCTGTAAGGAAAGGGTTTATTTGTAGTCAGAGAGAGCTGAAACTTCAGGAGCGGTGAGTGTCTGCTTTAGGAGACCAAGAGACTATGTCATCCCTGTTGTCTAGTCTAATGGATCTTGCTCTGATCCTCTTAAGGCCTGCTTTCTCATTGCTGAACTATGTAAAGAGCTAACCATGCTTTCCACACCCAGAAGGGCACACCTACAATGTAAGCCAAAAATACATCCTTCATCTGTTATCCTTTTCAGATTCTTGTCAGGTGTTTGGTCACAGCAAGGAGAAAAATACCTATTTCCCGTTGCTCTTCATACCTTTAATGATGGGCTTTCTAATAAGTAATTGTTGTGTCTTCTTTTATCAGTTTTACTAATATACATATGCATACATACATGTATATATACATGAATACATATTTATATCCATATATGTGCATATATGTTTGCGTTTATCACTCTGTCCTTGAGGTAATGGTGATGCTCCTTCCTCCATTTCTAGGGTGTTGAGTTTTAAGTATGAGCCGCTGGGCCTGGGTTTTTTGACATTTTGCAGAATCAGTGTTCTGCTTGTTTGGCTGTCAGGGCCTGAGCTGAGTGTGTCCGAGTTCTTGGCCTCTTATTCCAGAACCAAATGAATCCCATACAGATTACAAAGTAGGGAAGAAACTAGTCAAAAGCCAAAGAATAGTATAGATGACAGAGAAATTCACCACAAGAATGCATTAGGCCACATGAGTCAGAAAGAACTCAGGGCCATCTATGTACACACACATAGAGAATATGTATACATGCGTATTGTAGTTTTGTGTATTGAGTCCAGAATTTCATTTGTTTTGATCACATTCAAAGCCCCTCCCTTCCTCCGCCCTCCACATTACTCCCTTCCTGATTTCATGTCCTCCACCTATCTTTTATTTATTCATTTAATTTTGGTTGATTTTTTTTCTTAGGAAGTAATTGATCTCCTTAACTTTGATTATACATCGTCAATAAGAGGTTTTTACAAATTGAATTTCTACAAATTCCATAGAATATATTTTCATCATATATGGATCCCTCCCCTGTGTGCACCTTCTCCCTCCCCTCCAATCCACAGTCTATATATTCCATTTTACTTTTTCTGCATTATTTAAAGGTATGTTGAGTGAAACTTGTGTCCCCGTATGTCCATCCACTTAAGGCTGGTTTACCCCCCGGAGTCACTACTTTCAAAGACTGATTCTTCCCTTCCCAGCAGTTAATGGTTGCAGGTAGTTCTTCAGCTAGGGTTGGGGTTTCCTATCCACTTCCCATCTTCTATGCTGGGAATTTGTCTGGCTTAAGCTCACTTGTGAACTTGTGCAGGCTGTCACCACTGCAGTTAGCTGTTTAACTGTCTGGAAAACTTTCCATATGATCAGCTACCACTTCTGGCTCTTAGTATCTTTCAGGACTGTCTTGCACAATGATCCCTGAATCTTGGGAGTCCAAAGATTGATACAGGTATCCTATTCTGGGACAAGCCTCTTGTTCTCTGCACATTGACCAGTGTGGGTCTCCATTTTAGTCAACATCTGCAGCATGAGAAAGCTTCACTGACGAGAACTGAGAACAACAAGTCATTAGGAATTTGTTTAATGCTATTTTTATTTAGCCAAATCATATTAGTAGGCTCACCTGAATGTACTGTGACCTTTCTAGCCACAGAGTCCCTCACCTGGTATCAGTGTCAAATATGGACTCCATCTTGGGAAGTGGACTTCAAATCCAATCAAAAAATGATTGTTTACTCACATAACACTGTGGGACCATTCTACCATAGGGCATACCTGGCTAGGCCTGTTCTTCTAGCACACAGGATTCACAGCAAATAAAGTTGATGGTAAACCCTTTCTTGTAGTAACATGCATTGCATCTTTCAGCACTATTAAAGCTAGTCAGTAGAAATGAAGCTTTGAATTGTATGACAGTTTGATTTCTCTGTTTGTTCCACAACATGTGTATGTAGTGTCCTCAGCAATAGGGTCTTACTGTGAAGTTCTTGTGGGAAACCAAGAGCAGAGGATTTGTCAGTGTTGTTTGAGTGTCCATGGGAACCTGGGCAGCAGGTTCAAAACAGGGAGTCTTGTGTCCCTGGGCAGGACTCCTATTTTAAAAGTCACTCATTGCTGGGGGAGGGACAGAGATTATAAGAGCCACAGGTGGCGCATGACTGTAAAGGAGCAGTGTCTCACAGGCTCCTTTGACTTGTTCATATGAACCTAGTGCAATGGTGAGAGCATGCACAAGACCCAAGAAACTCAATCAGACAGAAACCAGCATAGAAGTGGGAATGGGCAGGAGACCACAACCTTAACAAAGAACTATTGACAGATGATCACTGCTTGGTGAAGGAGAATAGATCTTTAGTGGAGTGACGCTAGATCGGATGACTAGGCTCCAGTGAATGAACTGAAATGGAAGGATATCTGGGTATAGAAAGTTAACTTGATAGACCTTAACATATATGACAGATTGCATAAAATCCTGAGGGCAAGCTATGGGGTGTTGCAGCTATGATAGAGTGTCTAAATATGTTTAAACTGTATTGTATGAAATCCACAGGTATTCAATAAAAATATACATTTTAAAAAGGGGACTCGAGGGATGGCTCAGTGGTTAAGAGCACTGTCTGCCCTTTTACAGCACCTGGCTTCACTTCCCACCACATACAAGGAAGCTAACAACAATTCCTAACTACAGTTTCAGGGGATCCAACACCCTCTTCTCCCCTCTGTGGGCACTGCCAGACACAGGTGCACCTGCACACAATAGGCTCATACACATAAAACAAAACAATACCTAAAATATTTTAAAAAGAAACGGGTGGTCCATATCTGGCATTGGACTTTTTGTTTCTAGCCTATGTGGTATAGTAGAGGTGATATCTCCCTGTTGTTGGGTAACTCCTTTAATGTGTTTGTATTATATATGGATATAGTTCAAGAATATTCTATAGTAGTATGTTTCCATGTGACATTTCTTTAAAATTGTTTTTTTGAAATGGGGTCTCTCTGTAGTCCCAGCTGGCCTGCAGTCATTATGTAGACTAAGCTTGCCACCATTTCACAGAGATCCACCTGTCCCTGCCCCTCACTCACATTGCAAGTGCTGTGATTAAAGGTTTTCGTCAACATACTTGACTCTATCACTTTTTCTAAAGGACTAAGTGTTAATTATTCCTCTCCACCCTCCTCCTTGTGGGGCCCTCCCATTCCCCATCCCCTTTAACTTTTCCTACTCTATTATTCTTTCTCATCATGGCCATTTACTAGTTTCCTGGAATCTATGGATTCCTCAATTGAAACGTGTATGTAATGATGTAAAGCTTGTGTCCACTTATGAAAGAGAACACGGGGCCTTTGAGTTTCTTGTTTTCAGTTACCTCAGCCAGGATGATTGTTCCCAGGTTCATCCATTTAACTGTGAATTTCATAATTTCTTTTTTCTTAAAAACTAAATATTCCAGGTGTAAATATTCTATACTTACATTGTATTTTCATATGTTGATAGGAATCTAGATTAGGTTTTCTGATTATTGTGAATAGAGCAGCAGTGAACATGTTTGAACACTTGTCTGTGTAGGGTTTCTCTGTGGTGCCTTACTTTGGTAATTCCCTGCCTTTGGTCAAATGATTTCATGCAGGAAATTCTCCTTCCCATTCCTTAGCACTCCCCATCACTTTTGCTTAAGAACTTGCACTGTTACAGTTTATGTTGTGTTTCCGAGTTATGGTTTGTTTGACCTCTGGCAAAAAGTGCTTTCTCTTCTGCCTCCCTTGTTTTCCTTCCTTCTGAGGTCTTTGATTGTAGGGTATCTTCTATTTTCTTCGTGTGGTTTACTTCAGAACTATTAGAACAGTTGACTCAAAATTTCTTTCTGCCAGAGAATCCATTCTAATAACATTGTAAAAATTGCTGAATGGAAAAGTGATAGCAACAGAATGTGAAAAAAAATTTTTTAATGATTTTCATTTTCTGTTTATGCATGTCTGTGTATGGGTACATGCACATGAATGTGTGCACCCACAGAGAACAAAGATGTCAGATCACTCTGGAGCTGGAGGTCCAAGTCGTTGTGAGCTCGCTGATGTTGCTGATAGTAACCGAATTCTGGTTTTCTGCAAGTGCAGTGTGGGCTCTTAACTGCTAAGCCATCTGTCCAGCACCAGAATCTTAAAAACAAATTGTGATTTTGAGATATTTTCAAATTAATGTGCAAATGCTTGATGTGAACTTGTCAATACTGTTCCCGGTAGTGAATCTTGAGTCCAGCCTGCACAACTGGACATTGTCACTCTTGTCCTTCTTCCACTTGACACTTCCATTAATTTAGCTCCTTGACTGGAGGCATAACAAGGAAATACTGGGACAAAGCTAGACCTCAGCCTGAATAAAACCCCAATTTCAGCTACATTCTGCCATGTGAGGCTTGTATGGCAGACTTCTACCCCAATAGCATGTGGTAGCTCTTTCAACTACAGCACACATGGCTTTTCTCTTCATACACCTCCAGTGACTGACAACAGCTTTCATCTATGGACACTCACAGATCCTGGTATCTAAAAGTTCTCGCCCTTAATCTGCTGCAGTTCATGCTTCCCCTATACAGCTACATACAATGTCCTTTTCCAATCTCCTTCTCAGGAGCTGTCCTTGTTGTGCACTGCCAGGATGTAACACAATTGGGATCTTTACTGAGAGACTATCACTTCCTCGCTGCTGCCTCCTCCATTCCCACTGTTGCCATTGGCACATTTTTCTCTAGGGGTTATAGTCGGGTATGTTTTCACAGTCAATTAAAAAATTAAAAATTTTAAAAATTCTCAAACCAGCAGAGAGTGGACAATCAGACTTTAATTGAAAGACAGTCACATCTACTCACATAAAGAATCACACATACAACATGTAGGAATAACATTTATTAATGAACATAATCTGGACTAATGACCTTCTTTAACAGCACTAAAACTGTGCACATGGGTCTGATGACAGAGTGACTCCTTGACAACTCAGTTTTTTATGCCAACACAGGAGTTAACGAATGAATGTGGAAAACCTTGAGAAGCAACATATGACTGTGCAGGAACCAACACACCCACCCCCTGGAACCAGCACAGGTTGGAAAGAACTCCTGATCTTGTAGGAATGAGATGCTAGGGATAAAAAGCCCTGATGGTAAGACAGAGCTGAATTTCATTTGTGGGGCTGAAGAAATATTTGGGACAAGACATATGAATGTAGCCTGGGCCATTAGCATAGTTCTGAGAGACATCTGAGGAATGGATGTCTCTGGGTTAATGGCCCCTCTTAAAATCTTTTTAAGAATTATGAAGGAAAAGTTACCAGAAAATCCTGCATCTGAAACTGAACTTGCTGCAAGGCTTACCAACTGATTAGCACTTCGATGACTGTGGAGAGTTTGGAATGTTTCAGATTCAGACTATTTACAAGGTACTTTGAGTCATGTTTAGGTCCATAAATAGCCACTTTCTACCCCCCTGTGTTCCTGATTTAACATTCTTTGACTAACAGAATATATTAACTTAAAGAGTTCCCACCAATCAAAAGGCTAAGAATGTCATCAGATTGCATCAGAGACCTATAGTAGAATTCCTCTCATTTTGCTATGAGTGAATGGACCCGATGTATGTGACATGTGTGGAGTTAAGAATTTTTTCAGTTCTCTTGCTATAAAAACTTCCTAAAATTGTTAATACATTGGAACATGACATTTGTGAAAACTTAAATTCATATTCAAGGGCCATAGCCACTCATATTTGGCTCAAGAATAAACAGTGTCTTTGGTTGCTTTGAGTTATGACTGTTAATTTTATCATCATTTCTTGGTGCCCAACATGGAGCCCAAAAGAACAATGTACTTTTCATTAAGGAAACTGGATTGGTCCCAGGTTCCGGTCAGGGCTCTCTTGTAGCCCACCATCTGGTATTGTCTCCTGGAGTGGCAGTGGCTGATTTCTTTCTGGGGTCCAGACCTCCTGGATTAGTCACTGGTCCATTTAGTTTATTCTGAGCTGATGTTCAGGATCTTACTTGTTTTCCCTCTTCTGCCAACAAGCCTCAGGCAAGTTTGACCTAAGGCTGTCCTAAATTCCAGTAAACCCCTCTCCCTGTCCCTCGGGAATTTGTTCTACAGATACTTGTTTGGACATAGAACATTGTAACTGCCTATTGCAACTGCTTGTCCTTTGCACTTAAGACTGACTTAGGTAATGTCCTGTTTTTTTCTTTTGTGACAACATAATGAAACCCTGAACACTGAAGCCCCCTTTCCCCTGGCCCTCTGACCATCAGCTGTCATTGAATGACTCACTAGAGCTTGTTCTGTTTTTGTGACCTGCTTATCCCTAGAAGGACAGGGAAGCGAAGCCAATAACTTCTCACATGTGGAAATTCCATAGGAAGAAAGCAGTTATGATGTTTGCCCTTAAAAGCCCAAACCTCCTTCATCTTGGGACTACAAGCTCTCAAACACTGTAGCCAGCTGCAACTTAATAAATTTGACTGACTTGACTTGGATTCGGTTTGGATTCAGTCTGGTGGTCTTCTTCCTTGTGCTCTTAAACTCTGTATTGTTTAGATACTTATTTGCTTGTTTGTTGACTCCTTTCAGGTGTTTGCTGTAAACAGTTCATTTTGTCTCCTTAAAAATATTTTTTATTTATTTCTTTTACTTTTCTGGATCTTTTTGAAGACAAGTTTCCCTGTAGCCCCAGCTGTCTGAACTCTCTATGTAGTCCAGGCTGATCTGGAACTCACAGAGATCTGCCTCCCAAGTACCAGGATTAAAGGCTTTGACCCCCACACCCAGATTTATTTTTTAAATTATTTTATTATTTTTCATTTTATGTGTATGAGTGTATTGCCTGCATGCATGTAAGTTTCATCATGCCGTTTCTGCAGAGGTCTGACTATGGTGTCAGATGGCAATTGGACCCAAGTCCTCTGCAAGAGCAACCAGTGTTCCTGCCTTTGAGCCATCTCCCAACACCAAGATGGATTTTATTTCTTATTGGTTTGTTTTCAGTATTGCAAGCTCCTGGACCTTTTGAACGCATTTTCCATTTTGTTTGGTCTGTCCTGGTTTTGTACGTTTTTGGTGTTTGGAATTACTTGGCCTTTTTTCCAGACACTCCAATACCTAAATCTGCATTGTCCTGTGCTTTCTTCTGTTTGTTTCATCCTTGCTCCCTTTTACTTTAGGAGTTTTGTGAGCATCTGATCATACGGATCCTAATGAGGAGTGGCACTTGCTCCCTGCAGTGTAACATGTGGAGGTATCAGGGGAAAGTCCCCACGACTTGTAACAACTTCACAAGGAAACCAGCAAACATCCCCGTTCCTGTGTCAGAAGAAACTTTACTGTCTCAGTCAGGAGGACATATAAGGGCTTCACGTCCCAGTGTCTTGAGCCCCCTCATCTCTGTAAATGTGCGGGACAACCGGGAGAGCCAATGGGAGAAGATGGTCTCTGGGTGCTAAACAAATCCATCCAAAAGCAGCACAGAAGCTGATCCAAAATACACATCGCCCATTCAGGGTAAAAAGACTTGTAATTTTTCAGAGGAAAGAAAAATAAGGGAAACAATTTTCCAAAATTGAGGAGGTATTTAAAGATAAAGCACCATTTTGTACCCCAGGTGGCTTTATGCATGGTAATTATGGACTTTCAATTTAAAATATTTTTTTTCTTTTTTTTTTTTTTTTTTTGTTTATTTTGCTCTTTTTGAGAGACAGGGTTTCCCTTTAGCTCCAGCTTCTTGTAACTCTCTATGTAGACGAGGCTGACCTCGAACTCACATAGATCGGTCTCCCAAGTACTAGGATTAAAGGATTGGCCGCCACACCCAGCTTTATTTATTTTCAAAAAATAACCAAAGATAACTTGCAAATATGATGCTGAGTAGGGAAACTTTGATGCTTCAAAACCGGTATTTTAACATGGAAAATGAGTCCTAGAAATAGAACCAAAAATGATGACTGGGCAGCCTATTTTTAACAAGAATGTAGAAGCATCTAAATTGAAAATAAATCATGAAATTACTGACAGGAAGTGAGTAAGACACTTTTAGCAACAGAACCAGAATTAAAGAAGGATATTGAAGGACGGGTATTAAATAAGAAAATCTCAGAGACTGTGTCCAAACTAGAGATGAATGCTGAAGAACCTCTCTCCACCCTCTGCTCCTAACTGTCCTCTCCAGCTTTGCCTCCTCTGTCAGAAGACCTTCAGCTTCCTCCGTGTTCATCCCCCTCACCTCCTGCTTTCTCCCTGGAGATGAGAAATGTTACCGAGCATTGCTTGAGGGGACAGTAACAATTCCCAAAGGAATTTCAGCAAATCTCAAGAGGAAAAAATCTATATTGAAAGCCAAAAATATATAGTTCCTTTTAAGATAAAACCCAGAGAGAGAAGGATCCAGACACTGTTTCTACTCCCTGCACAGAAAGTCAGTTGAATCTTTAATTATGGGTTTCATGACCTATATCAGGACATTCTAGGATTTGCTAAAGAATTTGAGATCAGCCTATTGACAAATGATCCAGAGTTTTCTGAATTAATGCAATTAATTCAATTACTGGCTTCAGAAGGAAAAACAGAGGAATTGTTTCCTTGGCAGATGCGGAAACCCCCTGAGGACTCTAATCAAATCCATGCTAATGCTAAAAATGCCTGTTGTGATTTGGGAAACCCCTGCTATGCTGTGATACCAAAATTATTTCCACTTTATTTACTGGGCCAAAATAGAGCAATCTAAGGTAAGGCCACAGACACCTGCACCTGACTTCTATGTCAGAATGCCAAAATATTAAATAGCACTCAGGTATTCTTTCTGAGAACTTTGAGGATTGTAAGAGGCATCTCTTATTGAATTGTGAATCTATGAAAGAGCTGGAAGAGGAACTGACCACAGAATAATAAAACATGGGCCTCACTTCCCACAGATGGTTTTGTAACCTTAGCAAACCAACTTTCCAAAACTATCCTAAGAAATGAAAGGAAATCCCTACTAAGATTATGAGCTTACATGAAAAACATGTAAGCTCCCTAGCTGAGAAACCTACAAATTTCTTCTGCCTTGGGCAAGACAGGTCATTTTCAACTATTACAGAAGTCCTGGCCATTTGAAAAGGTATTGTAAGAGTCTGAAATGGGTACTCCCCCAAAAAGAGCAGCAGGCCTCCCGGGGAGACCTTGAAAGAAAAACCAAGCCAGAATAGGACTGTTCAGAGAGAATCTAGATTGTTTTCTATATTCTTTTATTGACCCCTCAGGAGAAATGGAGAAAAGGCCAGCTTGTTAAAGAGTGTACCTATGCTTTAACACAGTCCTAAATGTGCCCGAGAGGAAAATCCAGATCCCTGGAGGGCAGCATAACTAGACTCAACACTAATATCATCTCTCTTGAGGTGCATGACTTTTTACATGTGAGGAAAGAGGACAGTGAATCTGACACTGAATGTGATTGACTGAGCCACGCTTTGCCTGGGAGGATGCACAGGAAGTGTCTAGTGAATTATTCAAGACTGCATTTGCTGCTGTGCCAGGCCAGGAACAGAGTGTAAAAGCCAGTCTCCCAGCAGGTGTACAGGGTCTGTGCCTGGAGAGGACCCCAGGGCTAAGAAGAGATAAGTGCTTCTCTATCACTTTAGCCCTGCCTACTGCTTAGGCATCAAGGGTGAACCTAATTAATCAGGGCTCCTGGCCGTGTGTCCAATCAGGAGCCCCGAGTAGAGGCGGAAGGCGGGCTCTATCCCACCTCCAGGTTGCAGGTTCTACTCCCCAGCTTTGGCTCCAAACCTGAATTCAGGTTGTTCCAAGTGTGCTGCTCCAAAAGTGGCACTGTGAGGAGCTGTGCGGAGAGCGCGGGTGAATCCGGAACCTGTTTTCCCCAGCCGGGAGAAGTGGCCCTGGAGACCCTGGCGGAGGCTTGCTGTATCCTCCCCAGGCTGCGCCAGCAGCCGGACCGGCGTCCTAGACAGTCTTGGCGACCAGGCTCGACCGCCTTTGGCATTGCCTGCTGCATCTGCTTCTGCTTGAGGCCCTGAGCTGGAGGCGCGGCTTGAGCGGGCAACTTCAGTGTTGCTGTCTGTCCAGTGCACCTGATCGTGCTGTGTGGACAAAGGTTAGGGGTAAGTGAACATTAGCATCTAAAAGTTGTTAGATTTTGATATGTAGAGAAGGAAAAAAATTAGATAAAGTCTAAAGCCAGATCATACAGCAGACTGAATGTCGTTTATTCATTGAGGTGGCACAATCCTACAACAACGTCAGTTGTGTAAAAGGTGAAAGATTGTTGTAGATTTTATATGTGTGGAAATAAAGAGAGCATATACAGCTCTCTCTGGAGTCTGAGTTATGGTGTCTTTGGGAACGTTTTCTGGAGCTGCTTGAGCACAACAAAGAAGCTGTATTATCTTTCAACAGCTAAGAAGGTACAACAGAGAAACACCTTGGCAGGAAGTATGAGTTGTCTGCTTTTGGGCACTCCATTAAAGGTCGGAAACACTGGGCAAGGAAAGGAAGATGACTTGCAGCTGGGTAGGAGATAAGCTCTCTAGGGAAGAGAAAGGACCCGGTAGGGGGAGGTTAGGAGGGGGGGAGACAGCAGCCAGTCTGGGCAGGTTCATGGCTCCCATGAAGCTCCTCCGTGTGGATCACGTGCAGACTCCTTTTCTATTTCCCATACTAAGTTGATCTAATGTGGACGTTGACTGCTCGCGTCATATTCTTACATCTAATTTAACACTGAATTTTGGGTAAAATGTTTCAAAATTAGCCTCCAGTTGTTCCAGGAAAGGAACTGCACTTGCCCCAGTGCAGGACAAGGGAGAGAGAAATGTGGCTCAGGACTAACGAGTCTGCATAGTAGAGGAAGCCCCTTGCAGCTGCCACTCGGCTCTGTGTGCCTCCAC
This sequence comes from Eospalax fontanierii, assembly GCA_035773235.1. Lineage (NCBI taxonomy): Eukaryota > Metazoa > Chordata > Mammalia > Rodentia > Spalacidae > Eospalax > Eospalax fontanierii. The sequence goes on along the minus strand of CM069554.1, from coordinate 4,434,032 downwards.
TCTGCAGTGTGTCCTTACTTTCCACGTTTGCTTTCTCTCCTGCTGAAATAAACCTTGAGGGCTGCAGCTCCCTGCTGCTCTCCCCACAGTTAAGAACCTGTTGATGTAATGTGAAAGTTATGTGGGTATCTGAAGTATGGTATACTCCCATGGCTAACTCAGCTGACAAGGTAGGATCAGCACAAGGTGCCAATCTGTTTCCACCCACTCCTGTGCCCACATGCACATGATGCCCTGTGTACCACAGGAATGGGATCAGGTGAGCAGAGCTCACAAGTGAGATCTCATAAAGGGCTTGCTGATTATTAGATGATACTTGGATGTAGGGTGTGAGGAAGGCCATGGTGCATATGGAGGTCCAGTTAGCTGATTGAGAGACGAGTGAGTGATGCCCTTTGTCACTTTCTTCCTCATTTTTTTATTCAGAACTTTTATTTATTGCTGTTATATATGTGTGTATATTTCACCGCTGTGGTGGAGCTCACATTTGCTGTGATGCACGTGTGGAGTCCTGAGAACAACTGTGGAGTCAGTTCTCTCCTTCCACCTTTATGTGGGTTTTGTGAATTTTACTGAATTTTCCAGGAAAGTGCTTTTACACACCGAGCCTTCTTGATGCCCCCTCGATCTTTACTGAGACAGGCTTTCTCTTTGGATGAGGAGTTCACCAATTCCCTTAGACTAGCAGCCCAGAAGGCCCAGGCATCCTGTAGTCTCCATCTCCTCCACTAGGATGGGAGGCACGTGTGCTGTGACCAACTCTAGGGAATCCAGTTTCTTGTCCTTATTGTTTGTGATGAGCACTTTACAACTGAGCCGTTTCCTTGACTTTAAATTTAGGTTTTATTTAGTGTTTTATCAGATGTGGTGAAAGTACATGGAGTAGATAAATAAAATGCCACTTGTGAGCTTTGTATTCTGTCTTGCAATTGGGTGCATTGAGGAAGAGAGGTTATTTTCTGTCTTAGTAACAGATGAGAGAAGGTCCCTGATTGATTGGTTCCCATGGAAACAGCCATTTCCTTATGGATTGTGACCTTAGTATAAATGGAAGTCTGGCTTATGTGGCCAGCATCTCATGAAACTGCTGTGAACTGAGCAGTGAGGACATGCAAGGAAGCTGAATTTGTGGTTACATTTGTCCATGAGTGCTCTGAAGACTGATGAGTGTAGGAGGATAGGGGTTCTTTGGACATAGTAACTGAGAGCATTTTAAGAATTATGTATTTTTATTTTATGTGTATGAATGTTCTCTCTGCCTATATGTAAGTGCACCCAACATGTGTGTGCAATGACCATGGAGGCAGAAGAAGACATCGAATCCCCTGGAACTGGAGTTACAGATGATAGTTAGCCACCACCAATGTGTATGCTGGCAACTGAACTGTGGTCCTCTGAAACAGCACCAGGTGCTCATAACCACTGACCCGTCTCTTCAGGCCTATAGTTCCTTTTCATGGAGTGGTTGGTAAGCCTCACCAGTCTCTTTAAGAAGAATCAACTCCGTAGTCCTCCGTGAAGTTTCAGTTGTGATGTCTGTAGAGATCCTGGACTCTTGGACAAGGTGGTGAGATTATGACTCAGGCAGGATCTGGAGTAACAGGATGTGGAGTGGTTAAAAGTGACAGTAATGGGATTTAACATGGCAGATAAGCAGTGTGACAGTAGTGTCAGGAAGTTAAGATGCGCAGACCCAGTACAGATCCAGAGATAAAGTCAGCATTGTCCAGAGAGCAGGAAGGCAGCCTTTGCCACTGGAGTAAAGATGTGGGTCATAACTTTTAGGAAACTGTAACCTTGGCCAATGAATATGTTGAGGTCGGCCTGAGTATCAGGGTCAGGATGAATTCCTTGCAGTGAGTGGCAGTTTTCTGTGGATCATAGAGTGGATAAATAAAATACCATATAAAATTTATTATATGACAGTTCCCAGAAAGGTGAGAGGGTCTTGGCTCTTCATTAGGGCTTGAAGACAGTGGATGGAGATCTCCAAGAGGTTCACAGGAGTAGTTTTCATGAACTTCTAGGGGAGGCCAGAGGAAGCAATAGTGTAATTTCATTCGCCATTAGTCATTTTCCTGTGCGTTTCTCCATTTTCTAAAGTTCGAGGTCAAGTGTCTGACATTTGCTCTCTTCGTTTCTGCCATTCCCATTCACGCTTGAATTTTCTTCCCAGCACTGCTTCTGTGAGGGCCGTCATGGCCTGAGCTGAGTGTGTCTGAGTTCTTGGCCTCTTATTCCCGAATGAAACAAATCCCACACACACTGCAAAGTAGGGAGGAAAGTGTTCAAAAGCAAAGGAATAGCATAGATAAGAATGAAATTCCATGTTAGAGAGCAGCAGGCCACATGAGTCAGAAAGAACTCAAAGGCCACAAATATATATATCAACGTTATGTGAATATTTTAACTTTTTTATTCCAGAATCTCATATTTTTTTATCATATTCAGAACCCCTCCTTTCCTCCAGTCACCCCCACACCACTACTCCCTTCCTGATTTCATGTCCTCCATTATTACCTATCCTTTGTTTATTCATTTAATTTTTTAAGGAAGTTAGTGAGGTACTTAACTAATTATATCATCAATAAAAGGCTTTTTTAAAATTGAATTTTCAAACTCCATACAGTGGACTTTGATCCTGTGTAGACAGCCTCTCGTTTGTGTAGTGCAGCTCCCTTATCCCTTGTTGATGACTGACCACTCTGCAGTATATATTGTTTTACAATTTAAAGACATACCGAGTCAAAGTAGTGTGTCCGTGTGTGCATTACTGAATGCCCCTTTACCTACCCAGACTCACTGCTTTAAAAAGACTAAGTCTGCCCCTCCTCACCTAGGTTTGAGGCTTTGGATTCTGTCTTTCTTAGGCTTATATGGAACTTGTGCATGCTGTCACCACCACTGTGATCTCATATGAACAGCTGCGCAGCTGTCAGGAAAGCTGTTTCCTTGTGGTCATTTACTACCTGTGGCTCTTAGGCCATTTCAGTCCTGTCTTACATAAAAATGATCACTGAGCCTTGGGATGCTGAAGTTTGACACAGGTGTCCTCTTCAGGGATAAGGAGTGTGCAGCCTCCTATTCTCTGCACATTGGCCAGTTGTGGGTGTCTGTTTAATCACCATCTGTTACATGAGGAAGCTTCATTGATGAGAACTCAGAGATGCATTAATCTATGAGCATAACAATAAGTTATTAGGAGTTGGTTTAATACTATGTTCATTTACAACAATAATATTAGTATAGTCTCCTCAGTGTCCCGTGACCTGAGTATCCCATACCTGAGTATGACCACTGTACCTATGTGCATATCATGCTTGTTCCTAAAACACACAGGATTCACAGCATGTAAAGTTTATCAGTCCTTTCTTCTGCTAGCATTTATAGCACTATTAAAGAGAGTCAGTAGACATGAAGCTTTGAAGTTAGTACTGACTTGATTTCTTTTGGTTTGTTCCACAAGTGTATATGTAGTGTCTTCAGCATTAGGGCCTTACTCCTATGTTCTGGTAGGCAGGCAAGAGCAGAGGCTTTTGTCAATGTTGTTTGGGGCTGCATGGAACCCACTGAACAGTTTCAAAAGAGGGAGTCCATGTCAGTGCATAGAAGTTCTATAGGAAGTTTCTTCTACTGTGGAAAAGGTAACAGAAAAATTGAAAGAGGACATTTGGTGCGTGGCTATCAGGAATCAAAGTCTTGCAATCTGCTGAGAAGCAGTTTATATGAACTTACAGCAACGTGACAGAATTCACAAGAACCTCAACTGACGAAGTATTGGCAGCCGATCAGTGCTTGGTGAGGGAGGAGAATTGGTTTTCTTTAAGGGAGTGATGCTAGACACTCCTATTTGGCTCCAGTGATGCACTCTCAGTGAGGGACATCTGGGTACATAAACTTGGATTGATATTTCTTACCATGTATGACTGAATGCCTGAAATCTCATGAGCAGGCTATGGGTGTGTGCAGATATGGGTATAAATATGATTAAGATGTATGAAATCCACAATATTTCAATAAAAATATACATTTGTAAAGGGGATTGGGGAGATGGAGCAGTGATTAAGTCCTCTGTCTGCTCTTGCAGAGGACCCGGCTTCTGTTCCCAGCACATGCATGGAGACTAACAGCCATTCTTACCTCTGGTTTCAAGGGATCCAGTACCCTCTTCTGACCTCTGTGTGTGGTGCAGGACACAGGTGCACTTACATACATGCACACAGTACACTCATACACATAAAATAAAACGAAAATAGTAAAATATCAAAAGCCAAGCAGGGAGTCCATTTCTGGCATGAGATTTTTCTTTTCTATTCCATGGTTCTAGTAGGACCTTTGTCTCCGTGATGTGGGGTAACTCCTTTCAGTCTCTTCACCTTGTATTTTCGTATACTTTAAGAAGATCCTATGGTGGTAGGCTTCCATATGAGTGGTTCGTTTTGTAATTGTTTTTGAAAAAGGATATCTTCGTAGCCCTGGGTGACCTGGAGCCTCTCCATAGACTAGACTGGCCACAATCTTGCAGAGATCCACCCGTTCCTCCCCGCCCGCCGTACCCGCAACCTCCCAAGTGCTTTGATGAATGTCTTGCCCCACCATGCCTGGCTCTATGACTTTTTCTGAAGGACTAAGTGTTATTTATCCCTCCCTTTCTCCATCCTTTGTGCTGCCCTCCCATCCCATCCCCTTTAACACTTCCTACTCCCTTATTCTTTCCGTGGCCATTTACTAGTTTCCTGGGATCTGTGGCTTCTCCAGTTAAAACGTGTATAGAATGATGCAGCCCTAGTGTCCACTTAACGAGAGAACACGGGGCTTTTGATTTCCGGGTTTCAGTTACTTCACTCAGGATGATTGTTTACAGTTCTCTCCATTTAACTGTGAGTTTTGTAATTTCTCTTAAGAGCTCAAGAATTCTCTGTAAATGTTCTGAGCTTTCATTGTCTATTCAGCATTGGTAGACATCCAGATTGTTTCCGTTTCCTGCCTATTGTAAATAGAGCAGCATTGAACATGGTTGAACAGCTATTTCTGAGGTAAGATGTAGAGTCCATTGGGTAATGTACTTTTAGCTTCTTAGGGGATCTCCCCAGTAATTTACATAGACACTGCACCAATTTTCAGTTGCACCAACATCTTTGTCTGCTTTTGTCATCATTTGTGTTCTGGATATTAGCTATTCTGAAATGCAAACATTCTCTTCATTTGCATTTCCCTGATGAATAAAGATCTTGAATAAGATTTAAATATTTCTCAGCCAGTTGAGTTTAATATTTGGAAACTATCTGTTCAATTATGCTAGCGCCATCTGTTTTTATTACAGTTGCTCTGTGATATTGTTTGAATTCAGGAATGGTAATGTCTCCTGCATTACTTTTATTGTTGTGCAAGATTTGGGCGTTTTGGGATAGGTTTTTGGGAGGGGGCTTCCTATTAAAAGGAGATTATTTCTCAATTTTTATGATGAATTTGTTGGAACTTTAATTAGGATTGAATTAAATCAATGGATTGCTTATAGGATGGGCTGAACTTTGTGTTAGATGTCACCAGAGAAGAGAGGATACAAATAGGGTCCCAGAGGATATAGAGGAAAAAAGACCAGGAAGAAAAATCTGTAGTCAGGATTGAGTGTTTCATAGATATTTCTTCTAACTTAATATTTTCTCATGAAAGAAACAGAGAAGTGTGTTAACTTAAAAAGTAAACTTTGGAGGCTGGACAAACATTTCTGAGCACCTGCTTCTCATCTAGGGAACCAGAGTTCAGTTTCCACAGCCAGGTCTGGGACTCACAGCTGCTTGTAACTCCAGTTCAGAGACTCTCCTGTCTTCTTCTGGCTTCTCACGGTACTAAATTCACAAGGCATTCACTCAGAGCCATGCACAGACACATAAAGAAAAAGAATGTGCTTTTAAACGTAAATTTAGGAGACTCAATAATCTCCTGAAATAAGGTTCCCAGTGCCATTATATTTGCATGTAACGATTAACATATTAGCACTAACAAATGCACAAGGGTTGGAGTCTCTGGCCTTGAAATTCCCCAGCAGTTGTTCAGGAAGCTTTCTGGGAGGAGCTTCTGTGAGTCGCTGCACATGGTAACGGGGGTTTTCAATGTTATAAGTGTCTTTCTGTCACCCATGGTCCTGTGAGTAACCCTCAGCCATTCTTCTGTAAGTAACTGCAGTCAAGTCACTAAACTTGACTTTGGTAGAATCATATCTTTTGAGTGTCCTACTTGTGCTTTGATAGACAGGGCACCATCTGCCCATGAAAAGGTCTGAGGTTCAATTTCCAGAGGTTTCGAGTCCTTTTCCTGGTCAGAGTATGGAGGGTCAAAGTCCTGTCATAGGTACCAATTATGTGTTGTATCAATGAAAAAGGCAGGTGTACACGTGATATAACTGCCAGTTATGTAAAAGGAGCTTTTTTCAATACTCTAAGACATGATGTTCCATTAGAGCAGTGGATTTCTGCCTCACGAACATGAAACCCAATTTCATTTTGAAGCCACGTACTGGGTCTCTGAATGGCAAGCTGGACTGATCTGAAGGTCTTGTTCACAAAGGCACTAGCTTTGTATTGGTTTTGTGGAAAAGTCCTCTGGGGAAGTGAAGGCCTGGCCAACTGTGGTTTCTCTCAGATCATTTCTGGGATCCTGCTGCAGTTCATGTCATTTTGTTAAGACGGAAATAGTAGATTCTAGCATGTTTTAAGAGTGTTTATCATATAGGGCACCATTGGTCATTAGGAATTAGTTTGTAGATATGTATGTACTATGTCGTGGTTCACTGAGGGTCAGGCTTCAATGTTGATGATTTTTTCTAAGTTTTAAAATATCACTGTGTGCATGTGGATGTGTATGAGTGTGTGCATGTCTCAATGTCAATCAAGCAGTTTTCTCTTTTCTCTCTTTTGACCTGTTTGTTTGTTCAGGGGATCAACTTGAGGTCATCAAGCTTATGGGGCAAACCCTTGACCTTCCAAGCCATGTCCCAGGAACCTGTGACCTGACTTTTAAAGTGTGGCAATCAATTTCCACCCTCTGTCTTTAGTTTTTGGAAGTCCTAAAGTGTGTTAGACAATACATCACTCTGTTGTTCTTTGATGTGTGCAGCTTTTAGACACGTGCTGATCCTAGTCAGTGTTTTATTCAGTACAAATTGTCTGCTGTAGTAATTTGTGAGTTTTTCTCTTAATAGTACACAATGAAATCCTGAATTCTGGTCACCCTGCTTCCTGTCCTTCCCCATTCCAGTCTTTTTCCTGCCTCTTCTCTTCCTGGGTCAGTGTTCTGCTTCATAGCATAGGCTGAATTGGACTCCTGTGCTCATGTGACCTTCTGTCTCTTTCTCCGATGCAGCTGTGACATTTTGTATGTTATTTACACTAGGTGTCTTTTTGACTGACTACGCTGAATTTTTTTTGAAGCACATGCCACCTCTCTCATTTGACTGTACCTAAAACTTTTTAAAGTATTGTTTGAGGATCTTTAAATATTAACTGTGTACCATATTTGTTATTTAATTACAATTGTGCCTGAGTGGCTGGAAAAGTGGCTCAGTGGTAAGAGCTCTTGCAGGGACCCAGTTTCTATTCTCAGAACACACATGGTGGATAACAGTTTTCAGAAAGTCCAGTGCCAGGAAATCACAACACACACATGTGGGTTGTACACTCATACATACAAAATAAAAATAAGAAGCAATGGTAAATTGGTCTTGAGTAAACTACTCCTAGCAGTGTATACATTATTTCTTCCATCAGCACATACAATGGGTTCATTTCGCCCCTTAAATTGTGACAGCATATGTGAATTTATGCTCATTAGGGAAATTCATTACTCTCAGTGCCTCTTAATAGTTGGGGTCACAGGGGTGATCATCTGGTTACCTCTGTGAGTTTTGAGTGGATTAATAGACTTTCAGAATGAAAAAGGTTCATAAAATCCCATAGAGTTTGTATGTTATTTACACTAGGTGATGTGTCATTTATGCTCATGCAGTTGTAGCAAATGTTAAGTTTATTCCTGTGGTCTACACTTACACATCGTGAGCAGAAATTTCTAAGGACAGGTAGACTCTTGCATGCTAATTGCTTTCTGTTCTGTACATCAGGTGGTCAGACTTTTTAAGACAGAAAGTAGACCTGCGCTATAGACAGGGAATGGGAGCAGAGAAGCAGCACATCCTGTGTAATGTGCCCAGTAGTGAGAGGAGCGTCCCTCCGGTGCTCCTTCCTTTCAGAACCACTCAAGCTTGCATTAGAGCTTCTATGTATGGAGCAAAATGTGTGAACAGTATAGGATTGTATGATCATGTTATCAAGTGTGTCTGTGGAATATTTAGGTTTCTTTGACATTGGAAGACGTTGCCGTGAACTTCACCCAAGAAGAGTGGGCTTTGCTGGATTCTTCTCAGAAGGATCTCTACAGAGATGTGATGCTGGAAACCTGCAGGAACCTCACTGCTATAGGTAAGAATACCATCTTACCTTCTCTTAGTATATTGAGGAGCAAGTGTTTCTTGGTATTGATGCTCTTCTGTGATTTGAAGAACGTGCTGTATAAATCAGGCATTATTCATATATGCTAAAGCTAAAAACTAAGTTTCCAGTTATTTCCAGTTCATCAAAATTTTCTTCTACTGAATTTTAGGAGACATTTGTGAAGATGAGCGTGTTAAAGAGCATTGTAAACGTTCTGGAAAAATTCTAAGGTAATTTGAAAACAATAGAAAGTTTATTTGAAGGAATTCTTAAAAGATTGATATTTTTTATTTATGTGCATGCGTGGAGGTGTGTTTCTGTGTGTGTCTGTGTTTCTGTCGGTCTGCCTGTCTTTCCATCTGTACAAACCTGTGTCAGATGTTGGACTCAAGGAGCTGGAATTATACGATATTGGGAGACGCCTCTCATGTGTGATGTTAACCAAACTCTGGTTTTCTGGAAGAGCAGAGGTGAGCCAGCTCTCCAGACTCCTTTTGAAGGTATTTTTATTGAGCATTTACGAATTAAATTATCAGCACCACTTTGGTGGAATCCTATTCAATGTTTTCAGGGCATTTCACATGTAAGCACTGTAGGGAACTCACGTTAACATACATCACTCTTTTTATCATGATCCTGTGGGAACACTATAGTAGCATTATCAGTGTATTTATTTTCAAACCATACAGACTTGACAGAAGACATATACTTTTACCTAATTTGGGGAGCAGTGTGTGACATATACTTTTTAATTGTGGTAAAATGACTTTTGCTAATATCCTTGTCATTTTTGCAGAAATTCCATATTTGACACATTCTGTGAGCAAAAAGAAGATCATCAGGATGGAGAATCTTTCAGTTGCATAGCAAATGCCAATATGATCATGAAAATTTCTAGTGACCTAACCCCTTGTGAAAACAAAGTATGTGGAAAGATTTCCACGTGTCATTCAACCTTTAACAACCATCCTACCTCTCACTGTCAGTACAAATCATATGAGCATGAAGTCTATGGAAACAAGCCAGAGTACTCTGACACTCTCACCAACTGTCAAAGATATAGGAAAACTCAGAGTGTGAATGCACCTTCTGAAAATAAGACATTTTCAAATTGTATTGATTTCCAACATTTGTTGGTAATAGATCAAGAAACAGACAGTGCAAAAAACCTCCATCCATACAGAGAACCTAGAAAGTCCTCTGACTTTGTCAGCTCACTTCACACATCTGGAAGAACTGAAACTGTAAGAAAGCATTGTCAATGTAATATATGTGGGGAACGTCTGAGTTCTTCTACTTCTCTCCGAAGTCATGAAAGAATCCATAGTGATGAAAAACCCTATGAAGGTAAACAGTGTGATAAAGCTTGCAGATCCTTTACTTCCTTTCAGTTACATAAGAAAAGTCACACTGGAGAAAAACCATATGCATGTAAGCAATGTGGTAAAACCTTTAGATATAATAGTGATCTTCGACGTCATGAAAAAACACACACTGGAGAGAAACCCTATTCTTGTAAAGAATGTGGTAAAGCCTTTATTCGATACAGTAACCTTCAAGTACATGAAAGAATTCATACCGGAGAAAAACCATATGAATGTAAGCAATGTGGTAAAGCCTTTACACAATACAGGCATGTTCAAGTACATGAAAAAATTCATACCGGAGAAAAACCGTATGAATGTAAGCAATGTGGTAAAGCCTTTAGATGTCACAGTTATCTTCAATCCCATGAAAAAATTCATACTGGGAAAAAGCCATATGAATGTAAGCAATGTGGTAAGGCCTTTACACAATACAGTTACATTCAAGTACATGAAAGAATTCATACTGGAGAAAAGCCATATGAATGTAAACAATGTGGTAAAGCCTTTATACGATACAGTCATGTTCAAGTACATGAAAGAATTCATACAGGAGAAAAACCATATGAATGTAAACAATGTGGTAAAACCTTTAGATGTCATAGTTATCTTCAATCACATGAAAAAGTTCATACTGGAAAAAAATCATATGAATGTAAGCAATGTGGTAAAGCCTTTAGATATCATCGTTCTCTTCAATCACATGAAAAAATTCATACTGGAGAAAAGCCCTATGAATGTAAGCAATGTGGTAAGACCTTTATATATTCTAGATCCTTACAGTTACATGAAATTATTCATACTGGAGAAAAAGCATATGAATGTAAGCAATGTGGTAAGGCCTTTATGTATTCTAGAGCCTTACATTTACATGAAAGAATTCATACTGGAGAAAAGCCATATGAATGTAAGCAATGTGGTAAAGCCTTTACACAATACAGTAATGTTCAAGTACATGAAAGGATTCATACTGGAGAAAAACCATATGAATGTAAGCAATGTGGCAAAGCCTTTAGATATAATAGTCATCTTCAAAGGCATAAAAAAAACACACACTGGAGAGAAACCATATGCATGTAAAGAATGTGGTAAAATCTTTATTTAATACAGTTACCTTCAAGTATATGAAACAATTCATATTGGTGAAAATCTTATACATGTAAGGAATGTGATAAAGCCTTTACATGTCAGCTATCTTCAGTTACATGAAAAAGTTCATACTAAAGAAAGACCATAATTGATGTAAACAATGTGGTAAAGTCTTTAGATATCACAATTATCTTAATTTGCATGGAAAAATTCATATTGAAGAAAAACAATATGAATGTGAACAAAGGGATAAAGCCTTTTGATGTAAAGTCATCATTTATATGAAAAATTTCATGCTGGAGGAAAATTATATGAATGTAAAAATGTAGTAAGGCCTTTACATTTTCCAGTTCCTTACAATACATAAAAGAACTAATACTGGAGACAAACCATTTGAATGTAAAGAATGTGGTCAAGCCTTATGATATAACAGTAATCTTTAAAGGCATGAAAAAAAAGCATAGTGAAGAGAAGATGTATGCATGTAAACAATGTGGTAAAGCCTTTCTGCGATCTAGTCACCTTCAAGTACAGGAAAAAATTCATGCTGGAGAAAAGACATGAATGTAAGCAGTGTGGTAAAACCTTGAGATGTAATTGTTACCTTCAAAGACATGAAGAAACCCACACAGAAGAAAAACCCAGTGTGTGTAAACAGTGTGGAAAAAGCCTTTTGATAGATCAGTCACCTTCATGTACATGAAAAAGTTCATACTTGAGAACAACTATATGAAAAAATGTGATAAAGCCTCTAGTTATCACACACGTCTTCAGTTACATGGAGAAGAACCCTATGAATGTAAGCAGTGTGGTCAGGACATCAGATGTCAGTTATATTCAGACTTGACAAGTTCATCGTGGACAAAACCCTGTGAATAGGAACAGTGTGGAAAAGCATTTAGACATCACGGTCATCTTTCCATGGAAGATTTCATATTTTAGTAAACTTATGAATGCAGGGTAATAAAGCCTTATGATATCACAGTCATCTTCATTTCTATGAAAATTCACAGTAGACCAAAACCCAATGAAAGAAAGCAATGCAAATCCTACATATGGTTCACTTAAATTACATGAAATGATTCATACTGGAGTAAAACCCTGTGAAGGCAAAGAATGTGGAAACCTTTACATTTCACGGTATTGTACAGCTACAGGAGGAATTGAATTCTGGCAAAGAATCCTGTACGTGTGAACAAGGCCTCTAGTTGTTAAAACTCCCTAAATACATGGTAGAGCAGTTTCAAAGCACACTGTTCTTTTCAAAATGAAATAACTCATGGTAGAAAATTCTGAGAAATGTAAAATCCAAATGTTGTTAGTATTTTATATGAATTCACTTCATATGTGGACAAGACCGCAATCTCCAACCTCTAAGAATCTAAAAAACAGGAACAAGGCCCGAGTTGTCACAGTTCTGAACAATAGTGTTGTGTGAGCCTTTTCTTTGGGATACCTGAGCAAATGTCTACTCACCTGAGACCAGAAACTAGTACCACAAAAAAGTGATTGTACTAAAGTCCAAGTAAGTGAAGTGACTGTTTTTTAGTGACTGTTTTATTCGGGTTACTTACAGGAGCATAGACAATCACAGATCCATCAGTGAATAAAACCTATCCAGCTTAAGTGATAAGTCATGGAAGCTACAATCCTGGTAATTTCTACACAAATGGCAGCCAGCTTGGTTAGTTGGTGAATTCTTTTTTCACAGATGTTTAGTGCTTTTATAACCATATGGCTTGGTGTCGGGAACTGTATACTGAATTGGTCCTCCACTTGTCAAAGCCTATGAAAATGGGCCTCACCTGCCTGATGACTGCTGGGGTTTTGTCAAAAGGGAGGGACGGAGAGAGTTAGCTAGCCCTCCCAACCAGCCAGCAACATGAGTTGTACCTTAGGGAAGGAATAAAGTGTGAGTAGAAGAAGCTGGGACAAGACTGGTCCCATTGCATTGTTGGGTGAAAGGTAGCAGCTCACAGGGTCCCTGCAGAAATGTAGAATTTGCTGTATGGCCTCAGTAGGGTGTCCCCCATCCACTAATTGCTCTGTAAGTAACCCAAATAAACTGGTTGCCCAAATTGTAGTTTGTCGAAATCATACTTCGCTTTGTTGTCAGTGATCTAGAGACAGGGCTGGACGCTGCTCTGGCCTGCCAGAAATGTACTTATTTATCGGGCTCTATCTATGCATGTGTTCATATTTATGTAGATGTATGAAGGTTTATGAGGTTCTTGGAGTCCATAGAGCTGGAATTAGAAGTAATTCTGCTATTCTTCAATGCAGGGCCATCTCTCCAGTCCATTTTATGCTCTGAATATTTTACTGAAATCTTTGAGGTTTATGTTAGTATCTTAGGGAGTTCCAGAAAGACACTCTTCACATGCACTAACACTTGGCTCTCAGTTTTTGGTCCATTTGTTGGTGCAGCTAAGATTTCTGGTGTCCTAATGTTCCCAGTCAGTTTAGCATTCTGTAAGGTGTCAAGTTATCTCTAGTGTGGCCTCATTGTCAGATCTTGGACTACCATAATGTTCATTGAATTTAAGAGCAATATGCCACTCCATGTCTCTCCTAGTACAAGAATGAGGCCATCCACAGTTCAATTTAAGAATTCCAAAATTGTTACTTTCAAAAGAATATTTGTCTGGGCTCATTTCAAACTTATTAAAATTAAAGTAGCTTTACAAATATTCTGGGTCCCTGAATGTGTCTGGTCCCTAAGATTCTCTACTTTTTCTCTTTTTAAAATTAATTTTTATCTTTAGTTTTCATTTGGATCCAGTGCTATTTCTTTGGCAGTCTTTGGACATTCACCTAAACATTAACCATCTTACACAGTGCACAGGATCAGGTGACACTCTTCACACGCAGTTCCGCAGATTCCATTTAATATTTATAATTAACTAATTTAAAGTCTTGGGTCTTTCATTCTAATAATCTCTGCTATTTTCAACATATGTCATAATTTGCATGTTTAAGGATTTATAGATCAAATTCTACAAATACATAAGTTCTGTGAAAACTTGTTTATTTCTTCTAGAACCGTTTTAGATAACTGAAAGAATTTAAGAGCTCTCTGTGCTTTCTTTAGTTGATTAAAATGTTACAACGGGCTGGCAAGATTGCACAGCAGGTGAAGGTGCTAGCCTCCAAAGCTGTGTGATCCCCAGGAACCATGTGGAAAAGGAAGAGAAATTCCTCCCACCAGTGATCTGCTGGCTTCCACATGCAGGATGAGACATCTGTGTGCATTTGGGTGCACACACAGACACAGAAAATTAATGAATGTGTATAATTTTAGAAGGACTCTGCTTTACTATCCTGATAATAGTCAATTTTTTAACTGGTAGTTTGATTCTATTCCACCACTGGCCTTATGCGCTAATCCTGAGGCTCCTTTAAAAATCATAATCCCTGCTCTTTGCTGTGTTTATAGTCAAGGACACTTCTCTAACATGGCTTGAAACTCACCAACTGATAATTCATATGCTGTGGAAATGCTCCATGATTTAGTATCTGCCAATTAATTCAACTTAGCCAGTGACTGTGTATTGAATTTATAGATGAATTTGAAAGGGACCTGATACATGACTAAGTTTTCTATGTATAGTGTTATATCTTCCACATATTCTTGTTTGATCACTCATTATTAATTCATGTACTGTGTAAATACATCTTTTTATATCTGTCACGGAATGTTTTGTGGGCTTTAATGATATAAAAGGAAATTGTTACTTTGTTGTTTTCAAGCAGTTTGTTTATAAGCGATATGTTATTCCTTCAGTTACCATATGACTGTGAAGAGAAGTTCATCCTGACATTATTTTTTCTGTGTTTGTGTGTGTGTGTGTGTGTGTGTGTGTGTGTGATCATGGAATAAAGTGCTGGCAGGGCTGAGAAGATGGTGCCTGAACCACTCAAACTGGAGAAAGAGACACAGGCAGTTGTGAGCCCCTGGGAACTGAACATGTGCCTTCTGAAGAGCAGTCTGTGCTCTGAGCTGTGGAAGCATCCCTTCAGCACCTCATCATACTCCATGTATGCATTAAACATACTATGATTGCAACTGTCCTCCATACTCTTCTTAATGAGCTCTCTTTTGCCTTACCCTCTGCATCTCTAGTATTACAGATAATTTATAGTTAATGGGTTTCTTTCATAGTTACCATATAGAAGAAAACACGTGGTATTTGTCATTCGGATTCTGTCTGATCTCTCACCTAGTTCCAGAGGATCTAACATGTTCCTCTGACCTCTCCAGGCACTGTACAGCATGGGTGCACTTACATACCTCATGCAAAGCACCACTAAATGTAAAATAAAGTACATTTAAAAAATCTTATTGAACCTGTTCTGAAGACCTTTTTATTTTCAGAATAAAATTAAACTGGGGATGGATGGCTCACCATGTAAGATCACTGGCTGCTCTTGCACAGGACCCATGTTCCTTTTCCAGCATCCACGTGGGGGGTAATCATTCATAACTCCAGTTCTAGTGAACTGATGCCCTCTTCTTTCCTCTGTAGGCACTGCACAACACAGGTGCACATACATGCAGGCAATACACTCATACAAATGAATAAAACTACAAATATTAAATAAAATTAAAATAACCAGTTTGTTTGAAATGTAAGTTCCTTTATAGCACACACTTGGAAATTGCTTTGGTTAATAGAAATTTATTTCTCTCGGGCAGTATACATGGAGCTGCACCTCCTAAAATGAGACCCACATAGAATTCCTCTGCTAGTTGATAAAATCACCTGCGTGACTTCAGCTCATAGTTCTGGATAGCTCTAAAGACCATAGAATAATAGTTAAACTCAGAGGGACTTGTCTCTTGGCTTATCTATTTTTGGTTTTTAATATAGAGACGGTTCATGCTTAGTTTCCAGAGTCTCCTGTTTGAAATCAGGACACTTAGGCAGTTTCTGTGTTTTCGTGTAATGAGAGTATGTGCTGACTGGCACACTTTTGAGTAAGTTTCAGGTTAATGTGTTTTCAGGGATGTTTTATACATTCCAAAAAATTTTTCCTTCCTGTTTGATTCCAGAAGAATGATGAGAACAGCTCTTGAGCAGGGATATAGGTTTTCCTCTCACTGTTGTTAATACTTTGGCAATGACTTGAGTAGTTTTTAATCCTTTATCTTCAGGTGGAAAAAAATTAAAGTCTAGAAAACTTTCAAACCAGATTCTTTCCTTATACATATCTCAGTCTACCATTCATTTGAAAACCTGTGTTTGCCCGAGAGTGTAGGTTACTTGAAAATGCTCTGGCTGTCTTTCTGAGATAGGCAGGGGCTCTCCTGCAGACTCAACAGTATGGGACCATGATCCAAGGAGACCAGATGGGAACCAGAGCCAAATCTGCCTGTAGATTACATCATCACCATATACAAAGAGGGCTCACTTATTCATTGCCTTTTACTTGGTCCTGGGATGCCTGAGCACCCTGGCCATGGTGACCGTCAGTGTGGTTTTCCTGACCAGGAATCTACAAGACACACTCAATGAAACCTTCTGCATGCTGTGGCATCTGGCTCACATTACTCTCTGTGTACTGCAGAGGATGGACGGGTAACACGGGTTTAGCTTGCCTCAAACCACATATGCCCAAGTCATTACATTAGCAAGACTTCTTTCTGTGGCAACAGAATAATGTATGTCAAAGCACTATTTAACACATTGGTAGTAACATCATAGGAACATTCTATGTCTCAGTGTGGGGAGATCTCTGTAACAGAATTCAGATACTATTTGGATGACATTGTTAGTCTTTTCATGGATGAACAGAAGGGGAGGAACATTGACCATGTGTAGAGTACAAAGCAAGGTGGACCTTAGCCAGGTCACCTGCTATGAGGATTAAGGGAGTGGTTCCTGTGGATGTGGTGCTCAGCTCCCGCCAGGGATGACACCAGCTTCTGCCCTGCATCTGTTGAGAGTCTGCACAGAGGTGATCCACCCCATAGGGAGTTGGCTAACCAAACTCATAAAACCCCCTGCACCTCGTTGAATAAATGGGTTTTGCTATGGCTTGTCCTCAGCATGCTTCTCATTCAACTTCCGGACTCTGTGTGTTGATTTCACGCCTACTCACTCCCTTGGCGGAGACCCTGCATCCCCCTCTGGCCACCACCAAGCAGAGGGACCCCAAAAGCCATGAACTCCCAGCGAGCCACATAGACCTCAGTAATAGATAATTTAGTGTCAGAGTTCAGGTTGGGGTTTCCTTCCTTTCTGGTTTCTTTTGCTCATTTGTTAGTAGGATAGAAGCCCTGTATAAATGGTACCCCCAACTGCTTGTCTTGTGTTTAGTAAATAAATCTTTAGTGATAAATGTTGTGGTAATTAGGGTGTCATTAAGTATCCGACACTTCCTGCTCAAATGCTATTGTGACTAGAAGGAATTGTAGAAAAGGACAGGGCACTACCCTTTAAGTTGCAGTGGGAAAATCATCAAGCTTTCATCCCTCATTCTCAATGGTTACGGATATAGGCACGTGGAGATCTGAACAAGAGTAAGATGGTCCTTCCCCTGGAATTGTAAAAGAAGGCCAGAAATGTCTCGGCCAAGATGATACAGGTTCTCAAGAGAAATGCCCCCAGGTGTCGTTAGCACTTGATTCGGAACCGCTGTCACATAATTTGGAATGACTTCTACAGGAGAAGCTCCGCAGTGAAAGTTTGAGTATCTGACTGCCGCGCCTGCACGGCCCTGGGTCCGAGTCCCTTCGAGGAGCGGCGAGGCTTGATGAAAGAACTCACACACACACCATGGAAGTTGAGAAGAAGAAGCCTTTACTACAAAATGTCTCTTCCTTTTTATACCGTTTCCATACGTCATTATACAATCTAACAATCCTTGAGGAACGCAGAAGACCAGGGACCACTGACCCAGTGGCCAAAAAAGATAACAACCTCTGTCCTACGTGACAGAGCACCCCGTGCCCACCCAGGGACTCAGCACTTCAAGGCATGTTTACTAGGCCATAAAGCAGAGGCAGCACAGACAAGATAGTCTCTGCGAAAGGCGGAAGAATGTTCTGCGATTGCGGTCACAAGTTAATGAACAACTCTTAAGCTAAGCAAAATCAGACACCATGGCGCAGTCATGGAGGGCCCGCATACCATCACATAGCCATGGAGGGGGTTTGTGTTGGGAGGCCTAATTCCCCACATCTGACCTCATGATTACATGACCTGGCAGACTTTAGTCCCCTACCAGTTCCAATATATGATCTCTGCCTAGAATTTACAAAGAGATAAGGTGTTAGTGATGTGCTGAGAGGCAGTCAACATCAGGGACAGTTTAATAGTTTCAGTTAGTTTAGGTGAGATTAATACTCTACCTGTTCATTACACACAGAGTGAGCTCACACACATTTTGGACAGCATTGCGTATGGCAAATATATCTTGTATGAGTTTCATTGTGAAAAGTAAACCCAAAATGAAAATCTCTGACATCAGACACTTAACACACAGCCTTAGCAAAGATCTCAAACCCACTGTGTGTACACTAAGTACACCCCTGGAAAATAATTCATAGCAATGAATCAAATATAGGAAATTTTAGCATACTCTATTAATAATATTTGACCAGTATACCATTTGTAATTGAATGTGAATGTAAGGAACCATACATTGTCGTGTGCACTCACTCATGTTTATGAGTGTGGTATGCATGTATCAACGTGCTTGTTGTTCAGAGCACAGACAAGCTCAGGTCTACCCTCTTTAAACCAGGCTCTTTATATTTCTCGAGTGTGAGCACCAGGTATATGGACCAGGGTGTCCAGGTATTCTTCTGTATCTCCCTCCTACACCATCGTAGGCATTTTGGGGTTGGCTGTGTGCACTGCTGTGTATGAGTT
This sequence comes from Eospalax fontanierii, assembly GCA_035773235.1. Classification (NCBI taxonomy): domain Eukaryota; kingdom Metazoa; phylum Chordata; class Mammalia; order Rodentia; family Spalacidae; genus Eospalax; species Eospalax fontanierii. The sequence goes on along the minus strand of CM069554.1, from coordinate 4,415,216 downwards.
TATCTAGTTTCAAGTCTCAATTTTTCAAACATGCCTGGAACTGTTAAATACTGACCCATCTCTGCAACAAATGGTTTGAGGATGTTCTTGACATTGTAAAGGCCCAGAATGTATAGAATTTAGTACAGTGAATAACACTGAGTGATTTTAGACATTGTTAAGTGCTTTGTTGACCCAAAGGAAATGCGAGTCAATGTCAGAAAATAATTATATCCCTTATAAGAAAGAATTTTGGTAAAATTTATCCTTTTACTGCAATCTTTTCTTCACACAAGATGATTTTCTTTTTAATAGCAGTTAATGGCTTATGTTTATATTCTGCATTTTCAGAGACCAAAGCAGGTAGACTTTTGCCCAGTTTTTTCAAGGACACAATGATTGGAGTCCTCAATAGAATCATATTCACTGTCTTAGCTTTATTTTCTTTTGTGGCCCATTTCTTCTCTGATTTTCTGAAAGATTGACTTACACTTGATCTTCAGAAACAAAATTTTAACCTCAGTGAACTCCTGTAAGTTACTGAAGCTAGGACACATTCTGTCTATTCAGTTGTAAAGTCTAGCTGGGACTTTGAGGGGACAACTCTCAGGCCAGAACTTATCTTTTCATTACATATAAGGGAAATGGTTGTACTAACTCTGGGCTAAGGCTGAGAACATCAGCTCTTAAGTTTCAGGTTTCCCAAAAATGTGTGCTATACAAATCTGTTTAGAAAAGAAACTGCTTAATTATTTAGACAGAGAACAAAGCCTCAATATACAGAGAAAATCAAACAGTACCTGTGACATCAAGAGGTACCTGAGATGTTTGGTGACCATCTGTAACAGTGTGTGCGGAGATCCTACCACCAAATCTTGGGATACAGTATCCTCATGCTCAGTCATCACTGGAGATGAAGGCACCTCCTCACATTAAAGAAATTCACAGTGTCCCTGCACAGTGAGGGATGGGGACAGCCTGTTTCTCTTTTAGAATTCCATCACAGCGGTGCTTCTCCCCTGCTGTATTACACCTATGCTCTCCACTACCCCTCTTGAACCTTCTCTTCATGTGCGGGATTCTATGACCTAGCAGATATGGATCAGTGAAGGAAAATAATTTTGAAGGTTCGAATTTTGAACTGGGTTTTTGTTGTACTTGTATTTCTCTGGCTTTCTGACTGTCTACTTTTGCCAAATGTTCCAAGAGCCAAAATTTAAAAGTGATGCCTGGAGTACACTGATTAGTGAAATAAGTACCTAGTAATAATCTGTATTTCCTAGGATGACTCCTTGGAATGATCCTTACACACTGCAGTCTTCCCTTTTATCTCTTCCAAACCTCTGTGGAACTAGCGCAGACCTGCAGTGATAGCCAGAAGCTTTCGGATTCCGTTATCACTTTTCCTTGTTTCCATTTTGAAATAATCCATATACTAGGACAATATTCAATTTTATCTAACAATGAGTAGTGTTTTTTTCTTAATCATCCAATTCCAGGGGATCTAACCCCCCCCTCTGACCTCTGCAGGCCCTGTAGAACATGGGTGCACTTACATACATAGAGGCAAAATACCATCAAATGTAAAATTAAAGTACATTTTAAAAATTGTATGTGAACAAAAGCAAAATATGTTACCATTCTGGAGACCTATTTTATCAATAAAATTAAACTGGGCCAGAGAGATGGCTCAGCATTTAAGAGCACTGGAAGCTCTTGAAGAAGAACCAGGATCAGTTGAAAGGAGATGAATGCTGGCTAACAACCATTCGTAACTCCAGGGGCAGGGGATCTGATACCCTCTTTGGTCTTTTGTGGGCACTGCACAACACAGGTTTGTCTACATACATGCAGGCAATATACTCATACACACAAATAATAAAACTATTAATCAAATAAAATTTAACTAGTCAGGTTCTTTGAAATTTAAGTTCCTTCATAACACACACTTAGAAATTGTTTTGGTTAAAAGAAATTTATTTCTCTGGTGCAGTACATGTGGTACAATAGATCAAATGCAGAGAGACGTGCTTCTTACAGAAAAACTTGGCCAGCGGAAGATTACCATCAGTCAAGTACACTTCTCTACAAGCCATCACATACCGGAAACTATGTAACAAAGAATTCTGGAGAGAACAGAAGCTCCAGAATGTGTGTGCGCCATACAGCGGATCCAGTAGATTGCCTCCCAGAGGGAATGGTAGTCCAGCATGTCTATGTGCAGGACAGAGAGGACAACCCAGAAGCTGACCAGTCCACACAGCAAGACGCCTCTGCAGGGGCATTCTGACAGAGAAGATCTGAGATGTTCCACCACTGTTGCTATTTAGTCCATGTTGGAAAGCCAATGGAGCTGCAGACTTATCACTGGACGATTGCAGCAGCAACAGCAGCCACAAGTCTTGGCACATTGGGCAGGAAAAAGAACACACGAAGGCATGAAACCAGTTTTTCCTCCAATGTCTTTGTTCAGGTGCCAGTCAAATAGGTTTCCTGTTTACAATCAAAGCCTGGCACTAGATATTTTGACATGAAACATGTGTAAGCCAGTTATCTCTTAAGTGTTGGCAAACACACCACACATTATGCCGATCAGTGCAAATATACCTTCATAAGTGTAGACACTGCCTCTCACATGCATTTTGAGGCAACTGTGGAACAGATGAAGCTGCAAAGACTTAACCTACCTCTGTGTTATGTAACTGACTATGACAAGCTACTCGTTTCACACACAGATGAGCAGACGACAACTAACAGAAATCAGGTATAAAAGCACTTCCTGCCTCTTCACAAACAGACTGGGGCTAGGTTCATTGCTTTAATGGGTTATTAGCAGCCAAGTTTGTTGGTTATAGACATTTATAATTGGCACTTGGGAGACAGATGTGAGTGAAGATGTCACATGTTCAGCCTTCATCACACGGAGGAAGATGTTGGAATCTGGTGAGCTTCCTTCCTACTGCCTGGCTTGCCATTTGTAAGGTGCCATGCCGATTACAGGGGAAGAGTTATGACCAAGGGTCCGGCTCAGATAGAAATCCTGTGGGCTCCAGTACTGACAGGACAGGAAGAATATCTGGGTGCAAAGGTGGCACAAGTACTATCCGAGTATAACAAACAGCTTTCAGATGGGATGACAGCCCGCAACACAGAAAATTTATGTCTGACGCTATAAGCCAAGAAAACAACTTACTGGAGAGGCCATAGGAGAGAGGAGAGAGAGACAGAGACAGACACCACACACACACACACACACACACACACACACACACACACACAATGAAAGGGATGGTGGTGGGTGACCAGAGGAGCCTCTTCAAGGAAAGACTACACATCAATCCTCAGAGGACATTCACAGAAAAATCCCAGCAATCCCAACAACAAAAGAAATACCAGACTCTTAGTTTCACAACACTGGACTTAATACATCACAGCTTACAGGACGAAGAGCATGCAGCAGCCAAAACTCATAATTTAGGAGCTACCAAGTCACAGCACAGACTGCTTCTTAACTCTGTCCAGAGAGAGCAGCGGGGAGCTGTAGCACTGAAGGTTTATTTTGGCAGGAGAGAAAGCAAACGTGTAGTAAGGACACACTGCAGAGTGGAGGCGCACAGAGGCGAGGAGCAGCTGCAAGGGGCTTCCTTTACTGTGCAGAATAGTCAGTCCTGAGCCACATTTCTCCTCCCCTTGCCTGGCCCTGGGTAAGAAGTGGTCCCTTTCCTGGAATAGTCGGAGGCTTAGTTTGAAGAACATTTTATCCAAAATACTATGTTAAATTGGATGCAAGAACATGGAGGGAGGTGTCAACTTCCACAGACAGATAAACTTTTTTAGGGGAAGCCAAAAAGGTGTCTGCACATGTTCCTCAGGGAGAATCTTCCTAGTGGTCTCGTAACCTGCCCAGACAGGCTGCTGTTTCTCTCCACACCATCCTCCTCTTTCCTAGACAGCTTACCTATCTCCTACCCAGCCCCAAACCCTATTAATTTCCTTCTCCCAGAAGCAGCTGCAGCAGGAAATAACACAGGAGGCCCCAGTGAGAACGTGGTACCCGGAAGTGCACAGGATGCAGGTCCAAAGTAGGAACTGGCCTGGCGGGAACCATCCCAGCCTGGGCTCCATGGTCGTTCCTCACATCTGTTGACAGCGGACTCCATGCTCACCATGGCTTGGATCCCATTTCACCAGCAGTCTCCAAACAGCTCCTGGCAGCTGCAATCATTGGGGGTGACTAGGGCTGCATCCGTTCATCCTGGGACCAAACCTGCAGATTAGAACCCACAATATGGCGCCGCATGGAACCTGCCTCCATTTGGGGATCCTGATTGAGCCGGATGGCCAGGAGAACTGATTGATTAGGGTCACCCATGATGTCTGAGTAGCAGGAGGGGCTGAAATAATGGAGAAGCACTTATCTCTTCCCAGCCCTGGCTTCCTTTCCAGGCACAGACCCTGTCCAACTGCAGGGAGACTGGCTTCCAAGCTCTGCTCCTGGCCTGGAACAGCAGCTCCTGCAGTCTTGAGCAACTCAATAGACACTTCCTCTTTGTCCTCCCGGGCATAGGGTCGCTCAGTCGATTACACGTTAAGTGTCTAATGTGATTGTCCTGTTGCCCCAGATGAGAAAGTCATCCAGTGCACCACAAGTGACATTAGTGTTGAGTCTAGTGTCTGCTGCCCTAGAGGGATCTGGATTTTCTACTCAGGCTCATTTAGGGTTCTGTTAGAACCCAGGCCTGCTCTTTAAAAAGCTGGTCTTTCTAAGATGCCACATCTCACTTCATGAAGAAACCAGGCTTCTCTGTCCCCACAACTCCACGTCTTCAGTTCTTTTCCTGATACACAGTAAAGAAACATCCTTTGCTGTGCATTCAGAACTTCCAAATTACGGCAAAATGTCTGAACTGACTCTGTTTTGCCCCTCCCTTCTGTCCTGCTAACCATAACCTTGCAGGTCCCATGCAGGCCCATGCAGGTTGAACTGCCCGAATTTTGGGACTGCACTGTTTTACAATAGAACACATTGAGCCAGACAGAGCAGCATCTGCATCTCCAGGGAGTCATGTTTCTAAAATTCTGAGAAACATGTTTTTTGGGATCTTTTTTATTAGCTAAAACCATCCTTCTTAGCCGACCTGCCACTGGTATGGTGTGACTATGGGACTATTATGTTGCCAGGTCCACTGGGAAAAGACCACGCAGACAAATTTCAAATTGGTAATGAGAAAATTGGTTGAAGCTATATAACACCATTTTCAGTTTGTAACCTCCATTTTGTGCTGGGTCTTAAGTTTCTACTTTCCAGTTTCACGTCACCAGAAGTCAGGTAGCTTGGTGGCCTGCCTGGTCTTATCACAATTGGAATCCCCAGGCAGGGAAAGGAGACTTAGGTAAGGGAGACCTAGGTGGGGGAGACCTGCCCCACCCAGTTGGAATTCCCTGGGCAGGGAAAGAGTAACGTGTGACCCTCTAGATACAGCTAACCCAGTGAAAGGAGGCCCCATAAGCCTTGCTAGTGCCCCGACCAATCACAGTAAAGGTCAGGCCGTTTGTAGTTTTCTCCTATAGAAATGCCTGTGCCCTTTGTTCGGGGCTGCTGTCCTCCATATTGGTCCGTAGATACATCCCAGCTAGCCGTCTTTTTTTCTCTTTTTTTAAAATTCTTTTTCTAATAAATTCTTTATTTTGTAACAAAACTTTGGAGTCTGTTGGAATTATTCTCAAATCTTGGACTCAACACTTTGAGGGCTCGTCTGGGATTTGAGAACGCCAGAACAGACCCACAGGAGTGTGACATCAAAAGTGGGCTGTAGTAAGTCACCTTTGCCTGTCTGTGTGGTCTGCAGTTTCCTACTTCTGTTTGACTTTGGTTACAGGTTTCATAACTCTGATTGACCTTGGCTTCTGGTAGGCTACCTCTGTCTGACCTGTATGTTGTTAGTCTGGACAATCTGGGGCTCAATCGGGACTAGGTGGATGCGCTATTCGTCCTCAATCTGGAGGAGACCAGGGGATATCCTGACTCCTCCTTGGGAAGAGTGAAGGCTTGGTCTAATCTCTTTGGATCTGTATGGGGAGGCTGTATCTATAGCTGAACCCATGCGCTGTGTCTGTCTTCTCTCTCTGCTTTCCCTCTCCCTTCTCGATCTCTGATACCTGACACAAAACTTAAATTCACTGTCACCTTGGCCACTATTTTCAGGTGACCATCTTCCATCTAGAAAGGAGGTGCCGAATAAGCTTTCCTCGACTTTCTGGTTTCTGTTTGTCTCTCAGTACCGGTACTGTCTGTCCATTGTCTTTCTCTGTTTTAGTCTCTCTTTTGTGGCTCGTATTATTAGTAGTGAGGCAAACACCATTCACCCCCTTGGATTTAATCAGGGATCATCCTCCAGGCTGACCACGCCTGGAGCCAGCTTGCTCCTGGCTCATCTCTTATCCCACATGTTTGGAGGTGCAGCCCCCTCCGCTGCCATCAGTCTCTACCTGCATGGGGCTGCTGCTTAGTTTTACCCTTTAGATCCAATGGTCCGGCCCTGGATCCCTTCCATCGTACTGCTGCCAAATCCTGCTCTCACTTCCCATGAGCCCGTTACCCTGGATGGCGGTTCGATCACAGAAAAAAAGAAAAAAAAAAGGCTTTTCTTTTTAGTAGTGAGGGTTTACGTGCTATGCTCAAAATTTGGAGCTGTGTGGGCATATTTCTAGGTGTACTGAGTTAAGCTGCTAATGAGGTGAGGGAGTAAACTCCATAGTTAGGTTGCTATAGCCTCAGGGCATATTAAAGCTGTAAATACCTTACCTTTCATAAAAAAAGAGGGAGTGTTTAAAAGTCATTTCTTTAGGCTTTTTCTCCACCTTGGTTCTCTTCATGGATGGGGAAAAGAGCAGTTAGAAGGGCCTGTATGGCTAACCGTGCTAGGAGGCAACCATGTGATCTGGTCTCCATCTTGGATGATGACATCATCAATATGGGGACAGTCACATGGCGTGGCTGCCATCCTAGTAACATTTTCAAAATGGCGGTGATCTGTTTGACATTGCTGCCATGTTAATCCAACTACATGGCATAGTTCAAAATGGTAACACTCAGGAATTTATTGGTTCTTCAGAACCCTAGGGGATCATGGCAATCTGGGAATTCTCTAGAATGGAGGCATTAAACCATATGTCTTAATGCTTTTGAAATATATTTTTTTTTTGATTTTCATCTTTAACTCTTGGTGAGATCATAGAAAAGCAAGAGAGTCCAATCATCTTTTCTAACAATGTTGATGCATTTTTTTTTTCAAGCCCAGGAAGTAATACCAAACCTCCAGAATGGTAGTTTAAATTTTAACATCATTTTGGTCTGTTTCTAACGGATTTTACTTTGAATTTTAACTTCTTATGGTACATTTACTGGTTCTTAAAACAACTGTTAAAGTTTTTACATTGCTTTATGTATTTACCTGTTTTTACAGGGAACTATTTTGGAAATTGATTGCTTACATGACAACTGTTTTTAAAGGGAATTATTTTGAATTTTAACATCTTTTATATATGTGCTGATTTCTGAGAGTGACTTTTAAGATCTTACATTGTTTGTCAGTTTCTAAAGAGAACTTATTTTTTCTAGGCATGGGCTTCCAATATTAGCTGGGTACAAAGTTAACTGACATTTTGTGATGGCTAAACATGGGAAGCTGCTTTGAATTTGTAGTACTCCAAGGCCAAGCTTGCTTTTGCTTCTCCCTTTCATTCCCTGGATGGACACCAATGGTTTACAATGTCATAGACAGTTGTGTTTCTTATTCTCCAGATTATGGGTACTTAATTCAAAATTATGAATGATTATATGGTTTTAAAAATTCAGACAGACTGAGAATCCTCTTTAAAGAGATTACCCTGAGAGCTAATAGTCTTAGATAATAAAATAAAGCTAATAGTTTAGAAAATAAAATTTGGAAAGACAAGTTACAACTTTTAGGAAAAGGGTCAAGGAACATTTAAAGGAATATTAAGATTCAACAATCAATCCCTGTTCCCAGTGAAGGACGCAGCAGATGGAAAAACTCGCCTGCCTAGGTAAATGTATTCAAGTTATAAGTGACAAATATTTTCATTCCTGCTAGTAGTGACTGAACTCAACAGTTCTTCTGCCCCATGTAAACTACTGAGTTAAATTCTAAAGAGAAATCAATGACTTTAATGTAAATCATTGGTAAATTGTCATGTGCTGTTTGAGCTCACTGAGAAGCTGACTCTGGAGATGGGATTTGCCCTCCCACTTCAGACTCAAGCCTGTTATCTCAGAATGTTCTTCAAGACTCTTGTCCAATTTCAGGTTGGCCCCCTGACCTTGTGACATAAAAAAAAAAAAAGGAGAACAAAATAGTCTCAGAGTAAGGACATTGTACTACTGAGAATAACTAGGGGATAAAGTAATTTCAACAAAGGTTATTGTTATCTCATGGTATAAAATGTCAATAGCAAAAGTAACTAATGAAATTTTCATGGTCTAAGGTTTGCCTGGAAACTTGTAAACTGCAGTGTGTTTATGGGTACTATTAATTCACTAGATTATTTTATGTGTGTAATCTGTATTACATATTCTCTTATTAAGATGATGCTGTACAGCACACTTCTGAGTCAAATAACTGCCATCCTCATGCCTTCAGCTGTGCCTACTTGCGAAAAAGTTCATCACAATTGGGTTTGTTAACAGTTGTGTTCTTTCACTGAGGAGTAAGCAGGGTCATTGGACAATCAGCTGAATATAGAACCACTCTTCCCAGCAAGATGTATGTAATTTTTCCCTAATCGCAAATGGTCTCCTGCATTTGGGGAGGAAATCTGGGAAAGCTAGGAAGAGAGGACTTGACCCATAAGATTATAGGAAAGTCAACATCTATGCTGGATAAAGACTTTGCAGTATCACCTGTATACCTTTAAATAATACCTTACCCATCAGTATGAGTAAAGTCATTCATTCCCCAGGGTGAACTTTAATATGATCAAACGTTGGTTTATAAATAGTGCTAAGTAGCCCCAAAAAGAGAATTTTCTAAATAGAAGGAAAATTAACTTTTCAATATTATTACAGCTCATGGTTCTAAGAAAGAAAATGAAAGGTGAAAGATGATGTTAGAAGGATATAGGAATGGAGATATTTTATTAAGAAGGAGCTACATAGGAAGATTATGATGACTTGATAGTTCCAGATTAGAAAAGGAAAAATGAGAAAGTTTATGCAAGTGATTGAAGGTCTGAGTTGATATGTTGCGGTATATGAAAGATGAGAGAAAATTATGTATAAATAATCTTAAAATTTCTGAGGTAATAGTTCAAATAGTCTGAAGAACAAATGTATGTATTCAAGAATGTTTTGTTTTTGATGCATAGTATACAGTAATTAAAAGTACCAGATTGGTGGAACTAATCTTCTTGGGTGTTTAACAACCATATTTAAAGGCCTATACTCATTTGGTCCTTGGGATTTAAAGGGACAATTTTGTCTCTTGTTCTCCAAGGTCAACTAAGTTCCAGGAGACTATGGGGCATCTGTCAAAATGTCCTGTAACTATAATGGGTCACCTGTCCTCCTGTTCAGGGAGGTCGTAGAGACCCCATTAGAAGGACTCAGACCAGTGTCCTGAGTGCCAAGAGGGGGATCAGTACAGAGGAACGTTTCATTGATGCTTCTAAGTGAAGCCACGGTCTAGCAAGACTTTCTAATTTATCCTCACACAGTTGGAACTGGTAAAAGCAAGGCCTAGGGAGCCAGGGGTTCCTCTGAAGCCCATGTGACACCCCCTGAGGTACAGATACTCAACTGACCTTATGAGTAAAACGAAATTGGTTTAAATGGGCCAATTGTATGATCTTAAATATCCAAAAGGAAAATATAACCAAAAATTAAAGTGATTAGTATACTTCTTTAAGAGTATAAGGAATTATACCTCCCAGACATTAGGTTTAAGCACTAATGATTTTGTTCTAAATAGAAAATGCTACTCAGATGTAAGATTTCAAATCTTGGCCCACTTCGACACTGTAGTGCATACCTGAGGCCAAGAAAAGCAAGCCCACTATTGTTCTAACCTAAATATTAAGTGATAACTAATTTCTTTTCTCTCCCTGTCTAGAAGCTGTTCTGGAGGGAACTTACCCTCATTTTAGTCACTCCAGCAAGCTATCAAGGTGCCTGAAAACAAATTCTGACTTAAAGACTCTTAAGTTCAGCCTTGACAGCCAAAAAAGAAATGAGGGGAACACAATAGATGAATGCTCTTGAAAGTCCTAAGCAAAATTCTAATGGACTCTGGACATTTAAAATGTTCCCTGTTCTGACTATTTTTATTCCATCTTCCAGGAACCAGTCAAGGACTTTCTTTTCTCCCAACAATTAAGAGTTATACAATTCAGGGGTCTTTTAGATAGACTCACTGAAGGGATACCCCAATTGTCATAACCTATGTCCCTGTTCAGCTTGTAGAAGCCAGAGCAGTCAGCACCCCAATTCCCTATTGGCAATTGGTATGACCTTTTCAGAAGGTGATGTGATGGTTAGGAGGTATCACTTCAGTTGGTATGAGCCCCTGTTTGCAAGATCCACCTGGCTGACTTCCTTGTCATTGCCATAGCTGGGCCTCTCCTATTCCTCATGGCACTTACCTGTGGTCCATGCATCTTTAATGCACTCACTAATATTATCAGGACCAGAATGCAGGCCATCCAGCTTATGGTCTTGCGCACTATCTATGTGCAACTCAGTCAATCCTTGGATGGCTATGTCTATGAGAACATAGAATTTCCCCAAACTATTGCCCCTCTCCTCTGAAGTGTGCCATACAACTACTCTTTCTTCTTCTGTAAAATGTGTGGCTTACGTATTTAAACCAGTCAAAACTCCAAGGTGGGAATGAGAAAACTGGTTGAAGCTATATAAATATTTGCAATTTGTAATCTCCATTTTATGCTAGGCCTTAAGTTTCTATTTTCCAATTTTGGAGTTTCATGTTACCAGAAGTCAGGTAGCTTGGTGTTCCCTCTGGTCTTATCACAGTCGGAAGTCGTGGGGCAGGGAACACGGATCTAGATAAGGTGCCACGCCCAGTTGGAATTCCCTGGGCAGGAACATGTGGCCCTCTAGATACAGCTATCCCAATGAAAGGAGGCCCTGTAAGCCTTGCTAGTGCCCCGGACAAACACAAAAACAGTCAGGCCAATTGTGTTTTCTCCTATAGAAATGTTTGTGCCCTTTGTTCGAGGTTGCTGTCCTCCATATGGGCCCAGAGCTGCAGCCCAGCTAGCTGTCTCTTTTTCTTCTTCTTTTAAAAATTTTTTTCTAATAAATTCTTTACTTTGTTACAAAACTTTGGAGTCTGTTGGAGTTATTCTCGATTCTTGGACTCAACAGTAAAATTTATTAGCTGTAGTGACTACATTCAAGGTTGGTTATTGCGAATACAGTAATTGATGGGAGCAAGGATGGGGGATGGGGAGTGGGATCCAGTTTTTAAAATAAAAAACCTGGTCATCACCGGGTATTTGCAGCCAGGCAACTTTATAGAACCTGTTTAAACTGTACAGGTAAAATTTTCAGGTATTGTAGTTAAATAGGGTTTTGCTGTAACAGTCATGCTAGTTCCTGATTAGTAAAGCAAGATTTGTAGTTACAGCATCTGGTTGGTGCCATTGTGGGTAGCTATTTCTTAGAACAGAACTCTTACCGGAGAGAAAGTAGAGATTTACTAGATCAAGAGAGCCAGCTTAAGAATACAAAATTGAGGAGGGAATAAGTTGGAGTCACTCACACCCCACAGGCCCTGCCTCTGTTACAGTGCAGCTATGGTTACTGACTTCGCCCTGGCATAATATAATTGGGGTTTTAAGCTTTATAAGCTCTGCTCTGCCTCTCCTCATAATCAGCAGTTCTTTTGGGATTAGCCTGCTCTCCCCCAAAGTCAATTATTGATTAAAGGACTCTTAATGTGACCATCGCTATGTGGCTATCCTCCATGCTTGCCAAAGGATCCAACAGTGATCCTACTCAGTACCTGGCTCCTCCATCTCATAGGAAACATTAGACTGGAACACATGGTGTGGAACTCCTGCTACCCCCTGAAGTCAGACTTATTTCTTTTGTGCTGTAGTTTCTCTGAGGACTTCTCTGGGCTTTCCCTGCCCAGACTTCTCTTCTGTTGGAAACTTTCCTTAGGTTACATTATCCCTCTTACTTAAGTACCTTTCTATGCAATTTAGTTCCAAAATATATTTATAATGTTGTGTTTCATAATGATAAACTGCCAGGTTTCAAATGCCCATTTTAGTCCTTGTGTCCTTTGAACTGATTTACCTGGGTTGTATTTGGAGCAGAGAGGATGTCTTGAATGGACCATGTGAGCAATTGTAGGGGAGGGCTTCCAATAGTGTTGTGTACCGCAAGAGTTCATTTTTTCTGGTGCCCAGTGAATTAAGTTATGTATGTATTCCACAAGAGTCAATTGTGCAAATGGGGGTATTATGGGCTTCTGATAGAAGAGGCAAATGTAGAAAAAGCTGAAGGAAAATCAGCTTTGAAATGAGTAATGAACTGACCATCTCCCTCCCATCCTGCCTGTCCGTGCCAGAAGGGAGAAACATCTGTGTCAGAAAGCAGGTCTCTGGTCTAGACATCTGCTAACTTATCAGCTTCCTTGAGGATCTGGTTTACTACCTTATGGAAGATCCCTGGTTCTGCTATCAGAACTCCCATCTTTCCATCCCAAATCCCATGAAAGAGACAAGACCCATTTTTTTGGCTTCTGGGAAAGCATGATCCCCTTTTTGGGATTTTCTGAATTCTGCTATAATTCCCAGATCTCTCCCAGCCCTACACACAGCCTCCATTCCCTTGGGAAGGTTGTGTCCTTCATACCTGCTCAACCATCTGCATCTGCTGAGCTCTGTTTCTACTTTATCACATCGCCTTTTCATCCCCAGTTCTAACAGGTTGGAGCAAAGGGTTAGAGAAATTGTGTTCTTCAGCACTGGTGTTTAGTTTTTAAACAATCTTTAATATCTTCTATGAATCTTCTGTCCATAAAGAATCATTTAAATCCTTCTTTAATTCTGAAACTGTTTCTAAAAGTCTCTCATTGATTTCCTGTAAGTTAGCAATTATATCATGTACTTTCTTAGATGCTTCTAAATTCCAACTAAAATGGACAGCCCATTCATGATTTTCTGTCATATTGCCTAGGGACTTCTATTTTTTCACATAAAAATACTAATTTTGGAGCCTCAAACTTTCCCATTGAGGGAATCATAAAGGCAAGTTATCTGTGGTTAGATCTCCCCATTTTTTCAAATATGTGGAAGCTGAAAGCTCACACTTATCTTACATAAAGTCAGCTGCAGTGCCAGATGGTAGTTTATCTTTAAACTCTTCCTCCTTTTTAGAAAATTGTCCCCTCCCCCTCTTTTTCTGATTCTTCCTCCTGAGAAATCGCAAGCCTTCCTATGCTAGCTGGGGAATATGTAATTTGGATTGATTTTTGTGCTTTTGGGATGGACTTTCTGTTCCCACCCTTAGACTGTCTTGTCCTACTGAGTCTCAGGGTTATCCTGCACAACTACATAAATGTACGAGGAATAAGATACTGAGATATCAACTCCTTAACTGTATCTTCCTGACTGAGCCAATAAAGTTCCTTCTGACCCATTAACAGTGTATGTTTGATGGGTTTCTCTATGAAGTCGTTGCATGTCCAGGGATGTTCCCTGTGACCCCTCAACCATATTATGAGGAAGGGAACAAGCGCCTCTTATCTTTGGCATCATTATGTTCAGGTGTTCATAAAATTCCTAAGCTAAAAGACAGCACGGTTGAAATAGACAGAGGAAGGCACAGAAAACACAGAGTTAGTGATTAGAGGAGTGACTGGAGACAAAAGCCAATTAAATTCAAAAACAACAACAAAAGCCAAAAAAAAAAAAAAACCAAAATGCCTTCAAAGTCTAGAAAGCAGTAACAGTGAAAAGAAACCAATCAGAAATAACATGGTTCTGAAGTAAGCAATGGTGGGAACCTGAGAGCAAACATGTTGAAAGGAAGCGAGCCAGCCTCTAAACACATAAGACCTGGGACACCAGCTCAGAAAAAAGCAATGGACTGTTGACTAATGCAGGGAGGTCTGGACCCCATGAAGAAATCACCAAATGCTACTCAGGGAGACAATACTGAACAGTGGAATACAAGGGAGCCCTAGCACCTATCAAGATGACTTCCTTTCATGAAAAGTAAGATCCCCCCCATTTGGGGGAGGGGAGGGAGCTGATGTTGGTCACCAGGAACTATGGATGAAGTAAACAGCTATCACCTCAAGGGTATCAAAGATATAGCTTATTCTATTCCAAATATAACTGACATAGCCTGGGAACACAGATTTTGTTTTTCCCAAATACCATGTTCTAACATGGTAAGAGTTTTCAGAAGTTTTTATAGTAACAGAGAAAAGAAAAATGACAAATTAAGGTACTTGTCACATATACGGCTGGGTGCATTCAGTAGGCTGGTGAGGGCAAAAGGCAGGAATTCTACAATAGTTCTCTAGCACTAAATGATAGCATTCTTAGCCTTTTGATTAAAGGAACTCTTTCTTTGTTAAGTTAATGTATTCTGTTACTCATGAAATGTTACTCAGAAAGAGAGTTGGGGAAGAAGTAGCTATTTATGGGCCTATCCATGGCTTAAGATATGTTGTAAATACACTCTAGACCTGCAACATTCAAACTCCCTACAGTTATTGAAGTGCTAATCAGCTCAAGGTACAGAATTCTTCTGGAAACTTTGCCTTCACAACTCTTTTAAAAATATTATATTTATTATTTTTATTTTAGTTTGTGTTTTTGTCTGCATATACGTAAGTGCACCTGTGTCATACAGTTCTCAGGGTGGTCAGAAGAGGGCATCAGTTCCACAGGAACTGGAGTTAGGATGCTTGTCTGCTGCCACGGGGTTGTGGGGAACTGAACCTGGGACCTCACAAGAGTGTCATTTCTTTATCAGCTGAGTTAACTCACCAGTCCAGCTTCTTAACTCTTAAAGTTTTGGAGCATGGGCCTCAACCCAGTGGCCATTCATTCCCTCAGCTGTCTCTCAGATCTCTGATGAAAGGTCAAGCTACAGTCATGTGCTTATTCCCCAAGGTTTCTGCACCTTCACTGTGGAAGTTAAATTCCCCTCTGTCCTCCTCTCAGTAAACCATCAGGCCTTTTCATCCCTAGTCTTTTGTTCATGCAAGATTACTAGTTTTAGCAAACTCCCCTCTTTACAATTGGATGTGTGCATTGTTCTAGCACTTTGATATTTTAATTCAAGTGATGTTCAGTCATTATCTTTTTGGGTGGCTTAGGAAACTGAAGTTACCAAGGATTCACCCTGTTTTGTTGGTATTAATTAAAGGTCATTAGTCCAGATTATGTCCGTTAAAATGTGGTGGTACATGCCTTTAATCCCAGCACTCTGGAAGCAGAGGCAAGTGGGTGTCTGTTAATTCAAGGCTAGCCTGGTCTACATAGAGAGTGCAAGGCCAACTGGGACTGCAGCAAAAACCTGACTCAAAAAGAAAAAAAAAAAGGAAAACAACAACAACAACAAAACTATAAACAATAACAAAAAAAGTGATTCCTACTTATTATATGTTTGATTTTTTATGTATAGGAATGTGACTCTCTATGCCTCAATAAATCTGTTTGCACATTCTCTGCTGGCTTGAGATTTTTCTCATCTTTCAGTTCTTTAGTTGTGTCAGAAAACAAATCTGACTGTAACCCTAGACAGACAAGGTGCCAATGGCAACACGGGAATGAAGGAGCAGCAGTGAGGAGGTCATGGTCTCTTGCAGCAAAGTACCAAAGTTACAAGAGCGCGTCATATCCTGGCAGTGCAGGACAGGCACTACTGCCGGCAATGAGATCTGAAAGGACCGTGCTTGTAGCTGTGTAGGTGAAGCATTCACTGCAGTGAATACCGCAGGGAGATCAAGATCCAGGATTTGGGAGTGTCTCCGCTGAAAGCTGTTGTCGGTGACTGGAGCTGGATGAAGAGAAAGGCCATGTGTGCTGGAGGGGACAGAGCTGCCACATGTTGTTGTGGTCAGAAGATGCCAATACAAGCCTCACATGGCAGAAATATAGCTGAAAGATGGGGTGTTATTCAGGCAGCTGAGGTCTAAATTTGTCCCGGTATTTCCTTGTTATGCCTCCAGTCAAAGAGCTAAGTATCAAGTGGGAGAAAGACAAGAGTGAAGATGTCCAGTCATACAGAGTGGACACAAGATTCCCTGCTGGGTACAGTACTGGCAGGTTGGAACCAAGCTTTGACATATTAATTTGAAAATATCTCAAAATCATATTTTGCATTTAAAATAAGGTTCAAGAAAGATGGCTTAGCACTTAAGAGCCCGCACTGAACTTGCAGGAAACCAGACTTCCTTTACTATCAGTAGCATCAGGGAGTTCACAGCCACCTGAGCTTCCAGTTCCAGGAGATTTGACATCCTTGTTCTATATGGACACACACATTCATATGTATGTACACTCACACAGACATGCACACAGATAAAGAAAATCTTTTTAATCTCATAACATTTTAATATTCTGTAGATGTCACATTTCCATACAACTTTATGTTACAGATATTACAAGAATATCTTCTGTAGCAAAAACAAATTCTGCAACATATGTTCTAACACTTCTGAAATAAGACAGAACAAAATAGGTTACCTTGCAAACAAAGGCCACAGAAGGAAGTAAACAAAGAGACAAAACAGAAAGCACTGTTTACCCAGAGGTCAAACAAGCCATAACCTGGAAACAACAAAACCGCAGCAGTGCAAGTTCTTAAGGAACGTGATGGGGAGTGCTGAGGATGGGAAGGAAAAGCCCCCACACGAAATCCTTTGACCAAAGTTAGGGAGTTACCGAGGTAAGGAACCACGGAGAAACCCTGTTCCTGTGCCTTTTGGAACAACTTAGATCGCTATAAATTGCTTGAGATTGCAGAAGCTAGATGTATCTTGATGGTCTTCAGAATAATACGTAATGAGACTACTGCAGACTGTGCTGCCCATCATCACAAAGACGAGTGAGCAGGGATTTTGGAACAGGGTGATAAAACTTTTGGCTGGATTCTTGGGAGATTCACAAGCATGATTGAAGAGCTGGTGACGTCCTGTTTCCTTGTCTGTTGCTCTGAATACTACGACTACTACTACTGCTACTGTACCTACTAAAAACCTGTTGAAAACCAACTTGGAGAAGTAAAGGGCTTATTTAGCTGACAGGGTAGAGGACATTATTGGTCACATGAGGACAATCCACAACTAAAGTTAGGAACACAGGGACATCAACTTAAGCAGAGAATAGTAGAGGATCACTGCTGGTTGCATTGCTTCCCATTGCTTGCTCAGCTGTCTTTATACATAGCTGAGACCACTAGGTCTAAAGATGGTACTGTCCACAGTGGACTGGGCACTTCCACATGAATTAGCAGTTAATAACATGCCTGATCTGGAAAATTCTTCCCTTGAGCGTCCCTCTTCCCAGGTAACTCTAGGTTTGCGTCAAGACTGGAACCAAAATATAACAGGTGTGAAGATGTATGTGGATTGACATCCCCAAATTTGCAAAGTTACATGTCTCATTGCTGTGATCAAAACCCTTACCAGAAGAAATGCAGTGGAGGAAGGGTTTCCTGCAGTACAGTTAGAGGGACGTAGCTGTTATCGTGTGGAAGTCCAGTGTTAGGAATACAAAGCACTAGCTGTCATGTTCTGTGCATGATTGGGAGCAGAGAGAGGACAGGAATTGTGATCCGGCAGAAGCACCTCAAGGCTTACTCTCTCAGTAGCATGAAACCTCAAGGCCGTCTTCATTCATGGGTTGCTTCACTTCAAGGACTTCTCTCTTCCAAGGACCAAGTTTTCAAATGCTTAAGGAAACATTTGTCATTCAAACTGCAAACTTCCATGTGGCCTCCGTAGGTTCATGCCCATCCCGTAAAGTAAAATGCATGTATGACACTTTCAAAGGACTTCTATAATTCAAACATTGTTCAGAAGTCTCAAGACTCTTCTGAGATTCAAAATAATCTCTTCAAAACAAGTCCCATGCTTCAATGACAAAAACAAAATATCTCAATTCCAAAGTAAGGAACAAGTTCATGGGAAAGAATTATACTGCCAAAGCTAAAATTTTGCCTAGTAGTAAAAACCTAAAATCAAGTAGATTTCCTCCATTTGAGATTATGATGGCATCATCTGCATTCCACTGCTCTCAGGAAATCCTACCCACACCAAGTCTGCTGCATGCAGTACAAATAGCCTCTCAATTGGGTGAGAGTCCCCTGAGGTCTTTGGCTCAGCTTGGCATATGTTCCACCATCATGGCATCTGTAAACACTGAAATCAGTAACACAGGCTCCCACTCAGGAAGGCTGATAGGGATCCAGCGGCTATGGAGGATGTAGTCTGCCAACAGCAGAGAAGAACACTCAGCCTCAGGTACAGCACCACTCCCTATGGCAAGCTGAATGCATATTGCACCACTCTCACTGAGGAAAGGGCAGCAGGTGGTCGTTATTGGAATGGAAGTTCCTGTTGGGTATGTATATGCATTTCACATTCATATTGTTCATTGTTTTAGGTATTAGTTTACTGGGTAATCAGGCAGATTCCTTTACATTTTCTGGGAATCTTCCAGTCTACAGTGTATGGTCCTTGCTGCTATTCATCGGACATAGGAACAGAACTAATGCTATGACCGGGTTACACCTATATCATTTCTGTATGTGTATTCTTACACCGAGTCTCAAGTTCTGAGAAATTCTTCACCCACTACAATATTCTGATGAAACTGGACAAGGCGGTGCACACCTTTAATCCTAGTTCAGGAGGCAGAGGCAGCCAGATCTCCATGAGACCATGGCCAGCTTATTTTACATAGTGAGTTCCAGCCAGGTGGGTTACAGAGACCCCCCCCCATCTCAAAAACCCACAAAGAAAGAAATGAATGTTCCACCTAATTTATTCCTAGCGTCCAAGGGGATAGTCACTTCTGGGCAGACAAGAGAAGAGGGTAGTGTTCAGGAATTAGGAGACAAGCATGTCTGAACCTAGGTACTTGAGGATAGAGAGTGTCTGAACTCAGCTGTCCTGAGGGTCAGGAAGCAGTACCATATGGGAGTGTTACTCTATAAACTTCAGGTTGATTAGGGTGTAAAAAGGTTTCAGCACTAAACCATGAACAAGTATATCTGACAGAAAGTTCAGAAAGACTTCCTGTGCTGGAACCAGCCAGACAAATCAATGAGTCTCGACTTGGGGGGTGAGGGTGAGAAAAGAAAGAGACAAGAAAAAGATGCAGGAGGGCGCCCAGTCAATACAGAGCAGCCTGGATTTTTTTTTTCCCCAAGTTGATATACATTTTCTCCATCCTTATTTTGTTTACATACCATCATGAGAAAGTGGAGGTATTTCTCCTTGAAACATACTAAAAACAAAGACTAATCATATCTAACTTCACAAACACTTTGAACCCAGCTGCTTGGCAGCATGCCTGTAAGAGCTGCTTATCTAAGTCTTCCTCGGCTCCCTGCACCTGTGGGAACTGCTTATACAAGTATAGCACACATGTTTAGCTCTTTCTTGGCTCCTAGCATTCATGGATTTAGAAACAAGTGAGTATGTTTGACCTGTGTCAAGTTATCCTCAAAGAAAATATTAAATAAAATTCAACATTAAGAATCATTTCCTTAAAAAGCCAAGTTGGTGACTCATACTTTTAAACCCAGAATTTGGGTTGCAGGAGCAGGGTGATCTCTGTGAGACTGGAAGCAGCCTCATCTACAAAGTGAGTTCTAGGCCAGCTGGGGGTACAAAGTGAGACCCTATCCCAACTCCTCAGAAAAGCAAAAATGTATAAGGGACATAACAATACAGTTTGAATTTTTTCATATGTAATTCGCACTGGGCATGTATTCTGGATAAGCAGCAATATCCAAAACATTAATTTGGCCCTTGGTAGAGATGCTCCCCATGAGCAGACCCTGCATTCAATATACTTTCAATTTTACATTTTAGAGGTATAAAACAAATGAAGATTTGGTTAATTCTGAGGGATGAGTTTGGGAACTGTGGTAATGACGGGAAGTCAAAGAGTCTTCTCTTTGCTGTCTGATGAATGCTCAGGCTATCTGTAGTGTGAACGCAGAGGAACATGGGTTGTAGATGTATTGACAGTCATTCCCAGATTAGAAAGGACCTATTCTTTCTCCTACCATAGTCTCTGTGGCCAGCAATTGGACAAAGTTCTATGCTTTGAGTTTTCTGGTGCTAACAAGAGTTGTTCAAGAATCTGAGCTCCTGTAAATTCCAATAGGATACACTAGTGATTAGTGTGTCACAAAGTGATCTGGAAAATTTCCAACATTCTGCCTACTAGTGCTCAGCCCTGTTAGAGACAAGTTCATTCCTTTTCCTCTCATGCACAATATTTGAATCTGGATTTTATTAAATAGTAATTTAGTGACTGAGTGGGATTGCAGGCATGAAGAGTAGAGTAAGTAGAGAGGAAGAAGAGAGGACGCACAGGTCTGGTGAGGAAGCATTCATTCAGCAGATGTGCCACTGAATCCTAGTGCAGAATGAGGGCTCTGAAGGACAGCAAGTCAGTTTCTCCTGGGTTGGGCAGACAGGAAAAGAGAAAGTATTGTTTTCCCAATTTTCAGTCTGTTAACAGGAGAATGAACACAAACACTGAAGTGGAAGCAACAGAATGAGTCCTCCCTCGCACTGTACTTTTTGCCTCATCTCTCTGCTCTCTCAGCCTCCATCAACGTCCTCACAGTCTTGTCCATGCTTCATTCCATTAACGTTCTCTCTGCTCCACACCCATCCTTCCTTCTTTCCCTTCATTGCTCCATATAAGAAAAATTCACTACAATTAAACCCCAATACTTTGAAGCTAGTGATGGCTCAGTGTGTGGAGCACTGACAGCTCTTGCAGAGACCTGGGTTCAATTCCCAGCACCCACATAGTGGCTAACAACCATCTACAACTCCAGTTCCAGGGGAATCCAACATCCTCTTCTCACTTCAAGGCGTTGCATCACACAGGTGCAGGCAAAAAAACTCATACATAATAAAAAGAATAATTAAATAAAAAAATTTTAAAGTAAAATATCCAATAATTTCATGAACATATTATAGATACTCTATTAGTATGTGTGACTCTGGGTGAGATTTGAGAGTTCATAGCTTTGCACACTTCCAGCTTACTGTGCTTTGTGCTAGTGCTTGAACATGTGAGCTTTAAACTTGTGGCCTGTCACTGTGCCTATGCTTGCTGCCATGCCTTCCTGCTGTGATGGATTAGAATCCCTCTGTAACGGAAGCCAAAATGACCTCTGTCTTCTATATGTTTCATCTGCTCATGATGCTTTATCACAGCCACATAGAGGAAATACTGTACTACTTCTAGAAAAGTATAATATAAAAATATCAATATTAAGGATTTTATATAACAAAGTTTTCCAGTTAGTATTTACTAAAAAAAGTTTAAATCCTAAGTATGTCAAATGAATTTTTCACATACTGAACTGTTAAGAACATTTGCTTCTTTAGAAATATAATGTGACATGTTATTTTGAATTTTCATATATTAAAACTCTGTGCCAATCTAAAAAGAACAAGCAAAACACCAAAATCAAGATGGATGGCCCTAAACATAAGACTTGTAGCCAGTGGCTTTATAATGCATGCTAAAATGCTGAATTCCTAAATTTCTGAATAGTTCCATAGAAACACTACACATGATCAGTTGGTAATTTTCTTAGTAAATAAGAACTGGACATTATCAATGAAATTCCTAAAACTAGAAGGACCTGATAGAAATAGTTTGAGCCTATCTTGTAAGGTAGTATAAGTTACTCGTGTCAGAACTTGTACTCATTTGCCAACGATTGTGGCCTTCATAATTAACTGCATTTTGATAGTAAAAGCATGACCATTTGCCATGGTTTGAATGTGAAATTACCTCCACATGCTGATGTGATTGGACACTTGGTTCCCAGCTGGAGAGTTTGTGAAACCTTTAAGAGCTGAGGCTTGACTTGTGGAAGTGGGTGGAATCTTTTCTCTGCATCTTCTTTACAGAAACCACGTGATTAGGGCTACAACTTGAGGCCCACACAGCTCTTCTGAGTGGTCCCTGCAAGCCTATCACGGGGCCCCCTACTGGACCAGCTGCAGGATCAGCTGCAGAACCCGCCGTGATTTTGGAGCCCTCTTTGCACCAAAGGATCAGCCTGCCATAGGAGTGGAGTCCCTTTAATTATTAATGAGCCTTCTGGGGAGAGTAGGCTTAAGCCCCAAAGAATTGTTGATCCCGAGGAGGAGGAGGAGAACAGGGTTTATAAACTGAAAACCACAATAACACATTGCCAGGGTCAAAGCCTGTAATCAGAGTTGTACCATAACAGGCAGGTCCCATAACTAAACCATAACAGTGACAGATCAATTAACAACGAGGTTTTCAGCTAACATTAGGTTCTCAGTTTTAGGTCAGAAAAACACGATTCTCAGAACTGCAGAAACATGACTCCCTGGAGATGTAGATGTTGTTCAGTGTCCTGAACGCGGTCTATTGTAAATCAATGTTGTCCCGGAAACCCCAGCAGGTTTAACCTGCATGGGACCTGAATGGCTATTCTTAGCAGGGCTGAGGGGAAGGGGCAAAACGGAGTCAGTTGAGAAGTTCTGAATGCACAGCACAGGGTGGTTTGTTTTTTTTTTTTTTAATTTTTTTCTTTTACTATGTCTCAGGAAAAGAGCTGGAGTGGAGTTGTGGGGACAGAGGTGCCTGGTTCCTTTAGGCTGTGAGATGTGGCATCTTAGAAAGACCAGCTTTTTAAAGAACAGGTCTGGGTTCTAACACAATCCTGAACGCACCTGGTTGGAAATAAGAGAGCACACACAGCTCTGGAGTCTGAGTTAAGGTGTCCTTGGGTTCTTTTTCTTGGAGATGCTTGAGCAGAACAAATGGTGTGGCTAGTTGATAACTGCAAAGTAGCGACCACGGAGGACATCATGGCGGGAGGCATGGGCAGTTTGACTTTCTTGCGGGTGTGGCTGTCCTTCAAGTCAAGTTGGGCCACCTGGGAAGGAAATGGAGAGGGTTTGCAGCTAGGTAGGGGACAGGCTAGCTGTCTAGGGAAGAGGATTTACATGCTGGTGGGAAAACAACAGCCATTCTGGGCAGGTTCCCTGGGAAGCTCCTTCCTGAGGAACCCGTGCAGACACCTTTTCTATGTCCCCTGGTAAGCTTGTCTGTCTGTGGAATTGACAACTCTCCATATTCTTGCACCTAATTTAACACTGAATTTTGGGTGAACTATTGTAAAATAAGTTTCTCTAATCATTGCAGGAAAGGGACCACTGGACCCAGGGCTGGGCAAGGGGAGGAGAATGTGGACCAGAACTGAGTCTGCATGGTACAGGAAGCCACATGGCACTGTCCTCGGCTCTGTGCTCCTCCACTCTGCAGTGTGTCCTTACTTTCCACGTTTACTTTCTCTCCTGAAATGAGCCTTGAGTGCTACAGCTCCCTGCTTCTCTCTCTGGACAGAGTTAAGAAGCAGTCTGTGCTGTGACTTGACAATGCTTAAATTATGAACTTGACTCCTGCATGCTTCTTCTCCTGTAAGCTATGATGCACTAAGTTGGGTGATGAGAAAGTTAACTCTCTGGTAGCCCCCTTAACCCATCTCCAATCCACTTAAAATACTTTGGTGCACACGGGCTTCCTTGTCCAACCATAATGTGACCCTACAATTCGCCTCCCCTCAATTAAATGTTCCTGGCCCCTCCCCTCGCGGCTCTCAGAACAGATCCACTGCGTTGGTGAGGTCTCAGAGACCAAGCTTAAGCTTGAATAAAGGCTCTTTGTTCTGGCATACGCTCTGGACTCCTTGGTGGTTTTGGGGGAGTCCGTTCTCTGGGCATAACAGAAGCTCCTCTCTGTAAGGTGTGAATGAGACCCCCAACAGTTTCGGACTCTGGAAGAAACCTGGAGCCAGAGCTTATCTAAGCCTTGCAAACCGGTTCCAGATCCCAAATTCCTTGGCAGATAAGCAAGGAATTCACGAACAGCTCTGGAAAAGGACTACTTCCTGGACAGAAGCTTGCCTGAAACATCAATCAGATGTCATGGCAACCCCCGTCCCCTAAAAGCCAAGAGGGGACTGAAGGTTTAAAGAGGTTTTGAGGACTTGGACAACGTGCTGTGCTTCTGCCTTGCGTGCTTCTGCTTCTGCTGCTTGTGCTTCTGCTGCTGCTGGTGCTGCGCGGCCGGCCTGGTTCCCCGGAGCCCCAGCCCCAAGATGGGGGTGAGGGGCTAGCCTCCCCCATCTCTTCGGGGAGGCTAGCCCCCAAGGGAGGCTAGCGTTTCTCCACTCGTGGGTGCGGAGGAGCTAGTCCCATCTGGTCTTCTCTCAATAAAGTCGGGTCCTGTTAGCTGCCAGCGGAGTCCGGTCCCTTCTGTCTGCTGCGTCTTTCGAACCCTGAGCCTGACACTCTCCAGGTTGTGTGTTTTTAAAATAAGATTTACTGTATTTTTGGTTACACGTGTTTGTTCCTTTGTCTGAATGCAGGTATGTGTGAATGTGTTCACGTGTGTTTGGAGGACAGAGTTCTATTTTAATTGATTCCATTTTTCACTTTCCTCCTTTGGTTTACCTACCCAGAGTCACTACTTTACACAGGTTGATTCTTCCCCTCTCTGCAGTTAGTGGTTGCAGCTGTGGAAGTGTCTAAATACGGTTAAAATGTGTTGTATGAAATCCACAAATATTCAATAAAAGTATACATTTTTACAAAGGGGACTGGAGAGTAGGCTCAGTGGTTAAGAGCATTGTCTTTCCTTTCAGAGGACGAGGCTTCACTTCCCAACACATACATGGAAGTTAGTAACAATACCTAACTACACTTTCAGGGGATCCTACACACTGTTTTCACCTCTGTGGACACCACGAGAAACAGGTGCACCTGCATACATGCACACAGTACGCTCATACACATAAAACAATAAATAAAATATTAAAAAACAAGGAGTCCATTCCTGGAATTGGACCTTTTCTTTCTAGCCTATGATCCCTAGTAGAGGTGATATCTCCTTATAAATGGGTAACTCTTTAATCTCTTTATATTATCTATGTATATAGTTTAAGAATATTCTATAGTGCTGGGTTTCCATAAGACATATTTTAAAATTGTTTTTTGAAACAGGGTCTCCCTGTAGCCCCAGCTGGCCTGCAGTCATTCTGTAGACTAGGCTTGCCACAGTCTCACAGAGATCCACCTGTCCCTGCCCCTCCCCCACATTCCAAGTGCTGTGATTAAAGGTCTGCACCAACGTGCCTGGCTCTGTGACTTTCTCTGAAGGACTCAGTGTTAGTCATCCCTCTCCTGCCTCCTCCTCTGTGCTGCCCTCCCATGCCATCCCTTTAACCCTCCTACTCCGTGATTCTTCTTTCCCATGGCCATGTACTAGTTTCCTGGAATCCAGCGATTCTCCAGTTGAAACGTGTATCTAATGATGCAACGCTAGTGTCCTCTTACAAGAGAGAACATGGGGCCTTTGTCTTATTTTCAGTTCACGCATGATGATTGTTTCCAAGTTCATCATTTAGCTTTGTTTTTCAAAATTTCATTTTTTCTGAAGAACTAAATGTTCCATACTTTCATTTTCTTTTCATCAGTTGTCAGGAATCTAGGTTATTTCAGTTTTCTGGTTATTGTAAATAAATCAGCAGTGACATGTTTGAACTGGTCTCTACATAGTCTCAAAAGTGATATGACTGGATCTTGGGAGATGTATTTAGCTTTTGCTGTAATCTTCTCGGTGGTTTCCATGGTGGGGGCGCAGTCTGCTCTCAAACTAACAGTGCATAAGTGTCATCCTTCCCATGTCCTTGCTGGGCCGTCTGTTTTATGACTACAGCTCTGTAGTATTGTTTGAGATCAGGGATGGTCATGTCTCCAGCAGTTCTTTTGCTAGGATTGTTTTGGCTAGACTAGGTTTTTTTTCCAATAAAATTTTAGATCATATTTTCAATTTCTCTGAAGAATTTGTTGGAATTTTAATGAGCATTTCATTTAATCAGTAGATTGCTTGTGGGACAGGCAGAACAAGTATCTGCCTTATTACACCTTTGTCCCTTTGTCCTAGATGTCACCAAATCAAAGAAGGATACAAACAGGGTCTCGGAGGATATGTCAGAAAAATGACCAAAAACAAACAAAATAAAACAAAAAACAAAACCCAAGAGCCTGAGATGGGTATTGAGTGTTCCTGGCCATTTCTTATCATTTTCTCATGAAAGGAATAAGGTTTATCAAACGTAAAAAGTAAAGTTAGGAGGCTGGAGAGATGGCTCAGCATTCAGAGAGCACTTGCTGCTCATCTGGAGAACCAGAGTTGAGTTTCCAGGAACCATGTCTGGGACTTACAACTGCTTGTAACTCCAGGTCCAGAGACTCTGACATTGTCTTCTGCCCTCTGAGAAAACTAAGTACTCCTGGCATCCACTGAGAGCCACGCACATTCACAAAGAAAATAAAGCTCTTTGTTAAAGCAGACTTGGGGGTTCCAGAATCTCCTGAAACAAGAGGTGCCCCTCTTCAACATTATATACAGATATAAAGATTAAAATAGAAACACTGGCAAATACTGAAGATACTGAGTCTCAGACCTTGAAGTTCTCCTGTAGTTTGTTCAGGAACTTTTTGCTTTTTGTTCTGTCTTTTGAATTTTTTCAGGGTTTCAGGCATCAGATTAAGGTCATCAAGCTTGTGTGCCAAGTCCTTTAACTACTGTGTGTCGTGTCCCTGGACTCTGACACCTGAGTTTTAAAGTTTGGCAATGAATTTTGTCCCTTTGTTTTTCCCTTAATTATTCAAGTTCTTGAAGTATGCTGGGTAAAGCATCGCTCTGTCGTTCTTTGATTCGACAGTTGCCGGACACTCGCTGATCCTAGTCAGTGTTTGTTCAGTACAGAATTGTGTGATGTGGTGATTTGTGAATTTTTCTCTAAAACTGTAGATAGAAATCACGAACACCCTGACCGTGCTTCCTGCCCTTCCCCATTCCGATCCTTTTCCCTCCCTCTTTTCTTCCTCACATGGGCGTTTTGCTGGGTTACATAGACTGACTTGGAGTCCTGAACTCCCGTGAACCTTCTGTCTCATTCTCTGACGCCGCTGTGTACCCCACATGTCAACGTGACTGACTACCCTGGTTCTTTCTGAAGCACATTGTCGCCTTTATACTTACTGTATTCAAATATGACATTACTTAAAAAAAATTAAGTATTGTTTTAGGGTCTTTAAATATTGATTGTGTATCATATTTGTTATTTGATTAAAATTCTACATGGACTGGAGAGATGGCACAGCGGTTAAGAGCACTGTCTGCTCTGCAGGGAACCTGGACTTGATTCCCAGCAGGAACATGGCTACTAACATTCATCAGTAACTCCAGTTCCAGGGAGTCCCACGACATCTACTGACCTCCAAGGACATTGCACAACCCAAGTGTACTTAAATACATGCAGGCAATATACTCATAGCCATAAAATAAGAAAAAAATATTTTTAATTGTGCTTGTGTAAACTAGTCATACAGTATGTTATTTCTTCTATAAGCACATAAAGTAGGTTCATTTCCACATTTAACAACTTGTGAAGACCTGTGTGGATTATGCCCAACAGGGAAGCTCATAAACTCAATGTCTGCTATTATTTGAGATCACAGGGGCTGATCTATTTATCTCTGATCTCTGAAATCACACCATCAAAACTTAAACATCGTGAGCAGGAATTTCTGAGGACTAGCAGGCTCTGGCATGCTAACTGCCCTCTGTTCTGCACTTCAGGTGGTCAGACTTCTTTTAAAATAGGAAGTAGACAATCACCGTATAAAGAGAATGGGGCAGAGAAGCAGCACATCCTGTGTCCTGTGCCTTGTAGTGAGAGGAACATCCTTCCAGTGCTCCTTCCTTTCAGAACCATTCAAAGCTTGCATTAGAGATTCTGTGTATTGAACAAAATGTGTGGATAGCACAGAATTGTAGGAACATGTTATCAAATGAGTCTGTGGAATGTTTAGGATTCTGTGACCTTTGAGGATGTCGCTGTGAACTTCACCCAGGAAGAGTGGCCTTTGTTGGATACTTCTCAGAAGAATCTCTACAGGGATGTAATGCTGGAAACATGCAGGAACTTTACTATTATATGGAAAAATATTTTTACCTTCCTTTAGCAAATTGAGGAAAATCATTTACTGGAATTGATGCTCTTCTGTGATTCAGAATATGAAAAGGAGAGAATGTGGTGTATAAATCGGGCATGTTTCATATACACAGGGGAAAAGCCATATGAATGTAAACAGTGTGGTAAAGCCTTTATATTTTCTAGTTACTTACAGTTACATGAAAAAATTCATACTGGAGAGAAACCGTATGAATGTAAACAATGTAGTAAAGCCTTTAGATATAACAGTCATCTTCAAAAACACGAGAAAATCCATACTGGAGAGAAGCCATATGATTGTAAAGACTGTTGTAAAGCCTTTTCACTATACGTTTACCTTCAAGAACATGGAAGTATTCATACTGTAGAGAAGCCCTATTCTTGTAAACAATGTGGTAAAACCTTTAGACGTAATTTTCATCTTCAAAGACATACAACAACACATACTGGAGAGAAACCCCATGCATGTCAACAATGTGGGAAAGCTTTTAGATGTCACAGTTCTCTTCACTTACATGAAAAAATTCATACTGGAGAAAAACATATGAATGGAAACAATGGTAAAGACTTGAGATGTCACAGTGTTGTTCACAGACATGACAAGTTGATACTAGACAACCTGTGAATAGGAGCAGTGTGGAGAAGCTTTTAGACTTCTCAGCCATGTTTACTTGAAGGAATTCATATTTACCTAAACCTATGAATGGAAACAGTGTGGCAAAGCCTTTAAATGGTACAGTATCTTCCTTTATGGAAAAACTCTTATAACACCAAAATCCAATGAAGGAAATCAATGTAAATCCCACATATGACACCCTTATCTTAAATTACATGAAAAGATTCATACTGGAGGAAAACCCTGTCAGTGCAAAGAATGTGGGAAACTTTGCATCTCACAGTGTGATACAGTTACAAGAGAAATTGAACTGTGGCATAGAACCCTGTGTGTGTGAACAAGGACTCTAGTTGTTAAACTCTCTAACTACATGGTTTAGCAGTTTCACACCACAGTGCTCTTTCAGTGTCAAATAACTCAGGGGAGAAAATTCCTAGACATGCAAAAATCCAAGTGTTGCTAATGATTTACAGGAGTTCATGTCAAACCTCTAAGGATATAAACAGGAGGAGAAAGCATTGAGCTTTCCTAGTTCCCAACAGGAACTGTGTTCTGTGAGATTTTTCCTGGGGATAACTGATCAAATGTCCACTAATATGAGACAGGAAATTAATGACATGAAAAAGTAATGTACCAATGTCCAAATAAGAGAACAATCACTTCCAGGAGCATAGAAAATCTCATACAGCTGCATCTGCAAAAAGCCCTCTCTTTCAGCCCAAGTGATGACTCATGGAAGTTACACTCCTGATATCTGAGCACAACTGGCAGGTATCTTGGATAGTTGGGGGATTTCTTTTCACAATTGTTTTCTGCTTCTATAACCGTTTGGGGTGGACTCGAATATGGAGGAAGCTTCCATCTGATTCCAGTATCATTTCTCCATATCCTGTTACCAGAGCTTTGGATGTCTTCAGTAGGTAGTGGCTTACCATCTAGTTTCAGCATATAACCAACCACAGTGGCGATATCCTTCGTGATTTCTGGGACAGATATTCACCTGCCTCTGATTCCCAAGTGCTGGTGTTAAAGGCATGTGGCAATATCCTGGGTACCCAACAGCCCACTAAAAAGTTAACCTTGCTCCAGTAGGTTTGTGGGGCAGGAAGATGTACTTTTGCACCTGACTGACTTTACTTGAGATCTGAGCATCAGTATTTGTGAAATGATTAGCCTTGTCATTGTGTGGTGTGAAGTTTTCCTCTGTCAGAATGAATTATGCACAAGGAGCTTGATTGATGCAGGAAGAGGCCAAGAGAGTCAGCTACCTCTCCCAACCAACCAGTTGTAGGGGGGATGGACTGAGGGGGAGCAGGGAATCTGGGAGCGAGACAGGGCTCACTGGTGCAGGTTGACATCTTGGGAGCAATCAGCACAATCAGCTCTTCTGGCAAAAACGTCCAGTGTGCAGCCTGGTCTCAGTAGAAGGATCCTGCCCCCTCCCTGATAATTGCACTGTAAGTAAGCCCAAATAAACTCTGATTTCCCAAACTGTGATTTGACAAAATCATGCTTTGTTTGCTTGGTTGTTCCTGACCTAGAGAGGTGGGAGGAGCCAAACACCAGACATCTTCCTGAGAGAAATTCTAAAGACACGTGGTCAATATTCCATGGGCAGCTACACATAACACTGTGTTCGGTGAAAGCCTTGTTGTCAGGTTTACCTGTTCCTCAGTTGCCTAGAAATTCTTGTAAGAGGCTTGTGCAGTGTCCACATTTGTGACGTTATATTTGCATATGTCAGTGATAGTCATGGGAATCATATGATGTGTTTGTCAATGGTTAATGAGCAAATTAGTTTATGTGTACCCTGTCATAATATCTAGACCCAGGCTTTGATTGTGAGCAGGTAAAACAAGTGATTGGCACCTAAGTAAAGATGTCTTAGGAAAAAGCAATGTTTCCTGCCTGCATATGTTTTCTTCCTGCTGAGTGTGTGCCTGCTGCTGTTGCTGCTGCAATCCTCCAGTGACAGACAGCAGCTCCACTGGCCTTCCAACATGCACTAAATGGTAGCAACTGAAGGAACTTCCCAGATCTTCTCTGACAGAATGGAAGTGCACAACTGGCAGGTATCTTGGATAGGAACACACATCCTGCTGTGTTCATTGAGCAGCTTGTCTGCCCCTCTCTCTGGCAAATAGACTTTGGTGGACTATCAATCCCACTATATCAGCTACCTTCCTGAATCCCCTTTTATGGCACGTACGCATTCTTGTCGCTTCTGTTCTCTATAGCATTCTTTGTTGCACAATTTCTGGTAACAGGGTGGGTTGTAGAGAAACAGGATTGATGGATGGTGATCTTGCAGTAGCCAAGCTCTTCTGTAGGGTACATGATTCTCAGCATTTGATCTGCTGCACCACATATACTGTCCTAGAGAAACCAGTTTAACAAAACTTTCTTGTTTTGTTATAAAGTGTCTGTTATAAAGTGGCTTAAATTTCAAACAAACTGGTTGATTTTATTGTTAAAATAAAAATGTCTCTAGAACAATTAGTATGGTTTTCTTGTGTTCACATGAAATTTTCTTTTAATTCATTTATTTTTATTTCTGTGTATTGGTGTTTTCCTCCATGTATGTTACTGTGTCCGTGTTGTGCAGTGCGTGCAGAGGTCAGAAGAAGGTGTCAGGTCCCTGAAACTGGACGATTACAGAGACAAGACTACCACTATTCAGATAATATTGCGTTTTATACAGTAATGTTGTCTTAATGTACGGATTGTTCCGAAATGGAAACAAATAAAAGTAGTAATAAATCCAGAAGGCTTCAGCCAGTTCCTACAGGTTGTCAG
Source organism: Eospalax fontanierii (assembly GCA_035773235.1). Lineage (NCBI taxonomy): Eukaryota > Metazoa > Chordata > Mammalia > Rodentia > Spalacidae > Eospalax > Eospalax fontanierii. The sequence continues at coordinate 4,383,489 of CM069554.1, read as the reverse complement.
AGTTACAAAGAAGATTATAAGAGAGAAAAGGAAAGATTGCAGTATGTAAGCGATCATATTCATCCTGGGAAATATGGATTATTAGTAGGTATTTATTTCATGAACTGGTCTACTCTAGAAATCATTTTTAAACTTTGTTTCTTGGAGTTTGAGGCAAAATAAGACACTCCAAAATGTCCAGCAAATCTAAGTACAACAACAAGCCCAGTTATAACTTGTGCATTCAAAATTATTTTCCTTGACCGATCAGTGTCTGCTAGGTCACAGAAACCCAAGGATAGAGAAGTTTCAAGAGGGGGAGTGATGATCATAGGTGTGATATATACCAATGGAAAAGAATGTTGTTGATGGAATTAAAGAACACAGGTTCCCCACCCCTGAAAATAAGTCAAGTCACTGATGAAGGACATTGTCAAATTCTATAACATGAGAATGGTTCTTCAGCTGCAGTGACGACAGCTTGAAGGATAATGCTGCTCAAGTTTTGGTGGTGGGATCCCACTTGAACTGTTACAGCTTGCCACAAAAGCATCTCCACTAACTCTTGATAGCATAACGTGATTGATTTTCTTTAAATATGGAGCCTTTGTTCTTTGTCTTATTAATTAACCAGCAATTTTCCTAAACAGATTTATGTAACAAATACTGTTGGGAAAACTGAAGCCTAAGAGCTGTTATTTTCAACATTATTCTCCCCAATTCCAAAATTACTGATTTTCCCTTAGAAAGATAAGATCTGTTACTGAGAGTTGTCCCCTAAAGTTTCCAGCTAGACTCATAACTCAATAGCCAGATCGTGTCCTAGCTTCAACACCTCACAGGAGTTTACTGGGGCTGCTGTCATGGCTCTAAAACCTGTTTCTGGGGATGAAATGAAAGTCCATTTTACAGAAAACCAGAGAAGAAATGAACCACACACAGAAAATAAAACTAACACAGTGAATATGATTCTATTCACCATTCCAGTCACTGGTGTCCTTTAAGAAAAGTGAAAAGCCTACTTTGGTATCTGTGAAATGCAGGAGTTAAACATAAGCCATTGACTGCTGTGAGAAAGGAGAGATGCCAAGAAAAGGATCTGTAAGTTGTACTAAAATTCTTCATTTTAAAGGATACTAATGTTTTTTAGGGTTTTTTGATGTTGATTGCATGTGTTTTGGGTAAATGAATCACTTAACCATGCCTAAAACAACTTAGTATTATTCACTAGAGGAACACCTATCTTTTTGGTCTTTACCAGAAACTTAGGAACATCCAGCTAATACTGATTGGGAGAGTACTATTAAAGCAGCAAACAGAGTTCACAATAGTTAAGGTTCCTGGGCAGGGAAGCATCCCTTCTGGTGAGGCTCCTAATAAAAAGAGCAAGTAACAAGACTGAGAGTGTGAAATCAGGTGCTCACCACACCCAGCATAAGGCCACGGGGGAGGCTGAAGCACGAGCAGGAGTTTCTAGTTGTGCTCTCTCTCAATGGATGAGCACCCAGGGCTAAGCATCCAGCTTCTCTTTCCCACTTCACAATCTTCATTTGATGGGATAAACAATAGAAACCACTGTTGGAAGCTGTTCACGTTCTTGCTCTTTTCAAGAACACAATGTTTTCAGCCTTGTGTTATTTTGCTGTTCTCTCTTCCTGTTAGAGATTGAGCCTGGGTCAAGGGGTACAGAGGAGCTCCTTAAACAATGGACATTTGAGGACATTTGGAGACAAACTTGCTTGTGGGTCTGAAATGCTGGGGAGTGAAGAGTGTTCCCACTTCCAGAGCCAGCCTTTCAGCTCAAATGCCATGGTATGATTCCCAGTGTAATGTAGATGCCACAAAGGCATGAGAGATGGCTCAGCAGTTAAGAGCGTCATTGCTCTTCCCAAGAACCCAGTGTTGGTTCTGCATACCCACGTGAGAGCTCACAACCTGCTGTGACCCCATTCCCAGGGGTTCACTTTTGACTTGCTGGCAGCAGGCATTCCCGTGCAGGAAGATGCTCATGCACAGAAAATAAAAATAAGTTTAGATTAAGAGTGCACACCACCTTGGCAAAATGAATCATATGTGTAAAGAGAAAGGATTGTGATGCACGTTAAATACATGCTATTAGAAAGGAAGAAGGTGTGAATACACTGATATCTAATAAACAGACCTCAGGCCTGAATTATTCTTCATCAGAAGAAATAAATATTATATCACATTAAGGGAAGAATCTCTATAGAGGACAGTAGAATTCTCCACATGTGCATCTAACATCAGCACACCCTACTTCATAAACACTAATGGGTAAAGTGTCACAGATTGACCAATGTGATATTTATGGGTGACTTTAATACCACAGTCTTGCCAATAGACAGGAGATCAACACAAGATATGAACAAAGAAATATCAGATGTAAATGTCATGTTAAAAGCTGAGAAATGAGATTCTATGAAATGGAAAGCTTTCATTCATGAAAGTAGCACACTGAGTGGAGGGCTTCTGAATGAGTAACATTCATAGCATCCGTGAATCTGAACGAGAGTCATGTCCACATGACAGGACTCAGAACACTGAATGCTCAGACAACAAAACCCATGTGTATGGGTTAATGAAGTGAACGCGCATCAGAAGTGAGTCACAGACGGCCAGCAAACTTATGGAACAATGTCCAACATTGTCAGCCAGCGGGACAATGCAAATTAAAGCCGCACTGAGAGTATATCTCATCCAGAAATACTGATGTTATTATGAAAAGAAAACGGCAAATGCTGACAGGTGTGTGAGAAGGGAACTTTCACACTCTGCTGGTGTGACTGTGAACTGGTCCAGTCAGCAGGGAAGACATTATGGAGGACACTCAAAGACAGTAAAATAGACCTGACGAGAGCACTCACTGAAGGGCTTGCTTGGAAGCATGATGCCTTGAGTTCATTTCCAGGACCCACGGCCTAAAGTGCGCACAGTGGTTCATGTTTCTCTTCCTGGGCATGGGAGTTAGAGACAGGTGCTCACATTTGCGCCTTCAGGAACTTTCTCCTGGGGTAATCTGCTTCCAGAAATCCAGTGCTTTGTGTGGATGTAGTCAGATGGGACGGACTCAGTTCTCCTATGTATAAGTGACAAGTTGTGTGACAGTGTTTGCAAGGAAGCTCACTGGACTCATGGTCCACAATGTTCTGAAAAGAGAGATGCTCTAAGTATTTCTGTGATTTGGGGGCAGATTTATAAACATTGAAACTGAAACAAGAATTCAAAATTTGCCATAATGTTTGCATAAATAATTTCTTCTCAGTGAAAAGCTCTTGCATCTATGCTTGTCAGATCACCCTCAGAATGTTTTATTTCCTCATACCAGGAAACCTAAACTTTGTGACAAGGAATTTCTAAGGATAAGCAGCCTCATGGGCACTAATTTTTTAAAATATTAACTTCATTATTTATCTTTTTGTGTATATGCGTGTGTGCCTATGTGTGCAGGTGTATGAGGTGCTGCATACCATAGAGCTGCAGTTACAGGCAGTTTTGAACCATCAGACATGGGTTCAATGAACCTAACTCTAGTCTTCTGTAAGGGCACCAAACACTCTTAGAAACTGAGCCACCCCTCCCGGTCATTTTATATTCTGAATATTTTATTGAAATTCCTGAGGTTTATGTTTGTATTTGGGGGATTTCCAGAGGGCACTCTTCGTATACACTAAAACTTGGCTCTCAATTTTTAGGCCATTTGTTGGGACATTTAAGATGTCTCATTTTCAAATGGTTCCTGTCAGTTTTTGTTCTGTAAGTTGTCAAGATATCTCTAGTGGGGCCTCATTTTCAGATTCTGGCCTATCATAATGTTCATTATGGGGTATCCCATACCAACTGATGGGATATCCCACACCAACTTTATTGAGAATGTGGCAACCCAGAAACCAACTGAAGAATTCCAGTGTTACCCCTTTCAAAAGAAAATTTGCCTGAGATTATTTCAAACTGATACTGAAAGTGAAATAGCATGACAAATATTATGGGTCCCTGCAGTGCATTCTGGACCCTGAGATCTCTACTTCTTAACTTTTTACAAATAATTTCTATCTACATCAAAATTATTTCTACTTACCTGGAGAGCCGTCCTGAAAATCACGAGCACATCTGCATGAATTGAAAAAAACACCTGGATTGAGCAAAATAAGCCAATCGATAGAACTGTTGTCTAATTACAAGTGTCTGTCTGTTGTATTAAAAGCACCAGTGTTATTCTCTGAGACTCTTTGAGCATTCAGTTAACATTTACTATCTGACACACTGCAGAAGAACAGGTGACCTCCTCTTAGGTAGCATCTTCTCCTGGCTTAATCTGCAGCAGACTCTCCCTGCTTTCTCAAAGAGCAAAGGCAGCAGGGTGCGTCACTGAAATGTCTCCCTGAAAATGTCCGATCTCATCTCAGTGAAAATAAGAGACAGTTTACTTTTGAGCAAGGTATGAGTGACCATGGGCAGGAGCAGATTCAGATTATCCAAAATATAGAGTTCTGACTATGGTAAAAGTTTAATGAACTCTGGATAGTAACAAAATGAAAGAACGTCATGAATCAAGGTCCATCAAAAATAGTTTGGTGGGACCATCAGGCAGACAGGTTACAGCAATGGGGAAATCTCTGCTGTAGAATTCACATGCTGTGTGACAACATTCATAGCCATTCAGTTGGTGGAAGGAAGCAGTCTATTAACACATTCCAGTTTATGTACTGGCAAGCCCTCTCTCCAGCCCCTCATGGTGATGTTTCCTATTTCAGCTGCACCTTGGCTGGTGGAAGTACGGCACTGGATGTGGGCTTATGAATTACAGCTACAGCTTTGGCTCTTTCCAGTCCCATTTCTCTCTTCCCATCATCTGCAGCATCATTTCACTAACTATAGATCCCACTCAAATGCAGAGCTTCAACCACCACAATTTCTCTGTCAAACAACTGTGACTAAATAAAATCTTCTATCCTTAAGCAACAAGGAAAGTAAATAAAGCAACATCTATCTCACAAAAAGGAAATGTAACAGAAGTTCATGGTCATGAAGTTGGCAAGCATCATGTTAATGACATAGATAGAGAATAAAATAACAGCATACAAAACAGAAGGGAGAATATAAGATTTCCATTATGAGATCATATGTATTAAAATTCAAGGGATTCAACATGGCAGGCAAAGGTGCGAGCCACCAAAGCCTGTGTTTGATCCCCAGGAACCACATGGAGGAAGAAGAGAAATTCCTCCCACCAGTGACCTTTTGACTTCCACATGCTGGCTGTGACATGTGTGTGCATATGGGTGCACACACAGATGTACAAAATTAATAAATACATGTAATTTTTGAAGGACCCAGCTTTTAATATCCCAATTATAGTCAATTTTTTACTGGTTGTTTGATTCTATTCCATCATTGGCCTTATGCACTGTTCCTAAGGCTTTTTTTAAAAACCATAATATCTACTCTTTACTCTGTTTATATTCAAACACACCTCTCTAATATAGCCTGAGAGTTATCAACTGATATTTCATATGCTGGAAAAATGCTACATGATTATCTGCCAATAAATTCAACTTACCTTATGACTGTGTATCCATTTTATAGATGAATTTGGAAGGGACGTGAGACATGACCACATTTTCCATGTATAGTGTAATATTTTCGGCCTGTTTAATCACTCCTTATTAATATTATACATACTATATAAACACATCTTCTTACATTTATTGCTGGATATTTTGTAGGCTTTGATGATAGCATGAAAGGAAAGTCTTAATTTGTCATGTTTTCAAGCAGTTTGTTTACAAGGAATACGTTATTTCTTCTATTAACATACAGGTGTGAGGAGACGTTTCGTCATGACATTAGTTTTCATGTGTTTGAGTGTGGGTGTGTGAACATGAGTGGAAGTGCTGGCAGGGCTGAGAGGACGGTGCCAGATCCCCTCGACTGAGCCGCTGGGAGCTGATCACGTGTCTTCTGAAGAGCAGTATATGCTCTGAACTGTGTAATCACCCCTTCCGCACCTCATCGTACTCCGTGTATGCAGTGACTGTTCTGTGATTGCAGCTGTCCCTCTCTACTCTTCCTCATGGTCTCTCTTTCCTTTACCCCTTCTGCCTCTCTAGTATTATCCTTTATAGATTAATGGGTTCTTTCAGAGTTCCCACATAGATGAATACACGTGATACTTGACATTCTGAGTCTGTCTTCTTTTTCTTAACATGATTATCTCCATATCTGTCAATATTCCAGCAAGTCACATATTCTAATTTTTAAAATGTCCTATTTATTATTTTTTATTATTTTTATTTCATGTGTATGAGTGTATTGCCTGCATGTATGTTAGTGCACCTGTGTCATGCAATGCCCATGGAGGTTAGAAGCTGTTAGACTCCCCTTGAACAGGAGCTATGAATGGTTCTTAGCTGCCTGTAGGTGCTAGAAATTGAACCAGGGTCGTCTGCAAGAGCAGCCAGTGCTCTTAATCACTGAGCCATCTCTTCGGCCTCATTTCCTTCTTCTTTAAGAAACACTATTTGGCGTATATTCTCCAGTCTGTTCATTCATCTATTGACAGGCAGTTTGGTTTAGTTCCATAATTAGGCTATTGTTGATTATACCTTAGGAAATGTGGGTATTCTTGTAGAATTCTTTTTGAAATTTGGGGTACATGCCCACGATATGATTTCCATCTCTCTAGACATGTTGAAAGAAAATCTTGAACTTTAATTCATATAATCTCATAACAGGAGCCTTATGATCTCTCTTCTGTTTTTAAAGACTGTTATTTCCTTCTATGTCTACATCATTAACAAGATGTTTGGCTACATCCTGACCATGGACGTCCATAAAGATTTTCTGGGATAGGTATTGCATTGTTTACTCTTTCTTGCTTAGGGATAGAAGAGTTTACATCAGTCACAGTTGCTTGACAGAGGAGTTATGGGTATTGGAGCTCTGCCTTTTGGGTGGGTCATTGAGGTTACTGAAATGATGCTGCAGATGAGGAGAAGAGAACAGTGCTGGAAATGAGTCCAAGCTGTAACTCATAAGCCCACACCCAGTAACCCGCTTCTACCAGTCAAGCTTCTACTGATGTGTGCATGGAAATGTCATGATATGGGCCTAGAGAGTCGGCTCTCCAGTTAAGAGTGTGTCCTTTCCTTACAGAGCGCTCAGCCTTCACTTGTAGGATTCATAACCTCCCAAAACAGAGCCAAATGCAGGAGACCGAGGCTTCATATACAAGATCATGTGCTGGAAATATTACATCCAAGTAATAACAGATTCATATAAAACTTTCTGTATTGAGAGAATACTTTTAGGTAAATGGATATTTTTACATTTCTGACTTGGCCATAATTTTTTACAAGTAACGGTCACAATAATTCTCAGTTTCTATTCGATCTATCTTTTCACATTCACTCTTAGTATTGAGAACATCGATGAATAGAAAGTCAAGGTAAGCTTATGGAGAATAGTGGCACTAGCTCTGATAGAACCCACACATTCTGAAGGGTAAACTTTTGTGAAGAAACATTGCCAAAATTAGAGTTAGGTGTGTGAAATAAACTCACAAGATGAGAGTCACAGGTGTGCTAGAGATCCTGCAAGGATGATTGATTAGAACTGTGATTGTGGAGACTTGGAATGCTGTATCTTCAATGTTCTTTTGGGATTGCAAGAAGAGTTTGCTCAAGATTAAGCCATAAAAACAACTTACCGGGGATGTCACCTGCTCCTGTGCAATGTCAGTGTTAATGTTACCTAAATGTCCAAAGAGTGGCAGAGAAATAAAGCTGGACCTAGATGAAAACTGAGATACACTTTAGCTCATCAGATAGAGATGTGTAATTACACAACACTTCTGTGGATTGGATTATATTGTTCAATTCACGTTGATGTCATCAGTTCATGCAGATATGTTCATAACCTGGAGGACTGCTCTCCAGGTAGGCAGAAATAATTTTGGTGCAGATAAAAGTTATTTTTTTAAACTAAGAAGTAGAAGTCCTGTTCTTCTTCTAGCCTTGGGCACAGGCCTGCTCCTGCCCTCAGCACCCCAGATCCTGAGACTAATCTTTAAGTCCAGACCCACCCACTGTGTCCTGAATCCCATACTCAGAACAGCTCAATTTTCAGTCTAGTTTGTTAGAGCATTCACAGGCTGTCCCCAAACCCAGCTTGCATTGCATACCTGAGACCTCCCATTTACCTTGGCTGTTCCCTCCCCCAACCTGCCTTGGCTTTCTCTGAGCAGCCTTCTTCACCCATAAGTCTGATCTGGCCCACTACCTTTGCATTTCCCTCCCATCTGAACAACTCCAGCCCTCCCTCCCCCTGGCCCCATGTCCAGTTCTTCTTCTAGCCTTGGGCACAGGCCTGCTCCTGCTCTTAGCACTCCAGATCCCTAGACTACTAGCTTAGTCCAGACCCATCCACTGGCCCTGAATCCTGTACTCTGAGCAGCTCAATATTTCAGTCTAGTGTGTTAGCACCTTCACAGGCTGCCCCCAACCCCAAAATTGCCATTGCATTCCTTAGACCACTCTTCTACCCTGGCAGTCTCACTCCCAGCTTGCCTTGGATTCCAGAGTCTAGCCTCCATCTCTGGGAAATCTGATGTTGCCCATTGCATCTCCACTCCCCTAGCACCACAGCAACTCTAAACTCCCCGACCCACATCCTATTCTCCATCTAGGCTTGGGCACAGGCACACTCTTCCTCTTAGCCTCCCAGGTTTCTGGACTTCCCTCAACCTCTGGTGAGCTGTGTGCACTCCAAATCGCACCAGGCCCATTGCCCTTCATTGGTACCACCTGCAGCTCCTCCCACTGCTGCACCTTTAGGAGTCTCTGCCCTTTTGTAGGGACCCAGACCTTTGCAGATTTCTTGAGAAAACCTGAATTCAATCTCTGCCAAGCGACTTTCCCAAATTATGCTGTCCCTGCTGGCTAGAGGGAACCAGACCCTCAGAGAGAGCCTGAGCATCTGGTCTTGACTAACACGTGCCTCTGAGGGAACTCTGGAGCAGCTTGACTAGAGCCATCTAGTCCCTCCAATATAAAATCAAAAGAGAACCTGAAGCTTTGACCAACCAACTTTTCATACCCAAAAGAAAACAACCAAGTCATGTGGTTCCTGGGCCTATTGCATAAGGGTATTGAGTGGACAGTGTGACCCGAAGACCCTGAAGGGACGGCAGGTGTCCTGGACTGCTCTGCCTGAAGCTATAACCTAGGTCCCAGGAAGCAACTGCAGGTAAGATATAAAGTTTATTTTCTCATTCTTCAGTGGTTGCTTAATCCCCCCCCCCCCAAAGATCACCCCAGACGAAAGTCAGGATTTTGGGTTTTGTTTCCTCATTCCTTAATTCCATATCCTCCCTAGAACCTCCCCACCCCTAAAAGACCTGCACCTTTAACTTTCCCACCTTCAGTAAGGCCTCCCTATATAAACCCCTGCCTTGATTCCAATAAACGAGCTGTCCACTGACACGGTCTCCCAAGAGTTTTTTTCCATCCCATTCTGGGCTTCCTGAGGACCTGGTCATCGACTCTTCATTCTCTGGGACAGCTGGAGCACAACAGCCATGCTAGATGTGGAGATCCACACACACAAAGTCACATCAAGTATACAAAGAGAATCAGACCTCAACTCAATAAAGGAAGCCTTGATTCTCACGTCAGAATCAGAAACAACAACAGAAATCCAAATGCCAAGATCACAAAAAAAGAGAAAAACTCAAATAATATAACCCCACCAAACATCACCAGTACTATAGAAGAGTTGTACAATGAGAACCCCATAGAGATAATGCAGCACATATAGTTTAAAAGAACAATCATAACCATCATGAAAAAACTGAATGAATTTAAAGAACACACACACACACACAAAAAAAACAAATCAAAGAACTAAAGAAGACATAGCTTACCTTCTGATGAATTAACAAAAAGATAAAAATATTAAAGAAAACTCAGGCTGAAATGAAGACATAAGTGAAAAACTCAGTAAGTCAATTTGAAATGATGGGAGAAAGCCTCACCAATAGAATGAATGAAATGGAAACAGAATACTGAGGCTGGATGATAAAGTTGAGGAACTGGAGCACTTAAGCAATGATTATGAAAAAGTTTAAAAAACACAGGAATGGAATATGTAAGAACATTGGGACACCATGAAAAGGCCAAATATATGTATCATAAGCATAGAGGAAGCAGGAGAATCTCCGGATATTGGTATTGACCAGATCGTCACAGGACTGTAGAAGAAAATTTCCCAACATTAAGGAAAGATACATCCATGCAAATACAAGAAGCACATAGAACACTAAATAGATAGGACCAGAAAAGAAATTCCCCATGGCATAGCACAGTAAAAACCCTGAGCATACAGAACAAAGAGACAATTCGGAAAGCTACAAGCCACAGATAAAGGAAAACCCACCAAAATTACATTTGAGGTTTCAGTGCAAACTACGAAAGGCACAAGAGCCTGGACCAAAGTATTCCCAGTTCTAAGTGACCATAGATGGTAACCTAGAATATTTTATCAAGCAAAAATATCGATTATTGTTGAAGGGGAAAGAAAAAATTTTCACATCATGATAGACTGAAAGAATTCATGCCCAGAAACCCAGCTCTTCAGAGAATTTATGAAGCGATACAAACAGCTGAAGGAAGGAAACTATACCCAAAGAGGAGCAAAAAGAAACTAAATGAAGGCATAACTGGAGAACCAAAAGGTGAGACCAAAGATACAAACATAATTTAAAATGACAAGGATCAATACACATCATTCAAGATTAACTTCCGTTATCAATGGACTGAACTCCCCAGTGAAAAGACACAGGCTAGTTGAGTAAATCAAGCAACATTACCATTCTTTTGTTGTCTGCAATAAACCCTTCTACCCTAAGGACAGGCACTGCCTTAAGGTGCAAGGATGGAAAGAAGTACTCCAAGCAAATGGCACTTAGAAAGAAGCAGGAGTTGCCATTCTAATATCTGACAACACAGACTGCAAGCTAAAACTAATCATGAGAGATAAAGAGGTTCACCTCCTTCTGATCAAAGGAACAATTAACTAAGAAGATATTAAAATCATGAACATATATGCACAAAACACTGGTGGACTCAACTTCATAAAATCAGTACTACAGGACTTTAGGACACAGATTAATCCCAACTCACTAATAGTAGGGGACTTCAATACCCTACTGTCTCCATTAAAGACAGGCCAATTGGACAGAGAATAAACAAAGAGACATCTGAATTAAACAATAACATACATCAAATGTACCTAACAGACATCTACTGACTACTGAACAAAGTTTGCAACCAAGCACCAAAGAATACACATTCAATTCAGTACTCCATGGAACTTTCTCCAAAATCGAACACACATAATGGAACAAAAAATGAACCACAATAAACACCAAAAATTGAAATAATCCCATGCATTCCACCAAATCACAATGCAAAAAGCTTAAAATTAACACCAGAAGAAGCCCTAGTAACTTCACAAACTCACAGATCATTAGTAGGCAATACTTTAAAAAACGCATATACTAGTTAATTTGAAAACCTTAAAGAAACGGATAAATATCTAAAATCATGTGATTCACCAAGCTAAACCAAGAAGAGATAAACATCTTAAACAGAACCATGACTTAATAAGGAAATTGAAACGGTAATGCAAAACCTCCCGACCGAAAAAAGCCCAGACCCAGATGGATTCACAGAAGAATTCTTACCAGATATTCAAAGATCTATATCCAATACTGTTTAATTATTCAAAAAGATAGAAACAAAGAGAGAAGGCTACCAAATTCCTTCTATGAAGCCAGCATCACTCTAATATAAAAACCAGGTAAAGATACAGCCAAAAAACCAAACTGTTGACCACATTAAAACCACATTAAAACTTCATCTTGCCCCAGTCAGACTGGCTGAGATACAGAGAACACAGATTTCAAATGCTCGGGGATGCGGGGAGGGAGGAACACTCATTCACTGCTGCCGGGATTGGAGACTCGTGCAAGCACTACAGAAAGCATTGCGGAGAACTCTTAAAAACTAAAACTGGATCTGCCATTTGACCTGGTTATACCACTCCTTGGCATGTACCATCCTTTTGCAGAGATCCTTATACATCCATGTTTGTTGCTGCTTTGTTCACAATAGCGAAGGGATGGAAGCAACCTAAGCATCCCTCATCTGACGAGTGGATAATCAAAATGTGGTACATTTACACAATGGAGTTCCACTCAGCTGTAAAAAAAGACGAAATCATGACATCTGCATGTAAATGAATGGAACTAGAAAGTAAACAAATGATGAAAAACAAATGATGTCTGCTCTCTCTCTCATTTGTGACCCTAGTACCAAACACTTATATGTGAGTGTGTATCCTGATGCATCTGCAGGAACCAGGAAAATGGAAAGGAACCAGGGAGGTATAAAGAAAGACGGAACCTAAGGGAGAATAATAGGAGACAGATGTTTCCAAGGGAGAAAGAAATAAAAGGGGATTCAATGTGAGGGGGAGGGAGGGCTACACAAGGAGCGATGGGGATGAAGGGAAAGAAAGAGCTCGAGAGAGATGGGGCCTTAGGAGACTGGGATTATCAAGGGAGAAATGGGGGAAATGGGGACACTGTAAACGGGGAAGACATGGAGGGAAAGTTAGACAGGGGAGAGACAGAGACAGAGAGACAGAGAGGGATGAGAGATAGAGGGACAGAGAGAGAAGGGACAATACCTAATTAGTGTAAAACACCAGAAGGGATGGTATTAATCTAACAACCTAATGACAAATTCCACATACAATCTACACGAGTCCATGTGCGTAGCTGAAGGCAACATAACAAGAAACAGTGCGAGACAGGAGAAACCTTCCTTTGAGTTGTTCACCAGGCTGGTTCTAGAGACTCCCTAAATTACACAGGCTACTGCCTCAGCCCTTGATTGTCTCCCTGAACTTGGAGGTAACACTCGATTTCAGAAGACAGGACATACTTTAGAGTCTGGATTCGGAAATGTGGAGATGGACCTGACCTGGAAGCCACTTCCCCTGAAGGCTAGAACTCATAGCTCTGGAGAACACGGTTCAAGAGGCAAGGGAGAACATCAGACACTGACCAAATAACCACATCGATGACTGGCACAGCATGCAACACTGGAGCAGTAGTAGCAGTTTTATCTTGAGGCCAATCAATGGCTACCTCCTTTGTCTTAGAGATCACTTAATGGGAGGAAACTCATGAGTGGTATGATAATCATAGCCAAAAACACATGGCTGAAGAGGTCATAGAGTTTAGAGAAATCTCCAAGGCTGTGACATCCCTATGATAATGTAACTTCTTTCTAAATGCAGAATTTGTATCCTTATATTTACAGTCAGGTATCCAAGTCACCACTATCAAAAAAGGCTTTTTTTCCCCTCCAGACAGACACTAATACAGAGTACCACAGCTGCTCACACACATTGTCTGTGAATTGCCTATGCCAACGTGGCACATTGCAGCCTCTACACCCAAGGATCACAAAATATTCAAGAGGTAAAGAAGTGACCAATGAAAGTCTCAGTTCTCATTAATGAAGCTCCGACAATCAACAAGGGCCAGTAACACAAAAGCTCACAAATGGCCAAATCATGCAGATTAGGAATCCCCAGAGTGAATCCCTGGACAGAAATCATATTGAGTTTCACTCACCAGGACTCAGGAACCATTGGAGAAGAGGGGGAAGAAAGATTGCAAGAGCCAGTGAGGAGGTGCATGGCCATATTGAAATAGAACCCTACCAGCTCCTGGGATCCTCCTGCTTGTGTGAACCTACAGCAATAGTTTCAGTAGTTTCAGTGTGCTCAAGATCCATGCAAACTCAGGCGGACAAAAGTCCAGTATGATACTGGGGGACTGGGTAGTAGACCAGTTAGTTAAGAAATATTGGCAACTGATTACTGTTGAGAGAGGACGGGCTAGTCTTTCTAAAGCAAGAGACTCTTTGTAGGCTGACTAGACCTCAGTGAATGAACCTGCACTGAGGTCATCTGGGGACACTAATGACATAATAGACCTTAACACAGATGAAAGAATGCATGGATTCCACTTGAGGAGCTATGGGAGTTCCTGGTGGGAAAGGGATATAAAGATGATTAAGATTAATTGAGATGTTCCGTATGAAACACACAATGATTCAATTAATTTTAAAAAAATTTTTTAAAAAAATGAGTAGAGAATCTCTGGGCTCAGGACACATTCAGTGATCAAGAATGTTTCTAATGCTATTTCAATTTTAATATAAGTTTAAAATGTTCAAGAAAATTTTCTTTTGAAATGCACAATATTGGAATTCTTAAATTTGCTGCTGGCTTGCCTCATTTCCATCAAAGAAAGACATGAAGTCATACACTCATCCCAAACTCAATGAAAATTATGATAGACCAGGATCTCAAAGTGACGGTCACTAGAGATATCTTGACTACTTACAGAGTGCTAAACTGACTGGGATCATTAGAAAACCAGAAATCTTAGCTGTCCCAAAAAACGGACCAAAAACTCAGAGTCAAGTATTAGTGTGTGTGAAGTTCTGGAAATACCTAACATACAAACATAAACCTCAAGAATTTCAATATTCAGAACACAGAGTGGGTTGGAGAGACGGCTGAGTATTGAAGAGTGCTTGTTGATCTTACAGAGAACTGGAGCTTGGTTCCCAGAACCCCAGGTCTGGTGGCTCAAAATTGCTTGTAATTCCATCTCTACAGATTCCAACAATCTCATACACCTTCACACATCTACCCACATATGCACACACGCATATACAGAACCAGATAGAGAAGTAAATGATTTTTAAGGAAAATTTACCACTCATGAGACTGATTATCCTTATATTTTTTTTTCTCAGAAAGTTGGCTGCTGGTTAGAGGGAATTTAACATTCTGGGAAAGATCTCACAGACACGGTTGAAAAGAGTTGTTTCATCAGCCTAATTGATTTTTACAAAGATAATGGCAAATTTTGAACTCTTATTATAATTTTGGACATTTATAAATCTGACCCAAACTTGCAGAAATACGCAGAGGATCAGCCTATCCAGAATACTGTGAACATTGTGTCCAGTGAGATTCCCTGCAGATCTGATTTCACACAGGTTGTCACCTTTTAAATGGGGAATTGAGCCAGTTTCATGAATTGGTCCTTTGCCTGCCAAAGCCCTCCAAGATGACTATGCATTCAACCTCAGCGCAAACTTGACTGCTGGTGTGCCATAAGAAGAAGCTGGGAGTGTCAGCTGCCCCTCCCAACCAAACAATGACCTGAGTTGTAAGTGGGGGAGGGACTAAGTGTGATGGAGGAAGCTGGGAGGAGACTAGTCTCTTTGCCCTCTTGAGTGGTTGGCAGCAGCTCACGGGATTCCCACAGAAATGAAGAATTTGCTGGATGGACCCAGTAGAGGAACCCCACTCCAGGATAATTGTTCTTTTAAATAAGCCCAAATGAACTCTGGTTTTGCTATAGAAAAATCAGAGACCAGCAGCCACAGTCAGCTGAGGACAGGGAAGTTTAATCCACTAGCAGGACTGACACACAGATCCTTCCATACAGGAGTCAGCCCCATGCACCAGTTTTGAGGCCATGTATACTCATGTGAGGAATGCAAGGAAAAAGTGAGGACATGGTAATATGCAGTTAACATATGGCAGAAATGTAGCAGCTTTGGGAAACAAAGACTTCTATCAGGTATCCGGAGGTTTCAGAGGAGAAGACTCCTGTCTGCTTTCCCCATGTGTATCTCCTGTCTTAGAGCTTTTACTGTGACCATCTGAGGTGCCTTCCTCTTTCCATTATATTCCCTTTTCTTCAGTAACAAAATCCTTTATATTTATTCAAGAGAAACTGTGATGTTCGTGAGTCTGATTGCCTCTATCTGATTTTTGATAAATTTAATAAGTAAGTTTATTAGCCAAGTTGTTAACAGAACTAACAGAGCTCTTGGTCCTTTTAGTGGGTCTAGGCAGGTCCCAAGTATTCTACATACTTTTCCATAACATACATTGTTGCCTTTATTTTCTTTAGTAGTTGCCTTGTATTTTCTCTAACTATGCCAGATTGGTTTGCATAGAAACAGCAGATATGTCCCTTTCTTGACAGTCTCTTTTAGGGATAAGTTTACTGGCAGACAAAAAGAAATTTCCAGCGCTTAGCTGAGAAAGGAACTGGTCCTAGGGGAAGGACAGAGTCTTGAACCTGAACTACCTAGTTAACATTTACCTCCTATTTTTGTTACTCCCCCTTGTGGTGAGGTAACCCTAACTGCAAATGGGGAATTGGGCCGCTAGTCACTCTGTTCTTCCATGTTGAACAGGGATGCTCAGAGTGGCAACTCGGTTACCCCTTCCGTGGATCTATCTAAAAGACCCCAAAGTATAGCCACAGAGGAAAAGAAAGTCCTTGACTGGTGCCTCTGAAGGGGAAGTAAAGGCGAGAGTGGTTAGGAGCATGTTTTAGGCAGCGAAGCAGGAGAAGTCAGAACAGAGTGAATTTCAAATGTCCAATTTAAAGTGCATTAGTGTTCATGATGAGGGCTTCCAAAAGCATCCATTGACTGGGTTTCTCCTCGTCTTCCATTTGCCTATGATGGCTGGATTCTGGATCTGCTTTCAGGCATGTTCATAGTCGTGGAGTGGCTAGAATGATGGTGTGAGTTCCCTCTTAAATGGCTTCTAGACAAGAAGAGAGAGGAAATTTAGTCATCATTTAATTTTGATAAGAACAAGAGTGGACTTGTCCTTTTTGGCTGCCAATGGCACTCTGGTGTTGAACTAGGCCAAGAGCTGAAGTTTTTTACCTGAGTGTTTTATCATGGGCAAAAGGTTAGTGGGAGTTTTCTAAATAACTTCTCATGTGAGTTTTTAAGCCTTATGTCTTGGAGGCACAATTTCTCAGGCTTTAAAGAAATATACTGATCACTTTAATCTATGGTTATATTTTTGTTTTGGGTGGTTAAGACCATAGCATAGGCCCAAATTAACCAAATTTTTTTCCTCTTTTTTGTTTAAAGTCAGTTAAGGATCTGATCCTCAGGGTAGTCACTCAGACTTACCTGGCACCTTAGATCCTTTGATTTCATTTGACCAGTTTCATCTATGTGGGGATAAATGAGGCGGTCCAGCTGACATTTGGCTTCACTTGAAAGCTTAGAAGAAACTTTTCCTCTGTGCAAAGCTTCCCCTTTATAGACTGGACACCAGTTTGAGTCCCTCCTGGGGTCTCCATGATCTCCCTGAACAAGAGAACGGGTGATTCTTCATAGCTTCAGGACATTTTGAGGCATCTGCCATGATTCCCTGGAACTTAGTCAACCTAGGAGAGTAAGGAACAAATCTGTCCCTTAAGTCCCTTTTGACCAGATTAGTATGGGCTTTTTAAGCATGGATATTAACCATACAAGAACGTCAGTTGCTGTTGGTATAATGCAGAGTGGGCCTACCTAAGCCACCTGCCAGGAGGAATGAAGGAATGGCTCTCATGCGTGTGGTGCTCCACACTGGTTGGTTGTGGAGCCAGTTTCTGCCCAGCACCTGGAGGGAACCTGATCCACCTGTGAACAAACTGTGATTAGCTGTGGTCGGGACTCCACCCCATAAGGCTATTGGCTAACAAAACCTATAAGACTCTGTTCTTTCTTGAATAAATGAATTTGCAGCAGACCACCACTGCTGGCTTTCTGCTCAACTCCCGGAGTCTGTGTGTGTTGACTCAGTGCCTACTCACCCCCTCACCTTATAGTAGTGACCCTTCGGTACCCCCCTTCGGTATCCCCCAGGCTGGCCCTGAGTTCTGGGACCCCAAACAAGTCGCACCAATCTGGTACCAGTAATTACAGTGCAGTACGTAAGCAAAGCTTGAATAAAACCCAAACATAAAGGACTTGAAGAGATTTATCATCACAGGTTAAGTAGGTACAGTCCAGGAAAAAGATTTAAAACAATTTTAGATCTGTCTCAAATGAAGGCTGTCCTACTAAAAACAGAAGCAGTCTCCTTTCTTTCCCAGCCCCCGATACCCTGATTTTCAGGTTTTCAGAAGGAAGGGAGGGTCATATCACATACATATAGACTGATCAGGATTCAGGTCAAGCTCACTGAATGAAACTATTTCCTTCTGGACATTTAGTTCAGGGAGTTAAAACTTGGTGTCTTTTGAGCCAAATTATGTTGTTATAGACATAAGTAACCGAAAGTAACATTCGCATAAAACAGAGAAACAAAAGGCGTCTTCCAGTAGCCATAGGTAACACAATACTTGTCTGCATCCATTTAATCCAAATTTGTAGCCGGGAGTGCAGTACATGCTAGAGGAGTGGACTGAGAACTAACAACAACTCTGTATTTCTATAACCCTGTTCAGACCTTTGATGTACTTGCTTAAATGTTTTCATCATTATGTCTATTCTGGAAAATATCCAGTCATCTAAATTTATGCATAAATTATTTTATTAAAATGTTTTTCATTTTATATCTTTTTTACCAAGCTTTCAACTGTTCTTTTCCTTGATACCATGAGGCAGAATAACATTCACAATCAAATTTACCATTTTCTGTGGGAATCTACTAAGCAATTAGTATTTATTCTTTTACATACAGAAATATAGAGATGAACAATTATCTTAAATATACCGTTATAATGTATAAATTTTGAGGTACCTTGGAAGCCTTAAAGTAGATTTTAAATGACCAATTCTCTTTTAACTGTTTAGATGTTTTACATAGGCTTGGCAAGAATATGGGTCTTGATAAAGCTGTTTTTGACTCTAAAGAGGCCCTAGTGGTGAAATGTTTATTTTACGTAAAACATCTCTAAGCCGATAGGTAAAGTGATCCTTGGAACAGAAGCAATCATTTCTTAAAATTAACTTATATTCTTAAGCAATAGGAACCATGTTGTAATTTAACAATTTTAGCTCATATAAGATATTATTTAAAAGTCAATTCTATAAAGTAGTTTATTAATTTTCTAATAACTGTTTCCTTAGTATTAAATATAGGTCTAAATACAACAGTCCCACAAAATAAAAACCGAAACCCAGACACCTTGATGAAAATTGTAATCAGAATCAAATGTGACTCTATAATTTAAAACCGTCAAAATAACATTTAAAGTCCTTCACAGTTTATACAGTACTGAGATTCTTTAGTTGTGGAGCACATTTTCCATTGTTAATTAAAATATGAACATATTGAAAACATTAATTTTAGTGATGACACCCGTGTGTCCATTAATGGTCTGATTGGTCTCTAATAATTCATAAGTGTATATAAAATAATTTATATAAATATAAATTTTTAAAAGACAACCGTACTTTATACACACACATATACAAACACATACACACACATATGTATATATATGAGAATTTTACTTTAGAAGTGACTGTCCTGAACAGAATCACATCCACTGTTGCTAGATATAAGAACTTTCACTTGAAGAAAGCATTTTGTAAATGTCATTTACATTCTAATATAATAAATGTTCCTAACTGAGCTTCAAATTCAACAGGTGATGGAAAACTAAATTATGCATTTTGTTTGTACACAGAGCTAACCATAACTAAAAATTAAAATATGATTAAGACAAGCTAATGTTTAAGATGTTTTTCATTAAAGGAAATTTCATTAACAGAAAGAGAGTAAAGAATGGAAGGACAAGAAGTATTTAGTCATAATAAATAATACAAGATCGATCCATTATTAAAGACCATTTACAAACTGACAATACCAAAATCATGAAGTGGAATAGAAGATAGTAGTTTTCAGGTATGATTTGATTACAGATGTTTACAGTTAACTCTCTCCCTTAGTAGTATGCAGGAACTTCGAAAGAATGAGAGATGAGTACACAGTACAAAGTACACAGGGTCAGAGGAGCTTGATTGCCTTCCTAAGAGGAAGAGCAGGGGAAAGATGGCACAGGAAACACGCCTAAAGTGATATCACTGCCCAGTGCCCAATAAGACACACTATAGAGAACGATTTTGAGTTAATTCTCAGAGATATCTAAAGGTTGTTCTGAGTATAAACTAAAGCACATAGTAATTTTTATAAACTAAAATAAACATAATAAAAGTCAAAAGTAGTTATTCTGAACACATTGTAATTTCATTTTTTTTCAGGCTGTTCTCTTGGAGGTAAGAGACTGAACTGGCTTAGGCCATCTGGGGATCAGCTCTTAAAATACACCCCAGGAGAAGCCATGTATTACTGTGTCTGACACAGGTGCCAGAATATAAGTCTGGAGGTTTTCAAATGAGTCTGTGACCAGAGAAACATAAGCACAGATGCCACATGCCTATATCCATGAACCTCAGAGGCTATCCCAAGTTTCAAAAATCCTGTCCAAATCAGACCAGTTTCCTGGTTTCAAATACTGGCAGGAATTTTAGGAGTAAGTAATGTAAATGCAGTTTACATTACAGAAGTTAGTGCAGACTTAAGCATGAGAGTTACAGGCAAAAGAATTGCTCCCTGGAAGAAAAGTGCAAGACACAGCCAAAACAGCAGAGTTTCCCAGGAAAAACCTTGTCCCTCCCCAAAACAGGCCACATCTGCCTGGAAACAGAGCCCCAGTGCAGGAGACAGAGGCTGAAGAACAAGGCCTGAAATTTGAGACAGAGAGACCAGTCCCAGAATTTATTTTCAACTCTGAACATGAGTTAACATATTAAATCAAACCAATAACCATCTGGAGTTTGGTTTTCTCAGACCATTTTAGACCCTCTGAGCTCACAAACCAGAAAGCAACACAAACCAGACCAAATATTGAAATCAAAATATGTTTAAAGGAAGCAAACATGAGATATCTTAAAACAAACACTACAAACCAAACCCTGACTGAAAGGTATCTAATAAATAGCTCAAACACTGTTTTGCATAAACGAATAGCACTTAAAAGTTTTATGAAGCACTTAATAGACTTAGAGACATTGTTCAATAAATTTTAAGTTGTTTAGGGTGCCCAAGCTTATAAGGCCTTTCAATGTATCTTCAAAATATCCATATTTATAAATCTGCATATGTGTATTTTAATTGGGCATGCCAAAATAAAAATAAAATTAGTTATTTTGTGCAGAATAATGAAAATGAAAAAAAACTAAAACGGCCAGTTTTGATGCAAACAGCATATGAAGATGTCATAGACATACAAGACAGAATTACGTGAGAGAAACTTACAGACACATGACATAACTACACGAGATCTCAAGCAATACATGAAAACAATGATCATAGACATATGACATAATTACTCACAAAGTAAGTGCTCCCAAAACACAGTAATCAAGGACTTGATTAGGATGTCCCTTTCTAAATAGGCATTTATCTTTTAAATCCGGATGAGAGGAGAACTCTTCCTCTATAATCTCTTTCTAGCAATGGGGCAGTTCTCTCTTCTGTCCTGGTAGGTGTGAGGCTGGGTTTTAGGATTTAAGTAGCCTCCGTCCGGATACAGGGATTTTTTCCTCAGCATGGCCTGATTTCAACCCACCCGACTCACAAAATGTTTTTAATTTGGAGGGTTGTATCTTAATGTCATAATAACCTAGCTATTCCTGTTAAATTCCTGTTCTACCCAGATGGAGCCAGCACCACGGAATCACATCAAAGTTTAATTGTTCCCTTTCCTGCCTGAATCCTGTTTTACCTAAATGGGGTCAGCACCTCAGAATCACCTTGAGATTTAATTGGATTGGAGGCCAGTGCCATTATGGAATCACATCAAGACTTTGTATGCAACCTCCTCCCGGGATCAGCCCAGTGGCGTCTACCTGTCTACCCTGGGGGACCCTTCTTTTACGTGATCTGGACATCTGTTCTGGATCTCTGTCTCGCCCCACCTGATGACAGCTTCCAGTCCAGGGCTATGCAGGTTTTCTGGCTCCCTGGAAGAAGACTCAGAGAGGAATTTCTTCAGGAATGCGCACTTCTCTCTTCCAGGGGCTGTGGAGGGTCCGGGAGCCTCTATTACCAAGGAGGGGTACGGTGGCTTGACATCTCTGGGGGTCTCCAGAAATGTTACCGAAAAATCAGAGGCCAGCAGCCAAAGTCAGGTGAGGAGTGGGGGAGTTTAATCTGCTATCGGGACTGACACACAGATCCTTTCATAAAGGAGTCAGCCCCTTGCATCAGTTTTGAGGTCCATATATACTCACCTGAGGAATGAAAGCAAGTGGTAAATAGCACATACATGGTAATTTGCGGGTAACATACTGCAGGACTATAGCAGCTTTGGGAAACAAAGCTTCTCTCGGAGTAACCGAGGGGACAGAAGGAAACACTCCTGTGCCTTCCCCATATCTGTCTCCTGTCTCAGAGCTTCTCTTACTCTGTAGTTCTTAATTACCATCACATTGCAAGGTCTTTTAGCAGCCATTTGAGGAGTCTTCTTATTTCCATTATAGTTTCACAAACTATAATTTGGCGAAAGTATGCATTGGCCTTGTAGTCCTGGACCTAGAGAGGACAGTGCCTGACTCTTCACAGAAAGTAAATTTAGGACAGAGTCCAGCGCATCTGATTACAGCCACACAAAGTATTTGACTCCCGGAAGAAGATTATTCCCGGACAGCATCATGAAGTAGCAGACGTGCTCCCCTGTCTTGAACTCCCAGGCACAGGGATAGAAAGAGGAAGCTCAGAACCCACACTGGGCAGTGGCTTCTGGGAATGAACTAAAGTTGTGAAGCTTTCAAGGAGCATTTCAGTTATCTCCTGAGAACTACTTTACTTTCTCTGAGCGTCCTCCACAGTGTTTTCCCTGCGGACTGGACCAATTTCCATTCCCACCAGCAGAGTGTGAAAGTTCCTTTCTTCGCACACACTTATCAGCATTTGCTGTTTTCTTTCATAATGACACCAAGTATTTCTGGAGTGAGATATAATCTCAATGCAGCTTTAATTTGCATTTTCCTGATGGCTAACAACACTGGACATTGTTTCAATTTTTTATTGGCCATCTGTAATTCACTTCTGATATTCATTCCAATACTTTTCATGTGGGGTGGTTTTTTCTCAGATATTGAGTGTTCTAAGTTCTTTATTGTAGATATGAATACTCTTTCAGATGCATAGCTTGCTCTGAATCATCCTCATTTATAAGTTGACCTCTACTCAGTTCTTTCCTTTCCTGTACAAAAGTTTCTATTTCATAAAATCTCATTTCTCAACTGTTTACACATGTCATTTAAATTTGATATGTGTATGTTTTGTGTTGACTGCCTGTCTGTTTAGCAAGAATGTGGTATTAAAGTCAAGTGTGATAATTATACTGCCGTCAATCTGTGTTTCTTTACCTCTTAGTGAATACCTCTTATGAAATTTGGTGCTGATGGTTGATACACATGTGTAGAATTTTACTGTCTTCTGTAGACATTGTTTTCTTAACATAAAAAAAAAAAACCCTGTATTTCTAGGAGCCGGAGAGATGGCTCAGTGGTTAAGAACATTGACTGTTCTTGCAGAAGACCCAGATTCAAATCCCAGCACATATACAAGACAGCTAACTGTAAGTCCAGTTCCAGGGGATCTCTCGCCCTCTTCTTTCATCTGCAGGCATTGCACGATACAGGTACACCTGCCTACATGCAGGCAGTACATGCATACACATAAAATAAAAATAATAAATAAAAATACTTAAAAAAACTTTTTTCTTCTAATGAATTCAGGCTTTAAGTCTATTTTATTAGATAGCAATATATCCACACCTGGTTGCTTTTTAATACAGTGTGCTATGCATACCTTTTAAAGTCCTTTGAATTTAAGCATGCAGTTCTTTGCCAGCCATGTGTTATTTTAAGTTTTTAAAAAAGTTGGTGTATTCTGACTGGAGAATTGACAGCATGATAGGAAGAAGTTAATATTAAGACCTGTATAGGAACTCCTGACATTTGTTTTCTAATGCTTGATTATGTCTTAACATTCATTTATTTGCTGGGCTAGTGTGGCTTCCTTAGCTCTCCTGTGTCCTCATGGACCTATTTCATCATCTTTCTCTTTAATGTGTGGAGCTCCTCAAGTATGTTGTGTAGTCTTAGATTAGTGGCTAATCTAAAGAAAGGTTGACCTTTCTCTTTTAGTCATGAAGTACAGAATTATTGGATAGAGTTCTGCAGCTGATTTCAGATCTTGAAATAAACTGTTCCTTACCCTCGTGGACTTTAGAATGTCTGCTGAGGAATTTGCTCTTATTCCAAAGGATTTCCCATGGGATTCAGTTGGTTCTTCTCTCTCTTTTCAATATTATTTGTTCTGTAAATTTAGGCTTAACCATAATAGGAAATTAGGAGCTTCTTTTAGGGTTCTTGTGTATGTTTCATCCATAATGCCCCTTGATCTTGATGGGAGAGAAAAGTAGTTGGCAAAGAAACTAAGGAAGAAATCCCTGCACATCCTGATATTTACTCATCCAGATCTGAGTCAAAGGGGCTGGAGAGATGGATCAGCAATTAAGAGCACTGGCTGCTCTGGAGAGGACCCAAGCTCATTTCCCAGCACCCACAGGTGGCTCAGAGACATCTATACCTTCAGTTCCTCTTTTGGGCACCCCTGGCAATGTACACTTAGGTGGATGCATAAGCAGGAAAAATAACATACACATGAAAGAAAAAGAAATTAAAATAAATTTTTAAGAGATATGAGACTGGGTGTGGTGTCACATGTGTTTATTCCGATCACTTGTGAGGCAGAGGCACAAGCTCATGCACAGGAGAAGCAAGATGACCTCTGTGAGACTGAGGGCAGCCTGATCGTCATAGTGAATTCCAAGCCAGCTGGGACTACAGGGAACCCCATCTGAAACAAAACTAAACAAAAATAATCTGGGTTTAATTCTTTTCCTCCCCATATGTTAATATAGCTTTTACATTTGATATCTATCTAGCGATACTACACCTAAAGTAATCAAGAATACTGTACGGCTCAAATAAGTGAAGGCAGGAGATGGGGGATAGGGAAGTTTGTAATTTTACATGTACTTACCGTTTGTGTTTTATGTGCACATGCCAAGGTGCACATGTGGAAATCCAAGGCAACTTAAAGATATATTTTGGAAACATCTATTGAAAATACACCATTCGGCATTTTCAGATGGCCTATGTAGTTCCCGTCACTCTTGATATAATTGAGAGTGCTCATTTACCTGGGATTAAATCCACTCAGACCCTGAACTCCGAGCCTTAACTAGAGCATGTCATTTAGCAGAAAATTACAACTCCCCCCAAATCTATACATGTTTCTCTGAATTGGAGACACAATGTCTCCCAGGAACTACACATGTTATTCTTCCTGGCCGAACATAAGTTTACCAGTATTGTAGAAACTCCGTGAAACTGCTGCAGGTGCAGGATTTAGGGGAGCTGCCTGGCTGCAGTGTGTCGGGTGGTGAAGACGGGGAACAAAATAAAGTCAGTTGGGCCATTTCGCCATAAATTAGAAGTTGTGAAAGCACAGTATGGAGAGCTTCTTGACTCTGACTTAGCAAAGAGTGACAGGTATGCGGTATAGGTACAGCATGGCCTGAACTCTTCAGGCTTCTTAGAAAGAGCGGCTAAGAGAAGGCCTGAGTTCTATGACAAGCCTTAATGTGCCTCCGTGGAAATTCCAGATCCTTGGACGATATCGGATTGTAGGTTAAACACTAAAGTCACCTTGTGGCTCAGTGTCTTTCTACATCTGAGACAAGAGGACAATGACCGAGGACATTGACTGTGTATGTGAGTGTCCCCCTGGCCAGGAGGAACAACAGAAGGTATCTAGTGAGTTTCTCCAGACATCAATAACTGTTCTCACAGACTATACAAGTTCTGTGTGAATTTGCAGGCTCCTGGGAGTTGGGCAAGCTCTGTGCACTAACAGAAAATCAAGCCTAGGCGGCGCTTCTGATCAATTTAACTCCTCTGTCACTAACAGAAAATCAAGCCTAGGCGGCGCTTCTGATCAATTTAACTCCTCTGTCACTTAGGCATCGGGGGTGGCAGTAGCCAATCAGGGCTTCAGGGTGTGTTGCCCCATCAAGAGCTCTGGGAGACGGGAGGCGGGTTCTATCCCGCGCCATGTTCTGGGTTCCATGTTGCGGGCTCGGAAACGTGTCTGACGGATGCGCTGTGAGTGCTGCGCGGTGAGCGCCGCTGCGGGGAGCTGTGCGACAGCGCGGGCGAAGCCGGAAGCCGGGCCATGGTGAGCGTGTTCCCGGCTGTCCCCAGACTAGAGGAGCGGTCGTGGAGCCCGGGGAGCGGGCTGTGCTGGGTCCCCCAGGCTCGGCCAGCAGATGGACCAGCGTCCTGTGCGGTCCCGGCGCCCAGGTTCCCGGCGCGGCGGCCTGTGGGGTTTCCTGCTGCAGCTGCGTCTGCGCCGGGCACTGAGCGGGAGGCTCCGCCTGCGCGGGCAGCTTCAGTGTAGTTGACTGACCAGAGCGCTGTTCATGTTTTTGGTGCTGTGTGGTCTTTCTTTGAAGAAGCTCCGTTGGCCTCCAGCCTCCATCCCCCTCATTGGAACTCTCCCTCTGCCTTCTCCCTGCCCCTCCCCTCATCCTTCCTACCCTCTCTTCCCTGTTTCACTTTTTCTTATTCTAAATGACGTTCCCCTCCAGTATGTGGATTTTTTTGGTAGAGATTTCTTTTCCATTATATGTATATGTATGTATGTGTGTGCACACATGAGTGCAGGTTTCCACAGGGGTCAGAGGACAAAAAGACTCCCCTGTGGAGGTGGAATTAAGAATTGTTATGAGTGACTCAAGCACTCAAGTGGCTGTGTTGAGTTTAACACAGGTCATCTGTGAGACTGGTACATACTCTTAACCACTGAGCCATCTCTCCAGGCCCTCTCCAGGTTTCAGAGGGAAGTCTTTTCTGTAAGGCCCCCATCATGTATGGCCTCTCCTGTATATTGTAGCTGTGTAGGTGAAGTTAGCTGATAGACAGAGGAGTAGGAAGTGGGACCTAAAAAGGAATGAGTTGAGATTGGAAAGACTTGGAGAACCAAAACCTCTGCAAAGAAGGGATCAGACTGGACATTGTTGTTGTGGAGTCCAGGCTATTTCAGTTCTTGCTACCAGTTGAACTCTCAGTGGTCTACTAGGACTCTGTCGTTTGTTGGAGTGGGAGGGAATTTGAAGAGCTTTCTGAGAATGGTGTGTTCTTTCCAGAGTGATAGGCACAGGCACCGGCAGATGCTCAGAGTTGATTGAACTGAGATTGTGTGTGTGTGTGTTCATCAGAATGCAGTTATGTGTGATGGTGTCCATGTGGTTTTGGAGGCCAGAGGTCAAATTCAGTGATGCCATATGTCACTTACACTTATTTTTGAATTTAGAAATTTTATTTATTACTATTACATATGTTTGTGTATATCATGTGTGTGGAGGGGCTCACTTTGGCCATGATGCATGTGTGGAGGCCTGAGCATACCTTTGTGGAGCTAGTTCTCTCCTTCCATCTTTATGTGGGTTTTGTGGATTTTACTGAATTTTCCAGGTTTGCCAGGGAGTGCTTTTACCCACTGAGCCATCTTGATGCTCTGGCAACCTTCTTTATCAAGGCAGGCTTTCTCAGTGAAGAAGTAGTTCACTAATTCTCTTAGACTGGCAGCCCAGCAGGTCACAGCCATCCTGTAGTCTCCACGTCCTCTACTGGGATTGGAGGCCTGTGTGCTGTAAGCAGCTTTTACTTTGTCCTGGGGATTCAGTTACTTGTCCCTATGCTTATGTGACAAGCACTTTCCAGGTGAGCCATTTCCTCAACACTAGTTTGAGGTTTTATTTAGCATTTTACAGATAGGCTGAAAGGAAACCAGCTATGAACTTAGTATTGTGTCTTGGAATTGGATCATTAGAGGTAGAGATGTTCTTTCTTATCTTACCAACAAAAGACTGAAGGTGCATGATTAAAGGGTCCCCGTGGGAACAGCCATTTCCTTATGGCTCATGGCTTTAATACAGATGGAAGCCTGACTCATGTGGCCAACATCTGATCAAACTTCCATCAAGAGAAGAGAGAGGAGATGCAAGGAAGCTGAATCCGTGCTTACGTTTGTCCAGGAGTGTTTTGAAGGGTTATAAGTCAAGCAAGATAGGGGTGCATTGGGAATGGTTCTGGGGGGTGACTGTTAGATGAGTCCATTTAAAAACGTTTATTTATGTGTATGAATCCTTTCTCTGCATTTATGTATGTGCACCAACTGTGTGCAGTGCCCAGGGAGGTCAGAATAGGACATTTTATCCCCTGGAAATGGTATTAGCCACCGTACATATGCTGGGAACTGACACCTGGACCTCTGAAACAGCATCAGGTGCTCTTAACTGCTTACCCATCTCTCCAGCCCTAGAGTTCATCTTTATGGAATGGCCTGGTAGGCATCGCCAGTCCAATTAGGATTTTCAATCAAATCTACAGTCCTCCATGAGTGTTCAGTTCTGGTGTCTGAAGAAATCATGGACTCTTGGACAAGGTGATAAGATGATGTTTCAGGCAGGATCAGCATGTCAAATGGCTAAAAATTACACAATAATGGTATTTTAAGATGGTAGCTAAGGAGTACACTAATACTAATCAGAAATTTAAGATGTCCAGACCCAGGACAGAGTCCAGAGATATGTCAGCATTGTCCTGAGAGCAGGTGGGCAGCCTTTGCAACTGAGTAAAGATATAGCTTGTAACTTTTAGGAAACTTTAACCTTGGTCCAGGAATAGTTTCAGAGGTCTCCCTGGAGTAACAGGGTCAGGATGAATTCCCTGAAGTGGGTTGTGCTGTACTGTAAGACATGGAAAGGATAAAAGGAAACACCATATAAAATTAAAATTTATGAGGTAGATACCAGAAAGGAGAGAGTGTCTTGAATATCATTAGGTTCTGGTGTTTTGTGATGTTGGAGTTCACTTGATTCTCATCAGAGAGTTGATGGAGATCTCCCAAAGGCTCCCAGGAGTCGTTCTCATGAACTTCTGGAGGAGGACAGATGAACCCATGGTGTATCAGGTTGGGGTGGTCATCAAGAGACTAGGCAAGTTCATTCATGAGACAGGCAAAGGATTTACTGGGAGAGACTGAAAACCAAAATATGAAAAAAATGACAGAAACTGCTTTACTGATATAAGCAAACTTCTCCCTTTTGGAATGGAAACTGGATCCTCCCTTTCTCCTTTTTGGTCCTGCTTGGATGTCCACCCCCAGTGGGCTCTTCTTTCCTGTCACTCTCCACCACAGTGTCTCCTGGGAACAAGTTGTTGCATCTTAAGGAAGCTGCTCTGACTTTTCCTGTCTGCCTGTGTCCCTTCTACTCCCTCTCAGTGGAAATGAGCCCTCAGCCTGATTGCAATTAGGGATTTGAACTTGACTTTTAAGAATGACCTGATCCCCTGGGTTAATGTAAAGCAGTGATCCCAAAAAACTGAGCTTAGACTAGGGTCTGTGCTTATCCTGGTAGTCATTATGTTCTTGACAGTCTCTCCTAGTGACAACACTAACTGTGAACTGTAAGGAAAGGGTTTATTTGTGGTCAGAGAAAGCTGAAACTGCAGGAGCCGTGAGTGTCTGCTTTAGGAGGTCGAGAGACTGTGTCATCCCAGTGGTCTAATGGATCTTGCTCTGATCCTCTTAAGGCCTGCTTTCTGATTGCTGAACTATGTAAAGAACTAACCATGCTTCCACATCCAGAAGGGCACACCTACAATATGAGCTAAAAACACATCCTTCATCTTTTATCCTTTGAAGTTTCTTGTTAGGTGTTTGATTTACATCAAGGAGAAAAATACCTGTTTCCTGGTACTTTTCATATCTTTAATGATGTGTTCTCTAATAAATAATTGTTGTGTCTTCTTTGCTGTAGGTTTGTCAGTTTTGCTAATATACGTGTGCATACATATATGTGTATATATATACATAAATACATATTTACATGCACATTTGTGCATATATGTATGTGTTTACGACTCTGTCCTTGAAGTCATGGTGATGCTCCTTCTGCAGTTTCCAGAGTGCTGAGATTATAAGTATGAGCCACTGTGCCTGGGGTTTTTATTGATGTTTTGCAGAATCAGTGTTGTGGTTGTTGGTGTTGTCTATTGATTTCCTGTCTGTGATTTCATTTTCCAGTTGTCATTTTCCTGTGCTTTCTCAATTTTCTAATGTGGAAAGTCAAGTGACTGACATTTGCTCTCTTTATTTCTGCTATTTCCATTCATGCTTGAATATTTTCCGAACACTGCTTAAGTTAGGGCTGTCAGGGCCTGAGCTGAGTGTGTCCCTATTTTTGGCCTCTTATTCCAGAATGAAATAAATCTTACACAGATTGCAAAGTAGGGAAGAAACTATTCAAAAGTGAAGGAACAGTAAGATGAGAGAGAAATCCACCACAAGAAAGCATTAGCTCACATGAGTCAGAAAGAATTCAAAGTCCATCTATACACACACACATAGAGAGAGAATATGTATATATGCATATTGTAATTTGGTTTATTGTGTTCAGAATTTTTTTTTGATCAAGTGTATTTTGATCACCTTCAACCCCCCCTTCCTCCAGCCCTCCACACTACTCCCTTCCTGATTTCATGTCCTCCATTGTTACCTATCCTTTATTTATTCATTAAATTTTTTTTTTCAGGGAAATAAGTGATCTCCTTAACTTTGATTATACATGGTCAATAAGAGGTTTTTACAAATTGAATTTTTACACATTCTGTACACTATATTTTCATCTTATACGGGTCCCTCCCCTATGTGCTTCTCCCTCCCCTCCTTGCCATAGTCCATATATTCCATTATACTTTTTTCTGCATTATTTAAATGTCTGTGGAGTGAAGCTTGTGTCCCCGTGTGTCCATCCACTGAAGGCTGGTTTACCTACTCGGAGTCACTACTGTCACTACTTTACAAAACTGATTCTTCCCCTCCCAGCAGTTAATAGTTCTTCAGGTAGAGTTGGGGTTTCCTATTCACTTTCTGTTTTCTATGCTGAGAATTTGTCTAACTTAAGCTGACTTGTGAACTTGTGCAGGCTGTCAGAACTGCAGTGATATCATATAAGTAGCTGGCCAGGTGTGTGGAAAGCTTTCCATGTGGTCACCTACCACTTCTGGCTCTTAGTACCTTTCAGACCTGTCTTGCACAATGATCCCTGAACCTTGGGAGTACAAAGATTGACACAGGTATCCTATTCTGGGACAAGATCTTGTTCTCTACACACTGATCAATTGTGGGTCTCCATTTTAGTCACCATCTGCAACATGAGAAAGCTTCACTGATGAGAACTGAGAACAATAAATCATTAGGAATTAGTTTAATACTGTTTTTATTTAGGCAAATCATATTAGTAAGCTCACCTGGATGTCCTGTGACCTAGCTAGCCATGGACTGCCTCACCTGGTATCAGTGTCAGGTATGGGCTCCATCTTGTGAAGTGGACTTCAAATCAAACCCAAAAGTGGTTGTTTACTCACACAACACTTGTGGTTCCGTTCTACCGCAGGGCATACCTGGCTAGCCCAGTTCTTGTAGCACACAGGATTCACAGCAAGTCAAGTTTATGGTCAATCCTCTTTTAGTAGCATGCATTGCATCTTTCAGCACTCTTAAAGCTAGTCAGTGGAGATGAAGCTTTGAAGTGAGTGCCACTTTGATTTCTCTCTGTTTGTTCCACAACATGTGTATGTAGTGTCCTCAGCAATAGGGTCTTACTGTGAAGTTCTTGTGGGAAACCCAGAGCAGAGGATTTGTCAGTGTTGTTTGAGTGTCCATGGGAACCTGGTCAGCAGGTTCAAAACAGGGAGTCTTGTGTCCCTGGGGAGGACTCCTATTTTAAGTCACTCACTCATTGCTGGGGCATGGGGGAGATATAAGAGCCACCAGTGCCACATGACTATAACGGACAGTGTCTTACAGGCTCATATGAACCTAGTGCAATGGTGAGAGCATGCACAAGACCCAAGAAACTGAATCAGACAGAAACCGGCATAGAACCGGGGAAATGGGCAGGAGGCCACAACCTTAGCAAAGAACTGTTGACAGATGATCACTGCTTGATGAAGGAGAATAGATCTTTAGTGGAGTGACGCTAGATAGGATGACTAGGCTCCAGTGAATGCACTCAAATTGAAGGATATTGGGTATAGAAAGTTAACTTGATAGACCTTGACATATATGACAGATTGCATAAAATCCTGAGGGCAAGCTATGGGGTGTTGCAGCTATGGTAGAGTGTCTAAATATGGGTAAACTGTACTGTATGAAATCCACAAGTATTCAATAAAAATATACAGTTTAGGAAAGGAGACTCGAGGGATGGCTCAGTGGTTAAGAGCATTGTCTGCCTTTAAAGAGGACTTGGCTTCACTTCCCAGCATATA
This sequence comes from Eospalax fontanierii, assembly GCA_035773235.1. Lineage (NCBI taxonomy): Eukaryota > Metazoa > Chordata > Mammalia > Rodentia > Spalacidae > Eospalax > Eospalax fontanierii. The sequence goes on along the minus strand of CM069554.1, from coordinate 4,351,105 downwards.
CATGGAAGCTATCAACAATTCCTAACTACACCCTCTTTTCCCCTCTGTGGGCACTGGTTGGCACAGGTGCACCTGCATACATGCACACAATACAGTCATATACATAAAACAAAACAATAAATAAAATATATTAAAAAAAAAACAGGTAGGTAGTGCTTTCCTGGCATTGGACTTTTTGTTTCTAGCCTATGGGTCTAGTAGAGGTGATATCTCCCTGTTACTGGGTAACTCCTTTAATGTCTTTATATTATATATGTATATAGTTCAAGAATATTCTATAGTGGTAAGTTTCCATGTGACATTTCTTTAAATTTTTTGTTTTGAAAGGGGATCTCCCTATAGCCCCAGCTGGCCTGCAGTCATTCTGTAGACTAGGTTTGCCACAGTCTCACAGAGATCCACGTCTTCCTGTCCCTCCCGCACATTGCAAGTCCTGTAATTAAAGGTCTGCACCAACATGCCTGACTTGATGACTTTCTCTGAAGGACTCAGTGTTAGTTATCCTTCTCCTGCCTCCTCATCTGTGCTGCTGCCCTCCCATCCAATCCCCTTTAACCCTCCTATTCCATGATTCTGTTTCATTACTATTTACTAGTTTCCTGGAATCTATGCATTCTCCAAATGAAACATGTATGTAATGATGTAAAGCTAATGTTCACTTATGAAAGAGAACATGGGGCCTTTGTTTTTCTTGTTTTCAGTTACCTCAGTCAGGGCCATTGTTCCCAGGCTCATCCATTTAGCAGAATTTCATGATTTCTGTTTTCTTGAGAACTAAATATTCCAGGTGTAAATATTCTATACTTTCATTGTCTTTCATCTGTTGATAGGAATATAGATTAAGTTTTCTGGTTATTGTGAATAGAGCAGGAGTGAACATGTTTGAACAAGTATCTGCGTAGTGGGTATGGAATGCTTTGGGTGCAGTTCCAGTCGAGGTATGACTGGATCATGTGGGAGATGTACTTCAGCTTTTTGAGTAATCTTCACAATGATTTCCATAGTGGGGACAACAGTTTGCACTCACACCAACAGTGTTACTCCTTCCTCACCTCCCTGCCAGCATTTGTCCTCGTTTCTGTTTTGAATCTCAGTTGTTGTGTCTTGAGTAAGATGAAATGGCAAAGTTGTTTTAATTCGCATTTCCTTGACGGTCAAAAATGTTGAACAAATTCTAAATATTTCTCAGCCATTTGTATTTCATCTTTGGGAACTATCTGTTCAGTTCTTTGCCCTGATTTTTAATTAAGTTGATTTTTTTTGTTTGTTTGTTTCTTTTTTGATGTTTAGGTTTTTAATGTCTTTAGATATTGTAGATATGAACCCTGTGTCAGACATATACCTGAGAAATGTTTTTTTCCCATTCTGAAAGTTGCCTCTTGACTCAAAGGATGTTATCTTTTGCCATATAGAAGCCCTTTTGTTTCATGAGTTCCTATTTGTCAATTGTTGCCTTAATGCCTACGCTATATGAGTCTCTTTCAGAAAGTCCTTTCCTGTGCCCATTAGTTCTGGTGTATTCTCTACTTTCTGCTCTATAAGAGTCAGGATATCGGGTTTTTTGTGGAATTACTTGATAGATTTGGAGTTAGGTTTGTGCATGATTAGAGAGAGGGCTCTAGTTTCATTCTTCTGTATTAGCAATCCAGTTTGCTGGCACCATTTCTTGAACATGCTGTCTTTTCTCCAGTGTGTGTTTTGGATCCCATGTGTCAAAAATCACTTTGGATACACCTTTTGGGACTCTTGAAGGTAAACGGACTGATCTGAGGTCTGTATTCACAAAGGCACTAGCTTTGTATTCGTCTTTTAGAAAAGTCTTCTGGGGAAGTGAATGCCTGCTCAAGTGTTATTTTTTCTGAGATCTGAGTCCATGTCTGGCATAGTGCTGCAGTTCAGGGCATTTTGTTAAGACTGAAATGGAAGGTTTTAATTTATTTTAAGACTGCTTATCTTATAGGACATCATTGTTCTTTAGGAATTAGTTTCGAGATATGTTTGCATTATGTCATGGTCACTAAGGGTCAGGGTACAAATATTGATGGCCTGATTTTTGTTAAGTTGTAAAATATTATTTTTGTTTATTGTGTATGTATGTGAATATGTACATGTCACAATTGTCAGGGGAACTGCTGTTTATTTTCTATTCTGTCTTTTGAAATTTTTGTGGCTTCCAGGGAACAGATTCAGGTTACCAAGCTTGTATACTAAGGCCTTTATCTACTGAGCCATGTTCCTGGACTCTTGACCCCTGAATTTTAAAGTTTGGCTATTAATTTTGTCCCCTTGTCTTTACCTGGTTTTTGGAAATTCTTACAGTCAATTAGGTAACACATTACTTTGTTGTTCTTTGACTTTGAAAGTTACTAGACACTTGCTGATCCTGGCCAGTGTTTTATTCACTGCAAAATTGTGCGGTGTGGTGATTCATGAATTTTGCTCTAATAGTATAAAAAGAAATCTTGAAATTTGGTTGCCTTGCTCCCTGCCTTCCCCACTGCAATCCTTTCCCTTTCCCTTTTCTTCCTAAGGTGGATGTTTTACTGGGTTGAATAGCAGGACTTGGATCTCTGAACTCATGTAACCCTTCTCTGACGCAGCTGTGTACCACACATGTCAACATGACTGACTTCACTCAATTCTTTTTAAAGCACATTGTCACCTTTATACTTACTTTATTCTCATTTGACATCACTTAAAAAAATTTTAAAGTATGGTTTTAGGATCTTTAAATATTGATTATGTATAATATTTGTTATTTGATTAAAATTCTACATGAGCTTGATAGATGACTCAGAGGTTAAGAACACTGTCTAATCTTGCAAAGGACCTGGATTTGATTCCCAGCATGCATATGGGTACAAACAATCTGGTAACTCCAGATCTAGGGAATCCAGTGCCATCTGCTGACCTCTGAGGGCACTGCACAACATAGGTGCACTTACATATCTGCACAAAATTTATTCAAACCCATTAAATATGTAAAATTTTTTAAAATTGTGTTTGTGTAAACCAGTCATAGAATACAAGTTATTTATTTTGTAAGCACATAAAATAGGTTCATTTCCACAATTAATAAGGTGTGACAGCCTGTGTGAATTGTACCCAACAGGGAAGGCCATTATACTCAAGTCTGTTATTATTTGGGGTTATAGGGGATTATCCTTTAGTTATCTTGGGTTTTGAATAAATTAATGGACTTTCTGAATAAGAATTTTTCATAACATACCTTTCTTTGTATAAATCTTTTATGGTAGGTGTTTTATTGTTTTTGTTTATGCAGTCTGTACCAATGTTAAATTTCCTCTTGCCATTAAAACTTAATCATTGTGAGCAGGAATTCCCAAGGACAAGCAGGCTCTTGCATGCTCAGTACCTTCCGTTCTTAACATCAGGTTGTCAGACTTTCTTAAGACAGGAAGTAGACCTATATTTTAGAAAGAGAATTGGGTCAGAGCATCAGCACATCCTGTGTCCTATGACCAGCACTGAGGGGAGTGTCTTTCCAGTGTTCTTTCCTTTCAGAACCCCTCAAAGCTTGCATTAGAACTTCTTTGTCATGGAAAAAAATGTGTGGGTAGCACAGAATTGTATGAACATTTTATCAGTGGAGTCGATGGAATGTTTAGGATTCTGTGACATTTGAGGATGTCGTGGTGAACTTCACCCAGGAAGAATGGTCTTTACTGGATCCTTCTCAGAAGAATCTCTACAGAGATGTGATGCTGGAAACCTGCAGAATCTTCAGTTTTATAGGTAAAAAGCTTTTCTTACTTTTCCTTAGTATATTGAGGAATGCATTTACTGCCGTTGATGCTATTCTGTAATTTGGAAAGGGAAGAACGTGGTGTATAAATCAAGCATGTTTCATAAACACTAAACCTACAAACAGAGTTTTTAGTAATTTCTATTTCATCAAACTTTTCTTTGACTATATTTTAGGAAAGAGATGTGAAGATGAGAATATTAAAGATCATTTTAGAAGTGCTGGAAAAAATCTAAGGTAATTGCAAAAAATAGAAGGAAATTTTCTCTGACAGAATTAAAAAAAATTCTTATTAATTCTATTGTGTGTGTGTTTGTCTGTCTGTTTGTCTTTGTGAACCTGTGTGCATGTTCTCAAGGAGGTCATAAGAAGTTTTTAGACTCATGCAGCTGGAATTACAATAGGTTATGAGACACCTGTCTTGGGTGTGGCAACCAAACTCTGGACCTCTGGAAGAGCTGCAGTTGTGCTTAAAACTGAGACATTTTGCCAGTCCCCATTAAAGTTAGTTTTATGTGAGCATCTATGAATAAGTACACAATACGCACAACTTTGTTTTTTCAGCATTGGGACCAGTAACATATACCTCAACTAAAGATTCTTATTCAGTGTTTCAGGGCATTTCATTTGCAAACGGTACTAGAAACTAACATTAAGAATGTAACTCTTTTTATTAAAGACCTGTGGGAACCATATTATAGAATTAGTTATCAATGTATTTAGTTTCCAGTCACTTAGATAGCAGAAGACATATTCTTCACCTAATTTGGGGAACAGTATGTAACCTACATTTTGTGATAAATACTAGTAAATTGACTTGTCGTTTTTACAGAAATTCCATGTTCGAGACGTTCCCTGAGTATAAAGATTGTCAGGATGAAGAAACTTTCACTTGGATAACAAATGCCAATATAACCATGAAAATTTCTGGTGAGCAAACATCATGTGAAAGCATTGTGTGTGGAATGGTTTCCACATGTCATTCACCTTTTAATCACCATCCTACCTCTCACTCTCAGTACAAATCATATGAGCATGAGGAATCTGGAAATAAGCCACAGAACTCCAATTCCCTCATAAGCAGTCAAAGATGTATGAGGACTCGCACTGTGAATAGACCATTTGAATATAAGACAAGTTTAAATTATTTTGATTTCCAACAGTTGTTGGTAGATCAGGAAACTCACAGTGCAAAAAACCTCCACCAATACAAAGAATGTAGAAAGGCCTCTGCTTATGTCAGTTCACTTCACACATCTGGAGGAACTAAAATTGTAAAAAAGCGTTATCGATGTGGGAAACGTCTGAGTTCTTCCACTTCTCTTCGAGGAAATGAAGGAAACCATAGTGTTAAAAAACTCTATGCATGCAAACAATGTGGTAAAGCCTTTACACGATACAGTTACCTTCAGTTACATGAAAAAAATCATACTGGACAAAAACCATATGAATGTAGAAATTGTGGTAAAGGCTTTAGATGTCAACATTATCTTCAGTTACATGAAAAACTTCACACAGGAGAAAAACCTTATGAATGTAAACAATGTGGTAAGGTGTTTACATTTCCTAGTTCCTTCCTGTTACATAAACGAAGGCATCCTGGAGAAAAACTGGATGAATGTAAGCAATGTGATAAAGCATTTATATGTAACAGTCATCTTCAATTACATAAAAAAATTCATACTGGAGAAAAACCATATGAATGTAAACAATGTGGTAAAGCCTTCAGATGTCAACGATACCTTCAAAGACATGAAAAAACACATGCTGGAGAGAAGCCATATGAATGTAAACAGTGTGGTGAGGCCTTTACATTTCCTAATTCCTTACTGTTACATGAACGAAGGCATACTGGAGAAAAACCATATGAATGTATACAGTGTGGTAAAGCCTTTACATGTCAACGTTATCTTCAGTTGCATGAAAAAATTCATAATGGTGAAAAACCATATGAATGTAAACAATGTGGTAAAGTCTTTCGAAGTCACAGTTATCTTCAGCTACATGAAAACATTCACACTGGAGAAAAATCATATAAATGTAAGCAATGTGGTGAGGCCTTTACATTTCCCAGTTCTTTACTGTTACATAAACGAAGACATGCTGGAGTAAAACCGTATGAATGTAAACAGTGTGGTAAAACCTTTACATGTCAACGTTATCTTCAGTTGCATGAAAGAATTCATAGTGGAGAAAAACCATATGAATGTAAACAATGTGGTAAAGCCTTTAGATGTCAACGTTATCTTCAAAGACATGAAAAAATTCATATTGGAGAAAAACCATATGAATGTAAACAATGTGGTAAAGCCTTTATATGTAATAGTCGTCTTCAGTTACATGAAAAAATTCATATTGGAGAAAAACTGTATGAATGTAAACAGTGTGGTAAAACCTTTAGATGTCAGCCTTATCTTCAGTTACATGAAAAAATTCATACTGGAGAAAAACCATATGAGTGTAAACAATGTGGTAAAGCTTTTAGATGTCAACGTTATCTTCAAAGACATGAAAAAATTCATACAGGAGAAAAACCATATGAATGTAAACAATGTGGTGAGGCTTTTAAACTTCCTAGTTCCTTACTGTTGCATGAACGAAGACATACTGGAGAAAAGCCATATGAATGTAAACAGTGTGGTAAAGCCTTTACATGTCAACGTTATCTTCAGTTACATGAGAAAATTCATACTGGAGAAAAACCATATGAATGTAAACAATGTGGTAAAGTCTTTCGACGACACAGTTATCTTCAGTTACATGAAAATATTCATACAGGAGAAAAACCATATGAATGTAAACAGTGTGGTGAGGCCTTTACATTTCCTAGTTCCTTATTGTTGCATGAACGAAGACATACTGGAGAAAAACCATATGAATGTAAACAGTGTGGTAAAGCCTTTACATGTCAACGTTATCTTCAGTTACATGAAAGAATTCATACTGGAGAAAAACCGTATGAATGTAAACAATGTGGTAAATCATTTAGATGTCAGCGTTATCTTCAGTTACATGAAAGAATCCATACTGGGGAAAAACCATATGAATGTAAACAATGTGGTGAGGCCTTTACATTTCCTAGTTCCTTAGTATTACATGAACGAAGACATACTGGAGAAAAACCATATGAATGTAAGCAATGTGGTAAAGCCTTTAGGTTTAACAGTCGTCTTCTAAGACATGAAAAAATTCATACTGGACAAAAACTGTATGAATGTAAACAATGTGGAAAAGCTTTTAAATTTAGCAGTCGTCTTCAAAGACATGAAAAAATTCATACTGAAGAAAAACTGTATGCATGTAAACAATGTGGTAAAGCCTTTAGATTTAACAGTCATCTTCAAAGACATGAAAAAACCCATACTGAAGAGAAGCCATATGATTGTAAAGAATGTGGTAAAGCCTTTTCACTATACAGTTACCTTCAAGAACATGCAAAAATTCATACTGGAGAGAAACCCTATGCCTGTAAACAATGTGGAAAAGCCTTCAGACGTAATAGTTATCTTCAAAAACATATAACAACACATACAGGAGAGAAGCCCTACGCATGTCAACAGTGTGGGAAAGCTTTTAGATGTCACAGGTCTCTTCAGTTACATGAAAAAATTCATACTGGAGAAAAACCATGTGGATGGAAACAATGGTAAAGACATCAGATGGCACAGTGATGTTGACAGACATTTTTACATGAAGGAATTCAGTTTCCATAAATCTATGAATGGAAACTGTGGTAAAGCTTTTAAATGTTACAGTTATCTTCCTTTGTGGTGAAATTCAGATTACACCAACGCCCAATGAAGTAGAGCAATGTAAATACTATATGTAGTACATTCATATTAAATTACATGAAAAGATTCATAGTGAAAGAAAAACCTTGTCAATACAAAGAATGTGGAAACCTTTACATTTCACAGTACCGTAGAGTTACAAGAGGAATTGAATTGTGGAAAAGAACCCTGTGTGTGTGAACAAGGCCTCTACTTGATAAACTCCCTAAATACATGGTAGAGCAGTTTCACACAATAGTGTTCTTTCAGTGTCAAATAACTCATGTGAGAAAATTCCTAGAAATGTAAAAATCCAAGTGTTGCTAATGATTTATGTGAGTTAACTTCGTTATGGATAAGAACACACTCTCAAATCTCTATGAATATAAACAACAGGGGAAAGGATTGAGCTGTCACAGTTCCCAGCAGCATGAGATTTTTCCTGGGGATGCCTGAATAATTGTCCACTCACCTGAGATTGGAAATAAATAATATAAAAAGGTAGTTCTACCAAAGTCCAAATAAGTGAATCAACAATCACTTTCAGAAAAATGAACAGTCTCATCGTAGGTAATATAGATTATTGCTAGGTACTTTAAAAAAAAAAAAACTAATCAGTCTCTAGGCATCACTTCTCTATTTTGCCTTTTGATATATTTGGCAAAATAAGACAGTCCAAAGAGCCTGTCAAATATAAGTAGGAAAACAAGCCCAGTTGATAACCTGAGCCTGCAAAATTGTTTTCCTTGACTGATCAGTGTCTGATAAGTCACAGTAACCTATATATAAAGAGAAGGTTCAAGAGAGGGAGTGATTAACATAGATGCAATGTATAGAGAAGAACTACTGTTAATGGAATTCTGAAAGGAATACAGACATCACCCCCACACCCCTTGAAAATATGTGGTCATTACTGAGGCATATTGTCAAATTATTTACTGTGAGGATGGTCCTTCAACTACAGTGAAGGCTGAGCTTGAAAAGTAATGGTGCCCAAGATTTGGTGGTGGGGTCCCCACTGATGGCACATATACATTCTGTGGTTTCATGTCAAAAGGACAGTGTCCAATAAAAGGATAATAAAATTTTACTAAAATTTTTTCTTCTAAATGATATAAATGTTTTCTGACATTGGCTTGCATGTTTTGGGTCAGCAAAGCACTTAAGCTTGTCTAAAACAACTCAGTGCTATTCACCAGAGTAAAATCTGCCCCTTTCTGGGTCTTTAAAATGTGAAAAGCATCCTAAAAATATTTGGGCATGAGAGTTTGAATTTACATGAACTCAGACACAGAAGTACACATACCCATCCCAACATGCGTGTGTTGTTGTAAGAGGCAGTAGCAGAAGAATACCTGGATATCCATAGGACCTATTCCCTGCTGCACTCAGTGAAGAAATACAGGGACCCTAGTTTAAACAAGGTAGGAGGTGAGGAACAAGCATCTTCACACTTGCATCCCACACTCGTAGACATGAATGAGTGCATGCACACAAAAATAAATGGTTACTTAAATTGATATTCAATTACAAATACCTTACTGGACAAATGTTACTAAACAGTACATGCTAAAATTTCTCCTGTTTGATGGTTTGCTATGGAACTGTTTTCTAGGAGTGTTTTTAGTGTATGTGTAGTGGGTGTGAGATCCTTGTTAAAGTTGTGGGTCAGGTAAGTGTATAATGTCAGAGATTATCATTTTGGGTTTACCTTTCCCTATGAAACTTTGAGAAGATGTATTTGCCATAAGTAGTGACCTTAAAAATGTGTGTAAACTTACTCTGTATGTAATAAATGAGTATGGTATTATTCTTAACCAAAATAAATCCAAATAAAGAACTCTCTTTTATTGGCTACAATTTGACAAATCAGTAACACCTTATCTCTTTAGATATTCTGAACAGAGATCATATTTTGGAACTGGTAGGCTTCTGAAGCCTGCTGGGTCATGCAGTTCTGAGGTCAGAAATTCAAACTTTACCTGCAGAGCTTCCCCTGTAGAAGTCATTCCACATTAAGTGACTTTAGTTCCCAGTCAAGTGCTAGAGACGCCTGGCTATCCATACCCATGTTATAGTTGAGGGTGCTCTCAGAGACAAGGGTAGGATTCAGAGGTGTCTTAAAGGGATATCTGTAGGGGATCTTTCATATCTCTAGGAACCTTTTTCATCTTTGTCAATACAGTTCCTGCTTTCTTCAGAATTCCATCTTAATCCTGTTCAAATCTCCACTTGACTGTGTCCTTAATCACTGAGAATGAGGATGGAAACCTTGAGGATTTCACCATGGCAAAGTAAAGAGGTAGTGCCTTGTCTTCCATCTTCAGTTCCTTTTAACCAAAATAGACTTTGAACAGGAAGAGTGGCGGCCCCTTAATGACACACTTATCACACTTATTACAACAACATATTTCAATAAAGATTTGTTTTTTAAATGACAAGCATTTGAAGGTACCATTTATACGTACATTTGAAGATTCTTATCCTACTTACATGACCCTTTCCTTTACAAATCCAGGGAAACCTAGAAGGAGGGGAACACCCCCTGAACTCTGGCCCTAAATAATCTATTCCTGAAATTAAGGTGGCTGTTGGGGGTTCATAGCCAGTGTTCCTCACCCTTCTGTTCACCTACCAAAAGACTAATATAAAATCATCAGATAGCATCTGAATTCTATTACAGACATCTCCCCACATTGATATGTGATATGTTTATGTGATGTTACCACCAATATGTTTCATAGTGTCTTGGCATATAACATTATTCTATTACTACAAAAAGGGAGGAAAAGTAATGCTACTGTAATGAGTTGGGAATATGTGATTTGAGGTAAATCTGTGTTCTTTGAGCATGCTCTCATTTGGTTATAGAAATAAGGTTATATTGTGGTATAGATATGTGTAGTTCAAATTCTTTCTGGGAGGTATAATCAACTTTACTCCCTCTCCCTAGGTCCCTAGGACAAAGAGAGGCTTGATTTTGCTAACTACAATCTGGGATACCAGTGAGCTTATTGGGCTTACTTGGTAAGGGCAGAATGTTTAGAGAAGAAATTTGGACATGGTGGGCTATCCCTATAGAGCTGTGGCTGAGGATTGGCTTACAGGGATGGGGTGCTCCTCTCCTAAGGCCACAATGGAAATTCCATCGAAGTGTGGATGGTGACTTTCCCTGACCCACATAAAATGGCAAGAGACACTGCCCCATGGCTTCCTCAGTATATATTATCTTTAGTGGGTCCCTTGATGCAATCACTTGGCCCTAGTTGCACATGGGGAAGGGACTAACAGTATAAGAGGAGGGCATAGGGAGGCTCTCTTGCCCTGTTTCACAGCTCTGGGAAAGTCATGGTCCATGACTGGTGGAGAATTTCTAGCATTCTTAGTGGGGGAACTCTGACTCTCCTGTAAGTAAACCCCCACTCACTGCTCTTTTAAGTAAGCCCAATAAACTCACTAGCTTCCCAGACTGCAGCTTGGTGAAACTGTATCTCATTTTGACATTGGGACCAAGGAGGAGGAGACTGGACCTTGTTTGAGTCTTCCAGAAGGAATTTTAACTACAATTAGCATAGTCGGCAGGATAGGACAAAACAGGATCACTTTTGGCAGAGTGATTTGGGGGAAAGAAACCAACAGCTGATGGGCAGCTTGGTAAGGGAAGCACGTTTAGAGAAGAAATTTTGCCGTGGTGGGCTATCCCCATTGGGCTGGTGGCATAGTGGCAGTGGCATGGGTAGTGTAATGGGTAGTGAGGGGTGTAACTAAGGTGAAGCCACCTAAAAGGATAATATCAAGGAAATCCTGGGGTGTAGTGTGGTTCTAGGTGCTATGGAGTGGCACACTAGCTTAATCAGTAGGTTCCATCATGGGTGTAGGAAGATGCTTTGAGAACAGTTGAAGGTCTATAGCACTTTAAAGACCATGGGAGTGGGGCACTGGTGATGAAGGTATCATCCAGCAGCTGCAGAGGCAGCCTGGCCACTCCTGTGAAATAATAACTGATCTGTTCCAGGTTGAGTCAGAGCCCAGAGGGGGACAGAGGGTGTAAGAGAGGAATAGCAGTGAGAAATAGATATGAGTCTGACCTCTGACCTGGCTAGTAATTTGGATAAATGAAAAAAAGACATAGAAATATTATCCTGCCACTTCTTACTAGGAACCCAGAATGGGAAGAGAGCCCAAATTAGAGAGATAGTACATCTCTCATCCTCAGACTCCAAAACTGGAACTCATGTGAGAAGTCAGGTAGTGATGAGGAAGGGAGCAACCCAGAAACACCCTGAGATACTACGCAGGTTCAACCCTTAATACAGAGAAAGAGAAAATTCATATGTTGTTAAAATTGCACTCAGCAGGGCAGGGCATAAACACAAATGCTTGGCTGGTACCTAAGTAGTCACATCACATTCGTCTTACAAACAATTACAGTGGCTTCCCCACGGGGGCGTATAACTGACCCCCACCACTGGGGGTTGACTTTTCCCAGAGTATCAAATGTGTGTTCCCTCACCAAGGAGAGGGCCTTAAATCCAATTAGAAATTTGCCAATTGTACATATACTACACAAGCTACTATTGTATCAACAGGAACATCTTGCTTGGCATCAGATATTGTAGCACACAGTATCTGTCATTAGCTTAATGACCATTTGCCCATATTGATCTGCATAGCACCCTCCAGCACTATAGAGGTCAGTCATCCATTTGCAGGGAATTCCAGTTTTGTTCCAGCAAGATCTCTCTTTTCCATGCTCAAATCATGCCACGTCTTCAGCAATAGGGTCTTACTGTCTGCTTCTGATGTGCAACCAACATTAGTTGCAATTGCCTTTTTGTTGTAGAGGGGAGCTCTAAGGCTTCCTTGGCCAACAGCTTGTAGGGGGAGCAACCCACACCTGGTTCTGGAATTTTAGTTAACAGTTATATAAAATACCTTTTTACTCTTGGGCATCTATTGGTCCAGGTTGTTTTAGGCTTTTCTTAATCATCATGGTGGATATCACCTGTGCTCTACCTGACCATACAATTTGGCAGCTTGTCCTCACCCTTGTAATCTGTATGAGTTTGTATTACATCCTTGTTTCTTCAGGTGTACTTGACGTCTTGCAAATGGATTTCACATCTGTGAAACACTCAGAAGCTAACATTATATTCTAAATTAGACATACACAAGGACTAATACAGAACAGAAAGCTTTTTTCCATTTGTATCAACCCTTTTGTCAACAGCTCTATGTTAGGTACACTGGCATGTAAAATAGCTATTTCCTTAGTTAGTTCTTTACTATCTTTGGTTATCTTCTAAATGCATTTAGTGCCCCGGACTTCTTACATGGAGCCTTCATGCATCTCTTTATCCTGATAAAATCATTGGGGCTGGCCCAAACTGCTTGGCTCTACATATGTCTAAAGAGGAATAAGGTCCTTCTTGTCACTGTTGCACATGTTGCTTCCCAGGGCTAGGTTGACCCTGGGTCTGACTCCTGACTCTTGCCACACCTGTTTTTTCTGCATTGACCACACCTGGCTCCTGGGGGGAGGCCCTGGTTGGGCAAACTGTCCCCACCTCTCCAATAGCCATTCGCAGGGAAGAAATGTTCCCTGTTTACTCTGGGGGTTGTTATCCACTCCATGGAATAGTTTTTATCTTTTATAATCCCTTTGTGAACTGTTCTTTGGGTTTTGAAGTCTCCCAGAGGTGCTTTAGCAGATTTTGGCTTTTGTCAATCTTTTTTTTTTTTTTGGAACTTGAACTAGACACAAGTCTTGCCCCATTTGTCTTTGAGTAACCCAAGTAGACCTGTTTCTCTGTTTTGTCTCCATTATACACTTTTTGGTGTTGTCCTTTTCTAACATATTTTACATACTGGTCTAGGTCACTTAAATCTGTCAAAGCCTCTCCCACCTTGTAAATATCCTGTCCCACTAGGGGACTAAGCACAAACCTCCATACCAATTTGGAGTTCCTTGTTCAATCAAGTTCTTCATTAAATCTCTACTGAACACAGTCCTATCCAGTCCTGTGAATGGGGCACTTGCATTGCTTTCCTCACACCTAGTTTTCTCAGTAGTGTCTGCCCCTTTTTTATTGTCCTTCAGCCCCTAACATCTGTGGGAAGCTCCATGGGTATAACCAACTATCTCTAAAGGCTTGTCCAAGTCAATACCTCAAAGGCTGCTTCCCCTTGTACAGCCTCAGGTTATGCAGCTGTAGAGTGATAGGGAACTGTCTCTCTGCAGTTTTTGTTTCTTATTGGTTCATTCTGTGGCAAGTCCCTCCCTCTGACCAATAAGAGAGGAGGGAGGCAGGAGAGTACAGGGAAGCAACATGGCCACGAGCTGGGGAGAGAAGGGGAGGTTGCTAAGATCCACGTGGGAAGAAAAACGCCCCATCCCAGGCCCATGAACCCAGGAGACACTGTGCCACGCCCCCACCATCCCATGGATCATGTGAGTGCCATGGAATAAGAGACTGGCGCCCTCCCCAGGCTGCCAGTAGTCACTGACCGTGGGTGGCTGATGCAAATGAACTGAGAGACTGGCATGCGGCGGCTTGCAGGGAGAGGCAGGCTGGGACCAGACAAAGCCTCGTGACAAAGGGCTTTGTGCCCGGAGCAGAGGCTTGTGCGCCACCCCCATGGAGGCTCCAGGCAGGCAGCTATTGCAAACTTTGGGCTGGGCTGCCAGCAGTCGCAGACCGCGGGCAGATGGGGCGCATCCACAGAGATTTTGTAAATGCCACCAAATAAATAAACCTTTCTAAATAGAAAATCAGCTTCTGTTTTACCCAGCTGGATAAACCAGATCCCACCCACTAAGGCGTGGAGAATAAATTTATGCAACAGCAGCCTATATCTCAAAGAAGGATGGCTGGTTATGTTGCTCAACTTTCCTGCTTCTGTAGCATTTAAACTAATGTCATCTGCTCCTGTGTCCCATATTCTCAGGAGCCAGGTGACAACAGACTCTTTTGCTGCTTGGTTGAATGTCTTCTCTAGTTCCAGCAGCTCCAGTGCTGACTAGCCTTTAATTGGTAAATTCTCATGCCCTTTAAGGCCTCCATCAGCATGCTCACACCTGGATTTCTCTATTCTTTGTGTTACAGGTTGAAAGCAAGGAGCACTTTTAGCTTTTTCTTGGCCGCTCCCTTCCTCATCACTGTCTTCCTTCTCTTGTGAGTTCCCAATTGAGGAGTCCCAGCACAGACCTTTTGTTCTACTCTGGGCTTTCTTTCCTTTTTGCCCTATTAGTCAGAAGAAAGGTTCTAGACCTTTTGGATCTACTTTGGGCTTTCTTTCCTTTTTGCCCTATTAGTCAGAAGAAAGGTTCTAGACCTTTTGGATCTACTCTGGGCTTTCTTTCCTTTTTGCCCTATTAGTCAGAAGAAAATGGCATGTTAAAACTTCTATTTGTTTTTAGTTTTTATTTAATTTATCAGCAAGTTCAGAGGCTAGTACTGTAGAAGCCAGTCTCATCTTCCTTTCCCGGTCTAATTTCCCTTTTAACTCTTCAGCTTCTCTCCAGGCTACAGTCTCTGTTTGGGGTAGATTTCTTATCACCCATAGCAGCAGCCAAGCAGCTTCTGAAATAGTCTGCTGGAACTTTGGCCCTTGATGTGCTAGCAGGGCCGTGTAGTCTGCTCTAGACCATCTGCTGTTCTCAGAGCATCACCAAGTGTGTGAAAAGGGAACTTTTGCACCCTGCTCTTGTGAATGTGAATTGGTCCAGTCAGCAGGGAAGACATTATGGAGGACATTCAAAGACAGTATAAGAGGTCTGAGGAGATCACTCACTGAAGGGCTTGCTTAGAATCATGACAACTTGAGCTCGTTCCCAGAACCCAGGGCCAAATGTGGGCATGGTGGTTCATGTTTGTACCTAAAATTCCTCTTGGAAGGGGCTAAGCTTAGTCCCTTTCTCCCCAGGAACTACAACAAAATCACACAAATTTTCCAACTCACACAGGCAAATTCTAGCTAATTTACTTGGGCTTACTAACAGCATTGTGTAGGGAGTTACTTACAAAACCTGGGTGCTCTACATGCCCTCCATAAGTTGCATTAATAAATCCACAATGAGGCTTGTATTTCTCAATTTCCGGGTGGTCCAAACCAAATTGACTGGGAGGGTGGGGGAGGGCGGGGTAGGGCTGGCCTCTTGGTGCCTTCAGTTTAAATGCCTTTAGTCTCTCCCCTTCTTTTATCTCAGGCCAATGGACTGGTTGGGAGGGGCATAGGACTTTCCCAGCTCCTCATCTTTCCTCTGTGCAAGGTAGTCCTGGCCTGGTAAGGGGGTGTTTGTCCACAGTTAGTCCTGCTTGTCTCTTGGAGAATCAATTCATTCTACAATGTTTTCTTTTAAAAAAATTTTATGTGTATGAGTGTATTGCTTGTAAGTGCACCTGTGTTGTGCAATGTCCCTGAAGGTCAGAAGATGGCACCAGATTCCTCTGGAACTGTAGTTACAGCTGGCTGTTAGCCACTATTTGGGTGCTTTGAATTCAATCCAAATCCTTTGAAAGAGGGGGCCAGAGCTCTTAATCACCGAGCCATCTTTCTACCCCTGGTGGTTCATATTTCTCTTCCTGTGCAAGGGAGTTCTAGACAGATGATCACATTTGCTCCTTCAGCAACATTGTCTGGGAATAAACTGCTTCCCAAAATCTAATCCTTTGTGTGGGTGTAACCAGATGGGATAAGCTCAGTTCCCCATTTAAGAATGGGGAAGAACGTGTGTGCAATAGTGTCTGCAGGGAAGCTCACCGGACACATTGTCCGCAGTGTTCAGGAAAGGCTGGTGCTCTGAGTATTTCTGTGAGTTTGGGCCCATTTATAAATGTCCAAAACTAGAACAGTAGTTCAAAATTTGCTATATGTTAGTATAAATCATTTGGGCTGAGTGAAAAGATCTTGTCAATTATGTTTGTGGGATCTCTCCTAGAATGTTAAATTCCCTTATCCCAACAAGCCTAAAGCTTTGTGAGAAGGAATTTCTAAGGGTAAGCAGTCTCATGGGTACTAATTCTTTTACACATTTACTTTATTATTTATCTGCATATATGTGTGTGTGTGTGTTTGTGCATGTGTGTGAAGATGTGTGCAGGTGTATGAAGGTGCTGGATCTCATAGAGCTGGAGTGACAGGCAGTTTTGAGCCCATATGGTTCTGGGAGTGAACTCCAGACCTCTGCAAGAGTAGCAAGCACTTGTAGAAACCAAACCATCTTTCCAGTTCATTTTATTTTCTGAATATATGATTGAAATTCTTGAGGTTTATGTTTGTATCTTTGGGAATTCCAAAAAGATACTCTTCACATACACTAAAACTTAGTCTAAGATATTGGTCCATTTGTTCAGGCATTTAACCTTTCTGGTTTTGAAATGGTTTCAGTCAGTTTAGCATTCAGTAAGTTGTCAAGATATCTCTAGTGGGGCCTCCTTTTCAGATCCTGACCTATCATAATTTTCACTGGGTTTAGGAACAGTATCCCACCCCATGTCTTTCCTTGAATGAGAATGAGGCAACCGAGGAGCCAACTTAAGAATTCCAATATTGTCCATTTAAAAAGAAAATTTGCTTGAAGTCAATAGAAACATATTAAAATTGAAATAACATGGTAAATATTCTGAGTCAATAAATGTGTCTTATTTCCTGAGATTTCCCACTAATCTTAAAAAAATTTGAGATCCCCAGCAAAATTAATTCTGTCTACCTGAAGAGCAGTCCTCTTGGTCATGAGCACATCTGCAGAAATTAAAGAAACAAACATGGACTGAGCAATCCAATCCAATCTACGGAATTGTTTTGTACTTATGCATCTGCTTCAGATGCATTAAAATGTTTAATTTTAGTTTGGGTCCAGTGGTATTTCTCTGCCACTCTTTCAACATTCACCTCACATTAACCACCAGGCACATTGCGTAGGAACAGATGACCCTCTTGCAAGCAGGGAAGTCTCCTCATGATTTCATCTTGAGGAGACTCTACCTGCATTCCCAGTGGAGCAAATGCACCCCATTGCTTCATTTTCCTCTACTTTTCCCATTTCTTTGTTTCTATCCATGCAAAAATCCTGGTCTTGCCTCATCAAAAATAAGAGATAGTCTATTCTGGAGCAAGATATGAGTGACCATGGGTAGGAACACAGTCTCAGGTTACCCCAGATATCAAGTTCTGATTATTGTAAAACTTTAATGAACACTGTATAATAACAGAATGAAAGAGCGTCATAAATCAAGGCACTTTAAAAATTCTTGGATGACAAAAGCTCTGTCTCTGTAGTAGCTTCCTAACCCAGACTAGCCAAACCCCTAGCATAGATTGTTAAGTCCCTCTTCAAGTGGTCCCTACCCCCATCTTCTCTGGCTTCTGGTCTGCAGGACAGACCTGCCCACCTAGGTGTCTGGTATGTCAGATTCTACCTACCTAGCCTCTATTCCATGCCTCTCACCCATTCCCACCCTGTTCCCTGCCAGCCTTGGACGCAGTCCAATTCCAATTCCTCTGCCTCAGATCTCTGGAGTACCGTCCTAACTCAGACTAGCTAAACACTGTAGCATGGATTGCTAAGTCCCCCCTCTCATAGACCCACCCCTATTTTCCCTGGCTCTTGATCTGCCAGGCATTCTTGCCTAATTAAGACTATGCAACCAAGCTACATAAACAATATAGACAGAACCAAAATTTAATTAAACAAAAGCAAAATAGAAGTTCCTATCACACAGATAACAACAAAGAATATTCATAGACCCAAAAGGAAACACAAAAACAGAAATAATATGAAAAACCAACAGAATATATCCCTAACACTAGTCCTACAAAAGTGCACTACATTGAGAACCATCCTAAGGAACTCCACAACACAGGGTTTAAAAGAATAATCATAAAGACAATCAAAGAACATAAAGAAAACAAAAAAACTTAAAGAAGTCAAAGAGAATAGGCATAAAGTTGTGATGGAAGTTTAAGAATATACAAATATGCAGCTTCATGAAATATTAAAAACAATTCATTATTTGAAACATGACAAAAGAGAAATACTGAAGGAAACCCAAGTGGAAAAGAACATGGAATTGAAAAGCTCAATAAGCCAATTGGAAGCAACAGGAGAAAGCTTCACAAGCAGAATTAATGAAAAAGAAAAAAAGAGTATAAATCCAGATGACAAAGTCGAAGATGTGGACTCCTTAAAGAAAAACTATGTAAAAAAATATTATGGGAATTAAATACACAGGAAATGTTGTGCAACATGAAAAGACCAGATATATATGAATTATAGGCATAGAGGAAGGAAAAGAGCATTGAGCAAATTGTCAAGAGGATTATAGAAGAAAACATTCCTCAATAGAGGAAAAACTTATCTATACAAGTTCAAAAAGCAGATAAAACATGAAGTAGACATGACCAGGACAGATACTCCTCACAGAATATCATAGTAAAATCATTAAATGTATAGAATAAAGAGAGGGTACTGAAAAGTGCTAGAGACAACCACAAGTTACATAGTTCATAGAACATGAAAAAGAAGTTCATAGAAAATGAATTAGACATGACTAGAACAGAAACACCCACAACATATCATAGTAAGAATATTAAATGTATAAAACAAAAAGAGGGTACTGAAAGCTGCTAGAGAGTATCAACAGGTTACATATAAAGGAAAACCCATCAGAATTACAACTGACTTTCAGTGCAAACTATGAAAGTGAGAAAAGTCTGGACCAAAGTAGTCTCATCTGTAAACGACTATGGATGCCTACCCTGAATACTTTATCCAGGAAAACTATCATGGTTCAAGAGAACTCAAAACACTTTCAAGACATGAATAGACTGATGGAATTCAATATCTACCAAACTAGCCCAACCCTGCAGAGAACACTTGAAGCAATACAAAGGTTTGAAGATAGAAATGAGTATAATCAAGAGGCTACAGAAAGAAAAAAATGTAGGGTATATTAACAGAAACACAAAAGAGGATCACAAAAATGAAATTAAAATGACAGTATATCATATACATCTTCAGTAATAAAACACAATCAATGGCTTCAACTCCCCCGCCAAAAAACATAAATTTGTGAAATGGATCAAGATTGAAATCCACCTTTTGTTTTCTTCAAGAAAGTCATGTCACTGTCAAGGATAGACACTACCTGATGGTTAAAGGATGAAAAAAGTATTCTAAGTAAATGACTCCAAAAAGCAAGCAGGGGTTGCAAGCCTAATACCTGATAGAAGAGACTTCAAATTAAAATTATTCAGAAGAGATAGTGTCACTTCATTCTAATCAAAGGAACAACCAAGCAATAAGATATTACAATTATGAACATACATGCACCAAACACTGGTGCAACCAAATTAAAAAAAAAAACAGTACTCCAGGATTATAGATGTATCAACTGTACAAATAATAAACCCAGAGACCTCTGAATTAAAGGGAAACTTACAATATGCCTTACAGACAGCTACACAATATTCCATCCAAGTACCAAGAATATGCTTTCTACTCAGTGGTTCATGAAAGTTTTTCTAAAATTGACTACATTCTGACACATAAAACAAATCTGAACAAATAAAAAAAAAAGAAATAATTCCATGCATTCTATCAGAAATCCGTATAATAAAGCTCAGATTCAACAGGAAAAGAAGTGCTAGTAACTACACAAACTTATGTAGATTGAGGAACACACTCTTGAATGATGAATGGGTTACAGAGATTAGGAAAGAAATAAAAGTGTTCCTAGAACTAAATGAAAATGAGAATGCAAATACAAAAAACAATCTGGGAAATTTTAAACACAGTCCTAAGAAGGACATTTACAAGTCTTAGTGCCTACATTAAAAAATCAGAAAGTGAAATAGAGAAATTGCTCAGTGGCTAAGAGTCCTGACGGCTTTTACAGAGGACCTGGGCTTGATTCCCAGTATCGACCTGGTGGCTAACAACCATCCATAACTTCAGATCTAATGGATGTGACTCCTTCTTCTGACCTTCTCAGGCATTATAGGATACAGGTGCTCTTACACACAGGCAAGCAATACGTGCATAGAAATTTTTTAAAAATCAGGAAGACTTAATGATACGACTCAAGACTTTGAAAGGCAAGAACAAATCAATCCCAAAGATAGTAGGAAAGAAGAAATAGCAAAAATCAGAGCAGAAATTGATGAAATAGAAAGAGAAAACTGCAAAAAAAAATCAATGAATGTAATACCTGGTTGTTTGAAATGTTAAAGAAAATGCCCAGGACCTTAACCCATTTAACTAAAAGAAAGAAAGAGGAAATTAAAACTAACACAATCAGAGATGAAATGAGAAACATCACAGCAGACACCAAAAATATCCAGAACATTTTAAGGGAATACCTTAAGATTCTATACACCATTAACTTCAAAAATCCAAAAGAAATGGATGAATTTCTAAAGTTATGGATACCATCAAAGTTAAACCAAGAAGAGATAAAAACTTAAACAAACCCATAACAAATAAGGAAATTAAAACAGTAATACAAAACCTCCCAAATCAAAAAAGCCCAGGCCCAGATGGATTCACAGTACAATTTTGTGAGACCTTCCAATAAGCTCTCCAGCCAATTCTGCTTAAATTATTCAAAAAGAAGAAACATAGAGAAAACTCCCAAACTACTAAAAAGGCTGTATCAGTCTAATACCAAAACCAAGTAAAGATACAATAAAAAAGAAATCTATAGGTCCATATACTTAATAAACATAGATGAAAAGATACTCAACAACATACAGATTGCATACAGACACACATCTAAAAGATCATCCAAAAATGACCAAGTAAACTTTATTGAAGAGTTGCAGAGATGGTTTGATATACATAAGTCAATAAATGTAATAAAACATAAGTAGACTTAAAGAAAAAAAAATCACATGTTCATCTCAATAGATGCAAAAAGTTCCTTAACAAAAGCCAACATATATTCATGTTAAAATCCCTAAAAGGAATTGGTCTGGAGGGAACATAACAGAACTTAAGCTATATTCAACAAACCCATAGCTGACATCATTCTAAATGGAGAAAAACTGAAAGAATTCCTATTAAAACCAGGAACCAGACAGGGTAACCCACAATTTCCATTTCTTTTCATTATAGTGCTTGATACTCTTGCAAAAGCAATAAGTCAAGGGAAGTAAATTAAAAGAGTGATAATTGGAAAAGAAGATATCCAATTATCACTATTTTCAAAGGATAAGATATTATACAGAAACATTCCAAAATGTCCACCAGAAAAGTGTTAGAAATGATGAATATGTTCAGTAAAGTAGCAGATGATAACATCAACTTAAATAAATCAGTAGCCTTTCTATATCTCAATAATAAAAAAAAAATCAGAAAATGCATACATGGAAACCATCACATTCACAATAAGCTCAAAAATATATTTAGGAATATACCTAACCAAAAATATTTAAAATTTCTACAATGATCATTTCAAATGTTTAAAGAATGAGATAGAGGAAGAAAGACTTACTTTGCTCATGGATTGGTAGAATCAGTATTGTGAAAACGACCATCTTACCAAAAATAATCTACAGATTCAATGTACTACAAATCAAAATACACAAAACATTCCTCAGAGATTAAGAAAAAAAAGCATCCTAAAATTCATATGGAATCAAAAACTCAAAGAATATCCAGCACAGTCTTGGACAAAAATATTAATGCTGGGCAGATCACCATAGCAGATCTCAGACTGTATTATGGAGCTTTAGTCATAAACACAGCATGGTACTGGCATAAAAATAGACACATAGATGAACGGAACACAATAGAAGATCCAAATGTGAGTACATGTAATTTCAGCCACCTGATATTTGACAAAGTTGCCAAGAACACTCAATGCAGGAAAAACAGCATCTTCAACAAATGGTGCTGACAAAACTGGATATATACCTGCAAAAGAATTAAACTGGACCCTTATCTTTCTCCCACAAAAGTAAAACCAAATGGATCAAAGACCCCAATATAAACCCTGAAACTCTGGAATTGCAGTAAGAATACGCAGGCAGTACCCTCCAAGATATAGATACAGGAAAGGGTTTTCGAAATTGGACATCAGTTGCTTAGGCATTAAGTTCAACAATGAATAACTGCTACCTCATTAAACCACAAAGCTTCGGCACCACAAAAGAAACAGTCAAGGACAAAAAGAGGAAAGTCACTGAGAGTGAGAAAGTCTTTACCAGCTACGCATCAGAGAATTAATATCCTTGTATACAAAGGACTCAAAAAAGAAACAATAAAGTAAAAAAAAAAAACAGAATAAAAAATGGGATGAACAGAGAGTACTCAAGTGAAGAAATAAAAATGCCTAAGAAACACCTTAAAAAGTGGTCAACATTCTTAGTAATTAGAGAAATGCAGATAAAACCCACTTAGGATTCTATTTTACCCAAGTCAGATAGATTAAGACCAAGAGAATGAAAGGCACCAAATGCTTGTGAGGCTGTGGAGGAAGAGGAATGCTCGTTCACCACTGGTGGGAATGCAAACTTCTGCAATCTCTGAGTAGTGTGGCCAACTCTAAAAAAAACTAAAAATGAATCTACCATATATGATCCAGTTATACCATTCCTTGCCATATACCCTCAGGACTCATCCAACTGTAGAGATACCTGTATATCCAAGATTTTTCCCGCTTTCTTCATATAACTAAGAAATGGAAGCAACCTAAATGTCCCTCAGCTGACATGTGATAATGAAAATGTGGTACATTTAATCAATGGGGTTCTATTCATCAGTAAGAAAAAATAAAATTATTAAATTTTCAGGTAAATGGAAGGAATTAGAGAATGTTATACTAAGTGAAGTAACAAAAATCCTGAAAATCAAGCAATGTATGTTCTCCATCATTTGCAGACTGAAACAGCAATCCTTATCTGTGAGTATATATACTGATGTAACACTAGGAAACAGGGAAATGGAAAGGATACACAGAAATAAAGGAAAAGAAAGAATCTGAAGGGAGGAGATAGTAGGTAACAGATGTTATGGGGGGCAGTGGGGATAGTGGAAATGTTTGGCTGGAAGGGGAAGAGGGAGGGACATGCAGGGGGCCATGGATGGAGGGTGAGGGAACTCAGGACAGGGGGCATGATGGGAGTAGGGTGTTATTGGGGGGGATGGTAGGGATAATAGGGGCCCTGGTGCTGGGGAGCAGGGAGGGAGGTTGGGAGGGAGGAAAAGCAAGGAGAAATGAATAGATCTTGGGTAGCTGGGGAAGCCAGAGAGAAATGTGTTGTCCATGAGAAATGCACAGAGTGTCTGAACATTAGTACACACGTATACCTGAGTCTGTATAGCAAGCAACACAGTGCCAGACAGAAGAGACCTCCCTTTGAATGGAGCAAGGAAGAGACAACAGGTGAGGAGATTAGCAGGATGTAGATGATATCATGGTCACTGGCCTTGGCTATGGGACTCTGTCTGCTTCACAAATAGAACAAGAACTCCAGCTGTGAGGACAGGGAAACTCAGGGCTGTGAATGTCAGAGCCTGCCCCAGTGTCCCTTCCTTCATAATATAGAAAGGTCACATATTTGGCGGGCTGTCCCTGCAGTGAATGTTGGCATGCTGATAATCTAGACACCTAATACACTAATCCATGTCTAGAGAGAAATGCAAACTGTCACAAGACCAACTTCAGTGTTTCTCCTTTATTCACAGAACCCACACAGTGTGCCTCAATGGGCTCATTAAGCCAAAATACACCCTTTTCATGGAACACCAAGTAAAAGAATGTTATAAAAAAGGGAGTAATTCTCAATTGTTTGTGCCCCTGGTTGTTTCCTCTCCTTTCTCATGTGACACATTGAAGATAGTTTTTCTCTTTCAGCCAAACATTTCCACTCTCTTGTTTCTATTTTGAATCACTATAAGTAATAACTAGAGTATTTGTTCAATGAGCAACTACTTATTGAAATACCACCAATGACTCCTTCATTTGCTTTGTTCATGGAATACAGTTATTGGTGAGTACAATAAGTGCTCATATACTACAGTAAGTTATTGTTTCCACCAGAAACATTGGAATCTTGATTATATATTTATTTAGTGGATCAAATTGAAAAGACCTAACACAGTTCCATTCAATGTTTCTGTCAATACACATACTGTATCCAACCACTTATTAGAATTATATTTTTATGAGTGCTTTTCTATATATTTGAAGTTATTTTACTGAAAAATTGTAAGCTTCATGCAGAACGGGCCAAGCAATCTTAATACTCACCTTTCCACCAGCACCTCCTATAGCCCCCCAAATGGAATCCATGCATTCTTTCATCTGTTTTATAATCTTTTGTGTCCTTAGTATTCCCAAATGACCTCAGTGCAGGTTCATCCACCAAGGTCTAGTCAGGCTACACAGAGTACCTCGCTTTAGGAGACTATCTCATCCTCACCCAATAGTAATCAGTTGCCAATATTTCTTAAACTAATGATGAGGTCTCCTACCCATTCCCCCAGTTCCATGCTGGGTTTTTGTCTGCTTAAGTTTGCATGCTGAAACCATTGCTGTAGGTTCATATGAGAGGGTTCCAGGAGCCTGTATGATTCTACATCCATATGATCACACATGTCCTTTTTGGCTCTGACAATCTTTCTGACCCCCTTTCCACAAATTTCCCTGAGCCCTGGGTGAGTAAAACTTAATAGAAGATTCTGTCCATGGATTCAAACTCTGTATATGTCTAACCTCCATGATTTAGCCATTTGTGACATTTTATGTTACAGGCATTTTTTTTTTTTTTGCATATGGGAGACTCATTAATGAGAGATTCATTGGTGACTTCTTAACCTCTTGTTGTATATTGTGTGAGTCTTGGGTGTAGAGGCAGCATTGTATAGTGCTGCTTAGGCATGGGCAGTCACAGACAATGTCTGTGTGTGACCAGCTGTGTAACTTTGTATTAGTCTCCATCTTGTGCCAAAGAGACTTCTTTGATGAATGGTTACTGTGATACCTAACTGTAAATATAAAGATATATATTTTACATTTAGTAAGAAGTTACATTAGCCTAGGGATGTGACATCTTTGGGGATTTCTCTAAGATATATGAACAGATCAGCCATGTGTATTTGGTTATGATTACAGTATCACATGTCAATTTCCTCCAGTTGAGTATGCTCTAAGACAAATTAGCTAGTCATTGATTGGCATCCAATTAAAAGTGCCACTACTGCACCAGTGTCAAATGCTGTACCAGTCATCAATGTGGTTATTTGGTCATTAAGGTGATGTTGTTCCATTGACTGATTCTCTCTTGGATACTTGCATAGTGTTCTCCAGTGGCTTCCAAGTCTGTTACAGCCCCATTACTCCAAATCTGGTCTCTAAAGAATGTCCTGTCTTCAGCAATAGGATCTTAAGTTCAGGTTCTGGGAGATAATCAAGAACTGTGGCATCCTTTTTCTTAAGGTTTTAATTTTAATTGCATATAGATTTTAAGTATTCCTTTATAATGTTCTTGATCTTTTAGTTGTCTGTTGTGATGTTTCCCTTTCAGCTCTGATTTTCTTGATTTGGGATTGCTCTTTCTTTTTTCCTTTCTTTCTTGTATTCTTTCTTTCAGTTAACTGGGCCAAGAGTCTGTCTCTCTTATTCAAAGAATCGGCTGTTGGATTCATTAATTCTTTGTATTCTTTACTTTGTTTATATTTAAATAATTTCTGCTCTGATATTATTATTTCTTCTTGTGTGGTAGTTTGGTTTTTTCGTTGTTTTGTCTTTCAAAATTTTAAATCCTTTATTTGTGCTCATTTTGATTTTTTAATGTAGGCACTTAGAGCTTTACACTTCCCTCTTAAGACTGCTTCTATAATTTCATAGAGGTTTTGTTGGATTGTACTATATTTTTCATTTAATTTCAGGGATACTTTTATTTCTCTCTTAATTTCTCCCTTGAACCATTCATAATTCTGTGGTATGTTGCTTAGACTTAATGACTACATGAAGTTATGAGGGCATCTTCTGGTGTTGATTTTAAGCTTTATTGCATTTTGATTTGATAGAATGCATGTAATTATTTTAATTTTTTGTTTATTGGGGTTTGTTTCTTCCCTAGCATGTGGTTGATTTTGGAGAATGTTCTGTGATGTGCTAAATAGAATGTGTGTTCTTTGGTGCTTGCATGAAATATTCAGTAGTTGTCTGTTAGGTCCATTTGATGTATGGTATTAATTCATGTCTCTCTATTCTCTGTCCTGTTGGCATGTCTAATGGAGACGATGGGGTATTGAAGTCCTCTACTCTTAGTAAAATGTGATTAATCTGTTTCTTAAAGTCCTATAGTACTGTTTTTATGAAGTTGGGTGCACCAAAGTTTGGTGCATATATGTTCATGTTTGTAATATGTTCTTGGTTAATTGCTCCTTTCATAATAATGAAGTGATCCTCTATATGTCTTCTGATTAGTTTTAGTTTGAAGTCGATTTTGTCTGATAAAATGACAAGTCTTAGTCATTTTTCAGTGCCATTTGTTTGGAATATTTTTCCATCCTTTCACATTAAGGTAGTACCTGCCCTTGAAGGTGAGATGGGTTTCTGGCATACAACAAAAGGATGAATTTTGTTTCTTCATCCATTCAACTGGCCTATATCTTTTGACTTAGCAGTTCAGTCCATTGATATTTTAATCTATTATTGAAAGATGTGTATTGGTTCCCATTATTTTAAAGTCTCTTTGCATCTTTCATCGAACTTTGTGGTTCCCAGTAATACCTTCATTTAGTTTATTTTTATTTCCCCTTGAGTGTAGTCATTCCTTTCTTCAGCTCTTTGTGCTGGTTTTGTGGATGTTAATTCTTTCAGCCTATTCATGTCATAGAAGATTTTTCTTTCTGCTTGAACTATAATAGACATTTTTGTGGAGTAAAGTATTCTAGGTTGGTATGTATGGTCATTTTGAACTGGGAATACTGTGGTCCAGGCTCTTCTGGCTTTCATAGCTTGCATTTGAAAGTCACCTGTAATTCAGGTGGGTTTTCCTTTATCTGTGATTTTTTTTTCTTTTGAAGCTTTCAGAATACTTTCTTTTTTCTGTATACTTAAGGTTTTTACTATCATATACTGTGTGGAGTTTCTTTTATGGTTCTATTTGCTGTTTGGTGTGCTTCTTGTATTTGTATGGGAATTTGCTTTCTTAATTTGGGGAAATTCCTCTACAATCTGGTTGAAGATCTGGTCAATACCATTACCCTGAGAGTCTGCTCCTTCTTCTATGCCTATGATGTGTGGGTTTGTTTTTTTTCATGGTGTTCCACATTTTCTGTATATTCTATTTCCATTTTGTAAATTTTTATAATCTTTGTGGAGTGCTCCAGTTCTTCAACTTTATCATTCAACATTTACTCTGTTTCATGTTTCATTCCTTCTATTGGTGAGGCTTTCCCCTGTTGTTTAAATTTGCTTACTGAATACTTCACTTCATCATTTCAGCCTGAGTTTACTTTAATATTTCTTTCTCTTTTCTGAATTCAGTTAGAAATTTTTCCCTTTTCTACTTTTAGTTCTTTGATTTGTTTGTTTGTTTGTGTTCTTTAAATTCATTGAATTCTTTGATCATGTTTATGTTTGTTCCTTTAAACTCTGTATCCTGCATTATCTCTATGGGGTTCTTATTCTAGAACTCTTCTATTGGACTGGTGATGTTTCTTGAAGACATATTATTTGGGTTTTTCATCTTATTATTTTGTTGTTGTGATCTTGGCCTGTGTATTTCTTATGTTATTTGTGATCCTGAGGTGAGACTCCAGTCTTCTTTTGTTGAGTTGAAGTCTAATTCTGTTTGTATACTTGATGTGACTTGGTTATATTATTATTGGGCATAAAATCTGGTCGGTCAAGGTTTCAGATTCTCTCTTTTGATATTATATTGGAGGGACCAAGATGACTTTAGTCAAGCTGCTCCAGAGTTCCCAGAGAGGCACAGGTGAGGCAGATCAGATGCTCTCAAGCTCTCCCTTATGGTCTGTGTCTCTTTAGCTAGAAGGCCCAGGACAATTTGGGAAAATTGCTTGGGAGAGGATGAATTCAGGCTTTCTCAGGAAGTCTACAAGGTCTGGGTCCACAAAAGGGCACAGAAACTGAGCCTTGAAGCAGTGGAAAGGGTTGCAGATTGGACCAATTTGGCGAATGGACACAGTACAATTTGGAGAGCTTATAGCCCACCAGAGGTAAGAGGGAAGTTCAGAGATCTGGGGGACCATGATTAAGAGTATGCCTGTGCCCAAGGCTAGATGGAGGATGGGATGTGGGGTGGGTGAGTTTAGAGTTGCTGAGGTGGTAGGGAAGTGGATTTGCAGTGGGGACAATCAGATTTACTACGGAAGAAGGCTGGTCTCCAGAATCCAAGGCATGTTGAGGAAGGAACAGCCTGTATAGACTCTACAAAGTAGACTGAATAATTGAGCTGGTCTGAGTATAGGGTAAAAGGATACAGTGAGTGGGTCTGGACTAAGAGGGTAGTCCAGATATCTTGGGTGCAAAGAGCAAAATCAGGCTGGTGACCAAGGCTTAAAGCTAGAATAATAGGCTCTGGGTCAAGGAGGATGGAGTGTGGTAGGAGAGTGGAAATGCATTTTACAGGATCAGACTAATCAATGAAGGATGCCTTGATAAACCTGTTTTTGACTCTAAACAGGCCCTAGTGGTGAAATGCTTATGTTATACAAAACATATCTAAGCCCAGAGGTAAATGTGAAGCAGAAGCAATCATTTCTTAAAATTAAGTTATATTCTTAAGCAATAGGAACCATGTTGTAATTTAACTATTTTAACATCTATGAGAACTTATTTATAAGTCATTTGGATAAAATAAATTACCAATTTTCTAATAAATGTTTCCTTAGTATTAAATATAGGTCTAAATACTCACAACAATCTCACAACAAAACACAAACCTGGACACCATGATGAAAATTCTAATCAGAATCTAATGTGACTTTATAATTTAAAACTTCAAAATAACATTTAAAGTCCTTCACAGTTTATACAATGCTGAGATTCTTTAGTTTTGGAGCACATTTTCCATTGTTAATTAAAATATGAACATATTGAAAACAATTAATTTTAGTGATGACAACAGTTTGTCCATTAATGGTCTGATTGGTCTCTAATTCTTCATAAGTGTATATAAAATAATTTATATAAATATAAATTCTTAAAAGACAACAGTACTTTATACATACACAGAACACATACACATACATATGTATATATATAAGAATTTCATCTTAGAAGTGACTGTCCTGAACAGAATCACATCCACTGTTGCTAGGCATAAGGATTTTCACTTGAAGAAAGCATTTTGTAAATGTCATTTACATTCTAATATACTACATGTTCCTAAGTGAGCTTTAAATTCAATAGGTGATGGAAAACAGATGTATACGTTTCATTTGTAGTCAGAACTAACCATAACCAAAAATTACAGTATGACTAAGACAAGCTAATGTTTAAGATGTTTTCATTAAAGGAAATTCCATTAATGGAGAGAGAGTAAAGAATGGGATGACAAGAAGTATTTAGTCATAATAAAGCAATACAAGATTGATCCATTATTAAAGACCATTAAAAACTGGCAATATCAAAAACATGAAGTACAGTATAAGAAAGTAGTTTTCTTGAGTATGATTTGATCACAGATATTTACAGTTAACTCTCTCCCTTGGTAGTATGCAGGAACTTCGAAAGAATGAGAAATGCCACACAAGTACAAAGTACACAGGGTCAGAGGAGCCAGATGACCTTCCTATGAGGAAGAAGAACATGGGAAAGATGGCACAGGAAACACGCATAAAGTGATATCACTGCCCAGAACCCAATAAGACACACTGTAGAGAACAATTCTGAATTAATTCTCAGAGATGTCTAGAGGTTGTTCTGAGTATAAACAAAAGCACATAGTAATTTTTATAAAATAAAATAAATATAATAAAGGTTAAAAATAGCCATTCTGAATATGTTGTAATTGTTTCATTTTGTTTCAGGCTGTTCTCTGGAGACAAGAGACTGAACTGGCTTAGGATATATTGGGGATCAACTCTTAAAATACAACCCAGGAGAAGCCATGTGTTTCTGTGTCTGACCCAGGTGCCAGAATATGAGTCTGGAGGTTTTCAAACGGGTCTCTGGCATAGAAACAGAAGCACAGATGCCACATGCCTATTTTTAGGAACCTGAGATGCTCTCCCAAGTTGTAGAAACCTCTGTCCAATTCAGACCAGTTTCCTATACTGGCAGGAATTTTAGGAATAGCTAATGAAAATGCAGTTCAGTGCAGACTTAAGCATAAGAGTTACAGGCAAAAGAGTTGTTCCCTGGGAGAAAAGTGCAAGACACAGCCAAACCAGCAGAGTTTCCCAGAAAAACCTTGTCCCTCCCCCAAACAGGCCACATCTGCCTGGAAACAGAGCCCCAATGCAGGAGACAGAGGCTGAAGAACAAGGCCTGAAATTTGAGACAGAGAGACAAGTCCCAGAATTTATTTTCAACTCTGAACATGAGTTAACATACTAAATCACATCTATAACCATCTGGAGTTTTGTTTTCTCAAACCATTTGATCCTACGAGCTCTGAAAGCAACACAAACCAGACTAAATATTGAATCTGAAATACGTTCAAATCAAGGAAATAAGGGCTATCTTAAAACAAACACTAGGAAAGCAAGGCCAGACTGAAAGGTATCTAACAAATAGGTCAAATACTGTTCTGTATAAACGAATAGCACTTAAAAGTAATAGAGACAATGTTCAATAAATTTTAAGTTGTTTAGAGTACCCAAGTTTATAAAGCCTTCCAATGCATCATCAAAATATCCATATTTATAAATCTGCACATGTGTATTTTAACTGGGCATGCCAAAATAAAACAAAAGTAGTTATTTTGTACAGAATAAAAAAATGAAAAAAATAAACTAAAATGGCCAGTTTTGATGGAAATAGCATATGAAGATATAGTCATAGACATACAAGACAGAATTATGTGAGATTTCAACACATGAGAAAACTTACAGACAATAATAACACGAAATCTCAACCAACACATGAAAACAATCATCATAGACACATATAATATAATTACACACAAAGTAAGTGATTCCGAAATGCAGTAATCAAGGACTTTGATTAGGATGGCCTAATTTAAATAGGCACTTATCTTTTAAATCCGGGTGAGAGGAGAACACTTCCCCTATAATCTCTTTCTAGCAATGGGGCAGTTCTCTCTTCTGTTCTGGTAGGTGTGAGGCTGGGTTTTAGGATTTAAGTAGCCTCCATCCAGATACAGGAATTTTTCCTCAGCATGGCCTGATTTCAAACCACCCGACTCACAAAATGTTTTTAATTTGGAGGCTTTTATCTTAATGTCATAATAGCCTAGTTATTCCTGTTAAATTCCTGTTCTACCCAGATGGAGCCAGCACCACGGAATCACGTGAAAGTTTAATCATTCCCTTTTCTGCCTGATTCCTGTTTTACCTAAATGTGGCCAGCACCTCAGAGTCACCTTGAGGTTTAATTGAGCCCCTTTCCTTCCTGATTGGAGGCCAGTGCCATCTTGGAATCACGTCAAGACTTTGTATGCAACCTCCTACTGGGATCAGCCCACAGTGAAGTCTACCTGCCTACCCTGGGGGACTCTTACGTGATCTGGATATCCATTCTGGATCTCTGTCTCGTCCCACCTGATGACAGCTTCCAGTCCAGGGCTATGCAGGTCTCTCTGGCCTCCTGGAGAAAAGTCAGAGAGAAAATTTTTCGGGGCTGCGCACTTCTCTGTTCCAGGGGCTATGAGTACTACAGGGTCCAGAAGCCTCTATTACCAAGGAGGGGTAGGGTGGCGTGATCTCTCTGGGGGTCTCCAGAAATGTTACCGAAAAATCAGAGGCCAGCAGCCAAAGTCAGGTGAGGAGTCGGGGAGTTTAATCTGCTATCGGGACTGACACAGAGATCCTTTCATAAAGGAGTCAGCCCCTTGCATCAATTTTAGGGGCCATACATACTCATGTGAGGAATGCAGTAAATGGTAAATAGCACACCAATGGTAATTTGCAGGTAACATTGCAGGAGCGTAGTACATTTGGGAAACAAAGCTTCTATCAGAGTAACCGAGGGGGCAGAGGGGACATTCCTGTCTGCTTTCCCCAAGTCTGTCTCCAGTCTCAGAGCTTCTCTTACTCTGAAGTTCTTAATTACCAGCACATTGCAAGGTCTTTTAGCAACTATCTGAGCTGCCTTCTTATATCCATTATAGTTTCACAAACAATAACTTGGCGAAAGTATGCGTGGCTTTGTAGTCCTGGACCTAGAGAGGACAGTGGCTGACTCTTGCCTCCCAGAAAGAATTTTCAGGACAGAGCTCAGCGCATCTGATTTCAGCCACATAAAGTATTCGACTCCAGGAAGCAGTTTGCTCCTGGACAGCGTCGTTGAAGTAGCAAACGTGCTCCCCTGTCTTCAACTCCCATGCACAGGGATAGAAACAGGAAGCTCAGAACCCACACTGGGCAGTGGCTTCTGGGAATGAACTCAAGTTGTCAAGCTTTCAAGGAAGCATTTCTGTTATCTCCTGAGAACTACTTTACTTTCTCTGAGTGTCCTCCACAATGTCTTCCCTGTGACTGGACCAATTTCCATTCCCGCCAGCAGAGTGCGAAAGTTCCCTTCTTCGGACACACTTGTCAGCATTTGCTGTTTTCTTTCATAATGACACCAAGTATGTCTGGAGTGAAATATAATCTCAATGCAGCTTTAATTTGCATTTTCCTGATAACTAACAATGCTGGACATTGTTTCAATTTTTTTGGCCATCTGTAATTTACTTCTGATATTCATTTCAATATTTACTTATTCATTTGGGGTGTTTTTTCTCAGATATTGAGTGTTCTGAGTTCTCTAATGTAGATATGAATATTCTTTCAGATGCATAGCTTGCTGTGAATCATCCTCATTTATAAGTCGACCTCTACTCAATTCTTTCCTTTCCTGTACAAAAGCTTTCAATTTTACAAAATCTCATTTCTCAACTCTTTACATATGTCAATTACATTTGATATTTCTTTGGTGTTGTTTTGTGTTGACTGCCTGTCTATTACCAAGAGTGTGGTATTAAAGTCAAGTGTGATAATTATACTGCAGTCAGTCTGTGTTTCTTTATCTCTTGGTGTCTATGAAATTTGGGGTGCTGATGGCTGATGCACATGTATAAAATTCTACTGTCCTCTGTAGACATTGTTTCTCTTACATTAAAAAAAAATCTGTATTTCTAGGGGCCAGAGAGATGGGTCAGTGGTTAAGAATACTGACTGTTCTTGTAGAAGACCCAGATTCAAATCCCAGCACTCACACAAGACAGCTAACTGTAACTCCAGTTCCAAAGGCTCCCACACCCTCTTCTGTCCTTTGCAGGTAGAATACAGGTGCATCTATATGAAGGCAATGCATACATACACATAAAATAAAAATGATAAATAAAAATATTTTTTAGAAAAATATTTTTTCTTCTGCTGAATTCAGTCTTGAAGTCTATTTTATTATATAGCAATATATCCACACCTGCTTGCTTTTTAATACTGTGTGCTAAGTGCACTTTTTAAAGTTCTTTGATTTTAAGCATATGGTTCTTTGCCAGGCGTGTGTTGTTTTAAGTTTTTAAAAAGTTGTTGTATTCTGACTGGAGAATTGACAGCATGATAGGAAGGAGTTAATATTAAGACGTGTATAGGAACTCTGGACATTTGTTTTCTAATGCTTGGTCATTCACTTATTTGCTGGGCTAGTGTTGCTTCCTTAGCTCTCCTGTGTCCTCATGGAACTATTTAATCATCTTTCTCTTCAATGTGTGGAGCTCCTCAAGTATGTTGTGTAGTCTTAGATTAGCGGCCTTTCTCTTTTAGAAAGGTTGACCTTTCTCTTTTAGTCATGAAGTAGAGAATTATTGAACAGAGTTCTGCAGCTGATTTCAGAACTTGAAATAAACTGTTCCTTATCCTCCTGGCCTTTAGAATGTCTGCTGAAGAAGCTGCTCTTATTCCAATGGATTTCCCATGGGATTCGGTTGGTGCTTCTCTCTCTTTTCAATATTGTTTGTTCTGTAAATTTGGTTTTAACCATAATAGGAAATGAGGAGTTTCTTTTAGGGTCCTTTAGGTTCTTGTGTATGTTTCATTCATAATGCCCCTTGATCTTGATGGGAGAGAAAATATTTGGCAAAGAGACTAAGGAAGAAACCCCTGCACATCCTGATATCTACTCATCCAGATCTGAGCAAAAACGGCTGGAGAGATGGATCAGCAATTAAGAGCACTGGGTGGTCTTGGAGAGGACCCAAGCTCATTTCCCAGCACCCACAGGTGGCTCACAGCCATCTATACCTCCAGTTCCTCTTTGGGGCACCCTTGGCAATGTATATATAGGTGGATGCATACGCAGAAAAAGATCACATACATATAAAAGAAAAATACATTAAAATACATTTTTAAGAGCTATGAGACTGGTGTGGTGTCACATGTGTTTAATAATAGCACTTGGGAGGCAGAGGCATGGGCACAGGCAAGATGACCTCTGTGAGACTGAGGGAAGCCTGATCTTCATAGGGAGTTCCATGGCAGCTGGGACTACAGGGAGCCCCTACCTGAAACACACACACGCACACACAACCCAAAAAAATCTTGGTCTAATTTTTTCTTCCCTATATTTTAATATAGCATTTACATTTGATATTTATCTAGGGATACTACACCTAAAGTAGTGAAGAACACTGTATGGCTCAAATAAGTGAAGGCAGGAGATGGGGAATGATGAAGTCTGTAATTTTACATGTATTTACTGATAGTGTTTTGTGTGCACATGCCCAGGTGCACATGTGGAGGGTGCAAGACAACTTAAAGATATGTATTGGAAACATATATTGAAAATGCACAATTGAGCATTTTCAGATGGCTTATGCAGTTCCCTCCTGTCTTGATTGATATAACTGAGTTCAGACAATGAAGTCAGAGCCTTAACTAGAGCATGTCATTTAGCAGAAACTAACAACAACAACTCCCCCCAACAACTATACATGTTTCTCTGAATTGCAGACACAATGTCTCCCAGGAACTGCACATGTTATTCTGCCTGGCTGCATGTAAGTTTTCCAGTATTGTAGAAACAATGTACTCTGTGAAACTGCTGCAGGTGCACCGTTCAGGGGACCTGCCTGGCTCCAGTGTGTGCGGTGGTGAAAAGGGGGAACAAAATGGAGTCAGTTTGGCCATTTCGCCATAAATTAGAAGTTGTGAAAGCACAGCATGGAGAGCTTCTTGAGTGTATCTCAGCAAAGAGCGACAGGAGTGCGGTATAGGCACTGCATGGCCCTGACCCTTCAGGCCTCTTAGAAAGTGCGGCTAAGAAGAGAAGACCTGGATTCTATGACAAGCCTTCATGTGCCTGCATGGAAATTCTAGATCCTTGGAGGATATCGAACTCTAGACTCCACATTAAAGTCACCTATGTTGGCTCAGTGCCTTTCTACATCTGAGACAAGAGGACAAATTCCTAGGACATTGACTGTGGATGTGAGTGTCCTCATGCCCAGGAGGACATCCATAACTGCTGACAGCAATACCTGCTCTGACAGACCAAGCAAGTTCTGTGTGAATTGCAGGCACCTGGGAGTTGAACAAGCTCTGTGCATGAACAGAAAGTCAAGGATAGGAAATGCTCCCACATCATTTTAACTTCTCCTGTCACTTAGGCACAGGTGACACTAGCCAATCAGGGCTTCAGGGCGTGCTGCCCAATCAGAAGCTCTGATTGGAGATGGGAGGCGGGCTCTATCCCTCGCCTTGTTTCCGGGTGGGGTGTTGCAGTCTGGGAAACGTGGCGGAAGGAAGCCCCGGAGTGATGCATGCTGAGCGCCGCTGCCGGGGGCTGCGCTGTAGCGCGGACGAAGCCGGAAGCCGGGCCATGGTAAGCTTGGTCCCTGCTTTCCCCAGACAGGAGGAGCGGCCGTGGAGCCGCCGGGGAGCGGGTTGTAGTGGGTTCTCACGGGGTGGGTCCCGCAGCCTGACCAGCATCCTATGCGGTACCGGCGCCCAGGTTCCCCGCGCGGCTGCCTGTGGCATTTTCTGCTGAAGCTGCTTCTGCGCCGGGCACTGAGCGGCAGGCTCCCTTTGACTGACCAGAGCGCTGATCTTGCTTTTGGTACTGTGTGTTCTTTCTTTGAAGACGCTCCCGCTCCCTTGGCCTCCCAGCTCCATCCCCCTCAGTGGAATTCCCCGACCCGCTTCCCCTGCCTCTCATCCTCCCTTCCCTGTTTCACTTTTTCTTATTCTAAATGAAGCTCTCCTCCAGTATGTGAATTTTTTTGATAAAGATTTCTTTTCCATCATATGTATGTGTATGTATGTGTGTGCACCCACGAGTGGAGGTGTCCACAGTGGTCAGAGGACAAATGATTCCCCTGGAGGTGGAGTTAAGAATTGCTTTGAGTGATTCAAGCACTGAAGTGGCTGTTTGGAGTTGAACACAGGTCTTCAGTGACACTGGTACATACTCTTAACCACTGAGCCATCTCTCCAGGCCCTCTCCAGATTTTAGAGAGAAGCCTTTTCTTTTCCATAAGGCCCCCTGCATGTGTGGCCTCTCCTGTATACGTGTGTACGTCAGGTTAGTTGATACACAGAGAAGTGGGAAGTGGGGACCTAAAAGGAGTGAGCTGAGATAGAAAAGACATGGGGAACCAAAACCTCTGCAAAGAAGGGATCAGACTCTGAGCAGTGTTGTTGTGGAGCCCAGGCTGTTTCAGTTCTTGCTTGTGGAGACCAAGTGACCTCTGTCTTGCCCTCCGGCGAATGTAACATCCTGACACTTGTTGATATCAATTATGTTATTCAGTCTCTTAAGTGCCTCTTACAGTTTCTTATTGTTTACCAAACAAGGTCCCCCACCCGTAGCTGCCTTGGGCTACACATGCCTTTGGCTCCTGGTTCTTCCAATGACTTGTCTCCTAGCAACCCTAGTCCACCACACCCTACCTAGCCCCTTGCAGCTACAGTATATAGAGCTCTGTAAAGAATAAAGAATTGCCGATTTGATCAGAAGACTGTCCTGCACAGGCAGATTCTCGGAGTTGATTGAATTGAGATTGTGTGTTTGTGTATGTGCCTGTGTTCATCTGAATGCAGGTATGTGTGAAGGTGTTCTCATGTTCTTGGAGGTCAGAGGTCGACAGTGAGTGATGCCATTTTTCAGTTTCTTCAGTTTTGAATTTAGAAATTTTATTACTATTTCATATGTGTGTATATCATGTGTGTAGGGGCTCACATTTGCCATGACACATTTGTGAAGGCCTGAGTACAACTTTTTGAAGTTAGTTCTCTCCTTTTATCTTTATGTGGGTTTTTTGGTTTCACACTATTTTCCAGGTTTACCAGGAAGTGCTTTTACCCACTGATACATCTCGATATCCCCGAAACCTTCTTTATCAAGGCAGGCTTTCTCACTGAAGAAACAGTATACCAATTCTCTAAGACTAGCAGCCCAGCAGGCCCCAGACATCCTGTAGTCTCCACGTCCTCTACTGGGATTGGAGGCCTGTGCGCTGTGAGCAGCTTTTACTTTGTCCTGGGGATCCAGTTACTTGTCCTTATGCTTATGTGACAAGCACTTTCCAGGTGAGCCATTTCCTCAACACTAAATTGAGGTTTTATTTAGCCTTTTACAGGTGTTCTGAAAGGAAACGAGCTCTGAACTCTGTATTGTGTCTTGGAATTGGATCATTAGAGGTAGAGATGTTCTTTCTTATCTTACCAACAAAAGACTGAAGGTGCATGATTAAAGGGTCCCTTTGGGAACAGCCATTGCCTTATGGCTTGTGACTTTAATACAAATGGAAGCCTGGCTTATGTCTCCAGCATCTGATCAAACTTCCATCAAGGGAAGAGAGAGGAGATGCAAGGAAGCTGAATCTGTGCTTACGTTTGTCCAGGAGTGTTTTGAAAGGTGATAAGTCAAGCAAGATAGCGGTGCATTGGGAATGGTTCTGGGGGGTGACTGTTAGATGAGTCCATTTAAAAACATTTATTTATGTGTATGAATGCTTTCTCTGTGCTTATGTGTATGTACCAAGTGGGTGCGGTTCCCATGGAGGCTAGAATAGGACACTGTATCCCCTGGAAGTGGAGTTAACCACCATATACATGCTGGAAACTCAACCCTGGACCTCTGAAACAGCACCACATGCTCTTAACTATTTACCCATCTCTCCAGCCCTAGAGTTCATCTTGATGGAATGGCTGGGTAGACACCGCCAGTCCAATTAGGATTAACAGTCAAATCTACAGTCCTCCATGAGCGTTCAGTTCTGGTGTCTGAAGAAATCATAGACTCTTGGACAAGGTAGTCAGACGAAGTTGCAGGCAGGATCAGCGTGCCAAATGATTAAAAATGACACCATAATGGTATTTTAACATAGCAGCGAAGGAGTATGAGAGTAGTCATCAGAAACTGAAGATGTCCAGACCCAGGACAGAGTCCAGAGATATGTCAGCATTGTCCTGAGAGCAGGTGGGCAGCGTTTGCCACTGGAATAAAGATGTGGCTTGTAACTTTTAGGAAACTATAACCTTGGTCCGGGAATAGTTTCAGAGTTCTCGCTGGAGTAACAGGGTCAGGATGAATTCCCTGAAGTGGGTTTTGCTGTACTCTAAGACATGGAAAGGATAAAAGGAAACACAATTTAAAGTTAAAATTTATGTGATAGGTACCAGAAAGGAGAGAGGGTCTTGGATATCATTAGGTTCTGGAGGTTTGTGATGCTGGATTTCACTTGATTCTCTTCAGAGTGTAGAGGGAGATCTAGAGGCTCCCAGGAGTCCTGCTCATGAATTTCTGGAGGATAGATGAACCCATGGTGTATCAGGTTGGGGTGGTCATCAAGGGACTAGGCAAGTTCATTCATGAGAGAGGCAAAGGATTTACTGGGAGAGACAGAAAACCAAAATATGGAAAAAGGAACAGAAACTGCTTTACTGATGTAAGCAAACAGCTCCCTTTTGGAATGTGAGGGGTCCTCAAGCTGGGAGTCTACCCAAGAGGATCTTTTACAACACTGGATCCTCTCTTTGTCCTTATTGGTCGTGATTGGATGTCCACCCCCAGTGGGCTCTTCTTTCTTGTCACTCTCCACCACAGTGTCTTTTGGGAACAAGTTGTTGCCATCTTAAGGAAGCTGCTCTGACTTTTCCTATCTGCTTGTGTGCCTTCTCACTCTCTCTCAGTAGAAATATGCCTTGCAGCCTGATTGCAATTAGGGATTTGAACTTGACCTGATAATGTCTGGTCCAAGCAGCTTCACGTGGTCTTTTCCTGTAGGAGGCTTTTAAGATTGACCCGATCCCCTGGTTTAATGTGAAGCAATGATCCCAAAATGCTGAGCTTAGACTTGGGCCTGTGCTTATCCTGGTAGTTATTATGTACTTGACAGTCTGTCCCAGTGACAGCACTGACTATGAGCCTGTAAGGAACGGGTTTATTTGTGGTCAGAGAGAGCTGAAACTTCAGGAGCGGTGAGTGTCTGCTTTAGGAGACCGAGAGACTATGTCATCCCTGTTGTCTAGTCTAATGGATCTTGCTCTGATCCTCTTAAGGCCTGCTTTCTGATTGCTGAACTATGTAAAGAGCTAACCATGCTTCCACACCCAGAAGGGCACAACTACAATGTAAGCCAAAAATACATCCTTCATCTGTTATCCTTTTAAAATTCTTGTTAGGTGTTTGGTCACAGCAAGGAGAAAAATACCCATCTCCTGGTGCTCTTCATGCCTTTAATGGTGTGCTCGCTAATAATTGTGTCTTCTTTGCTGTAGGTTTATCAGTTTTACTAATATCTGTGTGCATACATACATGTATATATACATAAACACATATTTACATTCACATATGTGTATATATGTATGTGTTTACCACTCTGTCATTGAGGTCACCGTGATGCTCCATCCTCCAATTCTAGAGTGCTGAGATTATAAGTATGAGCCGCTGTGCCTGGGTTTTTATTGACATTTTGCAGAATCAGTGTTGTGGTTGTTGGTGTTTTCTATTGATTTCCTGTCTGTAATTTCAGTTTCCAGTTGTCATTTTCCTGTGCTTTCTCCATTTTCTAATGTGGGAGGGCAAGTGACTGACATTTGCTCTCTTCATTTGTGCTAGTCCAATTCATGCCTGAATATTTTCCGAACGCTGCTTAGGTTAAGGCTGTCAGGGCCTGAGCTGACTGTATCTGCGTTTTTGGCCTCTTATTCCAGAATGAAATAAATCCCACATAGATTTCAAAGTAGGGAAGAAACTATTCAAAAGCAAAGAAACAGTATAGATGAGAGAGAAATCTACCACAAGAAAGCATTAGGCTGCATGAGTCAGAAAGAACTCAAGGGACATCTGTGTACACACACATAGAGAATATGTATTCATGCGTATTGTACTTTTGTGTATTGAGTCCAGAATTTCATTTGTTTTGATCACATTCAACCCCCCCCTTCCTCCAGCCCTGCACACTACTCCCTTCCTGATTTCATGTCCTCCATTGTTACCTATCCTTTATTTATTCATTTAATTTTGGTTGATTTTTTTTCAAGGAAGTAAGTGATCTCCTTAACTTTGATTATACATGTCAATTAGAGGTTTTTACAAATTGAATTTCTACACATTCTATATTTTCATCTTATATGGGTCCCTTCCCTATGTGCACCTTCTCCCTCCCCTCCTCGTCCCAGTCCATATATTCCATTATACTTTTTCTGCATTATTTAAAGGTCTGTGGAGTGAAACTTGTGTCCCCGTGTGTCCATCCGCTGAAGGCTGGTTTACCTACCCAGAATCACTTCTTTCAAAGTCTGATTCTTCCCCTCCCAGCAGTTAATGGCTGCCAGTAGTTCTTCAGCTAGGGTTGGGGTTTCCTATCGAGTTCCTGTCTTCTATGCTGGGAATTTGGCTTAAGCTGACTTGTGAACTTGTGCAGGCTGTCACCACTGCAGTGAGATCATGTGAGTAGCTGTCTAACTGTCTGGAAAACTTTCCTTATGATCAGCTACCACTTCTGGCTCTTAGTACCTTTCAGGCCTGTCTTGCACAATGATACCTGAACCTTGAGAGTCCAAAGTTTGATACAGGTATCCTATTCTGGGACAAGCCTCTTGTTCTCTGCACACTGACCAGTGTGGGTCTCCATTTTAGTCACCATCTGCAACATGAGAAAGCTTCACTGATGAGAACTGAGAACAATAAGTCATTAGGAATTAGTTTAATACTATTTTTATTTAGCCAAATCATATTAGTAGGCTCGCCTGAATGTCCTGTGACCTAGCTAGCCACAGACTGCCTCACCTGGTATCAGTGTCAGGTATGGACTCCAACTTGTGAAGTGGACTTGAAATCAAATCCAAAAGTGATTGTTTACTCACATAACACTGTGGCACCATTCTACCGCAGGGCATACCTGGTTAGGACAGTTCTTGTAGCACACAGGAGTCACAGCAAGTCACATTTGTGGTTAATCCTCTCTTTTAGTAGCATGCATTGCATCTTTCAGCACTCTTAAAGCTAATCAGTGGAGATGAAGCTTTGAAGTGAGTACCAGTTTGATTTCTCTCTGTTTGTTCCACAATATGTGTATGTAGTGTCCTCAGTAATAGGGTCTTACTGTGAAGTTCTTGTGGGAAACCCAGAGCAGAGGATTTGTCAGTGTTGAGTATCCATGGGAACCTGATCAGCAGGTTCAAAACAGGGAGTCTTGTGTCCCTGGACAGGACTCCTATTTTAAAAGTCACTATTGCTGGGGGAGGGAGGGAGATCATAAGAGCCACAGGTGGCACATGACTGTAAGAGATCAGTGTCTCACAGGCTCCTTTGACTTGTTCATATGAACCTAGTGCAATGGTGAGAGCATGCACGAGACCCAAGAAACTGAATCAGACAGAAACCAGCATAGAAGTGGGAATGGGCAGGAGACCACAACCTTAGCAAAGAACTATTGACAGATGATCACTGCTTGGTGAAGGAGAATAGATCTTTAGTGGAGTGACACTAAATAGGATGACTAGGCTCCAGTGAATGAACTCAAATTGAAGGATATTGGGTATAGAAAGTTAAGTTGATAGACCTTAACATATATGACAGATTGCATAAAATTCTGAGGGGAAGCTATGGGGTGTTGCAGCTGTGGTAGAGTGTCTAAATATGGTTAAACTGTAGTGTATGAAATCCACAAGTATTGAATAAAAATACACATTTTTAAGAAGGGACTGGAGAGATGGCTCAGTGGTTAAGAGCATTGTCTGCCCTTGAAGAGGACTTGGATTCACTTCCCAGCATATACATGGAAGCTAACAAGAATTCCTAACTACAGTTTCAGGGGATCCAACACCCTCTTCTCCCCTCTGTGGGCACTGGTTGGCACAGGTGCACCTGTGTATGTGCACACGATACACTCATACACATAAAACAAAGCAATAAATTAAAGATTTTAAAAAGATACAGGTAGTGCTTTCCTGGCATTGGACTTTTTGTTTCTAGCCTATGGGGTCTAGTGGAGCTGATATCTCCGTGTTATTGGTTAACTCCTTTAATGTCTTTATATTATATATGGATATAGTTCAAGAATATTCTATAGTGGTAAGTTTCCATGTGACATTTCTTTAAAATTGTTTTTTTGCAAACGATGTCTCCCTGTAGCCCAGGCTGGCCTGCAGTCATTATGTAGACTAATCTTAACACAGTCTCACTGAGATCCACCTGTCCCTGCTCCTCCCTCACATTCCAAGTGCTGTGATTAAAGGTTTTTGTCAACATACTGTTACTTATCTCTCTCCGCCCTCCTCCTCGTTGTACCCTCCCATCCCCATGTCCTTTCACCTTTCCTACTCTATTATTCTTTCTCATGGCCATTTACTAGTTTCCTGGAATCCATGGATTCTCCAATTGAAA
Organism: Eospalax fontanierii; assembly: GCA_035773235.1. Taxonomy (NCBI): domain Eukaryota; kingdom Metazoa; phylum Chordata; class Mammalia; order Rodentia; family Spalacidae; genus Eospalax; species Eospalax fontanierii. The sequence continues at coordinate 4,307,582 of CM069554.1, read as the reverse complement.
CGCGTATGTAATGATCTAAAGCTAGTGTCCACTTATGAAAGAGAACATGAGGCCTTTGTGCTTCTTGTTTTCAGTTACCTCAGTCAGGATGATTGTTTCTAGGTTCATCCATTTAGCTGTGAGTTTCTTAATTTCCTTTTTCTTAAGAACTAAATATTCCAGGTGTAAATATTCTATAACTTCATTGTCTTTTCATCTGTTGATAGAAATCTAGATTAAGTTTTCGGGTTATTGTGAATAGAGCAGCAGTGAACATGTTTGAACAAGTATCTGCGTAGTGCGATATGGATTGCTTTGGGTGGAGTTCCAATAGCGTATGACTGTATCATGTGGGAGATGTACTTCAGCTTTTTGGGTAATCTTCACGATGATTTCCATAGTGAGGACAACATTTGTCCTCATTTCTGTTTTCAATCTCAGTTGTTGTGACTTGAATAAAATGAAATGTCAGAGTTGTTCTAATTTGCATTTCCTTGACGGTCAAAAATGTTGAACAAATTCTAAATATTTCTCAGGCATTAGTATTTCATCTTTAGGAACTTTCTGTTCAGTTCTTTGCCCTGATTTTTAATTAAGTTGATTTTTTTTTTGGTTTGTTTGTTTCTTTTTAGATGTTTAGGTTTTTAATGTCTTTAGATATTGTAGATATGAACCCTGTGTCAGACATATACCTGAGAAATGTTTTTTTCCCATTCTGAAAGTTGCCTCTTCACTCAAAGGATGCTATCTTTTGCCATATAGAAGTCCTTTTGTTTCATGAGTTCCCATTTGTCAATTGTTGCCTTAATGCGTATGCTATATGAGTCTCTTTCAGAAAGTCCTTTCCTGTGCCTATTAGTTCTGGTGTATTCTCTACTTTCTGCTCTATAAGAGTCAGGATATTGGGTTTTTTGTTGAATTACTTGATAGATTTGGAGTTAGGTTTGTGCATGGTGAGAGATGGGGCTCTAGTTTCACTCTTCTGTATTAGCAGTCCAGTTTGCTAGCACCATTTCTTGAACATGCTGCCTTTTCTCCATTGTGTGTTTTGGGTCCATGTGTCAAAAATCACTTTGGATACACCTTTTTGGACTCTGGATATTAAACAGTCTGATCTGGGGTCTATGTTCACAAAGGCATGAGCTTTGTTCTTTTGGAAAAGTCTTCTGGGGAGGTGAATGCCTGGTCAAGTGTTATTTTTCTCAGATGTGAGTCCATATCTGGCATAGTGCTGCAGTTCAGGGCATTTTGTTAAGACTGAAATGGAAGATTTTAATTTATTTTAAGACTGCTTGTCTTATAGGACATCATTGTTCTTTAGGAATTAGTTTCGAGATATGTTTACATTATGTCATGGTCACTAAGGGTCATGGTGTAAATATTGATGGCCTGATTTTTATTAAGTTGTAAAATATTATTTGTGTTTATTGTGTATGTATGTGAATATGTACATGTCACAATTGTCAGGGGAACTGCTGTTTATTTTCTATTCTGTCTTTTGAAATTTTTGTGGCTTCCAGGGAACAGATTCAGGTCACCAAGCTTGTGTCCTAAGTCCTTTATCTACTGAGCCATGGCCCTGGACTCTTGACACCTGAACTTTAAAGTCTGGCAATTAATTTTGTTTCTTTGTCTTTACCTTATTTTTGGAAGTCCTTGCAGTGTGTTAAGCAAAACTTTACTCTGATGTTCTTTGACTTTGAAAGTTAGTAGATACTTGCTGATCCTAGCCAGTGTTTTGTTTACTACAAAACTTTGTGGTGTGGTGATTCATGAACTTTGCTCTAATAGTATAAAAAAAATCCTGAAATTTCTTGCCTTGCTCCCTGCCTTCCCCATTGCAGTCCTTTTCCCTTCACCTTTCTAAGGTGGGCGTTTTGCTAGGTTGCATAGGAGGACATGGATCTCTGAACTCATGTGAACCTTCTGTCTCATTCTTTGACACAGCTGTGTACCACACATGTCAACATGACTGATGACACTGAATTATTTTGGAAGCACATTGTCACCTTTATACTTACTTTATTCTCATTTGACATCACCTAAAATTTTTTTAAAGTATAGTTTTAGGATAATTATATATTGATTATGTATCATATTTGTTATTTGATTAAATTTCTACATGAGCTTGAGAGATGACTCAGAGGTTAAGAGCACTGTCTTCTCTTGCATAGGACCTGGATTTGATTCCCAACATGCACATGGCTACTAACAATCATTGGTAAACCCAGATCTAGGGATTCCATTGCCATCTGCTGACATCCAAGGTCACTGCACAACACGATACAATTACCTTCAATTACATGAAAAAGTTCATACTGTACAGAAGCCCTATGAATGTTGAAAATGTGGTAAAGCCTTTAGATCTCAGTGTTATCTTCGGTTAAATGAAAAAATTCATAGTGGAGAAAAACCTTATAAATGTAACCATTGTGGTAAAGCCTTTACATTTCCTACTTCCTTCTTGTTACATAAATCAAGACATCCTGGAGAGAAACTGTATAAATGTAAGCAATGTGTTAAAGCATTTATATGTAACAGTCATCTTCAATTACATGAAAAAATTCATACTGAGGATAAACCCTCTATATGTAAACAAAGTGGCAAAACCTTTAGATGTCACAGTCATCTTCAAAGACATGAAAAAACACATGCTGAAGAGAAACCCTATGCATGTAAACAATGTGGCAAAGCCTTTCCATGTCAACCTTACCTCCAGTTACATGAAAAAATTCATACTGGAGAAAAAGCATATGAATATAAACAATGTGGTGAAGCCTTTATATGTCAATGGTACCTTCAAAGACATGAAAAAACACATGCTGGAGAGAAACCACATGAATGTATACAATGTGGTGAGGCCCTTACATTTCCTACTTTCTTAACTGTTACATGAGTGAAAAATCATATGACTTTATACAGTGTGGTAAAGCCTTTACATGTCAACATTATCTTCAGTTACATGAAAAAATTCATAATGGAGAAAAACTGTATGAATGTAAACAATGTGGTAACGTGTTTTGACATCACAGTTATTGTCATGAAAACACACTGAAGCGAAACCATATGAATGTAAGCAATGTGGTGAGGCCTTTACATTTTCTAGTTCCTTACTGTTACATGAACGAAGACAGGCTGAAGTTAAACCGTATGAATGTAAACAATGTGGTAATGCCTTTACATGTAAACATTATCTTCATGTGCATGAAGAATTCATACTGGATAAAAAACATGAATGTAAACAATGTAGTACAGCCTTTAGATGTCAATTATATCTTCAGTTACTCAAAGGAATCCATACTGGAGAAAAACCACATCAATGTAAACAATGTGGTGAGGCCTTTACATTTCCTAGTTTCTTACTGTTACACAAATGAACGCATACTGGAGTAAAACGTTCTGAATGTAAACAATGTGGTAAAGCCTTTAGATGTCAACGTTATCTTCAAAGACATGAAAAAATTTATATTTTAGAAAAACCATGTGAATGTAAACTATATGGTATACTGAAGTGTGGGCCTTAGCCAGGCCTCCTGCCATGAGACATGGGGATGGGGCTCCAGTGGATGCAGCAGGTGTGACACTAGCTTCTGCCCCTTGCCTGAATGACCTGCCTAAGAGATGGAAGACACAATCAGGACCCCACCCCATAAGGGGATTGACTAACCAAAACTATAAGATCCCCTGAACTTCCGTGAATAAATGAGCTTGCAGCTACTCACCAACTGCTGCTTCCACCCAGCTTTCAGAGTTTGTGTCTTAATTCCACGCTCTCACCCTCATCACAGTCGAGACTCCGTGTCAACCTCAGGCTGGCTCTGAGCAGAGGGACCCCAGCATCTAGTGCCTGAACAGGGAACCTCGCCCCACCCCCTGCATTGATGAAACGCCCTCTCCCCCCCGCCCCTCCTCCGCCAGTGAGTAGGCCCCTCTGTGTTCTGTGTTCTGACCATTGCCCAGGGTTGCACAAGTGACCATCTTTTTCCCTTTCCCTGTGTTTGTCTTCTTTACCCCATAGGAATGCACACCTCGCTACACGGTCCTGAGGTCCGTGCTGGCCCCTCCCTTCTTGATTCATCCCGGTGAAATCACATGAGGGCCTGACCCCGCCCTGATTTCGGAGCTGAGATTTCCAAGCCTTTCCAGGGACACCATGTGGGCAGTTGGCTGTGGGGAAGGCTGATTTTCCCATCTTTCATTTAAAACCTCCTTCATGAGTAGCACCTGGTGGCTCGAGCTGCCCCTGGCTCACTCCTGCCTGCTGGGCTGTCGTTGAGGGTAATTGCCATACCCTGCTGCATTCCTAACACTAACATGTGGGTCCTGGAATACAACCCAGGTTCTCTGCATAGCAGCCATTGGTCTTAACCATATCTCCAGCCCTTAATTTTGGTTTTCTTAACAGCTAAATAATCTATTGTGTAAATGCTCCATATTTTCACTGTTTGTCAATTGATAAACATCTATGTTGTTTTCATTTTCTGGCTATTGTCAATAGAGCAGCAATGAACATGGATGTGTAGAAATCTCTGTCGTAACATATAGTTATTTGAATGTGTGCCCAAGAGTGATATTGCAGGATCATGTGGTAGACCCGTTTCTAGCTCACTGAGGAATCTCCACACTGATTTCTATAGTGGCTGCAGCAGGTATGACTCTCACTGGGAGTGAATAACTGTTTCTTTTCCCCATATCTTCAAAAGCATTTGTCCTGATTGTTTTCTGTGTCTTTGCCCCTCTGACTGGGTAAAATGAAATCTCAGAGTCACTCTAATTTGCTTTTCTCTGATAGTTAGGGATGATAAACATTAAAATTTTTTCCCTACATTTGCGTTTCATATTATATTAACCAGGTAATGTAGCACTTTGAGGGAAAGATGCGGCCTAGCAGCCCCATGATGGAAGCCAAGATGGAGACGAGCTCCATGGCCACCACAGCTATATCCCTGGTGATGCGGTAGAGAGAGAGGAGGGGGACTCAGACGCTACAGAACATCAGCATGCTGATGGTCAGGGATTTTTTTGCAGAAGATAAGGGCATGAAGAATGTAAGGGCCGGAGAATAGGTTGACTGCAGAGTGGATTGATTCTCCAAGGAAAAAGGTGGACAAACATCTGTTCCAGAATGGTATCACCCACCTTGATCAGAAAGACGAGGAGCTGGGAAAGTCCTGTGCCCCACCCACCCTGTCTATTGGCCTTGGATGTGAGAAGAGGAGGAGCTAAAAGTATTTAAACTGGGGGCGACAGGAGGCCAGTCCTTTTCTCCCCTCCCCCATGGGCCATTTGGATCTGTTCACCGGGAAGTTGCAACATCCCAACCACATGGATTTACTAATGTAACTTGTGGAGTGGAGGGTGGGCGCCCGTGTTCTGTAAATAATCCCTTACCCATTGCTCTGTTAGTAAGCCCAAGTAAACTAACTAGAATCTGTTTAACTGTGAGTGGAGAAATTTGTGTGTTTGTTGCAAGGCCTGGGGAGACTTTTTTGGGTTTGCAAGGCAGGGAGAGATAGGCAGGTTAAGTTGGTCTGCCTCTCCCAAAGAGAAATTTTAATAAGAACACCCACTTCATGAATATTAAAAATTAATATTAAAAAAAGTTTGTGTCTTCATTTTAAGTTCAATGTGCTTTTCTGGGTATGTGCAGAATTATTCAAATGGAGACCTATAGCTTTTATTCACTCTATATATTAGTGCATATATATGCACACACAGATACATATTTGCTCCTGAAGGTATTTTTTTAAAACATCTTATTTACTCGTGCTGGCGCTCCCATTGATAACTATGGTGTCTCCAGAGTTATGCACTGTGTCCTTTCCTCTCTAGGGACCAGACAGAACCTCGACAGCATGGAGCAGAGAGAAATTTAGAAAGAGTGGGAAGGGGTGCGAGAAAGGCAGCTGAAAACGACCCTCACCGATAAGCACCACAGCCTCAGCCACCCGTAGGGCTGGCAGTCACGTGACCCCAGCTCCTCGCGCAGGGTCTTCTCAATGGTTCGAACTCCTCCTCTTCCTGATGGTCTTCGCCCTGTCCTGCCTTTTCTCCAGCAGGAAGAGTGGCGTTTAGACTCTGGAGAACCCAGAACACATCTGGAGAAAATGACCCAGTAGTTTCATATGAACCCATTGAAGGCTGTGTCATTTTACTGGTGTGGTGTGATCACTGGTCCTCCATCTTCCAAAATTTGCAGTGACTTGAGGTCATCAAGGACGAGGCTCCTTGAATTGTTCACCGATCTGAACTGTGACCCAGAAACAATGAAGAATGCCACAGACTTTTATTCCTTACTTTTACAAGGCTACCTAAATTCACTGGATGAATCTATCCAGGAAAACAAATAATGATACTTTCAAAATTGCAAGCGGACTGGTACATTACAATGGCAGGTTCCTGGTGCCCAGCTTAATGCTGTTCTTGAATTAATTTCCGTGGGATTTAATGTGGCTCTCGTATGCCAAGTACACTTCAAGACCGGCTAGAAAGGAAAACATGACTGAGGAAGCAAGAAGTCCATGGAAGCCTAAAAATTGCAGCTGGGATTTCTAAACTTTAAAGAAAGTCATATCCTCAAGCTTCTTATGCTGCAAAAAAAGGAAGGGATACAGAGGCATGGCTCATGGATGTGTAAACCATCGGGTGCCAGGCTGAGGCCCAAGAACAAACACTTGCCAGAGCAATTGAACATGTTCCTGGCGTGAGTGCCGAAACAAGCAAATACTATTAAAAAGCAGTTTATGTGGTGTGGAGCCTTCGTGCTCTGCTAAGTGGAGAAATGCCTTCATTTGAAAATCGGCTTCTACACAGCTTGTGCTCACAGTCACCATGGTCAGATTTTGTTGGGTAGTGTTAAGTGTGGAGAAGCAGAGTACAGGGAAACAAAAAGACCAGGTGCCACAGTCAAGCCATCTGACACTTGTTTGGGGGTGGGGGAAGCCTTGTGAAAACACCCCAGTCAAATGCCCAAGAGAAAATGGCCAGATGAATATGATCCATGGGCACCAACTGATAAGGTTTCAGAGAAGAACTGGAAACTCCAAGGAATTTGAATAGGTTCCATGCCTATCTCATACTGGCAAATAATATTGCTACATCCTGCTAGAGACCTTGAGATATGAATGTGACTATGTAAAATGTATCACGTTAGTTTATTTGGTGGAGGAAATGTGCAGACATGATGGCATCAGGCTGCGCCATTGTTACTACTCACTGCTCTTGTCCATTTTGAGTGTGTGAGAGCGCACCAAAGGGACGGAAAAATATGAAAAATGTACCATTTGGCAGGGAACAGGCTGAGTTTCCAGTTGTAAGCATGGATGTTCTGAGAAAGCTGCTGTAGCTGTTAAAGGGATTAGCACCAGTAAAGAGGAAACTAATGCTCTGCACTAGGACAATGGGAAAGGAGCCTTGAATCCCAGATCCCGTCAATCACAGGCTCCAACTTGTGAACATGCATCTTCCTGTGAGAGGAGGGAGGCTCAACTGAGAATGCTACTGAAGTGTTTTTCTTCTAGAAAACAATGGTCTTAACAATGAAAGTGTGGTGCAGCGTGAAGCTGGGCTAAGCAGAATGCTTCCCATGACTCTGGAATGCTATATAGAGACAAGAGATCCTACACCAAGGCTTCAGAGGTGCTGAGATCAAACAATGTGCATCATGGTTGGAGGCCCTGCAGGGAAGCCCTAGGAGGCCAGTGTATGAATCTGTGAAAGTGAAACCTAGGTCTCAGTGGAAATTCCAGTATTTGGAGGTGCCCTGAGTGTTGAACATAGGCCAAGGTGAGCCACAGACATGGGGTGAATCTCAAACTCCTGAGAGGCTGTGTGTCTGGCATGTAGCACACCAGGGGAATAGGATGGCTTGAGAACATTGGAGTGCCCTTGATTCCATCAGAAGCCTCAGATACTGGGATGAAATTAATTGATGTAAGGTATTCTATGCTGGGTTTCATTGTAGCTTTGGCCCTGTATTTCATTCCCACGAATTTGTTTCTTCATATTGCAATGGAAGTGTTTAGTCTGCATCATTGAAGCGTGTAAATTGTTTGGAAGCGATTATCCTGAATCTCAGAACAGACTTTTCAGAGTTCTTCACAGCACTGAAATTGTTAAAGATTCTGGAGCCAACTAAAGTTGCAATACATGCGTTTTACATTATGGGATGGGCATGAACCTATGGAGGACACGTCCAACCAATCTTGAGGTGAATACTGCCTTGGAATTAAGTGTTACTGAGAGCAACCCTTCAGCTGTCTATGCAGGTTACAATTCCTGTCCTCTCTCTGCACCCCACCATGGCCAGAAGGTGACCTGCTTCACATTCCTTACACTTGGACTTTCACAGGATATTAGCTATATCACTCAAACTGTAAGTTGTAAACCCTTCTTCCCCTGCATTTCTTCTGTTTTGGTGTTTGATTACAACAATGAGAAATGGAACTAACCTAAATCCTTTGTAAATTTGGGATGTCAATCCACATACCTCTTCTTATCTGAATGATTTTGCTTCCATTCTCCAGTTGACAGAAACCTAGAGTTTTCTGGGAAGAGGGAACCTCAACTGAAGATTTTACCAGGATGAATTTTCCTGTAACTATTCTGTAAGGTGTGTTCTTTATTGTTAATTCCTGTGGAAGGTTCCAGACCACAGTGGACAGTACCATCTTTACACAAAGGAGTCTGAGATATGTATAAAGAATGCTGAGCAAGCGATGGGTAGCAGTCCAGCAAGCAGCCATCCTTCGTTGTATTCTGCTTTAGTTTATGCTTCTAGGTTCCTATCATTAGTTGCACATTGGCCTCATTTGACAGATACTGGCCTGTAGCCTGTCAACTAAATAAACACTTTACTCCCGTTCTTAGGTTTTGTCAGTTTTTTTTTTTATCACAACAGAAAAGCAAATTGGGAAATCACTTATTCTTCATTCATACTTTTCTCCATCTCCCAACAATCTAGTCAAACCATTTGGCTTTTGCCCATACATGTGTACAGGTCAGCTTTTGTGAATGGACGTCCATTTTACTAAACCTATGTCTAGGATCATTTTCTTCCACCGTGGTCTTTTTCTTCATGGGCCTTTTGGGCAATGAGGTACATCATTATATAATAGTATATGACAATACAGTTTCCATTGGACCTGTGAAGGAAAATATATGACCATGAGCACTTCCTAAATTTCTGCCCACTGTGAAATTTTCCCTTCAGGGTCTTCCCAGAAAACAGGTGGAAAGCTGCAGTTGTTCAGTTCCAGGTCGTTCTTGAGTAGAAAACAGAATTATCATGTGGTAACAAATTCAAGGCTTCTCTTCCTCACTCAGACTGCTGATACTGAGTCCATTTGGGATGGTCAATGAGTCTAGAGTGTGAATGATTCCGCAATTCAATTACTTCACAAAACAGAAAGGATGCTTTTCTCATGATGTTAAATCACGGCCTCCTCAGACCTCTGGTCTTCTGAATGAAGCAGAGTGAAGATCCAGTTCCTTCCTTGTTCCCTCAATTTTGGGATGATGGGGAGCACAATCTGTAGTATTCTGGTGATGTATTCCAAAGCTGACAATGTAGGATCAGCATAAGGTGCCAGTGTGTGTTCACCCACTCCTGTGCCCACAAGCACATGATGCCCTCTGTATCACAGGAACGGGGTCAGGTGAGCGGAACTCTTAGGCGAGATCTTATAAAAGGCTTGCTGACTACTAGGGCAAATATGGATGTGGGGTGTGAGGAAGGCCATGGCGCATGTGGAGGTCCAGTTAGCTGATAGAGAGGAGTGACGTCCCCGTGGGAAGTGGGGACCTGGGATGTTTTTGCCTGTGCCCACATCTAGAAAGGAAAGGAGTCCTTCCTAAAATGGAGTGAGTTGAGATACAAAGAAATGGAGAACCAAAACCACTGCAGAGCAGGGATAAGACTCTGGGCAGGGTTGTTGTGGAGCCCAGGTTGCTTCATTTCTCACTACCAGTTGAACACTTTGTGGTCTAGTAGGACTTTGACATTTGTTGGAGTGGGAGGGAATTTGAAGAGCTTTCTGAGAATGGTTTGTTCTTTCCAGGGTGATAGTTCAGCACAGGAAGATTCTCAGAATTGGTTGAATTGAGATTGTGTGTTTGTGTATGTGTCTGTTCATCTGAATGCAGGTATGTGTGAAGATCTCCATGTGGATTTGGAGGCCTGAGCTCGACAGTGAGTGATGCCCTTTGCCACTTTCCTCCTTATTTTTTGAATTTAGAAATTTATTTGTTGCTCTTCTGTATGTGGGTATATTTCACGTATGTGGAGGGGCCTACATTTGCAGTGACACATGTGTGGAGGCCTGAGGATGACTGTGTAGTCAGTTCTCTCCTTCCACCTTTATGTGGATTTTTTTTGGATTTTATTGAATTTTTCCAAGTTTTCCAGGAAAGTGCTATTGCATACTGTGTCTTCTTGATGTCCCCTAGATCTTTACTGAGACAGGCTTTCTCTCTAAACAAGGAGTTCACCAATTCCCTTAGACTAGCAGCTCAGCAGGCCGCAGGCATCCTGTAGTCTCCATCTCCTCCACTGGGATTGGAGGCACGTATGCAGTGACCAAAATTTTCTTGGTCTGTGGAATCTGGTTTCTTTTCTTTATTCTGTGTGATGAGCAGCTTACAACTGAGCCATTTCCTTGACTTTAAATTGAGGTTTTATTTAGTGTTTTATGAGATGTGTTGAAAGTAAACCACCTGTGAGCTATGTATTCTCTCTTGTAGTTGGGTTCATTAGAGGAAGAGATGTTCTTTTCTGTCTTACTAACAGAATAGTGAAGGTGCCTGATTGAAGGGTCCCCATGGGAACAGCTATTTCCTTATGGATTGTGGCCTTAGTATAATTGGAAGCCTAGCTTTTGTGGACAGCATCTCATCAAACTGCTGTGAATGGATCACTGAGGACATGCAAGGAAGCTGAATTTGTTTTACATTCTTGAATAAGTGCTCTGAAGGGTGATAAGTGTAGCAAGATAGGGGTTCATTAGAAAGAGTAATTGAGAGCATTTTAAGAATTATGTATTTTTATTTTATATGTATGAATGCTCTCTATGCATGTATGTAAGCATGTGCGTGCAATAACCATGGAGGCAGAAGAAGACATCGAATTCCCTGGAACTGGATTTACAGAAGATAGTTAGCCACCACTGATATGTACGCTGGCAATGGAACTGTGGTCCTCTGAAACAGCACCAGCTGCTCATAACCACTGACCCATCTCTTCAACCCTAGAGTTCATTTTCAAGGAATGATTGGGAGACATCGCCAGTCTCATTAAGAAGAGTTAACTCCTCAGTCCTCAATGAAGTTTCAGTCGTGATGCCTGAAGAGATCATAGACTCTTGGACAAAATAGTAAGATTATGATTGAGGCAGGATCAGGAATAACAGGATGTGGAGTGGTTAAAAGTGACAGTAATGGGATTTATCATGGCAGGTAAGCAGTGTGACAGTAGTGTCAGGAAGTTAAGATGCACAGACCCAATACAGATTCCAGAGATAAAGTCAGCATTGTCCTGAGAGTAGGTAGGCAGCCTTTGCAACTGTACTAAAGATGTGGGTCGTAACTTTTAGGAAAGTGTAATCTTTATTGTCTTTTCAGGAGTTGGTAGAAATCTAGATTGTTTCCGTTTCCTGGCTATTGTAAATAGAGCAGCAGTTAACATGGTTGGACAGCTATTTCTGAGGTAAGATGTAGAGTCCATTGGGTAATGTACTTTTAGTTCTTTAGGGAATCTCACGATATCTTACATAGATGTGGCACAGATTTTCACTTGCACCAACATCCTTGCCAGTTTTTGTCATCATTTGTGTTCTGGATATTAGCTATTCTGGAATTGAAAAGTTCTCTTCATTTGCATTTCCCTGCTGGTTAAAGATCTTGAATAATATCTAAATATTTCTCAGCCAGTTGGGTTTAATCTTTCGGAGCTATCTATTCAATTATGCTAGTGCCATCTGTTTTTAGTACAGTTGCTCTGTGGTATTGTTGGAATTCAGAATTGGTAATGTCTCTACCTGTTCTTTCATTGTTGTGCAAGATTTGAGCTCTTCTGGATACTTTGAGCTGGAGAGACAGCTCCAAGCACCTGCTGCTCATCTAGGGAACCAGTGTGTCTGGGACTCACAGTTGCTTGTAACTCCAGTTCAGAGACTCTCCTGTCCTCTTCTGGCTTCTGAGGGAAGTAAATACACAAGGCATTCACTAAGACCCATGCACAGACACATAAAGAAAAATAATGTGCTTTTTAATGTAAAGTTAGGAGACTCAGTAATCTGAAACAAGGTTCACAGTGCCTTTATATTTGCATATAATGGTTAACATATCAACACTAACAAATACTGAACGTGCAGAGTCTCTTGCCTTGAATTTCTCCAGCAGTTATTCAGGAAGCTTTCTAGGTGGAGCTTCTGTGAGTCGCTGCACATGGTAAGGGTTTTCAATGTTATAAGTGTCTTTCTGTCAGCCATGGTTCTGTGAGTAACCCCTCACCCATTCTTCTGTAAGTAACTGAAGTCACCTCACTAAAGTAGACTTTGATAGAACCATTTCATTTGAGTGTCATACTCTATGGTATGATAGACAGGCCACCATCTGCCCATGAAAAGGTCTGAGTTTCAATTTACAGAAGTTTTGAGTCCTTCCCCCAGTCCGAGTATAGAGGGTGCAAGCCCCATCATAGTTCCCAATTATGTGTAGTATCAATAAAAAAAGGCAGGTGTACATGTGACATAACTGCCAGTTATGTGAAAGGAACTGTTCTCAACACTCTTAAGACATGACTTCCCATTTACAGCCGTAGATTTCTCCCTCCTGAACATGAAACTCAATTTCATTTTGGAGCCACCTACTGGGTCTCTGGATGGCAAGCTGGACTGAGCTGGAGGTGATGTTCACAAAGGCACTAGCTTTGTATTGGTTTTGTGGAAAAGTCTTCTGGGGAAGTGAAGGTCTGGTCACCTGTGGTTTCTCTCAGATCATTTCTGGCATCATGCTGCAGTTCATGTCATTTTGATAAGAATGAAATAGTAGATTCTAGCATGTTTTATGAATGCGTATTGTATAAGGTACCATTGGTCATTAGGAATTAGTTTGTAGATATATATGCACTATGTCATGGTTCACTTGTTGTATGACCATGGTTCACATGGTCAGGCTTCAAATGTTGATGATTTTTTTCTAAGTTTTAAAATATTGCTGTGTGCATGTGGATGTATTTGGGTGTGTGCATTTCTCGACTGTCAATGGAGCAAGTTTCTCTTTTCTCTCTTTTGACCTGTTTGTTTGTTCAAGCAATCAACTTGAGGTCATCAAGCTTATGGGGCAAACCCTTTACCTACTGAGCCTTGTCCCAGGAGTCTGTGACCTGATTTTTAAAATGTGACAGTTAATTTTGGACCTCTGTCTTTAATTTTTGGAAGTCCTTGAAGTGTGTTAGACAATACATCACTCCATTGTTCTTTGACATGCACAGCTTTTAGACACGTGCTGATCCTAGTTAGTGTTTTATTCAGTACAAATTCTCTGCTGTAGTGATTTGTGAATTTTTCTCTTAATAGCACACAATGAAATCCTGAATTCTGGTCACCCTACTTCCTGCCCTTCCCCATTCCAATCTTTTCCTGCTTCTTTTCTTCCAAGGTGGGTGTTCTGCTACATAGCATAGGCTGACTTGGACTCCTGTTCTCATGACCTTCTGTCTCTTTCTCCAATGCAGCTGTGACATGTCATTGTGACTGACTACACTGAGTTCTTTTTGAAACTCATGCTGCTTTTTTCATTTTACAGTACCTAAAAGTTTTTTTAAAGTTTTGTGTTACGATCTTTAAATATTAACTGTGTATATAGTTGTTACTTAATTAAAATTGTGCTTGAGTGGCTGGAGAGGTGGCTCAGTGGTAAGAACAATGTCTGCTCTTGCAGAGGATCCAGGTTCTAGTCCCTGCACACAGGTGGCTAACATTATCAGTAACTCCAGTTCCAGGAAATCCAGGGCCCTCTTATCACCCCTAGGTCATTGCACCACAGAAGTGTACTTATATACATGTGGGCAGTGCAGTCGCACATACAGTATAAAAATAAGAAGAAATTTTAAATGTGACTTGAGTAAACTCTTCCTAGCAGTGTATACATTATTTCTTCTATAAGCACATAAAATGGGTTCATTTCGCCACTTAACAAATTGTGACAGCATATGTCAACTTATGCTTTGTAGGGAAATTCATTACTCTGTATGCGTCTTATGAGACTCACAGGCAGTGATCCTCTGGATACCTCGGTGAATTTTGACACGATTGAGAGCCTTTCAGAATGAGAACTGTTCATAAAATACCATAGAGTTTGTATGTCATTTACGCTAGGTGATGCTTCATTTATGCTGATGGAGTTGTAGCAAATGTTAAATTTTCTCCTGTGGTCAACACTTAGACATAGTGAACATAATTTCGAAGGCTAGGCAGACTCTTGCATGCTAATTACTTTCTGTTCTGTACATCAGGTGGTCAGACTTTCTTAAGACAGAAAGTAGACCTGCGATATAGAAAGAGAATGCGAGCAGAGAAGCAGCACATCTTGTGTCTTGTGCCCAGTAGTGAGAGGAGCGTCCCTCCAGTGCTCCTTCCTTTCAGAACCACTCAAAGGTTGCATTCGAGCTTCTGTGTTATGGAGCAATGTGTGAATACCTTCCATTTGTGTGAAAATGTTATCAATTGAGTCTGTGGAATATTTAGGATTTTTTGACATTTGAAGATGTTGCCGTGAACTTCACCCTAGAGGAGTGGGCTTTGCTGGATCCTTCTCAGAAGAGTCTCTACAGAGATGTGATGCTGGAAACATGCAGGAATCTCACTGCTATAGGTAAGAACACCATCTTACCTTCCCTTAGTATACTTAAGGGCAAGTGTTTCTTGGTATTGAAGTTCTTCTGTGATTTGAAATACTGACAGGGAAGAACATGCTGTATAAATCAGGCGTGATTCATATACACTAAATCTACAAACTAAGTTTTCAGTTATTTCCAATTCATCAAAATTTTCTTCTACTAAATTTTAGGAAACAGTTGTGAAGATGAGAGTATTAAAGACCATTATAAACGTTCTGGAAAATTTCCAAGGTAATTTGAAAACAGTAGAAAGTTTGTTTGGAAGAATTCCTAAAAGATTGATATTTTTTTATTTATGAGCACGTGTTAGGGTGTGTTTGTGTGTATGTATGTCTTTCTGTCTGTCTGCCTGCCTTTCCATCATTACAAACCTGTGTGTATCTGCACAAGGAAGTCAGATGCTGGACTGTGGAGCTGGAATTACAAGATTTTGGGAGCTACCTCTCATGGGTGATGTCACACAAACACTGATTGTCTCTTAGAGCATCAACTGCGCTTAACAGATGAGCCAGCTCTCCAGCCTCCCACTGAAGGTATTTTTATGTGAGCATTTATGAATGAAGAATAAGCAATTTTTTTAAATCACTAAGTAATGTAACATAAACCTCAATTTAAGAATCCTATTCAAAGTTTTCAGGGCATTTCACATGCAAACACTGCAAGAAACTCACATTAACAATATCACTCTATCATAACCTTGTGGGAACCATACAGTGGAATTATCAGTGTATTTAGCTTCCAACCATACAGATTTGACAGAAGACATATACTTTTACCTAATTTGGGGCACAGTATGTGACATATATTTTGTAATAACAGTAAATTGACTGTTACTAATATCCTTGTCATTTTTGTAGAAGTTCCATATTTGAGACATTCTGTGAGCAAAAAGAAGATCATCAGGATGGAGAAACATTCAGTTGTGTAGCAAATGCCAAGATGATCGTAAAAATTTCTAGTGACCTAACCCCATGTGAAAAGAAAGAATGTGGAAAGATTTCCACGTGTCAGTCAACCTTCAACAACCGTCCTAACTCTCACTGTCAGTACAAATCACATGAGCATGAAGACTATGGAAGCAGGCCACAATACTCTGACATTCTCGCAAACTGTGAAAGATATATGAAAACTCACAGTGTGAATGGACCTTCTGAAAATGAGACATTTTCAAATTATTTTTATTTCCAACATTTGTTGCTAATAGATCAAGAAACAGACAGTGCAAAAAACCTGCATTCATACAAAGAATCTAGAAAGTCCTCTGACTTTGGCAGCTCACTTCCCACATCTGGAAGAACTGAAACTGTAAGAAAGCATTATCAGTGTAATATATGTGGGAAACATCTGAGTTCTTCTACTTCTCTCCGACGTCATGAAAGAATCCATATTGATGAAAAACCCTATGAGTGTAAACAGTGTGGTAAAGTTTGCAGATTTTTTACTTCCTTTCAGTTACATAAGAAAAGTCACACTGGAGAAAAACCATATGCATGTAAGCAATGTGGTAAAACCTTTAGATATAATAGTTATCTTCAGCGTCATGAAAAAACACACACTGGAGAGAAACCCTATGCATGTACAGAATGTGGTAAAGCCTTTAAATGTAATAGTCATCTTCGACGTCATGAAAAAACCCACACTGGAGAGAAACCCTATGCTTGTAAAGTATGTGGTAAAACGTTTAGAAATAATACTCATCTTCAACGTCATGAAAAAGCCCACAGCGGGGAGAAACCCTATGCATGTAAAGAATGTGGTAAAGCCTTTACAGAGTACAGATACCTTCAAGTACATGAAAGTCTTCATACTGGAGAAAAGCCATATGAATGTAAGCAATGTGGTAAGGCCTTTCTGTATTCTAGATCCTTACAGATGCATGAAAGAATTCATACTGGAGAAAAACCATATGAATGTAAACAATGTGGCAAAGCCTTTACACGATACATTCATGTTCAAGTACATGAAAGAATTCATACTGGAGAAAAACCTTATGAATGTAAGCAATGTGGTAAAGCCTTTACACAGTACAGTCAGGTTCAAGTACATGAAAGCATTCATACTGGAGAGAAACCATATGAATGTAAGCAATGTGGTAAATCCTTTAGATGCCACAGTTATCTTCAATCACATGAAAAAATTCATACTGGAGAAAAGCCTTATGAATGTAAGCAATGTGGTAAAACCTTCAGACGTAATTGGTACCTTCAAAGACATGAAGAAACACACAGAAGAGAAACCCTATGCATGTAAACAGTGTGGAAAAATCCTTTAGATAGACCAGGCTCCTTCATGTACATAAAAAAGTTCATTCTTGGGAAGAAGTATATGAAAAATAGTGATATGGCCTCTAGTTGTCACACATCTCTTCAATTACATGGAGAGGAATCCTGTGAATATAAGCAATGTGGTCAAGACATCAGATGTCAGTGATATTCAAATATCACATGTTCATACTAGAAAAAAGCCTGTGAATAAGAACAGTGTGGAAAAGCCTTTAGACATCACAGTCATCTTTACATGAATGATTCATATTTGAGTAAACTTATGAATGCAGGATAGTGAAGCCTTATGATACCACAGTCATCTTCATCTGTATGAAAATTCACAGTAGACCAAAACCCAACGAAAGAAAGCAATGTAAATCCTAGATATGGTACACTTAAATTACATAAAATGATTCATGCTGGAGTAAAACCCTGTGAAGGCAAAGAATATGGAAACCTTTACATTTCACAGTATCGTACATTACAAGAGGAATTGAATTCTGACAAAGAACCCTGTACCTGTGAACAAGTCCTCATTGTTAAAACTCCCTAAATACATGGTAGAGCAGTTTCAAAGTACAGTGTTCCTTTCAAAATGAAATAACTCATAGTAGAAAATTCTGAAAAATGTAAAATCCAAATGTTGTTAATATTTTATATGAATTCACTTCAAATATGGACAAGACCTCAGTCTCCAACCTCTAAGAATATAAAAAAACAAGGAACAAGGCCTGAGTTGTCACAGTTCCTAACAATAGTGTTGTGTAAGCCTTTTCTTTGGGATACCTGAGCAAATGTCTACTCACCTGAGACCAGAAACTAGTACTACAAAAAGTAATTCTACTAAATTCCGAGTAAATGAAGTGACAGTTTTATTGCGGTTACTTACAGGAGCATGGACAATCACAGATCCATCAGTGAATAAAACCCATCGAGCCTAAGTGATAACTCATGGAAGCTGATAACTCATGGAAGCTACAATCCTGGTAATTTCTATACAAATGACAGGCAGTTTGGTTTGTTGGGGAATTTCTTTTTCTTTTTTCTTGAGGGGGGGGCGGTGTTTAGTCCTTCTATAACCCTATAGTTTGGCCTCGGGAATTGTGTACTGAATTGGTCCGCCACTTGCCAAAGCCTGCCAAATAGACTGGGCATTCAGCTTCACCTGAATAATGGTTGTTTGGCTTTATCAAAAGGGAGGGACGGAGAGAATTAGCTAGCCCTCCCAACCAGCCAGTGGCCTGAGTTGTACCTTGGGAAGGGAGTAAAGTGTGAGTGGAAGAAGCTGGAGGACACTGGCCCCATTGCACTGGCAACGGGTCCCCACAGAAATGTAGAATTTGCTGTATGGCCTCAGTAGGACCTCCCCCATCTACTAATTGCTCTGTAAGTAACCCAAATAAACTGGTTTCCCAAACTGTAGTTTGTTGAAATCATATTACGCTTTATTGTCACAGATCGAGAGAGAGGGCTGGATGCTGCTCTGGTCTCCCAGAAATTTACTTATTTCACGGGCTCAGTATATGTATGTTTTTGTTCATATGTATGTAGATGTGTGAAGGTTTATGAGGTTGTTGGAGTCCATAGAGCTGGAATTACAAGTAATTTTAAGCCACCAGACTTGGGTTCTGGAACATAGCTCCAGTCCTCTGTGAGATCAGAACGCATTCTTCAATGTGGGGCCATCTCTCCAGCCCATTTTATGTTCTGAATATTTTACTGAAATCTTTGAGGTTTATGTTAGTATACCAGAAACTAGGGAATACCAGGGAATTCCTGAAAGACACTCTTCACATACACTAACACTTGGCTCGCAGTTTTTGGTCCATTTTTTAAGGCCAGCTAATATTTCTGGTCCTAATGTTCCCAGGCAGTTTAGCATTCTGTAAGGTGTCAAGATCTTTCATTATCAGAAATTGGCCTATCATAATGTTCATCGAGTTTAAGAGCAGTATCCCACTCCATGTCTCTCTTATAAAAAGAATGAGGCCATCCACAGTTTAATTTGATAATTCCAATACTGTTCCTTTCAAAAGAAAATTTGCTTGAGCTCATTTCAAACTTATATTAAAATTGGAATAGCCTGACAAATATTCTGGGTCCCTGAGTGTGTCCTGGTATCTGAGATTCTCTCTTTTTAAAAATAATTTTTATCTTTCGTTTTCATTTGGGTCCAGTGCCATTTCTCTGGCATTCTTTGGACATTCAGGTGAATTAGGTAACATTAACGATCTGACATACTGCACAAAATCAGGTGACACTCTTCACACACGCAGTTCCACACTTTCAGTTTACTATTTACAATTAACTGGTTGAAAGTCTTGGGTCCTTCATTCTAAGAATCGCTGCTATTTTCAACATAGGTCATAATTTGCATCTTTGAGGATTTATTGATCAAATTCTACAAATACATAAGCTCTGTGAAAACTTGTTTATTTTTTCTAGAACCATTTTAGGTATTTGAAAGTGTTTAAGAGCTCTCTGTGCTTTCTTTAATTGACTGAAATGTTACAAAGGGCTGGCAAGAGTGCACAGCAGGTGAAGGTGCTAGCCTCCAAAGCTGTGTTTGATCTCCAGGAACCACATGAAGGAAGAAGAGAAATTACTCCCACCAGTGATCTGCTGACTTACACATGCTCTCTGTGACACGTGTGTGCATTTGTTGGGCACACAGACACAGAAAATTAATAAATATATATAATTTTAGAAGGACTCTACTTTTAGTATCCTGATAATAGTCAATTTTTTTACTGGTAGTTTAATTCTATTCCAGCAGTGGCCTTATGCGCTATTCCTGAGGCTACTTTAAAATCATAATCTCCGCTCTTTGCTGTGTTTATAGTCAAGGACACTTCTCTAATATGGCTTGAAACTCACCAACTGATAATTCATATGCTGCAGAAATGCTCCATGATTTAGTATCTGCCAATTAATTCAACTTAGCCTATGACCGTGTATTCAATTTGTAGATGAATTCGGAAGGGACCTGATACATGACTAAATTTTCTATGTATAGTGTTATATTTTCCACATATTCTTGTTTGATCACTCCTTAATAATTCATGTGCTGTATAAATATATCATTTTATATCTGGTGCTGAATATTTTGTGGGCTTTAATGATATCATGAAAGGAAATTGTTAATTTGTTGTTTTCAAGCAGTTTGTTTATAAGTGATATGTTATTTCTTCTGTTACCATATGGCTGTGAAGAGAAGTTCATCCTGACATTATTTGTTCTGTGTTTGTGTGTGTATGAGGGTGTGTGTGTGTGTGTGTGTGTGTGTGTGTGAGATCATGGGTGGAAGTGCTGGCAGGGCTGAGAAGATGATGCCTAATCCATTCGAACTGGAGACAAGAGCAGTTGTGAGCCACTGGGAACTAAACACGTGTCTTCTGAAGAGCACTCTGTGCTCTGAGCTGTGGAAGCATCTCTTCAGCACCTCATCATACTCCATGTATGCATTAAACGTACTGTGATTGCATCTGTCCTCCATACTCTTCTTAATGAGCTCTCTTTTGCCTCTGCATCTCTAGTATTACAGATAATTTATAGTTAATGGGTTTCTTTCATAGTTACTATATAGAAGAAATCACATGGTGTTGGTTACTCTGAGTCTGTCTAGTCTCCCATCTCATTACAGGGGATGTAACACTCTTCTCTGACCTCTCCAGGCACTGTATTGCACGGGTGCACTTGCATGCATCATGCAAAGCACCATTAAATTTAAAATAAAAGTACATTAAAAATTTGTATGTGAACCTGTCCTGAACACTTTTTTTTTTTTTCAGAATAAAATTAAACTGGGTCATAGATGGCTCAGCATGTAAGATCACTGGCTGCTCTTGCACAGGACCCAGCTCCCATTCCCAACATCCATGTGGTGACTAATAATCATTCATAACTCCAGTTCTAGGTGATCTGATGCCCTCTTCTTTCCTCTGTAGGCACTGCACAGCACATGTGCACATACATACATGCAGGCAATACATGTATACACATAAATAAAATTAAAAATACTAAATAAAATTCAAACAACCAGTTTGTTTGAAGTATAAGTTCCTTTATAGCACACACTTGGAAATTGTTTTTGTTAATAGAAATTTATTTCTCTTGGACAGTGTATGTATTGTTCCATCTCCTAAAATGTGACTCACATCGAATTCCTGTGCTAGTTGATAAAATAACCTGCATAACTTCAGCTGGTAGTTCTGGATAGCTCTCAAGACCATAGAATAATAATAAAATTCAGAGGGACTTGTCTCTTGGCTTATTTATTCTTGATTTTTAACGTAGAGATGGTTCCTGCTTAGTTTCCAGAGTCTCCTGTTTGAAATCAGGACACTTAGGAGGTTTTTGTGTTTTCGTGTAATAAAAGTATGTGTTGCTTGGAACTCTTTTGAACTGTAGGTAGTAAGTTTCAGGTTAATGTGTTTTAAGGGATGTTTTATGCAGTCACAAAAAATTCTTCCTGTTTGATTCCAGAAGAATGATGAGAACAGATTTTGAGCAGGGATATAGGTTTTTCTCTCATAGTTGTTAATAATTTGGCAATGACTTGAGTAGTTCTTAATGCTTTATCTTCTGGTGGAAAAAAAATAAAGAGTAGAAAACTTTCAAATCAAATTCCTTCCTTACACATATCACATTCATTCATTTGAAAACCTGTGTTTGCCTGAGGGTGTAGCTTACTTGAAAATGATCTGCCTGTCTCTGAGTTAGGCAGGGGCTCTCTTGTAGTCTCAACAGGATGGGGCCAAGACCCAAGGAGACCAGATCGGAATCAAAACCAAATCTGTCTGTAGATTTTTATTTTATGTCTATAAGTGTTTGGTCTGCATGTACCTAAGTGCACCTGTGTCATGCAATGTCCACAGAGTAGAGTGAAGTGGATCCTTTGGAATTTAAGTTAACTCCCCATTTCCAGGAACAAAACACTGATGTTTAAATGCTTTCTTGATCTGTAGATGCTCTAAAATATTCTGCCAACAAATTATAGAAAAGCATTGATATAATTTCAATAAGTGGTTGGATAGAATACATACATTGAGAGAAACACAAATGGAAGGATGTTGGGTATTTCTAATTTGATCGACCAAATTGATCTTGACATAATCAAGATTCCATTGTTTCCTGTGGAAATTATGACTTGCTGTAGTACAGGAGAAGTTCTTCAACTCAGCCATAAGTATGCATTTCCCTGGAGCTAAGCAAATGCAGGAATCACTGCTCGTTTCTCAATAAGTACTTGCTCATTGAAAGAATACCCAGGTAATTACTTCCAGAAATTCAGTGTGGAAATGTAGGAGCTGAAGTGCTTTGTCGAGCAGATAAAATTATGTTCTCAGAAGTGTATCACATAAGAAAAGAGAGAAAGCAGTCGTGGTCCATGAAGAATACCAACAGTCAACTGTGTGGCATCTGTGCCTAAAGGAGAAACAGTGAAGCTGCTTTGTGACGTGGTATTTCTCTCTAAACATGGAGAAGTCTGTGAAGAGCCCTGATCATCAGTGTGCCAGAAGTCCGGAAAGGTACAGACCCCCCAAATGTGGGAACTTCCTAGGTTATGAACACCCCCTGGGACCAGCTCTGGCAGATAGAGTCCTGAGTCTCACTGTACTCACAGCTCGGATTTTTGTTCTCTTTGTGAAGCACAGACATTCCTATAGTCAAGGCCAGTGATCATGGTCTCAGTTGCATCCTGCCCATCTTCTCACCTGTTGTCACTGCTCCTTACTCTGCATTGGCCTTCCAAACACAGCCACCTGCATCCTCTGTCATACAACTTTGCAGTTCTGTTTAGTCTGGCTGTTTCCACTTTCTTAGCTAAACTATGACTGTGATCTGGCGTTTATTGTCATATGTTAGAAAAGAAGGATAAGATAGCTGCTGCTCTGAGGGCTTCCTAAGTTCTCCATCCATATCTGCACCCTTGTCCAACTCTTTTTGGCATGTGGATGGGGAACTTTCCAGGATGCACACTCAGAATGTGGTTACATCCTCACCATATACGTATAGGGCTCACTCATTGCCTTTTACTTGGTCCTGGGATGCCTGAGCACCCTGGCCATGGTGACCTTCAGTGTGGTTTTCCTGACGAGGGATCTATAAGACACATTCAATGAAGCCTTCTGCATGCTGTGGCATCTGGGTCACATTACTCTCTGTACCACAGATTTAGCTTGCCTCAAACCACATATGCCCAAGTCATTACAGTAACATGACTTCTCCTTTCTGTGGTAACAGAATAATGTTATGTCAAAGCACTATTTAATACATTGGTGGTAACATTATGGAAACCTGTTATGTCTCAGTGTGGGGAGATCTCTGTAACAGAATTCAGATGCTATTTGGATGACATTATTAGTCTTTTGATGGATGAACAGAAGGGGAGGAACATTGACCATGAACTCCCAGAGAGCCACATAGACCTCAGTAATAGATTATTTAGTGTTTGAAATCAAGTTGGGGTTTACTTCCTCGCTCATATTTTAGTAGGATAGAAGCCCTGTATAAATTGTATCTCCAGCTGCTTTTCTTGTGTTTTAGAAAATAATATTAATTGAAATATGTTGTTGTAATTACGGTGTCATTAGGTGTAAATCACTCTCCCTTCTCAAATGCTATTGTGAGTGGAAGGAATTATAGAAAAGGAAAGGGACTACCCTTTAAGTTACCATGGGATGTTGTGCATAATGCAAGGTGGGCCTAGCCAGGCTCCCTGCTAGGGGGAATAGAGGCATAGTTTCTGTGGGTGTAGTGTTCTGCTCTGGCTAGTTGTGAGACCAGCACCTGGAAAGAACCTGCCTACCTGGGGCGAAACTTACTATTGGCTGTATTTGGGATCCCATCCCATAAGGTCATTGGCTATACAGGCCTATATATAGGTGCCACACACTTGGCCTGCTTCCCATCCATCTTCCGGAGTCTGCGGTTTGACTCTGCGTCAACTGGCCCTCATCTCCTTGGGCTGGTCCACCTGGGTCCTCTCGGACTGGCCCCAAGTGCTGTGACCTCCCATAACTGGCACCTGGAACAGAGCCCCCAACCCCCTCAGTGAGTAGTCTACCAGTTTGGTTTTGTGTGCAATTTGGTCCTTGTGGATGGGCAAGGACCTCCTCCTTTTTGTTCCCCTTCTTGTGTTTGTCTCCCTACCCCCAAGGAAGTACACATCGCCTCACAGTCCCTGAGACCCGTATTGGCCCCTCCCTTTCTTCGTTCATCCCGGCAGAATCACATGGGGGCTTAAACCTCCTGATTTCAGAACCCAGTCAAAGTCAAGGCAGGACGCAAGTGGTGGCAGAGCTAAGATTGCCCTCTAGGCTCAGCAGGTTTAAAACAGCTTGTTCTGCGAGAGCAAGGACCCTTCAAATGTTAATTGCCCCTGCCTTGCTTTACCTGCAGCACTTTTAGAAACTGGTGAAAAACTTCTGGGCAGTTTTTTTGTGTGTTCCACCCAGGGAACTCCAGAATGTGGAGTGGAAATCCACGGGTCTCCCAGTGGTTCACGGGGCAGCTGGGCCCCCAACATTCTGGCTGCACGTCTCTGTGCATTCTAATGTTGGCCATTTTGGCCTGTGTGGTAATGAATGATCTCCCCTCCCACCATGTAGCTCCACAGCTGCAAGCATATAGGGTTTTTTCCCTGCAGCTTGACTTTAAGGAAACAAAAGGAGATAAAAGGACACCTGGTCCTCCCCCAGTGTGCCCAATGTGTGCTGATAAACCAGCACAGCCTTTACATGCTCAAGCTTCTCTTAATCTTAGTCTGCGCCCCCCTAGATGCTCAGGTAATAGTTTCATCACTTTGCTTAAGATTTTACTTTATTTCATACTTTGACTTTTGCATTACCTTCAGTAATTCATCTTTGGTCTAATCCCCTCTAAAGTAAAACTTGACCATGCCATTTCTAGGTGCACGCCTGAACTTACTCCATCACCTGCTCATGAGTGCTCGGGCCTCACCCCTCAGCCTAGAGTCTCCAACATCAGAGGTCCTTGGTCACAGGCTTTTGTTACCAAAATTAATTTTTAATGTTATTACATCTCATAGTAGTAAGAAAGAAATTTAAAAGGTGAAAAAATGATGTTCAAAAGATATGGGAATGGAGATAATTTAAAAATGAAAAAGTCTGTAAGGTCCAAGTATATATGTCTAATCAAGGTTTATCCAAGAATGTTTGGTTTTTGTCCAAGCTTTAACAACATAGCATATGATAATTAAAAATGCCAGACTGATAGAACTAACCTTCTTGGGTGTTTAACAACCATATTTAGAGGCCTCTAATTTGGTCAGAGGGACTTAAAGGGACAATTTTTTGTTGACTCCAAGGTCAACTAAGTGCCAGGGGACTATGGGAAATCTCTCAAAATGTCCTGTAACTGTTATGAGTCACCTGTCTTCCTGTTCAGCGAGGTCGTGGAGACCCCACTAGAAGGGCTTGAACCAGTGTCCAGTCTGCAAAGAGGAGAGTCAGCACAGGAAAATGTTTCCTTGATGCTACTGAGTGAAGATATGGTCTAGCAAGACCTTCTGACTTATCTTCACATAGATAGAACTGGTAAAACAGAGGCCTAGGGCGCGAAGGGCTCCTTCAAAGCCCATGTAACACCACAGAGGAACAGATAGTCAAATGATCTCAAGAATAAAAATAAGTTGGTTTATCTGGGCCTATTGTATGATCTTAAACACCCAACAGGAAAGTATAACCAAGGATTCCTACTTCAACTCTGCAGTGCATACCTACAGTCAAGAAAGTCGAGCCCACCGTTGTTCTAACCTAACCATTAAATATTGGCTAATTTCTTTTTTTCCCCTGTCTAGAAGCCATTTAAGAGGAAACTTACATTGGTCCTAGATCAAAGTGCCTGAAAGTAAATCCTGACTTCAAGACTCTCATGTCCAACCTTGCCAACCAAAAGAAAAATAAGGAGGAACCCAACATATGGATGTTCTTGGAAGTCCTAAGCAAGAAATTCTAATGGACTTTAACATGGACATTTGAAATTTTCCTTGTTCTGACTTTTCTGATTTCCTATCTAGAATGTAGAATGCTAACTACTCTTGCCTTTATCAGTTATGCAATTCAGGGGTCTTTTAGCTAGACTCACTGACGGGGCACTCCCATTGCCACAATCTACATCCATTTTCCAGCTTTTGAAGAGGTCAGAGCAGTCATCGCCCCAATTCCCTACTGGTAATTGGGGTGCCTGTTCACAGGGTGATAAGACTGGGAGACAGAATTTGCCTAGGCAGTTGAGGGTAAAAAATCCCAAGGAAAAGTAGCCAGTTCTTTCTTTTTTGGCAAAAAACCAAAAAAAAAAAAAAAAAAGGATATGTTTGGTATAATGCAAGGTGGGCCTAGCTAGGAGGAATAGAGGCATGGCTCCTGTGGGTGTGGCATTCCCCTCTGGCTAGTCCTGAGACCAGCACCTGGAAAGAACCTGCCTACCTGTGGCGAAACTTACTATTGGCTGTATTTGGGATCCCATCCCATAATGTCATTGGCTATGCAGGCCTATAAGAGCTTGTGCACCTGTTCAATAAACGAGTTGGCAGTGCCACACACTTGGCCTGCCTCCCATCCATCTTCCGGAGTCTGCGGTTTGACTCTGTGTCTACTCGCTCCCGTCCCCTAAGGCTGGCCTCGAGTGCTGCGACCTCTGATAATGATAAAATCATCAAGGTTTCATTTATCATTCTCAATGGTTAAGGATATTGCCAAGGAGAAATTTGAACAAGAGTAAGATGGTCCTTTCCCTGGAATTCTAAAAGAAGGCAAGAAATGTATAGGCAAAGTTGATGCAGGTTCTTAAGGGAAACAGGAGCTCCCAGGTGCCTTTAGCACTTGGTTCGGAAGTACTGTCACTTTTGGAATGACTTCTACAAGAGAAGCTCTGTAGTGAAAGTTTCAGTGTTTGACCTCAGAATTGTATGATCTAACAGACTTTAGCCTCCTACCAGTTACAAGATATGATCTCTGCCTGGAATTTATAGAGATGAGATGTTAGTGATGTGCTGAGAGGCAGTCAATATAAAGGACAGTTTTACATTTGCAGTTAGTTTAGTTGGGGTTAAGAGTATACCTGTTCATTGCATACAAAGTGAACTTACACACATTTTGAACAGCATTGCTTAGGGCAAGGATATCTTCTATGAGTTTCACTGTGAAAAGGAAACCCAAAATGAAAGTCTCTGACACCAGAAAACACACAGCCTTAGCAAAGTTCTCACACCCACTGTATCCACACAAAGAACACTCCTGGAAAATAATTCATAGCAATGAATTAAATACAAGAAATTGTAGCATGCTCTATTTAATAACATTTGACCAATATACCATTTGTAATTGAATGTGAATGTAAGGAACCATACATCGTGTGCACTCATTCATGTTTATGAGTGTGGTATGCATCTATGAACATGCTCGTTGGTCAGAGCACAGACAAGCTCAGGTGTCATTCCTCACCTTCTACCTTCTTTAAACCAGGCTCTTTAGATTTCTCGAGTGTGTGCTGCATGTTATATAGACCAGGGCATCCAGGTATTCTGCTTCTCCCTCCTACATCATCGTAGGCATGTTGGAGTTGGCTGTGTGCACTGCTCTGACTAAGTTCATCTAGATTCAAGTCTCAAGTTTTCAAACACATGTCTTGAACTCTTAAATACTGACCCATCTCTGCAACAAATGCTTTGAGGATGTTCTTGACATTTTAAAGGTCCAGAAAGTGCAGAATTTACTCTAGTGAATAACATTAAATGGTTTTAGACAATGATAAGTGCTTTGTTGACCCAAAGGAAAGGCAAGTCAATATCAGAAGATAATTATATCCTTTATAAGAAATAATTTTGGTAAAATTTTATCCTTTTACCGCATGTTTTCTTCATACAAGATGATTTTCTTTGTAATAGCATTCGATGACTTATGTTTATATTGCACATTTTCAGAGACCGATAACAGGTAGACTTTTGTTCTTTTTTTTCAAGGACACAATGATTGGAGTGTTAAGTAGAATCATACTTAATGTCTTAGTTTAGGATGATTCAGGCCAGGCTAGGCAGGATCCCAAAAGGGGTTTCATTGGGCCAAGGACTGCCGCTCCCCATCAGAAGCTGCTCCTGTAAACGCGAGGCGGGACACTCCCCAGCCCCACAAGTAAGAGGAGACCCCATGTCATCACAAGTTTTTTTGACCCTGCATATATTCCCTCATTCCCCTATTATGACCATATTCTTAGATGGGCAGCAGTTTAAGAGGCTTGTTGATACTGGGGTGGATGCTACCACATTAAGTGAAACTGAGGCACTCTGTTTTCCTCACTGGAAATTTAAGCCAATAGTGTTTCATAATAAAGAATGAACTGTCAAGTTCAGGAATGTGGACAGAGATGGAGATAATCATGTTAAGGGAACAAAGACGGAATCAAAATGGCAAATAGCATCTTTTCTTCCCTATTGCAATTGTGAAAGAAACCCATTTACTGTTTAGGGGCAGTAGTAGAGATGCAACAGGGAAAGGCCAAGAGAAACCATTAAGAAGAGCCTAGAGAGACATTGAAACCACAGTGCATTTAATGCATACATGGAAATGTCATGATGAGGGGCCAGAGAGACGCTTCACAGTTAGGAGCATGTACTGCTCTTCAGAAGTCACAAGTTCAGTTCCCAGCAGCTCACAACTGCCTGTATCTCAGTTTGAGGGGATCCAGAACCACCTTCTGAGCCCTGCCAGCACTTCACATTCACACAACCACACAGAGACCAACACGCAAACACATGAAAAATAATGTCACGATGAAACTTCTGTTCCCACAGCTGTTTATCAACAGAAGAAATAATACATTCCTTATAAACAAACTGCTTGAAAACATGACAGACTATTTCCTTTCATGCTATCTTCAAAGCCTACAAAATATCCAGCAATAAATATTAAGATGTGTTTCTGTAGTATGTAGTATATATCATATTAATAAAGGGTAATTAATGAAGAACAGGAGGAAAAATGTCACACTGTGCATGGAAAATTCAGTCATGTAAGGAGTTCCCTCCAAATTTATCCATAAATTGGTTATGCTGGCATAGAATAAATTGGATTTACTGGCAGATACCAAATGATGCAGTATTTTTAGTATATAAAAAATCACTGGATAAATCTGAGGGTCATAATAGAGAGGTGTGTTTGACTATAAACACAGTAAAGAATAGATATTATGATTTCAAAAATAGCCCTGGGGCTCAAACACAGGTTGTCGGCCTTGAGGGCTAGAGCATTTACCAGTTATGCAATCTTGCCAGCCCTTTGTGACATTTCAATCAGTTAAAGAAAGCACAGGGAGATGTTAAATTCTTTCAAGTGTCTAAAAGTTCTAAAAGCAATAAACAAGTTTTCATTGAGGACTTGTTTATTGGTAGATTTTGATGTAGTAACTCAGAAATTTTCCAAGAATAAAACTCTAGACATTCACCTTGGTGTGCTACCTTTCCCACACCTCCTTACACTAGCCATCTCTGCTCTGTTCAGATCCTTGTGGCCCTAGTTCTGGAAGCTTTCTCAGACATGATTGATTAATATATCTCTCAATTTTCAGGAGAGAAGCACTCATATACAGTAGATCGCAATGCACAGAAAACTGTTGGGCACAGTGCAGGATGGGCCTAGTCAGGCCACCTGCTAGGAGGAATAGAAGAATGGCTCCTGTGGACGTGGCATTCTGCACTGGCTAATCATGAGACCAGCTTCTTCTTAGCACCTGGAAAGAACTGTCTAACTGGGGACAAACTTAATATTGGCTGTATTCAAGATCCCACCACATAAGGTCATTGGCTATCCAGACCTATAAGAGCTTTTGCACCTATTCAGTAAATGAGCTTGCTATGTCACCCATTTGGACTGCTTCCCATCCAGCTCCCAGAGATTGCATCTTAACTCTACGTCTACTCGCCCCCTCCCCACAGAAAGGAGTACCCCTCAGTCCCCTTGGGCTGGCTCCAAGTGCTGAGACCCCCATTAACTGGCGCCTGAACAGAGACTCGAACCCTGGACTCTGGTGCAAACCTTCTGGACAGCTTTTTGTGTTCAGCCCATGGAACTCCCATAGAGGCTGGAGTGGAAATCCACGGAAGTCTCCCACTGGGGTGCTGGACAGCTGGGCCCCCAACATTCTGGATGCATGTCTCTGTGGGTTCTGATGTTGGCCATTTTGGCCTGTATGGTAATGAATGATCTCCCCTCCCACCAGGTAGCTGCAAGCACTTGGGGCTTTTCCCTTGTAGCTTGTCTTTAAGGAAAAAAAAAAAAAAGAGGATAAAAGGACACCTGCCCTCCCCCAATGTGCACTAGAAAAGCAGCACAGCCTTTACAAGCTTGGACTCCTTTTAGCCCTTGGGTGGAGTTTCATCCAACCCACCCCCCTCCAGATGCTCAGGCAACAGTTTCGTCCCTTTGCTTAAGATTTGACATTATTTAAGACATTGACTTTTGCATTCTAGGACCTTTGGTACTTCCCACTTTGTATAATCCCCTCTAAAGTAAAGTTCAATCATGCTGCTCCTGGCTACACCTCCAAGCTTCCTCTTGTGGCTGCCCATGGTCGTGGAGTATCAAAGGACCATGGTGCAGGCTTTTGTTAATTACACCTCCCAGTTTACTAGCCTGGGAAAATAGCTCCCTGATACATTGCTTGACTAGCATACATAAGGTTGTGAGTTTGATTCCCACTTACATCTCCCATGCATAGCTTTAAACAATGATTCTTTCACTGAAGGAAGGGTAAGAAGGGTCATTGGACCTTCTACTGAGTATCCAGCCAATCCTTCTAGCCAGCTGTATATAATTTCTCCAGAATTAAGATTTTAATGTTATTACATCTCATGGTACTAGGAAAGAAAATGAAAAGGTGAAAAAATGATGTTAAACAGATATGGGAATGGAGATATTTTAAAAATGAGAAAGTCTGTAAGGTCTAAGTCAATATGTTATGGTATATAAAAGATGACAGAAAATTAGGTATATGTAATCTTAAAATTTCTAAATATATGTCTACTCAACGTTTATTCAAAAATGTTTGGTTTTTGCCCAAACTTTAACTGCATAGCATAGAGTATTTAAAGGGGCCAGACTGGTGAAACTAACCTTCTTGGGTGTTTAACAACTATATTTAGAGGCTTAGGCTAATCTGGTTAGAGGGACTTAAAGGGACAATTTTTTGTCTCTTGCCCTCCAAAGTCAACTAAGTTCGAGAGGACTATGGAACATCGCTCCTCCAAAGCCCATGTGACCCCCCTGAGGAATGGATGCTCAACTGACCTTAAGAATAAAAATAAGTTTGTTTATTTGGGCCAATTGTATGATCTTAAACACCCAACAGGAAAGTATAACCAAGGGTTCCTACTTCAGCACTGCAGTGCATACCTGCTGTCAAAAAAGTCAAGCCCACTGTTGTTTTAACCTACCCATTAAATGTTGACTAATTTATTTTCTTTCCCTGTTCAAGCCAGTTAGGATGGAACTTACATTGGTTCTAGCCACTCCAACAAGCTATCAAAGTGCCTGAAAACAAATCCCAATTTCAAGACTCTCAAGTCCAGCCTTGGCAACACAAGGAGGCAAATGGAATTTAACATGGACATTTACAATTTTCCTTGTTCTCACTTTTCTAGTTTCCTTTCTAGAATGTATAATGCTAACTACTCTTGCCTTTAACAGTTATGCAGTGCAGGGGTCTTTTAGACAGACTCACTAAATGGGTACTCCAATTGCCACAATCTACATCCATTTTTCAGCTTTTGAAGAAGTCAGAGTGGTTATCACCCCAGTTCCCTATTGGCAGTTGGGGTGCCTCCTCAGAGGGCGAGGGTGATGTGATAAGAATAGGAGATGGAATTTGGCTAGGCAGTTTAGGGTAAAAAGGAAAAGTAGCCAGTTTCTTTTTGTCAAAAAAAGACAAAACAATAAAAACAAAAGAGAACCACAACTGGTCACATGCAGAGAATTAGAGACTTTGGTGTGCTTATCCCTGAATAGGACACCTATAGCAAACTTCTGTCTTTCAAGGCTCAAAGATCATTGTGGAAGAGGGGGTGGAAAAGTTATAAGAGCCAGAGGAGATGGGTGATCACAAAGAAACAGTTTTGCAGAGACCGAGGTAGTTAGTCATATGAACTCACAGCACTTGTGACAGCATGGGCAAAGCCCATATAAGCTCAAGCTAGACAAAAATTCCCCACAGACATGGGGAAGTGGGTAAAGAAACACAGTCCTACTGAAGGAACTATTGGCAACCGATGGCAGCTGAGAGGAAGAGACTCAGACTTGTTTAAGATGAGACTCTTAGTAGGTGGACCAGGCTGCAGGGGGTGAACCCACACTGGAAGGCATTTGGGCACACAGGACACAAACCTGAGTCTAAATGCCTATATCTATTTAGTATATATAGGCATATAATATATATATATATATATATATATATATATTACAGTAATTTGTTGGGAGGTTAGTAAGGCACACAGATATGGGAGAGTATTTAAATATGATCAAAATATATTGTATGAAATTCACAAAAATCAACTAAAAAGAGAATATCAGACTAGGTAGAGACTGTACCATTATAGTCTATCTACAGGCATTTACAATATCATTCTAAACAGCTGTGTCACTAAAATGAGATATAATATAACAAACATTTATTAGTATATTAGATATATGTGTATAATATATGTATACATTATTATAAAATGTTAAGGAATCAGGAGTATGAGTGTTCCAGGGTGTGAATATTTTAATTACAAAGAAAAAAATTATTACCTGATTTCTTTAAGGTTGCAAATTATGATATGTTGAAAATACTAGTCATTCTTGGAATGATAGACCCAAAATTTTCTTCTACTTAAACATAAGTAGAAAATAGAAATCATGGGACTCGTGATGCAAACAGGTATATTAAAGGTTGGCGGGAAGTAACTCACCCACTGCCCCATCAGAACTACAGCATGGTCTCTTTTCAAGAGGAAAAGTGTTAAGGAAATAATGATAGGATTCAGAAATAGAGAAACCTAGAAACAGGAAGTGAGTATATTTAAGAATTTAGAAAAAGTACATCAAAATCCAAGGGGAAGACAGCAGAGAATGGGATAAATGATCATAACTGGAAATGATAGAACTGAAAACAGATGGACAAGGTAATATGCAGAATGAAATTCACTTTATCAAGTGACAACCCCAATTTAAAATGGCTGACTCACACTTAGAGAAACAAGTAAGAGTCTCTTGTTCTCAGTCCCTCCTGACTAAGACAGTGGTGCGCACTGGCTTAAGACCTGTGCACGTATGGTGTTATATTTTCGACCTGTTCTTGTTTAATTACTCCCATATTAATAGTATACATACTATATAAACACATCTTCTTATATTTATTGCTGGATATTTTGTAGGCTTTGATGATAGTATGACAGGAAAGTCTTAATTTGTCGTGTTTTCAAGCAGTTTGTTTATAAGGAATACGTTATGTCTTCTGTTAACATACAGCTGTGAGGAGACGTTTCATCATGACATTAGTTTTCATGTGTTTGTGTGTGGGTGTGTGAACAGGAATGGAAGTGCTGGCAGGGCTGAGAAGACGGTGCGGGATCCCCTCGACTGAGCCGCTGGGAGCTGATCACGTGTCTTCTGAAGAGCAGTACTAACTAAGAGCATACTCTGAGCTGTGTAATCACCCCTTCAGCACCTCATCGTACTCCGTGTATGCATTAAATGTTCTGTGATTGCAGCTGTCCCTCTCTGCTCTTCCTCCTGGTCTCTCTCTTTCCTTTACACCTTCTGCCTCTCTAGTATTATCCTTTATAGTTTAATGGGTTCTTTCAAAGTTCCCACATAGATGAATACACGTGATACTTGTCATTCTGAGTCTGTCTTCCCAGACCCACCTGCTGTGTCCTGAATCCCATACTCACAACAGCTCAATTTTCAGTCTAGTTTGTTAGAGCCTTCACAGACTGTCCCAAAACCCAGCATGCCATTGCATTCCTGAGACCGCCCTTCTACCCTGGCAGTCTCACTCCCAACTTGCCTTGAATTCCAGAGTCTAGCCTTCATCTCTGGTAAATCTGATCCTGTCCATTGCGTCTCCACTCCCCTACCACCACAGCAACTCTAAACTCCCCTACCCACATCTTACTCTCCATCGAGCCTTGGGCACTGGCACACTCTTCCTCTTAGCCTCCCAGGTTTCTGGACTCCCCTCAGCATTTGGTGGAACACAACTGCCATGCTGGAGATAAAGACCCACATACACAAAGTCACATCAAGTATATAAAGAGATTGAGGTTTCAACTCAATAAAGGAAGGCTTAATTCTCATGCCAGAATCACAAACACCAACAGAAATCCACATGCCAAGATCACAAAAAAAGAGAAAAACCCCAATATTATATCCCCACCAAACATCACCAGTCCTATAGAAGAGTTGTACAATGAGAACTCCATAGAGATAACGCAGTACACAGAGTTTAAAAAAAAAAAGATAAACATCGAATGAATTTAAAGAACACAAAAACAAACAAATCAAAGAACTAAAGGAGACAGGGCTAACCTTCTGACTGAATTAACAAAAAGATCAAAATATTAAAGAAAACTCAGGCTGAAATGAAGACAGACGTGAAAAACTCAGTAAGTCAATTTGAAATGAAGGGAGAAAGCCTCACCAATAGAATGAATGAAATGGAAACAGAATACTGAGGCTGGATGATAAAGTTGAGGATTGGAGCACTTACGCAATGATTATGAACAACTTTTAAAAACACAGGAATGGAATATGCAAGAATTCCGGGACACCATGAAAAGGCCAAATATATGTATCATAAGCATAGAGGAAGGAGGAGAATCTCGGGATAATGGTATTGACCAGATCATCACAGCACTGTCGAATAAATTTTCCCAACATTAAGGAAAGATACGCCCATACAAATACAGGAAGCACATAGAACACTAAATGGATAGGACCAGAAAAGGAATTCCACACGGCATATCACAGTAAAAACCCTGAGCATACAGAACAAAGAATTGGGAAAGCTACAAGTCACAGATAAAAGAAAACCCATCAAAATTACATTTGAGGTTTTAATGCAAACTACGAAAGCCACAAGAGCCTGGACTAAAGTGTTCCCAGTTCTAAGTGACCATAGATGGCAACCTAGAATATTTTACCAAGGAAAAATGTCTATTATTGTTGAAGGGGAAAGAAAAAATTTTCACGTCATGATAGACTGAAAGAATTTATGCCCAGAAACCCAGCCCTTCAGAGAATTCATGAAGCAATACAAAGAGCTGAAGAAAGGAAATTATACTCAAAGAGGAGCAGAAAGAAACTAAATGAAGGCATAACTGGAGAACCAAAAGGTGAGACCAAAGATACAAACATAATTTAAAATGACGGGGATCAATACACATCATTCAAGATTAATTTCCATTATCAATGGACTGAACTCCCCAGTGCAAACACACAGGCTAGTTGAATAAATCAAGGAATATTACCACTCTTGTTGTCTGCAAGAAATCCATCTGACCCTAAGGACAGGCACTACCTTAAGGTGACAGAATGGAAAGAAGTACTCCAAGCAAATGGTACTTCGAAAGAAGCAGGAGTTGCCATTCTAATATCTGACAACACAGACTTCAAGCTAAAAGTAATTATGAGAGATAAAGAGATTCACCTCTTTCTGATCAAAGGAACAATTAACCAAGAAGATATTAAAATCATGAACATATATGCACAAAACACTGGTGGACTCAACTTCATAAAATCAGTACTACAGGACCTTAGGACACAGATTAATCCCAACTCACTAATAGCAGATGACTTCAGTACCCCACTGTCTCCATTAGACAGGTCAATCACAGAGAATAAACAAAGAGACATCTGAATTAAACAAAAGCATACATCAAATGTATCTAACATACATCTACTGACTACTGACCAAAGTTTGCAATCAAGCACCAAAGTATACACATTCTGTTCAGTACCCCATGGAACTTTCTCCAAAATCGACCACACATAATGGAGCACAAAATGAACCTCAGTAAACACCAAAAATTGAAATAATTCTATGCATTCCATCAAATCACAATGCAAAAAAGCTTAAAATTAACACCAGAAGAAGTCTTAGTAATTTCACGAAGTCACGGAGACTAAACAACACACTCAGGAATGAGGAATTATTCAAAGGAGAAATTAAGAAAGAAATAAAAGTATTCCTGGAATTCAATGAAAAGGAAAATACAAGAAAACAAAACCTCTGTGACACATGAAAGCAGTCCTAGGAGGAGAGTTTACAACCCTAAGTGCCTACATTAAAAATCAGAAAGAGCACAATTAAATGATCTGACATTGCACCTCAAAAAACTTGAAAGCCAACAACAAATGAAACCCAAATTCAGCAAGGAAGAAGAAATAACAAAAATCAACAGAAATTAATGAAATAGAATCAAAGAAAACAATACAAAAAATCAATCAGTCCAGGAACTGGTTCATGAAAAAGATAAACATGATACCAGATTCCTGGACCAGTTAACCAAAAGAAAGAAACATCATCTCCAAACCAACAACATCAGACATGAAAGGGTTTTGTCACAGCAGACAATGAAAAGACCCAGAACATTAATAGGCAATTCTTTGAAAACCCACATACCATTTAATTTGAAAACCTTATAGAAATGGATGAATATCTAAAACCATGGAAATCACCATGCTAAACCAAGAAGAGAGCAATAACTTAAACAGACCCATGACTTACAAGGAAATTGTAACTGCAATACAAAACCTCCTGACCGAAAAAAGCCCAGACCCAGATGGATTCACAGAAGAATTTTTATCAGATACTCAAAGATCTATATCCAATACCACTTAAATTATTCAAAAAGATAGAAACAGAGAGAGATAGCTACCAAATTCCTTCTATGAAGCCAGCATCACTATAATATCAAAACCAGGTAAAGACACTGTCAAAAAAGAAAACTATAGACCCGTATCTGTAATGATTATAGATGGGAAAATTCTCAAGAAAATAGTTGCAAATTGGATACAGACAAAGATCAAGATCATCCACTATGATCAGGTAGGCTTTATTACCAAGATGCAGGGGTGGTTCAATATAGTAAGGCAATGAATGTCATAAAGCACATAAATGGATGCTAAGACAAAAATCACATGGTCATCTCAATACATACAGAAAAGTCCTTTGATAAAGTTCAGCATGTGTTTATATTAAAGGTCCAAGAGGGAATTGGACTGTAGGGAACACGCCTCAACATAATTAAAGCTGTATACAAAAAATTCACAGCCAATATCACTCTAAATGTAGAAAAACTGGAAGCATTCCCATTAAAATCAGGAACCAGAAGGCCTTTCCACTATCTCCTTTTTAACATAGTGCTTGAAACTCTTGCTAGAGCAATAAGACAAGAGAAGGAAGTTTAAAGAGTACTCATTGGAAAGAAGTCAAATTATCCCTTTCTGCACATGAAATGCCAAAATGTCCACCAGAAAACTCCTAGAAATGATTAACACTTTAAGTAAAGTGATAGGTTACAAAATTAGTCTACAAAAATCAGTAGCTTTTCTATAGACCAATAACAAGTAATTCGAGAAAGAGTACAAGGAAACCCTCCCATTCACAAGAGCCTAAAAAAATCTTGCAATAAACTTGACCAAAACAGAAAGAATTCTGTAATGAAAATTTTAGAGAAAGAGATTGATAAGGACACCAGAAGATGGAAGGACCACCCATGCTCATGAAATGGAAGAATTAATATTGTGAAAATGGCCATTCTACCAAAAGCAATATATAGCTTAAATGCAATCCTAATCAAAATCCCCATGACATTCTTTATGAAATTAGAAAAAAAAGTCTTAAAATTCATATGGAAGTTCAAAATAATGCAGATAGCCAAAGCAACTGTGAACACAAATAACAATGCTAGGGGATTACTATACCAGATTTCAAACTATATTACAGAGCTATAGTCATAAAAACAACATGGTACTGGCACAAAAATAGACCCGTAGACCAATGGAATAACATTGAAGACTCAAACAAGAGTACATGCAATTTCAGTCAACCTGATGTTTGACAAAGGTGCCAGGAAAGTCACTGGAAGAGACTTCAGCCAATCGTGCTAGCAGAACTGGATCTCCACCTGTAGAAAAAATGAAACTGGACCCTTATATTTCACCATGTACAAAAGTCAACTCCAAATAGATCAAAGGCCACAATGTGAAAACTGAAACTCTAAAACTGTTAAAAGAAAACTTTGGCAGTAACCTACAAGATATAGGTGTGGGAAAGGACTTTGTAAATCAGACAGCAGTTGTTGAGGAATTAAGGTCAATAATCAACAAGTGGGACCTCATGAAACTAAAACACGTTTGTACAGTAAAAGAAAGAACGAAGGAAGTGAAAACTCACAGAGTGAGAAAATCTTCACCAATGTCACATCAGAGTTTTAATATTCAGAATATATGAACAACTCAAAAAACAAAGAAACAAGAAAACAACTGACCCAATTAAAAGATGGCCTAAGGATCTGAGCAGAGAGTTCTCAAAATAAGAAAAAAAGGTGGCCGAGAATCATCTCAAAAGTGCTCAACATCGTTAATAACTAGGGAAATGCAAATTAAAATCACATTTAGACTTCACCTTGCCCAGTCAGACTGGCTGAGATACAGAGAACACAGATATCAAATGCTGGGGGGATGCGGGGAGGGAGGAACACTGATTCACTGCTGCTGGGATTGGAGACTCGTGCAAGTACTATGGAAAGCATCGCGGAGAACTCTTAAAAACTAAAACTGAATCTGCCAGTTGACCCGGTTATACCACTCCTTGGCATGTACCATTGTTTTGCAGAGATCCTTATACATCCATGTTTGTTGGTGCTTTGTTCACAATAGCTAAGGGATGGAAGCAACCTAAGCATCCCTCATCTGACCAGTGGATAATGAAAATGTGCTACATTTACACAATGGAGTTCTGTTCAGCTGTAAAGAAAGATGAAATCATGACATTTGCATGTAAATGAATGGAACTAGAAACTGTTACGCTAAGTGAAGTAACAGAGAATCAGAAAAGCAAATGATGTATGTTCCCTCTCATTTGTGACCCTTGCACCAAACATATGTGAGTGTGTATCCTGATGCATCTGCAGGAACCAGGAAAATGGAAAGGAACCAGGGAGGTAAAAAGAAAGACGGAACCTAAGGGAGAATAATAGGAGACAGGTGTTTCCAAGGGAGAAATAGGTAAAAGGGGGATTCAATGTGAGGAGGAGGGAGGGTTACACAAGGAGCGATGGGGATGAAGGGAAAGAAAGAGATCAAGAGAGGTGGGGCCTTAGGAGACCGGGATTATCAAGGGAGAAATGGGGGAAATGGGGACACTGTAAACGGGGAAGACATGGAGGGAAAGTTAGATGGGGAGAGACAGAGACAGAGAGACAGAGAGGGATGAGAGATAGAGAGACAGAGAGAGAAGGAACAACACCTAATTAGTGTAAAAACCAGAAGGAATGGTATTAATCTAACAACCTAATGACAAATTCCACATACAATCTACACGAGTCCACGTGCGTAGCTGAAGGCAACATAACAAGAAACAGTGCGAGACAGGAGAAACCTTCCTTTGAGTTGTTCACCAGGCTGGTTCTAGAGACTCCCTAAATTACACAGGCTACTGCCTCAGCCCTTGGTTGTCTCCCTGAACTTGGAGGTAACACTCGATTTCAGAAGACAGGACATACTTTAGAGTCTGGATTCGGAAATATGGAGATGGACCTGACCTGGAAGCCACTTCCCCTGAAGGCTAGAACTCATAGCTCTGGAGAACACTATGCAAGTAGCCAAGGGAGAACATCAACCAATGACCAAAAATGGCCAAATAACCAGATCGATGATTGGCACAGCATGCAACACTAGTGCAGTAGTAGCAGTTTTATCTTGGTGCCAGTGAATGGCTACCTCCTTTATCTTAGAGATCACTTAATGGGAGGAAACAAATGAGGGGTACAATAGAGTTTAGAGAAATGTCCAAGGCTTGACATCCCAATGCTAATATAACTTCTTACTAAATGCAAAATATGCATCCTTATATTTACAGTCAGGTATCCTAGTCACCACTATCAAAAAAGGCTTTTTTTCCCCTCCAGACAGACACTAATACAGAGTACCACAGCTGCTCACACACAGACATTGTCTGTGAATTGCCTATGGCAACATGGCACATTGCAGCCTCTACACCCAAGGCTCACAAAATATACAAGAGGTAAAGAAGTGACCAATGAATGTCTCAGTTCTCATTAATGAAGCTCCAGCAGTCAACTAAGGGCCAGTAAGACAAAAGGTCACAAATGGCCAAATCATGAAGATTAGGAATCCCCAGAGTGAATCCCTGGATAGGACTCATATTGAGTTTCACTCACCAGGACTCAGGAACCATTGGAGAAGAGGGGGAAGAAAGATTGTATGAGCCAGTGAGGAGGTGCATGGCCATATTGAAATAGAACCCTACAAGCTCCTGGGATCCTCCTGCTTGTGTGAACCTACAGCAATAGTTTCAGTGTGCTAAAGATCCATGCAAACTCAGGCAGACAAAAGTCCAGCATGGCTCTGGAGAACTGGGTAGTAGACCCCAAAATTTACTTAAGAAATATTGGCAACTGATTACTGTTGATCGAGGATGAGCTAGTCTTTCTTAAGCAAGAGACTCTTTGTAGGCTGACTAGACCTCAGTGAATGAACCTGCACTGAGGTCATCTGGGGACACTAATGACACAATAGACCTTAACACAGATGAAAGAATGTATGGATTCCACTTGAGGAGCTATGGGAGTTCCTGGTGGGAAAGGGATATAAAGATGAATAAGATTAATTGAGATGTTCCATATGAAACACACAATGATTCAATTAAAATTTAATTTTTTTTTGAAAAGATAAGCAGAGAATCTCTGGGCCCCGAACACATTCAGTGACCCAGAATGTTTGTAATGCTATTTCAATTTTAATATATGTTTAAAATGATTTCAAGCAAATTTTCTTTTGAAATGCACAATATTGGAATTTTTAAATTTGCGGCTGCCTCATTACCATCAAAGAAATACATGAAGTCATACACTGGTCCCAAACTCAATGAAAATTATGATAGACCAGGATCTCAAAATGAGGGTCACTAGAGATATCTTGACTATTTACGGAGTGCTAAACTGACTGGGATCAAAACCAGAAATCTTAGCTGTCCTAAAAAAGGACCAAAAACTGGGAGTCAATGTTAGTGTGTGTGAAGTTCTGGAAATACCTAACGTACAAACATAAACCTCAAGAATCTCAATATTCAGAATACAGAGTGGGTTGGAGAGACAGCTGAGTATTGAAGAGTGCTTGCTGATCTTACAGAGAACTGGAACGAGAGGTTCCCAGAACAGAGGTCTGGTGGCTCAAAATTCCTTGTAATTCCATCTCTACAGATTCCAACAATCTCATACACCTTCACACATCTACACACATAGGCACACACACATATATAGAACCAGATAAAAAAGTAAATAATTTCTAAGGAAAATTTACCGCTCAGCAGACTAATTATCCTTAGATTTATTTTTTCTCAGAAAGTTGGCTGCTGGTTGGAGGGAATTTAACATTCTGGGAAAGATCTCACAGGCATAATTGACAAGAGTTGTTTTGTCAGCCTAAATGATTTTTACAAAAATTTTTGCAAATTTTGAATTCTTGTTATAATTGGACATTTATAAATCAACCCCAAATTTGCAGAAATACACAGAGGATCAGGCTATCCAGAATACTGTGAACATTTTGTCCAGTGAGTTTCCCTGCAGATCTGATTTCACACAGGTTGTCACCTTTTACATGGGGAATTGGGCCAGTTTCATGAATTGGTCCCGGCCCCCCAAAGCCCTCGAAGAAGGACTATGCATTCAACTTCAGCGCAAACTTGACTGCTGTGCGCCATAAGAAGGAGAAGCTGGGAGTGTCAGCCGCCCCTCCCAACCAACCAGTGACCTGAGTTGTAAGTGGGGGAAGGACTAAGTGTGATGGAGGAAGCTGGGAGGTGACTAGCCTCTTTGCCCTCTTGGGTGGCTGGCAGCTGCTCACGGGGTCCCCACAGAAATGAAGAATTTGCTGCATGGCCCCAGTAGAGGCACCCCACTCCAGGATAATTTCTCTGTTAAGTAAACCCAAATAAATTCTGGTTTAGCTATAGAAAAATCAGAGACCAGCAGCCACAGTCAGGGAGGACAGGACAGAGTTTAATCCACTAGCAGGACTGACACACAGACCCTTCCATACGGGATTCTGCCCTGTGCACCAGGTTTGAGGCCATGTATACTCATGTGAGGAATGCAAGCAAAAGGTAAGAACATGGTAATTTGCAGGTAACGTATGGCAGAAATGTAGCAACTTTGGGAAACAAAGATTTCTATCAGGTAACCATAGTGTTCAGATGGTAAGACTCCTGTCTGCTTTCCCCATGTGTATCTCCTATCTCAGAGCTTTTCCTGCAACCATCTGAGGTGCCTTCCTATTTCCATTATATTCCCTTTTCTTCTGTGACAAAATCCCTTGTTTATTCAAGAGAAACTCTGTGATGTTCATGAGTCTGACTGCCTCTACCTGATTTTTGATAAATTTAATAAGTTCTTTATTCAAGATTTTACATGAGAACTATTAGAGCTGTGGCTCTTGGTCCTGTGAGTGGGGCTAGGCAAGGGTCCCAATATTCTAAGTACTTTTCAGGAAGGCACATTTTTGCCTTTATTTTCTTTAGTAGTTCCCTGTATTTTCTCTAACTATGCCAGCTTGGTTTGCATAAAAACAGCAGATACATCCTTTTCTTGACAGTCTCAGGTAGGGATAAGTTCCCTGCAGATACAAAGAGATTTCCAGCTCTCAGCTGAGAAAGAACTGGTCCTAGGCGAAGGATAGGGTCTTGATCCTAAACTACCTAGTTAACTTTTACCTTCTATTTTTATTACTCCCCCTTGTGGTGAGGTACCCCTAACTGCAAATGGGGAACTGAGCCACTAGTCACTCTGTTCTTCCATGTTGAACAGGGATGCTGGGAGTGGCAACTGGGTTACCCTTCTGTGGGTCTATCTAAAAGACTCCAAAGGTGTAGCCACAGAGAAAAAGAAAGTCCTTGATTGGTGCCCCTGAAGGGGAAGTAAAGGCGAGAGTGGTTAGGGGCATGTTTTAGGCAGAGAAGCAGGAGAAGTCAGAACAGAGTGAATTTCAAATGTCCAATTTAAAGTGCATTAGAGTTCATGATGAGGGCTTCCAAAAGTATCCATTGATTGGGTTTCTCTTCGTTTTCCATTGGCTGTGATGGTTGAGTTCAGGATCTGCTTTAAGGCAGTTTGATAGTTGAGACAGTGGCAGGAATCACAGTGTGAGTTCCCTCTTAAATGGCTTCTAGACAGGAAGAGAGAGGAAATTTAGTCATCATTTAATTTTGATAAGAACAATAGTGGACTTGTTCTTTTTGGGTGCAGGTGGCACTCCAGGGTTGAACTAGGCCAAGATGTGAAGTTTTTTTACCTGAGTGTTTTATCATGGGCAAAAGGTTAGTGGGAGTTTTCTGAATAACTACTCACATGAGCTTTTAAGCCTTATGTCTGGGAGGCACTTTTTCTCGGGCTTTAAAGACTTATACTGATCACTTTAATCTTTGGTTATACTTTTCTTTGGGGTGTTTAAGAACATAACATTAGTCCAAATTAACCAAGGTTTTTTTTTTCCTCTTTTTTTGCTTAAGGTCAGGTAGGGATCTGATCCTCAGGGTAGCATGCAGGATTTGGAGTCCTTGGATCCTTTGATTTCATTTTGCCAGTTCCATCTATGTGGGGATAAATAAGGCGGTCCCACTGACATTTGGCTTCATTTCAAAGCATCAAAAAAACTTTTCCTCTGTGCAAACCTTCCCCTTTATAGACTGGATACGTTTGAGTCCCTCTGCTGGGGTCTCCATGATCTCTCTGAATAAGAACAG
Source organism: Eospalax fontanierii (assembly GCA_035773235.1). NCBI lineage: Eukaryota > Metazoa > Chordata > Mammalia > Rodentia > Spalacidae > Eospalax > Eospalax fontanierii. Next base: position 4,263,398 of record CM069554.1, on the reverse strand, counting down.
GTGACTCTTCATAGCTTCAGGACATTTTGAGGCATCCTCCATAATCCCCTGGGACTTAGTCAACACTGGAGAATAAGGAACAAAACTGTCCCTTAAGTCCCCTTTTGGCCAGTTTAGTATGGGCTTTTAAGTATGGATATTAACCATGCAAGAAAGTCAGTTGCACCAATCTGTAATTACAGTGCAGTATATAGGCAAAACTTGAATAAAAACCAAACATAACGGACTGGAAGAGATTTATCATCACAGGTTAAGTAGGTACAGCCCAGGAAAAAGATTTAAAATAGTATTTAGATCTGTCTCAAATGAAGGCTGTCCTACTAAAAACAGAAGCAGTCTCCTTTCTTTCCCAGTCTCCATACCTTGATTTACAGATTTTCAGAAGGAAGGGAAGGTCATATCATGTACATATAGACTGATCAGGATTCAGGCCAAGCTCACTGAATGAAACTATTTCCTTCTGGACATCTAGTTCACCGAGTTAAAACTTGGTGTCTTGTGAGCCAAATTATGTTGTTCTAGACATAAGTAACCAAAAGTAACATTCGCATAAAACAGAGAAACAAAAGGCATCTTCCAGTAGCCATAGGTAACCTAATACTTGCCTGCATCCATTTAATCCAAATTTGTAGCCGGGAGTGCAGTACATGCTAGAGGAGTGGACTGAGAACTAACAACAACTCTGTATTTCTATAACCCTGTTCAGACCTTTAATGTACTTGCTTAAATGTTTTTATCATCCCGTCTATTCTGGAAATATCCAATCATCTTAAATTTATATATGAATTCTTTCATTAAAATGATTTTCATTTTATATCTTTTTTACCAATCCTTTAACTTTTCTTTTCCTTCACACCATGAGGCAGAATAACATTCACAAAAAAATTTACCATTTTCTGCGTGAATCGACTAAGCAGTTAATATTTATTCTTTTACATATAGAAATATAGAGATGAACAGTTATCTTAAATATACCATTATAATGTATAGATTTTGGGATGCCTTGGAAGCCTTAAAGTAGGTTTGAAATGACCAATTCTCTTTTAAATGTTTAGAAATGTTTTACATAGGCTTGGCAAGAATATGGGCCTTGATAAACCTGTTTTTGACTCTAAAGAGGCCCTAGTGGTGAAATGTTTGTTTTACTTAAAACATATCTAAGGCCAGAGGTAAATTTCGAGCAGAAGCCATCATTTCTTAAAATTAGCTTATATTCTTAAGCAATAAGAACCCTGTTGTAAGTGAACAATTTTAGCTTATCTGAGAACTTATTTGTAAGTCAATTCGATTAAATAAATTATTCATTTTCTAATAACTGTTTCCTTAGTATAAAATATACGTCTAAGTACTCACAACAGTCCCACAAAATAAAAACCAAATCCTGGACACCTTGATGAAAATTCCAATCAGAATCAAATGTGACTCTGTAATTTAAAACTGTCAAAATAACATATAAAGTCCTTCACAGTATATATAGTACTGAGATTCTTTAGTTGTGGAGCACATTTTCCATTGTATATATATTTATATAAATATAAAATCTTAAAAGCCAACAGTACTTTATACACACACACAACATGCATAAACACACACATATGTATATATATGAGAATTTCCTCTTAGAAGTGACTGTCCTGAACAGAATCACATCCACTGTTGCTAGACATAAGGACTTTCACTTGAAGAAAGCATTTTTAATATGTCATTTACATTCTAATATAATAAATGTTCCTAACTGAGCTTCAAATTCAACAGGTGATGGAAAACAGACTTATACATTTCATTTGTACTCAGACCAAACCATAACCAAACATTCACAGTATGACTAAGACAAACTAATGTTTAAGATGTTTTCATTAAAGGAAATTCCATTAACAGAGAGAGAGAGTAAAGAATGGGATGAGAAGAAGTATTTAGTCATAATAAAGTAATATAAGATCAATCCATTATTAAAGACCATTTAAAAATTGGCAATACCAAAAGCATGAAGTGCAGTATAAGAAAGTAGTTTTCATGAGTATGATTTGATTATAGATGTTTACAGTTAACTCTCTCCCTTAGTAGTATGCAGGAATTTCAAAAGAATGAGATGAGCAAACAAGTACGAAGCACACAGGGTCCAGGAGCCAGATGGCCTTCCTATGAGGAAGAAGAGCAGGGGAAAGATGGCAAAGGAAACACGCATAAAGTGATATCACTGCCCAGCACCCAAAAGACACACTGCAGAGAACAGTTGTGGGTTAATTCTCAGAGATGTCTAGAGGTTGTTCTGAGTATAAACAAAAGCACATAGTAATTTTAAAAAATAAACATAATAAAGGTTAAAAGTAGTTATTCTGAACATGTTGTATTTTCATTTTGTTTCAGGCTGTTCTCTGGAGAGAAGAGACTGAACTGGCTTAGGATATATTGGGGATCAGCTCTTTAAATACACCCCAGGAGAAGCCATGTGTTACTGTGTCTCACCCAGGTGCCAGAATATGAGTCTGGAGGTTTTCAAATGGATTTCTGGCAGAGAAACAGAAGCACAGATGTCATGTGCCTATCTCCAGGAACCTGAGGCACGCTCCCAAATTTCAGAAACCTCCATCCAAGTCAGACCAGTATCCTGGTTTCAAATGCTGGCAGGAATTTTAGGAATAGCTAATGCAGACTTAAGCATGAGAGTTAAAGGCAAAAGATTGCTCCCTGGGAGAAAAGTGCAAGACATATCCAAACCAGCAGAGTTTCTTGGAAGAAACTTGCCCCATCCCCAAACAAGACACATCTGCCTGCAAACAGAGCCCCAATGTAGGAGACAGAGACTGAAGAACAAGGCCTTGAAGATGAGACAGAGAGACCAGTCCCAGAATTCATCTCCAACTCTGAACATGAATTAACATATTAAATCACACCTATAAGCATCTCAAGTTTGGTTTTCTTAGACCATTTTCATCCCTCTTAGCTCTGAAAGCAACACAAACCAGATCAAATATTGAAACCTAAATACGTTCGAAGCAAGCAAACAAGAGTTATCTTAAAACAAACAGTATGAAAGCAAACCCTGACTGAAAGATATCTAAAAAATAGGTCAAATACTGTTCTGCATAAACAAATGGCACTTAAAAGTTTTGTGATGCACTTCATAGACTTAGAGACATTCTTCAACAAATTCCAAGTTGTTTAAGGTACCCAAGGTTATAAGGCCTTTCAATGCATCATCAAAATTCCATATTTATAAATCTGCACAAGTGTTTTTTAAATGGGCACGCCAAAATAAAATTAGTAATTTTGTGCACAATAAAAAGATGAAAAAGAGAAACTAAAACGGCCAGTTTTGATAGAAGCAGCATATGAAGACATTGTTATAGACACACAAGGCAGAATTACGGGAGATCTCAACACATGAGAAAACTTACAGGTACATGACATAATTACACCAAATCTCAAGCAACACATGAAAACAAAGATCATAGACAGATATAACATAATGACACACAAAGTATGTGCACCTAAACGCAATAATCAAGGACCTGATTAGGATGGCCTAATGTAAATAGGCACTTATCTTTTAAATCCAGACAGAAGAAAAACACTTCCTCTATAACCTCTTTCTAGCTATGGTGCAGTTCTCTCTTCTGTTCCAGTAGATATGAGCCTGGGTTTTGGCATTTAAGTAGCCACCATCCGGATACAGGGATTTTTCCTCAGCATGGCCTGATATCAAACCACCTGACTTACAAAAAGCTTTTAATTTGGAGGCTTTTATCTTAATGTCATAATAGCCTAGTTATTCCCATTAAATTCCTGTTCTACCCAGATGGAGCCAGCACCACGGAACCACATCAAAGTTTAATTGTTCACTTTCCTGCCTGATTCCTGTTTTATCTAAATGTGGCCAGCACCTCAGAATCTCCTTGAGGTTTAATTGAGCCCCTTTCCTTCCTGTTTGGAGGCCAGTGCCATCTTGGAATCACATCAAGACTTTGTATGCAACTTCCTACTGGGATCAGCCCAGTGGCGTCTACCTGTCTACCCTGGGGGACCCTTCTTTTACGTGATCTGGACATCCATTCTGGATCTCTGTCTCGCCCCACCTGATGACAGCTTCCAGTCCAGGGCTATGCAGGTCTCTCTGGCCTCCTGGAAGAAGACCCAGACAGGAAATTCTTTGGGGCTGCGCACTTCTCCTGTTCCAGGAGCTGTGGGGGCTATAGGGTCCGGGAGCCTCTGTTACCAAGGAGGGGTACCGTGGCTTGACATCTCTGGGGGTCTCCAGAAATGTTATTGAAAAATCAGAGGCCAGCAGCCAAAAGTCAGGTGAGGAGTGGGGGAGTTTAATCTGGTATCAGGACTGACACACAGATCCTTTCATAAACGCGTCAGCCCCTTGCATCAGTTTTGAGGTCCATATATACTCACCTGAGGAATGCAAGCAAACGGTAAATAGCACATACATGGTAATTTGCGGGTAACATACTGCAAGACTGTAGCAGCTTTGGGAAACAAAGCTTCTATCAGAGTAACCGCAGGGGGCAGAGGGGACATTCCTGTCTGCTTTCCCCAAGTCTGTCTCCAGTCTCAGAGCTTCTCTTACTCTGAAGTTCTTAATTACCAGCACATTGCAAGGTCTTTTAGCAACTATCTGAGCTGCCTTCTTATATCCATTATAGTTTCACAAACAATAACTTGGCGAAAGTATGTGTGGCTTTGTAGTCCTGGACCTAGAGAGGACAGTGGCTGACTCTTGCCTCCCAGAAATTATTTTTAGGACAGAGCCCAGCGCATCTGATTACAGCCACAAGAAGCATTCGACTCCAGGAAGCAGTTTGCTCCCAGACAGCGTCGTTGAAGTAGCAAAGTGCTCCCCTGTCTTGAACTCCCATGCACAGGGATAGAAACAGGAAGCTCAGAACCCACACTGGGCAGTGGCTTCTGGGAATGAACTCAAGTTGTCAAGCTTTCAAGGAAGCATTTCTGTTCTCTCCTGAGAACTACTTTACTTTTTCTGAGTGTCCTCCATAGTGTTTTCCCTGCTGACTGGACCAATTTCCATTCCCACCAGCAGAGTGTGAAAGTTCCCTTCTTCGCACACACTTGTCAGCATTTGCTGTTTTCTTTCATAATGACACCAAGTATGTCTGGAGTGAGATATAATCTCAATGCAGCTTTAATTTGCATTTTCCTGATGGCTGACAATGCTGGACATCATTTCAATTGTTTATTGGCCGTCTGTAATTTACTTCTGATATTCATTTCAATACTTATTCATTTGGGTTTTTTTTCTCATATATTGAGTGTTCTAAATTCTTTAATGTAGATATGAATACTCTTTCAGATGCATAGCTTGCTATGAATCATCCTCATTTATAATTTGACCTCTACTCAGTTCTTTCCTTTCCTGTACAAAAGCTTTCAATTTCACATCTCATTTCTCAACTCTTTACATATGTCATTTACATTTAATATTTCTTTGGTGTTGTTTGTGTTGACTGCCTGTCTATTAGCAAGAGTGTAGTATTAAAGTCAAGTGTGATAATTATACCGCAGTCAATTTGTTTCTTTATCTCTTAGTGTCTATGAAATTTGGGGTGCTGATGGCTGATGCACATGTGTAAAATTCTCCTGTCCTCTGTTCCTGCAGAAGACCCAGATTCAAATCCCAGGACTCACAAACAGCTTGCTGTAACTCCAGTTCCAGAGGATCCCACATCTTCTACTGTCCTCTGCTGTACTGGACGATACAGAAGTGCGGCTAAGAAGAGAAGGCCTGGGTTCTATGACAAGCCTTAATGTGCCTCTATGGAAATTCCAGATCCTTGGACGATATCGGATTCTAGGTTAAATACTAAAGTCACCCATGTTAGCTCAATGCCTTCCTACATCTGAGACAAGAGGACAATGACGTAGGACATTGACTGTGTGTGTGAGTGTCCCCATGATCAGGAGGAACAACACAAAGTATCTAGTGAGTTTCTCCAGACATCAAGAACTGCTCTGACAGACCAAGCAAATTCTGTGTGAACTGTAGGCTCCTGGGAGTTGGGCAAGCTCTGTGCACTAATAGAAAATCAAGCCTAGGAGGCGCATCTGAATCAATTTAACTCCTCTTGTCACTTAGGCATCGGGGTGGCAGTAGCCAATCAGGGCTTCAGGGTGTGTTGCCCAATCAGGAGCTCTGATTGGACACGGGAGGCGGGTTCTATCTTGGGTGTTGCGGGCTCAGAAACCTGTCTGAGGCCTGCGCCACGAGTGCTGCTCGCTGAGCACCGCTGCGGGGAGCTGTGCGACAGCGCGGGCGAAGCCGGAAGCCGGGCCATGGTGAGCGTGTTCTCGGCTGTCCCCAGGGGGGAGGAGCGGCCGTGGAGCCCGGGGAGCGGGCTGTGCTGGGTCCCTGGGGCTGGGCCGGCGGCCGGATCGGCGTCCTGTGCGGTCCCGGCGCCCAGGTTCCCGGCACCGTGTGCGGCATTTCCTGCTGCAGCTGCGTCTGCGCCGGGCACTGAGCGGGAGGCTCCGCCTGCGCGGGCAGCTTCAGTGTCGGTGTCTGTCCTGAGCGCTGGTCGTGCTTTTGGTGCTGTGTGGTGTTTCTGTGAAGAAGCTCCGTTGGCCTCCCACCTGCATCCTCCTCATTGGAACTCTCCTTACCCGCACCCCCCTTCTCCTGCCTCGCACCCTATCTTCCCTGTTTCACTTTTTCTTATTCTAAATGAAGTTCTCGTCTAGTATGTGGATTTTTTTGGTAAAGATTTCTTTTCCATCATATGTATGTGTGTGCACAAATGAGTGGAGGTGTCCACATTGGTCAGAGGACAAATGATTCCCCTGGAGGTGGAGTTAAGAATTGTTATGAGTAACTCAAGCACTCAAGTGGCTGTTTGGAGTTGAACACAGGTCATCTGTGACACTGGTACATACTCTTAACCACTGAGCCATCCCTCCAGGACCCTATCCGGATTTTAAAGAGAAGCCTTTTATTTTCCGTAAGGCCCCCATCATGTGTAGCCTCTCCTGTATATTGTCCCTGTGTAGGTCAAGTTAGCTGATAGACAGAGAAGTGGGAAGTGGGGACCTAAAAAGGAATGAGTTGAGATAGGAAAGGTATGGGGAACCAAAACTTCTGAAAGAAGGGATCAGACTCTGCTGCAGGGTTGTTGTGGAGCCCAGGCTGTTTCACTTCTCGCTACCAGTTGAACTCTTGTTGTCTAGTAGAACTCTGACGTTTGTTGGAGTGGGAGGGAATTTTAAGAGCTTTCTGAGAATGGTGTGTTCTTTTCAGGGTGATAGTTTAGCACAGGCAGATTCTTGGAGTTGATTGAATTGAGATTTATGTTTGTGCATGTACCTGTGTTCATCTGAGAAAGTGTTCTTCTCCTCTTGGAGGTCAGAGGTCGACAGTGAGTGATGCCATTTTTCAGTTTCCTCAGTTTTGAATTTAGAAATTTTATTTATTACTGTTACATATGCATGTGTTTATCATGTGTGTGCAGGGGCTCACATTTGCCATGATGCATGTGTGAATGCCTGAGGGCAACTTTGTGGAGTTAGTTCTCTCCTTCTACCTTTAGTGGGTTTTGTGGATTTTACTGAATTTTCCAAATTTGCCAGGAAGTGCTTTTACCCACTGAGCCATCTTGATGCTCTGGCAACCTTCTTTATCAGGACAGGCTTTCTCACTGAAGAAGTAGTTTACCAGTTCTCTTAGACTAGCAGCCTAGCGGGCATCCTGTAGTCTCCACCTCCTCTACTGGGATTGGAGGCCTGCGCACTGTGAGCAGCTTTTACTTTTTCCTGGGGATCCAGTTACTTGTCCTTCTGCTTATGTGAGAAGCACTTTCCAGGTGAGCCATTTCCTCAACACTAGATTGAGGTTTTATTCTTGTTAGGTGTTTGGTCACAGCAAGGAGAAAAATCCTATCTCTTGGTACTTTTCATACCTTTAATGATGCACTTTCTAATAAGTAGTTGTTGTGTCTTCTAAGCTGTAGGTTTATCAGTTTTACTAATACACACGTGTATACTTACATGGATATATATGTAAATACATATTTACATACACATATGTACATATATGTATGTGTTTACTACGGAGTCCTTGAGGTCACCGTGATGTTCCATCCTCTGTTTCTAGAGTGCTGAGATTATAAGTCTGAGCCACTGTGCCTGGGGTTTTTATTGACATTTTGTAGAATCAGTATTGTGGTTGTTGTTGTCTATTGATTTCCTGTCTGTGATTTCATTTTCCAGTTGTCATTTTCCTGTGCTTTCTCCATTTTCTAATGTGGGAGGGCAAGTGACTGACATTTGCTCTCCTCCTTTCTGCTAGTCCAATTCATGCTTGAGTATTTTGCGAACACTGCTTACGTTAAGGCTGTCAGGGCCTGAGCTGACTGTATCTGCGTTCTTGGCCTCTTATTCCAGAATGAAATAAATCCCACACAGATTACAAAGTAGGGATAAACTATTCAAAAGCAAAAAAATGGTATAGATGAGAGAGAAATTAACCAGAAGAAAGCATTAGGCCACATGAGTCAGAAAGAACTCAGGGCCATCTATATACACACACGTAGAATATATGTATACATGCGTATTGTAATTTCTGTATTGAGTCCAGAATTTCATTTGTTTTGATCACATTCAAAGCCCCTCCCTTCCTCCAGTCCTCCACACTACTCCCTTCCTGATTTCATGTCCTCCATTGTTACCTATCCTTTATTTATTCATTTAATTTTGGTGATTTTTTTTCAAGGAAGTAAGCGATGTCCCTAACTTTGGTTATACATTATCAATAAGAGGTTTTTAAAAATTGAATTTCTACACATGCTATACTATATTTTCATCTTATATGGGTCCCTCCCCTATGTGCACCTTCTCCCTCCCCTCCTCGCCCCAGTCCATGTATTCATTATACTTTTTCTGCATTATTTAAAGGCCTGTGGACTGAAACTTGTGTCCCCGTGTGTCCATCCCCTGAAGGCTGGTTTACCTACCCAGAGTCACTACTTTACAAAGACTGATTCTTCCCCTCCCAGCAGTTAATGGTTGCCAGTAGTTCTTCAGCTAGGGTTGGGGTTTCCTATCCACTTCCCATCTTCTATGCTGGGAATTTGTCTGGCTTAAGCTGACTTGTGAACTTGTGCAGGCTGTCACCACTGCAGTGAGACCATGTGAGTAGCTGTCTAACTGTCTGGAAAACTTTCCTTATGATCAGCTACCACTTCTGGCTCTTAGTACCTTTCAGGCCTGTCTTGCACAATGATCCCTGAACCTTGAGAGTCCAAAGATTGATACAGGTATCCCATTCCAGGACAAACCTCTTGTTCTCTGCACATTGACCAGTTGTGGGTCTCCATTTCAGTCAACATCTCCAACATGAGAAAGTTTTACTGATGAGAACTGAGAACAATAAGTCACTAGGAATTAGTTTAATACTATTTTTATTTAGCCAAATCATTATAGTAGGCTCACCTGAATGTCCTGTAACCTAGCTAGCCATAGACTGCCTCACCTGGTATCAGTGTCAGGTATGGACTCCAACTTGTGAAGTGAACTTCAAATTAACCCCCAAAGTGGTTGTTTACTCACATAACACTGTGGCACCATTCTACCACATGGCTAGGCCAGTTCCTGTAGCACACAGGATTCACAACAAGTCAAGTTTATGGTCAATCTGCTCTTTTAGTAGCATGGATTGCATCTTTCAGCACTCTTAATGCTAGTCAGTTGAGACGAAGCTTTGAAGTGAGTACCAGTTTGATTTCTCTCTGTTCCACAACATGTGTATGTAGTGTCCTCAGCAATAGGGTCTTACTGTGAAGTTCTGGTGGGAAACCAAGAGCAGAGGATTTCTCAGTGTTGTTTGAGTGTCCATGGGAACCTGGTCAACAGGTTCAAAACAGGGAGTCTTGTGTCTCTGGACAGGACTCCTATTTTAAAAGTCACTGATTGCTACGGGAGGGAGGGAGATCATAAGAGCCACAGGAGGCACATGACTGTAACAGATCAGTGTCTTACAGGCTCCTGGGGACGTGTTCATATGAGCCTGCTGCAATGGTGAGAGCATGCACGAGACCCAAGAAACTCAATCAGACAGAAAGCAGCATAGGAGCGGGAAATGGGCAGGAGACCACAACCTTAGCAAAGAACTGTTGACAGATGATCACTGCTTCGTGGAGAATAGATCTTTAGTGGAGTGACACTAGATAGGATGACTAGGCTCCAGTGAATGAACTCAAATTGAAGGATATCTGGGTATAGAAAGTTAACTTGATAGACCTTGACATATATGACAGATTGCATAAAACCCTGTAGGTAAGCTACAGGGTGTTGCAGCTATGGTAGAGTGTCTGAATATGGTTAAACTGTATAGTATGAAATCTACATTTTAAAAACGGGACTGGAGAGATGGCTAAGTGGTTAAGAGCATTGTCTGCCCTTAAAGAGGACCCGGCTTCACTTCCCAGCACATACATGGAAGCTATCAACAATTCCTAACTATAGTTTCAGGTGATCCAAGACCCTCTTTCCCCCCTCTGTGGGCACTGCCAGACACAGGTGCACCTGCATACTAGCACACAATACGCTCATGCACATAAAACAAAGCAATAAATAAAATATTTAAAATAAAACAGGTAGTCCATTCCTGGCATTGGACTTTTTGTTTCTAGCCTATGTGGTCTAGTAGAGGAGATATCTCCTTGTTATTTGGTGGCTCCTTTAATGTCTTTATATTATATATGGATATAGGTCAAGAATATTCTATAGTGGTAGGATCCCGTGTGACATTTCTTTAAAATTGTCTTTTTGAAACGGGGTCTCCCTTGAGCCCCAGCAGGCCTGCAGTCTTTATGTAGACTAGGCTTCCCACAGACTCACAAAGATCCACCTGTCCCTGCTCCTCCCCCACATTCCAAATGCTGTGATTAAAGGTCTGCACCAACATGCCTGGCTCTATGACTTTCTCTGAAGGACTCAGTGTTAGTCATCCCTCTCCTGCCTCCTCCTCCGTGCTGCCCTCCCATCCAATCCTCTTTAACCCTCCTACTCCATGATTCTTCTTTCCCATGGCCACTTACTAGTTTCCTGGAATCCATGGATTCTCCCATCAAACATGTATGTAATGATGTAAAGCTAGTGTCCACTTATGAAAGAGAACATGGGGCCTTTGTGTTTCTTGTTTTCAGTTACCTCAGTCAGGGCCATTGTTCCCAGGCTCATCCATTTAACTGAATTTCATAATTTCTGTTTTCTTGAGAACTAAATATTCCAGGGGTAAATATTCTATACCTTCATTGTCTTTTCATCTGTTGATAAGAATCTAGATTAAGTTTTCTGGTTATTGTGAATAGAGCAGCAGTGAACATGTTTGAACAAGTATCTGCGTACTGGGGTATGGAGTGCTTTGAAAGGAGTTCCAGTAGCGTGTGACTGGATCGTGTGGGAGATGTACTTCAGCTTTTTGAGTAATCTTCACAGTGATTCCCATAGTGGGGACAACAGTTTGCACTCACACCAACAGTGAGGAAGTGTTACTCCTTCCTCACCTCCCTCCCAGCATTTGTCCTCGTTTCTGTTTTCAATCTCAGTTGTTGTAACTTGAATAAGATGAAATGTCAGAGTTGTTTAATTTACAGTTCCTTGATGGTCAAAAATGTTGAACAAATTCTAAATATTTTTCAGCCATTTGTATTTCATCTTTGGGAACTATCTGGTTAGTTCTTTGCCCTGATTTTAAATTAAGTTGATGGTTTTTTTTTTATTTGTTTGTTTAGGTTTTTAAGTTCTTTAGGTATAGTAGACATGAACCCTGTGTCAGACATATACCTGAGAAATGTTTTTTCCCATCCTGAAAGTTGCCTCTTCACTCAAAGGATGCTATCTTTTGCCATATAGAAGTCCTTTTGTTTCATGAGTTCCTATTTGTCAATTTTTGCCTTAATGCCTATGCTATATGAGTCTCTTTCAGAAACTCCTTTCCTGTGCCTGTTAGTTCTGGTGTATTCTCTACTTTCTGCTCTATAAGACTCAGGATATCAGGTTTTTGTTGAATTACTTGATAGATTTGGAGTTAGGTTTGTGCATGGTGAGAGAGAGAGCTCTAGTTTCATTCTTCTCTGTGTAGCAATCCTGTTTGACTAGCATAATTTCTTTTCTGCCTTTTCTCTAGTGTGTGTTTTGGGTCCCTGTGTCACAAATCACTTCGGATGCACCTTTTGCATATCTGGATTGTAAACGGACTGATCTGGGGTCTATGTTCACAAAGGCACTAGTTTTGTATTCATCTTTTGGAAAAGTCTTCTGGGGAAGTGAATGCCTGGTCAAATGTTATTTTTCTCGGATCTGAGTCCATATCTGGCATAGTGCTGCAGTTCAGGTCATTTTGTTAAGACTGAAATGGAAGCTTTTAACTTATTTTAAGAGTGCTAGTCTTATAAGACACTATTGTTTAGAAATTAGTTTCGAGATACATGTGCGCTATATCATGGTCACTAAGGGTCAGGGTGCAAATATTGATGGCCTGATTTTTATTAAGTTGTAAAATATTATTTTGTGTTTATTGTGTATGTGAATATGTGCGTGTCACAAATGTAGGGGAACTGCTGTTTATTTTCTGTTCCATGTTTTGAAATTTTTGTGGCTTCCACTGAACAGATTCAGGTCACCAATCTTGTGTACTAAGTCCTTTATCCATTGAGCCATGTCCCTGGACTCTTGACACCTGAATTTTAGTTTGGCAATTAATTTTGTCCCTTTGTCTTTACCTTCTTTTTGGAAGTCCTTGCAGTGTGTTAGGAAAAACATTACTTTGTTGTTCTTTGACTTTCAAAGTTACTAGACACTTGCTGATCCTGGCCAATGTTTTGTTCACTACAAAATTGTGTGGTGTGGTGATTCATGAAGTTTGCTTTAATAGTATAAGAGAAATCCTGAAATTTGGTTGCCTTGCTCTCTGCCTTCCCCATTGCAATCCTCTTTCCTTCCCCTATTCTTCCTAAGGTGGGTGTTTTACTGGGTTGAATAGCAGGGCTTGGATCTCTGAAGTCATGTGAACCTTCTTTGACACAGCTGTGTACCACACATGTTAACATGACTGATTCACTGAATTCTTTTGGAAGCACATTGTCACCTTTATACTTACTTTATTCATATATGACATCACCTAAAAAATTTGAAAAGTATCGTTTTAGGATCTTTAAATATTGACTGTGTATTATATTTGTTATTTGTTTAAAATTCTGCATGAGCTTGAGAGATGACTCAGAAGTTAAGAGTAATGTGTACTCACTCTTGCAGAGGACTTGGATTTGATTCCCACCTTGCATATGGCTACTAACAATCATTGGTAACTCCAGATCTAGGGAATCCAATGCCATCTGCTGACCTCCGAGGGCACTGCACAACACGATACAGTTACCTTCAATTACATGAAAAAATTCATACTGGACAAAAACCAGATGAATGTGGACAATGTGGTAAAGCCTTTAGATGTCAGCATTATCTTCAGTTACATGAAAATAATTCATACGGGAGAAAAACCTTATGAATGTAAACAATGTGGTAAAGCCTTTACATTTCCTAGTTCCTTCCTGTTACATAAATGAAGAAATGCTGGAGAAAAGGTGTATGAATGTACGCAATGTGGTAAAGCATTTATATGTAACAGTCATCTTCAGTTACATGAAAAAGTTCATACTGGGGAATAACCCTATGTATGTAAATAATGTGGTAAATCCTTTAGATGTCATAGTCTTGTTCAAAGACACGAAGAAACACATACATGTCAACCTTATCTTCAGTTACATGAAAATATTCATATTGTAGGAAAACCATATGAATGTGAACAATGTGGTAAAGCCTTTAGATGTCAACAGTACCTTCAAAGACACGAAAAAACACATGCTGCAGAAAAACCATATGAATGTAACAATGTGGTCATGTCTTTACATTTCCTAGCTCTTACTGTTACATGAACAAATGCATACTGGAGTAAAACCATAGAATGTAAAAAATGTGGTAAAGCCTTTAGATGCCAACGTTATCTTCAAAGAAATGACAAAATTCATATTGGAGAAAAACCATATGAATGTAAACTGTATGGTATACTGCATTGTGGCCCTTGGCCAGGCCGTCTGCCATGAGGCATGGGGAGGGGGCGCCTATGGAAGGGGCGCTCTGCCCCAGGCCAGGTGTGGCACTAGCTTTGGACCTACACCTGAATGACCTGCCTAAGAGACAGAACATGACTGGCCGCACCCCGTAAGGCCATTGACTAACCAAACCTATAAGACCCCTTGCATTTCCATGAATAAATGAGATTGCAGTGGCTCGCCATCCTCTGTTTCCACCAAGATTGCAGAGTTTGTGTCTTAACTCTGTGCCTTTCACTCCTGCCTCTCACCCTTGTCGTGACAGAGACCCTGTGTCCCCTCGGGCTGGCTCTGAGCAGAAGGACCCCAACATCTGGTGCCTGAACACTGACCCTCCCCCTCATCGGTAAACCGTTCCCTTCCTGGTTGTCAGTGAGTAGGCCCCCCTCCTTCTCCCCTTTTCCTGTGTCTGTCTCCCCTACCTCCATAGGAAAGACACCTCGCCACATGGTCCTGAAGCCCGTGTTGGCCCTCCCTTCTTGGTTCTACCCGTTGAATTTACATGAGGGCCTGCCCCTCCCCCCCATTTCGGAGCCGAGGCAAGACCATTGGCCAAGCCTTTTCGGAGACACCTTGTGGGCAATTGGCTGTGGGGAAAGCAATTTTCCCACCTTTCATTTAAAACCTCCTTGTTAAGTGGCACCTGGAGGCTTGAGCTGCCCCTGGCTAGCTCCTGCCAGCTGGGCAGTAGTCCAGGGTAATCGCCATACCCTGCTGCATTCCCGACACTAACATGTGGGTCCTGGAATACAGCCCTTGTTCTCTGCATAGCAGCCAGTGATCTTAACCATCTCTCCAGTCCCTAATTTTGGTTTTCTTAACAGCTAAATAATCTATTGTGTAAATGTTCCATATTTTCACTATTCGTCAGTTGATAGGCATCTAGGTTGTTTCCATTTTCTGGCTATTGTCAATAGAGCAACAATGAACATGGATGTATAGGAATCTCTGTCGTAACATATAGTTATTCGAATGTGTGTCCAAGAGTGTTATGACAGGGTCATGTGTAGACCTGTTTCTAGCTCAGTGAGGAATCTCCACACTGATTTCTATAGTGGCTGCAGCAGGTATAACTCTCACCGGGAGTGAATAACTGTTTCCTTTCCCCATATCTTCAATAGAATTTGTCCCTGATTGTTTTCTGTGTCTTCGCCTCTCTGACTGGGTAAGATGAAATCTCAGAGTCATTCTGATTTGCTTTTCTCTGATAGTTAGGGATGATGAACATTAAAATTTTTTCCGTACATTTGCATTTCATATTTTGAGCACTCTTGGTTTAGATTCTTGTCCCAAGTTTTAATTGGGTTGCTTGTGCTTTGATATTTAGTTTTTTAATTTGAATTTCCTAGGTACTATCACTGGTCCAATATAGAGATGGTAAAGATGTTTTCCATTCTATACGTTCCCTCTTCACTTGAAATGATGGTGTCCTTTGCTGTAAAGAAGTTTTCATATTTTCACGAGGTCCCATTTGTCCATTGTTGTCTTAAGGCCTGTGCTATCAGAGTCCTCTTAGAAAATCCTCTCCTAGGCCTGTGTGCTCAGTGTGATCCCTACTTTCTCCCCTATCAGGTTCAGGATATCAGGTCTCATATTGAAGTCCTTGATCCATTTGGAGTTAAGATTTGTAACAGACAAGATATAGGGATCTAGTTAACGTTAATTGTGGGTCCTCAATTATATCTCATTATATTACTGTGCTGTTTTCATTATTATAGCTCTGAAGTATAATTTGAAAACAGGGATGGCGATGCTTCTAGCTCTTCTTTTATTTTTCAGGATTCTGTTGGCTATTTTCAGTGTGCATGCATGTCTGGTTATTTTGTTGCATTTCATATGAAATTTGAGATTATTGTTTCCATTTATGTGAAGAATTTAGTTTGACTTTTATGGTGATTTTGTTGAATCTGTAGATTGCTTTTAGTAGGATCGTCATTTTCACATTATTAGTATTAGTTTCAGAAACTGACCCAAAATTCCTTTCATTTATGTTAGGAGCAGTGTCCTAATCTGTATCTTTCATTCAGCCAAGAAAAAGGACACCGAGGAGCCATTTTAAAATACATTTTATTAGAAATAATTTTAAATTATATTAAAATTGGAATAGCAGTACAAATTCTCTGCTTCATGTGTGAATCCCAATAACTGAGATCCTTTTTGTTACTTTTACATCTCCACCAGGTTTTCTCCAAGTTAACCTATAAATTAAACACACTGACCTTTGCCAAATCAAAGAGTATTTTTGTAGCATGTGACCTTAGAGTTGAAAATTCTAAGGGCCATGTCAAAGAGATGTCCTGCAAAAATAACCTCAAAAACACTGCAAGAGCCAATATTGGAACAAAATTAAACAACTAGCTAAGAAAATATGGAAATCAGTATATTAAAAGCATGGCTATTTTAAAACTACATTTATTTAGTGTGTGTGTGTGTGTGTGTGTGTATGTATCTGTTTGTATACATGCACACGTGAGCCTGTGTCATATCAAGCATGTAGAAATTAGAGGACAACCCTCAGGAGTTGATTTCATTCTCCATGTGGGTTCCAGGGACTGAACGCATGCCATCAGACTTGGTGGGAAGACTTTTGTCCACTAAGCTTTATTGGCAGTCTTTATGTAGTATTTCAATCAGTTAAGAAAGAACAGTGAGATCTTTAATTCTATCACAGTTCTATAAGTTTGTAACACCCATAACATGTTTGCACAGAGATCCTACTACTTTGAGATTTTCTCATTATACTAAGTCAGAAAATCTCCACCAAGAACAGCAGTGTAGATAGGTGCTCTACCATTGCACTACAGCTCCAGCCCTTACCAGTCAGTCTAGACAGTTTAGAGGTACATGTGTTATTCCACTTCAGTGTATCACCCAAAAGACAGACATCATATGAAAACATATATGTAACTAAATGTGTAATGGCTGTATTCAGAATTTAGGCAAACAAACTTTGTGGAAAAACATTTAGACGTTTAATTCAGATAGTCAAGAGGAAGATGACAGAAGAGGAGATAATATAACCGTAACTGGGAACTACACGGTCATGAACAGGTGGAACAAGGTCATTTCCAGAATATTGTTCACTAAAAGGCAATAGGGAGAATTAAAAGTGACTATTACTCTCTTGGAGAAAGGAGTAAGAGTCTGTAGTACAATGACATAAATCTTATCTGATTAATAAAACAGTCCACACTTGTCTCAGCCCGCTGTACATTTTAGAAAACATGTCCATTTAAACTAAGAAGGTGGAGTGCTCTTCTGCTAGAACGCACTTTGTACCAGAACATATGCAGAGAATTTCTTTCAGGCATTAACAAGGTAATGTAGCACTTAGGGGGAAAGATGCAGCCCAGCAGCCTCATGATGGAAGCCAAGATCGAGAAGAGCTCCATGGCTACCATCGCTGCCCCGGCCGGCTGGCCTCAGCAGAGCACAAGTCCTCAGAGACCTGGGATGAAAGAGACAAGAGGAACACAAGGAGGGCTGACAAGACAGTCTCCTGATCAAATCGGCAAATCTTTATTCTTCTAGGGGGTATTTATAATTTTGGGGAGTCAGGCACCCATACAGGAATGTGTTAATTAACAGAGACAAAAGCCCACCATAAGGTTATGTAAATACTAAAAGGGCAGGCAGGGGCTAGATGGGGCGTGGTGGCCAAGGTTGCTAGGAGACAAATCCCTGGAAGATCCAGGAGCCAAGGGCATGTGTAGCCAAGGGCAGCTACGGGTGGGCGACCTTGTTTGCTAAACAATAAGAAACTCTAAGAGGCACTTAAGCAACTGATTAACATAATTGGTATCAACACATGCCAGGATGTTACATTTGCAAAAGGGCAAGACAGAGGTCACTTGGTCTCCGACACATCGCTGTATCCCTGGTGCTGTGGTAGAGAGGGAGGAGGGGTACTCAGATGCTGCAGAACATCAGCAGGGTGATGGTCAGGAACTTGACGTCATTGAATGTATCAGGTCAGGAAAGTCACGGTGATACTCACCAGGCAGAAAAAGCCCAGGTATTGCAGGACACAGAGGAAGAGAATGAGTGGGCCCTTGTTGCACCCAATGATGTCATGGCCATGTTCTGAGTGAGCATCGGTGTCAATGCCACAGAGAGTGAGTTGGATGAGGGTGCAGATGGGGATGATGAAGTTAGGTGCTCCTGATATCAGCACCTGCCTCATCCTTCTTCCTGGAGGACTGACATTAAAGTCTTTGTATTCAGATATCATGCCAATTAGTTGTTAAATCACTTCTTTATCAGGAATTTATGTTCATACAGCATTATCACTGGAAAAGAATAGCGGTCATATTTCTTTCCAATCAAATTGCATTCTTATTTACTTTGCAGTCGTGCATTGGTCAGCACCTCTAGCATAGTGTCTGTAGATGCAGTAACATGGAGTGCTCTTGTCTCATTCTTGTTTTCAACAATGAAATACAACATGTACGGCTTGTGTTAGCATTTGGCAAACATATAGTTCTATTGCGGTTGACATAGTAATGTTTTGTGACTACTTGTTTAGAATTTATGAGGTGTTTGATTTTATTGTTTTTTCTTTATTTATTGAGATAACATCCTCATTCCAGAAAGCAATTTCCCTATCTAACAAATTGGAATAGAATCTGTGACTTCAGTTCACATAAATTCTGGCTTTTAAATTTTGTTTCTAATAATAGTCTCCCCTGGTATGGATGCCAATATTACTTCTCTTTCGAGATTTCATC
Organism: Eospalax fontanierii; assembly: GCA_035773235.1. NCBI lineage: Eukaryota > Metazoa > Chordata > Mammalia > Rodentia > Spalacidae > Eospalax > Eospalax fontanierii. The sequence continues at coordinate 4,244,548 of CM069554.1, read as the reverse complement.
TTGTTGTTTACCCTAGGATGGTCTGGAATTTACTAGATAACTCAGGGTCACTTCAAAGTCCTGAGCACCATTTACCTTTCATTATAAAATGAATTATGTTTACACCACCACTTCATGAAAATTAAAAATTAATGTTAAAAATAGTTTGTGTCATAGTTCGTATGTTTGTTTTAAATAGAATCTGCTTTTCTGGGTTTGTGAAGAATTATTTAAATGTAGAGCTGTAGCTTTTATTCATTCTATATATAAGTGCATATATGTGCACACACAGATACATATTTGCTCCTGAAGGTAGTTTTAAAAACCATCTTACTTACTCGACCTGGAGCCTCGATTGCTACTTGTGGAGTCTCCAGAGGTGATGCACTGTGTCCTTTCCTCTCTAGGGACCAGACAGAATCTCAACAGCATGGAGCAGAGAGAAATTTAGAAAGAGTGGGAAGGGGTGCGACAAAGGCAGCTGAAAATGACCCTCACTGATAAGCACCACAGCCTCAGCCACCTGTAGGGCTGGCAGTCACGTGACCAGCTCCTCTCACAGGGTCTTCTCAATGGTTCGAACTCCTCCTCTTCCTGATGGTCTTCGCCCTGTCCTGCCTTTTGTCAAGCATGAAGAGTGGCGTTTAGACTCTGGAGAACCCAGAACACATCTGGAGAAAATGACCCATTAGTTTCATATGAACCCATTGAAGGCTACAACTCCTGTGTCGTTTTACTGGTGTGGTGTGATCACTGGTCCTCCATCTTCCAAAATTTGCAGTGACTTGAGGTCATCAAGGACGAGGCTCCTTGAATTGTTCACCGATCTGAACTGTGACCCAGAAACAATGAAGAATGCCACAGACTTTTATTTCTCACTTTTACAAGGCTACCTAAATTCACTGGATGAATCTATCCAGTAAAACGAATAATGATACTTTCAAAATTGCAAGCGGACTGGTACATTACAATGGCAGGTTCCTGGTGCCCAGCTTAATGCTGTTCTTGAATTAATTTCCATGGGATTTAATGTGGATCTCGTATGCCAAGTACACTTCAAGACCGGCTAGAAAGGAAAACATGACTGAGGAAGCAAGAAGTCCATGGAAGCCTAAAAATTGCAGCTGGGATTTCTAAACTTTAAAGAAAGTCATATCCTCAAGCTTCTTATGCCGCAAAAAAAGGAAGGGATACAGAGGCATGGCTCATGGATGTGTAAACCATCGGGTGCCAGGCTGAGGCCCAAGAACCAACACTTGCCAGAGCGATTGAACATGTTCCTGGCGTGAGTGCCGAAACAAGCAAATTCTATTAAAAAGCAGTTTATGTGGTGTGGAGCCTTAATGCTCTGCTAAGTGGAGAAAATGCCTTCACTTGAAAATCGGCTTCTACACAGCTTGTGCTCACAGTCACCATGGTCAGATTTTGTTGGCGAGTGATAAGTGTGGAGAAGCAGAGTACAGGGAAACAAAAAGACCAGGTGCCACAGTCAAGCCATCTGACACTTGTTTGGGGGTGGGGGAAGCCTTGTGAAAACACCCCAGTCAAATGCCCAAGAGAAAATGGCCAGATGAATATGATCCATGGGCACCAACTGATAAGGTTTCAGAGAAGAACTGGAAACTCCAAGGAATTTGAATAGGTTCCATGCCTATCTCATACTGGCAAATAATATTCCTACATACTGCTAGAGACCTTGAGATATGAATGTGACTATGTAAAATGTATCACGTTAGTTTATTTGGTGGAGGAAATGTGCAGACATGATGGCATCAGGCTGCGCCATTGTTACTACTCACTGCTCTTGTCCATTTTGAGTGTGTGAGAGCGCACCAAAGGGACGGAAAAATATGAAAAATGTACCATTTGGCAGGGAACAGGCTGAGTTTCCAGTTGTAAGCATGGATGTTCTGAGAAAGCTGCTGTAGCTGTTAAAAGGATTAGCACCAGTAAAGAGGAAACTAATGCTCTGCACTAGGACAATGGGAAAGGAACCCTTAATCCCAGATCCCCTCAATCACAGGCTCCAACTTGTGAACATGCATCTTCCTGTGAGAGGAGGGAGGCTCAACTGAGAATGCTACTGAAGTGCTTTTCTTCTAGAAAACAATGGTCTTAACAATGAAAGTGTGGTGCAGTGTGAAGCTGGGCTAAACAGAATGAATCCCATGACTCTGGAATGCTATATAGAGACAAGAAATCCTACACCTAAGCTTCAGAGGTGCTGAGATCAAACAATGTGCATCATGGTTGGAGGCCCTGCAGGGAAGCCCTAGAAGGCCCTGTATGAAGTTGTGAAACTGAAACCTAGGTGCCCTGGAGGTTGAACATAGGCCAAGGTGAGCCACAGACATGGGGTGAATCTCAAACTCCTGAGAGGCTGTGTGTCTGGCATGTAGCACACCAGGGGAATAGGATGGCTTGAGAACATTGGAGTGCCCTTGATTCCATCAGAAGCCTCAGATACTGGGATGAAATTAATTGATGTAAGGTATTCTATGCTGGGTTTCATTGTAGCTTTGGCCCTGTATTTCATTCCCACGAATTTGTTTCTTCATATTGCAATGGAAGTGTTTACTCTGCATCATTGAAGTGTGTAAATTGTTTGGAAGCGATTATCCTGAATCTCAGAACAGACTTTTCAGAGTTCTTCACAGCACTGAAACTGTTAAAGATTCTGGAGCCAACTAAAGTTGTAATACATGCATTTTACATTATGGGATGGGCATGAACCTATGGAGGACACGTCCAACCAATCTTGAGGTGAATACTGCCTTGGAATTAACTGTTACTGAGAGCAACCCTTCAGCTGTCTATGCAGGTTACAATTCCCGTCCTCTCTCTGCGCCCCACCATGGCCAGAAGGTGACCTGCTTCACATTCCTTACACTTGGACTTTCACAGGATATTAGCTATATCACTCAAACTGTAAGTTGTAAACCCTTCTTCCCCTGCATTTCTTCTGTTTTGGTGTTTGATTACAACAATGAGAAATGGAACTAACCCAAATCCTTTGCAAATTTGGGATATCAATCCACATAGCTCTTCTTATCTGAACGATTTTGCTTCCATTCTCCAGTTGACAGAAACCTAGAGTTTTCTGGGAAGAGGGAACCTCAACTGAAGATTTTACCAGGACGGATTTTCCTGTAACTATTCTGTGAGGTGTGTTCTTTATTGTTAATTCCTGTGGAAGGTTCCAGCCCACAGTGGACAGTACCATCTTTACAGAAAGGAGTCTGGGATATGTATAAAGAATGCTGAGCAAGCGATGGGTAGCAGTCCAGCAAACAGCGATCCTTCGTTGTATTCTGCTTTAGTTTATGCTTCTAGGTTCCTATCATTAGTTGCACATTGGCCTCATTTGACAGATACTGGCCTGTAGCCTGTCAGCTAAATAAACGCTTTACTCCCCTTCTTAGGTTTTGTCAGTTTTTTTTTTTTTTATCACAACAAGAAAGCAAATTAAGAAATCACTTATTCTTCATTCATACTTTTCTCCATCTCCCAACAATCTAGTCAAACCATTTGGCTTTTGCCCATACATGTGTACAGGTCACCCTTTGTGAATAGACACCCATTTTACTAAACCTATGTCTAGGATCATTTTCTTCCACCGTGGTCTTTTTCTTCATGGGCCTTTTGGGCAATGAGGTACATCATTATATAATAGTATATGACAATACAGTTTCCATTGGACCTGCGAAGGAAAATATATGACCACGAGCACTTCCTAAATTTCTGCCCACTGTGAAATTTTCCCTTCAGGGTCTTCCCAGAAAACAGGTGGAAAGCTGTAGCTGTCCACTTTCAGGTGGTTCTTGCTTTGAAACCAGAATTATCATCTGCCAACCAGTTCAAGGATTCTCTTCCTCACTCTAATTGATATTGAGTCCATTTGGGATAGTCAATGAGTCTAGAGTATGAATGATTCCGCAATTCAATTAGTTCACAAAACAGAAAGGATGCTTTTCTCATGATGTTAAATCACGGCCTCCTCAGACCTCTGGTCTTCTGAATGAAGCAGAGTGAAGATCCAGTTCCTTCCTTGTTCCCTCAATTTTGGGATGATGGGGAGCACAATCTGTAGTATTCTGGTGATGTATTCCAAAGCTGACAATGTAGGATCAGCATAAGGTGCCAGTGTGTGTTCACCCGCTCCTGTGCCCACAATCACATGATACCCTCTGTATCACAGGAATGGGGTCAGGTGAGCGGAGCTCTTAGGCGAGATCTTATAAAAGGCTTGCTGACTACTAGGGGAAATATGATGTGGGGTGTGAGGAAGGCCATGGTGCATGTGGAGGTCGAGTTAGCTGATAGAGAGGAGTGACGTCCCCGTGGGAAGTGGGGACCTGGGATGTTTTTGCATGTGCCCACATCTAGAAAGGAAAGGAGTCCTTCCTAAAATGGAGTGAGTTGAGATACGAAGAAATGGAGAACCAAAACCACTGCAGAGCAGGGACCAGACTCTGGACAGGGTTGTTGTGGAGCCCAGGTTGCTTCATTTCTCGCTACCAGTTGAACACTTTGTGGTCTAGTAGGACTTTGACGTTTGTTGGAATGGGAGGGAATTTGAAGAGCTTTCTGAGAATGGTTTGTTCTTTCCAGCGTGATAGTTCAGCACAGGAAGATTCTCAGAATTGGTTGAATTGAGATTGTGTGTTTGTGTATGTGTCTGTTCATTCCAATGCAGGTATGTGTGAAGGTCTCCATGTGGATTTGGAGGCCTGAGCTCGACAGTGAGTGATGCCCTTTGCCACTTTCCTCCGTATTTTTTGAATTTGGAAATTTATTTGTTGATGTTATGTATGTGGGTATATTTCTCATATGTGGAGGGCTTACATTTGCAGTGACACATGTGTGGAGGCCTGAGGATGACTGTGGAGTCCGTTCTCTCTTTCCACCTTTATGTGGATTTTACTGAATTTTTCGAAGTTTTCCAGGAAAGTGCTATTACATACTGTGTCTTCTTGATGTCCCCTCGATCTTTACTGAGACAGGCTTTCTCTCTGAACAAGGAGTTCACCAATTCCCTTAGACTAGCAGCCCAGCAGGCCCCAGGCATCCTGTAGTCTCCATCTCCTCCACTGGGATTGGAGGCACGTATGCCGTGACCAAGATTCTCTTGGTCTGTGGAATCTGGTTTCTTTTCTTTATTCTGTGTGATGAGCAGCTTACAACTGAGCCATTTCTTTGACTTTAAGTTGAGGTTTTATTTAGTGTTTTATGAGATGTGTTGAAAGTAAACCACCTGTGAGCTATGTATTCTCTCTTGTAGTTGGGTTCATTAGAGGAAGAGAAGTTCTTTTCTGTCTTACTAACAGAATAGTGAAGGTGCCTGATTGAAGGGTCCCCATGGGAACAGCCATTTCCTTATGGATTGTGGCCTTAGTATAATTGGAAGCCTAGCTTTTGTGGACAGCATCTCATCAAACTGCTGTGAATGGAGCACTGAGGACATGCAAGGAAGCTGAATCTGTGTTACATTCGTGCATGAGTGCTCTGAAGGGTGATAAGTGTAGCAAGATAGGGGTTCATTAGAAAGAGTAATTGAGAGCATTTTAAGATTTATGTATTTTTATTTTATGTGTATGAATGCTCTCTATGCATGTATGTAAGCATGTGCGTGCAATAACCATGGAGGCAGAAGAAGACATCGAATTCCCTGGAACTGGATTTACAGATGATAGTTAGCCACCACTGATATATACGCTGGCAACGGAACTGTGGTCCTCTGAAACAGCACCAGCTGCTCGTAACCACTGACCCATCTCTTCAACCCTAGAGTTCATTTTCAAGGAATGATTGGGAGACAACGCCAGTCTCATTAAGAAGAGTTAACTCTTCAGTCCTCAATGACGGTTCAGTCGTGATGCCTGAAGAGATCATAGACTCTTGGACAAAATAGTAAGATTATGATTGAGGCAGGATCTGGAGTAGCAGGATGTGGAGTGGTTAAAAGTGACAGTAATGGGATTTAACATGGCAGGTAAGCAGTGTGACAGTAGTGTCAGGAAGTTAAGATGCGCAGACCCAATACAGATTCCAGAGATAAAGTCAGCATTGTCCTGAGAGTAGGTAGGCAGCCTTTGCAACTGTACTAAAGATGTGGGTCGTAACTTTTAGGAAAGTGTAACCTTTATTGTCTTTTCAGGAGTTGGTAGAAATCTAGATTGTTTCCATTTCCTGGCTATTGTAAATAGAGCAGCAGTTAACATGGTTGGACAGCTATTTCTGAGGTAAGGTGTAGAGTCCATTGGGTAATGTACTTTTAGCTCTTTAGAGAATCTCACGATAACTTACATAGATGTGGCAACGATTTTCACTTGCATCAACATCCTTGCCAGTTTTTGTCATCATTTGTGTTCTGAATATTAGCTATTCTGGAATTGAAAAATACTCCTCATTTGCATTTCCCTGATGCTTAAAAATCTTGAATAATATCTAAATATTTCTCAGCCAGTTGGGTTTAATCTTTGGGAACTATCTGTTCAATTATGCTAATGCCATCTGTTTTTAGTACAGTTGCTCTGTGGTATTGTTGGAATTCAGAATGGTAATGTGTCTACCTGTTCTTTCATTGTTGTGCAAGATTTGAGTTCTTCTGGATACTTTGGGGTGTACAGACAGCTCCAAGCACCTGCTGCTCATCTAGGGAACCAGTGTTCGTTTTCCACAGCCATGTCTGGGACTCACAGTTGCTTGTAACTCCAGTTCAGAGACTCTCCTGTCCTCTTCTAGCTTCTGATGGAACTAAATACATAAGACATTCACCTAGAGCCATGCACAGACACATAAAGAAAAATAATGTGCTTTTTAATGTAAAGTTAGGAGACTCAGTAATCTCCTGAAACAAGGTTCACAGTGCCTTTATATTTACATGTACCGGTTAACATATCAACACTAACAAATACTGAACGTGCAGAGTTTCTTGCCTTGATTTTCTCCAGCAGTTATTCAGGAAGCTTTCTAGGTGGAGCTTCTGTGAGTCACTGCACATGGTAAGGGTTTTCAATGTTATAAGTGTCTTTCTGTCAGCCATGGTTCTGTGAGTAACCCCTCACCCATTCTTCTGTAAGTAACTGAAGTCACCTCACTAAAGTAGACTTTGATAGAACCATTTCATTTGAGTGTCATACTCTATGGTATGATAGACAGGCCACCATCTGCCCATGAAAAGGTCTGAGTTTCAATTTACAGAAGTTTTGAGTCCTTCCCCCAGTCCGAGTATAGAGGGTGCAAGCCCCATCATAGTTCCCAAATATGTGTAGTATCAATAAAAAAAGGCAGGTGTACATGTGACATAACTGCCAGTTTTGTGAAAGGAACTGTTCTCAACACTCTTAAGACATGACTTCCCATTTAGAGCAGTAGATTTCTCCGTCCTGAACATGAAACCCAATTTCATTTTGGAGCCACCTACTGGGTCTCTGGATGGCAATCTGGACTGAACTAGAGGTGATGTTCACAAAGGCACTAGCTTTGTATTGGTTTTGTGGAAAATTCTTCTGGGAAGTAAAGGTCTGGTCACCTGTGGTTTCTCTCAGATCATTTCTGGGATCATGCTGCAGTTCATGTCATTTTGATAAGACTGAAATAGTAGATTCTAGCATGGTTTATGAGTGCTTATCGTATAGGGTACCATTGGTCATTAGGAATTCGTTTGTAGATATATATGCACTATGTCATGGTTCACTTGTATGACCATGGTTCACATGGTCAGGCTTCAAATGTTGATAATTTTTTTCTAAGTTTTAAAATATTGCTGTGTGCATGTGGATGTATATGGGTGTGTGCATGTCTCGATTGTCAATGGAGCAATTTTCTCTTTTCTCTCTTTTGAACTGTTTGTTTGTTCAAGCGATCAACTTGAGGTCATCAAGTTTAGGGGGCAAATCCTTTACCTACTGAGCCTTGTCCCAGGAATCTGTGACCTGAATTTTAAAGTGTGACAGTTAATTTTGGCCCTCTGTCTTTAATTTTTGGAAGTCCTTGAAGTGTGTTAGACAATACATCACTCCATTGTTCTTTGGCATGCACAGCTTTTAGACACGTGCTGATCCTAGTTAGTGTTTTATTCAGTACAAATTCTCTGCTGTAGTGATTTGTGAATTTTTCTCTTAATAGCACTCAATGAAATCCTGAATTCTGGTCACCCTGCTTCCTGCCCTTCCCCATTCCAATCTTTTTCTTCCCTCTTTTCTTCCAGGATGGGTGTTCTGCTACATAGCATAGGCTGACTTGGACTCCTTTGCTCATGACCTTCTGTCTCTTTCTCCAATGCAGCTGTGACATGTCATTGTGACTGACTACGCTGAGTTCTTTTTAAAGCTCATGCTGCTTCTTTCATTTTACAGTACCTAAAAAATGTTTTAAAGTTTTGTTTTACGAACTTTAAATATTAACTGTGTATATAGTTGTTACTTAATTAAAATTGTGCTTGAGTGGCTGGAGAGGTGGCTTAGTGGTAAGAACAATGTCTGCTCTTGCAGAGGATCCAGGTTCTATTCCCTGCACACAGGTGCCTAACATTATCAGTAACTCCAGTTCCAGGAAATCCAGGGCCCTCTTATCACCCCTAGGTCATTGCACCACAGAAGTGTACTTATATACATGTGGGCAGTACAGTCATACATAAAATATAAAAATAAGAAGAAATTTTAAATGTGACTTGAGTAAACTCTTCCTAGCAGTGTATACATTATTTCTTCTATAAGCACATAAAATGGGTTCATTTCGCCACTTAACAAATTGTGACAGCATATGTGAATTTATGCTCAGTAGGGAAATTCATTACTATGAATGCGTCTTATGAGTTAGACTCACAGGCAGTGATCCTCTGGATACCTCTGTGAGTTTTGACATGATTGAGAGCCTTTCAGAATGAGAACTGTTCATAAAATACCATAGAGTTTGTATGTCATTTACGCTAGGTGATGCTTCATTTATGCTGATGCAGTTGTAGCAAATGTTAAATTTTCTCCTGTGGTCAACACTTAGAATAGTGAACATAATATCGAACGCTAGGCAGACTCTTGCATGCTAATTGCTTTCTGTTCTGTACATCAGGTGGTCAGACTTTCTTAAGACAGAAAGTAGACCTGCGCTATAGAAAGAGAATGGGGCAGAGAAGCAGCACATCCTGTGTCCTGTACCCAGCAGTGAGAGTAGCGTCCCTCCAGTGCTCCTTCCTTTCAGAACCACTGAAGCTTGCATTATAGCTTCTGTGTATGGAGCAAAATGTGTGAATAGCATAGGATTGTATGATCATGTTATCAAGTGTGTCTGTGGAATATTTAGGATTCTTTGACATTTGAAGACATTGCCGTGAACTTCACCCAAGAAGAGTGGGCTTTGCTGGATCCTTCTCAGAAGAGTCTCTACAGAGATGTGATGCTGGAAGCCTGCAGGAACCTCACTGCTATAGGTAAGAATACCATCTTACCTTCCCTTAGTATATTTAAGGGCAAGTGTTTCTTGGTATTGATGCTCTTCTGTGATTTCAAATACTGACAGGGAAGAACATGCTGTATAAATCAGGCATGATTCATATACACTAAATCTACAAACTAAGTTTTCAGTTATTTCCAATTCATCAAAATTTTCTTCTACTAAATTTTAGGAAACTGTTGTGAAGATGAGAGTATTAAAGACCATTATAAACGTTCTGGAAAATTTCCAAGGTAATTTGAAAACAGTCGAAAGATTGTTTGGAAAAATTCCTAAAAGATTGATATTTTTTATTTATGAGCACATGTTTGAGTTTGTATGTATGTCTTTCTGTCTGTCTGCCTGCCTTTCCATCATTACAAACCTGTGTATATGTGCACAAGGAAGTCAGATGCTGGACTGTGGAGCTGGAATTACAAGATTTTGGGAGCTACCTCTCATGGGTGATGTCACACAAACACTGATTGTCTCTTAGAGCAGCAACTGCCCTTAACAGATGAGCCAGCTCTCCAGCCTCCCACTGAAGGTATTTTTATGTGAGCATTTATGAATGAAGAATAAGCAAGTTTTTTTTTTTTAATCACTAAATAATGTAACATAAACCTCAATTTAAGAATCCTATTCAAAGTTTTCAGGGCATTTCACATGCAAACACTGCAAGAAACTCACATTAACGATATCACTCTATCATAACCTTGTGGGAACTATACAGTGGAATTATCAGTGTATTTAGCTTCCAACCATACAGATTTGACAGAAGACATATACTTTTACCTAATTTGGGGCACAGTATGTGACATATATTTTGTAATAACAGTAAATTGACTGTTACTAATATCCTTGTCATTTTTGTAGAAGTTCCATATTTGAGACATTCTGTGAGCAAAAAGAAGATCATCAGGATGGAGAAACATTCAGTTGTGTAGCAAATGCCAAGATGATCGTAAAAATTTCTAGTGACCTAACCCCATGTGAAAAGAAAGAATGTGGAAAGATTTCCACGTGTCAGTCAACCTTCAACAACCGTCCTAACTCTCACTGTCAGTACAAATCACATGAGCATGAAGACTATGGAAGCAGGCCACAATACTCTGACATTCTCGCAAACTGTGAAAGATATATGAAAACTCACAGTGTGAATGGACCTTCTGAAAATGAGACATTTTCAAATTATTTTTATTTCCAACATTTGTTGCTAATAGATCAAGAAACAGACAGTGCAAAAAACCTCCATCCATACAAGGAATCTAAACAGTCCTCTGACTTTGGCAGTTCACTTCACACATCTGGAAGAACTGAAAGTGTAAGAAAGCATTATCAGTGTAATATATGTGGGAAACATCTGAGTTCTTCTACTTCTCTCCGACGTCATGAAAGAATCCATATTGATGAAAAACCCTATGAGTGTAAACAGTGTGGTAAAGTTTGCAGATTTTTTACTTCCTTTCAGTTACATAAGAAAAGTCACACTGGAGAAAAACCATATGCATGTAAGCAATGTGGTAAAACCTTTAGATATAATAGTGATCTTCAGCGTCATGAAAAAACACACACTGGAGAGAAACCTTATGCATGTACAGAATGTGGTAAAGCCTTTAAATGTAATAGTCATCTTCAACGTCATGAAAAAACCCACACTGGAGAGAAACCCTATGCTTGTAAATTATGTGGTAAAATGTTTAGAGATAATAGTCATCTTCAACGTCATGAAAAAGCCCACAGTGGGGAGAAGCCCTATGCATGTAAAGAATGTGGTAAAGCCTTTACACAGTACAGTTACCTTCAAGTACATGAAAGTCTTCATACTGGAGAAAAGCCATATGAATGTAAGCAATGTGGAAAGGCCTTTATGTATTCTAGATCCTTACAGATACATGAAAGAATTCATACTGGAGAAAAGCCATATGAATGTAAGCAATGTGGTAAGGCCTTTCTGTATTCTAGATCCTTACAGATGCATGAAAGAATTCATACTGGAGAAAAAACATATGAATGTAAACAATGTGGCAAAGCCTTTACACGATACATTCATGTTCAAGTACATGAAAGAATTCATACTGGAGAAAAACCTTATGTATGTAAGCAGTGTGGTAAAGCCTTTACACAGTACAGTCAGGTTCAAGTACATGAAAGCATTCATACTGGAGAGAAACCCTATGAATGTAAGCAATGTGGTAAAGACTTTAGATGCCTCAGTTATCTTCAATCACATGAAAAAATTCATACTGGAGAAAAGCCTTATGAATGTAAGCAATGTGGTAAAACCTTCAGACGTAATTGGTACCTTCAAAGACATGAAGAAACACACAGAAGAGAAACCCTATGCATGTAAACATATGCAATGTAAATCCTAGATATGGTACACTTAAATTACATAAAATGATTCATGCTGGAGTAAAACCCTGTGAAGGCAAAGAATATGGAAACCTTTACATTTCACAGTATCGTACATTACAAGAGGAATTGAATTCTGACAAAGAACCCTGTACCTGTGAACAAGTCCTCATTGTTAAAACTCCCTAAATACATGGTAGAGCAGTTTCAAAGTACAGTGTTCTTTTCAAAATGAAATAACTCATGGTAGAAAATTCTGAGAAATGTAAAATCCAAATGTTGTTAATATTTTATATGAATTCATTTCAAATGTGGTCAAGACCTCAGTCTCCAACCTCTAAGAATATAAAAAAACAAGGAACAAGGCCTGAGTTGTCACAGTTCCCAACAATAGTGTTGTGTAAGCCTTTTCTTTGGGATACCTGAGCAAATGTCTACTCACCTGAGACCAGAAACTAGTACTACAAAAAGTGATTCTACTAAATTCCGAGTAAATGAAGTTAAAGTTTTATTGGGGTTACTTACAGGAGCATGGACAATCACAGATCCATCAGTGAATTAAACCCATTGAGCCTAAGTGATAACTCATGGAAGCTACAATCCTGGTAATTTCTATACAAATGGCAGGCAGTTTGGTTTATTGGGGAATTTCTTTTTTTGGGGGGTGTTTAGTGCTTCTATAACCCTATAGTTTGGCCTCGGGAATTGTGTACTGAATTTGTCCGCCACTCGCCAAAGCCTGCCAAATAGACTGGGCATTCAGCTTCACCTGAATAATGGTTGTTTGGCTTTATCAAAAGGGAGGGACGGAGAGAATTAGCTAGCCCTCCCAACCAGCCAGTGGCCTGAGTTGTACCTTGGGAAGGGAGTAAAGTGTGAGTGGAAGAAGCTGGAGGACACTGGCCCCATTGCACTGGCAACGGGTCCCCACAGAAATGTAGAATTTGCTGTATGGCCTCAGTAGGATCTCCCCCATACACTAATTGCTCTGTAAGTAACCCAAATAAACTGGTTTCCCAAACTGTAGTTTGTTGAAATCATATTTCGCTTTATTGTCAGGGATCGAGAGAGAGGCTGGATGCTGCTCTGGTCTCCCAGAAATTTACTTATTTAAAGGACTCTGTATATGTATGTGTTTGTTCATGTGTATGTAGATATGTGAAGGTTTATGAGGTTGTTGGAGTCCATAGAGCTGGAATTACAAGTAATTTTAAGCCACCAGACTTGGGTTCTGGAACATAGCTCCAGTCCTCTGTGAGATCAGTAAGCATTCTTCAATGTGGGGCCATCTCTCCAGCCCATTTTATGTTCTGAATATTTTACTGAGATCTTTGAGGTTCATGTTAGTATCTTAGGGAATTCCACAAAGACACTTTTCACATGCACTAACACTTGGCTCTCAGTTTTTGGTCCATTTTTTAAGGCCAGCTAAGATTTCTGGTCCTAATGTTCCCAGTCAGTTTGGCATTCTGTAAGGTGTCAAGATCTCTCTAATGAGTGACTCATTATCAGAAATTGGCCTATCATAATGTTCATTGAGATTAAGAGCAGTATCCCACTCCATGTCTCTCTTAGAAATTGAATGAGGCCATCCACAGTTCAATTTGATAATTCCAATATTGTTCCTTTCAAAAGAAAATTTGCTTGAGCTCATTTCAAACTTATATTAAAATTGGAATAGCCTGACAAATATTCTGGGTCCCTGAGTGTGTCCTGGTCCCTGAGATAGTCTCTTTTTAAAAATAATTTTTATCTTTAGTTTGCATTTGGATCCAGTGCCATTTCTCTGGCAGTCTTTGGACATTCAGGTGAATTAGGTAACATTAACCATCTAACATATGGCACAAGAGATCAGGTGACACTCTTCACACACGCAGTTCCACACTTTCAGTTTACTATTTACAATTAACTAGTTGAAAGTCTTGGGTCTTTCATTCTAAGAATCCCGGCTATTTTCAACATATGTCATAATTTGCATCTTTGAGGATTTATTGATCAAATTCTACAAATACATAAGCTCTGTGAAAACTTGTTTATTTTTTCTAGAACCATTTTAGATATTTGAAAGTGTTTAAGAGCTCTCTGTGCTTTCTTTAATTGCCTGAAATGTTACAAAGGGCTGGCAAGATTGCACAGCAGGTGAAGGTGCTAGCCTCCAAAGCTGTGTTTGATCTCCAGGAACCACATGAAGGAAGAAGAGAAATTACTCCCACCAGTGATCTGCTGACTTACACATGCTGTCTGTGACACGTGTGTGCTTTTGTTGGGCACACAGACACAGAAAATTAATAAATATATGTAATTTTAGAAGGACTCTGCTTTTAGTATCCTGATAATAGTCAATTTTTTTACTGGTAGTTTAATTCTATTCCAGCAGTGGCCTTATGCGCTATTCCTGAGGCTACTTTAAAATCATAATCTCCGCTCTTTGCTGTGTTTATAGTCAAGGACACTTCTCTAATATGGCTTGAAACTCACCAACTGATAATTCATATGCTGCAGAAATGCTCCATGATTTAGTATCTGCCAATTAATTCAACTTAGCCTATGACCGTGTATTCAATTTGTAGATGAATTCGGAAGGGACCTGATACATGACTAAATTTTCTATGTATAGTGTTATATTTTCCACATATTCTTGTTTGATCACTCCTTAATAATTCATGTGCTGTATAAATATATCATTTTATATCTGGTGCTGAATATTTTGTGGGCTTTAATGATATCATGAAAGGAAATTGTTAATTTGTTGTTTTCAAGCAGTTTGTTTATAAGTGATATGTTATTTCTTCTGTTACCATATGGCTGTGAAGAGAAGTTCATCCTGACATTATTTGTTCTGTGTTTGTGTGTGTATGAGGGTGTGTGTGTGTGTGTGTGTGTGAGATCATGGGTGGAAGTGCTGGCAGGGCTGAGAAGATGATGCCTAATCCATTCGAACTGGAGACAAGAGCAGTTGTGAGCCACTGGGAACTAAACACGTGTCTTCTGAAGAGCACTCTGTGCTCTGAGCTGTGGAAGCATCTCTTCAGCACCTCATCATACTCCATGTATGCATTAAACGTACTGTGATTGCATCTGTCCTCCATACTCTTCTTAATGAGCTCTCTTTTGCCTCTGCATCTCTAGTATTACAGATAATTTATAGTTAATGGGTTTCTTTCATAGTTACTATATAGAAGAAATCACATGGTGTTGGTTACTCTGAGTCTGTCTAGTCTCCCATCTCATTACAGGGGATGTAACACTCTTCTCTGACTCTCCAGGCACTGTATTGCACGGGTGCACTTGCATGCATCATGCAAAGCACCATTAAATTTAAAATAAAAGTACATTAAAAATTTGTATGTGAACCTGTCCTGAACACTTTTTTTTTTTTTTCAGAATAAAATTAAACTGGGTCATAGATGGCTCAGCATGTAAGATCACTGGCTGCTCTTGCACAGGACCCAGCTCCCATTCCCAACATCCATGTGGTGACTAATAATCATTCATAACTCCAGTTCTAGGTGATCTGATGCCCTCTTCTTTCCTCTGTAGGCACTGCACAGCACATGTGCACATACATACATGCAGGCAATACATGTATACACATGAATAAAATTAAAAATACTAAATAAAATTCAAACAACCAGTTTGTTTGAAGTATAAGTTCCTTTATAGCACACACTTGGAAATTGTTTTTGTTAATAGAAATTTATTTCTCTTGGACAGTGTATGTGTTGTTCCATCTCCTAAAATGTGACTCACATCGAATTCCTGTGCTAGTTGATAAAATAACCTGCATAACTTCAGCTGGTAGTTCTGGATAGCTCTCAAGACCATAGAATAATAATAAAATTCAGAGGGACTTGTCTCTTGGCTTATTTATTCTTGATTTTTAACGTAGAGATGGTTCCTGCTTAGTTTCCAGAGTCTCCTGTTTGAAATCAGGACACTTAGGAGGTTTTTGTGTTTTCGTGTAATAAAAGTATGTGTTGCTTGGAACTCTTTTGAACTGTAGGTAGTAAGTTTCAGGTTAATGTGTTTTAAGGGATGTTTTATGCAGTCACAAAAAATTCTTCCTGTTTGATTCCAGAAGAATGATGAGAACAGATTTTGAGCAGGGATATAGGTTTTTCTCTCATAGTTGTTAATAATTTGGCAATGACTTGAGTAGTTCTTAATGCTTTATCTTCTGGTGGAAAAAAAAATAAAGAGTAGAAAACTTTCAAATCAAATTCCTTCCTTACACATATCACATTCATTCATTTGAAAACCTGTGTTTGCCTGAGGGTGTAGCTTACTTGAAAATGATCTGCCTGTCTCTGAGTTAGGCAGGGGCTCTCTTGCAGTCTCAACAGGATGGGGCCAAGACCCAAGGAGACCAGATCGGAATCAAAACCAAATCTGTCTGTAGATTTTTATTTTATGTCTATAAGTGTTTGGTCTGCATGTACCTAAGTGCACCTGTGTCATGCAATGTCCACAGAGTAGAGTGAAGTGGATCCTTTGGAATTAAAGTTAACTCCCCATTTCCAGGAACAAAACACTGATGTTTAAATGCTTTCTTGATCTGTAGATGCTCTAAAATATTCTGCCAACAAATTATAGAAAAGCATTGATATAATTTCAATAAGTGGTTGGATAGAATACATACATTGAGAGAAACACAAAAGGAAGGATGTTGGGTATTTCTAATTTGATCGACCAAATTGATCTTGACATAATCAAGATTCCATTGTTTCCTGTGGAAATTATGACTTGCTGTAGTACAGGAGAAGTTCTTCAACTCAGCCATAAGTATGCATTTCCCTGGAGCTAAGCAAATGCAGGAATCACTGCTTCTCAATAAGTACTTGCTCATTGAAAGAATACCCAGGTAATTACTTCCAGAAATTCAGTGTGGAAATGTAGGAGCTGAAGTGCTTTGTCGAGCAGATAAAATTATGTTCTCAGAAGTGTATCACATAAGAAAAGAGAGAAAGCAGTCGTGGTCCATGAAGAATACCAACAGTCAACTGTGTGGCATCTGTGCCTAAAGGAGAAACAGTGAAGCTGCTTTGTGACGTGGTATTTCTCTCTAAACATGGAGAAGTCTGTGAAGAGCCCTGATCATCAGTGTGCTAGAAGTCCGGAAAGGTACAGACCCCCCAAATGTGGGAACTTCCTAGGTTATGAACACCCCCTGGGACCAGCTCTGGCAGATAGAGTCCTGAGTCTCACTGTACTCACAGCTCGGATTTTTGTTCTCTTTGTGAAGCACAGACATTCCTATAGTCAAGGCCAGTGATCATGGTCTCAGTTGCATCCTGCCCATCTTCTCACCTGTTGTCACTGCTCCTTACTCTGCATTGACCTTCCAAACACAACCACATGCGTCCTCTGTCATACAACTTTGCAGTTCTGTTTAGTCTGGCTGTTTCCACTTTCTTAGCTAAACTATGACTGTGATCTGGCATTTATTGTCATGTGTTAGAAAAGAAGGATAAGATAGCTGCTGGTCTGAGGGCTTCCTAAGTTCTCCATCCATATCTGCACCCTTGTCCAACTCTTTTTGGCATGTGGATGGGGAACTTTCCAGGATGCACACTTAGAATGTGGTTACATCCTCACCATATACATATAGGGCTCACTCATTGCCTTTTACTTGGTCCTGGGATGCCTGAGCACCCTGGCCATGGTGACCTTCAGTGTGGTTTTCCTGACGTGGGATGTATAAGACACATTCCATGAAGCCTTCTTCATGCTGTAGCATCTGGGTCACATTACTCTCTGTACCGCAGAGAATGGACAGGGAACACAGATTTAGCTTGCCTCAAACCACATATGCCCAAGTCATTACAGTAACATGACTTCTCCTTTCTGTGGTAACAGAATAATGTTATGTCAAAGCACTATTTAATACATTGGTGGTAACATTATGGAAACCTGTTATGTCTCAGTGTGGGGAGATCTTTGTAACAGAATTCAGATGCTATTTGGATGGCATTATTAGTCTTTTGATGGATGAACAGAAGGGGAGGAACATTGACCATGAACTCCCAGAGAGCCACATAGACCTCAGTAATAGATTATTTAGTGTTTGAAATCAAGTTGGGGTTTCCTTCCTCGCTCATTTGTTAGTAGGATAGAAGCCCTGTATAAATTGTATCTCCAGCTGCTTTTCTTGTGTTTTAGAAAATAATATTAATTGAAATATGTTCTTGTAATTACGGTGTCATTAGGTGTAAATCACTCTCCCTTCTCAAATGCTATTGTGACTGGAAGAAATTATAGAAAAGGAAAGGGACTACCCTTTAAGTTACCATGGGATGTTGTGCATAATGCAAGGTGGGCCTAGCCAGGCCCCCTGCTAGGGGGAATAGAGGCATAGTTTCTGTGGGTGTAGTGTTCTGCTCTGGCTAGTTGTGAGACCAGCACCTGGAAAGAACCTGCCTACCTGGGGCGAAACTTACTATTGGCTGTATTTGGGATCCCATCCCATAAGGTCATTGGCTATACAGGCCTATAAGAGCTTGTGCACCTGTTCAATAAACGAGTTGGCAGTACCACACACTTGGCCTGCCTCCCATCCATCTTCCGGAGTCTGCGGTTTGACTCTGCGTCAACTGGCCCTCATCTCCTTGGGCTGGTCCACCTCGGTCCCCTCGGACTGGCCCCAAGTGCTGTGACCTCCCATAACTGGCACCTGGAACAGAGCCCCCAACCCCCTCGGTGAGTAGTCTACCAGTTTGGTTTTGTGTGCAATTTGGTCCTTGTGGATGGGCAAGGACCTCCTCCTTTTTGTTCCCCTTCTTGTGTTTGTCTCCCTACCCCGAAGGAAGTACACATTGCCTCACAGTCCTTTAGACCAGTATTGGCCCCTCCCTTTCTTCGTTCATCCAGGCAGAATCACATGGGGGCTTAAACCTCCTGATTTCAGAACCCAGTCAAAGTCAAGGCAGGACGCAAGTGGTGGCAGAGCTAAGATTGCCCTCTAGGCTCAGCAGGTTTAAAACAGCTTGTTCTGCGGAGCAAGGACCCTTCAAATGTTAATTGCCCCTGCCTTGCTTTACCTGCAGCACTTTTAGAAACTGGTGAAAAACTTCTGGGCAGTTTTTTTGTGTGTTCCACCCAGGGAACTCCAGAATGTGGAGTGGAAATCCACGGGTCTCCCAGTGGTTCACGGGGCAGCTGGGCCCCCAACATTCTGGCTGCACGTCTCTGTGCATTCTAATGTTGGCCATTTTGGCCTGTGTGGTAATGAATGATCTCCCCTCCCACCATGTAGCTCCACAGCTGCAAGCATATAGGGCTTTTTCCCTGCAGCTTGACTTTAAGGAAACAAAAGGAGATAAAAGGACACCTGGTCCTCCCCCAGTGTGCCCAATGTGTGCTGATAAACCAGCACAGCCTTTACATGCTCAAGCTTCTCTTAGTCTTAGTCTACCCCCGCTAGATGCTCAGGTAATAGTTTCATCACTTTGCTTAAGATTTTACTTTATTTCAGACTTGGCTTTTGCATTGCCTTCAGTAATTCATCTTTTGTGTAATCTCGTCTAAAGTAATTTGTTCACCGATCTGAGCTGTAACCTGGAAACAATGAAGAATGCCACAGACTTTTATTTTTAACTTTTACAAAGCTTCCTAAATTCATTGGATAAATATCCAGGAAAGGAAAGTATGATACTTTCCAAATAGTAAGTGGACTGGTACATTACAATGGCAGGTTCCTTGTGCCCAGCTTGATGCTGTTCTTGAATTAATTTCCTCGGGATTTAATGTAGTTCTGGTATACCAAGTACGCTTCAAGACCAAGTGGAAAGGTAAACATGACTGACAAAGCAAGAAGTCCATGAAAACCTAAAAATTGCCGCTGCGATTTCTAAACTTTAAAGAAAATCATATCCTCAAACTTTTTATGCCCATAGAAAGAAGGGATACAGAGGCATGGCTCATGGATGCATTCGCCATCCATTGCCAGGCTGAGGCCCAAGAAGCAACACTTGCCGCAACAATTGAACATGGTCCTAGAATACAGAGGCATGGCTCATGGATGCATTCGCCATCAATTGCCAGGCTGAGGTCCAAGTAGCAACACTTGCCGCAACAATTGAACATGGTCCTAGACTGATTGCTGAAACAGGCTAATTCTATTAAAAAGCAGATCATACTTTACCCAGTTTGGAGATGTCATACTCTGCTAAGTGGAGAAAATGCCTTCAGTTGAAAACGGGCTTCTACACAGTCACCATGGTCAGAGTTGTTGGCTAGTGATAAATGTGGAGAAGCAATTAAGTCTCTTGAAGAAGCAGAAAAGTGATATGCGAAGGCAGAAGCTCTGTGCAGAGTACAGGGAAATAAAAAGACTAGGTGTCACAGTTGAGCCATCTGACACTTGTTTGAGGGGGGAGAAGCCTTGTGAAAAACACCCCAGACAAATGCCCGAGAGAAAATGGCCAGATGAATATGGTCCCTGAGCACCAACTGATAAGGTTTAAGAGAAGAATTGGAAACTCTAAGGAATTTGAATAGGTTCCATGCCTATCTCATACTGGCAAGTAATGTTTCTCCATCCTGCCAGAGACCTTGGGATGTGAGTGTGACTAAGTGAAATGTATCACACTACTTGTGTGGTGGAGGAAATGTGCAGACATGATGGCATCAGGCTGCGCCATTGTTACTATCACTGCTCTTGTCCATTCTGATAGTGTGAGAGCACACCAAAGGGGCAGAAAAATTTCAAAAATGTGCAGTTTGGCCAGAACAGGATAAGTTTTGAGTTGTGAGCTAGGATGTGCTGAGAAAACTGCTGTAGCTGTTAGAGGGATGAGCACCAGTAAAGAGGAAACTAATGCTCTGCACTAGGACAATGGGAAAGGAGCCCTGAATCCCATAGCCTGTCAATCACAGGCTCCAACTTGTGAACATGCACCTTCATGTGAAGGAGGGAGGCTCAACTGAGAATGCTACTGAAACATTTTTCTTCTAGAAAACAATGGTCTTAACAGGTAGAAGCCAATGTAAGTGTGGTGCAGGGTGACTGTTTCATCTCAAGCTGCGCTAAGCAAGATGATTCCCTTGATTCTGGCATGCTGTACATAATAGTTATGGAGAGAAGAAATCGTACACCAAGGCTTCAGAGGTGCTGAGGTCAAACAATGTGCATCATGATTGGAGGTCCTACAGGGAAGCCCTAGAAGGCCCTGTATGAAGTTGTGAAACTGAAACCTAGGTCCCAGTGGAAATTCCATTACTGGGAGTTGCTCTGAGTGTTGACCATATGCCCACGTGAGCTACAGACATGGGTGAATCTCAAACTACTGAGAGGCTATGTGTCTGGCATGCAGCACACCTGAGGGCCTATAGGATGGCTTGAGAACATTGTTGTGCCCATGATTCCATCATAAGCCTCAGATACTGGTGATGAAAGTTACTGATTTAAGGTATTCTATGCTGGGTTTCATTGTAGCTTTGGCCCTATATTTCATTCCCACGAATTTTTTCCTTCATATCACAATGGAAGTGTTTAGTCTGCATTATTGAAGTGTGCAAATTGTTTGGAAAAGATTATCTTGAATCTCAGAACAGACTTCAGAGTTCTTCACAGCAATGGAATTGTTAAAGATTCCGGAGCCAATTGAAGTTGTAAAAAAATGCATTTTACATTATGGGATGGGCATGAACGTATGGAGGACACTTCGAACCAATCTTGAGGTGAATACTGCCTTGGAATTAAGTGTTCCTGAGAGGAACCCTTCAGCTGTCTATGCAGGTTACAATTCCTGTCCTTTCTCTGCACCCCACCATGGCCAGAATGTGACTAGAGACTGCTTCACACTCCTAACACTTGGACTTTCACAGGATATTAGCTATATCCCTCAAACTGTAAGTTGTAAACCCTTGCTCTACAGCATGTCTTCTGGTTAGGTGTTTGAGCACAGCAGTGAGAAATGGAAATGACCCAAATCCTTTGCAAATTTGGGAATGTCAGTCCACATATCTCTCCTTACCTGTCCTGTTTTGCTTCTGTTCTCCCACTGACACAAACCTTGAGGCTGAAGCATTTAGATAGCTCTCCGGTATTCCTCCTGAGAACTTTGAGCATCATAAGAGTCATATCTTATTGAATTCTGAATCTATGAAAGAGCTGGAAGAGGAACTGGACACAGAATCATAGAACATGGGCCTCACTTCCCACCGATGCTGTTGTTACCTTAGCAAACCACCTTTCCAGAAGTATCATAAGAAATGAAAGGAAATCTCTACCAAAACTATGAGCTTTCAAGAAAAACACTTAAGTTCCCTTGCTGAGAAACCTGCAAATTCCTTCTGCCTTGGAAAAGAGAGGTCATTTTCAACTATTGCAAAAGTCCTGGCATTTTGAAAAGTATTTGTAAGAGTGTGAAATGGATGCTTTCCGAAAAAGAGCAGTCGGCCTCCCAGGGAGCCCTTGAAATAAAAAACTGGCCACAATAGGGCTGTTCAGAGAGAATCCAGATTCCTTGTCTATCATTTTAGCCCCGCCTACTGCTTTGGCATCCAAGGTGACCCTAACCAATCAGAGCTCCCAGCCGTGTGTCCAATCAGGAGCCTGGAATAGAGGAGGAAGGCAGGCTCTCTTCCTTTGGATTTTACTCCCCACGTTTGACTCCATACCTGAAGGAGGCAGCATGTGTGCTGCTCCAGGAGCGGCACTGGGAGGAGCTGTGCAGAAAGCGCGGGGGAACCTGGAACCCAGGCCATGGTGAGCTTCTCCGGTTTTCCCCAGATGGGAGAAGCGCCTGTGGAGCCCCGGGCGGGGCCTGTACTGGGTCCACCCCAGGCTGCAGCCTCCTGTGCTGTCCTGGAGACCAGGTTCCCTGCGCAGCCGCCTACGGCATTTCCTGCCACAGCTTCTTCTGCATCGGGCACTGAGCGGGAGGCTCCGCCTGCACGGGCAGCTTCAGTGTCGCTGACTGTCCAGAGCGCTGACCGTGCTTTTGGTGCTGTGTGGACAAATGTTAGGGGTAGGTGAACATTAGCATCTAAAAGTTGTTAGTTTCTGAGATGCAGAGAAAGAAAAAAAATTAGACATAGACTAAACCCAGATGTTACAGCAGACTGAACCGCGTTTATTCGGCAAGGTGACACAATCCTCCCACAAGAACATAAGTCGTGTACAGGATAAAAGATTGTAGATTTTATATGGGTGGAAATAAAGAGAGCATACACAGCTCTGGAGTCTGAGTTAAGGCATTTTGGGATCATTTCCTGGAGCTGCTTGTGCTGAAAAAGAAGCTTTTTTAGCTTTTAACAGCTCAGAAGGTAAAACAGAGAAACATCTTAGATGGTAGCATGAGTCGACTGGCTTTTGGGCATTCCATTAAATGTCGGAAACCCTGGGGAAGGAAAGGAAGAGGACTTGCAGCTGGGTAGGAGATAGGCTACCTGCCTAGGGAAGAGGGAGGACGGGATGGGAGAAAAGACAGCAGCCAGTCTGGGCAGGTTCCATGACCCCTATGAAGTTCCTCCCTAAGGATCACTTCCAGACTCTTTTTCTATTTTCCATATTAAGTTGATCTAATGTGGACGTTGACGGCCGTCTTCATATTCTTGCACCTAATTTAACACTGAATTTTGGGTAAAATGTTTCAAAATTAGCCTCCAGTTGTTCCAGGAAAGGGACGGCTCTTGTCCCAGGGCGGGACAAGGGGGAGAGAAATGTGGAGCAGGACTGACTAGTCTGCGCAGTAGAGGAAGCCCCTTGCAGCTGCCCCTAGGCTCTGTGCGCCTCCACTCTGCAGTTTATCTTTACTTTCCACGTTTGCTTTCTCTCCTGCTGAAATAAACCTTGAATGCTACAGCTCCCTGCTGTTCTCAGAACAGTTAATAAACAGTGCATCCTGCGACTTGATTGCTCTTAAAATTATAATACTTGTCTGTGGCACAGGGTTTTGTCCTATAAAGTCTCTTGATGTGATGTGAAAGTTATAAGAGTCTCTGAGATATGTTATACTCCCGTGGCTAACTCAGCTGACAAGGTAGGATAAGCACAAGGTGCCAATCTGTGTCCACCCACTCCTGTGCCCACATGCACATGATGCCCTCTGTACCACAGGAATGGGGTCAGGTGAGCAGAGCTCTTAGGTGAGATCTTATAAGGGTCTTGCTGATTACTAGGGGAAACATGGACGTGGGCTGTGAGGAAAGCCATGGTGCATATGGAGGTCCAATGCTGACAGAGCAGTGACGTCCCTATGGGAATTGGGGACCTGGGATGATCCGGCATGTGCCCACATCTAGACAGGGAAGGAGTCCTTCCTAAAAAGGAGCGAGTTGAGATATGAAGAAATGGGAAACCAAAACCACTGCAGAGAAGTGACCAGACTCTGGGCAGGGTTGTTGTGGAGCCCAGGTTGCTTCATTTCTCGCTACCAGTTGAACTCTTTGTGGTCTGGTAGGACTCTGACCTTTGTTGGAATGGGAGGGAATTTGAAGAGATTTCTGAGAATGGTTTGTTCTTTCCAAGCTGATAGTTTAGCACAGGCAGATTCTCAGAGTTGATTGAATTGAGATTGTGTATTTGTGTGTGTGTCTGTGTTCATCTGAATGCAGGTATGTGTGAAGGTCTCCATGTGGATTTGGAGGCCAGAGCTCAACAGTAAGTGATGCCCTTTGTCACTTTATCCTTATTTTTTGAATTCAGAAATTTTATTTATTGGTATTATGTATGTGTGTATATTTTACCTCTGTGGTGGGGCTCACATTTGCTGTCACGTTTGTGTGGAGGCCTAAGGACAACTTTGTGGAATCAGTTCTCACTTCTATGTGGGTTTTGTGAATTTTACTGAATTTTTCCAGGAAAGTGCTTTTACCCACTGAGCTTTCTTGATACCCCCTCAATCTTTACTGAGACAGGCTTTCTCTCTGAACAAGGAGTTCACCAATTCCCTTAGACTCAGACTCCAGCAGGCTCCAGGCATCCTATAGTCTCCATCTCCTCTACTGGGATGGGAGGCACGTGTGCTATGACCAACTCTAGGGAATCCAGTTTCTTGTCCTTATTGCTTGTGATGAGCACTTTACAATGGAGCCACTTCCTTGACTTTAAATTGAGGTTTTATTTAGATGTGCTGAAAGTAAACCACCTGCGAGCTTTGTATTCTGGCTTACAAGAAAGTTCATTAGAGGAAGGGATGTTCTTTCCTGTCTTACTAACAGAAGAGTGAAGGTCCCTGATTGTAGGGTCCCCAATGGAACAGCCATTTCCTTTTGGATTGTGGCCTTAGTATAAATGGAAGTCTGGCTTATGTGGCCAGCATCTCATGACACTGCTGTGAACTGAGCAGTGAGGACATGCAAGGAAGCTGAATTTGTGGTTACATTTGTTCATGAGTGCTCTGAAGACTGATAAGTGTAGCAATATAGGGGTTCATTGGACAGAGTAATTGAGAGCATTTTAAGAATTATGTATTTTTATTTTATGTGTATGAATGTTCTCTCTGCATGTATGTATGTGCACCCAGCATGTGTGTGCAATAACCATGGAGGCAGAAGAAGACATCAAATCCCCTGGAACTGCAGTTACAGATGACTATTAGCCACTACCAATGTGTATGCAGGCAACTGAACTGTGGTCCTATGAAACAGCACCAGGTGCTCATAACCAGTGACCCATCTCTTCAGCCCATGAGTTCATTTTCATGGAATAGTTGGTAGACATCACTAGTCTAATTAAGAAGAGTGAACTCTGCAGTCCTCCATGAAGTTTCAGTTGTGATGTCTGAAGAGATCATAGAGTCTTGGACAAATTATGATTCAGGCAGGATCAGGAATAACAGGATGTGGAGTGGTTAAAAGTGACATTAATGGGATTTAACATGGCTGGTAAGCAGTGTCAGGAAGTTAAGATGCCCAGATGCAATATAGATTCCAGAGATATTGTCAGCAGTGTTCTGAGAGCAGGAAGGCAGCCTTTGTAACTGGGGTAAAGATGTGGGTTATAACTTTTAGGAAACTTTAACTTTGGTGAACGTATATTTTGAGGTCTTCCTGGGGTATCAGGTCAGGGATGAATTCCTTGCAGTTAGTGGTGGTTTCTTGTGGGACATGGAGTGGATAAATAAACTACCATATAAAATTTATTATATGTCAGTTTCCAGAAAAATTGAAAGAGGACATTTGGTATGTAACTATCAGGAATCAAAATCTTGCAGTCTGCTGGGAAGTAGTGTATATAAACTTATAGCAATGTGACAGAATTCACAAGACCACGAGACTCATCTCAGACAAAAACCAGCATAGAACTGGGGAAATGGGCAGGAGGCCAGAACCTTAGCTGAGGAAGTATTGGCAGCTGATCACTGCTTGGTGAGGGAGGAGAATTGGTTTTCTTGAAGGGAGTGATGCTAGATACTCCTATTTGGCTCCACTGATGAACTCTCAGCGAGGGACATCTGCGTACATAAACTTGAATTGATATCTCTTACCATGCATGACTGAATGCATAAAATCTTGTGAGCAGGCTATGGAGGTGTAGATATGAAAGTGGGTATAAATATGATTAAGATGTATGAACTCCACAATATTTCAATAAAAATATGCATTTGAAAAAGGGGATTGGAGAGATGGTGCAGTGGTAAAGGGGGCTGTCAGCTCTTGCAGAGGACCTTGGTTCTGTTCCCATCACATGCATGGAGGCTAAGAGCAATTTATAACTCTAGTTTCAAGGGATCCAGTATGCTCTTCTGACCTCTGTCTGTGATGCAAGATGCATGTGCGCTTACATACCTGCACATAATACGCTCATACACATAAATAAAACAAAAATAGCAAAACATTAAAAGCCAAACAGGGAGTCTGCTTCTGGCATTAGACATTTTCTTTTCTATTCCATGGTTCTAATAGGACCTTTGTCTCCGTGATGTAGGGTAACTCCTTTCAGTCTCTTTATCTTGTATTTTCATATACTTTAAGAAGATCCTATGGTGGTAGGCTTCCATATGAGTGGTTCGTTTTGTAATTGTTTTTGAAAAAGGATATCTTAGTAGCCCTGGGTGACCTGGAGCCTCTCCATAGACTAGACTGGCCACAGTTTCGCAGAGATCCACCCGTTCCTCCCCACCCACCCTACACACAACCTCCCAAGTGCTTTGATGAACATCTTGCCCCACCAAGCCTGGCTATATGACTTTTTCTAAAGGACTAAGTGTTACTTATCCCTCCGTTTCTCCATCCTTTGTGCTGCCCTCCCATCCCATCCCCTTTAACACTTCCTACTCCCTTATTCTTCTTTCTCATGGCCATTTACTAGTTTCCTGGGATCTGTCAATTCTCCAGTTGAAAGATGTGTATCTAATAATGCAACACTAGTTTCCACTTATGAGAGAGAGCATGGGGCTTTTGATTTCCGAGTTTCGGTTGCCTCACTCAGGATGATTGTTTACAGTTCTATCCATTTAACTGTGAGTTTTGTAATTTCTCTTAAGAGCTCAAGAATTCCCTATAAATGTTCTGAGCTTTCATTGTCTATTCAGCATTGGTAGACATCCAGATTGTTTCCGTTTCCTGCCTATTGTAAATAGAGCAGCAGTGAACGTGGTTGAACAGCTGTTTCTGAGGTAAGATGTAGAGTCCATTGGGTAATGTACTTTTAGCTCTTTAGGGAATCTCACGATAACTTACATAGATGTGGCACCGATTTTCACTTGCACCAACATCCTTGCCAGTTTTTGTCATCATTTGTGTTCTGGATATTAGCTATTCTGGAATTGAAAAGTTCTCTTCATTTGCATTTCCCTGCTGGTTAAAGATCTTCAGTAATGTCTAAATATTTCTCAGCCAGTTGGGTTTAATCTTTGGGAACTATCTGTTCAATTATGCTAGTGCCATCTCTTTTTAGTACAGTTGCTCTGTGATATGGTTTGAATTGAGGAATGATAATGTCTCCAGCAGTTCTTTTATTGTGCAGGATTTAGGCACTTCTGGATAGTTTTGGGGGTTGGAGTTTTTATCAACAAAATGAGATTATTTCTCAATTTCTATGACAAATTTGTTGGAATTTTAATTAGGATTGCATTGAATCAATGCACTGCTTTTAGGATGGGCTGAACTTTGTGTTAGATGTCACCAGAGCAGAGAGGATACAAACAAGGCCTCAAGGACATGTAGGAAAAAAGGCCAAGAAAAAATCTGCAGTAGGGATAGAGTGTTTTGTAGATACTTCTTCTAAGTTAATATTTTCTCATGAAGGAAATAGAGAAATGTATAAAACTTAAAAAGTAAACTTAAGAGGCTGGAGAACAGCTCCGAGCCCCTGCTGCTCATCTAGGGACCAGAGTTCAGTTTCCAGCACCCAGGTCTGGGACTCACAGCTACTTATAACTCCATTTCAGAGATTTTCATGTCCTCTTCTGGCCTCTGAGCGAACTAAATACACAAGGCATTAACTCAGAGCCATGCAGAAACACATAAAGAAAAATAATGTGCTTTTTAATGTAAACTTAGGAGACTCAGTAATCTCCTGAAACAAGGTTCACAGTGCCATTGTATTTGCATGTAACAATTAACATATAAACACTAACAAATACTGAAGGTGTGGAGTCTCTGGCCTTGAATTTACACAGCAGTTGTTGAGGAAGCTTTCTAGGAGGAGCTTCTGTGAGTCGCTGCACATGGTAAGGGGGTTTTCAATGTTTTAAGTGTCTTTCTGTCAGCCATGGTCCTGTGAGTAACCCCTCACCCATTCTTCTGTAAGTAACTGCAGTCACCTCACTAAACTTGACTTCAGTAGAATCATATCTTTTGAATGTCATACTCTGTGCCTTGATAGACAGGGCACCATCTGCTCATGAAAAGGTCTAAGGTTCAATTTACAGGTTTTGAGTCCTTCCCCCATCAGAGTATGGAGGGTGCCAGACCCTTCATAAGTCCCAGTTGTGTGTAGTATCAATAAAAAAGGCAGGTGTACACGTGACATAACTGCCAGTTTTGTAAAAGGAACTTTTACTCTAAGACATGGCTTCCCATTTAGAGCAGTGGATTTCTGCCTCATGAATGTGAAACCCTGTTTCACACACATGGTAGCTAACAGTTTTCAGTAACTCCAGTTCCAGGAAATCCAGCATCCTCTTGTGACCTCTAGGCCACTGTACAACACAGGTTTACTTACATAGGTGCAGGCAGTACACTCATACACACAAAATAAAATAAGAAGCAATTGTAAATTGGGCTTGTGTAAACTACTTCTAGCAGTGTATACATTATTTCTTCCATAAGCACACAGAATGGGTTCATTTCTCACTTAACAAATTGTGACCGCATATGTAAATTTATGCTCAGCAGGGAAATTCATTACTCTGAATGTCTCTTATTAGTTTGGGTCAAAGGTGCGGATCCTCTGGTTACCTTTGTGAGTTATGACTGGATTGATAGATTTTCAGAATGAGAACTGTTCATAAAATACCATAGAGTTTGTATGTACTTTATAGTAAATGATGTATCATTTATGCTCATTCATTTGGATCAAATGTTAAATTTACACCTGTGGTCAACACTTAAACATTTTGAGCAGAAATTTCTAAGGACAGGCAGACTCTTGGATGCTAATTGCTTTCTGTTCCGTACATCAAGTGGTCAGACTTTCTTAAGACAGAATGTAGACCTGCGCTATAGAAAGAGAATGGGGCAGAGAAGCAGCACATCCTGTGTCCTGTGCCCAGTAGTGAGAGGAGCGTCCCTCCAGTGCTCCTTCCTTTCAGAACCACTCAAGCTTGCATTAGAGTTTCTATGTATGGAGCAAAATATGTGAATAGCACAGGATTGCATGAAAATGTTATCAAATGAGTCTGTGGAATGTTTAGGATTCTTTGACATTTGAAGATGTTGCCATGAACTTCACCCAGGAAGAGTGGACTTTGCTGGATCCTTCTCAGAAGAATCTCTACAGAGATGTGATGCTGGAAACATGCAGGAACCTCACTGCTATAGGTAAGAATATCATCTTCCCTTCCCTTAGTATATTGAGGAGCAAGTGTTTTTTTGGTATTGATGTTCTTCTGTGATTTGAAATACTGAGAGGGAAGAATGTGCTGTATAAATCGGGCATGATTCATATACACTGAAGCTACAAACTAAGTTTTCAGTTATTTCCAATTCATCAAAATTTTCTTCTACTGAATTTTAGGAAACAGTTGTGAAGAAGAGAGTATTAAAGACCATTATAAATGTGCTGCAAAAATTCCAAGGTAATTTGAATTTAGTAGGAAGTTTATTTGAAGGAATTCTTAAAAGATTGATATTTTTTATTCATGTGCATGCATAGTGGTGTGTGTGAGTGTGTCTTTCTGTCTGTCTGCCTGTGTTTCCATCTTTACAAACCTGTGTGCATGTGCACAAGGAAGTTAGATGCTGGACTCATGGTGCTGGAATTATAAGATTTTGGGAGCTACCTCTCATGGGTTATGTCACACAAACACTGATTGTCTCTAAGAGCAGCAATGCGCTTAACAGCTCAGCCAGCCCTCCGGTCTCCCTTTGAAGGTATTTTTATATGTGTATTTATGAATAAATTATAAGCACCACTTCCATTTTTTAACTAGTAAGAAATGTAACTTATACCTCAATTTAAGAATCCTATTCAAAGTTTTCAGGGCATTTCACATGTAAACACTGCAAGGAACTCAAGTTAACAAATATCACTCTTTTTATCATAACCCTGTGAGAATCATATAGTAGAATTATCAGTGTATTTAGCTTCCAACCATACAGATTTGGCAGAAGACATATACTTTTACCTAATTTGGAAGCAGTATGGTTGCATACTTTGTAATAGTAGTAAATTGACTTTTACTAATATCCTTGTCATTTTTGCAGAAGTTCCATATTTGAGACATTCTGTGAGCAAAAAGAAGATCATCAGGATGGAGAAACTTTCAGTTCCGTAGCAAATGCCAAGATGATCGTGAAAATTTCTAGTGACCTAACCCCACGTGAAAACAAAGTATGTGGAAAGATTTCCATGTGTCATTCAACCTTTAACACTGTCAGTACAAATCAAATGAGCTTGAAGACTATGGAAACAAGCCAGAGTACTCTGACACTCTCACAAACTGTCAAAGACATATGAAAACTCCCAATGTGAATGGACCTTCTGAAAAAAAGACATTTTTAAATTCTTTTGATTTCCAACATGTGTTGGTAACACAAGAAACAGATAGCTCACAAAACCTCCATCCATACAGAGAACCTAGAAAGTCCTCTGACTTTGGCAGCTCACTTCACACATCTGGAAGAACTGAAAGTGTAAGAAAGCATTATCAGTGTACTATATGTGGGAAACGTCTGAGTTCTTCTACTTCTCTCCGAGGTCATGAAAGAATTCATGGTGACAAAAAACCGTATGAAGGTAAACAGTGTGGTAAAGCTTGCAGATTTTTTACTTCCTTTCAGTTACATAAGAAAAGCCATGTTGGAGAAAAACCATACGCATATAAACAATGTGGTAAAACCTTTAGATATAATAGTGATCTTCAATGTTATGAACAAACACACATTGGAGAGAAACCCTATTCATGTAAAGAATGTGGTAAAGCCTTACTTCAATACAGTAAGCTCCAAATACATGAAAGAATTCATACTGAAGAAAACCTATATGAATGTAAACAATGTGGTAAAGCCTTTACACAATATAGGGATATTCAAGTACATGAAAGAATTCATACTGGAGAAAAACCACATGAATGTAAGCAATGTGGTAAAGCCTTTACACAGTACAGTTATGTTCAAATACATGAAAGGAATTCATACCGGAGAAAAACCATATGAATGTAAACAATGTGGTAAAGCCTTTGTATATCCATCTAATCTACAACACCATGAAAAAATTCATATTGGAGATAAACCATATGAATGTAAACAATGTGGTAAAGCCTTTGTATATTCGTCTAATTTGCAACGCCATGAAAAAATTCATACTGGAGAAAAACTATATGAATGTATATAATGTGGTAAGGCCTTGGGACTGAAGTATTCAAAGCCTTGAAAAAATTCATACTGGAGAAATATTGTTGAAATGTAGACAGTGTGGTAAAGCCTGTAGATTTAACAGGGATCTTCAAAGACGTGAAAAAACCAACACGGAATAGACACTGTATGACTGCACAGAATGTGGTAAAGCTGTTACACTCTACAGATGCCTTCTAGAACATGAAAAAATTCATACTGCAAAGATACTCTGTGCCAGGAAACAGTGTGGTAAAGCCATTAGACATAATAATTGCCTTCAAAGACACGTAACAACACATACTGGAGAGAAACCCTATGCATGAAAATAATGTGGGAAACCCTTTAGATATCATAGGTATCTTCAGTTACATGGAAAGATTCATACTGGAGAAAAACCATATGAATGGAAACAGTGGTAAAGATGTCACAGTGATGGCCACAGACATGACAAGTTCATACTAGACAAAACTGTGACTAGGAGCAGTGTGGAAAAGCTTTTAGACTTCCCAGCCATCTTTGCTTGAAAGAACTCATATTTCCATAAAGGTATGAAGACAAACAGTGTGGTAAAGCCTTTCAAATTTTAGAGTTATCTTCCTTTCCTGGAAAATTCACATTAGACCAAAACCCAAGGAACAAAACAATGTAAATCCTATGTACGGTACATTTATCTTAAATTACATGAGATTCAATCTGGAGGCAAACCCTGACAGTACAAAGAATGTGGAGAGTATTTCATTTCACAGTACAGTACAGTTATAAGGGGAACTGAATCATGCAAAGGACCTTGTGTGAGTGAACAATGTCTCTAGTTGTTAAAATCCCTCAATACAAGGATAGAGCAGTTTCACTGCACAGTGCTCTGTCAAAGTCAAATAACTCGTGGGAGAAAATTCCTAGAAATGTAAAAATCTAAGTGTTGTCAAAGTTTTATTTGAGTTCGCTTCAGTTATGGATAAGAACTCACTCTCAAACCTCTAAGAATTTAAACAACAAGGGAAAAGCTCAAACTGTCTCAACTCCCAGCAGCAACAACGTTGCATGAGATTGCTCCTGGTGATACCTGAGCAAAGATTCACTCATCTGAGATAGGAAACTAACGACATGAAAAAGAAATTCTATCAAAATCCAAATAAGTGAACCAGCACTTCCAGGAGCATGGACAATCACAGACAGCTGCATCTGCATAAAGCCCATTCAGCCCAAGTGATGACTCATGGATGCTGCAATTGTCAATTTATGTAACCTTATATGTATCCTTATACTTTTGTGTGCATGCACATATTCATGTCTATGAATGTGAGATGCATGTGCAAAGGTTCTTGTTGGAGGTCACACTGGGTACAGCAGTGATCCTACTCAGTACCTGACAGCTCCATTTCCTCATCACATAGACTACACCAAACTGAATCACATGGTGTGGAACTTCCTCCTCGCACTGCCTGAAGGGATAAAAAAAAAAAGTGTGACATGTTTCTTTCTGTTGTGGTCTCAGAGTTGCATGTGTAGCAAGGCAAGAAATTTGTTACAATTGCATTCGGGCCTACTCACTCTCCAAGGGGAGTAGGAGAGGAAAGTGGCTCTGAACTGAAGCAACAGCGTCTTTTTATAGGTATTTCATGATCTTCTGAAGGCAAGCAAAGCCAAGTACAAAAGCGAGATTTTGCAGTTAGTCACTAGCAACCTGTGCGGTCCTGGCGACCAGGTTCCCAGTGCAGCTTTCCTGCTGCAGGTGCTTCTGCTCCGGGCACTGAGCGGGAGGCTTCGTCTGCGCTGGCAGCTTCACTGTTGGTGACTGTGCCAAGCGCCCGATCGTGCTTTTGGTGCTGTGTGGACAAGGGTTAGGGATAAGTGAACATTAGTGTCTAAAAGTTGTTAGATTTTGAGGTGCAGAGAAAGAAAAAAGTTTAGATAAAGGACTGATGCCAGATCTTACTGCAGACTGAATGGTGTTTATTCAGCGAGGTGACATAATCCTCCCACAAGAATGAAAGTTGTGCAAAGGATGAAAGATTGTTGTAGAAAGTATATGGTTGGAAATGGGAGAGCATACACAGCTCTGGAGTCTGGGTTAAGGTGTCCTTGAGTTCTTTTTCTTGGAAATGCTTGAGGAAACAAAGATGTAGCCAGTTGATAACAGCAAGGCAGGGACCACAGAGAAACATCATGGTGGGAGGCATGGGCTGCTTGACTTTTCTGCAGGTGTGGCTGTCCTTCAAGTCAAGGTGCACCACCTGGGAAGGAAATGGAGAGGGTTTGCAGCTGGGTAGGGGACAGGCTAGCTGTCATTACAGGCGTTTGTGCGTGTGCATGTATTTCTCTGAAAAGCAGGTGTGTGTGAATGTGTCCACATGTTTTTTGGAGGACAGGGGTCGATTTTAATTGATTCCATTTTCCATTCCTCCTTATTTTTCTAATTTAGAATCTTATTTTTCTACTATTACATATGTGTGTATGTGATGTGTGTGGAGGGGCTCACATTTGCCATGATGCTTGTCTGGAGGCCTGACAACAACTTTGTCAAGTCAGTTCTTTTCCATTTTCTAGGGTTTTGGGATTTAAACTACTTTTCAGGGCTTGCCAGGAAAGTGCTTTTCCCACTGAGCAACTCGATGCCCCCTCCACCTCCTCTATCAAGCAGGACATAGGATTCCCTGGAACTGGAGTTCTCACTGAAGAAGAGTTCACCAATTCCTTTAGAGCACATATCCAGCGTGCCTTAGGCATCCTATATCTCTACTTCCTCTCCAAGGGATTAGAGTCATGTGCACTATGACCAGCTTTTGACTTAGTCCTGGGGATCCAGTTTCTTATTCTTATGCTTATGTGACAAGTTCTTTACAGAAAAGCCATTTCCTCAGACTTCAGATTGAAGTTTCAGTTAGGGTTTTATCTGTTATGCTGAAAGTAAACCACCTGTGAGCTTTGTATTTTGTCTTGAAATTGATTTCATCAGAGGAAAAAATATTCTTTATTGTTTTCCTAACAGAAAAGTGAAGGTACCTCATTGAAGGGTCTCCATGGAAACAGCTTTTTCCTTATGTCCTCTGGCTTATGTGACCAACATCTGATCCAACTGCTGTCAACTGAAGAGTGAGTGTTGCATGGAAGCTGAATTCATGGTCATGTTTGTCTGTGTGTGTTTTGAAGGGCAAAAAGTGCAGTAAGATAGGCATTCATTGTAATGGTTCTGGGAGCGTGAATGTTAATTGAGTCCATTAAGAACATTTTTTATTTTTAATTTATGTATATGAATGTTTTTTTCTGCATGTGTGTAAGTGTACCATGTGTGTGTAATGCCCTGGAAACCAGAAGAGGACATAGGATTCCCTGGAACTGGAGTTCTAGATCGGTGTTAACCCCCGTGTCTATGTTGGAACTGAACCTTTGTCTTCTGAAAGAGCACCCTGTGTTCTTAACTGTGGACCCATCTCTCCAGCTCTAGAGTCCAATTCATGGAATGACTGGTAGACATCACCAGTCCTGTTTGGATGTAAGAGCAGTCAATTCTGCAGTCCTCTATGAGGGTTCAGTTGTGGTGTCTGAAGAGACCATAGACTCTTGGACTGGGTGGTAAGATTCTGTTTCAGGCAGTATCAGGAATAACAGGATATTGGATGGTTAAAAATGACAGAATAATGGCATTTTATCATGGCAAGCAAGGATTGTTACAATAGGAATGAGAAAGAAAAGAAACCCAGACCCAGGATAGAGTCCAGAAATATGTCAGCAGGTACACAGCCTTTACAACTGGAGTAAGAATGTGGGTTGTAACTTTTAGGAAACTTTAACAATGGTCCAGGAAGAGATTCAGAGGTATCTATGGAGTAACAGGGTCAGGATGGATTCCCTGAAGTGGGTTGTGGTGTTCTATAGGGCATGGAGTGGATAAAGAAACACCACATGAAATTTTAATTTATGTGCTAGATCCCAGAAAGGTGAGAAGTTCTTGAATATTCATTAGGGTCTGCAGACTTGTGAGGATGGATTTCACCTGCTTCTTCTCAGAGAGTAAAAGGAGACTTACAAGCGTGCCCATGAACTTCTTGCAGAGGCCAGCTGAAGCCCTGGTCTAGCATGTTGGGATGGTCATCAAAGGGAAGAGCAGGTTCATTCCTCAGTCAAAGGATTGACTGATAGGGAGAGTCAGGACACCAGAACATGATAAAGGCTGCAGAAACAGCTTTATTAAAGGAGGCAAACAGGTCCCTTTTGGAAGGGAGGGCTCCTGAAATAGGGAGTCCAGTGATCACAGTCCGTGCATCTTCCTGTCCTTTTCTCAGCGTTGGTCTGCTTGGATGTCCACCTCCAGTGGGCTCTTCTTTCTTGCCACTCTCTTCCACAGTGTCTTCTGGGAACAAGCTGTTGCCATCTTAAGGAACCTTCTCTGACTTGCTCTATCTGCCTGTGTCCCTTCTTACCTTAATGTAAATTGACCTTGCAGCTTGACTGCAATTAGAGATATGAACTTACCAATGTGAGATCCAAACAGCTTCAAGTGGTCCTTTTTCCTGTAGGAGGCTTTTAAGATTGATCTGATTCCTTGGGTTAATGTGACGGAATGATCCCCAAAAACCTGATGATAGACTTGGACCCATGCTTTTCCTCATAGTCATGATGGGCTTCACAGTCTGTCCCAGTGACTGCCTTGATGAACCTGTGAAGACAGAGTTTTTTATGGTCAGAGAGAGCTAAAACTGCAGAATAGGTGAGTGCCTGCTTTAAGGAGGCCCAGAAACTGTGTCTTCCCAATGGTCTAATCTAATGGATATTCCTCTGCTCCTCTTGAGGCCTGCTTTCTGATTGGGGAGCTGTGTAAACAGCTAACCATGCTTTAAGAATGGACTTTAAGAGTGTCCATTCTTAAAATATAAATCAAAATGCATCTCTCATCTCTCATCCTTTTAAGTTTCTTGTCAGGTGTTTGGTCACAGCATGGAGAAAAACACTTCCTGGAACTTTCAATATCTGTTTTAATGGTGGGTCCTCTAATAATTCTTTGAGTCCTTTCTATAGATGCCTCAGTTTTACTAATGTACATACATACTTGTATGCATATGCTTACATGTATATGTGCATGTGTGTGTGTGTGTGTGTGTTTACCAATCTGTCCTTGAGGTCATGGTGATACTCCTTACTCTGTTTCCAGAGTGCTGAGATTATAAGTATGAGCCAGGGGTTTCTATTGATGTTTTGCAGAACCAGAGTTGTGATCATTGGTGTTGTCTGTTGACTTCCTGTCCGTAATTTATTTTTCCATTTCCTGTGTCTTTCTCCATTTTCTAATGTGGGAGGTCAAGTGACTGACATTTGCTCTCTTTGTTTCTGGCATTCCCTGTCATGCTTGAATTTTCTTCCCAGCATTTCTTATGTGAGGCCCGTTAGAGCCTGGGCTGAGTGCCTTCAAGTTCTTGGCCTCTTATTCCAGAATGAAATCCCACAGGAATTGCAAAGTAGAGAAGAAACTATTCAAAAGAAAAGGAGCAGAATAGAACAGAGAGCAATTCACCATAAGAAAGCAGCAGGCTACATGAGTCAGAAAGAACCCAAGGACCATGAATATATGTACGTATCTATGTGATAGATAGATATACACAATAAACATATTTGTTTGTGTATATAGTGAGTTTGTTATAAGTATTATAATTTTGTTTATTCCAGAATTTCATGAGTTTGCTCAGGTAGTTTTTGATCACATTTAGATCCCTTCCTGCCTGTAGCTCCTCCACACCTCTCCCGATTTCACGTCCTCCATTCTTACCTGTCCTTTATTTATTCATTTACTTTGTGGGGATGGTTTTTACGAAAGTAAGTGATCTCCTTAACTTTGATGACACATCATCAATAAGAAGTTTTTTCAGACTGAGATTTCACAGATTCCGTACAATGTATTTCATCATGTCCGGGTCCCTCCTCTGCACGCACCTTCCCTCCCCCCTCCTTGCCGCATTTCACAGAGTCCACATTATTTTACACATGTTCCACATTATGTAAAGGCCTTTGGAGTCAAACTTGTGTTTCCGTGTGTCCATTCACTGAAGGCTGATTTGTCTAGCACAGTCACTACTTTCCAGAGGCTGATTCTTCCTCTCCCAGCAGTTAATTGTTGCAACTATGGAGAGTGTCCAAATATTGTTAAACTGTATTGTATGACTTCCACAAATATTCCATAAAAATATACATTTTAAATATACGTTTAAAAAAGGACACTGGAAAGATAGGTCAGTGGTTAAGAGCACTGCCTTTCCTTTCGGAGAACATACTTTCACTTCCCAGCACATACATGGAAGCTAGCAACAATGCCTAACTACACTTTCAGGGGATCCTACACGCTGTTCTAACCTCTGTGGACACCGCAAGACACAGTGAACTTGCATACATACATGAGGAATGCTCACACACATAAAGTAATAAATAAAGTATTAAAAAACAAACAAGGAGTT
Source organism: Eospalax fontanierii (assembly GCA_035773235.1). Lineage (NCBI taxonomy): Eukaryota > Metazoa > Chordata > Mammalia > Rodentia > Spalacidae > Eospalax > Eospalax fontanierii. The sequence goes on along the minus strand of CM069554.1, from coordinate 4,206,392 downwards.
CATTCCTGGCACTGGACTTTTTCTTTCTAGTCTGTCGTGTCTAGTAGAGGTGATGTCTACCTCTTGTTGATAATTCCTTTAATCTCTTATATATATATATATATATATATATATATATATATATATATATATATATATTTAGAGAGAAAGAGCTTAAAAATAATCTATAGTGGAAGGCTTCAATATGACATTTTTTTACATTGCTTTTTTTGAGACAGACTACTTGTAGCCCCAGCTGGCCTGCAGTCATTATGTAGACTAGGCTTGCCACAGTCTCACAGAGATCCACCTGTCCCTGCCCCTCCCCCACATTTCAAGTGCTGTGATTAAAGGTCTGCACCAACATGCCTGGCTCTGACTTTCTCTGAAGGACTCAGTGTTAGTCATCCCTCTCCTGCCTCCTCCTCTGTGCTGCCCTCCCATCCCATCCCTTTAACCCTCCTACTCCATGATTCTTCTTTCCCATGGCCACTTACTACTTTCCGGGGATCTTGGATTCTCCACTTGAAACATGTGTATCTAATGATGCAAAGCTGGTGTCCACTTACGAGAGAGAACATGGGGCCTTTGTCTTTCTTGTTTTCAGTAACCTCACTCGGGATGATCGTTTCCAGGTTCATCCATTTCACTGTGAATTTCAAAATTTGTTTGTTCTTAAGAACTAAATAGATGTCAATGTTCCATACTTTCAATGTCTTTTCATCAGTTGATAGGAATCTGGATTGTTTCACTTTCCTGGTTATTGTGACTAGAGCAACAGTGAACATGTTTGAACAAGTATCTGTGTAGTGGGATCTGGAGTGCTTTGGGTTGAGTTCCAAGAGTGGTGTGCCTGGATCATGTGTGAAATGTATTCTCAGGTTTTGAGGATTCTCCATGGTAATTTCATAGTGGGGACAGCAGTCTGCAGTCACCCCAACAGTGAATAAGTGCTGCCCATTACTTTATTGTTTTTTTCTAGATGTTTAGTTTTTAAGTTCTTCACATATTGTAGATATGAACCCTGTGTCCGCCATAAGCCTGAGAAAGATTTTCTTCCTATTCTTGAGGTGGACTGCTCACTCAAATGATGGTGTCTTTTGCCATACAGAGTTTTATGAGTTTTATCAGTTCCTGTTTGTCAGTTGTGGACTTAACGCCTGTGCAGTAGGAGTCTCCTTTGTGCAGTAGGAGTCTCCTTCTGAAAGTCTTTTCCTGTGCCTGTTACTTCTGGTATATTTCCTTCTTTGTCCTCTATAATATTCAGTGTATCAGGTCTTATGTTGAATTATTTCATGATCTGGATTTAGGCTTGTGCATGGTGAGAGATAAGAATCTAGTTTCTTTCTTCTCTTTGTTGAAATCCGGGTTGACTAGCTCCGTTTCTTGAGCATATTGTCTGTTCTCCAGTGTGTGTGTGGAGAAGGGAATAGAGAGAGTTATAAAACTTTATTAAACCTGGGAGGCTGGACAGATGGCTCAGCACTTGAGAGCACTTGCTGCTCATCTATTTCAGATTCCAGGGATAATGTCTGGTGCTTACAACTGCTTGTAACTCCACTTGCAGAGAATGTGACTTTCTCTTCTCGCCTCTGAGAGAAGGAAATACACAAGGTATTCTACCAGAGCCATATACACACAGGTAAAGAAAAATAATGTTCTTTGTAAATGTACACTTAGGAGGCTCAGGAATCTCCTTAACAAGGTGCACAGTGCTCCTCACCAACATTATATGTGCATATTAAGATTAGCATGTGAACGCTATCAAATACAGAACATGTTGACTCTGTAGCCTTGAAGTTTCACCAGTAGTTGTTCAGGAACCTTTCAAGATGGAGATTCTGTGAGCCATTACTCTGGAGGGTTTTCAGAGATACAGCTTTCTTTCTGGCAAACATTTTCCTGCCAGCCTTTACCTGATCTTCTGCAGTCTATTCACAAAATTAGACCTTGGTAGAATTATTTCCTTTGAGTGTCATACTCTCTGGTATGACTACCCATGGAACCACCTGCCAATGAGAAATTTCTAATTTGCAAAATTTGTGAATCCTTCTCCAAGGTCAGAGTATTGAGTGTGTGAGACCCATCGTAGGTCCCATTTATATGTAGTGCCCGTGAAATGGCAGGTGGAGGTGTGACAGATCTCCAGTTATGTGGAAGGAAATTCTGTCAAAACTCTTACCCATGGCATCTCATTTAGATTAATGCAGTTCTGCCAAATGAACGTGAAACCCAGTTTTATTCTGGAGGCACCAATGGGGACTCTTATAGTAAACTGGATGAATGTGGGGTGATGTTCACAAAGGCACTAGCTTTCTGTTGGCCTTGTTGAAAAGTCTTCTGGGGAAGGGAAGGCCTGGCTACAGTGATTTTGCTCAGATAAATGTTCATATCCGGCTTAAGGCTGCACTTCATGTTATTTTGTTAAGACTGAAGATGGAGAATCTAACTTGTTCTACAAGTGCGTGTCTTAAACTTCACCATTTTTGGTTAGGAATTAGTTTGAAGATGTGTGTGTAGATTATCATGGTCACCAAGGGATACGCTGCTAATGTTTTGGCCTGATTTTTGTTCAGTTGTAATTTGTTGTTTTGTGTATAATGTCTGTACATGAGATTGTATGTTACAATTGTCAAGGAAACAGCCTTTTGTTTTCTGTTCTGTCTTTTGAATTTTTTTCAGAGTATCAGGAATCAAGTTTAGGTCATCAAGCTTGTGTGCTAAGGACTTTACCTGGTGAGCTATATCTGTGGAATGTGACCCCACAATTTTAATGGTTGGCAATAAATTTTGTCCCTTTGTCTTTAATTTTTGGAAGTCCTTGAAAGTGTTAGGCAAAAGATAACTTTGTTTTTCTTTGAGTTCCACAGCTGGTAGACACTTGCTGATCTTAATCACTGTTTTCTTGAGTACAAAATTGTATGGTGTCCTGATTCCTGAATTTTTCTTCAGGAATATAAAGAGGAAGCACGAACTTTCGTGCTCTTGCTTCCTGCCTTTCGTCATTCCAATCCGTTTTCCTTCCTTCTTCCTAAGATGTTCGTTTTGCTCGGTTTCATAGCATGACTTGAAGTCTGGAAATCATGTGAACCCTCTGTCTCATTCACTGTCACAGCTGTGTACACATGTCAACATGACTGCCTATACTGAGTTTTTCTGAATATATTCTTACCTTTCTCTATTTAAAATATTCATATATGACATTTCCTAGAAATTTTAAACACTATTGTTATAGCGTCTTTAAATGTTGAATATGTATCATATTTGTTATTTGGTTACAACTTTACAAGGGCTGGAAATATGACTGAGAGGTTAAGAGCACTGTCTGCTGTTAAGAAAGTGTGACAGTATGTGTGGATTGTGCCCACCAGACTAAGTCATTACACACAATGTCTGTTATTATTTGGGGTCACAGGATATGATCAAGTAGTTATCTCTGTGAATTTTGACTAAATCAGAAGACCTTTGGAAGAAAACATTTCATAATATACGGTTGAGTGTGCATAGGTCAGGTTTATTATTTATTTTCATGCTGTCTGTTCCAAATGAAAAATTTCCTCATGCCATAAAAAGTTAAAAATTTTGAGCGAGAATTTCTAAGGACAAACAGGCCCTTGGATTCTAATTGCCCTCTCTTCTGCCAGACTTTCTTAAGATAGGAAAGGGATGTGTGCTGTAGAATGACAGTTGTGATGGAGCAGCAGCACATCCTGTGTCCTGTGCCCAGTAGCAAGAGGAGTGTCCCTCCAGTGCTCTTTCCTTTCAGAACAACCCAAAGCTTGCATTAGAATTTCTCTGTCATGGATCAGAAATGTGTGGCTAGAACATGAATATACGAACATGTTATCAATGGCATCTACGGAATGTTTAGGATTCTGTGATGTTTGAGGATGTTGTGGTGAACTTCACCCAGGAAAAGTGGACTTTGCTGGATCCTTCTCATAAGAATCTGTACAGAGATGTGATGCTGGAAACCTGCAGGAACCTCACTTTTATAGGTAAAAATATTTTCGTACCTTCCCTTAGTGTACTGAGGAAGCATTTACATAAATTGATGCTCTTTTGTGATTTTGATATGGAAAGGGAAGAGTTAAATCCATAAATAAGGCATGGGTCATAGTCACTAAAGGTACAAACTAAGTTTTCAATAATTTCTAATTCATTAAACTTTTCTTTGACCACATTTTAGGAAAGAGATGTGAAGAAGAGAATATTAGAGATAATTGTCAAAATGTTGCAAAACGTGTAAGGTAATTGAAAAAAGTAGAAGGAAACATTCTCTGAGATCATTTTTAAAAGATTTTAATTTATTCTAGTGTGTCTCTGTGTGTGTTTGTCTGTGTTTTCAAATCTGTGTGCTTGTGCAGGATATTTAATGTGAAAGCAGTACTAGGAACAAACATTAAAAATGTCACTATTTTATTATAGCTCTGTGGGAACTATATTATGGAACTAATTATCAATATATTGAGTTTCTACCTACAGAGATGTGACAAAAGATGTAGAATTACCTAATTTTGGGAATAGTATGGGGCCTACACATTGTGATAAATGCTAGTAAATGTACTTTTGCTAATATATTTGTCATTTTAACAAAAGTTCAATGTTTGAGACATTCTCTGAGCATGAAGAAGATCATCACAATAGAGAGACTTTCACTTGGATAACAAATGCCAATATGATCATGAACATTTCTGGTGACCTAACACCATACGAAAGTAATGTGTGTGGAAAGATTTCCATGCGTCATTCCCCCTTTAATGAATGTGCTACTTCTCACTCAGTACAAATCATATGAACATGAGGAATATGGAAATAAGCCAGCAAACTCTAACTCTGTCACAAGGTGTCAAAGATATGTGAGAACTCAAACTGTGGATGGACATTTTGAATATAAGAGATGTTTAAATTTTTTGATCTCCAACATTTGTTGGTAAAAGATCAAGAAACTCACAATGCAATAAATCTCCACCAGTACAGAGAACCTAGAAAGGCCTCTGCTCATGGCAGTTCACTTCACACATCTGGAGGAACTCAAACTGTAGGAAAGCATTTGGCTGCTTCCACTTCTCCTCAAGGACATGAAAGATTCCGTAGTGTTGAAAAACTCTATGCATGTAAACAGTGTGGAAAAACTTTTAAACGACACAGTCGTCTGAAAGAATTCATACTGGAGAAAAACCATATGCTTGTAAACAATGTGGAAAAGCCTTTAGATGCCAGAGGTATCTTCAGTTACATGAAAGGATTCATACTGGAGAATGTTTTCCAGGAGCGTGCCTTGTATATGAATAGTGAGTGTGAGATCTTAGCTAAAGTTGTGAGTCAGGTATGTGTGTAATTTCAGAGATGATCATTTTTAGTTTACTTTTCCCCATGAAACTTCAAGATGTATTTGCCATAAGCAGTAACCTTCAAAATGTGTATGAGCTTACTCTGCAATAAATGTGTGTGGTTTTATTATTGTTCTGGCTCAAACTAAATCTGAATAGGAAACCCTCTTATATTGACTGTAATTTGAGAAATCACTAACAGCTTATCTCTTTAGATTTTCTGAACAGAGATGATATATTGCAACTGTTAGGATCCTAAAGCCTGCTAGGTGATGCAGTTCTGAGGTCACACATTGAAACTTTTAACTGCAGATCTTCCGGTGTAGAAGTTATTCCACATTAAGTGACATCAGTCCCCAATCTAGTACTAGAAACGCCTGGCTACTCATACCCATCTTGTGGTTGATGATGCTCTCAGAAACACATGGTAGGATCCAGAGGTCTCTCAGAGGGATGTCTCTAGGGGATCTCTTATATCTCTAGGAACCTGTATCTTTGTCAGTTCATCTCCTGCTTTGTTTAGAATTCCATCTTAATCCTGTTCAAAGCTCCACTCGACTGTATGTTTAATCACTGAGAATGAGGAACGAAATCTTGAGGATTTGACCACGGCAATGTAAAGAGGTAGTGCCTTGTGTTCTGTCATCAGTTCCTTTTAAACAAAATATTATTTGAAGAGTGATGGCCACTTAATGTCACACCCATTACAACAGTGTATTTCAATAAAGATTTGTTTTTAAATGACAAGACAAGCAGTTGAAAGTACAATTTATACATGGCTTCTTATCCTACTTAACATGACCCTTTCCTTTCCAAATGATCCAGTAAAACCCCAAAGGAAGGAAACTACACTTGGACTCTGGACACTAAGTAATATATTCCTGACATCTAGGTAGCCATTGAGGGTTCACAGCCATGGTTCTTCATCCTTTTCACATACCAAAAGACTAATATACCATCAAATATCACTTGTATTCTGTCACAGACATCTCCCAACATTGATATGTAGTATGTCTCTGTGATGTTAAAACAAATATCTTTCATAGTGCCTTGGAATATAACTTTATTGTATTACTAGGGAAGGGAGGAAAGTTCATGCTACTGTAATGAGTTGGGCATATGTGATTTGAGGTAAGCTAAATCTGTTCCTTGAGCATGCTCACTCATATTTGGTTCTAGAATTAAGGTTACATTGTGGTTTGGATATGTGTGGTTGAAATTCCTTCTGGGATGTATAAACAAATTTACTCCTCCTTCCCTAGGTCCCTAGGACAAACAGGCTTGATTCTGCTAAATGCAGTCTAGGTACCCGTGAGCATATTAGGCTTACAGAGCTGTGCTGAGGGTCGACTTCCAGGAATGGGGGCGCTCCTCTCCTAAGGCCACACTGGAAACTCTCAAGTGTGGATGGTGACTTTCCCCAAAACACAAAATAGCAGAAGACACTGATCCATGGCTTCCTTGATACACACATCTTTAGGGCGTCCCTTGGTGCAACCACTTGGCCCTAGTTGCACATGGGGAGGGACTGAGCATATAAGCAGAGGAAGCTGTAAGGAGGCTCTCTTGCCCAGCTCTGGGGCAGTCATGATCCAGCCTGGATGGAGAATTTCTAGCAAGCCTTAGTGGGGGAGCTCTCACACTCTTGTAAGGAGGAGGAGGGTGCACGTTGTTTGAGCTTCCCAGAAGGAATTTTAAGTACAATTGCAATAGTTGGCAGAATAGGATACAACAGAGGATCACTTTCAGAAGAGCAGTGATGTTTTCTGTGATGTGGGGACAGAAACCAACAACTGATGGGCAGCTTTGTAAGGGCAGAATGTTTAGGGAAGAAATTTTGACGTGGTGGGCTATCCCCATAGGGCTGATGGGATAGTGGCCATGGTGTGGGTAGCGCAGTGCATAGTGAGGTGTGGAACTAAGTAACGTCACTTAAGAGAATGATGTGCAGGAAATCCCAAGATGGAGTCCACTTTTAGGTGGTATGGAATGGCTCGCCTGTTTCATCAACAGGTTCCACCAAGGGTGTATGGAGGTGCTGTGAGAACAGCTGAAAGTCTGCAGCCAACTTTATAGGCCATAGGAGTGGGGCAACTGCGGAGTCAGCCTTGACTCTCCTATGGGTAATAACTGATGTATTCCGGGTTGAGTCACAGCCCAGATGGGGACAGAGGGTGTAAGAGAGGAATAGCACCGTGAAAGGGTCATGAGGCTGTCCTGTTCAGAACTGGCCTCAGATCTGGCCAGTAAATTGCATAAAAGTGAAAAAGAGATAGTGGTGATAGCCAGCCACTTCTTACAGCTAGGGAAGAGAGCCCAGATTAGATCAGTAGTACATGGCTCATCCTCAGACACCAAAACTGAAACTCACGGGAGAAGTCAGGTACTGATGAGGAAGGGAGCAACCCAGAAATAGCCTGAGATACCCCTCAGGTTCAAACTTTAATACAGACAAAGGGAAAATGCATGGTTCAGCATACTAATGGGGATCTAAACAGTGTTCTGGTGTGAGAGACTATGCAATCCTAGAATGCTTAGCACTGGAATTGTTGAAACTAGGGAAGACATTCAGACAAGTAATGAAGGAGCCTCTCACCTCTTGGCTTGTAAGGCTGTGGGGCATGAAGCAGATGGAATTGCTTTGAGTGCTGAAGAAGCAGAAAAGCTGAGCAATATAACCTCTCATCCCTCCTTGAGACACAGGCTGTATGTATAACCTGAGCCAGTAAAGAGGGAATCAGTCCCAGATGGGCTGTCTTGTACAAGCCAATAGATATACTTGGTTATCACCAGTAGAGGTTCCCATGGATATCAGGAACTGGAGGACAGTAGTGGAGGGACAGGCACTGCAGAGAGAACTAGAGATGAAGAAAGCTATGTATGATGTCCGGTTCACCAGACCAGATAGGACTGCATTCACCAGGGATTTAAAAAACCTTGATGCAACAGATACCTAGAGATTGGTGTGGACCTCTGGTGCCTTTGCTCAGTCCCTTGATGTTACAGGATCTTTATGAAGTTGGAGAAGCTTTGGAAGATCTAAATGACTTATACCAGCATGTGAAGAATGTCTGTAAAATACTAAGCAATCTAGAGAAGACCTAAGAAAGATAGAGCAGAGAAACAGGTCAACTTGGGTTACTCAAAGACAAATGTGGCAAGATTCGTGGTGAGCCCCAGATCCTAAGAAAACTTTGACCAAAACCCAATTCTGTGCTAAGGAGCTTCTGGAAGGCTTTGACACCCGAGTCACTTCACAAAGACACACAGGTATCAAATTTCTCCTTGGCTGTGTGCAGGTCCAGGCAGCTTTAGCCAGTGCCAGTGGGCTAATAAAGGGAAAAAGAAAAGCTCCATGTAAGGGCTCTAGGACAGGAATGGCTCAAAAAAAAGGAGCAACATAGTAAAATGCTGACTAAATCAATGGTTCTTATCTGTGCTTTTCTACCCAACATGGGTCTGCTGAGAAAACTGGTACAAAGGGATAAAATCTTTTCTTGCTTTGTTAGACCTTGTTTGTGTATGATTTAGCATGGTGTTATGCTCTGTTACATATGTTTTGCCTATGTAAAACGCATTTGGGAGATATCACGTACAACCTAAGAAACAAGGATGAAAAAAAAGTTTCAGGAAGGGTACAACAGTTTGTCATAGGAACCAAGAGAAGAGGGAACTGGATGTTATTTGCACCTCCCAGAAGGCATTTCAGCTACTCATGTGCAAACCAAGTTGAAAAAAGGAATGTGTCCGTGGTATGGTGGAGGCCAGTTTCTTGTAAGAATATGAAAGATCACCCATATTTTCATGTGTGTGACCATTTGGTCCAAGCTTTGTACCCTTGTTTTGAATGTTGTTGAATCTTTGGAAATGGAGTCTTGGTAGAGTAGGTGGATCACTGGGGACTGGAATTCAGTTTTCACAGACTTCAGATTCCTTTTTGCTTTCTGGTCCCGGCTGACAGGTGCAGTGTGCACAGCTGGACTCCACTACTCTCACTGTGCCTTCCCCACCACAGTGGAATGTATCCCCTGAAAATGTATGCAGACAGATATTATGTCCCTTTATGATATTTGTTTATATATTAATATATATATTATGTTTATGATATTAAAAACAAATACATTCTTTACTGTACCTGTCTAGCCACACACCTCACCTTAGTAGAACCAAGGCTTCATGTTTAGGAAGATTCAAATTTGGGCCAGTGAGATGATAATGTGTGAAGCCACTCTACTCCAACCTTGGTGACCTTGATTCAGTCTCTGGAACCCCCATGGTGGAAGGAGAGAAGCAGCTTCCCCAATGTGTCCCTGACCTGTTATTTTGTGCTCCTGAGCATGTGCATGCACACACACACACACACACACACACACACACACACAAATGGAGAGAGAGAGACAGGTTCAAGAAACAGATAGAATAGTAATTAGACATGACCAGGACAGATACTTCTCACAGAATATCATAGTAACTTCCTTAAATGTACAGAACAAAGACAGACTACTGAAAGCTGGTAGAGAAAAACTACAAGTAACATATAAAAGAAAGTTCATAGAACATGAATTATACACGACCAGAACAGAAACCTCCCACAAAATGTCATAGTAAGAACTTGAAATATATAAAGCAAAGAGAGGAGACTGAAAGCTGCTAGAAAATATCAACAAGTTACATATGAAGGAAAATTCATTAGAATTACATCTGACTTTTCAGTGCAAAGTATGAAAGCCAGAAGAGCCTGGACCAAAACATTCCCAGCTATAAACAACTATGGATAACAACCCTGAATAATTTTTCTGGCAAAATTATCTATCATGGTTCAAGAGAACTCTGAAATTATTCATAACATGAATACGCTGATGGAATTCAATATCTAGCAAACCAGCCCAACCCTACAGAGAATACTTTAAGCCATACAAAGGGTCTGAACACAAGAATGAGTATACTTAAGGGCACAGCGAGAAAATAATATAAAATAAAGTAACAGAAACACAAAATAGTATCACTAATAAAGAAATTAAAATGACAGTATATCAAACACATCTTCAGTAATAACACATTTTCAGTGTCTTCAACTCCCCTGTCAAAAATCACAGACTGCTGATATGGAGCCAGAAAGTCATCTCACTCTCAAGCATAGACACCGTGTTATGGTGAAAAAATATTCCAAGCAAATTACTCTAGGAAGGAAGAGTTGCAATTCTAATATCTGACAAAATAGACCTCAAATTACCATTAATCAGAAGAGATAAAGAGAGTCTCTTCATTCTAATCAAAGGAACAACCATTCAATAAGATCGTACAATCATGAATATACATTCGCTGAACTCTAGTACATTCAATTTTTTAGAAGTACTCCAGAATTATTAAAATATATATTAACCTCAAGTCCGTAATAGTAAGTGATTTCAATAACCAATTATTTCCACAAGATAGATCAACTGGACAAACACTAAAAGAGACATCTGAATTAAAGGGCAATTTAAATCATGCCTAACAGACAACTACAGAATATTCCACCAAAGTACCAAGAATATGCTTTCTATTCAGCAGTTCATGCAAGTTTTTCTAAAACTAACCAAATTCTGGCACAGAAAACAAATCTGAACATTAAAAAAATTGTAATATTTCCATTCGTTCAATAAGAAAACAGTGTAGTGAAGATTTGAGACAACAGAAAAGAAGCTGTTGTAACTACACAAACTCAAGGAGATTAAAGAACAAAGAAATTCAAAAGAAATGAAAATATACCTGGAACTAAATGAAAGTGAGAATACAAACACACACAAAAAAACTCTGGGACACCTTAAAAGCAGTTCTAAGAGGTTTATAGCTTTAGTGCCAAAATTAAAAAATGAGAGCATGAAATGAAGAAATGGCTCCGTGGATAAGAGCCCTGAATGCTTTACAGAGGACCTGGGTTTGATTCACAGTATCTACTTGGTGGCTGACATCCATCCATACCTTCAGACACACCGGATTTGACTCCTTCATCTGACCTCTTCAAGTATTGCATGATACAGGTGTTCTTATACTCGGGCAAACAACACACTCATAAACAGTAAAAAAAAAAATCAGAAAGCACATGTAAATGACTTCATAGTACAACTCAAGACTTCAAAAGAAAAACAAGCCAACCCCAAACATAGTAGAAAAGAAGAAATAACAAAAATCAGAGTACAAATTGATGAACTAGAAAGAAAACAGCAAAAAAAAAAAAAAAATCAACGAATTTAGGAGCTGATTCTTTGAAACATTAAAGTTATCCAGAACATTAAGGCATTTACCTAAAAGAAAGAAAGAGGAAATACAAATTAACACAACCAGAGATGAAATGGAAAACACCACAGGAGACACTCAAAATCCAGAACATTGTAAGGGAATACTTTAAAATTCCATACACCATTAAACTTCAAAAATCCAAAAGAAATGGATGAATTTCTAAAGTTATGGATACCACCAAATTAAACCAAGAAGAGATCAAAACATACACCCATAACAAATAGGGAAATTAAACCAGCAATACAAAACCCCTCAAATAAAAGAACCCCAGGCCCAGATGGAGTCACAGCAGAATTTTATGAGAACTTCCCAAAGGATCTACAACCAATGCTGCTTAAATAACTCAAAAGGAAGAAACAGAGGTAAAACTCCCAAACTACTATAACTTTTCAAAAAGAGGGAAAACTCCCAAACTACTATGAAGGCTGTAACAGTCTACTAATACCAAAATGAAGTAAAGATACAATAAAAAAGAAACCATGTGCTTAATAAGCATAGATGAAAAGATACTCAACAACATGCAAGCTGCATATAGACACACTTCTAAAAGTTCATCCACAGTGGACAAGTAAGTTTTATTCCAGAGATGCAGAGATGGTTTAATTTACATAAGTCAATATATGTAATAAAATATATAAGTAGACTTAAAGAAAAAATCACATGGTCATCTCAATAGATGTAAATAGTTCCTTGACAAAATGCAGCATACATACATGTAAAAAGTTCTAGAAGGAATTGGTCCAGAGGGAACAGATCTTAACATAATTAAATCTATATATAAAAGCGCACAGATGACATCTTTCTAAATGGAGAAGAACTGAAAGCATTCCTATTAAAACCAGGAACCAGACAAGGTAATCCACAAGCTCCATTTCCTTTTATTATAGTTCTTGATACTTTTGCAAAAGCAACAAGACAAGAGAGGGAAATTAAAAGAGTGGTCATTGGAAAAGACAATGTCCAATTATTACTATTTTCAAAGGATATGATATATGGAAGAGTTCCAAAAATTCCACAAGAAAAATGTTAGAAATGATTAATACATTCAGTAAAGTAGCAGATTACAACATTGACTTTAAGAAATCAGTAGCCTTTCTATACACACCCCCCCAAAAAAATCAGAAAAGGCATACATGGAAACCATCCAACTCACAATAACCTCAAAAATATTTTTAGGAATAAACCCAACCAAAGACATCAAAGACCTCTACAGTAAATATTTCAGATTTTTAAAAAAGAGATAGAGGAAGACACGAGGAGAAAGAAAGACTTACTTTGCTCATGTATTGGTAGAATAAGTATTGTGAAAATGACCATCTTACCAAAAGTAATTTATAGATTCAATGCAATACCAATCCAAATACCCACAGCATTCCTCAGAGTCTGACAAAATCAAGCATCCTGAAATTCACATGGAATCACAAAAACTATGGATGTACAGCACATTGTTGGACAAAAATAATAATGCTGTGGGTATCACTATTCCAGGTCTCAGACTGTATTACAGAGATTTTCTGGCACAAAAATAGACATGCAGGTCAATGGAACATAATAGAAGATCCAAATATTAGTAATGCCATTTTAGCCATCTTATGTTCAATAAAGGTGCCAAGAACACACAAATTGAGAAAAGACAGCATCTTCAACAAAGGTGCTGACAAAAATAACAGAACTGGATTTCTACCAGTAAAAGAATGAAATTGAACACTTATCTTTCTCCCTGCAAAAAAAGTTAAAACCAAATGCATAAAACCTGAAACTCTGTAATTGCTAGAAAACAACACAGGCAGTATGCTCCACGGTATACGCATAGGAACAGGCTTTCTAAATCAGACATCAGTTGCTCAGGCATTACGGTCAACAATGAGTAAATGGGACCTCATTAAGCCACAAAGAATCTGTACCACAAAGGAAACAACCAAGAATGGAAGGTTGAAAGCCACTGAGAGGGAGAAAATCTTTAACAGCTACACATCCAACAGAGGATTAATATCCAGTATATACAAAGAACTCAAAAAGAAAGAAACAATAAAATAACAAGTGAATAAAAAATGGACTGAACAGAGATTTCGCAAGTGAAGAAATAAAAATGACTAAGAAACACTTTAAAAATACTGAACATTCTTGGTAATTAGAGAAATGCAGATACAAATCACTTAGAATTCTAATTTACCCAAATCAGATTGATTAAGACCAAAGGAAGAAAAGACACCAAATGCTGGTAAGGTTGTGGAGAAAGAGGAATGCTCGTTCACCACTGGTGGGAATGCAAACTCATGTAACCACTACAGAGAGCAGTGTGGAGAATTCTCAAAAAACTAATGAGTCTACTATACGATCCAGTTATACCACTTCTTGGCATATACCCTCAGGACTCATCCAGCTGTGGACGTACATCTAAGATTTTTGCTGCTCTCTTCACGAAAGCTAAGAAATGGAAACAACCTAAATGTCTGTCAACCCTGCAGGGAATAATGACAATGTGGTACAATTACAAAATGGGATTCTACTGAGCAGTAAGGAAAAATAAATTATTATATTTACATGTAAAAGGAAGGAATGTGAGCAATATACTAAGTGAAGTAACAAAAATGCTGAAAAGCAAGCAACGTATGTTTCCCATCATTTGTAGATTGCAACAGCAATCCTTATATGTGAGTGTATATCCTGATGTAGCACCAGTAAACAGGAAAACAGAAAGAACATGTAGAGTTAAAGGAAAGAAAGAATCCGAAGGAGGGGAATAGCAGATGTTATCCGGTCAGTGGGGAAATTGGTAGTGTTTGGCTGCGAGGGGAGGAGGGAAGGACATGAGGGCCCATCGATGGAGGGGGAGGGAACTCAGGATGTGGGGATGAAGGGAGGAGCGTGTTATTGGATTGATGGTGGGACTAATGGGGGACCTGGCACTTGGGAGGGTGGCGAGGTCAGGTGGAAGGAAGAGGGAGTACAGATGAATATGTCTTGGGTGCCTGGGGAAGACAGAGGGAAATGTTTGGTCCCAGAACCCCCTGAGAAAGGCATGTAGAGTGTCTGACCATTTGAAGATATGTATACCTGGGGCAACACATTACCAGATAAAAGAGACCTCCCTTTGAGTGGCTGGTGATAGCGGTCCAACAGACAACCAAAATGGCACAGGCTATTACCAGAGCTCTTGGTTATCTCCAAGAAATAGAAGATAAGACTCTACTGATGAAGACAGGACATGTTCAGATACAGGCCTTGGAGCAATGAAGCAGAAAGTCACCCGGATGTCTTTTACCTATAGTTTAGATCCAAGATCCTTAGATGAAAACATGAAAGAGGCTAAGGGAGAAAATTAAACAATGGTCTAACCCAGTCCTAAAGACTAATAACCGTAATGCCTGGCCCAGCAAAATACTTCTATTTAGTGCAGTAGTGGCATTGTTATGTAAGGGTTAATCAACAGCTATCTAACAGGAGTAAAGCCCTCTCAGTGGGAGTGAACTTATGGATGGAACAGTAAACACTGTCAATAGTTGGAAATGTCATAGATCTTAGAGAACATATATCTGCCATATCTCTAAACAAATGTATTTTCTTACTATATCCTGAATATAGATCCTTATATTTACAGACAAGCATATCATACACCACTCATTACAGAAGCTTCTTTTTGAGACAGATGAACAGTACTGCAGAATCCCACAACTGCTCAGACACAGAGAATATAGGTCTGAGAGATACCCAATCCAAGGTGACACATCTACAGTTGAACCTCTATACCTAAGACTCGTGGAACATAGCAGAATGAGGGCTAGAGAGAAAATGAATGCATCTCTCAACTGTCAACAGTGAAGCTTTCTTATACAATAAACTGTGATGCACACAGAAGGCCACCACTGGCCAGTTTTAAAGAATCAGAGATTGCACAGTTATGTCCCTGGACAGGACCCTGCATCAAACCTCACCACCGACGGCTCAAGAAGAGGAAGCCACACTGTAGCTCATCATAGCCAGGGTGCTCAGGCATTCCAGGACCAGGTAGAAGGCAGTGAGTGAGCCATTGGTGCACATAATGATAATGTGACTATATTCTGTGTGTACATCCTGGTTAGGGCCCCATTCAGTTGCTAAAAATAGTTGGACAAAGGTACAGACAGGGATAATGAAGTCAGACACCCCTAACAGCAGATGCCACCTCATCCTTCTTCACTGCATGCTCACATTAAAATCTGGAACATGGTCACAATTTTGCTTTGGAGAGTGGAAACAGTGAGACCGAAGAGAACTCTAAACATGATCTGCCAGAGACGGTTGTCTTTGGAAGTCCAATGAAGAGTAAGGAGCAGAGACATCAGGTGAGGAGATGAGTAGGACGTATCTGAGACCACGGTCACTGGGCTTGACTATGGGAGTGTCTCTGCTTCACAAAGAGTCTCGGGACTGTGCCTGCCAGACTCTTCCCCAGGGGTCCTTCCTTCATAAAATAAACAAGTCACACATTTGAGAGCTGGATTTTCAGTGAGTGTTGGCATACTAATAATCTGGACCATCACACAATAATCCATGTCTAGAGAGAAATGCAACCTGTCACAAGCTTAGCTTCAGTGTGTCCTCTTTCTTCCCAGAACCTACACAGTGTACCTCAGTTGGCTCATTGAGCCAAAATACACCCTTTTGATGGGACACCAATAAAGAATGCTATACAGGGAGTAATTTTCAATTAATACTGTTGGTCTTGTTTATGGACCACAACTGTTTTCTCTCCTTTCTCATTTGACACATTGAAGAGAGTTTATTTATCTCTTTTAGTCAAAACATTTCCATTCCCTGGTTTCTATGTTAAGCACTATAAGTAATATCCCGAGTACTCTTTCAATGAGCAGGTACTTACTGAAATACCACCAGTGAGTCCTTCATTTGCTTTGTTCCAGGAAAACGTACATTTACTGGCTGAGAGAAGAACTGCTCCTCCATCACAAGAAGTTACCGTTTGCACCAGAAACATTGAATCTTGATTATATAAAGCTTTGTTTACTGGATCAAATTGGAAAGACCTAACACAGTTCCATTGCATGTTTCTCTCAATGCATAATCTGTCCAACCACTTATTGGAATTATATTTTATGAGTGCCTTTCTAAAATTTTTAAAAGTTATTTTAATGCAAAATTGTGTGTTTCATACAGAACATCTCAAGCAATCTTAATGACCCTTTATCCACCGGGACCTCCCATAGGCCCCCAACTGGAATCCAGACATTCTTTCATCTGTGTTAAAGTCTATTGTGTCATTAGTGTTCCAAAATGATCTCAGTGCAGGTTCATCCAATGAGGTCTAGTCAGGCTACCCAGAATCCCTCACTTTAGGGGATTAGCTCATCCTCACCCAACAGTAGTCAGTTGCCAACATTTCTTAAGCAAAGGATGAGGTGTTATACCCATTTGCCCAGTTCCATGGTGGATTTCTGTCTTTTGAGTTTGCATGGATCTTGAGCATGCTGAAACCATTGCTGTAGGTTCATATGAGCCAGGTGCCAGGACCTTATAGGATTCTATTTCCATATGGTCACACACCTCCTCACTGGCTCTTACAGTCTTTCTGACAGCGATTCTACAATGGTCCATGAGCCATGGGTGAGTGAAACTTAATAGAAGAGTCCTGTACAGAGCCCCACACTCTGCAGATTTCTAATCTCCGTGATTTAGCTATTAGTGACCTTTTGTGTTACTGGCCTTTTGTTGCATGTGGAAGTTTCATTAATGAGAGTTGAGAGATTCATTGGTGACTTCTTAACCTCTTGTTGAATGTCGTGTGAACTGTGGGTGTGAAGGTTACATTGTAGATGTGCCGCTTAGACAATGGCACAATGTTTGTGTGTGACCTGCTATGTAACTCTGTATTAGTCTCCATCTGGTGACAATGAAACTTCTTTGATGGGTGGTGGCTATGATTATTGATTGTAAATATTAAGATATATATTTTACACTTAGTAAGAAATTACATTATCCTAGGAATTCGACAGCGTTGGGGATTTCTCTGAGATATATGAAAAGATCAGCCATGTGTATTTGGTTATAATTACTGTACCACACCTCAATGTCCTCCTATTGAGTGGGCTCTAAGATCAACTACCTAGCCAATGACTCCCCCCCGCCAAATAAAAGTGCCACTCCTGCCCCAGTGTCAAATTCTGTGGCAGTCATTGCTGTGGATATTTGGTAATGAAACTGGTGTTGAGCCATCAACTGATTTTCTCTCTTGGCTACTTGCGGAATGCTTTCCAGAGCTATGGGTGCTAGCACTCAGTGGAAGTGGCTTCCAGGTCAGTTCCAGCTCCACTGCTCCAATTTCAGTCTCCAAAGTATTTCCTGTCTTCAGCAATAAGATCTTACCTTCATGTTCTTGGAGACAATCAAGGGCTATGGCACTCTTTTTTTTTTAAGTTAAAAATTTAATAGCATATAGGTATTCAAACTCTTCCTTTGTAATGTGCTTATCTTTTGTTGTCCATTGTCATGTTTCCCTTTCAACTCTTAATTTTGTTGGTTTTTCTTTATTTCTTTTGGTTAACAGGGCCAACTGTCTGTCTCTCTTATTTATATATTCAAAGTACCCATTCTTGGATTTATTGAGTTTTATATTGTTTTCTTTTTCATTAAATTATCTCTGATATTTGCTATTTCTTCTTGTGTGGTGGATATGGTTTTTAGTTGTTTTGAATTTCAAGATTCTTGATTTCCAGTTTGTTAAATCCTTTATTTGTTTTCCTTCTGATTTTTTAATGTAGGCAGTGAGAGTTTTAAACTCATCTCTTACGACTGCTTTTAAAGTGTTTTAGAGGTTTTGTTGGGGTGTACTGTACTTTTCCTTTAATTCCAAGAATAATTTAATTTCTTTCTTAATTTCTGCTTTGAAACATTCATCATTCAGGCATGTGTTGTGTAGTCTCCATGAATTTGTGAAGTTTCTAGAGTTTCTTCTGTGTTAATTTTTAGCTTTATTGCATTGTGATGTGATACAGTGCTTGGAACTGTTTAAATTATTTTGTGTTTGTTGGGTTTGTTTTGAGCCCCAGCATGTGGTCAATTCTGGAGAATGTTGCATGATGTGCTGAATAGAATTTGAATTCTTTGGTGCTTGCATGGACTATTCAGTAGATGTCTGTTGGGGCCAGTTGATGTATCTATTTTTTAATTCAGATGTTTCTGTTTATTATCTGTCCCATTTACGTGTCTAATGGAGACAGTGGGCTATTGACGCCCTCTAATATTAGTGAGGTTTGATTAATCTGTGTCTTAAAGTCCTGTAGTATTTTTTATGAAGTTGTTTGCCCAGATTGGTGCGTATTTGTTCATGATCTTCTTAGTTAATCATTCCTTTGTTCAGAATGAAGTCATCATCTCTATCTCTTCTGATTAGTTTTAGTTTGAAGTTGATTTTGTCAGATAGAATAATAACTTTTGATTGTTTCTTAGTGCATTTTGCTTGGAATATTTTTTCTTCCTTTCACTTTAAGGTAGTGCCTGTCCTTGAAGTTGAGATGGGTTTCTTGCAGACAACAGAAGGATGAATTTTGTTTCTTAATCATTTTGACTTGGAAGTTCAGTTCATCGATATTTAAAGCTATTATTGCAAGATGTGGACTGGTTCCTATCATTTTAAATTCATTTTGTGTATTTGGTCGAACATTGTGGTTCCCCAGTTGTACCTTCATTTAACTTAGTTCTGTGTCCTCAGGGTATAGTCATTCCTTTCTTCAGCTCTTTGTATTGCTTCAAGTATTCTCTGAAGGGCTGATTTTGTGGATATTAATTCTTTCAGACAATTCATGTCAGAGAACATTTTTATTTCCCCTTAAACTATAATAGACATTATAATAGACAATATACATATATGTATAGAATATATAAAGTATTCTAGGTTGGCATCTATGGTCATTTACAACTGAGACTATTTTGGTCCAGGCTCTTTTGACTTTCATAGTGTGCATTGAAAAGTCATCTGTAATTCCGGTGGGTTTTCGTTAATACGTGACTTTTTGTTTTTCTTTTGAAGCTTTCAGAATTCTTTCTCTGTTCTGTACACTTAAGGTTTTTACTATGATATGCTGTGTGGAGTTTCTTTTCTGGTCCTGTCTATTTGGTGTTCTGTGTGCCTTTTCTATATGTAGGGACTTTGCTTCCTTTATTTGGGGAAATTTTCTTTTACAGTCTGGTTGAAGAGTTGGTCAATACTATGATCCCCAGATTCTGCTTCTTCCTCAATGCCTATGATGTGTGGATTTCAATTTTTTCATTGTTTCCCTCGTTTCCTGTATATTCAATTCCTTTTTGGAGAAAAGTTTATAATCTTGTGGAGTGCTTCAATTCTTCACCTTTATCATCCTGTCATGATGCTCGGCTTCACATTTCATTCATATTATTGGTGAGGTTTTCTCTACATCATTTAAATTTGCATACTGAGTAATTCACTTCCTTCTTTATTTCAGCCTGAGTTTTCTTTAATATATTTTTCTCTTTTGTGATTTCAGTCAGAAGTTTATCCCTATCTTCTTTTAGTTCTTTGATTTGTTCATTTGTATGTTCTTTGAATTCATTGAATTCTTTCATTGTTTGATGTGTATGATTGTTCTTTTAAGCTCTGGGTTCTGTGTTATCTCTATGGGGTTCTCATCCTAGAACTCTTTTGGAGGACTGGTGATGTTTGTTGAGGACATATTATGTGAGTTTTTCATGTTTTTTTTCTTTGTTGTTGTGATCTTGGCTTGTGTATTTCTTTTGTTATTTGTGATTCTGATGTGAGACTCAATCCTTCTTTTGTTGAATTGAAGTCTAATTCTGTTTGTATACTTGATGTGACTTGGTTGTATTCTTATTGTATTTATAAAGCTGGTTGGTCAAGACTTCAGGTTCTCTCCTTTGACTTTATATTTGAGGTACCAGATGGTTCTAGTCTAGCTACTCTAGAGTTCCCTCAGAGGCACAGATTATGTGAGATCAGATACCCTCAGGCTCTCCCTTATAGTCTGGGTCCATCTAGCAAGCAGGCACAACACACTTTGAGAAAATTGCTAGGCAGAGGCTGAATTCAGGCTTTCTCAGGAAGTTTTAAAAGGTCTAGGCCCCTACAAAAGGGCACAAATGTCTAGCCTTGCAGCAGTGAGAGTGGTGGCAAATGGTACCAATGTAGAGGGAAGGACACGATGTGATTTGGAAAGCTCACAGCCCTACAGAGGTAAGAGTGTTTTCCAAAGATCTTGGGGGCTAAGATTAAGACTGTGTCTGTGCCCAGGCTAGATGGAGAATGGGATGTGGGGTGAGTGAGTTTAGAGTTGTTGAGGCAGTAGGGGAATGAATTAGCCGTGGGTAGGATCAGATTTATCAGGGAAGAAAGCTGGTCTGAGGAATCTAAGGCATGTTGGGAGAGGGACAGCCTTTGAAGGTTCTAACAAACTAGACTGAAAAATTGAGTTGTTCTGAGTGTGGGATTCAGGGTACAGTGGGTGGATCTGGACTAAGAGAGTAGTCTAGAGATCTCAGGTGCTAAGAGCAAGAGAGGGCCTGTGCCCAAGGCTAGAAGAACTGAGTTCTTTCCTATACTTCATTGGTAGAATTGTTTAGAACGTCTGCATGAATTACCACCACATATGTATCCATTTGTGATGTCCAGTGAATGGAATAAAATTGAAGGGCATTTGCAGACATAAATCAAGCTCCATAGGATGATATATACATACATTATATTGGACAGTGGGCACTGGTGGTGATGGGGATGGGGATCTAAATGTTATCAAACTACATTGTAAGAAAATGACAGAAATTAAGTGAAACATGCCACTATAAAAAGAAAAGAAGAGGTGGGATTTGGAAGAAAAATAAAATCTTACTCTTTTCTTCCAAATCCTATAAAGCTTGGTTTATGACCAGGAATTCTAAGCTTAGTTCCTCCATACCCTGTAAGATCTTTGTTGATTCTAAGGCCCTGTTTGCTAGAAACTGATGGCCTGGGACCAATAGCGCTCCTACCCCTCCCTTTTCTTTGCTTATTTTAAAGTAGCCGATGTGGAAAGACGCTGAGGAAGACTGTGATACTGGACCCCAGCCAATGGGGCAAAGACACAGAAATTTGTGTTAGGAATAGAATTCTGTCCAGCTTCTGGTGCTGTGTATTTGCTGGATCTGTTTGACCATGCAACACAGTTTTTTGCAAAAATAAAATCTGCATTTTGAGTTAAAAATGTTCTATGATCATAGAGGGTTGGCATGTTGTAGATCTAGAGTTAGTCTATCTTGGGCTACCTTTTCCTCACAATAGCAATTCATTTCCCACTGCCATGTCTGATCTGACCATCTCTTAAAAGGATAAATCATTTTAGAATGTTCTAATAGCCTGCTAGCTTCCAACAAACCAAAGGCTAAGAATGTCCTTATACAGCTTCTGATTTCCCTAGCTGACATTTCTCCAGTTTGCTAAAACCACCTACCTGATATTCCCATCAAGCTACATTTTTAAATGCTTTGATTTATGATATTCTTTTGTACAGTTATTATAAAAATTACATTAAAATTTTACAATATACAAAACTGGTATTGGATACCCTAAATCTGTGTTTCTAGCAATGGTCACTCATATTTGCCTCCAGGATAAAGTCTTATGGTCCTTAAGATGAGAGCTGCATTTTCATCCGCAGGCATATCAGAAGAAGAGAGGAAGCGGGAGACTAACGGAAGCAAAGTTCTGGGCTGTGTTCATTCTTTATGCCATGGCTTCCATCCCAACGCCATCAGGTACTTACTTCAGTGCACAGTTTTCTCTTTTCCTCTTTCAAAATTTTTAATGATTTTTTGTGTATTTCATGGAATACACTTTGATTATGTTTAGGCCCCTCTCCAAATTTTCACTCCACCCAAGTCCATGTACTCTGATATTACATCTATCTATCTATCTATCTATCTATCTATCTATCTATCTATCTATCTATCGTCTATCTATCTATGCATTTATTTATCAATCATCATCATCTTTGTCTCTATGCCTCTTCAGTGAAATAGTTCCCCAGTTGTTCTTGCTCTGTTGTGTGGTAGGATCCACTGAAGCCTGCTCACCACACCCTCATAGAAAACTGATTCTCCCTCAACCAGGGTCATCAGTTCCTCACCTAGGGCTGTGACCTCCTTCCCACCTCCCCAGTTCCATGCTGCGATTCTGTTTGGCTTGAGTTTACCTGAGATTGGTGCATGCTGACGTGCTTGCTTTGGGTTCATATGATCAACTACCCAGGTGTCTAGAATACTCTGGTCCTTGTTGCCATCTACTGCCTCTGGCTCTTACAGTCTTTCTTTTCCCTCTTCCCCAGTGATCCCTGAACCTTTTGAGTTACCCAGTTTCAGGAGACACCATTCCAACTGAACACCACAGGCTAGAAAATACCATAGCAAAGAAAAACCTGTATATCAAGAATAGATTCCCTTTTTTGATGCTGTTGGTCCTAAAGCACCTCATACAATACTGGAAGTTTCCCCTGCTCTTCATTACCCAATGGAAACTGACAGTAAGGCCCTCTTTCTCAAGACACTATATATATGAGTTGTAGAGCCAACAAGGAGAAATCAAGTTAGGAGTGATCTCAAGGCTCCATCTCTACTGGCTAGCCTTCAGAGTGCTGGAAGTTGTTAGGCATGCTACTCAAAGAGAAAACCAATTATTGACCTTTCCCAGCTGTGACACCTGCAAGCTACAACATCTTGGCATGGTAGAATATTCCTGCTGGTGCAATAGTGGCACAAGTATTAGGGCAGTAAACATCCAAATTTCATTGGATTTTTGGTCTCCTCAAAATGGAGACCCATTCCTGACACTGATAGCAGGCAAGGAAACCTGTGGCTAGACAGATCACAGGCCATGGGGGGAAAGTGTTGCTGTTATTTTACTAAATACACAAATCATTGAAATGAGTTGAAATGATTTATTGTTAGACCCATAAAATAATGCATCCCTCATCTCTCACCAGAGAAACTTCTTCATACAACAAAGGGAAATTAACAGATACCTACGAAATGACCAACATACAGAGAATTAGAGGCTTGCAGAGGGCTTTTTACTAATTAGGACACAGCATTCTTTAGTGCAACCTCTGCAACTCAGAAACTACATTAGTTTACCTTGATGACATGCTTGTACATTCATGCTTTCACTGTTATTTTATTGTTCTTGACACAAAGCAAATGCTCTGAATGTTTGTTCGGTTCAAAAAGAATGCATGTATTCAAAAGTAGAGTATGGCTTAGTAACAGAATTCAGAAAGTTAGCTGCCCTGCTGTCCTAAAATGCATACGTGGCCATGAGTGAGAACAACTTTGGTCATGAACGGAATTAGTGCAGTAGACATGCAATCATATTAACCATAGAGACCTATGGGATTACATAATGAGGAAATATACACAGATATTCTGCACAACAGCCTTGGTCTTGTTAAACGTGGACTATGGGTGGAATGAATCTTGTTTAAGGGTGACATAAATAAAGCACTGTATTTTATAATATCTAAAGAACCTGATATGGGGTCCAGGTTGTCAAAATATGGAAAGTAGGGGAGGAGGGACAGCTCAGAAGTGCAGAGTGCTGGCTGCTCTTGCAGATGATTGAAGCTTGATTCTCAGCACTGACACTGAGTGACTCACAATTGTCTGTAACTCATGTCCAAGGCATTAAATACTCTCTTATGGTCCTTGGGAGCAATAGCACACATGTGAACATATTCAGATATGCACATGTACATAAATAAAAAGCTACATAAGTTGTGAATAATAAAACAGAAACTATGTACTTGAGGATTGAGGCACGGTGCAAAAAAGGACAGAACACCAATAAACAGTTTTTCATATCCTCCATTCCCACATATTTATTGTCATGCACATCTCAACACCATGTGGGGCAAAGAACCAAAATTTATAACTGAAATATTTACCGTTTCAAAAATGATTTCTCTGACTACTGTTAATAGTGTGTATGCATGTGATCTGTGTGGGGATGTGTTCATGAATGCAGGTGCTCAGAGGTCAGGGCATTGGACTGCTGGAGCAGGAGGTGCGGGGTAGTGAACACCTCACACGGACTCCTGGAACTGAAACCAGGTCCTCTGAAAGAGCAGCCAGTGCACTAAACCACTGAGCCATCTCTACAGTCTCTCTACTCCAGAGAGCTACAGTTAAAACGAATTTTTAGAGCAAATACATCATGTGTGTGAGCACACATATGCACTTATATATTATTTCAATATATGATTCTGACAAAATTTTGTGCATTTCACACAGTAGGCCTTAATCATATTTATTCTCTCTTCCCCTCTGCATCCGTTCACACCACACTGCCAGTTTTGCTGCATTGTCTCAGACAGATTAAGGCCTGTCTAGTCAATATTGTGTACCCAAGAATAAGTGCATTCAGTAGTCAGATCATCTAGAGTCACTCCCTTGTAGAAGATCAACTCTCCCTCACATAGCAGTTGCCATCCATCACCAGCTTTTTGGCTGAGGGTAAAGCCCTCTGACCATGTTCCCAGTTCTGTCCTGGGTTTTGTCTAAGTTTGTGTGGGTCTTGTATAGGCTGTCACCGTTGCTGCAAGTTCATATGACCAGGTTCCCTGAATCCTGGAACGTTCTGCTCCTTATGGTCGTGCATGAATCCTGGCTCTTTACAATCTTTCCATTCCCTCTTTTTCAATGGTCTGTGCCCGGTGAGGTTTAGTATTGTTCTGCCCAGGGAATTGCACTCTGCAGTCTCTTATTCTCTGCATTTTGGCCAATTCTGGCCTTCTGTGTTCATCACCCTCTATCGCATGAGGAAGCTTTCCTGGTGAGAGTTGAGAGATGCATTCGTATTCTCTTCACCCCTAGTTTCACTAGGTTCTGTTAACCTTAGACGTATAAGTTTAAGGATTTTGCTAGAAAAGGAAAACTCTTAAGTGTATTAGATAACAACAGAGAGGAAACTAGTTTTGTGCTCAAAAGATTAACAATGTATAGTAAAGAATTATTCTCTACATGACATTCTTTTACTCGGTGTCTAAGTCCTAGTTCTCAAAGCGTCAAACCCTTTTAAAAACCCTCAGTCCCCTCCTGGCTTTTAGGGGAGGAGGTTTAGGATTGGCATGACATCTGATTGATGTTTAAGGCAAGCTTCTGGTCAGGGAGTAGTCCTTTTTTACAGCTGTTTGTGAATTTTTGAATCTGGAACCTTATCTGTTAAGGAAGCCCAGTGTCCTTTGTGAATTTGGGGTCTGGAGTCTTATCTGAGCTATTTGTAGCTATTTGCAGGGCCTGGATTTCGGGGGAGAAGTTGTAAAAGTCGGTCTTTTCTCACGCATGTTTTGGAAACTCCAGCTCCAGGTTTCTTCCCATCTTCCTGAGTTTCAAACTGTTGGGGATTTCAGTCACATCTTACATTGTTCTGCATAAACAGATAGCACTTTAAGTTCTGTGAAGCACTTAATAGACTTAGAGACATTTTCAACAAATTTTAAGTTGTTTAGAGTACCCAAGTTTATAAGGCCTTTCAATGCAGCATCAAAATATCCGTATTTATAAATCTGCGCATGTGTGTTTTAACTAGGCATGCCAAAATAAAACAAAAATAAAATTAGTAATTTTGTACACAATAAAAAAATGAAAAAGAGAAACTAAAACAGCCAGTTTTGATAGAAGCAGCATATGAAGACATTGTTATAGACATACAAAGACAGAATTACCTGAGATTTCAACACATGAGAAAACTTACAGAAACATAATTATACAAAATCTCAAGCAACACATGAAAACAATTATTATAGACACATGTAACGTAATTACACACAAAGTGATTCCAAAATGCAGTAATCAAGGACTTTGATTAGGATGGCCTAATTTAAATACACACTTATCTTTTAAATCCGGATGAGAGGAGAACACTTCCTCTACAATCTCTTTCTAGCAATGGGGCAGTTCTCTCTTCTGTTCTGGTAGGTGTGAGGCTGGGTTTTAGGATTTAAGTAGCCTCCATCTGGATACAGGGATTTTTCCTCAGCATGGCCTGATTTCAAACCACCTGACTCACACAATGTTTTTAATTTGGAGGCTTTTATCTTAATGTAATAATAGCCTAGTTATTCCCATTAAATTCCTGTTCTACCCAGATGGAGCCAGCACCACGGAATCACATTAAAGTTTAATCATTCACTTTCCTGCCTGATTCCTGTTTTACCTAAATGAGGTCAGCACCTCAGAATCACCTTGAGGTTTAATTGAGCCCTTTTCCTTCGTGTTTGGAGGCCAGTGCCACCTTGGAATCACACCAAGACTTTGTATGCACCCTCCTACCCGGATTAGCCCACAGTGGCGTCTACCTGTCTACCCTGGGGGACTCTGCTATTACCTGATCTGGACATCCGTTCTGGATCTCTGTCTTGCCCCACCTGATGACAGCTTCCATTCCAGGGTTATGGAGGTCTCTCTGGCGTCCTGGAAGAAGACCCAGAGAGGAAATTTTTCAGGGGTGCACACTTCTCTGTTCCCGGGGCTGTGGGGGCTACAGGGTCCGGGAGCCTCTATTACCAAGGAGGGGTACCGGGGCTTGATCTCTCTGGGAGACTCCAGAAATATTACCGAAAAATCAGAGGCCAGCAACCACAGTCAGGTGAGGAGTGGGGAAGTTTACTCTGCTATCAGGACTGACACACAGATCCTTTCATAAATGAGTCAGCCCCTTGCATCGGTTTTGAGGGCTATATATACTCACCTGAGGAATGAAAGCAAGTGGTAAATAGCACATACATGGTAATTTGCAGTAACATATTGCAGGACTGTAGCAGCTTTGGGAACCAAAGCTTCTATCAGAGTAACCGAGGGGGCAGAGGGAAACACTCCTGTGCCTTCCCCATATCTGTCTCCTGTCTCAGAGCTTCTCTTGCTCAGAAGTTCTTAATTACCATAACATTGCAAGGTCTTTTAGAAGACATCTGAGGTGTCTTCTTATTTCCATTATAGATCCACAAACTATAATTTGGCGAAAGTATGCATGGCTCTGTAGTCCTGGACCTAGAGAGGACAGTGGTTGACTCTTGCCTCCCAGAAAAAAAAATTAAGGACAGAGCCCAGCACATCTGATTACAGCCACAGAAAACATTCGACTTCTGGAAGCAGTTTATTCCAGGACAGCATCATGAAGTGGCAGACCTGCTCCCCTGTCTTGAATTCCCATGCCCAGGGATAGAAACAGGAATCTCAGAACCCACAGTGGCTTCTGGGAATGAACTCAAGTTGTCAAGCTTTCAAGGAAGCATTTCTGTTATCTCCTGAGAACTACTTTACTTTCTCTGAGTGTCCTCCACAATGTCTTCCCTGCTGACTGGACCAATTTCCATTCCCACCAGCAGAGTGTGAAAGTTCCCTTCTTCGCACACACTTGTCAGCATTTGCTGTTTTCTTTCATAATGACATCAAGTATTTCTGGAGTGAGATATAATCTCAGTGCAGCTTTAATTTGCATTTTTCTGATGACTAACAATGCTGGACATCGTTTCAGTTGTTCATTGGCCACCTGTACTTTACTTCTGAAATTCATTTCAATATTTACTTATTCATTTCGGGTGTTTTTTCTCAGATATTGAGTGTTCTGAGTTCTCTAATGTAGATATGAATACTCTTTCAGATGCATAGCTTGCTGTGAATCATCCTCATTTATAAGTCGACCTCTACTCAATTCTTTCCTTTCCTGTACAAAAGCTTTCAATTTTACAAAATCTCATTTCTCAACTCTTTATATATGTCACTTACTTTTGGTATTTCTTTGTTGTTATTTTGTGTTGACTGCCTGTCTATTAGCAAGAGTGTGGTATTAAAGTCAAGTGTGATAATTATACTGCAGTCAATCTGTTTCTTTATCTCTTACTGTATATGAAATTTGGGGTGCTGATGGCTGATGCACATGTGTAAAATTCTACTGTCCTCTGTAGGCATTGTTTCCTTAACATAAAAAAAAAAAAAATCTATATATCTAGGGGCCGGGGAGATGGCTCAAAGGTTAAGAACACTGACTGTTCTTGTAGAAGACCCAGAATCAAATCCCAGCACTCACACAAGACAGCTAACTGGAACTCCAGTTCCAGAGGATCCCTCACCCTCTTCTGTCCTCTGCAGGCACGGATGATACAGATACACCCCCCTTCATGCAGGCAGTACATGGTTACGCATAAAAAACTGTAAATTAAAAATATTTTTTAGAAAAACCTTTTTTCTTCTGATAAATTCAGGCTTGAAGTCTATTTTATTAGATATCAATATATCCACACCTGCTTGGTTTTTAATACTGTGTGCTAGGTGTACCTTTTAAAGTTTTTTTATTTTAAGCATATGGTTCTTTGCCAGGTATGTGTTCTTTTAAGTTTTTAAAAAGTTGGTGTATTCTGACTGGATAATTGCCAGGATGATTGGAAGGAGTTAATATTAAGACATGTATAGGAACTCTTGACAGTTGTTTTCTAATGCTTGGTCATGTCTTAACATTCACTTATTTGCTGGGCTAGTGTGGCTTCCTTAGCTTTCCTGTGTCCTCATGGACCTATTTCATCATCTTTCTCTTTAATGTGTGGAGCTCCTCAAGTATGTTGTGTAGTCTTAGATTAGTGGCTATGGAAGGTTGACCTTTCTCTTTTAGTCATGAAGTACAGAATTATTGAACAGAGTTCTGCAGCTGATTTCAGATCTTGAAATAAACTGTTCCTTACCCTCCTGGCCTTGAGAATGTCTACTGAGGAATCTGCTCTTATTCCAATGGGTTTCCCATGGGATTCAGTTGGTGCTTCTCTCTCTTTTCAATATTGTTTGTTCTGTAAATTTGGTTTTAACCATAATAGGAAATGAGGAGCTTCTTTTAGGGTCCTTTAGGGTCTTGTGTATTTTTCATCCATAATGCCCCTTGATCTTTATGGGAGAGAAAAGTATTTGGCAAAGAGACTAAGGAAGAAACCCCTGCACATCCTGATATCTACTCATCCAGATCTGAGTCAAAACGGCTGGAGAGATGGATCAGCAATTAAGAGCACTGGCTGGTCTTGGAGAGGACCCAAGCTCATTTCCCAGCACCCACAGGTGGCTCACAGCCATCTGTACCTCCAGTTACCCTTTAGGAAACCCCTGGTAATGTACACATATGTGTATATATATATAGGGAAAAATCACATACACATAAAAAACTAAATTAAAATATAATTTTAAGAGATATGAGACTGGGTGTGGTGTCACATATGTTTAATCCCAGCACATGGGAGGGAGAGGCACAGGCAGAGGCAAGATGACCTCTGTGAGACTGAGGGAAGCCTGATCTTCTTAAGGAGTTCCAAGTCACCTTGGACTACAGGGAGCAAAATAAGGTTAAAATACATAACATTTGAGACTGTGTTGTTTACTGTTCGTATGCTTGTAAAACTAATAAGGCTTTTTTCAAAGTTAATCTTAAGTTTTTTATTTCATTATGGTCTAAAACAAGTATACAGAGTTGTTTTAGTATTTTTGCATTTGTTTCCCTAAAGACACCTTTCCAGCTGGTCTCTGCCCCTCCCTCACAGCTCTGAAAAAAAACGGCAGCCTTTTTACCCAGGCGATAATCTCCTCAGCAGGGGCCCATTTCCCTAAACAAAAAACCTGTCCGGTAAAACAAAGCCTTAAGGGCACCTCCTAAAGCTCTTCCCAACCCCCTCTGCTGGGCCTGCCTTCCTACTCAAAAAGCAGTCATAGTTCTTCTTCCATCCTTTTTCTTCTGGTCTGAGACCTTGCGTGGGACTGGTCATGTCATAGAGGTAATTGATGCTTTCTGACCAGGGCGACTCTCTGGTGTTAGCTGAAGGCTTCTATGTCTTCTGTCCAGACCCCGACAGCCCATTTGGGTGTGGACAAAGACTTTCTATCTAACTCTAATTAAAAAACAAACCTGGTGATGCAACAACCACTTAAAAGCCATCATGGCTGTTGCCAGTTTCTTAAATTGCGGCAAGGCTTGCGTGTTCTTGCTGGCTGGAATCCCCCAGAACCCGTCCACGGATCTGGGAACGTTGCTCCTCCAGGACACGCTTCTTTCCTTTTCTATCTAGCTGAAGTTGGGAAGGAACTTAACTTCATTACTCAGACCTAGATTACCGCCTTAGGGGGTAGATTACACCTGTTTACCTTACTGCCTGGTTAAAAAAAAGAGGGGGAGAGAGAGAGAAGAAAGCAGCTAAATATCCAAAAGAAAAAAAAATATTTCCACTACTTATTGGCCAACAAAACCTAAAGTTAAGTTGTAGAAAAAAAAAAAAATGACATCCACAGGATGTGATTTGATCTCTGTCCTGGCAAGTTCCTGGAGCAGGCTCTTTCATTTGCTAATTAGCCTGGGTTTTGTAAATTATCAGTTTCACACCTTGCCCTAGGGTGCTTTACTTCTCAGCACAGAACAGGCCTTTTACAGCTTCCAGTCTTCAGCAGTGGGAAAATGGCTTATTCATAACGTGTATGCCTGGGAAATAAAAGGTTGTGAGTTCGATCTCAGCTTCTGAACTCTATGTTTACATTTAAACAATACAAACACAACTGATCTTTTCCTAGTCACACTGTTGTGCACTTAAAAATTTTGCTATAGTATTTTACTACACAGCAAAAGTAATAACAACAAAATTAAAACAAATGTTTTCATCCCTACTAAGTAATTGCTAAACTTAACAGCTCTTCTGTCCCATGTAAACCACTGAGTTTAAAAGAAATAAATCCTTATATGTAAATTTTTAATAACACTGAGAGATTGACTCTAAAACTGGATTGGCCCCCTGGTTTTAGATTCAATTCAACTTCCAAATGTTTTTTAAAACTCGTTATAGGCTAGAGCTGGCCACCCTACCTTATAACAAGTAAAAAGACTAAAAACACAGTCTCAGAGTAAAGGACATTGTGCTGTTAAAAATAATTAAGGAATAAATTAATTTCAACAGATTATTATTCATCTTCCTTGTATACTCAAGGTAGCACTGGCTGCCGCTTTAAATGTTATTTCAACTAGAGCTAAACATTTTAAAATTTTGTAAACAAAAGAGTCAAATAAAATACAATATAAAATATGTAACTGGGTGTCCTTACTGTCAGGTTCAGGGTTTGAGAGATGCAGCAGACAGAAGGGACCGGACTCCGCTGGCAGCTAACAGGACCCAACTTTATTGAGAGAAGACCAGATGGGACTAGCTCCTCCGCACCCACGAGTGGAGAAACGCTAGCCTCCCTTGGGGGCTAGCCTCCTCGA
The DNA here is from genome assembly GCA_035773235.1 of Eospalax fontanierii. NCBI lineage: Eukaryota > Metazoa > Chordata > Mammalia > Rodentia > Spalacidae > Eospalax > Eospalax fontanierii. Next base: position 4,174,529 of record CM069554.1, on the reverse strand, counting down.
AGAGATGGGGGGAGGCTAGCCCCTTCACCCCCATCTTGGGGCTGGGGCTCCGGGGAACCAGGCTGGCGTGATCAGCCCAAGTCTGAGCCTCAAAAGCCCCGCGCAGCACCAGCAGCACCAGCAGCAGCAGAAGCACCAGCAGCAGAAGCAGAAGCATCAGAAGCACAAGCACTGTTGTCCAAGTCCTCAAAACCTTTTTAAACCTTCAGTGCCCTCCTGGCTTTTAGGGGAGGGGGGTTGCCATGACATCTGATTGATGCTTAAGGCAAGCTTCTGGCCAGGAAGTAGTCCTTTTCCAGAGCTGTTCGTGAATTCCTTGCTTATCTGCCAAGGAATTTGGGATCTGGAGTGCTTTGCAAGGCTTAGATAAGCTCTGGCTCCAGGTTTCTTCCAGAGTCCGAAACTGTTGGGGGTCTCATTCACACCTTACACTTACTAAGAGAGAAAAAGCCATATGGTCTGATCTTCATATTTTAAGTATGTAATTTCATCAATATGATGACAGTCATGGCCTAACTGCCACCTTGGATAAAAATTTTTCCAAAAGACCACACCCAGGAATTTACTAGTTCTGTAAAACTTCAAAAGATCATGATAATCTAAAAATCTCCTGGACCACAGGCATTTAATCACAGGTCCTAATCCTATTGCAATTTATTTTTGTTTGGGTTTTCATTTTAAATTCTTAATAAAATCATAAAAAAAAGCAAAAGCTTCTCTCACAGGACTTTTGTAATAAGGTTAATATATTTCTATGACAAATTTAAAAAAAGTCAACATTTTAATATCATTTTAGTCTGTTTCTAATAAAAAGTATTTTAAATCTTAACTTTTAGCATGATATTTACTGGTTTATAAAATAACTTTTTACATTGTCTTATACATTTACTGGTTTTTACAGGAAACTATTTTAAGTTCTAATATTTGTTTATATAACATCGTTATCTGTTTTTAAAGGAAATTATTTTGGATTTTAACATCTTTATAGTGTGAGACATTTTGTGTTCTGAGGCACTCCTTGAGACGAGCTCGCCCCCCCTCCCCCTTAATTAGAGGAGGAGACCCAGGGAATTCAAGAGTTATGTAAACATCCCTTGGTATGCAAGATAAAGTCTGTGGGCTTAACATTCCACAGGAAGAGTTCCCTATTACCTCATCTTAGGATTGCAGGATAAACACTCCCCTAACATAGAGTTATAGGTTAGACAGCCCCTAATCTCCCGGTTATAGGACTATGGAGTAAACAGTGTTCCATTATCCCATCCATAAATTGTGGGAAGGATTCTCCCTTATCTCATTCATAAATTGTGGGAAGGTTTCTCCCTTATCTCATCCATAAATTGTGGGAAGGCTTCTCCCTTATCTCATCCATAAATTGTGGGAAGGCTTCTCCATTATCTTATTCATAAATTGTGGAAAAGTCTACCTCCTGTGAACTGCAAAGTAATGTATGGAGAAATTGTCCTTTTTGTAACCCTGATCTGTAAGATGTCAATGTATAATCATCCTGTGAAACCTTACTATAAAAACCTGGCCTGGCAGGAGTCAGGCGGGCTGAGTCTCATGAACGAGACTGAGTCTCCCACTTGCGCAAGTGAAATAAACTTACTTCTTGCATTTTGCAGCTGACGGTCTGGATTCTTGGGACTGACTCTCAGGCAGCCTACAGGGGTTCGAGTCCCCTGGGCTGAGGGAGGTCAGTGGGCTTGAGGCTCCCCGACGTTAGTCACCCAGGCGGCCCACAGGGGTTCGAGTCCCCGGGCTGAGAGTGGGGTCTAACAATATAATATATTTACTAATTTCTAAATGTAATTATTTAAGATCTTAAAAAGGTTTTTCTAGCCATAAGCCTCCAAGAATAGCTAGGTACAAAGTGAACTAATATTTTATAATAGCTAAACCTAAAAGACAAACAAAAATAAATGTCCTAAGTAAAAAATATACAGCCTTCACTGGTTTTGGTTTTAATTCCTGCTTTTTGCATTATGATCCAAGGCCTGTTTTTCTAAAATGGACTACAGTTCCCTCTGAGGTTTGAACTCAGGACCTTCAGATCATAAGACTGATGTACTGCCTACTGCGCTAATAGAGTACTTCCTTTTTATTTGCTTCAAACTTGCCTTTCCATGTCTTAAACATCACTGCTTTTCACTTTCTGGCTACAATGTCTTACACAGACTAAAAGAGTAAAAACATTTTAAATTAACTCTTTCCAGGCTCCTTTTAGGTATAATTGTTTTCTGTGTTCTTTATTATGGGTATTTAATTCAAAGTTTACATGGTAAATCGTAATATGGTTTTTCTAATTCAGACAAACTAAAGACTCTTTTAAAAGAAAGTACCCTACTAACAACAGTCTTGTCTCTTGTTTAATCAAAAAAAAATTTATAACTTATTAAATCTCTCAGGTTATGATTAACATAGACAAACTAAGTAAATGTTCTGTTTTAATTGATCAATCCTTGTTTTGGATTAAGTAACCCAACAAAATAAAAAAAGTCTCACCTGCCTTAATAAATGTATACAAATCATAAAAAAGACAGGTGTTTTCATTTACACTGGTAATAATTAAACTTAAAAACTCCTGTACAATGCAAACTATGGAGTTACATCCTAAAAGCAAACAAATGCCTCTTTAAGTAAATAATATTAATAAATCATTATGCACTATTTAACAACAACAACAAACAACAAAAACAAAAAAAATGGATTTACCTCAGAGTAAATCCATTATACTAAAATAAATAAAATAAAAAATATTTTACAAAAATGTTATTAAGATAATGTTACACAGCATTCCTGAGTCAAATAACTGCCATCCTCATGACTTCAGCTGTGTCTATTTACAAAAGTTCATCAGCTGTCTGTAATTTTGCCCTAATCATAAGTGATCTCCTGCAATTAGGAAAAAAATTAACTACAGATCACCTTATACCTGTAAACTTTAATATGATCAAACATTGGTTTAATACTAAAGCCTTAAAAAAGGGAGTCAAACATTACATAGTATTCCCAGTAAAACAATTCTAATGTTATTACATATTATGATATTGTGAGACATTTTGTTTTATGAGGCACTCGGTGATACGAGCCCGCCCCCCCCCCCCCCCCCCCCCCCGTCCCTTAATTAGAAAAACAACTACGAAACTATAAAACCAGGAGGAAGAGACCCAGGGAATGCAAGATAAATCCCTTGGTATGCAAGATAAAGTCTGTGGGCTTAACATTCCACAGGAAGAGTCCCCTATTATCTCATTTTAGAATTGTAGGATAAACACTCCCCTAACATAGAGTTATAGGTTAGACAGCCCCTAATCTCCCGGTTATAGGACTATAGAGTAAACAGTTCTCCATTATCCCATCCATAAATTGTGGGAAGGTTTCTCCATTATCCCATCTATAAATTGTGGGAAAGTTTACCTCCTGTGAACTGCAAAGTAATGTGTGAGGTTTATGGAAAAGTTGTCCCCTCTGTAACCCTGATCTGTAAGCAAATATCTTGTCTGTGAACTGTCTGTTGAGCTATATGTCAATGAATAATTATCCTGTGAAACTTTACTATAAAAACCTGGCCTGGCAGGAGTCGGGTGGGCTGAGTCTCATGAACGAGACTGAGTCTCCCACTTGCGCAAGTGAAATAAACCTACTTCTTGCATTTTGCATCTGACGGTCTGGATTCTTGGGACTGACTCTCAGGCAGCCTACAGGGGTTCGAGTCCCCTGGGCTGAGAGTGAGGTCAGTGGGCTTGAGGCTCCCCGACGTTAGTCACCCAGGCGGCCCACTGGGGTTCGAGTCCCCGGGCTGAGAGTGGGGTCTAACAATATTAATGGTTTAAATGGTCTAAAGAACAAATATATGTTTGGTTTTTATATTAAAAGTATAAATTAATAAAAATCTTACTTTCTCCAATGCTTTGCCACATTTGGCTTGCCCCAAAAAGTAAAAACCTCACAACCCACAGGGACAAGCTATCATGTAGCACAATTACAAAGACAAAAACGGGGAATAGAGAGTCTATGACCCCACGTTCAGCTCCAACTAGGATTGTTTAAAAATTGCCAAAATAAAACCTAAATTTGTCAAACGTTGGAGTAAATAAGAACAGCAACAAAAAGTACATGGCTCTGTGCTCCCTATGGATGAGCCACATGCTTTTTGGATCCTGGCCAAAAAATTTAAAATATTACAAGACCAGAGACCAAAAATCTAACCTCTTAGCCCAGGAGGTAAGAGCCCCCTGAGGCCTATGTTTTCCTTTCACAGGTTGCCACAACTGCCAAAAACCTGCTATGGATGATGGTGTTCAACTTAAAATTGGACAGGACAAACCTCCAACATCCACCAACAGGCTGCAGTCCAATGGAGAGTCCGGCATCACCTCGAATAGCCAGCCAGACAACCGCCTTCACAGCACTGGACACTTGGTGGCCTGACCTAGTTGGCCAGAGGGAACTGGGACATTGGTGACTGGTACAGATGTGGGGGGACAAAATGCCTAAACCCCCAGAAAGCTAAGACAATGTACAAAAACAGACTTAACGCCATGTATTATTGCAGACCTTTTTCAGAGAAAGAATGGTTTCTATGTATTAGTAATAGTACTGCCAGAGTTAATCTATGTTTCAAAACAAAAAATGACAGTTATGTTTAACAAACTTACGGGTTTTATCAAAGCCTTTACAGAACCCACAGGTTGGTTTTTTCTCTCACTCTTGGCTTTCATCACTCCTGTTTTCCATCCTGGACCCCTTAATTGGCTTATAATTAGTTTGGTCTAATGGCTGTTTAAAAAACTTACAAATTTCATAAAAAATCAGGCTGATGAAGCCACAGCTTCTATAAGTGCATTATCACTGCCTGGCACTTGAGGATCAAAAATTGTCAGGTGAGCGGCTGGAGCAGCCCCCTCTCCTGACCGGGCCAAGCCTTTCCCGCAACTTAGACTCATGCCTCTGACAATCCCATGGGTATTACACAAAGTACTGCAAAGAGAAGGCACAATCATGCCTTAGCGGGTTCTCTTAAAGGCAAGCTTAATTCGCAAGGAGGTTCATGACAAAAAAAAAAAAAAAAAAAAAAAAAAAAAAACAACAAAAAAACCTCCCCCTCATAAAAGACATGTACATGTATAAATGAGGGATTAAGCCAATGCCTTTCCCATGGTAGATAGTCAAGGTAATAACTCTCTTTACCTGGTCTTTCTAAAATAAAACAAAAACGGAGGAGAAGCTGTACGCTGTGAGCAAGAGAAAACAGCCAGCTTGTAGTTTGAGTTCATCTCAGAGGAAATCAGCTTTAGGGAGATTTCACCCCCTGCGACCACCTGTAGGTAATGTTGACAAACTCAGCCTTTGATCCTTATAACTAAGCTCCGCAGGAATGTCCTTGGGTCTGACCAAATGGCTAGCTCACCTGAGCTGAGTTACAAACAGGCGCCACAGGTTTAGCACTTCCCTGGTTCAAAGACCCTGCCTCCCCTTTTAGTGCCATCTTCCTAAAAGGCATACAACTTCCTGGTGGGTTTTGAAGGTTAGAGATAATGTCTTTCTGTTAATTACCACATTTCTGTATTCCTGAAACTCTGTATAAGTACCCCCTAGAACAATAAAGCATGTTGCCTGAGGAGAGACACGTTGCCCAGGTCGTCATGTGTGTCTTTGTTCATCTCTGTCGTGTGTGTCCGCGGCCTGTCTAAAGAGCATAGGTCGTCATGTGTGTCTGTCCTCATATGTCTGGTCTTGTGTGTCTGAGCGGCCTGTAGAGCCCAGGTCCATCCATCCTCATGTGTCTGTCTTGTCTGTCTCCACTGTCCTGCGTGTTCCCTCTGTGTGTCTCCACTCATTCCAGGTCCCTAGAGTCTCATGTCCACGCTGCCCGCTGGACGGGATAAACAATAACAACTCCTTCCAACATCTATACATGTTTCTCAGAATTGCAGAAAAAAATATTTCCCAGGAACTGCTCATGTTATTCTGCCTGGCTGAATGTAAGTTTCTCAGCATTGTAAAAACAATGTACTTCCTGAAACTGCTGCGGGAGCTGCGTTCAGGGACATGCATAGGGTGGTGGGGAGGAGGAGAGAGCTGGGGGAACAAAATGAAGTCAGTTTGGCCATTTCGCCATAAATTAGAAGTTGTGAAAGCACAGCATGGACAGCTTCTTGACTGTATCTCCTCAAAGAGCGACAGGAGTGCAGTGTAGGTACAGTGTGTCCTGGACTCTTCAGGCCTCTTAGAAAGAACGGCCAAGAAGAGCAGGCCTGGGTTCTAAGACAAACCTTAATGTGCCTGCGTGGAAATTCCAGATCCTTGAAGGATATCAGACTCTAGACTCAACACTAATGTCACCTTGGTGGCTGAGTGCCTTTCTACATCTGAGATAAAAGGACAATGACCTAGAACATTGACTGTGTATGTGAGTGTCCCCATCAATACCTGCTTTGACAGCAATTCCTGCTCTGACAGATCAAGCAAATTCTGCAAGAATTCCAGGCTCCTGGGAGTTGGGCAAGCTCTGTGCACTAATAGAAAGGCAAGGCTAGGAAGTGCTCCCACATCATTTTAACTCCTCCTGTCACTCAGGCATCGGTGGTTGCACTATCCAATCACGGCTTCAGGGCGTGCTGCCCAATCAGGGAGGCGGGTTCTATCCCGCGCCATGTTCTGGGTTCCGCGTTGCCGGCTCGGAAACCTGTCTGACGGCTTCGGTGCGAGTGCTGCGTGGTGAGCGCCGCTGCGGAGAGCTGTGCGACAGCGCGGGCGAAGCCGGAAGCCGGGCCATGGTGAGCGTGTTCCCGGCTGTCCTCAGACTAGAGGAGCGGCCGTGGAGCCCGGGGAGCGGGCTGTGCTGGGTCCCCCCGGGCGGGGCCGGCAGCCGGACCCGCGTCCTGTGCTGTCCCGGCGCCCTGGTTCCCGGCGCCCTCTGTGGCATTTCCTGCTGCAGCTGTTTCTGTGCTGAGCGAGAGGCTCCGCCTGCGCGGGCAGCTTCAGTGTCCCTGTCTGTCCTGAGCACTGATCTTGCTTTTGGTGCTGTGTGGTCTTTCTTTGAGGAAGCTCCTTTGGTCTTCCACCTCCATCCCCCTCATTGGAACTCTCACTTCCTCTTCCCCCCTGCTCCTCCCCCTGCCTCCCACCCTCCCTTCCCTGTTTCACTTTTTCTTATTCTAAATGAAGCTCCCGTCCAGTATGTGGATTTTTTTGGAAAAGATTTCTTTTCCATCATATGTATGTGTATGTATGTGTGTGCACACATGAGTAGAGGTGTCCACAGTGGTCAGAGGACAAATGATTCCCCTGAAGGTGGAGTTAAGAACTGCTGTTAGTGACTCAAGCACTCAAGTGGCTGTTTGGAGTTGAACACAGGTCATCTGTGACACTGGTACATACTCTTAACCACTGAGCCATCTCTCCAGGCCCTCTCCAGATTTTAGAGAGAAGCCTTTTCTTTTCCGTGAGATTCCCCATCATGTATGGCCTCTCCTGGATATTGTCCCTGTGTAGGTCAAGTTAGCTGATAGACAGAGAAGTGCGAAGTGGGGACCTAAAAGGAGTGAGTTGAGATAGGAAAGACATGGAGAACCAAAACCTCTGCAAAGAAGGGATCAGACTGGGCAGTGTTGTTGTGGAGCCCAGGCTGTTTCAGTTCTTGCTACCAATTGAACTCTTAGTGGTCTACCAGGACTCTGTTGTCTGTTGGAGTGGGAGAGAATTTGAAGAGCTTTCTGAGAATGGTGTGTTCTTTCCAGGGTGATAGTTCAGCACAGGCAGATTCTCAGAACTGATTAAATTGAGATCGTGTGTTTGTGAGTGTGCCTGTGTTCATCTGAATGCAGGTATGTGTGAAGGTGTTCTCATGTTCTTGGAGGTCAGAGGTCTACAGTCAGTAATGCCATTTTCCAGTTTCCTCAGTTTTGGATTTAGAAATTTTGTTTATTACTGTTACACATGTGTGCGTATATCGTGTGTGGAGGAGCTCACATTTGCCATGATGCATGTGTGAAGGCCTGAGGACAACTTTGTGGTGTTAGTTCTCTCCTTCTACCTTTATGTGGGTTTTGTAGATTTTATTGAATTTTCCAGATTTGGCAGGAAGTGCTTTTATCCACTGAGCCACGTCAATGCCCCCTCAACCTTCTTTATCAAAGCAGGCTTTCTTACTGAAGAAGTAGTTTACCAGTTCTCTTGGATTGTCAGCCCAGCAGACCCCAGGCATCCTGTAGTCTCCACCTACTCTACTGGGATTGGAGGCCTGTGCACTTTGAGCAGCTTTTTGCTTTTTTCTGGGGATCAAATTACTTGTCCTTATGTTTTTGTGACAAACACTTTACAGGTGAGCCATTTCCTCAACACTAGATTAAGGTTTTATTTAGCATTTTACAGATGCTCTGAACGCCTGTGAACATTGTATTGTGTCTTGGAATTGGATCATTAGAGGTAGAGATGTTCTTTCTTATCTTACCAACAGAAGAGTGAAGGTGCATGATTAAAGGGTCCCCATGGCAACAGCCATTTCCTTATGGCTGTGGCTTTAATACAAATGGAAGCCTGGTTTATGTGGCCAGCATCTGATCAAACTTCCATCAAGGAAAGAGAGAGGAGATGAAAGGAAGCTGAATCTGTGCTTACATTTGTCAGGAGTGTTTTGAAGGCTGATAAGTCAAGCAAGATAGGGGTGCATTGGGAATGGTTCTGGGGGGGTGACTGTTAGATGAGTCCATTTAAAAACATTTATTTATGTGTATGAATGCTTTCTCTGCACTTAGGTATGTGCACCAACTGTGTGCAGTGCCCAGGGAGGCCAGAATAGGACACTGTGTTCCCTGGAAGCGGAGTTAACCACCACGTGCATGCTGGAAACTCAACCCTGGACGCCTGAAACAGCACCACGTGCTCTTAACTGCTTACCCATCTCTCCAGCCCTAGAGTTCATCTTCATGGAATGGCTTGGTAGACACCGCCAGTCCAATTAGGATTAGCAGTCAGATCTGCAGTCCTCCATGAGCGTTCAGTTGTGGTTTCTGAAGACATCATAGACTCTCGAACAAGGTAGTCAGACGATGTTTCAGGCAGGATCAGCATGTCAAATGATTAAAAATGACACAATAATGGTATTTTAATATAGCAGCAAAGGAGTATGATAGTAGTTATCAGAAAATGAAGATGTCCAGACTCAGGACAGAGTCCACAGATATGTCAGCAGTGTCCTGAGACCAGGTGGGCAGCCTTTGCAACTGGAGTAAAGATGTGGCTTGTAACTTTTAGGAAACTATAACCTTAGTCCAGGAATAGTTTCAGAGGTCTCCCTGGAGTAACAGGGTCAGGATGAATTCCCTGAAGTGGGTTGTGGTGTACTGTAAGACATGGAAAGGATAAAAGGAAACACCATAAAAATTAAAATTCATGAGATAGATACCAGAAAGGATAGATATCATTGGATATCATTAGGTTCTGGATGTTTGTGATGTTGGATTTCACTTGATTCTCATCAGAGAGTAGATGGCGATCTCCCAGAGGCTCCCAGGAGTCGTGCTCATGAACTTCTGGACGAGGACAGACGACATGTATCAGGTTGGGGTTGTCATCAAGGGACTAGGCAAGTTCACTCATGAGACTGGTAAAGGATTTACTGGGAGAGACAGAAAACCAAAATATGGAAAAAGGATCAGAAACTCCTTTACTGATGTAAGCAAACAGCACCCTTTTGGAATGTGAGGGGTCCTCGAGCTGGGAGTCTACTCAAGAGGGTCCTTTCTTTCTCCTTATTGGTCCTGGTTGGATGTCCACCCCCAGTGGGCTCTTCTTTCCTGTCATTCTCCCCCACAGTGTCTCCTGGGGACAAGTTGTTGCATCTTAAGGAAGCTGCTCTGACTTCCTGTCTGCCTGTGTCCCTTCTCACTCCCCCTCAATGGAAATGAGCCCTGCAGCCTGATTGCAATTAGGGATTTGAACTTGACCTGATAATGTCAGGTCCAAACAGCTTCACGTGGTCTTTTGCTGTAGGAGGCTTTTAAGATTAACCTGATCCCCTGGGTTAATGTAAAGCAGTGATCCCAAAAAGCTGAGCTTAGACTTGGGCCTGTGCTTATCCTGGTAGTAATTATGTTCTTGACAGTCTGTCCCAGTGACAGCATTGACTATGACTCTGTAAGGAAGGGGTTTATTTGTGGTCAGAGAGAGCTGAAAATGCAGGAGAGATGAGTGTCTGCTTTAGGAGGTTGAGAGACTGTGCCATCCCAGTGGTCTAGTGTAATGGATCTTGCTCTGATCCTCTTAAGGCCTGCTTTCTCATTGCTGAACTATGTAAAGAGCTAACCATGCTTCCACACCCAGAAGGGCACACCTACAATATAAGCCAAAAATACATCCTTCATCTGTTATCCTTTGAAGTGTCTTGTTAGGTGTTTGATCACAGCAAGGAGAAAAATACCTGTTTCCTGGTACTTTTCATACCTTTAATGATGGGCTTTCTAACAAGTAATTGTTGTGTCTTCTTTGCTGTAGGTTTATCAGTTTTACTAATATGCGTGTGCATACATACATGTATATATACATAAATACATACTTACATGCACATACGTACATATATGTGTGTGTTTACCACTCTGTCCTTGAGGTCACCGTGATGCTCCTTCCTCTGATTCTAGATTACTGAGATTATGAGCCGCTGTGCCTGGGGTTTTTATTGACATTTTGCAGAATCAATGTTGTGGTTGTTGTTGTTGTCTGTTGATTTCCTGCCTGTGATTTCATTTTCCAGTTGTCATTTTCCTGTGCTTTCTCCATTTTCTAAGGTGGGAGTTCAAGTGAGTGATATTTGCTGTCTTCATTTCTGCTAGTCCAGTTCATGGTTGAATATTTTCTCGATGTCAGCATTATCTTCAGTTACATGAAAAAATTCACACAGGAGAAAAACCTTATAAATGTAAACAATGCAGTAAAGCCTTTACATTTCGTCATTACTTCCTGTTACATAAATGATGAAATCCTGGAGAAAAGCTGTATGAATGTACGCAGTGTGGTAAAGCATTTATATGTAACAGTCATCTTCAGTTACATGAAAAAGTGCATACTGGGGATAAGCCCTATGTATGTAAATAATGTTGTAAAACCTCTAGATGTCATAGTCTTCTTCAAAGACATGAAAAAACACATACATGTCAACCTTATCTTCAGTTACATGCAAAAGTTCATACTGTAGAAAAATCATATGAATGTAAACAATATGGCAAAGCCTTTAGATGTCAACGGTACCTTCAAAGATGAAAAAACACATGCTGGAGAGAAACCATATGAATGTAACAGTGTGATTAGGTCTTTACATTTCCTAGTTCCTTATTGTTACATGAATGAATGCATACTCGAGTAAAACTGTAGAATGTAAAAAATGTGGTAAAGCCCTTAGATGCCAACGTTATCTTCAAAGACATGAAAAAATTCATATTAGAGAAAAACCATATGAATGTAAACTGTATGGTATACTGCATTGTGGGCCTTGGTCAGACCGCCTGACATGAGACATGGGGAGGGGGCGCCTGTGGATGGAGAGCTCTGCCCCATGCCAGGCATGGCACTAGCTTCGGCCCTTCACCTGCTTGACCTGCCTAAGAGACAGAACAGGAGTGGCCACAATCCGGACCCCACCCCATAAGGCAATTGACTAACCAAACCCATAAGACCCCTGGCATTTCAGTGAATAAACGAGATTACAGCAGCTAGCCACCCACTGCTTCCAACCAGCTTCCAGAGTTTGTGTCTTAACTCTGATCCCCTCACCCCCTATGTCTCACCCCCATCATGGCAGAGACCCTGTGTCCCTCTTAGGGTGGCTGTGAGCAGAGGGACCCCAACATCTGATGTCTGAACAGAAACCCTCTATGCCACAACCGCCATTGTTGAAACGCCCCCTCCCTGGCTGTCAGTGAGTAGGGCTCTCTGTGTTCTGTGTGCTGATGGTCGACCGAGGGTGCGCTAGCGACCCCCGCCTTCTCCCCTGTTCCTGCATTTGTCTTCCCTACCTCCATAGGAAAGACACCTCGCCACATGGTCCTGAAGCCTGTGCTGGCCCTCCCTTCTTGGTTCTACCCGTTGAAATTACATGAGGGCCTGACACCCCCCCCCCATTTCGGAGCCGAGGCAAGGCCATTGGCCAAGCCTTTCCGGAGACACCTTGTGGGCAGTTGGCTGTGGGGACGGCAGATTTTCCCATCTTCGATTTAAAACCTCCTTCTTGAGTGGCACCTGCCCAGGTGGCGCAAGCTGCCCCAGGCTGGCTCCTGTGACTAGGGCTGAATACAACCTGGGTCCTCTGCATAGCAGCCAGTGGTCTTAAACATCTCTCCAGCCCCTAATTTTGGTTTTCTTAAGAGCTGAATAATAATCCATTGTGTAAATGCTCTGTATTTTCACTGTTCGTCAGTTGATAGACATCTAGGGTTGTTTCCATTTTCTGGCTATTGTCAATAGAGCAACAATGAACATGGATGTGTAGGAATCTCTGTCGTAACATATAGTTATTTGAATGTGAGCCCAAGAGTGCTATGGCAGGGTCATGTGTAGACCTGTTTCTAGCTCACTGAGGAATCTCCACACTGACTTCTATAGTGGCTGCAGCAGGTATGACTCTCATCGGGAGTGAATAACTGTTTCCTTTCCCCATATCTTCAATAGCATTTATCCTGATTGTTTCCTGTGTCTTCGCCCCTCTGACTGGGTAAGATGACATCTCAGAGTCATTCTGATTTGCTTTTCTCTGATAGTTACGGATGATGAACATTAAAATGTTTCCATCCGTTTGCATTTCATATTTTGAGCACAGTTGGCTTAGATTCTTGTCCCAAGTTTTAATTGGGTTGCTTGTGCTTTGATATTTAGTTTTCTTATTTGCATATTCTAGATACTAACACTGTCAAATATATACATGGTAAAGATGTTTTCCGTTCTATAGGTTCCTCTTCACTGAAATGATGGTGTCCTTTGTTGTAAAGAAGTTTTCATATTTTCACGAGGTCCCATTTGTCCATTGTTTGTGTTAAGGCCTGTGCTATCAGACTCCCGTCCTGGGCCTGTGTGCTCAGTGTGTTCCCTATTTTCTCCTCTGTCAGGTTCAGGACATCAGGTCTCATACTGAGGTCCTTGATACACTTGGAGTTCAGGTTAGTGACAGGAGGGATATAGTGATCTCGTTTCCTTTTCCTCATGTAGCAGTCCAGTTTCCAGAACCACCTGTTGAACATGTTGCCTTTTCTCAGGCACATATATTTGGCCTCTTTGTCAAAAGACTGGTGTCTTGAAAGACATGGACTTCATTGTGGGTCCTCAATTATATCTCATTTTATTATATTACTGTGCTGTTTTTATTATTATAGCTCTGCAGCATAATTTAAAAACAGGGATGGTGATGCTTCTAGCTCTTTTATTTTTCAGGATTCTGTTGGCTATTTTCAGTGTGTGTGTTTGTATGTCTGTGTCTGTGTGTCTTTTTGTATACATACACATGTGAACCTGTCACATCAAGCATGTGGAACTTAGAGGACAATTCACAGGACTTGATTTCATTCTCCATGTGGTTTCCAGGGACTGAACTGATGTCATCAGACTTCATGGGAAGACTTTTATCCACTAAACTTTTTTGGCATCCCTTATGTAGTATTTCAACCAGTTAACAAAGAACAGTGAGATCTTTAATTCTGTCAAAGTTCTATAAGTTTGTAACACCAATAACATGTTTGAACAGAGATCCTACTACTTTGAGATTTTCCCATTATATTAAGTCAGAAAATTTCCACCAAAAACAGCAGTGTACATAGGTGCTCTACCATTGCACTATATCTCCAGCCCTTACCAAAGTCAGTCTAAACAGTTTAGAGCTACGTGTGTTATTCCACTTCAGTGTATCACCCAAAAGACAGATATCATACGAAAACATATGTAACTAAATGTATAATGGCTATATTCATAATTTAGGCAAACAAACTTTGTGGATAAACATGCACAAAGGTATCTCTTGTATGTATATTTTAATTTAAAAAAGAAATGATTATACGATGTGCATAATACCTGATATCATAAGGGATTCAAATTATAAGCAATATTGAAAATATTTGATGCTCCTCAAATAATCCAGGATTTTCACCCACTTAACTAAAAACCGGAAAAAGAAATAGTTGGTCTGGATGTTTGAACTCAGAAAATCATGCTTGTTGGTAAGTATCTCTACTCATTGACTCATCTGGCTTGCCTCATGGTCCCTTTTCAAGAGGAAAGAGTTTAAGGAAATAATTAGAAAACTTGAAAACACAGGGTTATAGAGAAGGAAGTAAGTGGATTGAAGAATTTAGAATGTTTAATTCAGATAGTAAAGAGGAAGATGACAGAAGAGATAATATAACCGTAACTAAACTACATGGTCATGAACACATGGAACAAGGTCATTTCCAGAATACTGTTCACTAAAAGGTGATACGGAGAACTAAAAGTGACTATTACTCTCTTGGAGAAAGGAGTGAGAGTCCATTGTACAATGACATGAATCTTATCTGATTAATAAAACAGTCCACACTTGTCTCAGCCCTCTGTACATTTTAGAAAACATGTCCATTTAAACTAAGAAGGTGGAGTGCTCTTTTGCTGGAATGCACTTTATGCAGGACATATGCAGAGAATTTATTCCTGGCATCCACAACGTAATGTAGCACTTAGGGGGAAAGATGCGGCCTAGCAGACCCATGATGGAAGCCAAGATGAAGAAGAGCTCCATGGCCACCATCGCTGTATCCCTGGTGCTGTGGTAGAGAGGGAGGAGGGGGTCTCAGATGCTGCAGAACATCAGCAGGGTGATGATCAGGATCTTGACGTCATTGAATGTATCAGGTCAGGAAAATCACAGTGATGCTCACCAGACTGAAAAAGGCCAGGTATTGCATGCAGGTCACAGAGGAAGGGAATGAGTGGGCCCTTATTGCACCCAATGATGTCATGGCCATGTTCTGAGTGAGCATTGGTGTCAAAGCCACAGAGGGTGAGTTGGATGAGGGTGCAGATGGGGATGATGAAGTTAGATGTCCCTGATACCAGCACCTGCCTCATCCTTCTTCCTGGAGGACTGACCTTAAAGCCTTTGTATTCAGGTATCATGACAGTTATTTGTTAAATCATTACTTTATCAGGAATTTATGTTCATACAGTATTATCACTGGAAAAGAATAACAGTCATAATTTTTTCCAATAAAATTGTATTCTTATTTTCTTTCCACTGGTGCATTTGTCAGCACCTCTAGAGTAATGTCTGTACTGTATCCTGGAAACAATGAAGAATAGCACAGACTTTTATTTCTTACTTTTAAACGGCTTCCTAAATTTACAGGATTAATGTATTCAGGAAAGCAAATTATGATTCTTTCAAAATTGCAAGTGGATTGGTATATTGCAATGGCAGTTTCCTCGTGCTCAGCTTGATGCTGTTCTTGAAATAATTTCCTTGAGATTTAATGTGGTTCTGGTATACCGAGTATGCTTCAAGACCAGCTGGAAAGGAAAACATGACTGAGGAAGCAAGAAGTCCATGGAAGCCTCAAATTTGCACCTGGAATTTCTAAACTTTAAAGTGAAGTCATATTCTTAAACTTCTTATGCCGCAGAAAAAGGAAGGGATACAGAGGCATGGCTCATGGATGAGTAAACCATCCAGTGCCAGGGTGAGGCCCAAGAACCAACAGTTGCCAGAGCAACTGAACATGCTCCTGGACTGATTGCCGAAACAGGCAAATTCTATTAAAAAGCAGATGATACTTTACTCAGTTTGGAGCCTGCAGGCTCTGCTAAGTGGAGAAAATGCCTTCACTTGAAAATGGGCTTCTACACAGCTTGTGTTCGCAGTCACCATTCAGATTTTGTTGGCTAGTGATAAATGTGGAGAAGCAATCAGGTCTCTTCAAGAAGCAGAAAAGTGATGTGCAAAGGCAGAAGCTCTTTGCAGAGTACAGGGAAACAAAAAGACCAGGTGCCACAGTCAAGCCATCTGACACTTGTTTGGGGGTGGGAGAAGCCTTGTGAAAAACACCCCAGACAAATGCCCAAGAGAAAATGGCCAGATGAATATGGTCCCTGAGCACCAACTGATAAGGTTTCAGAGAAGAACTGGACACTGGTCAGATTTGACCTCCCTGGTGGTCTTTTGAGAGGATTCTATAACTTGGGCACAACAGGACTTGTAACAATTTCACAAGGAAACCTGCAAACATTCCCCATTCCTGTGTCAGAAGAAACTTTATTGGCTCAGTCAGGAAGACACGTAAGGGCTTTGTGTCTCAGTGTCTTGAGCCCCTCATCTCTGTAAATGTGCTGGACAACCGGGAGAGCCAGTGCGAGAAGATGGTCTGTGGGTCCAAGCTAAGCAAATCCATCACAAAAGCAGCATAGAAACTCATCCAAAATACACATCCCGCATTCAGCATAAAGAGACATGTAATTTTTCAAAGGAAAGAAAAATAAGGGAAACAAGTTTCCACACTGAGGAAGTATTTAAAGATAAAGCAGGTTCAGTACTCCAGGTGGTTTTATGCATGGTAATGATGGAATTGCAATTTAAAATATTTCTTTCTTTCTTCCTTTCTTTTTTTCTTTTTTCCTTCGCTGTTTTTTGAGACAGGATTCCCTGTAGCCCCAGCTGCCTGTAACTCTATGTAGACCAGGCTGAACTTGAACTCACAAAGATCTGCCACCCAAGTGCTGGGATTGAAAGCATTGGCAGACACACCCAGCTTTACTTAGTTTTAAAAAATAACCAAAGATAACTTGCAAGTATGATTCTCTGAATAGGGAAATTTTGATGCTCCAAAATGGTATTTTACATGCAAAACTGAAGTCCTAGAAATAGAACAAAAAATGATGACTGGGCAGGCTGTTTTAATAGGAATTTAGAAGCATCTAAAAAAGAAAAAATAGAAATCATAAAACTACTGACAGGAAATGAGTAAGAGACTTTTAGCAACAGTACGAGAATAAAAGAAAGATATTGAAAGACCAGGGATTAATAAGAAAAATTTAGAGATTGTGTCTAAACTAGAGATGAATGTGGAAGAATCTTTCTCCACCCTCTGCTCCTAACTGTCCTCTCCAGCTTTGCTCCTCTGTCAGAAGACCTTCAACTTCCTCTGTGTTCATCCCCCTCCCCTCCTGCTTTCTCCCTGGAGGTGGAGAAATATTACTGAGCATTTCTTGAGGGGACAGTAACAATTTCCAAAGGAACTTTAGCAAATCTCAAGGGAAAAAAATTCTATATTAAAACCCAAAAATATATAGTTCCTTTTAAAATAAAACCCAGAGGGAGAAGGATCCAGACACTGTTTCCACTCCCTGCACAGAAAATCAGTTGAAATCTTTAATTATGGGTTCCCTGACCCATATCAAGGAATTCTAGGATTTGCTAAAGAATTTCAGATCACCCTATTGACACATGAACCAGGATTTTTTGATTTAAAGCAACTAATTCAATTACTGGCTTCAGAAGTAAAAATAGAGAAATGGTTTCCTTGGCAGATGGAAAAACCCCTGAGGACTTTCATCAAATACATTCCTGCTGTGAGTTAAGAAAGCCCTGCTATGCTGTGATACCAAAATTATTTTCACTTTATTGACTGGGCCAAAATAGAGCAATCAAAAGTAAGGCCAGAGACACCTGTACCTGACTTCTATGTCAGAATGCCAAAACATTAAATAGCACTCAGGTATTCCTCCTGAGAACTTTGAGCATTAAAAGAGTCACCTCTTATTGATTTCTGAATCTATAAAGAGCTGGAAAAGGAACTGGCCCCGGAATTATAGAACATGGGCCTTGCTTCCCACAGATGCTCTTGTTACCTTAGCAAAGCAACTTTGCAGAAGTATCATAAGATATGAAAGGAAATCCCTACCAAAACTATGAGCTTACAAGAAAAACACATCGGCTTCCTTGCTAAGATAATTCCTTCTTCCTTGGAAGGTCATTTTCAACTATTGCAAAAGTTCTGGCCATTTGAAAAGGTATTCTTAGAGTCTGAATGGATGCTCTTTCAAAAAGAGCAGCAGGTTTCCCAGGCAGACCTTGAAAGAAACATCCTGCCAGGGCTGAGAGATAAGTGCCTCTCTATCTCTTTAGCCCCACTTACAGCTTAAGCATCAAGGGTGACCCTAACCAGTCAGGGCTGCTGGCCATGTGTCCAATCAGGAGCCCCGAGTAGAGGCGGAAGGAGGGCTCTATTCCACCTCCAGGTTGCGGGTTCTTCTCTTCAGCTTTGGCTCCACACCTGAAGGGTGCGCCACTGTGATTCTCTAGAAGCGGCACAGTGAGGAGTTGTGCGGAAATGGGGGGGGGGGTGAACCCGGAAGCCAGGTGAGCGTGTTCCCTGCTATCCCCAGACAGGAGGAACTACTGTGGAGTCCCGGGCGGGGGTTATGCTGGGTGTTCCCAGGCCTGGGCCAGCAGGCAGTGGGACCCACGTCCTGTGTTGTCCCAGCGACCATGTTCTGGGTGCGGCCATCTGTGGCACTTCCTGCTGCAGCTGCTTCTGCATCGGGCACTGACCAGGAGGCTCCACCTGCACGGGGAGCTTCAGTGTTGGTCACTGTCCAGAGCTTTGGTTCTGTGTGGACAAGGGTTAGGGGTAAGCGAACATTAGCATCTAAAAGTTGTTAGATTTTGAGATGCAGAGAAGGGGGAAAAATTAGATAAATACTAAAGCCAGATCTTACAGCAGACTGAATGGCATTTATTCAGCGAGGTGACACAATCCTCCCACAAGAACGTAAGTTGTGCAAGAGATGAAAGATTCTTGTAAAGTTTATATCGGTGGAAATAAAGAGAGCATTCCCAGCTCTGGAGTCTGAGTTACGGTGTCCTTGGGATCTTTTCCTGGAGGTGCTTGAGCTGAACAAAGATGTTTTAGCTTTTAACAGCTAAGAAGGTATAACAGAGAAACATCTTGCCTGGTAGCATGAATCGCCTGGCTTTTGGGCACTCCATTAATGGTCGGAAACCCTGGGGAAGGAAAGGAAGAGGACTTGCAGCTGGGAAGGAGGTAGGCTCGCTGTCTAGGTTGGAGGAACGACGGGATCTGGGAAAAGACAGCAGCCAGTCTGGGCAGGTTCCATGACCCCTATGAATCTCCTCCCTAAGGATCACTTCCAGACTCCTTTTCTATTTTCGTACTAAGTTGATATAATGTGGACGTTGACTACTCTCTTCATATTCTTGCATTTAATTAAACACTGAATTTTGGGTAAAATGCTTCAAAATTAGCCCCAGTGTTCGAGGAAAGGAATGGCCCCTGTCCCAGATCGGGACAATGGTGAGAGAAATGTAGAGCAGGACTGACTAGTCTGCACAGTAGAGGAAGCCCCTTGCAGCTGCCCCTCGGCTCTGTGCGCCTCCACTCTGCAGTGTGTCCTCATTTTCCACGTTTGCTTTCTCTCCTGCTGAAATAAACCTTGAGAGCTGCAGCTCCCTGCTCCTCTCTTGACAGTTAATAACCAGTACATTCTGTGACTTGATTGCCCTTAAAATTATGATAATTGTCTGTGGCACATGGTTTTGTCAAGTAAGTTCTGTTGATGTGATGTGAAGTTATGTGAGTGTCTGAGATATGTTATACTCCCGTGGCTAACTCAGCTGACAAGGTAGGATCAGCACAAGATGACAATCTCTGTCCACCCACTCCTGTGCCCACATGCATATGATGCCCTCTGTACCAAACGAATGGGGTCAGGTGAGCAGAGCTCTTAGGTGAGATCTTATAAAGGTCTTGCTGATTATTAGGGGAAACATGCATGTGGGCTGCGAGGAAGGCCATGGTGCATGTGGAGATCTGGTTAGCTGATCTAACTAGAATGGTTGGGAGATCCCGCCAGTCTCATTAAGAAGAGTCAACTCTGCAATCCTCCATGAAGGATTGGTTGTGATGCCTGTAGAGATCATAGACTTTTGGACAAGGTGGTGAGATTATGAATCAGTCAGGATCTGGAATAACAGGATGTGGAGTGGTTAAAAGTGACAGTAATGGAATTTAACATGGCAGCTAAGCAGTGTGACAGTAGTGTCAGGAAGTTAAGATATGCAGACCCAGTACAGATTCCAGAGATAATGTCAGCATTGTCCGGAGACCAGGAAGGCAGCCTTTGCCACTGGAGTAAAGATGTGGGTCATAACTTTTAGAAAATTGTAACCTTGGCCAGTACATTTTTTGAGGTCTCCCTGAGTATCGGAGTCATGATGAATTCCTTGCAGTGAGTGGCGGTTTTCTGTGCTACATGGAGTAGATAAAGAAAATACCATATAAAATTGATTATGTGACAGTTCCCAGAAAGTTGAGAGGGTCTTCGCTATTCATTAGGGTTTGGAGAGAGTGGATGGAGATCTCCAAGAGGTTCACAGGAGTAGTGCTCAGGAACTTCTAGGGGAGGCCAGAGGAACCCGTGATGTGATTTCATTTTTCAGTTGTCATGTCCTGTGACTTTGACTGACATTTGCTCTCTTCGTTTCTGCCATTCGCATTCATGCTTGAATTTTCTTCCCTGCACTGCTTATGTTAAGGATGTCAGGGCCTGAGCTGAGTATGTCCCCCTTCTTGGCCTCTTATTCCAGAATGAAACAAATCACACACACACTGCAAAGTAGGGAAGAAACTATTCAAAAGCAAAGAACTAGCATTGGTGAGAAAGAAAGAAATTCGGTGTCAGAAAGTAGCAGGCCTCATGACTCAGATTTATGTGTGTGTGTGTATATATGTATGTGTGTGTTACATGAATATTTTAATTTTTTATAAATATTTAGTTATCATAAATTGTTATTATAATATATCAGTGATACATGAATATTATTTTTCATTCCAGAGTCATGATTGTTTTCATCAAATGTGGTTCTGATCACATTCAGAACCCCTCCTTTCCTCCAGTCATCCACAAACCACTGGTCCCTTCCCAGTTTCATGTCCTATATTATTATATATCCTTTGTTTATTCATTTAATTTTTTTAAGGAAGTAAGTGATGTACTTAACTTTTATTATATATCATCGATAAAAGGCTTTTTAAAATTGAATTTTACAAACTCCATACACTAGACTATGATCATATGTTGACCACCTCCTCTTTGTGCAGTGCACACACTCCAGTACACATTTTTTCCACAGTTTAAAGACATATTGAGTCAAAGTTGTGTGCACCTGTATCCATTACTGAAGCCCCTTTACCTACCCAGACTCACTATTTTAAAAAAGACTGAGGCTGCCCCTCCAAGCAGATAATGTTTGCGAATACTTCCTCAGTTACCTTTGAGGTTTTTGATTCTCTCTGCCTCAGGCTTATATGGGATTTTTGTATGCAAGTCTCATATATGTGCATGCATTTATATTTCCCTGCTGATTGAAGATCTTAATTATTATCAAAACATTTCTCAGCCAGTTGGGTTTAATCTTTGGGAACTATCTGTTCAATTATGCTAGTACCATCTGTTTTTAGTACAGTTGCTCTGTGGCATTGCTTGAATTCAGGAATGGTAATGTCTCAGAACTGTCAGCAGTTCTTGTATTGTTGTGCAAGATTTGGTTGATTCTGGAAAGTTTTTGTTGGGGGGGCTTCTTAATAAAATGAGATTATTTCTCAATTTCTATGATGAATTTGTTGGAATTTTAATCAGGATTGCACTGAATAAATTGATTGCTTTTGGATGGGCTGAACTTTGCATTAGATGTCACCAGAGCAGACAGGTTACAGATAGGGCCTCAGAAGACATGTAGCCAAAAAGACCAGGAAAAAAGATCTGCAGTACGGATTGAGTGTTTCATAGATATTTCTTCTAAATTAATATATCCTCATGAAAGAAACAAAGAAGTGTATAACCTTAAAAAGTAAACTTAAAAGGCAAGAGAGACAGCTCAGAGCACCCGCTGCTCATCTAGGGACCCGAGTTCAGTTTCCAGCAGCCAGATCTGGGACTTACAGCTGTTTGTGACTCGAGTTCAGAGAGTCTCTTGTCCTCTTCTGGCTTCTGAGGGAAGTAAATACACAAGGCATTCACTCAGAGCCATGCACAGACACATAAAGAAAAATAATGTGCTTTTTAATGTAAAGTTAGGAGACTCAGTAATCTCCTGAAACAAGGTTCTCAGTGCCATTATATTTACATGTAACGATTAACATATCAACACTAACAAATACAGAAGGTGGGGAGTCTCTGGCCTCGAAGTTCCCCAGTAGTTGTTCAGGAACCTTTCTAGTTGGAGCTTCTGTGAGTCACTGCACATGGTAAGGGGGTTTTCAATGTTATAAGTGTCTTTCTGTCAGTCATGGTCCTGTGAGTACCCATTCTTCTGTAAGTAACTGCAGTCAACTCACTAAACCCGACTTCGGTAGAATCATATCTTTTGAGTGTCATACTTGTGCTTTGATTGACAGGGCAACATCTGCCCATGGAAAGGTCTGAGGTTCAATTTACAGAGGTTTTGAGTCCTTCCCCCGGTCAGAGGATGGAGGATGCAAGACCCGTCATAGGTCCCAATTGTGTGTAGTATCAATAAAAAAGGCAGGTGTACATGTGACCTAACTGCCAGTTATGTAAAGGAACTTTTTTCAACATTCTAAGCATGTTGAGCAGTGGAATTCTGCCTCATCAGCGTGAAATCCTGTTTTAATTTGCAGTCACTTACTGGGTCTCTGGTTGGAAACCTGGACTGATCTGGAGGTGATGTTCACATAGGCACTAGCTTTGTATTGGTTTTGTGGAAAAGTCTTCTGGGGAAGTGAAGGTCTGGCCACCTGTGGTTTCTCTCAGATCATTTCTGGGATCCTGCTGCAGTTCATATCATTTTGTTAAGACTGAAATAGTAGATTCTAGCATGTTTTGAGACTGCTTATCTTATAGGTACCATTGGTCATTAGGAATTAGTTTGTAGATGTGTATGCACTGTGTCACGGTTCATTAAGGGTCGGGCTTCAATGTTGATGAATTTTTCTAAGTTTTAAAATATCACTGTGTGATGGATGTATATGACTGTGTGCATGTCTCAATGTCAATTTCTCTTTTCTCTCTTTTGACCTGTTTGTTTGTTAAAGGGATCAACTTGAGGTGATCAAGCTTATTGGGCAAACCCTTGACCTACCGAGCCATGTCCCAAAATCTGTGACCTGACTTTTAAAATGTGGCATTCAATTTTGGCCCTCTGTCTTCAATTTTTGGTAGTCCTCAAAGTGTGATAGACAATACATCACTCCGTTGTTCTTTGATGTCTGCAGCTTTTAGACACGTGCTAATGCTAGTCAGTGTTTTATTCAGTACGAATTGTCTGTTGTGGGGATTCGTGAATTTTTCTCTTAATAGTACAAAATGAAATCCTGAATTCTGGTTACCTGGCTTCCTGTCCTTTCCCATTCCAGTCTTTTTCCTGCCTCTTTTCTTCCTGGGTCAGTGTTCTGCTTCATAGCATAGGCTGACTTGGACTCCTGTGCTCATGTGACCTTCTTTCTCTTTTTCCAATGCAGCTGTGACATGTTATTGTGACTGACTACGTTGAGTTCTTTCTGAAGCACATGCCACCTCTCTCATTTGACAGTACCTAAAAAGTTTTAAAGTATTGTTTTAGGATCTTTAAATATTAACTGTGAGTCATATTTGTTATTTAATTGAAATTGTGCCTGAGTGGCTGGAGAGTTGGCTCAGTGATAAGAATAATGTCTACTCTTGCAGAGAACCCAGGTTCCATTCCCAGCACACACATGTTGGCTAACATTATCAGTAACTCCATTTCTCGGGAAATTGAATGCCCTTTTGTGACGTCTATGTCATTGCACAACACAGGTGTACTTACATATATGTGAGTAGTATAAGGTGAAATTTTAAATTGGTCTTGAGTAAAGTACTTCTAGCAGTGTATACATTATTTCTTTCTTAAGCGCATAGAATGGGTTCATTTCTCCACTTAACAAATTGTGACAGCATATGTGAATTTATGCTCAGCAGGAAATTTATTACTCTCAATGCCTCTTATTAGTTACGGTCACACGGGCAGTCCTCTGGTTACCTGAGGATTAGAGTTTGTATGTTATTTACACTAGGTGATGTGTCATTTATGCTCATGCCCTTGTAGCAAATGTTAAATTTACTCCTGTCGTCAACACTTAAACATCATCAGCAGAAATTTCTAAGAGCAAGTAGACTCTTGCATGCTAATTGCTTTCTGTTCTGTACATCAGGTGGTCAGACTTTCTTAAGACAGAATGTAGACCTGTGCTATAGAAAGAGAATGGGGCAGAGAAGCAGCACATCCTGTGTCCTGTGCCCAGTAATGAGAGGAGTGTCCCTCCAGTGCTCCTTCCTTTCAGAACCTCTCAAGCCTGCATTAGAGTTTCTATGTATGGAACAAAATGTGTGAATAGCATAGGATTGTATGAGCATGTTATCAAGTGTGTCTCTGGAATGTTTAGGATTCTTTGACATTTGAAGATGTTGCCGTGAAGTTCACCGAAGAAGAGTGGGCTTTGCTGGATCCTTCTCAGAAGAATCTCTACAGAGATGTGATGCTGGAAACATGCAGGAACCTCACTGCTATAGGTAAGAATATCCTCTTACCTTCCCTTAGTATATTGAGAAGCAAGTGTTTCTTGGTATTGATGCTCTTTGTGATTTGAAATACTTCAAGGGAAGAATGTGGTGTATGAATCAGGCATGATTCATATATGCTAAAGCTAAAAACTAAGTTTTCAGTTATTTGCAATTCATCTATGTTTTCTCCTACTAACTTTAGGAAAGAGTTGTGAAGATGAGAGTATTAAAGACCATTATAAACGTTCTGGAAAAATTTCAAGGTAATTTGAAAACAGTAGAAAGTTTGTTTGGAAGAATTCCTAAAAGATTGATATTCTTTATTTGCACGTCTGGGGGTGTGTTTGTGCGTACGTATGTCTTTCTGTCTGTCTCCATGTCTTTCCATCTTTACAAACCTGTGTGCATTTGCACAAGTCACATGCTGGACTCATGGAGCTGGAATTACAAGATTTTGGGAATTAAATCTCATGGGTGATGTCACACAAACACTGATTGTCTCTAAGAGCAGCTAGTGTGCTTAACAGCTAAATCAGCTCTCCAGCCTCCCATCGAGGGTATTTTTAAGTGAGCATTTATAAATAAAGGATAAGTACCATGTGGTTTTATTTAATCACTATGCAATGTAACATATATGTCAATTTAAGTATCCCATTCAATGTTTGCAGGGCATTTCACCTGCAAACACTGCAAGGAACTCACATTAACATACATCACTCTTTTATCATAATGCTCTGAGAACCATAGAGTAGAATTATCAGTGTATTTAGTTTCCAACAATATAGATGTGACAGAAGACATGTACTTTCACCTAATTTGGGAAGCAGCATGTGACATATACTTTGTAATTGTAGTAAACTGACTTTTATGCATATCCTTGTCATTTTTCCAGAAGTTCCATATTTGAGAGATTCTGTGTGCAAAAAGAAGATCATCAGGATGGAGAAACCTTCAATTGCATAGCAAATGCCAATACGATCATGAAAATTTCTAGTGACCAAACGCCATGTGAGAACAAAGTATGTGGAAAGATTTCCATGTGTCATTCAACCTTTAACAACCATCCTCCCTCTCACTGTCAGTACAAATCATATGAGCATGAAGACTATGGAAACAAGCCAGAGTACTCTGACACTCTCACAAACTGTCAAAGATATATGAAAACTCCCAATGTGAATGGACCTTCTGAAAATAAGACATTTTTAAATTCTTTTGATTTCCAACATGTGTTGGTAACACATCAAGAAACAGATAGCTCAAAAAACCTCCATCCATACAGAGAACCTAGAAAGTCCTCTGACTTTGGCAGCTCACTTCCCACATCTGGAAGAACTGAAACTGTAAGAAAGCATTATCAGTGTACTATATGTGGGAAACATCTGAGTTCTTCTACTTCTCTCCGAAGTCATGAAAGAATTCATGGTGACAAAAAACCCAATGAAGGTAAACAGTGTAGTAAAGTTTGCAGATTTTTTCCTTCCTTTCAGTTACATAAAAAATGTCATACTGCAGAAAAACCATATGCACGTAAACAATATGGTAAAAACTTTAGATACAATACTGATCTTCAATGTCATGAAAAAACACAGACTGGAGAGAAACCCTACGCATGTAAAGAATGCGGTAAAACCTTTATGCGGAGAAGTCACCTTCAAGAACATGAAAGCGTTCATACTGGAGAAAAGGCATATGAATGTAACCAATGTGGCAAGACTTTTTTATATTCTAGATCCTTAAAGTTACATGAAAGCATTCATACTGGAGAAAAACCATATGAATGTAAACAATGTGGTAAAGCCTTTAGATGTCACAGTTATCTTCAATCACATGAAAGAATTCATTCTAGAGAAAAACCATATAAATGTAAGCAATGTAGTAAAGCCTTTAAATTTCACAGTTATCTTCAATCACACGAAAGAATTCATACTGGAGAAAAACCATATGAATGTAAGCAATGTGGTAAAGCCTTTAGATATCTTACTCATCTTCAAAGACATAAAAAAACACACACTGGAGAGAAACCCTATGCATGTAAAGAATGTGGTAAAGCCTTTCCTCGGAGGAGTCACCTGCAAGGACATGAAAGCATTCATACTGGAGAGAAACCCTATGCATGTAAAGAATGTGGTAAAGCCTTTACACGGAGGAGTCACCTTCAAGTACATGAATACATTCATACTGGAGAAAAGCCATATAAATGTAAACACTGTGGTAAAGCCTTTAGATGTCACATTTATCTTCAATTACATGAAAGAATTCATACTGGAGAGAAACCGTATGCATGTAAAGAATGTGGTAAAGCCTTTACATGGAAGGGTAACCTTCAAAAACATGAAAGAATTCATTCTGCATAAAAACCATATGAATGTAAACAATGTGGTACAGCCTTTAGATATCTAACTCATCTTCAAAGACATAAAGAAACACACACTGGAGAGAAACTCTATGCATGTAAAGAATGTGGTAAAGCCTTTACATGGAAGAGTAAACTTCAATCACGTGAAATAATTCATTCTGGAGAAAAACAATATGAATGTACAATGAGATAAAGCCTTTTCATTCAATGTCATCATTCATGCTGGACGAAAACCATATGAATGTAAAAATATAGTAAGGCCATTACATTTTCTAGTTCCTCACACTGCATGAAAGTACTCATACTGGAGAAAAACCATTTGAATATAAAGACTGTGGTCAAGCCTTATCATATAAACGCATAGTGAAGAGAAACCATGTGCATGTAAAGAATGTGTTAAAGCCTTTCCGTGATCCAGTCACCTTCAAGTACATGAAAAAATTCCTGATGGAGAAAAAGACATATGAATGTAAGCAGTGTGGTCAAACCTTCAGACGTAATTTTTACCTTCATAGATGAAGAAACACACAGAGAAGAGAGGCCCTATGCATGTAAACTGTGGAAAAAGCCTTTAAATAGTCCAGTCACCTTCATGTACATGAAAAAGTTCATACTTGGGAACAACTATATGAAATAATGTGATAAAGCCCCTAGTTGTCACTGATCTCTTCAGTTACATGGAAAAGAACCCTGTGAATGTAAGCAATGTGCCCAAGACAGCAGAAGTCAGTGATATTCACACATGACAAGTTCATACTAGACAAAACCTGTGGATAGGAACAGTGTGGAAAACCATTTGGACATCACAGTCATCTTCGTTTGTATGAAAATTCACATTAAACCAAAATCCAATGAAAGAAAGCAATGTAAATCCAACAGAAGGTACACTTAAATTACATGAAAAGATTCATACAGGAGGAGAACCCCGTGAAGGCAAAGAATGTGGAAACCTTTATGTTTCAGAATATTGTAAAATTAGAAGAGGAATTCTGGCAAAAAACCCTGTACATGTGAACAAGGCCTCTAGTTGTTAAAACTCCCTAAATACAAGATAGAGCAGTGCTCTTTTCAAAATGAAATAACTCATGGTAGAAAATTCTGAGAAATGTAAAATCCAAATGTTGTTAATATTTTATATGAATTCACTTCAAATGTGGACAAGACTGCACACTCCAACCTCTAAGAATCTAAAAAACAGGGGAAACGCCTGAGTTGTCACAGTTCCCAACAGTAATAGTGTTGTGTGAGCCTTTTCTTTGGGATACCTGAGCAAATGTTTACTCAGCAGAGATAAGAAACTAATACCACAGAAAAGTGATTCGACTAAAGTCCAAGTAACTGAAGTGACTGTTCTATTGGGGTTACTTACAGGAGTACAATCCATCAGTGAATACAATGTATCTAGGCTAAGTGTTAACTCATGGAAGGTATGATCTTGCTAATTTCTACACAAATGGCATGCAGCTTGTTTAGTTGGTGAATTTCTTTTTTCACAGGTGTTTAGTAAAACAGCCATGGTTCTATAGCCATATGGTTTGTCCTTGGGAATTGTGTACTGAACTGGTCCTCCACTAGCCAGAGCTTTCCAAAATGGACTGGGCATTCAGCTTCACCTGCCTGATGGACTGCTGGGGCTTTGTCAAAAGGGAGGGGTGGAGAGAGTTAGCTAGCCCTCCCAACCACCAGTGACCTGAGTTGTACGTTGTGGAGGGAATAAAGTATGAGTTGAAGAAGATGGGAGAGACTGGCCCTGTTGCACTGTTTGCAGACAGGCAGCACCTCATGGTTTTCCACAGAAATGTACAATTTGATGTTTGGCCTCAGTAGGGTCTCCTCCATCCACTAATTGCTCTGTAAGTAACCCAAATAAACTGGTTTCCCAAATTGTAGTTTCTTCACATCATACTTCGCTTTGTTGTCAAGGATCTAGAGACAGGGCTGGTTTTTGTGTGTTTGTGTAATGAGGTTGTAGGTCGACGGCAATCTTTTGAACTCTAGGTAGTTAGTTTCAGGTTAATTTGTTCTAAGTAATGTTTTGTGAACTCAGAAAAAAATTCTCCTTCATGTTTTATGCCAGAAGATTGATACAGATTTTTATGAGGGTTCGGTTTACCTCTCAGTTTTGTTGATAATTTGCCAATGACTTGAATAGTTCTTCATTCTTTATCTTCTGGTGGAAAAAAAAATAGAAAAATTTCAAGCAAACTTCCTTCCTTACACATATCTAAATCTGTCATTCATTAGAAAACATGTGTTTGCCTAAGAGTGTAGCTTACTTGAAAATAGTCTGGGTATCTCTCTGAGCTAGTCAGTGGCTCTTCAGCCGACTGAACAGGATGGGGCCAAGACCCAAAGAGACTGGATGGGAACCAGAAATAAATATGTCTTTAGGTTTTTATTTTATGTCTGTAAGTGTTTAGTCTGCATGTATCCAAGTACCTGTGTCATGCAATATCCAGAGGAGAGTGAATTGGATCCTATGGAACTTAAGTTAACTCAACAACTTTTTACCAGGAACCAAACCTGGGACCTCTGCAAGAGCAGCCAGAGTTCTTAAGTGCTGACTTAGCTCTCAAGCCCCAAAAGAATCAAATTTTAAGTCAAGAATAAAAGGAAGTTCTCTTTATGTAAAGAATCCTAAACCCAGCACACTTTTGTGGTGCAGTGTTAAAAATGGGAATGAGACAACAGCATTCATGTAATGACTTCCATCAGACTGGTTTTTGTTAAGTAAAAGTTCGAATCCTTTTATTAGCTAAAACTATCCTTGTTAGCTGACCTTCCACTGTTATAGAGTGACTATGGGAACGTTATAGTGTCGGGACCACTGGGAAAAGACCACCCAGTCAAATTTCAACTTGGTAAAATTTATTAGCTGTAGTGACTACAACCCAAGTTTAGGAATTGGGCATGCAGTAACTGACAGGGACTGGTGTCAGGGAGGCGATCCGGTTTTTTAAATCAAAAACCCTCAGTCATCACAAGGTATTTGCAGTCAGGCAAATTTATGGGACCTGGTTAGCCTGTACAGGTAACATTTTCAAAACAGGGTGTTGCTCTACCAGGCATGCTACTTCCTGTTGAGCAGAGCAAGATTTGTAGATACAGCATCTGGGCCGTGCCGTTGTGGATAGCTGTTTCTCAGAATAGAACCCGTAAAGGAGAGAGAGGAGAGATTTACCACATCAAGCCAGCCTAGGTTAAGAGGACAAAATTGAGGAGGGAATTTATGTCTGTAAGTGTTTAGTCTGCATGTATCCAAGTACCTGTGTCATGCAATATCCAGAGGAGAGTGAATTGGATCCTATGGAACTTAAGTTAACTCACACCCCACAGGCCCTGCCTCTGTTACAGTGCAGCTATGCTTACTGACTTCACCCTGGCATAATATAATAGTGGATTTAAGCTTTATAAGCCCTGCTTTGCCTCTCCTCATGATCTGCAGTTCTGTTGGGATTGAACTTGCTCTCCCCCAAAGTCAATTACTGACTAAAGGACTCTTAGTGTGACCATCGCTATGTGGCTATCCTCCATGCTTCCCAAAGGATCCAACAGTGATCCTACTCAGTACCTGGCTCCTCCATTCTCCTTATCTCATAGGTGATACTAGACTGAAACACATGGTGTGGAACTCCTGCTACCTTCTGAAGTCAGACTTATTTCTTTTGTCCTGTAGTTTCTCTGAGGACATCTCTGGGCTTTCCCTGCCCAGACTTCTCTTCTGTTGGAAACTTCCCTTAGGTTACATTATCCCTCTTAATTAAGTACTTTTCAATGCAATTTAGTTCCAAAATATATTTATAATGCTGTGTTTCATAATGATAAACTGCCAGGTTTCAAATGACCAGTTCAGGAGAGAAATATGTCCATGTGTCTCTGAACTGATTTACCTGGGTTGTATTTGGAGTAGAGAGGATACCTTGAATAGACCATGTGAGCTATTGTAGGTGAGGGCTTCTCCTGTAAGAGATCATTTTTTATTGTGCCCAATGAATTAAATTATGGTTGTATTCTAGAAGAGGCAGTTGTGTAAATGTGGTTATTATGGGCTTCCGAGAGAGGAGGCAAATGTAGAAAAAGCTGAAGGAAAATCGGCTTTGAAATGAGTGAGTGATGAATTGACCATCCCCCTCCCATCCTGCCCGTCCATGCCAGGAGGGAGACACATCTGTCTAAGGAAACAGGGTCTCCAGCCTAGACACCTGCTACCTTATCTGCTTTCTTGAGGATCTGATTCCATACCTGTGGAAGATACCAGGTTCTGCTATCAGAACTCCCATCTTTCCATCCAAAATCCCAGAAACACATAAGACTCATTTCCTCACCTCGGAAAGCATGATCCCCTTTCTGGGGTTTTCTGGATTCACCTATAATTCCCAGATCTCCCCCAACCCTACACACAGCCTCCATTCTGTTGGGAAGGTTGTGTCCTTCATACCTGCTCAAGCCGTCTGCATCTGATGAGCTCTGTTTCTACTTTTTTATCACATCGCCTTTGAATCCCAAATTCTAATAGGTGGGAGCAAAGGGTTAGAGAAATAGTGTTTCTCAGCATTGATCTTTAATTTTGAAACAGTCTTTAATATTTCCTATGAATCTCCTGTTTGAAGAGAATCATTTAAATCGTCTAATTCTGATAGTGTTTCTAAAAGTCTCTTATTAATTTCCTGTAAGTTAGCAATTATATACTTTCTTAGATGCTTCTAAATTCCAACTAAAATGGACAGCCATTCATGAATTTCTGTCCAATTGCCTAGGACTTCCACTTTTTCACATAAAAATAGTAATTTTGGAGCATCAAACTTTCCCAATGAGAGAATCCTAAAGGCAAGTTATCTATGGTTAGATCTCCCCATTTTTCCAAATATGTGGAAGTTGAAAGCTCACACTTATCTTACATAAAGTCAGCTGCAGTGCCAGATGGTGGTTTATCTTTAAACTCTTCCTCCTTTTTAGGAATTCCCCCCCCCCCCGTTTTTTTCTTTCTTCCTCCTGAGAAATTACAAGCCTTCCTCTGTTAGCTGAAGAATATATGTACTTTGGATTAATTTTTGTGTCGCTTTTGTTTTGTTTTTTTTTTCTCTCAGATTTCACCCATAGATTATCTTCTCCCACTGAGTCTCAGGGTTATCCTGCACAATTACATATATGGGAGAGGAATCAAGACACTGAAATATTAATGCTTAATTGTGTCTTCCTGACTCAGCCAATAAAGGTCCTTCTGAACCAGCAACAGGGTGTGTTTGATGGGTTTCTCTATGAAGTTGTTGTATGTTCAGGGGAGTTCTCCTTGATACCTCAACCATATTATGAGGAAGGGAACAATAGACTCTTATCTTTGGCATCATTATGGTCATAAAATCATAAAATTCCTATAATAAAAAAAAGCAAGGTTGAAATAGACAGAAGAAGGCACAGAAAATACAGAGTTAGGGATTGAAGGACTGTCTGGAGACAAAGGCCAATTAAATTAAACAACTACAAAACCACTACAGACCAAAAGCAAAAAAAAAAAAAAAAAAAGGCCTACAAAAATCTAGAAAGCAGCACCAGTGAAAAGAACTCAATTAGAAATAAAATGGTTCTGAAACAAGTAATAATTGGAACCTGAAGGCAAACACTTTGAAAGAAATCGAGCAACATCTAAATACATAGGACCGGGACACCAGCTCAGAAAAAAGCAGTTGACTGTCAAATAATCCAGAACGGTCTGGAGTGGAAGAAGAAATTTCAAACGCTACTCAAGGAGACAATACTGAACAGTGGAATACAAGGGTGCGCTGGCACCTATCAAGTAGATTCCCCCTCCATTATTTGGGCGGAGCCCTATGTTGGTCACCAGGAACTATGGATGAAGTAAACAGCTATCTCTGCTGGTTTGAGTTTTTTCTTGCTTTTGAATTCTTTAATTGACTGAGAAATCATACCCGACTGTAACCCCTAGAGAAAAGTGTGCCAATGGCAACACTGGGAACGGTTGAGGCAGCAGTGAGGAAGTCATGGTCTCGCAGTAAAGATCCAAATTGTGTTACGTCCTGGCAGTGCACAACAAGGACAGTTCCTGGGCAGAGATCGGAAAAGGACATTGTGTGTAGCTGTGAAGGGGAAGCATGAATTGTAATGGAACAACAGCATGAACTTAAAGATACTAAGATACTAGGATTTGTCAGTGTCCACTCATGAAAGCTGTTGTCAGTGACTGCAGCTGGAAGAAGAGAAAGGCTATGCATGTGTAGTTGCCAGAGGTGCCTCATGTTGTTGGGGTAGAAGATTGCAATACAAGCCTCACAAATCAGAAATGTACCTGAAAGATGGGGTGTTATTCAGGCTGTTGAGGTCTACCTTTGTCCCAGTATTTTCTTGTTATGCCACCAAAGAGGTAAGTCTACAGAAGTATCAAGTAGAAGGACAAGACTCACGATGTCCAGTTGTGTAGGCTGGAGCCAAGATTCACTACTGGTAACAGTATTGGCAGGATGGCGTCAACCATTCACATATTATTTTGAATATATCTCAAAATCATAATTTGTTTTTAACATTCACATTCTGACTTAGCAGTTAAGAGCCTGCACTGCACTTGCAGAGATTCAGACTTTGGTTACTATCAGCAACATGAGGGTTCTGACAAGCACCTGGTCCTCCAGCCCCAGGGGCCGCACACATTCATACACAGACATACATGCACACGCAGAAAAACAAAATCATTTTTTGAGTTTCTGGGTTTTTGGGGGCTCTTTTTGAGACAGGGTCTCCTTACTGTATCAACAGGTAGCCTTGAACTCCTGACTTATACCAGGCTGACCTTGATCTCAGAGAAATCCCCCTCCGTCTATCTCCTGAGTGCTGGGATTAAAGGCATGCAAAACCACACCTGGTCCTTTTTATGATTATTTTTATCAAAATGATGAGATTTCTGGTTGCAAACATTTTATTCAAACAATGAACCTTTCCAAGTATCCAGAAGGCACTTACCTCCTCCTTCAGTTTCATGTGATAATCTTGATGGCTCGTCTTTTTATCAGTGAAGAATTGTCCACCCAATGCTTCTCCGGCATGGCTTCCTTTGATTCATTTTGACCTAGCCATGACTGTTGGCACATACTACACGTACAATGCTGTGTGTTCTGTTTTTCATAGTTTCCAGGAGATGATTCTTTAACACGTTCAAAGGCCAGAAATTAGAAGTAGAAAAGCATTGTGATTTTTTCCTTGTCAGATAATGTCTCTTCCTTTGAATGATATGTACTATCATGAAGGTACCCCTCTTAAGGTGTTCTACAGGTTCTGAGCCAGGTAGTAACTTTTTCTAAAAATATTAGAGGTTATGTGTAGTTCCCTAGTAGAGGAGGCAAATCTACATTATGTATTTAAGTAGTCACCAAGAATAAGGATCTGTTAGCAAGGAGGATATCAGATGGTTCAAGATTCATTCTTTATAATCCAAATAGTGTCAATATCCTGCCCCTTTAGTACCTATAGAAAAAAAATTAAAAAATTTCACAAGAGGTTTCTGAAGGACACCATAAAATGCCGTGCCTCTTTATGTAACTAAATAAAGCTAAGTACCGTAGTGAACTCTGCATGGGTCTGATCTGCAGTCACACTTTCTATTGACTTTCAGAGTTTGCAAGCAAATATTCAGGGAGCAGAGAAGATACAGGCATAGAGTCATGAGTGTGCTTTGAAGCCTCCAATTTCATGCCAGAATTGTACCATTTATTGTGAGCGACTTGAGCAAGGCTCTCTCAAAACGGACAGATTACAATCGTGGTATTTTAGTTCACAGCTTTCCCTTTAGTCCACTGCTTCAGACACCACTGTAAAAGATGCATCATATCATGAGGAAGGGATGACAGACAATCAGGAGCTTTTCTTGATCCAAAGATTCTGTTATAACCTGGGCAATGCTTCATAACATACTGATGTATCTCTTTAGCTGCACCTTTTCTGAAAAATAACCAACTTAACAACTGTGTGAAGACCAGCTGAGTCTAGCTGAAATATATTATGTACCCATGCATTTATTCACTTTCTCTTTTTAAAAAATAATTTATTTTTTATTATGATTATGATTTTATATTTTAAGTGTAAGAGTGTATTGCCTCATGTAGGTAGATGCACTTGAGTCCTGCTGTGTCCACAGAGGTTAGAAGAGGGCATCAGATCCCCTGGAACTGGAGTTACATGTGATTGTTGGCCATCATGTGAGTACTAAGAATTGAAACCAGGTCCTCTGCAAGAACACTTAGCACCTGAGCCATCTCTCCCTCCCTTTATTGTCTTTCCTTGTTGATTATAGATGTAATTAATTTTTTCCTGCACTTCACCCCTTGAGTTTCCCTCAATGATGGACTGTAATATTTTGTGGAATTGTGAGCTAAAAGAAAATGTGTTTTCCTATCATAATATTATGCAGTGATTGCTTCACCTACACAGCTACAAGCACGGTCCTTTTCAGATCTCACTGCCAGCAGTAGTGCCTGTCCTGCACTGCCAGGATATGACACATTTTTGGAACTTTGGAACTTTGCTACAAGAGACCATGACCTCCTCACTGCTGCATCCTTCATTCCAGTGTTGCATTGGCACGTTATCTGTCTAAGGTTATAGTCATATTTGTTTTCTCAGTCAATTAAAAACTGAAATATAAGAAAAATCTCAATACAGGAGAGATTGTGCAGACAGATTTATTGAGAGATAGTCACATTCATATACATAAAAAGTCAAACATATAACATGTAGGAAAGACTTTTTGTTATTATTTGTTTCTTCTTCTTCTTCTTCTTCTTCTTCTTCTTCTTCTTCTTCTTCTTCTTCTTCTTCTTTTTGAGTCAGGTCGGAATTGCAGTCCCAGTTGGCCTGGAACTCTCTATGTAGACCAGGCTGGCCTTCAACGCACAGACACCAATCTCCATTGCTTCCAGAGTACTGGGATTCAAGGAATGATACTTTAATGGGCATAATCTGGACTAACAACCTTTAATTACCACCAACAAAACCAGGCACTTTTGTCTGATGACAGGGTGAATCCTTGGCAACTTCAGTTTTGTAGGCCACCCAAAAAGATAATGAGTATCACTTGGATTAAGATCTCAAAATGCTGAAAGAATACACACATTCAATTATAAAGATGGGAGTTTGTTTAATCTGGTGATCTTCCATGATTAAAATACTAGGGATGGAAAGGCCTGATGGTTTATTGAGATAAGGATGCAGGGGAATTTAAACTTCCACATTGAAGCTGCAGAAACCTTTGGGAATAAACACATGAGTGCAGCCTGACCCATTATCAGAGTTCTGAGAGACAGCTGAAGGAATGAATGGCCCCTGGGTTGAGAACCACTATAAAACACTTTAAGAGTTAAGAAGCTGGGCTGGTGAGTTAGCTCAACTGATAAAAAAGGACACATTTGCCAAGTTCCCAGGTTGAGTCCCCTACAGTCACATGACAACTCACAACCATCCTAAAATGAGTTCCAACAGAACCGATGCCCTGTTCTGACCACCCTGAGAACTGTATGACACAGGTGCACTTACACATATGCAGACAAAAACATAAACTAAACTAAAAATAATAAATAGAATGTTTTTAAGAGTTGTGAAGGCAAAGATCCCAGAATTCTGCATTTTGAGGTGATTAGCACTTCAATGATTGTGGGGTGTTTGGAATGTTGCAGATCTAGAGTATATTTAAAACTCATCTTAAGCCATGGATAGCCACATAAATAAATACTTCTTGCCCAATGCTCTTTCTGAGTAACATTCCTTGAGTAACAGAATACATTAACTTAACAAAGAAAGTTCCTTCAACCAAAAGGCTAGGAATGCTGTCATTTAGCACTGGAGACTATTGTAGAACTCCTGCTCTCTGCCATCACCAGTCTACTGAATGCCCCACCCATGCATGCGGCAAGTACCTTAATTTGTGATTTTTCTTTCCTCTGTTACTATAAAAACTTCTGAAAACTGTCATCATGTTAGCACATGGTATTTGGGGAAACCTAAATCTGTGTTCCCAGGCTGTGTCAGTCATATTTGGCTACAGAATAAGCCATATGAATGTAAGCAATGTGGTAAGGCCTTTAAATGTCACAGTTATCTTCAAGATCATGAAAGAATTCATACTGGAGAAAAACCATATAAATGTAAGCAATGTGGTAAAGCCTTTAGATATAGTACAAATCTTCAAAGTCATAAAAAAACACACACTGGAGAAAAACCATTTGAATGTAAGCAATGTGGTAAAGCCTTTAGATCTAGTACTCATCTTCAGAGACATAAAAAAGCACACACTGGGGAGAAACCCTATGCATGTAAACAATGTTGTAAAGCCTTTACATGGAACAGTTATCTTCAAGTACATGAAAGCATTCATATTGGAGAAAAACCATACGCATGTAAGCAATGTGGGAAATCCTTTAAATGTCACAGTTATCTTCAATCACATGAAAAAATTCATACTGGAGGAAAACCATATGAATGTAAGCAATGTGGTAAAGCCTTAAATGTCATCATTATCTTCAATCACATGAAAATATTCATACTGGAAAGCTCTGTGGATGCAAGCAATGTGGTAAGGCCTTTATGTTTTCTAGTTCCTTACAGTTACATGAAACAAATCATACTGCAGAAAAACCATATGTATGTAAATGAGGTTCACATTCAAGTACATGAAAGAAATCATACTGGGGAAAGACCGTATGAATGTAAGCAGTGTGATAAAGCCTTTAGTTATAATAGTCATCTTCAAAGACATAATAAAACACATACCAGAGAGAAACCATATGCATGTAAAGAATGTGGTAAAACCTTTACTCAATACAGTGACCTTCAAGTACATGAAACAATTCATACTGGTGAAAAGCCTTGTGAATGTAAAGAATGTGGTAGAGCCTTTAGATGCCATCATTATCTTCCGTTTCATGAAAAAGTTCATACTAAAGAAAGACCATATGGATGTATACGATATGGTAAAGCCTTTACAAGTCATAATTGTCTTCATTTACATGAAAAAAATCATAGTGGAGAAAAAAACACATGAATGTAAACAATGTGGTAAGGCCTTTCCATTTCCTAATTCCTTACTGTTACATGAAAGAAGACATACTGGAGATAAACAATGTGAATGTAGACAATGAGATAAAGCCTTTGGATGCAATGTCATCATTTACATGAAAAATTTCATACTGGAGGAATACTATACTAATGTCAAAAGTGTACTGAGGCCTTTACATTTTCTAGTCCCTTATACTGCATGAAAGAACTCATACTAGAGAAAAACCATTTGAATGTAAAGAATGTGGTAAAGCCTTGTTGTATAATAGTAATCTTCAAAAACAATGAAAAAAAAAAAACACATAGTGAAGAGAAACCCTGTGCATGTATACAATGCAGTAAAGCTTTTCCTTGATCCAGTCACCTTCAGGTACATGAAAAAGTTCATGGTGTAGAAAAAGATCTATGAATGTAAGCAGTATGATAAAACCTTCAGACGTAATTGTTACCTACAAAGATGAAGAAACACACACAGAGGAGAAACAATATGCACGTAACCTGTGCAAAAAGCGTTCAGATAGTCCAGTCACTTTCAGGTATATGAAAAAGTTTATACTTCGGACAAGTATATGAAAAAATGTGATAAAGCCTCTAGTTGTCACAGATCTCTTCAGTTACATGGAAAAGAACTCTGTGAATGTAAGCAATGTGGTCATGACAGAAGTCAGTGATATTCACACATGACAAGTTCATACAAGACAAAGCCTGTAAATAGGAACAGTGGGGAAAAGCATTTGGACATCACAGTCATCTTCGTTTGTATGAAAATTCATATTAGACCAAAACCGAATGAAAGAAAGGAATGTAAATCCTACATACGGTACAGTTAAATTACATGAAAAGATTCATACAGGAGGAGAACCCTGTGAAAGCAAAGAATATGGAAACCTTTATGTTTCAGAATATTGTAAAGTTAGAAGAGGAACTGAATTCTGGCAAAGAACCCTGTATGTATGAACAAGGCCTCTAGTTGTTAAAACTCCCTAAATACATGGTAGAGCAGTTTCAAAGCACAGTGCTCTTTTCAAAATGAAATAACTCATGGTAGAAAATTCTGAGAAATGTAAAATCCAAATGTTGTTAATATTTTATATGAATTCACTTCAAATGTGGACAAGACTGCACACTCCAACCTCTAAGAATCTAAAAAACAGGGGAAACGCCTGAGTTGTCACAGTTCCCAACAGTAATAGTGTTGTGTGAGCCTTTTCTTTGGGATACCTGAGCAAATGTCTACTCAGCAGAGATAAGAAACTAATACCACAGAAAAGTGATTCGACTAAAGTCCAAGTAACTGAAGTGACTGTTCTATTGGGGTTACTTACAGGAGTACAATCCATCAGTGAATACAATGTATCTAGGCTAAGTGTTAACTCATGGAAGGTATGATCTTGCTAATTTCTACACAAATGGCATGCAGCTTGTTTAGTTGGTGAATTTCTTTTTTCACAGGTGTTTAGTAAAACAGCCATGGTTCTATAGCCATATGGTTTGTCCTTGGGAATTGTGTACTGAACTGGTCCTCCACTAGCCAGAGCTTTCCAAAATGGACTGGGCATTCAGCTTCACCTGCCTGATGGACTGCTGGGGCTTTGTCAAAAGGGAGGGGTGGAGAGAGTTAGCTAGCCCTCCCAACCACCAGTGACCTGAGTTGTACGTTGTGGAGGGAATAAAGTATGAGTTGAAGAAGATGGGAGAGACTGGCCCTGTTGCACTGTTTGCAGACAGGCAGCACCTCATGGTTTTCCACAGAAATGTACAATTTGATGTTTGGCCTCAGTAGGGTCTCCTCCATCCACTAATTGCTCTGTAAGTAACCCAAATAAACTGGTTTCCCAAATTGTAGTTTCTTCACATCATACTTCGCTTTGTTGTCAAGGATCTAGAGACAGGGCTGGTTTTTGTGTGTTTGTGTAATGAGGTTGTAGGTCGACGGCAATCTTTTGAACTCTAGGTAGTTAGTTTCAGGTTAATTTGTTCTAAGTAATGTTTTGTGAACTCAGAAAAAAATTCTCCTTCATGTTTTATGCCAGAAGATTGATACAGATTTTTATGAGGGTTCGGTTTACCTCTCAGTTTTGTTGATAATTTGCCAATGACTTGAATAGTTCTTCATTCTTTATCTTCTGGTGGAAAAAAAAATAGAAAAATTTCAAGCAAACTTCCTTCCTTACACATATCTAAATCTGTCATTCATTAGAAAACATGTGTTTGCCTAAGAGTGTAGCTTACTTGAAAATAGTCTGGGTATCTCTCTGAGCTAGTCAGTGGCTCTTCAGCCGACTGAACAGGATGGGGCCAAGACCCAAAGAGACTGGATGGGAACCAGAAATAAATATGTCTTTAGGTTTGTATTTTATGTCTGTAAGTGTTTAGTCTGCATGTATCCAAGTACCTGTGTCATGCAATATCCAGAGGAGAGTGAATTGGATCCTATGGAACTTAAGTTAACTCAACAACTTTTTACCAGGAACCAAACCTGGGACCTCTGCAAGAGCAGCCAGAGTTCTTAAGTGCTGACTTAGCTCTCAAGCCCCAAAAGAATCAAATTTTAAGTCAAGAATAAAAGGAAGTTCTCTTTATGTAAAGAATCCTAAACCCAGCACACTTTTGTGGTGCAGTGTTAAAAATGGGAATGAGACAACAGCATTCATGTAATGACTTCCATCAGACTGGTTTTTGTTAAGTAAAAGTTCGAATCCTTTTATTAGCTAAAACTATCCTTGTTAGCTGACCT
Organism: Eospalax fontanierii; assembly: GCA_035773235.1. Taxonomy (NCBI): domain Eukaryota; kingdom Metazoa; phylum Chordata; class Mammalia; order Rodentia; family Spalacidae; genus Eospalax; species Eospalax fontanierii. The sequence continues at coordinate 4,133,814 of CM069554.1, read as the reverse complement.
TCCACTGTTATAGAGTGACTATGGGAACGTTATAGTGTCGGGACCACTGGGAAAAGACCACCCAGTCAAATTTCAACTTGGTAAAATTTATTAGCTGTAGTGACTACAACCCAAGTTTAGGAATTGGGCATGCAGTAACTGACAGGGACTGGTGTCAGGGAGGCGATCCGGTTTTTTAAATCAAAAACCCTCAGTCATCACAAGGTATTTGCAGTCAGGCAAATTTATGGGACCTGGTTAGCCTGTACAGGTAACATTTTCAAAACAGGGTGTTGCTCTACCAGGCATGCTACTTCCTGTTGAGCAGAGCAAGATTTGTAGATACAGCATCTGGGCCGTGCCGTTGTGGATAGCTGTTTCTCAGAATAGAACCCGTAAAGGAGAGAGAGGAGAGATTTACCACATCAAGCCAGCCTAGGTTAAGAGGACAAAATTGAGGAGGGAATTTATGTCTGTAAGTGTTTAGTCTGCATGTATCCAAGTACCTGTGTCATGCAATATCCAGAGGAGAGTGAATTGGATCCTATGGAACTTAAGTTAACTCACACCCCACAGGCCCTGCCTCTGTTACAGTGCAGCTATGCTTACTGACTTCACCCTGGCATAATATAATAGTGGATTTAAGCTTTATAAGCCCTGCTTTGCCTCTCCTCATGATCTGCAGTTCTGTTGGGATTGAACTTGCTCTCCCCCAAAGTCAATTACTGACTAAAGGACTCTTAGTGTGACCATCGCTATGTGGCTATCCTCCATGCTTCCCAAAGGATCCAACAGTGATCCTACTCAGTACCTGGCTCCTCCATTCTCCTTATCTCATAGGTGATACTAGACTGAAACACATGGTGTGGAACTCCTGCTACCTTCTGAAGTCAGACTTATTTCTTTTGTCCTGTAGTTTCTCTGAGGACATCTCTGGGCTTTCCCTGCCCAGACTTCTCTTCTGTTGGAAACTTCCCTTAGGTTACATTATCCCTCTTAATTAAGTACTTTTCAATGCAATTTAGTTCCAAAATATATTTATAATGCTGTGTTTCATAATGATAAACTGCCAGGTTTCAAATGACCAGTTCAGGAGAGAAATATGTCCATGTGTCTCTGAACTGATTTACCTGGGTTGTATTTGGAGTAGAGAGGATACCTTGAATAGACCATGTGAGCTATTGTAGGTGAGGGCTTCTCCTGTAAGAGATCATTTTTTATTGTGCCCAATGAATTAAATTATGGTTGTATTCTAGAAGAGGCAGTTGTGTAAATGTGGTTATTATGGGCTTCCGAGAGAGGAGGCAAATGTAGAAAAAGCTGAAGGAAAATCGGCTTTGAAATGAGTGAGTGATGAATTGACCATCCCCCTCCCATCCTGCCCGTCCATGCCAGGAGGGAGACACATCTGTCTAAGGAAACAGGGTCTCCAGCCTAGACACCTGCTACCTTATCTGCTTTCTTGAGGATCTGATTCCATACCTGTGGAAGATACCAGGTTCTGCTATCAGAACTCCCATCTTTCCATCCAAAATCCCAGAAACACATAAGACTCATTTCCTCACCTCGGAAAGCATGATCCCCTTTCTGGGGTTTTCTGGATTCACCTATAATTCCCAGATCTCCCCCAACCCTACACACAGCCTCCATTCTGTTGGGAAGGTTGTGTCCTTCATACCTGCTCAAGCCGTCTGCATCTGATGAGCTCTGTTTCTACTTTTTTATCACATCGCCTTTGAATCCCAAATTCTAATAGGTGGGAGCAAAGGGTTAGAGAAATAGTGTTTCTCAGCATTGATCTTTAATTTTGAAACAGTCTTTAATATTTCCTATGAATCTCCTGTTTGAAGAGAATCATTTAAATCGTCTAATTCTGATAGTGTTTCTAAAAGTCTCTTATTAATTTCCTGTAAGTTAGCAATTATATACTTTCTTAGATGCTTCTAAATTCCAACTAAAATGGACAGCCATTCATGAATTTCTGTCCAATTGCCTAGGACTTCCACTTTTTCACATAAAAATAGTAATTTTGGAGCATCAAACTTTCCCAATGAGAGAATCCTAAAGGCAAGTTATCTATGGTTAGATCTCCCCATTTTTCCAAATATGTGGAAGTTGAAAGCTCACACTTATCTTACATAAAGTCAGCTGCAGTGCCAGATGGTGGTTTATCTTTAAACTCTTCCTCCTTTTTAGGAAATTCCCCCCCCCCCGTTTTTTTCTTTCTTCCTCCTGAGAAATTACAAGCCTTCCTCTGTTAGCTGAAGAATATATGTACTTTGGATTAATTTTTGTGTCGCTTTTGTTTTGTTTTTTTTTTCTCTCAGATTTCACCCATAGATTATCTTCTCCCACTGAGTCTCAGGGTTATCCTGCACAATTACATATATGGGAGAGGAATCAAGACACTGAAATATTAATGCTTAATTGTGTCTTCCTGACTCAGCCAATAAAGGTCCTTCTGAACCAGCAACAGGGTGTGTTTGATGGGTTTCTCTATGAAGTTGTTGTATGTTCAGGGGAGTTCTCCTTGATACCTCAACCATATTATGAGGAAGGGAACAATAGACTCTTATCTTTGGCATCATTATGGTCATAAAATCATAAAATTCCTATAATAAAAAAAAGCAAGGTTGAAATAGACAGAAGAAGGCACAGAAAATACAGAGTTAGGGATTGAAGGACTGTCTGGAGACAAAGGCCAATTAAATTAAACAACTACAAAACCACTACAGACCAAAAGCAAAAAAAAAAAAAAAAAAGGCCTACAAAAATCTAGAAAGCAGCACCAGTGAAAAGAACTCAATTAGAAATAAAATGGTTCTGAAACAAGTAATAATTGGAACCTGAAGGCAAACACTTTGAAAGAAATCGAGCAACATCTAAATACATAGGACCGGGACACCAGCTCAGAAAAAAGCAGTTGACTGTCAAATAATCCAGAACGGTCTGGAGTGGAAGAAGAAATTTCAAACGCTACTCAAGGAGACAATACTGAACAGTGGAATACAAGGGTGCGCTGGCACCTATCAAGTAGATTCCCCCTCCATTATTTGGGCGGAGCCCTATGTTGGTCACCAGGAACTATGGATGAAGTAAACAGCTATCTCTGCTGGTTTGAGTTTTTTCTTGCTTTTGAATTCTTTAATTGACTGAGAAATCATACCCGACTGTAACCCCTAGAGAAAAGTGTGCCAATGGCAACACTGGGAACGGTTGAGGCAGCAGTGAGGAAGTCATGGTCTCGCAGTAAAGATCCAAATTGTGTTACGTCCTGGCAGTGCACAACAAGGACAGTTCCTGGGCAGAGATCGGAAAAGGACATTGTGTGTAGCTGTGAAGGGGAAGCATGAATTGTAATGGAACAACAGCATGAACTTAAAGATACTAAGATACTAGGATTTGTCAGTGTCCACTCATGAAAGCTGTTGTCAGTGACTGCAGCTGGAAGAAGAGAAAGGCTATGCATGTGTAGTTGCCAGAGGTGCCTCATGTTGTTGGGGTAGAAGATTGCAATACAAGCCTCACAAATCAGAAATGTACCTGAAAGATGGGGTGTTATTCAGGCTGTTGAGGTCTACCTTTGTCCCAGTATTTTCTTGTTATGCCACCAAAGAGGTAAGTCTACAGAAGTATCAAGTAGAAGGACAAGACTCACGATGTCCAGTTGTGTAGGCTGGAGCCAAGATTCACTACTGGTAACAGTATTGGCAGGATGGCGTCAACCATTCACATATTATTTTGAATATATCTCAAAATCATAATTTGTTTTTAACATTCACATTCTGACTTAGCAGTTAAGAGCCTGCACTGCACTTGCAGAGATTCAGACTTTGGTTACTATCAGCAACATGAGGGTTCTGACAAGCACCTGGTCCTCCAGCCCCAGGGGCCGCACACATTCATACACAGACATACATGCACACGCAGAAAAACAAAATCATTTTTTGAGTTTCTGGGTTTTTGGGGGCTCTTTTTGAGACAGGGTCTCCTTACTGTATCAACAGGTAGCCTTGAACTCCTGACTTATACCAGGCTGACCTTGATCTCAGAGAAATCCCCCTCCGTCTATCTCCTGAGTGCTGGGATTAAAGGCATGCAAAACCACACCTGGTCCTTTTTATGATTATTTTTATCAAAATGATGAGATTTCTGGTTGCAAACATTTTATTCAAACAATGAACCTTTCCAAGTATCCAGAAGGCACTTACCTCCTCCTTCAGTTTCATGTGATAATCTTGATGGCTCGTCTTTTTATCAGTGAAGAATTGTCCACCCAATGCTTCTCCGGCATGGCTTCCTTTGATTCATTTTGACCTAGCCATGACTGTTGGCACATACTACACGTACAATGCTGTGTGTTCTGTTTTTCATAGTTTCCAGGAGATGATTCTTTAACACGTTCAAAGGCCAGAAATTAGAAGTAGAAAAGCATTGTGATTTTTTCCTTGTCAGATAATGTCTCTTCCTTTGAATGATATGTACTATCATGAAGGTACCCCTCTTAAGGTGTTCTACAGGTTCTGAGCCAGGTAGTAACTTTTTCTAAAAATATTAGAGGTTATGTGTAGTTCCCTAGTAGAGGAGGCAAATCTACATTATGTATTTAAGTAGTCACCAAGAATAAGGATCTGTTAGCAAGGAGGATATCAGATGGTTCAAGATTCATTCTTTATAATCCAAATAGTGTCAATATCCTGCCCCTTTAGTACCTATAGAAAAAAAATTAAAAAATTTCACAAGAGGTTTCTGAAGGACACCATAAAATGCCGTGCCTCTTTATGTAACTAAATAAAGCTAAGTACCGTAGTGAACTCTGCATGGGTCTGATCTGCAGTCACACTTTCTATTGACTTTCAGAGTTTGCAAGCAAATATTCAGGGAGCAGAGAAGATACAGGCATAGAGTCATGAGTGTGCTTTGAAGCCTCCAATTTCATGCCAGAATTGTACCATTTATTGTGAGCGACTTGAGCAAGGCTCTCTCAAAACGGACAGATTACAATCGTGGTATTTTAGTTCACAGCTTTCCCTTTAGTCCACTGCTTCAGACACCACTGTAAAAGATGCATCATATCATGAGGAAGGGATGACAGACAATCAGGAGCTTTTCTTGATCCAAAGATTCTGTTATAACCTGGGCAATGCTTCATAACATACTGATGTATCTCTTTAGCTGCACCTTTTCTGAAAAATAACCAACTTAACAACTGTGTGAAGACCAGCTGAGTCTAGCTGAAATATATTATGTACCCATGCATTTATTCACTTTCTCTTTTTAAAAAATAATTTATTTTTTATTATGATTATGATTTTATATTTTAAGTGTAAGAGTGTATTGCCTCATGTAGGTAGATGCACTTGAGTCCTGCTGTGTCCACAGAGGTTAGAAGAGGGCATCAGATCCCCTGGAACTGGAGTTACATGTGATTGTTGGCCATCATGTGAGTACTAAGAATTGAAACCAGGTCCTCTGCAAGAACACTTAGCACCTGAGCCATCTCTCCCTCCCTTTATTGTCTTTCCTTGTTGATTATAGATGTAATTAATTTTTTCCTGCACTTCACCCCTTGAGTTTCCCTCAATGATGGACTGTAATATTTTGTGGAATTGTGAGCTAAAAGAAAATGTGTTTTCCTATCATAATATTATGCAGTGATTGCTTCACCTACACAGCTACAAGCACGGTCCTTTTCAGATCTCACTGCCAGCAGTAGTGCCTGTCCTGCACTGCCAGGATATGACATATTTTTGGAACTTTGGAACTTTGCTACAAGAGACCATGACCTCCTCACTGCTGCATCCTTCATTCCAGTGTTGCATTGGCACGTTATCTGTCTAAGGTTATAGTCATATTTGTTTTCTCAGTCAATTAAAAACTGAAATATAAGAAAAATCTCAATACAGGAGAGATTGTGCAGACAGATTTATTGAGAGATAGTCACATTCATATACATAAAAAGTCAAACATATAACATGTAGGAAAGACTTTTTGTTATTATTTGTTTCTTCTTCTTCTTCTTCTTCTTCTTCTTCTTCTTCTTCTTCTTCTTCTTCTTCTTCTTCTTTTTGAGTCAGGTCGGAATTGCAGTCCCAGTTGGCCTGGAACTCTCTATGTAGACCAGGCTGGCCTTCAACGCACAGACACCAATCTCCATTGCTTCCAGAGTACTGGGATTCAAGGAATGATACTTTAATGGGCATAATCTGGACTAACAACCTTTAATTACCACCAACAAAACCAGGCACTTTTGTCTGATGACAGGGTGAATCCTTGGCAACTTCAGTTTTGTAGGCCACCCAAAAAGATAATGAGTATCACTTGGATTAAGATCTCAAAATGCTGAAAGAATACACACATTCAATTATAAAGATGGGAGTTTGTTTAATCTGGTGATCTTCCATGATTAAAATACTAGGGATGGAAAGGCCTGATGGTTTATTGAGATAAGGATGCAGGGGAATTTAAACTTCCACATTGAAGCTGCAGAAACCTTTGGGAATAAACACATGAGTGCAGCCTGACCCATTATCAGAGTTCTGAGAGACAGCTGAAGGAATGAATGGCCCCTGGGTTGAGAACCACTATAAAACACTTTAAGAGTTAAGAAGCTGGGCTGGTGAGTTAGCTCAACTGATAAAAAAGGACACATTTGCCAAGTTCCCAGGTTGAGTCCCCTACAGTCACATGACAACTCACAACCATCCTAAAATGAGTTCCAACAGAACCGATGCCCTGTTCTGACCACCCTGAGAACTGTATGACACAGGTGCACTTACACATATGCAGACAAAAACATAAACTAAACTAAAAATAATAAATAGAATGTTTTTAAGAGTTGTGAAGGCAAAGATCCCAGAATTCTGCATTTTGAGGTGATTAGCACTTCAATGATTGTGGGGTGTTTGGAATGTTGCAGATCTAGAGTATATTTAAAACTCATCTTAAGCCATGGATAGCCACATAAATAAATACTTCTTGCCCAATGCTCTTTCTGAGTAACATTCCTTGAGTAACAGAATACATTAACTTAACAAAGAAAGTTCCTTCAACCAAAAGGCTAGGAATGCTGTCATTTAGCACTGGAGACTATTGTAGAACTCCTGCTCTCTGCCATCACCAGTCTACTGAATGCCCCACCCATGCATGCGGCAAGTACCTTAATTTGTGATTTTTCTTTCCTCTGTTACTATAAAAACTTCTGAAAACTGTCATCATGTTAGCACATGGTATTTGGGGAAACCTAAATCTGTGTTCCCAGGCTGTGTCAGTCATATTTGGCTACAGAATAAGCCATATGAATGTAAGCAATGTGGTAAGGCCTTTAAATGTCACAGTTATCTTCAAGATCATGAAAGAATTCATACTGGAGAAAAACCATATAAATGTAAGCAATGTGGTAAAGCCTTTAGATATAGTACAAATCTTCAAAGTCATAAAAAAACACACACTGGAGAAAAACCATTTGAATGTAAGCAATGTGGTAAAGCCTTTAGATCTAGTACTCATCTTCAGAGACATAAAAAAGCACACACTGGGGAGAAACCCTATGCATGTAAACAATGTTGTAAAGCCTTTACATGGAACAGTTATCTTCAAGTACATGAAAGCATTCATATTGGAGAAAAACCATACGCATGTAAGCAATGTGGGAAATCCTTTAAATGTCACAGTTATCTTCAATCACATGAAAAAATTCATACTGGAGGAAAACCATATGAATGTAAGCAATGTGGTAAAGCCTTAAATGTCATCATTATCTTCAATCACATGAAAATATTCATACTGGAAAGCTCTGTGGATGCAAGCAATGTGGTAAGGCCTTTATGTTTTCTAGTTCCTTACAGTTACATGAAACAAATCATACTGCAGAAAAACCATATGTATGTAAATGAGGTTCACATTCAAGTACATGAAAGAAATCATACTGGGGAAAGACCGTATGAATGTAAGCAGTGTGATAAAGCCTTTAGTTATAATAGTCATCTTCAAAGACATAATAAAACACATACCAGAGAGAAACCATATGCATGTAAAGAATGTGGTAAAACCTTTACTCAATACAGTGACCTTCAAGTACATGAAACAATTCATACTGGTGAAAAGCCTTGTGAATGTAAAGAATGTGGTAGAGCCTTTAGATGCCATCATTATCTTCCGTTTCATGAAAAAGTTCATACTAAAGAAAGACCATATGGATGTATACGATATGGTAAAGCCTTTACAAGTCATAATTGTCTTCATTTACATGAAAAAAATCATAGTGGAGAAAAAAACACATGAATGTAAACAATGTGGTAAGGCCTTTCCATTTCCTAATTCCTTACTGTTACATGAAAGAAGACATACTGGAGATAAACAATGTGAATGTAGACAATGAGATAAAGCCTTTGGATGCAATGTCATCATTTACATGAAAAATTTCATACTGGAGGAATACTATACTAATGTCAAAAGTGTACTGAGGCCTTTACATTTTCTAGTCCCTTATACTGCATGAAAGAACTCATACTAGAGAAAAACCATTTGAATGTAAAGAATGTGGTAAAGCCTTGTTGTATAATAGTAATCTTCAAAAACAATGAAAAAAAAAAAACACATAGTGAAGAGAAACCCTGTGCATGTATACAATGCAGTAAAGCTTTTCCTTGATCCAGTCACCTTCAGGTACATGAAAAAGTTCATGGTGTAGAAAAAGATCTATGAATGTAAGCAGTATGATAAAACCTTCAGACGTAATTGTTACCTACAAAGATGAAGAAACACACACAGAGGAGAAACAATATGCACGTAACCTGTGCAAAAAGCGTTCAGATAGTCCAGTCACTTTCAGGTATATGAAAAAGTTTATACTTCGGACAAGTATATGAAAAAATGTGATAAAGCCTCTAGTTGTCACAGATCTCTTCAGTTACATGGAAAAGAACTCTGTGAATGTAAGCAATGTGGTCATGACAGAAGTCAGTGATATTCACACATGACAAGTTCATACAAGACAAAGCCTGTAAATAGGAACAGTGGGGAAAAGCATTTGGACATCACAGTCATCTTCGTTTGTATGAAAATTCATATTAGACCAAAACCGAATGAAAGAAAGGAATGTAAATCCTACATACGGTACAGTTAAATTACATGAAAAGATTCATACAGGAGGAGAACCCTGTGAAAGCAAAGAATATGGAAACCTTTATGTTTCAGAATATTGTAAAGTTAGAAGAGGAACTGAATTCTGGCAAAGAACCCTGTATGTATGAACAAGGCCTCTAGTTGTTAAAACTCCCTAAATACATGGTAGAGCAGTTTCAAAGCACAGTGCTCTTTTCAAAATGAAATAACTCATGGTAGAAAATTCTGAGAAATGTAAAATCCAAATGTTGTTAATATTTTATATGAATTCACTTCAAATGTGGACAAGACTGCACACTCCAACCTCTAAGAATCTAAAAAACAGGGGAAACGCCTGAGTTGTCACAGTTCCCAACAGTAATAGTGTTGTGTGAGCCTTTTCTTTGGGATACCTGAGCAAATGTCTACTCAGCAGAGATAAGAAACTAATACCACAGAAAAGTGATTCGACTAAAGTCCAAGTAACTGAAGTGACTGTTCTATTGGGGTTACTTACAGGAGTACAATCCATCAGTGAATACAATGTATCTAGGCTAAGTGTTAACTCATGGAAGGTATGATCTTGCTAATTTCTACACAAATGGCATGCAGCTTGTTTAGTTGGTGAATTTCTTTTTTCACAGGTGTTTAGTAAAACAGCCATGGTTCTATAGCCATATGGTTTGTCCTTGGGAATTGTGTACTGAACTGGTCCTCCACTAGCCAGAGCTTTCCAAAATGGACTGGGCATTCAGCTTCACCTGCCTGATGGACTGCTGGGGCTTTGTCAAAAGGGAGGGGTGGAGAGAGTTAGCTAGCCCTCCCAACCACCAGTGACCTGAGTTGTACGTTGTGGAGGGAATAAAGTATGAGTTGAAGAAGATGGGAGAGACTGGCCCTGTTGCACTGTTTGCAGACAGGCAGCACCTCATGGTTTTCCACAGAAATGTACAATTTGATGTTTGGCCTCAGTAGGGTCTCCTCCATCCACTAATTGCTCTGTAAGTAACCCAAATAAACTGGTTTCCCAAATTGTAGTTTCTTCACATCATACTTCGCTTTGTTGTCAAGGATCTAGAGACAGGGCTGGTTTTTGTGTGTTTGTGTAATGAGGTTGTAGGTCGACGGCAATCTTTTGAACTCTAGGTAGTTAGTTTCAGGTTAATTTGTTCTAAGTAATGTTTTGTGAACTCAGAAAAAAATTCTCCTTCATGTTTTATGCCAGAAGATTGATACAGATTTTTATGAGGGTTCGGTTTACCTCTCAGTTTTGTTGATAATTTGCCAATGACTTGAATAGTTCTTCATTCTTTATCTTCTGGTGGAAAAAAAAATAGAAAAATTTCAAGCAAACTTCCTTCCTTACACATATCTAAATCTGTCATTCATTAGAAAACATGTGTTTGCCTAAGAGTGTAGCTTACTTGAAAATAGTCTGGGTATCTCTCTGAGCTAGTCAGTGGCTCTTCAGCCGACTGAACAGGATGGGGCCAAGACCCAAAGAGACTGGATGGGAACCAGAAATAAATATGTCTTTAGGTTTTTATTTTATGTCTGTAAGTGTTTAGTCTGCATGTATCCAAGTACCTGTGTCATGCAATATCCAGAGGAGAGTGAATTGGATCCTATGGAACTTAAGTTAACTCAACAACTTTTTACCAGGAACCAAACCTGGGACCTCTGCAAGAGCAGCCAGAGTTCTTAAGTGCTGACTTAGCTCTCAAGCCCCAAAAGAATCAAATTTTAAGTCAAGAATAAAAGGAAGTTCTCTTTATGTAAAGAATCCTAAACCCAGCACACTTTTGTGGTGCAGTGTTAAAAATGGGAATGAGACAACAGCATTCATGTAATGACTTCCATCAGACTGGTTTTTGTTAAGTAAAAGTTCGAATCCTTTTATTAGCTAAAACTATCCTTGTTAGCTGACCTTCCACTGTTATAGAGTGACTATGGGAACGTTATAGTGTCGGGACCACTGGGAAAAGACCACCCAGTCAAATTTCAACTTGGTAAAATTTATTAGCTGTAGTGACTACAACCCAAGTTTAGGAATTGGGCATGCAGTAACTGACAGGGACTGGTGTCAGGGAGGCGATCCGGTTTTTTAAATCAAAAACCCTCAGTCATCACAAGGTATTTGCAGTCAGGCAAATTTATGGGACCTGGTTAGCCTGTACAGGTAACATTTTCAAAACAGGGTGTTGCTCTACCAGGCATGCTACTTCCTGTTGAGCAGAGCAAGATTTGTAGATACAGCATCTGGGCCGTGCCGTTGTGGATAGCTGTTTCTCAGAATAGAACCCGTAAAGGAGAGAGAGGAGAGATTTACCACATCAAGCCAGCCTAGGTTAAGAGGACAAAATTGAGGAGGGAATTTATGTCTGTAAGTGTTTAGTCTGCATGTATCCAAGTACCTGTGTCATGCAATATCCAGAGGAGAGTGAATTGGATCCTATGGAACTTAAGTTAACTCACACCCCACAGGCCCTGCCTCTGTTACAGTGCAGCTATGCTTACTGACTTCACCCTGGCATAATATAATAGTGGATTTAAGCTTTATAAGCCCTGCTTTGCCTCTCCTCATGATCTGCAGTTCTGTTGGGATTGAACTTGCTCTCCCCCAAAGTCAATTACTGACTAAAGGACTCTTAGTGTGACCATCGCTATGTGGCTATCCTCCATGCTTCCCAAAGGATCCACCAGTGATCCTACTCAGTACCTGGCTCCTCCATTCTCCTTATCTCATAGGTGATACTAGACTGAAACACATGGTGTGGAACTCCTGCTACCTTCTGAAGTCAGACTTATTTCTTTTGTCCTGTAGTTTCTCTGAGGACATCTCTGGGCTTTCCCTGCCCAGACTTCTCTTCTGTTGGAAACTTCCCTTAGGTTACATTATCCCTCTTAATTAAGTACTTTTCAATGCAATTTAGTTCCAAAATATATTTATAATGCTGTGTTTCATAATGATAAACTGCCAGGTTTCAAATGACCAGTTCAGGAGAGAAATATGTCCATGTGTCTCTGAACTGATTTACCTGGGTTGTATTTGGAGTAGAGAGGATACCTTGAATAGACCATGTGAGCTATTGTAGGTGAGGGCTTCTCCTGTAAGAGATCATTTTTTATTGTGCCCAATGAATTAAATTATGGTTGTATTCTAGAAGAGGCAGTTGTGTAAATGTGGTTATTATGGGCTTCCGAGAGAGGAGGCAAATGTAGAAAAAGCTGAAGGAAAATCGGCTTTGAAATGAGTGAGTGATGAATTGACCATCCCCCTCCCATCCTGCCCGTCCATGCCAGGAGGGAGACACATCTGTCTAAGGAAACAGGGTCTCCAGCCTAGACACCTGCTACCTTATCTGCTTTCTTGAGGATCTGATTCCATACCTGTGGAAGATACCAGGTTCTGCTATCAGAACTCCCATCTTTCCATCCAAAATCCCAGAAACACATAAGACTCATTTCCTCACCTCGGAAAGCATGATCCCCTTTCTGGGGTTTTCTGGATTCACCTATAATTCCCAGATCTCCCCCAACCCTACACACAGCCTCCATTCTGTTGGGAAGGTTGTGTCCTTCATACCTGCTCAAGCCGTCTGCATCTGATGAGCTCTGTTTCTACTTTTTTATCACATCGCCTTTGAATCCCAAATTCTAATAGGTGGGAGCAAAGGGTTAGAGAAATAGTGTTTCTCAGCATTGATCTTTAATTTTGAAACAGTCTTTAATATTTCCTATGAATCTCCTGTTTGAAGAGAATCATTTAAATCGTCTAATTCTGATAGTGTTTCTAAAAGTCTCTTATTAATTTCCTGTAAGTTAGCAATTATATACTTTCTTAGATGCTTCTAAATTCCAACTAAAATGGACAGCCATTCATGAATTTCTGTCCAATTGCCTAGGACTTCCACTTTTTCACATAAAAATAGTAATTTTGGAGCATCAAACTTTCCCAATGAGAGAATCCTAAAGGCAAGTTATCTATGGTTAGATCTCCCCATTTTTCCAAATATGTGGAAGTTGAAAGCTCACACTTATCTTACATAAAGTCAGCTGCAGTGCCAGATGGTGGTTTATCTTTAAACTCTTCCTCCTTTTTAGGAAATTCCCCCCCCCCCGTTTTTTTCTTTCTTCCTCCTGAGAAATTACAAGCCTTCCTCTGTTAGCTGAAGAATATATGTACTTTGGATTAATTTTTGTGTCGCTTTTGTTTTGTTTTTTTTTTCTCTCAGATTTCACCCATAGATTATCTTCTCCCACTGAGTCTCAGGGTTATCCTGCACAATTACATATATGGGAGAGGAATCAAGACACTGAAATATTAATGCTTAATTGTGTCTTCCTGACTCAGCCAATAAAGGTCCTTCTGAACCAGCAACAGGGTGTGTTTGATGGGTTTCTCTATGAAGTTGTTGTATGTTCAGGGGAGTTCTCCTTGATACCTCAACCATATTATGAGGAAGGGAACAATAGACTCTTATCTTTGGCATCATTATGGTCATAAAATCATAAAATTCCTATAATAAAAAAAAGCAAGGTTGAAATAGACAGAAGAAGGCACAGAAAATACAGAGTTAGGGATTGAAGGACTGTCTGGAGACAAAGGCCAATTAAATTAAACAACTACAAAACCACTACAGACCAAAAGCAAAAAAAAAAAAAAAAAAGGCCTACAAAAATCTAGAAAGCAGCACCAGTGAAAAGAACTCAATTAGAAATAAAATGGTTCTGAAACAAGTAATAATTGGAACCTGAAGGCAAACACTTTGAAAGAAATCGAGCAACATCTAAATACATAGGACCGGGACACCAGCTCAGAAAAAAGCAGTTGACTGTCAAATAATCCAGAACGGTCTGGAGTGGAAGAAGAAATTTCAAACGCTACTCAAGGAGACAATACTGAACAGTGGAATACAAGGGTGCGCTGGCACCTATCAAGTAGATTCCCCCTCCATTATTTGGGCGGAGCCCTATGTTGGTCACCAGGAACTATGGATGAAGTAAACAGCTATCTCTGCTGGTTTGAGTTTTTTCTTGCTTTTGAATTCTTTAATTGACTGAGAAATCATACCCGACTGTAACCCCTAGAGAAAAGTGTGCCAATGGCAACACTGGGAACGGTTGAGGCAGCAGTGAGGAAGTCATGGTCTCGCAGTAAAGATCCAAATTGTGTTACGTCCTGGCAGTGCACAACAAGGACAGTTCCTGGGCAGAGATCGGAAAAGGACATTGTGTGTAGCTGTGAAGGGGAAGCATGAATTGTAATGGAACAACAGCATGAACTTAAAGATACTAAGATACTAGGATTTGTCAGTGTCCACTCATGAAAGCTGTTGTCAGTGACTGCAGCTGGAAGAAGAGAAAGGCTATGCATGTGTAGTTGCCAGAGGTGCCTCATGTTGTTGGGGTAGAAGATTGCAATACAAGCCTCACAAATCAGAAATGTACCTGAAAGATGGGGTGTTATTCAGGCTGTTGAGGTCTACCTTTGTCCCAGTATTTTCTTGTTATGCCACCAAAGAGGTAAGTCTACAGAAGTATCAAGTAGAAGGACAAGACTCACGATGTCCAGTTGTGTAGGCTGGAGCCAAGATTCACTACTGGTAACAGTATTGGCAGGATGGCGTCAACCATTCACATATTATTTTGAATATATCTCAAAATCATAATTTGTTTTTAACATTCACATTCTGACTTAGCAGTTAAGAGCCTGCACTGCACTTGCAGAGATTCAGACTTTGGTTACTATCAGCAACATGAGGGTTCTGACAAGCACCTGGTCCTCCAGCCCCAGGGGCCGCACACATTCATACACAGACATACATGCACACGCAGAAAAACAAAATCATTTTTTGAGTTTCTGGGTTTTTGGGGGCTCTTTTTGAGACAGGGTCTCCTTACTGTATCAACAGGTAGCCTTGAACTCCTGACTTATACCAGGCTGACCTTGATCTCAGAGAAATCCCCCTCCGTCTATCTCCTGAGTGCTGGGATTAAAGGCATGCAAAACCACACCTGGTCCTTTTTATGATTATTTTTATCAAAATGATGAGATTTCTGGTTGCAAACATTTTATTCAAACAATGAACCTTTCCAAGTATCCAGAAGGCACTTACCTCCTCCTTCAGTTTCATGTGATAATCTTGATGGCTCGTCTTTTTATCAGTGAAGAATTGTCCACCCAATGCTTCTCCGGCATGGCTTCCTTTGATTCATTTTGACCTAGCCATGACTGTTGGCACATACTACACGTACAATGCTGTGTGTTCTGTTTTTCATAGTTTCCAGGAGATGATTCTTTAACACGTTCAAAGGCCAGAAATTAGAAGTAGAAAAGCATTGTGATTTTTTCCTTGTCAGATAATGTCTCTTCCTTTGAATGATATGTACTATCATGAAGGTACCCCTCTTAAGGTGTTCTACAGGTTCTGAGCCAGGTAGTAACTTTTTCTAAAAATATTAGAGGTTATGTGTAGTTCCCTAGTAGAGGAGGCAAATCTACATTATGTATTTAAGTAGTCACCAAGAATAAGGATCTGTTAGCAAGGAGGATATCAGATGGTTCAAGATTCATTCTTTATAATCCAAATAGTGTCAATATCCTGCCCCTTTAGTACCTATAGAAAAAAAATTAAAAAATTTCACAAGAGGTTTCTGAAGGACACCATAAAATGCCGTGCCTCTTTATGTAACTAAATAAAGCTAAGTACCGTAGTGAACTCTGCATGGGTCTGATCTGCAGTCACACTTTCTATTGACTTTCAGAGTTTGCAAGCAAATATTCAGGGAGCAGAGAAGATACAGGCATAGAGTCATGAGTGTGCTTTGAAGCCTCCAATTTCATGCCAGAATTGTACCATTTATTGTGAGCGACTTGAGCAAGGCTCTCTCAAAACGGACAGATTACAATCGTGGTATTTTAGTTCACAGCTTTCCCTTTAGTCCACTGCTTCAGACACCACTGTAAAAGATGCATCATATCATGAGGAAGGGATGACAGACAATCAGGAGCTTTTCTTGATCCAAAGATTCTGTTATAACCTGGGCAATGCTTCATAACATACTGATGTATCTCTTTAGCTGCACCTTTTCTGAAAAATAACCAACTTAACAACTGTGTGAAGACCAGCTGAGTCTAGCTGAAATATATTATGTACCCATGCATTTATTCACTTTCTCTTTTTAAAAAATAATTTATTTTTTATTATGATTATGATTTTATATTTTAAGTGTAAGAGTGTATTGCCTCATGTAGGTAGATGCACTTGAGTCCTGCTGTGTCCACAGAGGTTAGAAGAGGGCATCAGATCCCCTGGAACTGGAGTTACATGTGATTGTTGGCCATCATGTGAGTACTAAGAATTGAAACCAGGTCCTCTGCAAGAACACTTAGCACCTGAGCCATCTCTCCCTCCCTTTATTGTCTTTCCTTGTTGATTATAGATGTAATTAATTTTTTCCTGCACTTCACCCCTTGAGTTTCCCTCAATGATGGACTGTAATATTTTGTGGAATTGTGAGCTAAAAGAAAATGTGTTTTCCTATCATAATATTATGCAGTGATTGCTTCACCTACACAGCTACAAGCACGGTCCTTTTCAGATCTCACTGCCAGCAGTAGTGCCTGTCCTGCACTGCCAGGATATGACACATTTTTGGAACTTTGGAACTTTGCTACAAGAGACCATGACCTCCTCACTGCTGCATCCTTCATTCCAGTGTTGCATTGGCACGTTATCTGTCTAAGGTTATAGTCATATTTGTTTTCTCAGTCAATTAAAAACTGAAATATAAGAAAAATCTCAATACAGGAGAGATTGTGCAGACAGATTTATTGAGAGATAGTCACATTCATATACATAAAAAGTCAAACATATAACATGTAGGAAAGACTTTTTGTTATTATTTGTTTCTTCTTCTTCTTCTTCTTCTTCTTCTTCTTCTTCTTCTTCTTCTTCTTCTTCTTCTTTTTGAGTCAGGTCGGAATTGCAGTCCCAGTTGGCCTGGAACTCTCTATGTAGACCAGGCTGGCCTTCAACGCACAGACACCAATCTCCATTGCTTCCAGAGTACTGGGATTCAAGGAATGATACTTTAATGGGCATAATCTGGACTAACAACCTTTAATTACCACCAACAAAACCAGGCACTTTTGTCTGATGACAGGGTGAATCCTTGGCAACTTCAGTTTTGTAGGCCACCCAAAAAGATAATGAGTATCACTTGGATTAAGATCTCAAAATGCTGAAAGAATACACACATTCAATTATAAAGATGGGAGTTTGTTTAATCTGGTGATCTTCCATGATTAAAATACTAGGGATGGAAAGGCCTGATGGTTTATTGAGATAAGGATGCAGGGGAATTTAAACTTCCACATTGAAGCTGCAGAAACCTTTGGGAATAAACACATGAGTGCAGCCTGACCCATTATCAGAGTTCTGAGAGACAGCTGAAGGAATGAATGGCCCCTGGGTTGAGAACCACTATAAAACACTTTAAGAGTTAAGAAGCTGGGCTGGTGAGTTAGCTCAACTGATAAAAAAGGACACATTTGCCAAGTTCCCAGGTTGAGTCCCCTACAGTCACATGACAACTCACAACCATCCTAAAATGAGTTCCAACAGAACCGATGCCCTGTTCTAACCACCCTGAGAACTGTATGACACAGGTGCACTTACACATATGCAGACAAAAACATAAACTAAACTAAAAATAATAAATAGAATGTTTTTAAGAGTTGTGAAGGCAAAGATCCCAGAATTCTGCATTTTGAGGTGATTAGCACTTCAATGATTGTGGGGTGTTTGGAATGTTGCAGATCTAGAGTATATTTAAAACTCATCTTAAGCCATGGATAGCCACATAAATAAATACTTCTTGCCCAATGCTCTTTCTGAGTAACATTCCTTGAGTAACAGAATACATTAACTTAACAAAGAAAGTTCCTTCAACCAAAAGGCTAGGAATGCTGTCATTTAGCACTGGAGACTATTGTAGAACTCCTGCTCTCTGCCATCACCAGTCTACTGAATGCCCCACCCATGCATGCGGCAAGTACCTTAATTTGTGATTTTTCTTTCCTCTGTTACTATAAAAACTTCTGAAAACTGTCATCATGTTAGCACATGGTATTTGGGGAAACCTAAATCTGTGTTCCCAGGCTGTGTCAGTCATATTTGGCTACAGAATAAGCCATATGAATGTAAGCAATGTGGTAAGGCCTTTAAATGTCACAGTTATCTTCAAGATCATGAAAGAATTCATACTGGAGAAAAACCATATAAATGTAAGCAATGTGGTAAAGCCTTTAGATATAGTACAAATCTTCAAAGTCATAAAAAAACACACACTGGAGAAAAACCATTTGAATGTAAGCAATGTGGTAAAGCCTTTAGATCTAGTACTCATCTTCAGAGACATAAAAAAGCACACACTGGGGAGAAACCCTATGCATGTAAACAATGTTGTAAAGCCTTTACATGGAACAGTTATCTTCAAGTACATGAAAGCATTCATATTGGAGAAAAACCATACGCATGTAAGCAATGTGGGAAATCCTTTAAATGTCACAGTTATCTTCAATCACATGAAAAAATTCATACTGGAGGAAAACCATATGAATGTAAGCAATGTGGTAAAGCCTTAAATGTCATCATTATCTTCAATCACATGAAAATATTCATACTGGAAAGCTCTGTGGATGCAAGCAATGTGGTAAGGCCTTTATGTTTTCTAGTTCCTTACAGTTACATGAAACAAATCATACTGCAGAAAAACCATATGTATGTAAATGAGGTTCACATTCAAGTACATGAAAGAAATCATACTGGGGAAAGACCGTATGAATGTAAGCAGTGTGATAAAGCCTTTAGTTATAATAGTCATCTTCAAAGACATAATAAAACACATACCAGAGAGAAACCATATGCATGTAAAGAATGTGGTAAAACCTTTACTCAATACAGTGACCTTCAAGTACATGAAACAATTCATACTGGTGAAAAGCCTTGTGAATGTAAAGAATGTGGTAGAGCCTTTAGATGCCATCATTATCTTCCGTTTCATGAAAAAGTTCATACTAAAGAAAGACCATATGGATGTATACGATATGGTAAAGCCTTTACAAGTCATAATTGTCTTCATTTACATGAAAAAAATCATAGTGGAGAAAAAAACACATGAATGTAAACAATGTGGTAAGGCCTTTCCATTTCCTAATTCCTTACTGTTACATGAAAGAAGACATACTGGAGATAAACAATGTGAATGTAGACAATGAGATAAAGCCTTTGGATGCAATGTCATCATTTACATGAAAAATTTCATACTGGAGGAATACTATACTAATGTCAAAAGTGTACTGAGGCCTTTACATTTTCTAGTCCCTTATACTGCATGAAAGAACTCATACTAGAGAAAAACCATTTGAATGTAAAGAATGTGGTAAAGCCTTGTTGTATAATAGTAATCTTCAAAAACAATGAAAAAAAAAAAACACATAGTGAAGAGAAACCCTGTGCATGTATACAATGCAGTAAAGCTTTTCCTTGATCCAGTCACCTTCAGGTACATGAAAAAGTTCATGGTGTAGAAAAAGATCTATGAATGTAAGCAGTATGATAAAACCTTCAGACGTAATTGTTACCTACAAAGATGAAGAAACACACACAGAGGAGAAACAATATGCACGTAACCTGTGCAAAAAGCGTTCAGATAGTCCAGTCACTTTCAGGTATATGAAAAAGTTTATACTTCGGACAAGTATATGAAAAAATGTGATAAAGCCTCTAGTTGTCACAGATCTCTTCAGTTACATGGAAAAGAACTCTGTGAATGTAAGCAATGTGGTCATGACAGAAGTCAGTGATATTCACACATGACAAGTTCATACAAGACAAAGCCTGTAAATAGGAACAGTGGGGAAAAGCATTTGGACATCACAGTCATCTTCGTTTGTATGAAAATTCATATTAGACCAAAACCGAATGAAAGAAAGGAATGTAAATCCTACATACGGTACAGTTAAATTACATGAAAAGATTCATACAGGAGGAGAACCCTGTGAAAGCAAAGAATATGGAAACCTTTATGTTTCAGAATATTGTAAAGTTAGAAGAGGAACTGAATTCTGGCAAAGAACCCTGTATGTATGAACAAGGCCTCTAGTTGTTAAAACTCCCTAAATACATGGTAGAGCAGTTTCAAAGCACAGTGCTCTTTTCAAAATGAAATAACTCATGGTAGAAAATTCTGAGAAATGTAAAATCCAAATGTTGTTAATATTTTATATGAATTCACTTCAAATGTGGACAAGACTGCACACTCCAACCTCTAAGAATCTAAAAAACAGGGGAAACGCCTGAGTTGTCACAGTTCCCAACAGTAATAGTGTTGTGTGAGCCTTTTCTTTGGGATACCTGAGCAAATGTCTACTCAGCAGAGATAAGAAACTAATACCACAGAAAAGTGATTCTACTAAAGTCCAAGTAAGTGAAGTGACTGTTCTATTGTGGTTACTTACCGGAGCATGGACAATCACAGATCCATCAGTGCATAAAATGTATCTAGCTTAAGTGCTAACTCATGGAAGGTGCAATCTTGCTAATTTCTACACAAATCCCATGCAGTTTGTTTAGTTGGTGAATTTCTTTATTCACAGGTGTTTAGTCCTTCTATAGCCGTATGGCTTGGCCTTGGGAATTGTGTACTGAATTGATTCTCCACTAGCCAAAGCCTGCCAAAATGGACTGGGCATTCAGCTTCACCTGCTTGATGGACTTCTGGAGCTTTGTCAAAAGGGAGGGATGGAGAGAGTTAGCTAGCCCTCCCAACCAGCCAATGGCCTGAGTTGTAACTTGGGGATGGAATAAAGTGTGAGTGGAAGAGCTGAGAGGAGAGTTGCCCCATTGCACTGATGGGTGACAGGCAGCACCTCACGGGTCCACACAGAAATGTCGAATTTGCTGTATGGCTTCAGTAGGGCCTCTCCTCTCCTCTAATCGCTCTGTAAGTAACCCAAATAAACTGGTTTCCCAAATTGTAGTCTGTTGAAATCATACTTCTCTTTGTTGTCAGATATCTAGAGACAGGGCTGGTATTTTTGTGTTTCTGTAATGAGGGTATATGCTGATGGGAACTCTTCTGAACTCTAGGTAGTAAGTTTCAGGTTAATGTGTTCTAAAGAATGTTTTATGTACTCAGAAAATAAATTCTTCCTGTTTAATGCTGGAAGAATAATACAAACAGATTTTGATCAGGGATATGGTTTCCTCACATTGTTGTTAATAATTTGGCAATAACTTGAGTAGCTCTTCATTCTTTATGTTCTTCTGGAAAGAAAAATTAGAAAATTCCTTCCTTATACATATCAAAATCTATAATTCCTTTGAAAACCTGTGTTTGCCCGAGAGTGTAGCTTACTTGAAAATGATCTGGGTATCTCTCTGAGCTAGTCAGGGGCTCTCCAGCAGTCTGAACGGCATGGGGCCAAGACCCAAGGAGACCAGATGGGAACCACAAACACATCTATCTTGAGATTTTTATTTTACATCTATGAGTGTTTAGTCTGTATGTGTCTAAGTACCTGTGTCATGCAGTATCCACAGAGTAGAGTGAATTGGATCCTCTAAAACTTAACTCCCCATTTTAACAGGAACGAAACCTGGGACCTCTGCAAGAGCAGCCAGAGTTCTTAACTGCTGAGTTAGCTTTCAAGCCCCAACAGAAACAAATTTTAAGTCAAGAATAAAAGAAAGTTCTCTTTACAAAATCCTAACCCAGCACCACAGTTTGAGTTTCAGTGTTAAAAATGGGAATGAGATAAGGGCATTTACGTGATCACTTCCACCAGACCCTGTCCTGGTGGCGCAGTCCAGTGCTCAATTACCAGCTAAGTAATTAAAAGCAAGATTTTATTTGAAGGCCAGAAATATTAGTGGAATTATTTTTCTAATGATATTATGTAAATGTGAAAATTCAGGTGAATTAATGGAATAAAAATGGAACATAATTCTGCCAGTATTCAAGAAAAAAATCCCCACCAAACTATAGTTAAATCTCACTCATGAGCACGTCATCAGTGAAATTTAAAATTTGGAGATTTAGTGTATCACAAATGCTTAAATACTCTCATGATATGTAGATGCTCTAAAATATTCTGCCAATAAATTATAGAAAAGCATTCATAAAATTATAATTTTAATACGTGGTTGGCTAGAGGATGTACATTGTGAGAAACACAAATGGAAGGATGTTGGGTCTTTCTGATTTGATCCACTAAATTGATCTTGATGTGACCAAGATTCCAATGTTTCTTGTGGAAATTATAACTTGCTACAGTGCAGGAGTTCTTCAACTCAGCTATAAGTATGCATTCACCTAGAACTAAGCAAATGATGGAATCACTGCTCACTTCTCAGTAAGTACTTGCACGCTTAAAGAATACCCAGGTAATTCCTTCCAGAAGAACAGCTTGTAAATGTAGGATTTGAAGTGCTTTGTCTAGAACATAAAAATATGCTCTCAGAAATGTATCACATAAGAAAGGAGAGAAAGCAGTCGAGGTTCATAGAGGAGACCAAAAGTACTAATAGAGTATTCTACTCTGTAACATTCTTGTACTTGGTGTGAAGTATAAGGGTCTATTTCACTCAATGAGCCCATTGAGACACACTGTTTGGCATCTGTGCATAAAGGAGAAGCACTGAAGCTGGATTGTGACACTTGGCATTTCTCTCTAAACATGGAGAAGTCTGTGAAGTATGCCAGAAGTCAGTAAAGGTACAGCCCTTACCCCACAATCTGGAAACTTTCCAGCTTATGAACACCCCCTGGGACCAGCTCTGGTAGGCAGAGTCCTGAGTGTCATTGTACTCACAGCTGGAATTCTTGTTCTCTTTGTGAAGCAGAGACATCCCCAAAGTCAAGGCCAGTGACCTTGGTCTCTGTACATCCTGCTCATCTCCTCACCAGTTGTCTCTGCTTCTTACTCTGCATTGACCTTCGAAACACAGCCACCTGCATCCTCTGTCATACAAGGGTGGAGTTCTGTTTAGTCTGGCTGTTTCCACTTTCTGAGCTAAACTATGACTGTGATCTGGTGTTTAATGTCATGTGTTAGAAAAGAAAGACAAGATAGCTGCTGTTCTGAGGGATTCCTAAGTTCACCATCCATATCTGCAACCTTGTCCAACTTTTTGGCATGTGGATGTGGAACATTCCAGGATGCACAATCAGAATGTGGTTACATAGTCACCATATACATATAGGGCTCACTCGTTGCCTTTTACTTGGTCCTGGGAGGCCTGAGCATCCTGGCCATGGTGAACTTCAGTGTGGTTTTCCTGACCAGGAATCTACAAGACACATTCAGTGAAGCCTTCTGCATGCTGTAGCATCTGGTTCACATTCTCTCTGTGTACTGCAGAGGATGGAGAGGGAACACGGGTTTAGCTTGCCTCAAACCACATATGCCCAAGTCATTACAGTAGCATGACTTCTCCTTTCTGAGGTAACAGAATAATGTTATGTCAAGCAAAACACTATTTAATACATTGGTGGTAACATCATGGAAACCTGTTATGTCTCAGTGTGGGGAGATCTCTGGAAGAGGATTCAGATGCTATTTGGATGATATTATTAGTCTTTTCATGGATGAACAAAGAGGAGGAACATTGGCCATGAACATGAACTCCCAGCAAGCCACATAGACCTCAGTAATGGATTATTTAGTGTGAGAGATCAAGTTGGTGTTTCCTTCTTTTTTGGGTTTCCCTCATCATTTGTTAGTAGGATAGAAGCCCTGCATAAATGGTATCTCCAACTGCTTTTCTTGTGTTTTAGAACATAAATATTTATTGAAATATGCTGTAATTACACTGTCATTAGGTGTCCACCACTCTTCCTGCTCAAATGCTATTCAAGTGACTGGAAGAAATTGTAGAAAAGAATAAGGCACTACCCTTTATGTTGCCATGGGAAAATCATCAAGATTTCATTCCTCATTTTAAATGGTTAAGGATATTGCCAAGGAGAAATTTGAATAACAGTAAGATGTTCCTTGCCCTGGAATTCTAAAAGAAGGCCAGAAATGTTTCAGCAAAGTTGATACAGGCTCTTAAGGGAAACGAGATCATCTCTTTAGCACTTGGTTCAGAATTGATGTCACTGGTTTCAGAATGACTTCTACAGGAGAAGCTCTGCAGTGAAACTTTCAGTTTCTGACCTCAGAACTGTATGATTTAGCAGAAGTTAGTCTCCTGCCAGTTCCAATATATCATCTCTGATTAGAATTTATAGAGATGAGATGTTAGTGATGTGCTGACAGGCAGTCAATATAAGGGACATTTCTACATTTATAGTTAATTTAGGTTCGATTAATACTACAACTGTTCATTACATACAAAATGAACTTACACACATTTTGAACAGCATTGCTTAGGGAAAGGATATCTTCTTTGAGTTTCACTGTGAAAAGGAAACCCAAAATGAAAATCTCTGACATCAGAAACTTAACACACAAACTTAGTTAAGATCTCACACCTACTGAATGCACAGAAAGAACACTCCTGGAAATAATACATAGCATTGAATCAAATACAAGAAATTTTAGCATGCTCTATTTAATAACATTTGACCAGTATACAGTTTGTAATTGAGTGTCCACGTAAAGAACCATACATTGTTGTGTGCATGCACTCCTGTTTAGGATTGTGCTATGCATGTATCAATGTGCTCATTGGTCAGAGCACAGACAAGCTCAGCTTTCATTCCTCATCTTCTACCTTCTTTAAACCAGGCTTTTTCTATTCCTTGAGTGTGTGCACCAAGTTATATGCACCAGACGTCCAGGTATTCTTCTGCTTCTCCCTCCTCCTCCGTCATAGGCATGTTGGGGTTGGCTGTGTGCACTGCTACATCTGAGTTTATCTAGATTCAAGTCTCAAGTTTTCAAACACGTCTTGAACTCTTAAATACTGACCCATCTCTACGACAGATTTTTTTGAGGATGTTCTTGACATTGAAACGGCCTAGAAGGTGCAGAATTTACTCTAGTGAATAACCTTGAGTAGTTTTAGACTTTGAGAAGTGCTTTTTTGACCCAAAGCAAATGAAAGTCAATGTCAGAAAATGATTATATCCTTTATAAGAAAGAATTTTGGTAAAATTTTATGCTTTCACTGCATCTTTTCTTCTTACAAGTTGATTTTCTTTGTAATAGCGGTCAAGGACTCATGTTTATACTTCACAGTTTAAAGACCAATAACAGGGAGATGTTTAACACTTTTTTTCTAGGACACAATGATTGGATTCCTCAACAGAATTTATATTCAATGTCTTAGTTTTATTTTCTTCGTGTGGCTCATTTCTTCTCTGATTTTCTGAAAGATGGACTCACACTTGATCTTCAGAAACAAGTTTCAGTGTGAAGACTGTAACTTCAGTGAACTCCTCTCAGGAACTGAAGCTACGACACATTCTGTCTATTCAGTTATAAAGTCTAGCTGGGACTTTGAGGGGACACCTACCAGGCCAGATCTTACCTTTTTATTACATATAAGGGAAATGGTTGTACTACCTCTGGACTAAGGCTGAGAACATCAGGTCTTAAGTTTCAGGTTTCTGAAAAATCTCTGCTATACAAATCTGTTTAGAAAAGAAACTGCTTAATTATTTAGACAGAGAACAAAGCCTCAATATACAGAGAAAATCAAACAGTACCTGGGCTATCAAGAGGTACCTGAGATGTTTGGTGGCCATCTGTAACAGTTTGTGCTGGGATCCTACCATCAAATCTTGGGAAACAGTATCCTCATGCTCAGTCATCACTGGAGATGAAGGCACATCCTCACATTAAAGAAATTCACAATGTCCCTGCAGAGTGAGGGATGGGGACAGCCTGTTTCTCTTTTAGATTTCCATCACAGCAGTGCTTCTCCACTGCTGTACTACACCTATGCTCTCCACTACCCCTCTTGAACCTTCTCTTCATGTGTGGGATTCTATGACCTAGCAGATACGGATCAGTCAAGGAAAATAATTTTGAAGGTAGAAAATTTCAACTGGGTTTTTGTTGTACTTGTATTTCTCTGGCTTTCTGACTGTCTACTTTTGCCAAATGTTCCAAGAGACAAAATTTAAAAGTGATGCCTCGAGTAGACTAATTAGTGAAATAAGTACCTAGTAATAATCTATATTTCCTAGGATGACTCCTTGGAACAATCCTTACGCACTGCAGTCTTCCCTTTTATCTCTTCCAAACCTCTGTGGAACTAGCGCACACCTGCAGTGATAGCCAGAAGCTTTTGGATTCCGTTATCACTTTTCCTTGCTTCCATTTTGAAATAATCCATATACCAGGACAATATTCAATTTTATCTAAGAATCGGTATGTTTTCTCCTTAATCATCTGGTTACAGGGGATCTAACCCTCCTCTGACCTCTGCAGGCCCTGCACAACATGGGTGCACTTACATACCTAGAGGCAAAATACAATGACATGTAAAATAAAAGTACATTTAAATATTTGTATGTGAACCCAAGCACAACATGTTACCCATCCTGGAGACCTATTTTCTCAAGAAAATTAAATTGGGCCAGAGAGATGGCTCAGCAATTAAAAGCACTGGAAGCTCCTGCAGACAAACCAGGATCAATTCCCAGGATATGAATGGTGGCTAATAACCATTCATAACTCCAGGGACGGGACCTGATACCCTCTTCAGTCCTCTATGGGCACTGCATAACAGGTGCATCTACATATGTGCAGGCAATATACTCATAGACACAAATAAAAGTAAAATTATTAATAAAATAAAATTTAACCAAACAGTTTGTTTGAAATTTAAGTTCCTTCATAACATACACTTAGAAATTGCTTTTCTTAAAAGAAATTTATTTCTCTGGTGCAGTACATGTGGTACAATAGATCAAATGCAGAGAGATGTGCTTCTTCCAGAGAAGCCTGGCAATGGAAGATCACATCTATCAATTACATTTCCCTACAACCCATCACACACCGGAAACTATGCTACAAAGAATGCTGGAGAGAACAGAAGCTCCAGAATGTGTGTGTGCCATGACAGCAGATCTAGTAGATTACCTCCCAGTGGGATGGCTAGTCCAGCATGTCTATGTGCAGGACAGAGAGGACAACCTAGAAGCTGCTCAGTCCACACAGAAGGATGACTCTGCACTTCCATTCTGACAGAGATCTGGGAAGTTCCAATGCTGTTGCTATTTAGTCCATGTTGAAAAGCCAATGGAGCTGCAGTCTATCACTGGACGATTGCGGTAGTAACAACAGCAGCCACAGAAGTCGGCACACTGGGCAGGAAAAAGAACACATGAAGGCAGGAAACCATTTTTTCCTCATATGTCTTTGTTTAGGTGCCAGTCACATGGGTTTCTTTTTCACAATTAAAGTCTGCCTCTAGATATTTTGACAGGACACATGTGTAAGCCATTTTTGTGTTAAGTGTTGGCAAATATACTGCACATTATGCCGATCAGTAACAGATGCAAATATACCCTCATAAGTGTAGACACTGCCTCTCACAAGCATTTTGAGGCAACTGAGGAAAAGGTGAAGCTGCAAAGACTTAACCACTCTATTGTATGTAATTGACTGTGACAAGCTACTCATTTTACACAGAGATGCACAGCCTGAAACTACCGGAAATCAGGTATAAAAGCACTTCCTGCCACCTCACAAATGGCCTGGGGCTACGTTCATTGCTTTAATGGGTCATTATCAGCCAGGTTTGTTGGTTTCAGACATTTATAACCGGCACTTGGGAGACAGAGGTGGGTGAATGTCCCACAAACTATGAAGGCTATTGCCACTACCACTGGTTACATGGTGAAACTAGATGGAAAGCCACTACTGCTGAAGATATCACATAATCAGCCTGCAGAACACGGGAAATAGTGCAGGAATCTTGTGAGTTTCCTCCATCCTGGCTGGCTTGCAATTTGTCAGATGCCATGCAGATTACAGGGGAAGAATTATCACCTAGGGTCTGGCTCAGCTAGAAATCCTGTGGGCCGCAGTACTGACTGGACAGGCAGAATATGCCTCTGGGTGCAATGCTGGCACAAGTACTATCTGCGTATAACAAACAGCTTTCACACGGGGATGACAGCCCAGTCCACAGGAGAAAATATGTTTCTGACATTATAAGCCAAGAATAAAACTTACTGGAGAGGTCGTAGACCTCAGTATGGAAGAGAGTAAGTACTATTGTTTCGTTAGGTGGATGGGATGTGCCTCACAAAGACCTTTCTTAGCATTTCAGTTCATGCCTACAGATCACAGCTACTGTCAACTACAATCCATCCTGGAAGGAACCTTTCTTTCACAATGGCTGGTACATGACAAAAATACAAAGATTCAAAACCAATGTAAAGATGAATATTTCTCTCCAGAGACCCTCCCAAGTATCTAAAAGCATTGCAAAAAAATGTAACAGGCAGAGGAATGTGTGTCAAGCAATTTCCTCTAAATTGACAGTTCCCTCAAAGGGAGTCATGAGACTAAAGACATAAAGAACAGGTTCTAGAATGTTCAGATTTAGGATTCTCGAGGCCACTCGACAAGGTTATAGAAGCAGTAAACAATTATGAATTGAAGGAATTCCCCAACTTCCCAGACTGCATGACAGCTGTGCCGAGATCTCAGTTTTGTAGCTTCCATGGCTCATCACTTAGGGTGGATGGGATTTTTGGGGATGCAGCTGTTTGTGCTTGACCATGCTTCTGGATGTTACCCAAACAAAATTGTTAGCTCACCTAACTAGAATTACTTTTCTCCTGTATGAATTCTTTCATGTAACTGAAGATAACGCTGACATATAAAGGCTTTCCCACATTGTTTACACTCATATGGTTTTACTCCAGTATGTCTTCTTTCATGTAAATAAAGATGACTCTTACATCTAAAGACTTTACGGGGTTTCTCTCCCATATGAATTCTTTAATGTACTTGAAGGTATTTGTACTGTTTAAAAGCTTTTCCACATTGCTTACATTCATATATTTTTCCATAGCATGAATTTTTTCATGCACATGAATATAACTATATTATGTAAAGCCTTATCCACATTCTTTACATGCATAGATTTTTCAGCACCATGAATTCTTTCATGTCCACCGAGAGGACTTCAAGAACTCAGACGCTCCCCACATATATTACATTGATGATGCTTTCTTACAGTTTCAGTTCCACCAGATGTGTGAACTGAACTGTCATAAACAGAGGCCTTTCTTGATTCTTTGTATTGATGGAGGTTTTCTGCATTATCAGTTTTTCGATGTATTACCAACAGATGTTGGGAATCAAAATAATTTTAAAATGTGTTATTTTCTAAAGGTCCATTCACACTGTGAATTCTCAAATATCCTTGACAGCTTGTGAGGGAGTTAAAGTTCTCTGGTCTGTTTCCATATTCCTCACGCTCATATGGCTTGTACTGAGTGTGCCTGGAAAGATGGTTATTGAAGGGCGAATGACACAGGGAAACCTTTCCACACACATTGCTTTCACATGCTGTTAGGTCATTAGAAATTTTCATGGTCATATTGCATTTGTTATCCAAGTGAAAGTTGCTCCATCAGTGTGGTGTTTATTCTTAGAGAATGACTCAAACATGGAACTTCTATAAAAATGACAAAACATTAGTTAGAGTCAATTTGCTAGTATGTATTACAAATTATTCACAAAATTATGTAACGTATGTCTTTTAAAAATCTGAATGGTTGGAAACGAAATAGATTGATTACTCTACTCTATGATTCCCACAGGGCTATGAGAAGAAGAGTGACATTTGTTAACCTGAGTTCCTAGCACTGTCTATATGTTAGATACCCTGCAAACACAGAATAGGATTCTAAAACCGAGGCACATGAGACATTTCCTAATAATAAAAAAAGGTGTGCCTATTGCTTAATCATTCACAAATGCTCATATAAGAATAATTTCAGTGGGAGGCTTGAAAGGTGGCTCAGCTATTAAGCACAGCTGCAGCTCTTGCAGAGGACCAGCATTTGGTTGCCAGCACCCAAGAAAGGTAACTCACAACCTCCTGTCATTCCAGCTCTGAGCCCATCAACTTCTTCTGACCTCCTTATACACATGAACACAAGTTTGCAAAGACAGAGAGACACAGACACACACACAAGCACACGTGCACACAAATAAATAATAAAATAAATACAAATCCTTGAAAAAATTCTGTCACAGAAACATTCCTTCTACTGTTTATTGATTACCTTATATTTTGTCCAGAACTTTTATAATGGTCTTTAATATTTGAATCTTCAAAACTGTTTCATTAAATGCAGTTGAAAATTTTAATGAATTACAAATTACTGAAAACTAGTATATAGCTTTAGTATACATGAACCATGCATGATTTATGCACTACATTTTCCCATTTCAGTATTCCAAATCACAGAAGAGCATCAATTCTATGAAACATTTGTTTGCCTAGTATTTTAAGAGAAGGTAAGATAATATTGCTACCTATAGCAGTGATGTTCTTGCAGGTTTTCAACATCACATCTCTGTAGAGATCCTTCTGTGAACGACCCAGCAAAACCCACTCTTCTTGGGTGAAGTTCACAGCAACATCCTCATATGTCACAGAATCCTAAATATTTCACAGATTTAATTGGTATCATATTCATACAGTACCGTACTCTTCATACATTTCGTTCCATACACAGAAGTTCTAATGCAAGCTTTGTGTGGATCTGAAAGGAAATGGAACTGAAGGGACACCCCTCTCACTACTGTGAAGGCATGGTGCAGCGTGGGCCCTGGCGAGGTCACCTGCCATGAGGATTAAGGGAGTGGCTCTTCTGTTTACCTGCTATGAGGATTAAAAGAGTGGTTCTTGTGGTTATTGGCTATGAGGATTAAGGGAGTGGCCCCGGCATCTGGAGAGAACCACCCCATGAGTTTGGCCAACCAAACTTATAAAATCCCCTGCACCTCCTTGAATAAACAAGTTTTGCCGTGGCTCGCCATCCACATGCATTCTGCCCAACTCCTGGAGTTTGTTTCTTGACTCTGAACATCTCACCCCCTTTCCACAGCGGGGAACCTGCATCCCCATCTTGGGCCGGTGCCCAGCAGAGGGACCCCAACACTACTGGGCACAGGATACAGGATGTGCCTCTGCTCTGCACTAATTCTCTTTCTATAACACATGTTCTCTTCCTGTCTTAAGAAAGTCTGACAACCTGAGGTACAAGAATAGAGGGCAATTAGCGTCCACAAGCCTGATTATCCTTAGAAATTCCTGCAGATAATGTTTAAGTTTTGATGCTGTTGGAAAATTTAACATTTCGTACCGAGTGCATAAACAGAAATCATAAATCACCTAGTGTACATGACTCATACAATATGAATTATTCTCATCAGAAAGTCTATTAATCTACTCAAACTCACAGAGATAACTAGCAGATCAGCCCCTGTGCCCCGAAATGATAACAGGCGTTCAGTGCAATGAGTTCCCTGCTGGGTACAAATTCACACATACTGTCACCATGTGTGTGTTAAACGGCGAAATGACCCATTCTCTGTGCTTACAGAAGAAAGAACATAAATGCTATAAGTAGTTTTCTGAAGCAGAAGTAAAAAATACTTTACTGATTATTTTAATTTTATGTGTGAGTGTATTGCCTGCATGTATGTCAGGGTTATTTTCTTGAGCAATGCCCTCAAGATCAGATAGAGTGTTGGAACTGGAACTGGAGTTACCTATGACTGTTAGACACCATGTGGGTGCTGGGAATTGAACACGGTTTCTCTACAATGTTCAGTTCTCTTAACAACTGAGCCATCTCTCCATGTCCCCAAGCACAATTTTAATCAAAGATCAAGTATGACACACAAACAATATTTAAAGACCCTACAACTATACTTTCTAAGTTTTTTAGGTATTGTCATGTCCAAATAAATTAAGTGTAAAGGAACTGAATACAGTCAGTCATGGTGACATGCATCAGAGAATGAGACAGAAGTTCACATGAACCCAGGACTCCAGGTCAGCCTGTCCAACAAAGCAAACACCTATCTGAGACAGAAACGAGGGAAGACAAAGGGATGGGAGGGGGAAGGGTAGGAAGGGTTAACAAAATTCATGATTTCATTTTATAATATTAAGAGAAACATGAATCACCACACCGGACAATTGTGTACTGAGTTAAAAACTGACTAGGCTCCACAAGAGTCTAGCAATTGTGAAAGTAAAATATAGGGAGTTTCCCTTACACACTTCAAAGACTTACAAAACAAAGAAAATACAAAGAGCCAAAATTAATGGCTCTTTGAAAATCAAGTCACAGAGTTTTTCTTGAAAATTCTGCAATAGGAGGCACACGTTTTGGCCCTGCCCCTCTAAATCTGGTTCCATGGAATGAAACAGGGAACAGCTCTCCAATTAGAAGAATTAGTGGCTTATATACAAAGGATTGGTCACAAGGCATAGGGACCCGCATATAGGTTAAGAGTCTAGCATACTGAGCAGGTGAATTACACCCCGACCTCCAAGCTACAGCATGGCTCCTCAGCATCTCCTGCTTCCTTTTACCACTGCCCGCCTCCTCAAGGTCCTGATTGGTTGGAAAGCGGTCGAATCTATTGCATCCCTACCTGCATCCCTATCTATAATCCTGCAGGGGGGTCTTCTGCTGAGGGGAAATATATCTGTATTTGTATCTAAGCATGTCCAACCAGTGTCCAGACATCCCAAAACAGAGAATTTAAAGCTAAATTCACTCTACAAGAGTCCAAGGAGCCATATACATTCAAATTATACGCACAAATTATAAACATAATTATATTTTTAAACTGAGGTCATCATCATTTAGAGCCTGATCCTTAGTGACCCATGACATAATACAAACCTACCTTCAAAATAATTCCTTACAACCAATGGTGCACTATAAGATAAACACGAATAAATCAAGTTACCACCTCCAATATCAGTCTTAACAAAATGATACGTACTGCAGTAGCAGTATGCCAGATATGACACTGATCTAAGAGAAAGCACAGATATCCAGGTATTAATTTTCCCCAAAGACTTTTCCACTACGAAGTTATTGCCTTTGTGAACGTCACCTCCAGATCAGCTCACCTTATCCTGTAGGTGAATCCAAAATGAAATAGGGTTTCACTTTTATGAGACAGAAATCCATGTGCTAAATGGCATGCCATGGCTTAGAGTGTTTGGAAACGTTCCTTTCACAGATCTCGCAGTTATATCACACATGCACGTGCCTTTTTCATTAGCTCTACACATAATTGGGACCTATGATGACCCTACATCCTCCATACCCTCATCTAGGGGAAGGACTCAAAATCTGTATAAATTGAACCTCAGACCTTTTCATAGTCCAGTGGTACTAGGACTATTCATTCCAGAGAATGACACTCAAAAGAAACAAATCTACCACAGTATAGGTTAGTGACTTTTCTGCAGAAGAATGGGTAAGGCCTGACCACATCATGGGTGACAGAAAGACAGCTGTATTATTGAAAACCCTCCTTAGAAGGAGCAATGGCTCACAAAGTGACTCCATCTACAAAGGTTCCTGAACAAATACAAGGAAACGCCATTGTCAGAGAGTCAGCATCTTAAGCATTTATTAGTATTTATATATTAATATTTACATGTATATATATCATGTTGGTGAGGGCACTGTGAACCTTGCTTCAGAAGATTACTGAGATCCTTCTGTTACATTTAAAAGTACATAATTTTTCTTTATGAGTACATACATGACTCTGAGTCAATGCCTTGTGTATTTAGTTCCCTCAGAGGACAGAAGATGATGTGAGATTCTTTGAAACTAAAGCTAAACGCAGCTGTGAGCCCTAGACATGGTTCCTGGACACTAAACTCCGGTTCTCTAGATGAGCAACAGTGCTCTCAACTGCTGAGTCATCTCTCCAGCCTCCTAAGTGAACTTTTTAAGTTTTATAAACCTCTCTATTCCCTTCATGAGAAAATACCAACATAGGAGAAACACCTGCGACACACTTCAACGGGACCTCAGGTCTTGAAGAGGCCTTTCATTGTTGTTGTTCACTTTTCTGACAGAGCCTCTGAGGCCCTATGTATCCATCTATGGTGACTTCTAACAGAAAGGGACAAGGGATAACAAGGGAGACATTTGCTCAGGGACTATTTACAACAGTATCTTGAGTCATGTTAGTCCTATAAACAGCCACTCCTTACCTACCTGTGTTCTGGATTTAACATTCTTTGACTAACAGAATGTATTACCCTATAGAAAGGGTTCCCACCCATTAAAAGGCTAAGAATGTCATGAGATTGCTTCAGACCTATTGTAGAATCCTTCACTCTGCTATGACCTCCCTACTGAATGCACCCATGTGTGTGACATGTCTCCTGACTTAGGAATTTTCTTGATTCTGTTGCTACAAAAACTTCCTAAAACTATTAACTCATTGTATTATGGAATTTTTGAAAACTGAGATTCATATTCCTGGGCCATGGCCACTCATATTTGGCCCAGAATAGACCATCATTTTAATTCCTTTTGTTTATGGCTTTATTTCATCATCAATTCTTCCAGGTCAACAAGGAGGCCAAACAGAACAATCCAGGAAATTGGATTGGTGCCAGGTACCAGTCAGGGCTCCCTTGTGGGCCATCATCTTGTATTATCTCCTGGAGTGGCAATTTGTGACTTTTTCTTGGGGTCCAGACCTCCTGGATTAGTCAATTGTCCATTTGGTTTATTTTGAGCTGGTTTTCAGGATCTTATTTATCTTGTGGTAGAGTGGGTCCCTCTTGTTCCCTCTTCGGTCAACTAGCCTCAGGCAAGTTTGACCTAAGGCTGTCCTAAATTCCAGTACATCCCTCTCCCTGTCGGTCAAGAGCTGGTTCCACAGATAATTGTTTGGGCATATGGGCATTGTACCTGCCTATTTTAACTGCTTTTCATGTGCACTTAAGACTAAGATAAGATCCTGTTTTATTCTTTTGTGACAAGGTAATGAAGTCCTGAACACTGAAGCCACTTTTGACAGTTGCCCTCTGAATGTCAGCAGTCATTGAATGATTCATTATACCTTCCACCACTTCTGTGACCTGCTTATGCCTAGAAAGACAGGCAAGTGAAGGCCCTAACTCTTGACATCTGGAAATTGCACATTCGGAATGAAGCAATTATGGTGTTTGCCCGTAAAAGCCCAGATCTCCTTTAACTTGGGACTGCAGCTCACTAGAACTTGTATTGATTCTGGTGGTGCTATTCTCTGTGGTTACAAAATCCATAATGGTTTAGAATCTTATTTGTGTATTGTCTCTTTCAAAGTGTTTGCTGAAAAGAGTCCATTTTGTTGGCTTAAAAACATTTTCTTTCTTCCTTTTTTTTTGGTCTTTGTTCTTTTTGAGAGACACAGTTTCCCTGTAGTCCCAGCTGGCCTAGAAGTCTCTATGTAGACCAGGCTGTCCTCATACTCACAGAGATTTGCCTCCGATGTACCAGGATTAAAGATCACCCAGCTCTGTTTACACAAAATAATTTTATTATTTTATGTGTTTGAGTGTATTGCCTGCATGCATGTGGGTGTATTCATGTTCTGGAGGGTCTGTGGAGGTCTGATGATGATTTCAGATGACATTTGAATGCAGGTCTTCTGCAAGAGCAAACAGTGTTCTTACCTTTGAGCCATCTCCCAACTCCAACCTGGATTACCTTCTAACTAATTTGTTTTCAGTATCGCTGTCTACTAGACCTTTTGAAGGCATTATGAGTTTTCTTTGGTTTGTCTGGCTTTTCTTTGTTTTTGATGTTTTGAATTACTTGGCCTGTGATTCCAGACACAACAATATCCATATCTGCATTTTTCTGTGCCTTATTCTGCTTCTTTCATCCTTGCTCCCTTGTAGTTTAGGAATTTTATGTGCACTGGATCATAAGGATGCTGAAGAGAAGAGGCACTTGCTCTCTGCAGTGTAACATGTGGAGGTGTCAGGAGAAACTCCCTATGACTAGTAACAGCTTCTCAAGGAAACCAGCAAACATCCCCATTCCTGGCTCAGAAGCTCAGTCAGGAAGGCACATGTAAGGGATTTATGTCCCAGTGTCTTGATCCACATCATTTTGTGAATATGCAGGACAACCCCAAGAGCTAGAGGGAGGTGGTTTCAGTGTGAAATCTCAGCAAGTCCATCCAAAAAGCAGCAGAAAAATGGACCCCAAATTCAGATGGCCCTTCTAGCATTGAAAACCTGAAATTTTTCAGAGGAAAGAAAAATAAGATAAGAAATTTGTGAAACTGAAGTCTGTAAAGATAAAGCACCATTCTGTCCTCCAGCTGGCTTTATGTAAGGGAAGAAAGGACTTTCCATTTGCAAGTGTTTGGAAAACTGAAGAGATCTAATGAAAGATAATTCAGAAATATGACTGGGTGAAGAAGCTTTGATGCTCCAAAATGGGTATTTTTACACAGAAAACTTGAAGTGCTAGAAGTAGAACAAAAAATGATGTGTGGGCAGCCTGTTTTAACTGGATTTTAGAAGCATCTAAAAAAATCATGCAGTTCCTGACAGGAAATGAATAACAGTCTTTCAGAAACAGTATCAGATTAAGGACTTTACTGAAGGGCAGGAGATTAAGAAGAAAATCTCAGAGACTGAGTCCAAACTAGAGATGAATGCTGAAGAACCTCTCTTCACCCTCTGCTCCTAACTGTCCTCTCCAGCTTTGCTCCTCTGTCAGAAGACCTTCAGCTTCCTCCGTGTTCATCCCCCTCCCCTCCTGCTTCCTCCTTGAAGATGGAGAAATGTTTCCTACTATTTCTTGAGGGGACACTAACAATTCCCAAAGGAATTTCAGCAAATCTCAAGAAGAAAAAAATTATATATTAAAAGTCCAAAATATATAGTTCCTTTTAAGATATAACCCAGAGGGTTAATGGATCCAGATATGGTTTCCACACCCTGGACACAAAGCCAGTTGAATCTTTAATTATGGGTTCCCTGACCCATATCAGGACATTCTAGGGTTTGCTAAAGTATTTCAAATCACACTATTGACACACGAACCAGGCAGGCTTTTCCGATTTAAAGCAATTAATTCAATTACTGACTTCAGGAGGCAAAGCAGAGAAATGATTTACTTTGCAGATGGGGGAATCCCTGAGGACTAGAATCAATGCAGATGCTAAGAATGCCTGTTGTGACTTAGGAAAGCCTGCTGTCCTGTCATACTTAAATCATTTCCACTTTATTGACTGGAGCAAAATAGATCAATGGAAGTTAAGATCACGGGATCCTACACCTGATTTATATGTCAGACTCTCCAAAACATTTAAACAGCACTCAGGAATTCCCTTGACAACATTTGAGGACCATAAGAATCATCCCTTATTGAATTCTGAATCTATGAAAGAGCTGGAAGAGGAACTGGTCAGGGAAAAATGGAACCTGGACCTCGTTTACCCTAGATGCTCTCTTTACCTTACCACACCAACTTTCCAGAACTATCATAAGAAATGGAAAGGAAATCACTGCCAAAACTATGAACGTACATGAAACACACTTAAGCTCTTTCGCAAAAAACCTATTATGGGTCAAAATAAGGTTCCCAGCACCACTTGGGTGAGGTAGCAAGGTACTTTATTTGGCTTTCCGGGCTGCCTGACTCCAAAGAAGGAACCGCATTCATACTTGGAAAGAAGCTTTTATAGGGTTTCTAAAGCAGTGACTGGCTACAATTTGAAGCATCCACGAAGAATCAAGCATTTACAAGTTTAAAATTTCCCCTCACATGCACATTCCTAATTGCAACAGACCAGGAGGTTAGCCATTTGCACATGTCCCTCCCAGATTCGAACATCCAGGGATGTTGTGGTTGGGCCATTCTTGGAACTGGGGAGGTGAATCCTTTCTGGGTGTGCTGCTAGGACGGGGTGGGCTAAGGTCAAGCATAAATGGACTTAAGGTCTGGACAGACAGCAAAATGAAAGTCTTAATCCTATTTCCCTAGGCCATTACA
Organism: Eospalax fontanierii; assembly: GCA_035773235.1. Taxonomy (NCBI): domain Eukaryota; kingdom Metazoa; phylum Chordata; class Mammalia; order Rodentia; family Spalacidae; genus Eospalax; species Eospalax fontanierii. The sequence goes on along the minus strand of CM069554.1, from coordinate 4,095,684 downwards.
AAATATACAAATTCATTCTGCCTTGGAAAATACGAGGTCATTTTCAAGTATTATAAATAAAGGAAAGGTTTTTTGTTTTGCTTTTATTGTTTTTTTTTTTTTCCTGATATCTGTGTTCTTCATATTAAGTTAACAAAGGGGATTCTAATCAGTAGATCATGGAGGCCGGTCAGATCTAGTGCTCCAAATGAAAATCCCATTTTAGTCCCAAGTGCACAATTATCTCTCCTGGAAACACACATAATTTAATTCATTGGGTGCCTGAAAAAGTATTATCTGTTTGTGTAGACAATATTTTTGAAAACCCTCCCCCAAAATAGCTCACAAGGTATATTCAAGAAGACCTACCTTGACGCAAACAAAACCCCTGTAAGCTACTTCATGGGATGCAAGGATATTTCTCCCTGCCTCATGGGCCATTTAATGCTGGCAGTTAGACTTTATCTATATGCCTGCAATGCAAGGATATAAATATATTTGGGTACTATTTTGCATGGAAAGGAACTCCCTTAAGCGGGATAACTGAATCTAAGGGAAGTTTCCTACCGAAAAGAGGACTGTAGGGAGGAGGTCCAGAGGAGACATCAGAGAAATATCCCCCCCCTAAAAGAAAGCATGTCTGATTTTTTTTTTATCCTTTCAGGCAGTACTAGGAAGTTTTACACCATGTGGTTCAGTGTGGTGTAGCCTATGTGATGAGGAAATGGAGCAGTCATGTACTGAGTAGGACCCCTGCTGTACCCATTGTGAGGCACACAGGAAAGCCACATAGTAAAGGCTGCAATAAGAGTCAGTTAATTAGTAATAAGCTTTCGGGGAGAGTGGGCTTAAGTCCCAAAGAATTGTTGATCCTGAGGAGGAGGAGAACACGGTTTATAAACTGAAAAGGAAAATTACATCATGCCAGGGTCAAAGACTGCAATCATAGCTGTTCCATAACACAGGCAGGTCCCATAATTAAACCGTAACAGTGGCAGATTAAGGAAGTTTTCAGCTAATAAAAGGTTCTAAGTTTTAGGTAATGAAAGCACTTCTTTCAGAATTGCAGAAACAGGACTCCATGGAGATGCATATGTTGCTAAGTCTGAATTTGTTCTATTGTAAAACAGTGTAGTCCCAATTCAACCTGCATGGGACCTGTATGGATATTCTTAGCAGGGCTATGGGGAGGGGTCAAAATGGAGTCAGTCTGGAAATTTGTAAATGAGAAGTTCTGAATTCACAACACATGACTTTTTTTTTTTTATTGTTTTTCAGGAAAAGAGCTGAGTGTAGTTGTGGGGAGAGCGCTATCTGCATTCTTTAGGCTGTGAGATGTGGCATCTTAGAAAGACCAGCTTGTTAAAGAGCAGGTCTGGGTTCTAACACAATCCTGAATGTGCCTGAATGAAAAATCCAAATCCCTGATGTGCATCAGACACTAGACTCAACTCTAATGCCACCTAGTGTCAGCTGGATCACTTTCAACACGTGAGGGAAGAGGACAAAGACACCTGAAACTGAATGTGTGACTTACTGAGCAACCCTTTACACAGGAGGACGAACAGGAAGTGTCTATTGAGTTGCTCAAGACTGCAGTAGCTGCTGTGCCAGGCCAGGAGCAGACCTTGGAAGCCAGAGCAGGGCTGGTAAGAGATAAGTGCTTCTCCATCATCTTAGAGCCCCCTGCTACTTAGGCTTTTTGGTGACCCTAATCAACCAGGGCTCCCGGTCCTGCTGCCCAATCAGGGGCACCGAATGCAGGCAGAAGGAGGGCTGTACCCCGCCGCCATATTGTGAGTTCTAATGTGCGTCTTTGGCTCCATACTTGAAGTATGCGCCACGTGTGTTGCTCCTTGAGCAGCACTGTGAGGAGCTGTGTGAAGAGCGCCGATGAACCCGGAATCCGGGACTTGGTAAGCGTGTTCCTGGCTGGCCCAGACTGGAGGAGCAGCTGTGGAGCCCTGGGCGGGGGCTGTGCTGGGTCCTCCCGGGACTGGGCCGGCAGCCGGACCGGCGTCTTGTGCGTCCCGGCGAACACGTTCCTACCTGTGGCATTTCCTGCTGCAGCTGTTTCTGCACCGGGCCCTGTTCCGGATGCTCCGCCTGCGCGGGCAGCTTCAGTGTAGCTGACTGTCCAGAGTGTGATCGTGCTTTTGTTGCTGTGTGGACCAGACTTACAGTGAATGAACGTAGTGTATAAAGTTGTTAGATTCTGAGGTGCAGAGAAAGAAAAAAGTTTAGATAAACAACTAAAGCCAGATCTTACAGCAGACTGAATGGCGTTCAGTCTTCTCACAAGAACGAAGCTGTGCAAAAGATGAAAGATTGTCGTAGATTGTATATGGTTGGAAAAAAGAGAGCATACACAGCTCTGCAGTCTGTGTCAAGGTGTCCTTGAGTTCTTTTTCTTTGAGATGTTTAAGCAGAACAAAGGTGTGGCTAGTTGAAAACTGCAAAGCAGGGACCACAGAGAAACATCATGGCTGGAGGTATGGGTCGTCCTTTGACTTTTCTGCGGGTGTGGCTGTCCTTCAAGTCAAGTTGGACCACCTGGGAAGGAAATGGAGAGGGTTTGCAGCTGGGCAGGGGACAGGCTAGCTGTCTAGGGAAGAGGATTTACATGCTGGTGGGAAAACAACAGCCATTCTGGGAAGCTCCTCCCTGAGGAACCCGTGCAGACACCTTTTCTATTGCCCCTGGTAAATTTGTCTGTCTGTGGAATACACAGTTCTCTTCCTATATTCACCAGTAATTTAGCACTGAATGTAGGTAAACTCTTGTGAAATTTTGATCCCTCCAGGAAAGGGACCACGTGACCCAGGGCTGGAGAGTGGTGGAGAAATGTGTACCTGAACTAAGTCTGCATGGTACAGGAAGCCACTTGGCATTGTCCTCGGCTCTGTGCGCCTCCACTCTGCAGTGTGACCTTACTTTCTATGTTTGCTTTCTCTACTGAAATGAGTCTTGAATGTTATAGCTCCCTGCTTCTCTCTCTGAACTGAGTTAAGAAGCAGTCTGTGCTGTGACTTGACAATGCTTAAATTATGAACTAGACTCCTGCATGATCCTTGTCCTGTAAGCTATGATGCACTAAGTTGGGTAAGGAGAAAGTTAAGTGTCTGGTAGCCTTTGTTCTTGGGCTTGTTTAGGACTTTTCTGTGACTGTCCTGTAAGGATTGTGAGATTGCTGGGTGGTCTTTCCTTGTAGAGACTCCTCTGGCCTCTCAGCACCATCCCTTTCATTGGACTATGACTCTCTCTTTCTCTCTCTCTGGCTCACTCTTGCTCTCATTCTCCCCCTCCATCCCTCCTCTCATTTCTCAGTTATTCTTACTGTAAATGAAGCTCCTCTCCAGGTTGTGTGTTGTTAAAATAAGATTTACTGTATTTTTTGTTACACGTGTTTGTGCTTTGCATGTATTTGCCTGAATTCAGGTACGTGTGAATGTGTCCACATGTGTTTAGAGGATAGAGTATGATTTTAATTGATTCCATTTTTTACTTCCCTCCTTTGGTTTACATACCCAGAGTCACTGCTATACAGAGGCTGATTCTTCCCCTCCCAGCAGTTAATGGTTGTAGCTATGGAAGTGTCTAAATACAGTTAAGATGTGTTGTACAAAATCCACAAATATTCAATAAAAATATACGTTTTTACGAAGTGGACTGGAGAGATGGCTCACTGGTTCAGAGCATTGTCTTTCCTTTCAGAGGTCCCGGCTTCACTTCCCAGGACATACATGGAAATTAGCAACAATGCCTAACTACACTTTCAGGAGATCCAACACCCTCTTCTAACCTCTGTGGGCACTACAGGAAATAGGTGCACCTTCATACATGCACACAGTACGCTGAAACACATTGAACAATAAATAAAATATTTAAAAATGAAGGAGTTCATTCCTGGAATTGGACCTTTCCTTTCTAAACTATGCTGTCTAGTAGAGGTGATGTCTCCCTGTTAATGAGTTGCTCCTTTAATCTCTTTATATTATCTATGTATATGTAAGGACCCCCCAGAAATGGAAAATGAAGGCTACAGCAAATCTGACTCCATCTTGTTAGAAAAAGCCTCGGCCACATAAGCTTGGCTTCCTGGCTTCAGAAACTCTTTCCCACCCGCCTAGTTAAACATTTGCAAGGACGTGGCCTTCAGATATCAGGTGGTTTTGTCATGGCTTAAAGGGAAAGCATAGAATCTGGTCAGGATGACCAAGACATGAATCAGAAACCCAAATAAGCCCAAGACCTTGAAGCATACTCTGGTAAGCACATTCCATGGGCCCTGTTACCTTAATATGAGTAAGATGCTTTTTCGTGCCAAGTGGGCTTCCTTAACCAATCCCAACCCTTGTCCCTCCTCTCTTTGTTTTAACCCTATAAAACATCACCTCACCCTCCACTCGGGGCCACTGTCCTATCACCCGCTGCGTCGGTGTGTTGGATTGTGGACCGGGCTCGAGCTTGTAAATAAAGACCCTTTGTTCTTGCATCAGATTTGACCTCCATGGTGGTCTTTTGAGAGGATTCTATAACCTGGGCACAACATTTTGGGGGCTCGTCCGGGATCCTCCCAGGGACCCCATGGACACCAAATCTGGAGGGTCTCCACCCGGCCGGTAAGTTCTGTCTTTGGTGTTACTTGTTCCTGTTACTTGTTCTGTCCCTTTCCACTTTCACTCTGAGAGCGCTCAGGTATTTGGGTTTGTGGTTGTGAACGGTTAGAGCGGACGCGCTGGACAACTGTAACCACAGGGGGCTGGAAGACGTTCCAGGCCCCCAGAGGTGAGGACGTGGAATCCCTCACACTAGACTTTGAAATTGAAAGAGCTCCTTGAAGAAGCAAGGGGCCTCAGCAGTTTTGGTGAAAGAAATTGCAGGTGGCGCCTGCAGCACAGCTGGTTGCTGTCAGCTTATCAGCTTACTTTCATTTTCTTCTTGAAACTTTCCGGGAGGCGTCCTAATAGGAATTTTTGTGTTTGTGTCTGCTCTGTTGATATTTCTGTCTGTATTTACGACTGAGACTGACGATATGGGACAGACTCCTTCCACTCCCTTAGACTTGGTTCTTTCTCATTTTGGAGATGTAAATTCTAGGGCACATGATCTTTCTGTTTTAGTTTAAAAAAGTAAATTCTTTGTGTTCTGCAGGAATGAATGGCCCACTTTTGAGGTGGGATGGCCAAGAGAGGGAACTTTTGATTTGGACATCATCCGGGCAGTTGAGAGAGTCGTGTTTCAGCCTCGCAGTGGCCACCCTGATCAGATTCCCTATATAGTAGTCTGGAGGAATTTAGTAAAAAACCCCCCTCAATGGATTAAAGCTTTTCTTCCCAGACAGGTGGAGGTTTTGGCAGCAGCTGTGCCTGAGAAGACTGATAACCCTAAGGAGCTGATTAACCTTCTTGAAACTGTCCTTTTTACCCACCAGCCTACATGGGATGATTGCCAGCAGCTGTTGCGGATCCTGTTCACTACTGAGGAGAGGGAAAGGGTGCTTGTGGAGTCCAGGAAGCTGGTTCCTGGACCTACTGGAGACCCTACTATTGACCCTGCTTTAATAGATTCATCCTTTCCCCTCACTAGACCAGAATGGGATTACAACACGGAAGCAGGTAGGAAGAGCCTCCTGGTTTATCGCCAGACTCTGCTGGCAGGTCTCAGAGCGGCTGCAAGACGGCCCACAAATTTGGCTAAGGTTTATGATGTTAGACAGGGAAAAGAGGAAAGCCCAGCAGCCTTTTTAGAGAGGTTACAAGATGCATTCAGGAGATATACACATTATGATCCAGAAGCACCTAGTAGTGCAGCAGCAGTTACTTTGGCCTTTATCAATCAGTCAGCCCCAGACATAAAAAAGAAGTTACAAAAGTTGAAAAAATTAGGTGAAAAGAGCATCAGGGACTTAATTGAGGTGGCAGAAAAAATGTATAATGGAAAAAAAAGTGTAGAGGAGAGACGGGAGAAAGTGGAGTGGCGGAAGACACAGCACCTTGCTAGTGTTCTACTGGCTGCCACTGCGGAACCAGAGGAAAGACGTAGGAGGTTGCAGCACCTAGCAAATGGAGAGGAAGACACCGCAGAACCGAAGGTAAGAGAGAGCGACCTCGCTTAAGAAAAAATCAGTGTGCGTACTGCAAAGAAGAAGGACATTGGGCTACAGAGTGCCCTCAAAAGAGGGCCAAGCCAAAGGTACTGGCTTTGGATAGTGAATAGAGGGGACGGGTTTCGGTGCCCCTCCCCAAACCTAGGGTAACCCTGAAAGTGGAGGGGAAACCAGTAGAATTTATGGTTGATACTGGAGCTCAAATCCATTTTTCAAATGAGGGAGCAGAAGTCTCACATGGCAAGGAGGAGGAACCCATCCACAGTACTTGCTTTGGATAGTGATTAGGGGAGTAAAACAAAGCAAGTCCGTTCCTCTGCAGGAAAAGGTTTTTCCTTTAACCTAGCTTCTCATTCCTTCTGCCTTCTTTTTGAGTAATTTCTCCCAGCCATAAATTACATCTAGGAATGAAGAGATCCAGAGGACATTGCTTCACATTCTCCTTTGAACTGGGGTTCTTGATGGGATCAAAGAAAAGCAAGAAATTCTCCCATGGTCTTTTGTAACAAGGTTAATATGTTTCTGTGTCAAATTAGGAAAACAGTATCAGCATTTTAGTATCATTCTGCTCTGTTTTTAATGACAGTTATTTTAAATTCTAATTTTTAACATGGTATTTACTGGTTTTTAGAGTGACATTGTCTTATGCATTTACTGGTTTTTACAGGGAACTATTTTAAATTCTGATATTTGTTTTTATAAAATCTTTATCTGTTTTTAAAGGAAATTATTTCGGATTTTAACATCTCTATAAGGTAAATTTGCTAATTTCTAAAAGTAACTATTTAAAATCTTACATTGTTTTCCATAATGCATTTGTTAGTTTCTAAAGGTGCTTAAAATGTTTTTCATGCATTTGGGAAATGCTAAAAGAAAAAATTTGATCCATAAGGTTGTAGAAAAGTCAACATCCATGCTAGGTAAAGACTTTACAGTGCATCTATTCTCAGGTCACCTGTATACCTCACCCGTCTGTATGAGTAAAGTCATTCATTCCCCAGGGTGAACTTTAATATGATCAAACATTGGTTTAATACTAAAACCTTAGAAACATTGCTTAGTACACCCAGGAAGAAAATTTTTAATGTTATTACATCTCATGGTACTAAAAAAAAAAATAAAAAGATAAACAGAGGTATTAAAAAGATATAAAAATGAAAATATTTTATTAAGGATCTATGTAGGAAAATTATGATGACTGGATAGTTCCAGATTAGGAAGGGAAAAATGAAAAAGTCTATGCAAGTGATTAAAGGTCTGAGACAATGTGTTGTAATGTATAAAAGATGAGAGACTTATGTATGTAAATCTTGAAATTTATGGGGTGATGGTTTGGATGATCTGAAGAACAAATATATGTTTGGTTTTTGCCCAAGCTTTAGCTACATAACACATAGTTATTAAAAGTATTGATTGGTGGAACTACTCTTGGGTATTTAACAACCATATTTAGAGGCCAAGGCTAATCTGGTCAGAGGGATTTAAAGGGACACTTTTTTTGTCTCTTGCCCTCCAAGGTCAACTAAGTTCCAGGGGACTGGGCATCTCTCAAAATGTCCTGTAACTATGATGAGTCACCTGTCCTCCTGTTCAGGGAGGTCATGGAGGCCTCACTAGAAGGACTTGAACCAGTATCCAGTCTGCAAAGAGGAGGGTCAGCACAGGAAAACATTTCCTTGATGCTTCTAAGTGAAGCCATGGTCTAGCAAGACTTTCTGACTTATCTTCACACAGGTGGAACTGGTAAAAGAAAGGCCTAAGGAGCCAGGTGCTCCTCTGAAGCCCATGTGAACTCCCCTTGAGGAACAGATGCTCAACTGACCTTAAGAGTAAAGCTAAATTGGTTTGTAAGGGCCAATTGTATGATCTTAAATACCCAAAAGGAAAGTATAACCAAAAATTAAAATAATTAATGTACTTCTAAAGAAAAGAATTATACTTCCCAAATATTGGGTTTAAATAAAACAAGCACTAATGATTTTGTTCTAAGCAAAAAATGTTATTTAGATGTAAGACTTCAAATCCTGGCCTACTCCAACACTGCAGTGCATAGTGGCCAAGAAAGGCAAGCTCACCATTGTTCTGACCCTGAAATTAAATGACTAATTTCTTTTCTCTCCCTGTCCAGAAACTATTTGGGAGAGAACTTATCTTACACTCCAGCAAACTATCAAGGTGCCTGAAAACAAATCCTGACTTCAAGACTCTCAAGTTCAGCCTTGACAGCCAAAAAGAGAAACAAGGGGGAATGCAACTGAACAAAAATTCTAATGGACTTTGAATTGGACATTTGAAATGTTCCCTGTCCTGACTATTTTTGCTCCATTTTCCAGGCATCAGTTATGCTATTCAGGGGTCTTTTAGATAGACTTACTGAGGAGGTACCCCAAAACTGCCACAACCTACGACCCTGTCCAGCTATGAAGCAGTCAGAGCGGTCAGCGCCCCAATTCCCCATTGGCAGTTGGGGTGAGCTCTTCAGAGGATAAAGACAGGAGATAGAAATTAACTAGGCAGTTGAGGGTAAAAAGACCCCCTAAATACCTGGATGGTTTTAAGGTCTCAATATCAGCCCATGAACATTAAAACTAATGAGTCTCATAGAGGCCCATGATTGGGCCTCAGGTACCTATGAGAGGGGGGAGTGTAAGGACCCCCCAGAAATGGAAAATGAAGGCTACAGCAAATCTGACTCCATCTTGTTAGAAAAAGCCTCGGCCACATAAGCTTGGCTTCCTGGCTTCAGAAACTCTTTCCCACCCGCCTAGTTAAACATTTGCAAGGACGTGGCCTTCAGATATCAGGTGGTTTTGTCATGGCTTAAAGGGAAAGCATAGAATCTGGTCAGGATGACCAAGACATGAATCAGAAACCCAAATAAGCCCAAGACCTTGAAGCATACTCTGGTAAGCACATTCCATGGGCCCTGTTACCTTAATATGAGTAAGATGCTTTTTCGTGCCAAGTGGGCTTCCTTAACCAATCCCAACCCTTGTCCCTCCTCTCTTTGTTTTAACCCTATAAAACATCACCTCACCCTCCACTCGGGGCCACTGTCCTATCACCCGCTGCGTCGGTGTGTTGGATTGTGGACCGGGCTCGAGCTTGTAAATAAAGACCCTTTGTTCTTGCATCAGATTTGACCTCCATGGTGGTCTTTTGAGAGGATTCTATAACCTGGGCACAACAGTATATAGCTTAAGAATATTCTATACTGGGAGGGTTCCATATGACATTTTTTAAAATTGTTTTTTTGAAACATGGTCTACTTGTAACTCCAGCTGGCCTGCAGTCATTCTGTAGACTGGGCTTGCCACAGTCTCACAGAGATCCACCTGTCCCTGCCCCTCCCCCACATTCCAAGTACTGTGATTAAAGGTCTGCACCCACACGCCTGGCTCTGTGACTTTCTCTGAAGGACTCAGTGTTAGTCATCCCTCTCCTGCCTCCTCCTCTGTGCTGCCCTCCCATCCCATCCCTTTAACCCTCCTACTCCATGATTCTCCTTCATGGCCATTTACTAGTTTCCTGGAATTCATGGATTCTCCAGTTGAAGCATGTGTATCTAATGATGCAAAGCTAGTGTCCACTTATGAGAGAGAACATGGGGCCTTTGTCTTTCTAGGTTTTGGTTACCTCAGCATGATTGTTTCTAGGTTCATCTATTTAACTGTGAATTTCAAAGTGTCTCTTTTCTGAAGAAGTAAATGTCCATACTTTCATTGTCTTTTCTTCAGTTGACAGGAATCTAGGTTGTTTCAGCTTTCTGGTTATTGTAAATAGAGCAGCAGTGACATGTTTGAACTGGTTTCTACATAGTCTCAAGAGTGATATGACTAGAGCCTTGGAAGATGTATTTTAGCTTTTGCTGTAATCTTCTCAGTGGTGTCCATGGTCAGGGCACAGTCTGATCTCAAAGCAACAGTGCATAAGTGTCATCCTTCCCACATCCTTGCTGGGCCGTCTGTTTTATTACTACAGCTCTGTAGTATTGTTTGAGATCAGGGATGGTCATGTCTCCAGCAGTTCTTTCATTAGGATTGTTTTGGGTAGATTACATTTTATTGTCATTCCCAATGGTCATTCCCAATAAAATTTGAGATGATTTTTTCAATTTCTCTGAAGAATTGTATTGAAATTTTAATTAGGATTTCATTGAATCAGTAGATCGCTTGTGGGACAGGCAGAACAAGTACCTGCCTTTTTACACCTTTGTCCCTTTGTCTTAGATGTCACCACATCATAGAAGGATATATATAGGGTCTCAGAGGATATGTCAGAAAAATGACCAAAAAGAAAACAAAAAACAAAATTCTAGAACCTGAGGTGGGTATTGAGTGTTCCTAGCTATTTCTTATCATTTTCTCATGAAAGGAGTAAGGTTTATCAAACTTAAAAAGTAAAATTAGGAGGCTGGAGAGATGGCTTAGCATTCAGAGAGCACTTGCTGCTCATCTAGAGACCCAGAGTTCAGTTTCCAGGAACCATATCTGGAGCTTACAACTACTTCTAATTCCAGGTCCAGAGATGCTGACATCCTCTTCTGCCCTCTGAGGGAACTAAGTACTCGTGGCATCCACTCAGAGACAGGCACATTCACAAAGAAAATAAAGTGGTTTGTTAAAGTAGACTTAGGAATTTCTAGAATCTCCTGAAACAAGTTTCACTGCGTCCCTCACCAACATGATGTATAGATATAAAGATTAACATAGAAACGCTGACAAATACTGAAGATGCTGACTCTCAGACCTTGAAGCTCTCCTGTAGTTGTTCAGGAACATTTCTACATGGAGGCTTTGTGAGCTGTTACCCGTTCTGTGGGTGTTCTTCATTTGTACAGCTGTCTTTCTGTCAGGCCTGGTCCGGTCACCCCTCCCCCATTCTTGCACAGTAAACTCACTAAGCTAGACTTTGGTGGATTCATTTCTTTTGAGTGTCATAGCCACACACGATACCACCTGACCATGAAAAGGTTCAGATTTGGGCAAATTTTGAGTCCTTCCCGCAGGTCAGGGAAAGGAGGGTGTGAGACCCATCATAGATCGCAGTTAGGTGTAGTGCCAGTGAAATGGCAGGTGTGGGTGTGACAGCTCTCCAGTTATGTGGAAGGAACTTTTCTCAACACTCTAAGCCATGGCATCCCATTTAGATCAATGGATTTCTGCCTCATGAAAGTGAAACCCAGTTTCATTTTGGAGACGCCTATTGTGACTCCGGATAGTAAAATGGACTGATGGGGGTGATGTTCACAAACGCACTAGCTTTCTATTGGCCTTGTTGAAAAGTCCTCAGTGGAAGTGAAGGCCTGGCCATCTGTGATTTTTCTCACATGAGTGTCCGTATTTCGCTTACGGCTGCAGTTCATGACATTTTGTCAAGACTGAAATTGGAGATTTTAAATTGTTGAAAGAGTGCTTTTCTTATAGGACAGCTTTGTTGGTTAGAAATTAGTTTGAAGATGTGTGTGCACTTTATCATGGTCACTAAGGGTTTCGCTGCAAATATTGATGACCTTATTTTTTTATGTTGTAAAATATTTTTGTGTTTTGATGTGTATATATAGTGAGTGTGTGCATGTCACAATTATCAGGGGAGCAGCTTTTTCCTTTTTTTTCTGTCTTTTGAAATTTTTCAGGGATTCAGGCATCAGATTAAGGTCATCAAGCTTGTGTGTCAACTCCTTTATCTACTGTGCCTTGTCCCTGGACTCTGCCTGCTGAGTTTCGAAGTTTGGCAGTGAATTTTGTCCTTTTGTTTTTCCCTTAATTTTTCAAGTTCTTGAAATGTGCTGTGCAACGCATCGCTCTGTCGTTCTTTGATTTGACAGTTGCCAGACACTTGTAATTCTAGTCTATGTTTGTTCAGTATAGAATTGTGTGATATGATGATTTGTGAATTTTTTCTCTAAAACTGTAGACAGAAATCACAAACACCGCTGACCGTGCTTACGTACATAAAATACAACGAAAATTTGAAAAATTTACAAGCAAAACATGAAGTCCATTCCTGGTATTAGACTTCTCTATTCCCTGGAACCCCAGTGAACAATTTCAAAAGAGAGAGTCCATGTCAGTGGATAGAACTTCTATAGGAAACCTCATCCACTGCAGAAGAGGAAGCAGTTGATGGACATCTAGATTGTTTCTGTTTCATAGGTATTGTAAATAGAGCAGCAGTGACCATGGTTGAACAGTTATTCCTGAGGTAAGATGTAGAGTTTATTGGGTATGGTACTTTAGCTCTTTAGGGAATCTCCACAATGATTTACACAGACACTGCATCGATTTTCACTTGCATCAACTCCCTGCCAGCTTTTGTCGTCATTTGTGTTTTGGATATTAGCTATTCTGGAATGGAAAAGTTCTCTTTATTTGCATTTCCCTGCTGGTTGAAAATGTTGAATAATGTCTAAATATTTCTCAGGCAGTTGGGTTTAATCTTTCGGAACTATCTGTTCAACAGTTATGCCAGTGCCATCTGTTTTTATTACAGTTTTGCTTTGGTATTGTTTCAATTCAGGAACGGTAATGTCTCAGAACTGTCAGCAGTTCTCTCATTGTTGTGAAAGATTTGGGCGCTTCTGTATAGTTTGAGGGGCCTGGGGCTTCTTAATGAAACGAGATTATTTCTCAATTGCAATGATGAATTTCTTGGAATTTTAATGAGGATTGTATTGAATGAATGGATTGCTTTTAGGAAGGGCTGAACTTTGTGTTAGATGTCACCAGAGCAGAGAGGATACAGATAGCGCCTCAGAGGACATGAAGCAAAAGAGACCAGAAAAAAAAAAATCTGCAGTAGGGATTGAGTGTTTCATAGATATTTCTTCTAAATTAATATTTCCTCATGAAAGAAACAGAGAAGTGTATAAAAGTTAAAAAGTAAACTTAAGAGGCTGGAGAGACAGCTCAGAGCACCTGCTGCTCATCTAGGGACCAGAGTTCAGTTTCCAGCACCCAGGTCTGGGACTCACAGCTGCTTGTAACTCCAGTTCAGAGATTCTCATGTCCTTTTCTGGCCTCTGAGGGAACTACATACACAAGGCATTCACCAAGATGTAGCAGTCTGGTGCTACAACTGTGCCCGAGTCTATCCAGTGAGGGCTGAGGAATGAAAGACACACAAGACATACAAACACACAAGACACACAACACAGACACCAAAAATGGTGGGGAAGCTTCCGTTTTATTCCACCAAGATGCTCAATATATATACATCCAGTAGATGCCAGTGATTTACTACAGGAAACTCCATGGAGGGTTTGGGAGGGGACAAAGGTTCAGGCCCCCTGGGAGCATCTGAGTATGTGACCACACCTGGTTAACAGTTGCAGTTAGGCCTCTAAAGGTCAAGTTGTCCTGAGCAGCTGCAGCTGACAAAGTGAAGCTAGTTCCTAGCCGGGAACCTAACAGGGAAAGAGGCATGTCGGGAAGCCAGGCCCTACATATCCCCCTTTTTCCTTTAGTAAATGAACGCCTGTCTTAGGTCACCAAGGACGTTAGTGCCCGTGTTACCCGTCATCGGAAAACCAGCCACAACGTCTGGCCATAAAGGCTGATTCCCTGTCTTAGGTCGGCTGACACCCCCTTGTGTTTACCTGTCTCTGGCCACTCATTTCACATAGGTCAGTGAATTCTGGCAGTTGTAATGTAGGGTGGTGGACTTGGGATCTAAAGCCATGCAGAATAACCAGAGGCTAGCAAGTCACAACCCAGCATCCCTGGGAACAAACTCTGAACATATAAAGGGAAGGGATATAGGGACAAGTCCAGGGGAATCAGGCATCATGGTAATTATTCCAGTAATGTAGCAAAGGCTTACTCTTATGTCCTCAATTCACATACTAAGGTTTTGTAACATTTACAGAAATCATAATAAGTGAAAATTGCTGAAATACCATAACTTTCATTCTCATGGGAATGATGGAAATGCAATTAATCTAGTTACATTAAAACACAAAAAATACATTAAACATAGGAAAACATCAAACCTGGTACCATTATGAATGATATTTAACTGTCAATCAAATATACATAGGGTTGACTTATGTAAGCTATCACTCGTCCTTGACTTTGTCCATGGCTGTTGCCTGTTTCCCTGTATAAGTTTGCAGGAAACTGTCATCTGATCACCAAAGTCCTGCACTTAGTCCTTTTTCTCATTTATCAGCATTCCCTACAGTAGAGTCTTGATTTACTGTTGTTTTTTCCATGTAATGATGTCCCATCAGTTGAGTATTATTCACCATCCCCGCAATCTCCTTTTCTTTCCATATGGCTAGATGTAGCATAGTTGAATTTATCACATAAGTCTAATACAGCTCTCCGTGTGTCATCAGGAACTGATTCCATCTCAGACAGCTACAACAGCGTCACTCTTCCCACGTTCATTCCCTGCGAACCGGACCAGTCTTTTTGGCAGCCACCTGGCATTCTCAGCGTCCTGTGGAAAAAACACAAACAAGCCCTCTTCCCCATATTAATACTGGGTCTGGGCCATGTCATTTCCCATCAATCAGATCCTTCCATCTCACTTGTACATAGGTATCCAAAGTCTTGGAATGCCACATTTTGTCTGCTGCAGAATAGCCTTGCTTGTCCAAATTTAGGAGATTTAAAATGAAAAAAATGTAACTTAAAGAATTCTGGATCTGGGATATAACTCCCCCTTTTGTATTTTTTAAACTCAGAGATGTGAGTTACATCCATTTGCCATAATTGACTAGGCTTTAATCCTCGAGGGTTTACTCCATAATGAGGTACCAAATGATGTTTAGGACAGGAATGACATTGTTTAGTAATTTGTCGAGTAGCTTCCCTAGTAAGGCGAAACTGGTTTTTTAAACTTTGGCTGTTCTGGTGATGAATAGCATAAGATTTTTGTGCTAATTTCAATTGAGAGAAACCTATGAGACATGTGGCCTTATCTGCTAAGTCATTCCATAAAGCCAAAGGACCTGGAAGCCCAGTATGGGCCCTAATATGCCCCATAAAGCAGGGCTGAGAATGAGCATGTAAACACTTTTGTATCTGACCAAGTAATTTCTGAACTTTGGTATTATTTGTCTGAATATAAGGCACAGTTTCAAGCATCTGTAAGGCTCTAGCAATATAATGACTGTTAGTATACAGATTAAAAGAAGCAGAGGCCATAAGCTGAAATACAGCGGCTACAGCTCGAAGTTTTATTACTTTAGCTGAAGCTGGAGAGGTTTGAAAAACACAAGATTGCCCCTGCATTACATAACTAGCCCTATCATTAAAAGACTTGTCTGTAAATATCACTAAAGCATCCTTAATAGGTTCCTGTTTCATAATTTTTGAAAAAATAAAAGCATGATTATTTGCAAATTATAATAACTCGTCTTTTGGATAATAATTATTAATAATGTCAAAAAATGGGCAAAAGCTATATCCCATGAATCCATATTTTTAAATAACCAATCTAACTATTGTTTTATAAATAAAAGTCCTATTATATTAGGTTTTTTTTTTTTCAAAATATTTTTGAAATTGAACTTGAGCCATTTGAACTAAACATGCCACAGCCTCATAATAAGGAGTCAGCACTTTAGTAGGTGATACTGGTAAATGCAAAGGCCCTTTCTACCATAAAACTGTAGTTGAAGTATGAATAGTAGCCAAAATATATGTTGTTCATTTTTGGCTATAATCTATATATTGCATTTGTTGATTTTCAATAGCTTGTTTTATTTGAGACAATGCCTTTCTGGCTTTCTCTGTCAAGCCTCTAGCTAATTTAGGATCTGGATCACCTTTTAAAATACAGGCATAAAAATATGTAACCTAGGAGTTAACGTGTATACATAAGTCAGCCTATTCCAAAGATAGACCTTATTACAGGAATGATTTATTTAAAATAAAAATTTTAAAAAGACCATTCTGAAAGATGGTACTCTGGTGCCATTAGATGAACTTTTATCTTACAATGTAAAGGAACTAACAATGCATGTACTAAGCATAACAGAAACTCTAAGAAAATGTGACTTAAGAATTTTTTTTTTAATTGTTATGTTTCAGATGATTCTTAGTATTTTTGGGATATCTGGTTATCAGACAAAAATTTTTCAAATAAAAATAAATAAAAATACATCCATAGATAATGCACCAACATAAGCAGCGAAACACTAATGCCAAACTCTGATCAAAGACAAAGTCTTGAAAAATGTGTAAGTCACAGAGGTTTACCTTAAAAAGGAGGTACTCAGGCTGGAAAGTTGGTTAAGCATTTAAGAGCACGGGCTGCCTTATGTGGCACCTAGACTCAGTTCCCAGCACCCACCTGGCAGTTAGCCACTCCCGAGTCCAGTTTTAGAGAATCAGACACCCCTCCTTGGGCCTCCGTGCACATGGTTCACTTGCATACATGCAGTTAACATGCTCATATACATAAAATAAAAATAAAAACCTATAATTTAAAAACTAAAGAGAAAGTAATCAAGACTAATACCAAATTGTAAACAATAAAATTATTTTTGTAAATAATATAATCAATGACTGTAAAAAGTATCCAACAACATACTTTTAAATATTTTATAAAAAGATAAAAAGACTGAACTTCTTTATATTTTTAAACACAAATAAGAGTTTTCCTTTTCTCAGTGTTAATGGCAACATGGACAGAACTGGAAGCCATTGTGGTAAATGAAACAAACTAGGAATAGACAGACAAATCTCACACCTTTTCACTCAGCTGTGTCGACTGAAAAGGCTGCTCTAACAGAGGCAGAGAACAGAACAGTACTAACTAGGTTAGGAAAAAGAGACAGAGGAGAAAATCGTGGTCAGAAATCAGCTACCAAAATACATTTAAAAATAATTAGTTCTAGTGCTTTATAACACAATTGTATAATTGAAGTCTACAAGAATGTATTTATACATTTCAACATAATTATGGAATCCAAAGTTTCCTGCTGTGGTTTGGATTTGGTTTGAATATGTACACCAATACTTTATGTGTTAGATGCTTCAAGCTTGCAATGGCAATGCTAGAAACAATGGGATCTTTAGCATATGCTCTGCATTCTAAAGTAAGATGACTTAGTCACAAGGCACTGTTCTTAAGGAGATTAATACAGTTCCCATAGCACCTCATTTAGCTTTGAAGCAAAATATTGTTACAATGAATGAACAGGATGTTCTATTCCCATTTTATCTGGTTTTTAGTTTTGTCATGTGTTTTTGTCATGATTTCATTTATTATGATGTGGCCAATGGAGTCATCACCATAGGTAAGGAGAAAACTACATTTTTGAACCTCCAAAACAGTGAGCTACTTGGATGCTCTTTCTTACAAATTAGCCAGCCTCGGGTACTTTGTTAGAGTAACAAAATACCAAGATAAATTCTCACAGCATAGAAATAATGAATGCTTAAGAAGATAAGTTAATTATTTTAAATTGATAATTGCATATTGTACTAATACCAAATTGTCAATGCGTACAGATATTGCATCAATTTTGAAAAAATACGCCATGCCCAACTGTAACCTTAAAAACCTATTTAAACACAGATAAAACTGAAACACTGAAAATATTAAACTTTTACATATGTAGACCATAGGTTAATTTCTACCCTAATCCTTAAAAAAGGTTCACAACTAAAATAACCTGATGGAAATTTTGGGAGCAGAGTCCTGTTTATGTCTCCATGACCAAAGGGATATACTTTCCTCACAAAGTATCAAATCACAGATTAAACACAAGGATTAAGAGAATTCTTTAAATTTTTTAACTTTACTCTCAAATATGGCTAAATAAATCTGTGGAAAAACAGAAAAGGAAAGTTGTCAGTCACAGGACACAAACTGTTCACTGACTGGAATGGTTTTCCTGTAGCAATTTTTAAGTGAGATATAAGTCAATTAATATCTCCCAACAATTTTTGGAAGTCATTCAAAGTTTTTAACCCATCTTTTCTAATTTGAATTTTTTAAGGTAAAATATAACTTATGACCCAAATATGAATATGGAGATTTTGTTTGTACCTTTTTAGGAGCTATAATGAGTTCTTGTTCTTTCAGAGCCTGCTGTAAGTGAGTATAGGCTGCCAGTAAAATTTCCAAAAGTATATCATCCATATAATGAGCCATATATGCTTGAGAATAAGTTTGTCTAGTTTCTATAACTGTTTGAGCCATAAATTTTTGACACAGGGTGGGGCTATTTGCCATACCCTGCGGTAGTAGTTTCCATTGGAATCTTTTCATGGGTTTCTTAAAATTTATTGAAGGGACACTAAATGCAAATCTTTTACAATCTTGAGGCCCAAGAGGAATAGTATAAAAACAATCTTTTAAATCTAAAATGATGAGGGCCATTGGTTAGTAGTGAGCACTTTATTTTTATAGATTTTTTTGTTTAAAATATTTTTTTAATATTTTTTTAACATCATTTTTTACCTTTTTATTTTCTTAGTACCATAAGATGTAATAATATTAAGAAATTAATTTTGGAAAAATTACATACAACTGACTAGGAAGCTTGGCTGTGGTGAAGGATTGGACTTAGGTTTCCCTTTTATATCTGGGACACAAGCCTGACTTCTTTTTAGGAGCATTGGCATTTTGTTTATTAGGACATTGCTTCACTTGATGTCCTGTTTGTCCATACCCAAAATAGTTTTTGGGAACATATTATCAAATTGAAGCTTATAATCTTTAGCATAATCACTAACTGAGAAGTTTTTAAGTAGAGGTTGCCATTTATCTTCTCCAAGAATTGTAAACTGTATTAGTGACTTTTTATTGGTGTGAGAAAATACAGAATTCCGTGAGCTAGTTTTGCTATAAACATGTTACATGATAAAATGAATAACCATCTCTGTTAAAATTAGTTTATTGCTTAGTTACTCTCAATAGCATAATGTCCTTACTCTGGGGTTGCTTTGCACAGGGTCAGGTGGCCAGCCTCATCCTGTGTAAACAGGATTAAATCTGAAGTGAGATGGCCAGTCACGTTCCAGAGTCAACCTCTCAGTGTTATCAATATGATTTACACATAGATACAAAAATGTCTGTTTCCCTTAAACTCAGAGTTTGCATGGGACAGAAGAGCTGCTGAGTTCAGTAACTAGCAAGCAACTAAACAAATGAGATGTGGGTGGGAATTGAGCTCACAGCCTTCCATAAAGCAAAGCACCCTAGGGCAAGGTGTGGAGAAAATTAACAAAACCTGTGATCATGGTCCTTTAATGTTCCAAGGCTCTAGCCTCCTTGACCATGAGCATTTTTAAAGATAGAGATTTAACCACGCCCTGTAAATGCTACATTTTTTTGTAAATAATTTTTCTTTAGCTCAGCCTTAGCCTTTGTTTAGGCAACAAATGGTGAAAAATCTTCCTCTCTCAGATATCTAGCTGTTTCATTTTCTCTCTTTTTCTTTGGGATCTCAAGACTATAGAATAACTGCTTGATTTTAGGTTCCATAAAAGCTGGTTCCTCCAGTGGAGTGGAAGGTTTAGCTTTCCTCCTCCACTTGAGGTTCGATCTCAGATCCCATTTGCATTTTTTTTTTCTAAGATCCAAACTATTCCTAATTAAAGCCCCAAAACCAAAGGTAGCCACCGGGACCCCACTTGGTCCATGAACATCACAATCCCGAAGTATTCTTTCTATTCTCTTCCATTCATTTTATTTTCATTTTACTTTTTAATTTCCTACTTTAGAGAACCAATTTCCTGCTACTTGCTACCAATGCTAGGAAAGATCTTATCCTTCCACTAGGCCACCACATTAGGTAAAAAACAATTAAGAAAAAGAAGAAAAAGAAAGAAGAAAAAAGATCACAACCTACTACAATATGGGTTTACAACATCACTACTTATAAGCCAATCGCCCATCATACATACTCCATACTTACAAAACCATGAGCCCCCACAATCACACCCACAAACTAGTAAACTTACGAGACTTAATCACTCAGCACGTGTTTCTCACATCCATGAATATAAACTAGTTATCTATCTAACACATAAAATCATACCTATAAACATATGGGTCTACATCATTACAACTTACAAACTAATTATTTAATACATATATTCTCCTCCTGTTAAAGGACCCTCCTCTCCCCATAGGGGGCAGAGGGTTTGGAGGACGTGGTCCCGGTTCCAGAGACCACTTTTTAAGTTTTTTCTTTAGGGTATTTATTTCTTTAGTCATCTGTTCCTTCTTATTTTTTATAAAATTCTTGTTTTTTATAAAATCCTGGGCAGCCTTATGTTTCATGCCAGTGCCCTGTCTCCGTAAAAGTGAAACCAATAGATCTGTCACCAGACCATGAGAGCCCATTGCTCCCATTTATAGTCACCCCTTACTTTAATTTGAAGTGCTGGCCAGCCTTTCGGGCCTTCCTTCAGCTTCTTCCTTCTTTCTGGATATCTCGTTGGGAACCTCCACTTATAGCGGTCTGGCAGTACAACTGTGCCCGAGTCTATCAGGCGAGGGCTGAGGAATGAAAGACACACAAGACATACAAGACATACAAACACACAAGACACACACAACACAGACACCAAAAATGGTGGGGAAGCTTCTGTTTTATTCCACCAAGATGCTCAATATATATACATCCAGTAGATGCCAATGATTTCCTACAGGAAACTCCATGGAGGGTTTGGGAGGGGACAAAGGTTCAGGCCCCCTGGGAGCATCCGAGTATGTGACCACACCTGGTTAACAGTTGCAGTTAGGCCTCTAAAGGTCAAGTTGTCCTGAGCAGCTGCAGCTGACAAACCCAAGCTAGTTCCTGGCCGGGAACCTAACAGGGAAAAAGGCATGTGGGGAAGCCAGGCCCTACACTCAGAGCCATGCACAGACACATAAAGAAAAATAATGTGCTTTTTAATGTAAACTTAGGAGACTCAGTAATCTCCTGAAACATGCCATTATATTTGCATGTGACAATTAACATATCAACACTAACAAATCCTGAAGGTGATCAGTCTCTGGCTTGAGTTTCCCCAGGAGTTGTTTGTGAACCTTTCTAGGTGGAGGTACTGTGAGTCGCTGCACATGGTTAAGGATTTTTCAATGTTGTAAGTGTCTTTCTGTCAGCCATGGTCCTGTGAGTAACCCCTCACCCATTCTTCTGTAAGTAACTGCAGTCAACTCACTAAACTGGACTTCGGTAGAATCATATCTTTTGAGTGTCATACTCTGTGCCTTAATAGACAGGGCACCATCTGTCCATGAAAAGATCTGAGGTTCAATATACAGAGGTTTTGAGTCCTTCCCCCGGTCAAGGTATGGAGGGTGCAAGTCCCATCAGAAGTCCCAATTATGTGTACTATCAATGAAAAAGGCAGCTACATATGTGACATAACTGTCAATTATGTAAAAGGAACTTTTTTCAACATTCTAAGACATGATTTCTCATTTAGAGTAGTGGAATTCTGCCTCGAGAATGTGAAACCCAGTTTCACACCCATGGTGGCTGACAGTTTTCAGTAACTTCAGTACTAGGAAATCCAGCATCCTCTTGTGACCTCTAGGGCATTGTACAACACAGGTGTACTTGCATACATGTGGGCACTACACTCATACATACAAAATAAAAAGAAGAAGCAATTGTAAATTGAGCTTGAGTAAAGTACTTCTAGCAGTGTATACATTATTTCTTCCATAAGCACATAGAATGGGTTCATTTCTAATCTTAACAAGTTGTGACCTCATCGGTGAATTTATGCTCAGCAGGAGAATTTATTACTCTCAATGCCTCTTATTAGTTAGGGTCACAGGGGTTATCCTCTGGTTACCTGTGTGAGTTTTGAATGGATTGGTAGACTTTCAGAATGAGAACTGTTCATAAAATCCCATAGAGTTTGTATGTTATTTACACTAGGTGATGTTTCATTTATGGTCTTGCAGTTGTAGCCAATGTTAAATTTACTGCTGTGGTCAACATTTAAACATTGTGAGCAGAAATTTCTAAGGACAGGCAGACTCTTGCATGCTAATTGCTTTCTGTTCTGTTCATCAGGTGGACAGACTTTCTTAAGAGAGAAAGTAGACCTCCACTATAGAAAGAGAATGGGGGCAGAGAAGCAGCATATCCTGTGTCCTGTGCCCAGTAGTGAGAGGCGCGTCCCTCCAGTGCTCCTTCCTTTCAGAACCACTCAAGCTTGCATTAGAGTTTCTATGTATGGAGCAAAATGTGTGAATAGCATAGGATTGTATGATCATATTATCAAGTGTGTCTGTGGAATATTTAGGATTCTTTGACATTTGAAGATGTTGCTGTGACCTTCACCCAAGAAGAGTGGGCTCTGCTGGATCCTTCTCAGAAGAAACTCTACAGAGATGTGATGCTGGAAACATGCAGGAACCTCACTGCTATAGGTAAGAATATCATCTTACCTTTCCTTAGTATATTGAGGAGCAAGTGTTCCTTGGTATTGATGTGCTTCTGTGATTTGAAATACTGACAGGGGAGAACGTGGTGTATAAATCGGGCATGATTCATATACTCTAAAGCTAAAAACTAAGTTTTCAGTTATTTCCAATCCATCTAAATTTTCTCCTACTAAATTTTAGGAAACAGTTGTGAAGATAAGAGTGTTAAAGACCAGTATAAACGTTCTGGAAAAATTCCAAGGTAATTGGAAAACAGTAGCAATGTTTTTTTGAAGAATTCTTAAAAGATTGATATTTTTTATTCATGTGCGTGTGTAGGGGTGTATTTTTGTGTACGTATGTCTTTCTGTCTGTCCGCCTGTCTTTCCACCTTTACAAACCTGTGTGCATGAGCACAAGGTAGTCAGATGCTGGATCATGGAGCTGGAATTACAAGATTTTGGGAGCTACCTCTTATGGGTGATGTCACACAAATACTGGTTTTCTTGAAGACCAGCAACTGCGCTTAACAGCTGAGCCAGCTCTCAAGTCACCCATTGAGGGTATTCTTATATGAGTATTTATGAATAAAGAATAAACACTATTTGGTTTATTTAATCACTAAGCAATGTAACATATACCTCAATTTAAGTATCCTATTCAGTGTTTGCAAGGCATTTCACATGCAGATACTGCAAGGAACTCACATTAACAAACATCACTGTTTTTATCACAACCCTGAGAAAATCATAATGTAGAATTATCAGTGAGTTTCCAACAATACAGGTTTGACAGAATACATATACTTTTACCTAATTTGGGAAGCAGTATGTGACATATACTTTGTAATAGTAGTAAATTGACTTTTATTAATATCCTTGTCATTTTTCCAGAAGTTCCATATTTGAGACATTCTGTGTGCAAAAAGAAGATCATCAGGATGTAGAAACTTTCAATTGTATATCAAATGCCAATATGATTATGAAAATTTCTAGTGACCTAACCTCATGTGAAAAGAAAGTATGTGGAAAGATTTCCATGTGTCATTCAACGTTTAACAACCGTCCTACCTCTCACTGTCAGTACAAATCATATGAGCATGAAGACTATGGAAGCAAGCCAGAGTACTCTGACACTCTCACAAACTGTCAAAGACATATGAAAACTCCCAATGTGAATGGACCTTCTGAAAATAAGACATTTTTAAATTCTCTTGATTTCCAACATTTCTTGGTAATACATCAAGAAAAAGATGGAGCAAATATCCTCGATCTATGCAAAGAATCTAAAAACGCCTCTAACTTTGTCAGCTCACTTCACACATCTGGAAGAACTGAAACTATAAGAAAGCATTATCACTGTAATATACGTGGGAAACATCTGAGTTCTTCTACTTCTCTCCGAAGTCATGAAAGAATCCATAGTGATGAAAAAACCTATGAGTGTAAACAGTGTACTTCCTTTCAGTTACATAAAAAAAGTCATACTCCAGAAAAACCATCTGCATGTAAACAATGTGGTAAAACCTTTAGATATAATACTGATCATCAATGTCATGACAAAACACAGACTAGAGAGAAACCCTATTCATGTAAACAATGTGGTCAAGCCTTTATGTGGTACAGTTACCTTCAAGAACATGAAAATATTCATACAGGAAAAAAGCCATATGAAAGTAACCTATGTAGTAAAGCCTTTAGATGTCACCGATATCTTCAATTACATGAAAGAATTCATACTGGAGAAAAACCATATGAATGTAAGCAATGTGGTAAAGCCTTTAGATATCGTTCTGGTCTTCAAAGACATAAAAAAACACATACTGGAGAGAAACCCTATGCATGTAAAGAATGTGGTAAAGCTTTTGCACGGAACAGTAACCTTCAAGTACATGAAAGAATTCATTCTGGAGAAAAACCATATGAATGTAAGCAATGTGGTAAAGCCTTTAAACAACAAAGTCACGTTCAAGTACATGAAAGAATTCATACTGTAGGAAGAACATATGAATGTAAGCAATGTGGTAAAACCTTTAAATGCCACTGGTATCTTCAAGTACATGAAAGAATTCATACTGGAGAAAAACCATATGAATGTAAGCAATGTGGTAAAGTCTTTAGATATTGTTCTAGTCTTCAAAGACATAAAAAAACACATACTGGAGAGAAACCCTATGCATGTAAACAATGTGGTAAAGCCTTTGCAAGGAACAGGTGCCTTCAATTACATGAAAGAATTCATTCTGGAGAAAAACCATATGAATGTAAGCAATGTGGTAAAGCCTTTACACGTAGAAATAGTCTTCAAAGACATAAAAAAACACACACTGGAGAAAAGCCATATGATTGTAAGCAATGTGGTAAAGCCTTTAGATACAGATCTGATCTTTCAAGACATAAAAAAACACACACTGGAAAGAAACCCTATGCATGTAAACAATATGGTAAAGGCTTTTCAAGGAACAGTTGCCTTCAAGTACATGAAAGAATTCATACTTTATGAAGACCATATGAATGTAAGTAATGTGTTAAAACCTTTAAATGTTACAGTTACCTTCAAGTACATGAAAGAATTCATACTGGAGAGAAACCATATGAATGTAAGCAATGTGGTAAGGCCTTTAGATATAGTACTGATCTTCCAAGACATTAAAAAAAACACACATACACACACACACTGGAGAGGAACCCTGTGCATGTAAAGAATGTGGTAAAACCTTTACATGGAACAGTTACCTTCATGAACATGAAAGCATTCATACTGGAGAAAAGCCATATGAATGTAAACAATGTGGTAAAACCTTTAGATGTCACAGTTATCTTCAAACACATGAAAGAATTCATACTGGAGAGAAACCCTATGCATGTAAAGAATGTGATAAAACCTTTACTCAGTGGAGTCACCTTCAAGTACGTGAAATAATTCGTACTGGTGAAAAGCTTTATGAATGTAAAGAATGTGGTGGAGCCATTACATGTCATCATTATCTTCATTTTCATGAAAAAGTTCATACTAAAGAAAGACCATATGCATGTATACAATATGGTAAAACCTTTAGATGTCATAATTATCTTCACTTACATGCAAAAATTCATACTGGAGAAAAACATGAATGTAAACAGTGTGGTAAGGCCTTTCCATTTCCTAATTCCTTACTGTTAAATGAAAGAAGACGTACTGGAGAAAATATGAATTTACAATGAGATAAAGCCTTTTCATGCAAAGTCATCATTTACATGAAAAATTTCATGCTGGAGGAAAACTATATGAATGTAAAAATGTAGTAAGGGCTTTTTCTAGTTCCTCACACTGCATGAAAGGGCTCATACTGAAGAAAAACTGTTTGAATGTAAAGAATGTCATCAATCTTTGTGATATAACAGTAATCTTCAAAGCACTGAAAAAAAATCCAGAAAACACATACTGAAGAGAAACCTGGTGCATGTAAAGAATGTGGTAAAGCCAAACCATGATCCAGTCACCTTCAAGTATATGAAAAAATTCCTGATGTAGAAAAAGACATATGAATGTAAACAATGTAGTTAAACGTTCAGATGTAATTGTTACCTTCACAGACAAAGAAACACACACAGAATTGAAACCCTATGATGTAAACTGTGGAAAAAGCCTTTAGATAGTCCAGTCACCTTCATGTACATGAAAAAGTTCATACCTGAGAACAACTATATGAAATAATGTGATAAAGCCTCTAGTTGTCACAGATCTCTTCAGTTACATGGAAAAGAACCCTGTGAATGTAAAAAATGTGATGAAGACAGAAGAAACCTTGTGATATTCACAGATGACAAGTTCATACCAGATAAAACCTGTGAATAGGAACAGTGTGGAAAAGCATTTGGACATCACAGTCATGTTCATTTGTATTAAAATTCACATTAGACCAAAACCCAATAAAAGAAAGCAATGTAAATCCCACATACTCTACATTTAAATTACGTGAAAAGATTCATACAGGAGGAGAACCCCGGGAAGGCAAAGAATTTGGAAACCTTTACATTTCAAAGTATCGTAAAGTTACAAGAGGAATCGAATTCTGGCAAAAAACCCTGTATGTATGAACAAGGCCTCTAGTTGTTAAAACTCCCTAAATAAATGGCAAAGCAGTTTCAAAGCACAGTACTCTTTTCAAAATGAAATGACTCATGGTAGAAAATTCTGAGAAATGTAAAATTGAAATGTTGTTAATATTTTATATGAATTCACTTCAAATGTGGACAAGATTGCACTCTCCAACCTCTAAGAATCTAAAAAACAGGGGTAAGGCCTGAGTTGTCGCAGTTCCCAGCAGTAATAGTGTTGTGTGAGCCTTTTCTTTGGGATACCTGAGCAAATGTCGACTCAGCAGAGATAAGAAACTAATACCATAAAAAAGTGATTCTACTAAAGTCCAAGTAAGTCCAATTAAGTGAAGTGACTGTTTTATTGGGGTTACTTACAGGAGCATGGACAATCACAGATCCATCAGTGCATAAAACGTATCTAGGCTAAGTGCTAACTCATGGAAGCTACGATCTTGCTAATTTCTACACAAATGGCATGCAGCTTGTTTAGTTGGTGGATTTTTTTTCACAGGTATTTAGTGCTTCTATAGCCGTATGGTTTGGCCTTGGGAATTGTGTACTGAACTGGTGCTCCACTGGCCAAAGCCTTGCAAAATGGACTGGGCATTCAGCTTCACGTACTTGATGGACTTCTGGGGCTTTGTCAAAAGGGAGGGACAGAGAGAATTAGCTAGCTCTCGAAACTAGCCAGTGACCATAGTTATGCTTTTGGGAGGGAATGAAGTGTGAGTGGAAGAAGCTGAGAGGAGAATGGCCCCCTTGTACTGTTGGGTGACTGGCAGCATTTCACGGAGTCCCCACAGAAATGTAGAATTTGCAGTATGGCCTCAGTAAGGCCTTCCCCATCTACTAATTTCTGTGTGAGTAACCCAAATAAACTGGTTTCCCAAACTGTAGTTTATTGAAATCATACTTCACTTTGTTGTCAGGGATCTAGAGAAAGTGCTTGTTTTTGTGTTTGTGTTATGAGGGTATACGATGACGGGATCTCTTTTGAACTCTAGGTAGTAAGTTCAAGTTAATGTGTTCTATGGAATGTTTTATGCACTCAGAAAAAAATTCTCCTTACTGTTTTATGCTGGAAGAATGACGAGGATAGATTTTTATCAGGAATCGGTTTTCCTCTCATTGCTGTTAATAATTTGGCAATGACTTGAGTAGTTCTTCATTCTTTATCTTCTGGTGGAAAAAAAAAGGGAATAGAAAACTTTCAAACAATATTCCTTCCTTACACATCAAAATCTGTCATTCATTAGAAAACGTGTGTTTGCCCGACAGTGTGGCTTACTTGAAAATGATCTGGGTATTTCTCTGAGCTAGTCAGGTGTTCTCCAGCAGTCTAAACAGGATGGGACCAAGACCCAAGGAGACCGGATGAGAATCAGAAATAAATCTGTCTTTAGATTTTTACTTTATGTCTATACGTGTTTAGTCTACATGCATCCAGTTACCTATGTCATGCAATATAGAGTACAGTGAATTGGATCCTCTGGAACTTAAGTTAATTCAACAATTTGTTACCAGGAATGAATCCTGGGACCTCTGCAAGAGCAGTCAGAATTCTTAACTGCTGACTTCGCTCTCAAGACCCAACAGAAACAAATTCTAATTCAAGAATAAAAGGAAGTTCTCTTTACAGAATCCTCAAGCCAGCGCCACTGTTTGTGGTGCAGTGTTAAAAATGGGAATGAGACAAGAGCATTCACGTGATGATTTCCACCAGATGTGTGCTGGAGGTGCTGACCAGTGCTCAGTCACCTGCTAAGTAACTAAAAGCAAGATTTTATTTGAAGGCCAGAAATATTAGTGGAATTGTATTTCTATTGATATTACATAAATGTGGAAATTCAGGTGAGTTAATGATTAACAATTGTACATAACTGTACCAGTAAAGAAAAATCCCCACCAAACTATACTTAAATCTCATTCATAAGTCATCAATGAAATTTAAAATTTGGAGATTTTCTGCATCACAAATATTTAAATACTCTCATGCGTAGATGCTCTAAAATATTCTGACAATAAAATATAGAATGATATTCATAAAATTATAATATTAAGAAGTGGTTGGCTAGAATACATACATTGAAAGAAATATAAATGTAATGATGTTGGGTATTTCAAATTTAATCTACTAAATTGATCTTGATGTGACCAAGATTCCAATGTTTCTTGTGGAAATTATAACTTGCTCTAGTACTGGAGAAGTTCCTCAACTCAGCCATTATATGCATTTACCTGGACTAAGCAAATGAAGGAATCACTGCATGTTCCTCAGTAAGGAGTTCTCTTTGAAAGAATACCCAGGAAATTCCTTCCAGAAGTTCAACTTGGAAATAGGAGGTAAAGTGCTTTGTCTAGGAGATGAAAATATGCTCTCAGAAATGTATCACATAAGAAAGGAGAGAAAGCAGTCGTGGTCCATAAAGAAGACCAAAAGTATTCATTGATATTTCCCCCCTGTAACATTCTTGTACTTGGTGTGAAGTATAAGGGTCTATTTGACTCAGTGAGCCCATTGAGACACACTGTGTGTCATCTATGCATAAAGGAGAAGCACTGAAGCTGGATTGTGACACTTGGCATTTCTCTCTAAACATGGAGAAGTCTGTGAAGTATGCCAGAAGTCAGTAAAGGTACAGGCCCCACAACCTCAATGAGTGAACGTTCCAGCTTATTAAGACCCCTGGGACCAGCTTTGGCAGGGAGAGTCCTGAGTCTCACTGTACTCACAGCTGGGATTCTTGTTCTCTTTGTGAAGCAGAGACATCTGCATTGTCAAGGCCAGTGACCATGGCCTCAGCACATTCTCCTCATCTCCTCACCTGTTGTCTCTGCTCCTTACTCTGCATTGGCCTTCCAAACACATATACCTCTATCCCCTGTCATACAAGTCTGGAGTTCTGTTTAGTCTGGCTATTTCCACTTTCTTAGCTAAACTATGACTATGATCTGATATTTAATGTCATGTGTCAGAGAAGGATAAGATAGCTGCTGCTCTGAGGGCTTCCTAAGTTCACCATCCATGTCTGATACCTTGTCGAACTGTTTTTGGCATGTGGATGGGGAACTTTTCTGAATGCACACTCACAATGTGGTTACATCATTACCATATACGTACATCGCATATAGGGCTCACTCATCACACTTTACATGGTCCTGGGATGCCTGAGTACAGTGACCATTGTGACCGTCAGTGTGGTTTTCCTGAGTAGTAATCTACAAAACACATTCAATGAAGCCTTCTGCATGCTGTAGTGTCTGCTTCACCTTACTCTCTGTGTACCACAGAGGATGGAGAGGGAATACGGATTTAGCTTGCCTCAAACCACATATGCCCAAGTCATTACAGTAGCGTGACTTCTCCCCCTTTCTGTGGTAACAGAATAATGTTATGTGAAAGCACTATTTAATACATTGGTCGTAACATCATAGAAACATAGGTCTCAGTGTGGGGAGATGTCTGTAAAATAATTCAGATGCTATTTGGATGACAGTATTAGTCTTTTCATGGATGAACAAAGGGGAGGAGCATTGTCCATGAACTCCCAGAGCTACATAGACGCCAGTGATAAGTTATTTACTTTGAGATACTAAGGTGGGGTTTTCTTCCTTTTTCGGTTTCCCTCAACATTTGTTAGTAGGATAGAAGCCCTGCATAAATGGTATCACCAGCTGCTTTTCTTGTGTTTTAGAAAATAAAAATTAATTGAAATATGTTGTTTCAATTAGGGCTTCATTAGATGTCCATCACTCTCCCTCCTCAAATACTATTGTAACTATAAGGAATTGTCGAAAAGGACAGGGCACTACCCTTTAAGTTGCCATGGGAAAATCATCCAGTTTTCATTCCTCATTCTCAATGGTTACGGATGTAGAAAGGAGAAATTTGAATAAGAGTAAGATGTTCCTTGCCCTGGAATTCTAAAAGAAGGCCAGAAATGTTTCGGCAAAGTTGATGCAGCTTCTTAAGGGAAACGAGAGCTCGCAGGAGTCTTTAGCACTTGGTTAGGAACTTGGAATGGCTACTACAGGAGAAGCTCTGCAGTGAAACTTTCAGTGTGTGACCTCAGAACTGTATGATTTAGCAGACTTTGGCCTCCTACCAGTTCCAATATATATTGTCTCTGCCTAGAATTTTTAGAGATGAGATGTTAGTGATGCACTGAGAGGCAGTGAATATAAAGGACAGATTTACATTCACAGTTTAGATGAGATTAATGCCATACCTGTTCATTACATAGAGTGAGCTCACACACATTTTGAACGGCATTGCTTACTTAGGCCAAGGATAATTTCTATGAGTTTCACTGTGAAAAGGAAACCCAAAATGAAAATCTATGACATCAGAAACTTAACCCACAGCCTTAGCAAAGATCTCCCAACCACTGTATACACAGAAAGAACAACCTGGAAAATAATACACACCAATGAATCAAATATAAGAAATTTTAGCACATACTATTAAATAACATTTGATTAATAAACCATTTGTAATTGAATGTCAATATAAGGAACCATACATTGTTGTGTGCATGCACTCACTCATGGTTAGAAGTGTGGTATGCATGTAAAAACATGCTTGTTGGTCAGAGCACAGACAAGCTCAGTTGTCCTTCCTCACCTTTCTTTAAACCAGGCTTTTTCTATTGTCCAGTGTGTTCACCAGTTTATATGGACCTGGGTGTCCAGATATTCTTCTGCTTTTCCATCCTACAGCATCATGGGCATGTTGGAGTTGGCTTTGTGCACTGCTGTGTCTGGGTTTATTTGGACTCAAGTCTCAAGTTTCAAACATGTCTTGAACTCTTAAATACTGACCATCTGAATGACACACGTTTTGAGGATGCTCTTGACATTGTAATGGCTTAGAAATTGCAGAATTACTCTAGTGAATAACATTGAGTTATTTTAGACACTGATAAGTGCTTTTTTGACCCAAAGGAAACGCAAGTCAATGTCAGAAAATGATTATATCCTTTATAAAAAAAGAAATTTGGTAAAATTTTATCCTTTTACTGCATTCTTTTCTTCAAACAGATGATTTTCTTCATAATAGCGGTCAAGGACTTATGTTTACACTCCACAGGTCAAAGACCAATAACACGTAGACTTTTCTTCTTTTTTCAAGGACACAATGTTTGCGGTGCTCAATAGAATTATATTCAATGTCTTAGTTTTATTTTTGTGTGTGTGGTCCCTTCTCTGATTTTCTAAAACATGGACTCACACTTGATCTTCAGAAACAAGTTTCAGTGAGAAGACTGTAACCTCAGTGAACTACTGTAAGGTACTGAAGCTAGGACACATTCTGTCTATTCAGTTATAATATCTAGGTGGGACTTTGAGGAAACACCGCTCAGGCCAAATCTTCTATTTTTATTACATATAAGGGAAATGGTTGTAGTAACTCTGGACTAAGGCTGAGAACATCAGCTCTTAAGTTTCAGGTTTCCCAAAAATGTGTGCTATACAAATGTGTTTAGAAAAGAAGCTGCTTAATTATTTAGACAGAGAATAAAGCCTCAATATTCAGAGAAAATCAAACAGTACCTGTGATATCAAAAGGTACCTGAGATGTTTCGGTGGCCATCTGTAACAGTTTGTGCAGAGATCCTACCATCAAATCTTGGGAAACAGTATCCTCATGCTCAGCCATCACTGGATATGAAGGCACATCCTCACATTAAAGAAAGTCACAGTGTTCCTCAGCAGTGAGGGATGGGGACAGCCTTTTCTGTTTTAGAATTCCATCACGGCGGTGCTTCTCCACTGCTATATTACACCTATGCTCTCCACTACCCCTCTTGAACCTTCTCTTCATGTGTGGGATTCTATGATCTAGCAGATATGGACCAGTCAAGGAAAATAATTTTGGAGGTGGGAATTTTCAACTGGGATTTTTGTTGTACTTGTATTTGCCTGGCTTTCTGGATGGTCCCAGTTAGCCAAATGTTCCAAAACCCAAAATTATAAGTGATGCCTGGAGTAGACTGATTAGTGTAATAAGTACATAGTAATAATCTACTTTTCCTAGGATGTTTTATATGAATGATCCTTGCATTTTGCTTTTCTAAACATCTCTTTAACTTGTGGAGACATGCAGTTAGAGCCAGAAGTTTTATGATTTTGTTTTCACTTTTCCTTGTTTCCATTTCAGAATAATGTGTGTGCTAGGAAAATATTCAATTTGATCGAAGAATCAGTAGTGTTTTCTCCTCAATTATCCAGTTCCAGGGAATCTAACACCCTCCTCTGTCCTCTTTAGGCACTGCAGATCATGGGTGCACTTACATACTTAGAGGCAAAATACCACCCAATGCAAAATAAAAGTACATTTAAAAAATTTGTATGTGAACACAAGCAAAACATGTTACCCATTCTGGAGACCTTTTTATTTTCTCAATGAAATGAAGGTGAGCCAGAAAGATGGCTCAGCATTTAAGAGCACTGGCTGCTCTTACAGAAGACCTGGGTTCCTTTCACAACATCCACATCGTTGCTAAAAACCATTCATACCCCCAACAGCAGGGGAACTGATGCCTTCTTTGGTCCTCTGTGGGCTTTGCACAACACATGTGCATGTACATACATGCAGGCCATATACTCATACACACAAATAAAAACAAAATTATTAATGAAAACAAATTTAGCTAACCAGTTTGTTTGAAATTTAATCTCCTTAATAATACAAGTTGGAAACTTTTTATTCAAAGAAATTTATTTCTGTGGTGTAGTGTATGTGGTACTGTTGTGCCCAGGTTATAGAATCCTCTCAAAAGACCACCAGGGAGGTCAAATCTGATGCAAGCACAAAGGGTCTTTAGAAACTCGAGGTCGGTCCACAGTCTGACACACCGACACAGGGGGTGATAAGACAGTGGCCCTGAGTGGAGGGTAAGGTGATGTTTTATAGGGTTAAAACACAGGGTTTGGACCCACCTCTGTAATTCTGATTCTGTGGAAGGAAATGGGAACTGCTCTCCAATCAGAAGAATTAGGGGTTTACTTACAAAGTAAGTCACCAGGGAGAGGGAAGCCATATAGTGGAGAGTCCAGCATATTGAACAGAAGAATTACAGCCTGATCTCCAAGCTGCACCATGGCTCCTCAGCACTTCCTGCTTCCTCTTTTTCCACTGCCCGCCTCCTCAAGTCCCAGATTGTTTGGAGAGTGGTAGAATCTATTGGTTCCCTTCCTGTCAATATTATCCTGCAGGCTGGTCTTCTGCTGAGAGGGAGAATAGCTATAATTCCATCTAGGCATGTCCAGCCAGTGTCCAGCCATCCAAACACAGAGAAATTCCAGCTGCAATCACTCTGCAAGTGTCCAGGGAGCTGCCACAGCAGGTAAAGGACTTGTCACACTAACGTGATGATCTGGATTTGTTCCCAGAACCCGGAAAAAGCAGAAAACAGAGTACAAAAAACAAAAAGTTGTTCCCCAGACAATTGTGACATGAAGAAGCTCGCATACATACAAATTATAGAGAAAATTGTATTTTCAAACTCAGGTCATCATTATTGGCAGCCTGATCCTTAGTGACCCATGACATAATTCAAAGCTACCCTCAAATTAATTCCTTACAAACATTGGTGACCTATAAGATAAACACTATTAAAATAAGTTCCCATCTCCAATATCAGTCTTAACAAAATAACATGTAATGCCGCAGCAGTATGTCAGATATGGAGACTGATCAGAAAGAAATCATAGATGGCCAGGTCTTCCCCCCCCCCCCAATGTCTTTTCCACAAAATCTGTACAAAGCTATTGCCTTTGTGAACGTCACCTCCAGATCAGTATACCTTACCCTGTAGGTGAATCCAAAATGAAACTATGTTTCACTTTTATGAGGCAGAAATCCATTGTGCTAAATGGGATGCCATGGCTTGGAGTGTTCAGAAAAGTTCTTTTCACATACCTGGCACACATGCCTTTTTCATTAGCTCTACACATAATTGGGACATATGATGAGCCTTGCATCCTCCATACCGTGATCTAGGGGAAGGACTTAAAATCTGTATAAATTTGAACCTTAGTCCTTTTCATAGTCAGGTGGTACCAGGTCTATTCATGCCAGAGAATGACACTGACAAGAAATGAATCTACTACAGTCTAGTTTAGTGGGTTTACTGCAGAAGAACGGGTGAGGCCTGACCGGATCATGACTGACAGAAAAAAAAAAGCTGTATCATTGAAAACCCTCCACAGAAGGAGTAATGCCTCACAAGATGACTCCACCTACAAAGGTTCCTGAAGAAATATTGTGAAACTTCATTGACAGAGAGTCAGCATCTTAAGCATTCATTGGTGTTTATGTGTTAATCTTTACATGTATATATAATGTTGGTGAGGGTACTGTGAACATTGCTTCAGAAGATTACTGAGCATCTAATGTTACATTAAAAAGTGCACAGTTTTTCTTTATGAGTATGGCCATGACTCTGAGTGAATGGTTTGTGTGTTTAGTTCCCTAAGAGACCAGAAGACCATGTGAGATTCTAGAGAATGGAAGTGAGAAGGAGCTGTGAGCCCTAGACATGGTTCCTAGAATCTGAACTCCACATCTCTAGATGAGCAGCAAGTGCTCTCAAATGCTGAGCCAATTCTCCAGTCTCCTAAGTGTACTTTTTAAGTTTCATAAACCTCTGTATTCCCTTCATTAGAAAATACTAATATAAAAGATATACCTCTGAAACACTCCAACCATACCTCAGGCCTTGAAGATCTTTGTTGTTGTTCACTTTTCTGACCGAGCCTCTAAGCCTCTATTTGTATCCATCTATGATCTGGTGACTTCTATTACAAAGAAAAAAGGGGTAACAGGGGAGACACTTGTTCAGCCTGGCCTACAAGCAATCTACAAATTCGGTCTAATCTCTATTAAAATTACAAATCAATCAACGTCCTAATAGCCAGAATCTTATAAAGGCAAAAGTAGGGAATCCACTGGAATTACCAGGCACAGGAAAGGACTTTCTGAGCAAGACTCCTATGACACAGGCATTAAGTCCACAGTTGACACCTGTACCTCATGAAACAAATGAGATTCTGCAAAGCAAAAGACTCTATCATTCAAGTGTACAGGCAACCTCCAGAATGGTCAAGACTCTTTACCACCTATATATCTGACTCAAGGTTGATATCTAGAACCACAAAATCTAAAGATCAAAAAACAAAAACAAAAACAAAAACAAAAACAGATCACAACTTGAGGCAAAGAATTGAACCGATAGTTTCCAAAGATGAAAAACAACTGACTGAGAAATACTGAGACATTGTTCAACATCTTGAACCCTCAGGGAAATGCAAATTAAGACAACTACACTTTTCATCTCACCCCAGCCATAATGCCTAAGATCAAAAGAAATGAAGACAAATACTGGCATGGAGGTGGGGAAAGGGTGACATTTATTCACGGCTGCTGGGATTCAAAATGGTGCATCCAACTAGAGAAATAATTGAGAAGATTCCTCAGAAAGGGAAAAATACAACTCCCACGAGATCCAATCATATCACTCTTGAGACTATACCCAGCAACTCTATATCCCACTACAGAGATCCCTGTTCAACCATGTTCACTGCTGCATCATTCAAGCCAGGAAATAGAAACAATCTTGATATGTATACACTGTTGAGAAGACAGTGAAAATATGGAACATTCATATCAGATGTTGACTAAAAGAGAGACTCACAACTGACCAATGTGTAAGAGACTCCAGACTGCTTATCCCAGAATAATCCACCTGTATTAAAGTTTGGCCTCCCAAGGCTCATGGACCATTATGCAAGATAGACCTGGATGGTTCTCGGAGTCTGAGGTGGTAGAATACCGCACGGAAGGATTTCCAGACAGCTGGGCAATTATCCATCTGATCTCACAGCAGTGGGGACACATGCACAAGTCCCCACGTAGGTTTAACTGGGACAAAATCCCAGCATAGAAGAGCGGACATGCATAGGAAACCCCAAATCTAGCTGAGGAAGCATTGGCAAGCATTAGCTGCTGAGAGGGGAAGATTCAGTCTTCTTCAAGTAGTAACTGTGGGTATCTGAACCAGCCGTCAGAGGATGAGCACACGTGGAAACAAGTTTGACTGTGGAAAAAAATATATACTGGAGTGTGTGAAATCGAGCATAGTGAGGTGATGAGGAGGTGCTCAGAGGGGAAAGGGCCGAAATATGAAACAAACATACTGTAAGAATTTGAGAAATTCAGTTGTGAAAATTTTTATTAATGATTTATAATTAAAGTACATCACTTCTTCCTTTAATAAAAAATAAAAATTAAATGTATGTAAAGGAAAGGTAATAATAAAAGACATAATATGGGGAAGGGATGAGCATGGAAGGCCTGGAGGTCTGTGGGCTAATGAATGTGATCAAAAAGACGTTTGATCAAAAAAGCATGAACTTCTGGAATCAATAGACATTATACATATTCATTCTGACTCATATGACTTCCTACTTTCTGATGGCCAATTGTTTTCTCATCTATACTGTTCCTTTATGACTGACCACTTTCCTCCCTACTTTGCAATCTGTGTGGGATCTCTTTAATTCTGGAATAAGAAGCCAAGAACTCAGACACACTCATCTCAGGCCCTGAGGGCCCTAACATAAATAATGCTTGAAAGAAAATTCAAGCATGAATGGGAATGGCAGAAACAAAGAAAGCAAATGTCAGTCATTTGACTTCCCATGTTCGAAAATGCAGAAAAGCACAGGAAATGACAACTGGAAAATAAAATTACAGACAGGAAGTCAATAGACAACACTGATCATCAGAACACTGGTTCTTTGCAAAACGTCAATAAGAACCCCCGGGCACAGCGGCTCACACTTGTAATCTCAGCACTCTGCAAACGGAGGAAGGAGCATCACCATGACCTCAAAGAAAGACTGGTTAACAAACACACACATATATGTATTATTTTCATTTATAGTGTGTGAAGAGACATAATCCATCTGGGTGGGGAAGCATGGCTAGCTGTTTACACAGCTCAGCAATCAGGAAGCAGGGCTTAAGAGGAGCAGAGGAAGATCTATTAGGTTAGACCACGGGGATGACACAGTCTCTGGACCTCCTAAAGCAGGCACTCACCTCTCCTGCAGTTTCAGCTCTCTCTGACCATTCATAAACTCGTTTCTTACAGACTCATCATGAATGCCGCCACTGGGACAGACCGTGATGTTCATAATGGCTCTCAGAATGAGCATAAGCGCAAGTCTAACCGTAGTTTGGGGGGGTATAGTTCCTTCATTCTATCCCATGGGATCAGGTCATTTTCTCCCCAGATGTTGGCACATGCCAGCCCTTCCCAGGTCTGTACTTGCCATGGGGAAATCACTACTAACAGCTAACTGGACGAAGAAGTGCACCGTGGCCTTCATCACACCCAACATCCACCTTTCCCTTAATAATCAGTATGCCTTTTGTAAGATCTGATTTAAGAGCTCTGCTTGCCTGACACCATTCCTATGGTACAAGGGGCATCATGTAATGTGGACACAGGAATGGGTGGACACTTGGGTTTATCCTTTACTGTCAGTCGAGTTAGTCATTGGAGTATAGCCTATCTCAGACACCCACAAATTCCTTAATGACCAACTTCATCCTATTCCTGTTGGATTCAAAAAACCACTGTGTCTCTGTTACATGTAACAATAAAAGGAAGATAAAGCAACAGTAGTCATGAGGTAAGAGCAAAGCTGACATAATTCCCTTCAGGAATGAGGTTTATGAGGAGAAAGGGCTTTGAGAACATGATCAGATGGTGTGAGAAATTGCATTAGACAGAAAATGTACAATATATGAGAGAGGCCGGACATGATGGGACCTTAAGGAGAAGATAAGGCTTCCCATTAAAATCTGGAGAGGGGACGGGACAGATGGCTCACTGTTTACCACAGGACAAGAGTTTGATTCTCACGAGTCACATGAAACCACTCAAAGTAATATATAACTCCAGCTCCAAGGGGATCTCTTATCCTCTGACCACCATGAACACGTACACCCATACAGACACAGGTACATATTAAAGAAAACCTTCAAAAAACCCCATGACCTAAAGAGAACCGTAACTTAGAATAACATATATATAAGGTATATATATATATATATATATATATATATATATATATATGAGAGAGGGAGAGAGAGAGAGAGAGAGAGAGAGAGAGAGAGAGAGAGAGAGAGCCAGTGAAAAGGAAGGTGGTGGGTGACCAGAGGAGCCTCTTCAAGAAAAGACTACACAGCATCCTCAGAGGACAGTCACAGAAAAATCCCGGCAATCCCAACAACAAAAGAAATACCAGACTCTTAGTTTCACATCACCCGACTTAGCACATCACAGCTTACAGGACAAAAAGCATGCAGCAGTCAAGTATCATAATTTAGGAGCTACCAAGTCACAGCACAGACTGCTACTTAACTCTGTCCAGAGAGAGCTGCGGGGAGGTGCAGCACTCAAGGTTTATTTCAACAGGAGAAAAAGCAAACGTAGTAAGGCCACACTGCAGAGTGGAGGTGCACAGAGCCGAGAGGCAGCTGCAAGGGGCTTCCTCTACTGTGCAGACTAAGTCCTGAGCCCCATTTCTCCTCCCCTTGCCCGGCCCTGGGTTCGAAGTGTTCCCAAAATACTGAGTTAAATTGGATGTAAGAACATGGAGGGAGGTGTCAACTTCCACAGACAGATAAACTTAGTAGGGGAAACCGGAAGCTGTCTGCACAGGCTGCTGTTTCACTCCGCACCGTCCTCCTCTTCCCTAGACAGCTTGCCTATCTCCTTCCCAGCCCCAAACCATCTTAGTTTCCTTCCCCCAGAAGCAGCTGCTTCAGGAAACGCCACAGGCGGCCGGGGCGGGAACCTGGTACCCAGAAGCCCACAGGATGCAAGTCCAAAGCCGGAACAGACTAACAGGAACCAGCACAGCCCCCTTCCACAGCTGACCCTCCCTTCTGGGGTCAGCGGACTCCACACTCACCATGGCACAGCTTCGCAGTTCAGCTGTGGTCTCCAAACAGCTCCCTGCAGCGTCGCTCACCGTGGAGGACTAGATATGCAACAGTTCATCCTGGAGCCAAGCCTGCAGAGCAGAACCCGCAACATGGCGCAGGATGGAGCGCCCCCGCCCCTGCCTCGTCTCCACCTCCAGTCCCAGCACCTGCCGCGAGTCCTGATTGGTTAGGGTCACCCATGATGTCTGAGGGGCTAAAATGATAGAGAAGCACATGGTTCCCTCTCCAGGCACAAACCCTGTCCAACTGCAGACTGGCTTCCAAGCTCGGCTCCTGGCCTGGACAGTAGCTACTGCAGTATTGAGCAACTCAATAGCCACTTCCTCTTCATCCTCCCTGGCATAGGGTCTCTCAGTCATTTACACGTAAAGTGTCCCATATCATTGTTCCCCTACTTCAGATGTAGAAAGTAATCCAGCTCACCAGAGGTAACATTAGTGTTGAGCCTAGTGTCTGCTACCCTCCAGGGATCTGCATTTTCCACTCAGGCTCATTTAGGATTGTGTTAGAACCCAGGCCTGCTGTTCAACAAGCTATTCTTTCTAAGATGCCACATCTCACAGTATGAAGAACCCGGGCCCTTCTGTCCTCACAACTTCACACCTTCTGCTCTTTTCCTGAGACACAGTTAAGAAGCTGACTGTGCTGTGCATTCAGAACTTTTAAGCCAATCTGACTCCCATTTGCCCCTCCCATCTGCCCTGCAATGCAGGTCTCATGCAGGTCCCATAAAGTTGAGCCTGCTGGGTTTGCAGGAAGTACATAGTTTTACAAGACAACACAGTCACCCAGGCAGAGCATCAACTACAGTTCCAGGAAGTCATTGTTCCTGCAGTCCTCAGAAACTGGCTTTTCTTAAGTAAAAGTTGGAATCCTTTTTATTAGCTAAAAATGTCCTTGTTAGCTGACCTTCCAGTGTTGTTGTGTGACTATGGGATGGTTTTAGTGCCGGGATCACTGAGTAAAGACCATCCAGGCAAATTTCAAATTGGTAAAACTTATGAGTTTGTAGTAACTACATCCCAAGTTTGAGAATTTTGAATGCAGTAACTGATGGGGATGGGGGTGAGGGGTGGGGGTGTGGATCCTGTTTCTGAAATAAAAAACCTTCAGTCATCACAAGGTATTGGCACTCAGGCAACTTTATGGGACCTAGTTAAACTGTACAGGTAACATTTTCAGGTATCATAGATAAACAGGGTCTTGCTCTAACAGCCATGCTAGTTCCTGTTGAGCAGAGCAAGATTTGTAGTTACAGCATCTGGGTGGCACCATTGTGGGTAGCTATTTCTGAGAATAGAGCCCTTAGGGGAGAGAGAGGGGAGATTTACTAGGTCAAGCCAGCCTAGGTTAAGAATGCAAAATTGAGGACGGAATAAGTTGGAGTCACTCACACCCACAGGCCCTGCCTCTGTTACAGTGCAGCTAGGTTGCTGACTTTGACCTGGCATAATATAATAGTGGATTTAAGCTTTATAAGCCCTGCTCTGCCTCTCCTCAGGATCAGCAGTTGTGTTGGGATTGAACCTGCTTTTCCCCAAAGTCAATTACTGACTAAAGGATTCTTAATGTGACCGTCACCTTGAGGCTATCCTCCATGCTTCCCAAAGGATAAAAATCTGGTTATACTCAGTACCTGGATCCTGCATCTCATAGGCAACACTAGAATGAAACACGTGGTGTGGAACACTTGCTACCCCCTGAAGTCAGACTTCTTTTTTTATCCTGGAAATTTCTCTGAGAACTTCTCTGGGCCTTCCCTGAGCAGACCTCTTTTCAGTTGGAAACTTCCCTTAGATTACATTATCCCTCTTAAAGAAGTACCTTTCTATGCAATTTAGTACCAAAATATATTATAATATTGTGTTCCATAGTGATAAACTGCCAGGTTACAAATGACACATTCCATAGAGGAAAATGCCCTTGTGTCCTTTGAACTGATTTACTTGTGTTGTATTTGGAGCAAAGAGGATATCTTGAATAGACCATGTACATATATATAAGTGCACCTGTGTCATACAGTTTTCAGGGTGGTCAGAAGAGGGCATCAGCTCCATTGAAGCTGGAGTTAGGATGGTTGTCTCCTGCCACATGGCTGTGGGGAACTGAACCTGGGACCTGGCCAAGTGTGTCTTTATTAGCTGAGCTATCTCAACAGCCCAGCTTTTTAACTCTTAAAAGTTTTCGGGAGTGGGCCTCAACCCAGTGGCCATTCATTCACCCAGCTATCTCTCAGAACTCTGATGATGGGTCAGGCTACACTCACGTGTTTATTCCCAAAGGTTTCTGCAGCTTCAATGTGGAAGTTTAAATTCCCCTCCATCCTCCTCTCAGTAAACAATCAGGCCTTTTTATCCCTAGCATTTTATTCATGCAAGATCAGCAGTTTTTTCAAACTTTCCTCTTTGCTATTGAATGTGTGCATTCTTCAAGCATTCTGGTATGTTAATTGAAGTGATACCTGGTTATTATCTCTTTGGGTGGCTTATCCAACTGTAATTACCAAGGATTCACCCTGTCATCAGAGCAAAGTACCTGGCTTTGTTGATATTAATTAAAGGTCATTAGTCCAGATTATGTGCATTAAAATGTGGTGGTACATACCTTTAATCCCAGCACTCTGGAAGCAGAGGTAGGTGGGTGTCTGTGAGTTCAAGACCGGTCTGGTCTACATAGAGAGTTCCAGGCCAACTGGGACTACAGCACAAACCTGACTCAAAAAGACAAAAAAACAACAACAACAACAACAACAACAACAAAAAAAAACAAGAAACAAACAGTACCAAAAAACGTCATTCCTACATGTTGTATGTTTGATTTTTATGTATATGAATGTGACTCTCTATCTCTCAATAAATCTCTGTTCACACACTCTGCTGTTTTAGATTTTTCTTATCTTTCAGGTCTTTAATTGAAAAAACAAACCTGACTATAACCCTAGACAGACAAGGTGCCAATGGAACACTGGAGTGAAGGCTGCAGCAATGAGGAGGTCATGGTCTCTTGTAGCAAAGTTCCAAAGTTCCAAAAGCGTGTCATATCCTGGGAGTTCAGGACAGGCACTACTGCTGGCAATGAGATCTGGGAAGGACCGTGCTTGTAGTTGTGTAGTGAAGCATTCACTGCAGTGGATACCACAGGGAGATCAAGATCCAGAATTTGGGAGTGTCTCTGCTGAAAGCTGTTTAGAGTGAATGGAGCTGGATGAAGAGAAAGGCCATGTGTGCTGGAGTGGACTGAGCTGCTACATGCTGTTGGGGTCAGAAGATGCCGATAGAAGCCTCAAATGGCAGAAATGTAGCTGAAAGATGGGGTGTTATTCAGGCAGCTGAGGTTTAACTTTGTCCGAGTATTACTGGAAGAAAGACAAGAGTGAGGATGTCCAATCGTACAGAGTGGACACAAGATTTCCTACTGGGTATAGTACTGGCAGGTTGGAACCAAGCTTTGACATATTAATTTGAAAATATCTGAAACTCATGTTTTGTTTTTAAAATTAAGGTGATAGAAAAATTTCTTAGCAGTTAAGAGCCCGCTCTGCACTTGCAGAAAACCAAACTGCCTTTAATATCAGTGACATCAGGGAGCTCACAGCCACTTGGATCTCCAGTTCCAGGAGATCTGACATCTTTGTTCTACATGGGCGCACACATTCATATTCATGTACACTTACACAGACATGCACGCGCAGATAAAGAAAATCTTTTTAGTCTAATAAAATTTTAATATTCTGTAGATATGATGTTTAGATACAACTTTGTGTTACAGATATTACAAGAATATCTTCCCTAGCAAAAAGAAATTCTGAGCCATGTATTCTATAATTCTGAAGTAAACAAAACAGAACAAAATAGAAATTACCTTGCAAACAAAGGCCACAGAAGGAAGTAAACAGAGACAAAATAGAAAGCACTGTTTACTCAGAGGTCAAACAAGCCATAACCTGGAAACAACACAAACTGCAGCAGTGCGAGTTCTTAAGGAATGTGATGGGGAGTGCTGAGGATGGGAAGGAAAAGCCCCCACACGAAATCCTTTGACCAAAGGCAGGGAGTTACCAAGGTAAGGAACCATAGAGAAACCCTATTCTTGTGCCTCTTGGAACAACTTAGCTCTCAATAAATTGCTTGAGACTGCAGAAGCTAGATGTATCTTGATGGTCTTCAGAATAATACATAATGAGAATACTGCAGACTGTGCTGTCCATCATCACA
The DNA here is from genome assembly GCA_035773235.1 of Eospalax fontanierii. Classification (NCBI taxonomy): domain Eukaryota; kingdom Metazoa; phylum Chordata; class Mammalia; order Rodentia; family Spalacidae; genus Eospalax; species Eospalax fontanierii. The sequence continues at coordinate 4,051,923 of CM069554.1, read as the reverse complement.
AAGAAGAGTGAGCAGGGATGGAACTGGGTGATAAAATGTTTACCTTGATTATTGGAAGATTTTCAAAGCATGATTGAAGAGCTGGTGATGTCTTGTTTGCTTGTCCGTTGCTGTGAATACTGCTACTAATGCTGCTGTTGCTACTAAAAACCCTATGAAAACAAACTTGTGGAAGTAAAGGTCTTATTTAGTTGACAGGGTAGAGGATATTATTAGCTATATGATGCCAGTTAGGACTAAAGTTAGGAACACAGTGATAACAGCTGAAATACAGAACATTGGAGGATCGCTGCTGGCTGCATTGCTTCCCATCACTTGCTCGGCTGTCTTTATACATGGCCCAAGCCACTAGGTCTAAAGATGGTACAGTCCACAGTGGACTGGACCCTTCCATATGAATTAGCAATTAATAGCATGCCTGATCTGGAGAATTCTTCCCTTGAGGGTCCCTCTTCCCGGGTAACTCTAGGTTTGTGTCCATAGACTGGAAACAAAAGATAACGGGTGAGAAGATACGTGAAGATTTACATTTCCAAATTTGCAAAGTTACATTTCTCACTGCTGTGATGAAATTCTGACCAGACAAAATGCAGTGGAGGAAGGGTTTCCTGCAGCACAGTTAGAGGGATGTAGCTGTCCCGCCAGCGGGGTTCAACGGTGAGCTTGAGACTTTTCCAGTAACCTGGAATGAATGGAGACACACAGAGGGAACACGCAGGACAGTGGAGACAGACAAGACAGACACATGAGGATGGATGAACCTGGGCTTTACAGGCAGGCTGCAAGCCACAAGCCACATGCTTTATTGTTTTAGGGCATACTTATAGTCTTGGGGAATCAGGAATGTAGATACATCCATACAGCAATGTGGTAATTAACAGAGAGGCATTATCTCTAACCTTCAAAGCCCACCAGGAAGTTCTATGCCTTTTAGGAAGATGGCACTAAAAGGGGAGGCAGGGTCTTTAAACCAGGGAAGTGTTAAACCCGTGGCGCCTGCTTGTAACTCAGCTCAGGTGAGATAGCCATTTGGTCAGACCCAAGGACATCCCTGTGGAGCTTAGTTACAAGGATCAAAGGCTGAGTTTGTCAACATTACCTACAGGTGGTCTCAGGGGGTGAAATCTCTCTAAGGCTGATTTTCTCTGAGATGAACTCAAACTACAAGCTGGCTGTTTTCTTTCACTCATGGCATACAGCATCTCCTCCATTTTTGTTTTATTTTTAGAAAGACCAGGTAAAGAGAGTTATTACCTTGACTATCTACCATGAGAAAGGCATTGGCTTAATTCCTCATTTATACATGTACATGTCTTTTTGTGCGGGGAGGGCTCTTTAAGACATGAACCTCCTTGCAAATTAAGTTTGCCTTTAAGAGAAGTCGCTAAGGCACGATTGTGCCTTCTTCTCTCTGCAGTACTTTGTCTAACACCCATGGGACTGTCAAAGGCATTGGGCCTGAGCCGCAGGCGAGGCTTGGCCCATTCAAGAGAGGGGGCTGTTCCAGCCGCTCTCCTGGCAATTCTTGATCCTCAAGTGCCAAGCGATGATAATGTACCTGAATGGGACGCGCTGTGGCTTCGTCAACCTGGTTTTTTATGAAATTTGTCAGTTTCTTAAACAGCCATGGGCCAAAACTAATTGCCAATAATAAGCCAATTAAAGGACCCAGGATGGAAAACAGGAGGGATGACAGCCAGGGGTGAGAGAAAAACCAACCTGTGGACTCTGTAAAGGCTTTGTTTTTTCTTTTTTCAAGGGCTTCTCTCACCTTCTGCATGCTGTCACGAGTGACCCCGGTATGGTCACTGAAAAAACAGCATTGTTCTTTAAGAGCTGCACATAATCCTCCCTCTTTTATCAATAATAAATCGAGGCCCCGACGGTTTTGAAGTACAACCTCAGAGAGGGAAACCAAAGATTGTTCCAGGGCTGTTATACCTCTTTCTAGGTTAGCAATATCTTTATCTATTTGTAAGCGTAGTTGTTCATACATATTATTAGAGGAAATAAAAGAGGCAATACCAGTTCCTGCTCCTGTAATACCCACTCCTAAAAGGAGTGCAAGAGAAATGGCAGTACCAGAAAATGGCTCACGTTTGGCTCTGGGGAAGTATGGGAGAGAAGAAGAAAAGTAAAGATTATCAAAGTCTGAAGCTGAGCGATAGGAGATGCGGGGAAAAATTTTTACTAGGACACAAACCTGAGGAGAAGCTAGTAGCCGATCTACTGAGACACAGGCAGTTAACGAATCTTGGCAGGCCCACCATAGTCTCTGGTTATAGGGAGGCATATAGTAATGATCCTTAAGAGAGGCGTCTACAGGGAAGGAGTTATTGCAGAGGAAGGACGATAGGTTAGACGTATTAATGAAAGGGGGGTAGAGGCAGGTGCCTGAGCCGAGAACAGCGGGGAGTGGAAGGGAAACATTGGGGCGCAAGTGCCAAGGACAGCGGGAATAGTCAGATGTAACATTAGGAGAAGTCTCAATAGTTTGAGCCAAACCCTCATATAGGGGGAGTGAGGTAGTAAAACAAAGCCAGCAAGATTGGGTGAGGTTGGGGGAAGTGGAGTTAAGAATGGAGAAGGTGGAGTCAACTAAATCTAATACAAGATCAAGAGTAGACAGGGGTGGAGATGGGAGAGGTAATATTTGTGTGGTGGGAGTGTCATTGGCTGCAGCAGAGACTCCAATGACTGTAGCAGGGGAGGGAGGAGGAAGGTTGGATGCTGGAGGAAGGTGAGTGACAGGCAGGAGCTTTTGGAGTCTGATAGTGAAATGGACAGACTCCCAGTAGTTATAGGTGTTAACAGACCAAATGAATCCTTGTAGCCAATGTGAAATGTCTATCTTTTTTCCTGCCTCAGTAAAGTTAATACAAAGGGGATGGCACCAGGAATATCGACACTGATCTATGTGGGACCTGTCAAACTTATTACGAAAGGTGACTTTGGTATAATTAGCGCGAACAGTAATATAATCCCAGGAGGAGGAAGGCTTCCAATAGGCATCCCCTGTAGTTTCGCACCCCCAATTTTTAACAAAATGCCAATAATCCCCTCCACAGGTAGCTTTTAGCTGTTGGCGCTGATGTCGGGGGGCAACATAAAGATCTTGGGAGCGGAGTCGTGCACGCTGGACACCCGTTCTGCATCCCATAGTGTCGGTTGAGTCTATATTTGTAGATGTATCTGACGAGGGGGCTGTATGAGAGAAATATGAACCAAGTCCCCAACTGTTACGAGTACCCAATGCCATTTTGCAAAGGTCCGGGTAAAGAGTCGGCCAGAAGATGGACTGTTGCACACTGGAGGTGGACCAGATGATGTCACCAGCTTGGGACAGGACCTGCCAAGTGTAGTTCCAGGGTTGATGTTGATTGGATGCAGACGAGGCGGAGACCATCAGGAAGAGGATGAGGTTGAAGGCCATCATTTCTGAAAGGAAGCACAGAGGGAGAAATGCTCAGGGGGCCTCGCCACCCTGGTCAGGGTTTGGAGAGGCTGAATTTTTGGAAGGGGTATTTGGTGATGGGTCCGACTTTTGCACTGAAGAGGAACACTGGCGGACCAGTCTTTCTGGTAGCCATCTTGGCCCATTGGCTTGTTGATCATAAACACAAGCAGAACCATGTCCCCAAATGAGGACTGGATCAGGACCTCTCCATTGATTATTTATAGGATCCCGCCACTTAACTAAGGCATGCGTGGAAGAAGTCGTTGTATGCCAATGACGATCAGCTGCTGATTTTCCTGAGGAGTCAAGGTTTAGAAAGTTAAGTATAAATAAGGCATGTGCTAGGATATTTTTGGGTGTATTTTTTATTCCATAAAATGGTTTAATTTTTATTTTAGAAATTAAGGCCTTTAAGGTTTGATGGGCACGTTCTACTATACCTTGCCCTTGAGGATTATAGGGAATACCTGTAATATGTTTGATATTAAGTTGTTTACAAAAATGTTGAAAATTTTTACCTGTATATCCTGGTCCATTATCAGTTTTTATTGTCTTGGGGGAGGATATAACACTGAGACATTGTAAAACATGAGCTATAACATTTTTAGAAGCCTCACCAGTATGTAGGGAGGCAAATATAAACCCACTAAAGGTATCAATAGTTACATGAATGTATTTTAATTTACCAAATTCATTAATATGGGTAACATCCATTTGCCAGATATCATTAGGAAGCAGCCCCGGTGGATTAACTCCAAGGTGGGGCACTGGCAGGGCAGTTACGCAAGATGAGCAGCGTTTTACTATTTCTCTTGCCTGTTCTCGGGTAATCTTGAAGGCCTGATGAAGAGTCTGTGAATTAAGGTGATGTAAGTTATGAGCTTGTGCAGCTTGCATAAGGGGATCTGTTAGGGAGATCAATATTAGTTTAGTAGCAGTGTCTGCCATTGAATTTCCTTCAGCTAGTGGACCAGGCAGACTGGTGTGGGCACGAAGATGTCCTATATAAAAAGGATGAGACCTGCTGCGAATAATGGTAGATAATTGCAAAAACAAATTAGATGTCTCACTAGTAGGTTTAATAAAAGGAGTAGTCTCTAACAGAGGGACTGAATAAGCCACATAAGCACTATCTGTGTACAGGTTAAAAGGTTCCCAATGTTTTTTGAAAACATTAAGGACTGCACACAATTCCACCAATTGAGCAGAAGTATATGGGGTTGAAAAGGCAAAAGATTGGTTATTTACTACATATGCAGCCTGTCCATTTGAGGAACCATCTGTGAATATTGTTAGGGCATTAGGTATAGGTTGGGCCAAAGTAATTTTAGGAAAAATAAAGGAATGTATTTTAGCAAACTGTATTAATGGATCTGGAGGATAATGATTATCAATAACTCCAGTAAAACCAGAGAGGGCTATGGGCCAATCATCTATGGTTTGAAAAAGCCAGTTTAATTGATCTGGGCCATAAGGAAAAATAAAAATATCAGGATCTTTACCATAATATTGTCTAGCTAATTTTCGTGCACGAACTACCAGAAAAGCAACTAGCAGTGGGTAGGAAGATAAAACTTTATTTGGGGAGGATGGCAAGTGAACCCATAATAGAGGATGGCCTTGTTTTGTGTTTTTTGGCTGTTGCCAAAATAAACCAGTGGGAGTATGTGAAGTATTGCAAACTAGAAACCATAAAGGCAAGGTGTAATCAATTTGCCAGGATACTTGATCATTAATGGCTGTATTTATCAAGATGAGAGCTTTTTGTGCTTGAGGAGTTAATTGTCTGGGGGAAGTAGGGTCACTATTTCCCTGTAATATTTTATATAAAGGAAGTAGTTGACCATTAGTCAGTTTTAAATAAGGTCTAAGCCATTGTATGTCTCCTAGCAGTTTTTGAAAATCATAAAGCGTTTTTAAATGAGATATTCTCAACTGTACCCGGGGAGTATAAATTTTATTGTGGGCTAGATTATATCCTAAGTAAGTATATGTGTCTGCAGTTTGTACCTTATCAGGTGCAATCTGCAGTCCTCTTTTTTGTAAGTTAAGTAAGAGCTCGTGAAGGCAAAGGGAAAGTTGGTCCTGACAGGCAGCTGCAAGAAGGATATCATCCATGTAATGAAGGATATACACTTGTGGCCATTTTTTGCGAATGGGATCAACAGCGAAAGCAACAAACTTTTGGCATAAGGTGGGACTATTTGCCATGCCCTGAGGTAGGACTCTCCATTGGTATCTAGGCATAGGGCCTTTGAAATTAATTTGAGGAATACTGAAGGCAAAGCGTTGTCTATCCTCGGGGTGTAAGGGAATAGTAAAGAAGCAATCTTTAAGATCAATAATGATTTTGAAATAATTAATAGGGATTGCTGTAGGTGAAGGGAGGCCGGGTTGCAAGGCTCCCATGGGAATCATAGTTTTATTAATAGCTCTAAGATCTTGTAAGAGACGCCATTTTCCAGATTTTTTTCTTATGACAAATATAGGTGAATTCCAAGGAGAAGTAGATGGTTCAATATGATCTAAGGCAAGCTGTTCCTGCACTAACAGTGTGGCTGCCTCTATTTTTTCTTTAGTAAGCGGCCACTGATCTACCCAAACGGGCTCATTAGATTTCCATTGTATTTGATCCGCATGGGGTACAGGCACGACAGAGGCCGCTAGGAAAAAGGCGACGGGGAGTATCCAAGTCCATAACCCTTAGGGTTTGGGGTGAGTGAGACAGGACTGGGGTCTCCCTGTGACAGTTTGCCCAATCCTTTTCCTGGCAGGTGTCCTTGATTAAGCATTTGAGCAGTGACGACCTCACTGGGGCTGCATAAAAGCAATTTCATTTGGGTTAGGATGTCTCGACCCCATAAATTCACTGGGAGGCCTGGCAAAACAAAGGGAGTTACCTGCCCAGAATTGCCCTCCTGATCTTGCCATGTAAGCACCTGGGCACTTATTTGAGGATTAGTGGATTGTCCAATACCCTTTAAATCTGTATGGGAAAAGGTAAGAGGCCATGAGGATGGCCAATGCTGCTGGGCAATAATAGTAACATCCGCTCCAGTATCTATAATTCCTGTAAAAGGCTTACCATTTAAATATAATTTTAAAGTGGGCCTGTTTTGAGTAATAGGCTGTGCCCAGTATGCCTCAGAGGACCCAGGGGGTCCGGACTTGATGTTGGCAGTCTTGTAATTTTGATTAATAAATTGACAAGGCAAAAGAATAAGTTGAGCAAGTCTATCTCCGTTAGTAACAGTTATAGTGCCTTGATTTACAGAGGCAATGAGTTTAATTTCTCCATGATAATCAGTATCTAAAATTCCAGGGGCTATGACTATTCCTCTTAAGGTGGAGGAAGCCCGTGGGAGAATTAATCCAAACAAATTAGGTGGTGGGGGCCCGAAAATTCCAGTATTTAAGATTTTGGGTCCCATTTCCGGGGTTAATATTGTTGAGGAGGTGGAACATAAATCCAATCCTGCGCTACCTGCTGTGGCTCTCCAAAGGTCTGAGATGGTGGCTGGTTGTTTTGGGTTGAGGGGACAAACCTTACTGCCCCCTGGTTTGTCCTGTGACACGGGGCTAGGGGCTGGCCCCGAGGGAAGTTTCCCGACTGGAGAGTGCTAGAGGGTGGAGGGCCTAAGGGATGGCCATTAGCATCTGTGCGAGAGTGGCATTCGGCAGCCCAATGTTTACCTTTTCTGCAGTGAGGGCAGGGGGTGGTAGGAGGAGGACGAGGAAGGTTAGCTTTGGGCTGTCTGAGCTGTGGACAGTCTCGGAAGAGGTGTCCTGGCTGTTTGCAATTAAAGCAGGACCGCTGTGGAGCCATCCCTGCAGAGCGTAAAGCTGCACCAATTGCTACGCCTATGGAGTGAGAGGGTCCCACTCCAGCACATAATTTAATATACTCAGAAAGGGATTCTCTTTTATGAGCTCTGAGAATATTTTGACAGGTGGGATTAGCATTTTCAAAAGCCAGGTGTTTAACAAAAGGGCTATCAGTCTCTCCTTGCCCAAATAATCTTTCAGCTGCCTCATTAAGGCGGCCAATAAAGTCACTATATGCTTCCTCAGAACCCTGTCTAACATTTGCTAGAGAGGTGGTAGCCGAACCTTTAGGCGGCAATTTTCTCCAGGCATTTAGCCCTGCGCTTTGAATTTGTGTTAGAAGGCCAGGGGGAAACTGAGCTTGAATTTCGTTGGAACCGTAAGGATGTTCCCCCAGAAGTTTTTGTTTGGTTCATGACTTTGAGGAAGCCTTTTGGGCGTTGCGACGGGCGAAATCCGCGCAATTTTCCATGAACTCAGTTCTCCATAAAACAAAGTCACCGGTAGATAATACACCACGGGCTAACCTATGCCAGTCATTCGGCGTGAGTCATTTTTCAGCATAGCTTTCCAAAAGAGTGATACTGAAAGGTGCTGTAGGTCCATAATTGTGAACTGCCTTCCCTAAGCGGTCTATAAATTTTAAACTGAGGGTTGTATATTTTTGGGTGCCTATGTTAGCTTCGCCTTCATTTTCTGAATCAGAGGAGCTATTTCCCTGCTCAGAGTTAGTGGGGTTCGGGCGGCTTCCTTCCTCCTCATATTCTTCCCCAGAATCTCTATTTTTTTTCCATATTGTGGGAATCAGGAGGCTCAGTGCCAGAGCGGACAGGGCAGCTGCGGCTCTGGGATCGCGTAACTGGGAAAGCCACAATCCGACCTTTTGTTTTGTTAATAGGTTTAGCAGGGGGCGGGGAAGCCTGAGCGCAACCTGCGGGTGGAGGAACCGAGGGAACGCAAGAGCAAGAAAAGCTTGCAAGTTCCTCAGAGACAGACCGAAGCTCCTTAAGCAGCTGTAGGTGGAGCCTCTTGTTCTGTAATTCATTACGGAGTTCATATAGCTGGGCAAGTGTTTTAGCTTGAAGCTGGGGTAGGGGATCTTCAGAGGGAGCGGATGGCAAGGAAGACAAAGGAGGCATATTCATAACCGGAGCACACAGCGGTGGATCATAAGGGGGCAGTGTTGGGGGAAGGTCTGGTGCTGGTTGTTCAATCTGCCTAGCAGGCGGCTGGATTTTAGAAATGGGAGAACACGTCTGACAAGTAGAAGGTTTATCTAAGAGGGGAGCTTCAGCATCTATGGGAATTTCTATAGTTACTGATGGACAGGGGGAGGGAGCACGAGAGGCCACAGAGGCATTTTGGGAACCAGTCATTTTTAAAGTTTTTTCACCTTCCTTAACTAAATCATGAACGTCCTGAGATTGGTTATAGACCTTAAGAACATCATTTATAAGGTGCCAGTAAGTAAAAGTGGAAACAGGGATTTTTTTCCGGGCCAAAGGTTTGATAGTAATCTTTTAAGCAATCACCCACTCTAGACCAGGTTTGTTCATTAATTATGCCTTCTTGGGAAAACCAAGGGCACAGTTGACCAATATATTCTAGGAAATTTTCAATGTCTTTTCTTTTAACCCTGGATCCACGTGTCTTAAGAGCCTGTTTCAGGCCTGATACAAAGGGGTCGTGTTTGCTAAATGTTTGCCCCATGATCACTTAAGCTATTCTCTTACAGTTGCAAACTGCAAGCTTTAGAAGGGCTGGAACTTTAATCTGTAATTGTGGTAGTCAGAGCACCCTAGGGCCAGGTGCAAATATCTTTACCTATAACTCAACTTTAGGCTTTGCCAGCCAAAAGTGGCGAAAAGGTCTTTCTCTTTTGGATATCTAGCTGCTTCCTTCTCTCTCTATCTCCCCCTCTCTTTCTAAACTGGGCAGCAAGGTAAACAGTTGTAGCCTACCCCTTAAGGTGGTAATTAAGCTCTGAGTAATGGAGTCCAGTCCCTTTCCCACCTTAAGCTAGATAGAAAAGGAAAGAAGCGTGTCCTGGAGGAGCAACGTTCCCAGATCCGTGGACAGGTTCTGGGGGATTCCAGCCAGCAGGAACACGCAAGCCTTGCCGCAATTTAAGAGACTGGCAACCGCCCTGATGGCTTTTAAATGGTTGTTGCGTTACCAGGTTTGGTTTTTAATTAGAGTTAGATAGAAAGTCTTTGTCCACACCCAAATGGGCTGTCGGGGTCTGGACAGAGGACATAGAAGTCTTCAGCTAACACCAGAGAGTCGCCCTGGTCAGAAAGCATCAATTACCTCTATGACATGACCAGTCCCACGCGAGGGCTCAGACCAGAAGAAAAAGGATGGAAGAAGAACTATGACTGCTTTTGGAGTAGAAAGGCAGGCCGAGCAGAGGGGGGTGGGAAGAGCTTTAGGAAGTGTCCTTAAGGCTTTGTTTTACCGGGCAGCTTTTTGTTTAGGGAAATGGGCCCCTGTTGAGGAGATTATTTTCAGAGCTATAAGGGAGAGGCAGAGACAAACTGGAAAGATGTCTTTAGGGAATTACATTGAAAAATACTAAAACAACTTTGTATATATATATATATATATTTTTTAGACCATAATGAAATAAAAACTTAAGATTAACATTGAAAGAAGTCTTATTAGTTTTACAAGCATATAAACAGTAAACAACAAAGTCTTAAATGTTATGTATTTTAACCTTATTTTGCATGTTTTAAAGAGCCTGTTTTAAAGGCAGACACAAAAGGATTCTGTATGTCTCCTGGTAAAGTTTAACCTCGCTTCGTAAGGCGGATCAGAAAAGAAAAAAGGAAAATAACTCGCTTCGTTAGGCGGAATTGGGGGGGGGTCTCGCTTCGTTAGGCGGATATGGGGGGTCTCGCTTCGTTAGGCGGATTAGGGGGGTAGAGGAAAGAAGAAGGAAAAAGAAAAAGTCTTACCTCGTCACTCAGAAACTAAACTCGGATCTATCTCATGAAGTTTTCGTGGTGATCTCACGCGAAACTGTTGCTTTCCCACCGTGGGCGCGGTAGTTTCAATGCAGGGTACCCTCTTCTTTGTGATGAGTGACGTTCCAGGCTATCTCGAGGGTCTCAGGCCATGTTGGGCGCCATTTGTCCAGCCAGCGGGGTTCAACGGTGAGCTTGAGACTTTTCCAGTAACCTGGAATGAATGGAGACACACAGAGGGAACACGCAGGACAGTGGAGACAGACAAGACAGACACATGAGGATGGATGAACCTGGGCTTTACAGGCAGGCTGCAAGCCACAAGCCACATGCTTTATTGTTTTAGGGCATACTTATAGTCTTGGGGAATCAGGAATGTAGATACATCCATACAGCAATGTGGTAATTAACAGAGAGGCATTATCTCTAACCTTCAAAGCCCACCAGGAAGTTCTATGCCTTTTAGGAAGATGGCACTAAAAGGGGAGGCAGGGTCTTTAAACCAGGGAAGTGTTAAACCCGTGGCGCCTGCTTGTAACTCAGCTCAGGTGAGATAGCCATTTGGTCAGACCCAAGGACATCCCTGTGGAGCTTAGTTACAAGGATCAAAGGCTGAGTTTGTCAACATTACCTACAGGTGGTCTCAGGGGGTGAAATCTCTCTAAGGCTGATTTTCTCTGAGATGAACTCAAACTACAAGCTGACTGTTTTCTTTCACTAACGGCATACAGCATGTAGCTGTTATCGTGTGGAAGTCCAGTGTTAGGAATACAAAGTACTTGCTGTCACATTCTGTGGATGATCTGGAGCAGAGAAACGACAGGAATTGTGATTCGGCAGAAGCACCTCAAGGCTTACTCTGTCAGTAGAATGAATCCTCAAGGTCATTTTCATTCAAGGTTTGCTTCACTTCAAGATCTGCTATCTTCCAAGTACCTAGTTGTCAAACACATGAGCTTAAAGAAACATTTTTTATTCAAGCCAACCTTCCAAATGTGGCCTCCATAAATTCATGCTCATCCCATAATGTAAAATGCATGTGTGACTCCTTCAAAGGGCTTCAATAATTCAAACACTGTTCAGAAGTCTCAAGTATCTTCTGAGATTCAAAATAACCTCTTGAAAACAAGTTACATGCTTCATGACACAAACTAAACATTTCCATTCTAAATTAAAGAGCAAGGTCACTGGAAAGAATTATATGGTCAATGCTACAATGAAACCTAGCAGGGCAAAAACCTGAAATCAAGTCCTTTTCCCCATTATCTCTGAAATTATGATGGAATCATCTGCATTCCACTGCTCTCAGGAAATCCTACCCACACCAAGTCTGCCGCATGCAGTACACATAGCCTCTCAATTGGGTGAGAGTCACCTCATGCCTGTGACTCACCTTGGCATATGTTCCACAGGCATGGCATCTCCAAACACTGAAATCGGTAACACAGGCTCCCGCTCAGCAAGGCTAGTAGGGATACAGTGGCTATGGAGGATGTAGTCTGCCAACAGCAGAGTAAAACGCTCTGCCCAGATACAGCACCACGTCCCATTATTACCTGCCAAGTAGCTGATGGCGTCTTCATTATGCATAGCACGAGTCTCACTGAGGAAAGGGCAGCACGAGGTCATTGTTGGAATGAAGGTTTCTGTTGGGTGTGTGTATGTATTTCACACTCATGTTATCCAGTGTTCTAGGTATTAGTTTCCTGGGGCATCACATGGACCCCATTATATTTTCTGGAATCTTCCACTCTACAGTGTATACTTCTTGCTGCTATTCATGGGACATAGTGCAGCACTAACACTATGACCAGGTTAAGCCCATAACATTTTTGTGTGTGTATTGTTAGACCAAGTCATAAGTTCTGACAAATTCTTCACCTCCTAAAATATTCTGGTGAAACTGGACAAGGCAGTACACAACTTAATCCTAGTACTCAGGAAGCCAAGGCGGGCAACTGTCTGTGAGCCTGGCCAGCTTGTTTTACATAGTGAGTTTCAGTCCTGGTAGGTAGCAGGCACCCCCTATCTCAAAAATCCATAAATAAATAAATGTTCCACTTGATTGATTCCTAAAGTCCAGAGGGACAGTCACTTCTGGGCAGACTAGACAAGAGCGTAATGTTCAGGAATTAGGAGACAGGAATAATTGAACCTAGATCTTTGAATGTAGAGAGTGTGTGGACTCAGCTATACTGAGGGTCAGGAAGCAGTACCATATGGGAGTGTTACTGTATAAACTTCAGGTTGATTAGGGAGAAAAAAGATTTCAGCACTAAACCATGAACAAGTATATGTGAAAAAACTGACTTTCCAGATTTGGAAACAATAATGTATGCTTCACTTGTGTCAAGTTATCCTCAATGAAAATATTAAATAACTGTGGGGGTCTGGGTATTGAGCAACGCAAACAACCCTGGATACCCTGAAGGGACGGTAGGACTCTGGCCTACTCTGCCTGATGAGATAACCTGGCCCCAGGAAATCACTGTAGATATGAATCTTCTTTTCCCCCACCCCAGACCAGAACCAGGTTTCTGGTTTCATTTCCTCGTTCCCGAACTTGCACGGCAGCCCTACAACCTTCCCGCCCTCACTCCACAACCCCCACCTTTAACTTTGCCACCTTCTGTCAGAAAGGCCTTCCTATATAAACACCTGCCTTGGCTCTAACAACCGAACTATACCGACGTAGTATCCAGAGAGACATTTCCATCACACTCTCAGTCACCTCAGGGCGCCTGTTTGACCATCCTCCATTCTCTCGCATGGCTGAAGCACAGCAGACATGCTGAAGATGGAGACCCACCAACAAATAACATTAAGAATCATTTCCTTAAAAAAACAAGTTGGTGACTCATAGTTTTAATGCCAGCATTTGAGAGGCAGAAGCAGGGTGATCTCTATGACCCTGAAAGCAGCCTGATCTACGAAGTGAATTCTAGGTCAGCTGGCCTAAAAAGGAAGACACTATCCACACTCTTCAGAAAATGAAAAAATGTATCAGGAACATAACAATACACTTTGAATTTTCTATATGTAAATCATATCTGGAATTCATTTTGGATAAGCAACAACATCCACAGCCTTCATTTGGCCATTGGTAGAGATGCTCCTCATGGGCACACCGTGAATTCAATGTAGTTCTGATTTTAGAAGTATAAAACAAATAAAGATTTGGGAATTTCTGAGGGAAGTGTGTGGGAATTATGGCAATGACTGGAAGTCAAAGCGTCTTCTCTTTGCCGTCGGCTGAATGCTCAGGCTATCTGTAGTGTGAACGCAGAGGAACATGGGTTGTAGATGTATTGAAGTCATGCCCAGATTAGAGAGGACCTATTCTTTCTCCTACCATAGCACCTAAGTCCAGCAGATGGACAATATTCTATGCTTTGAGTTTTCTAGTGAAACCAAAGGTTGTTCAAGAATATGAGCTCCTGGTAAGTTTGCATAGCATACACTAGTGATTAGTGTGTCACAAAGTGATCTGGAAATTTTCCATTATTGTGCCTACTAGTACTTAGTCCTGTTAAAGAAATGTTCATTCCTTTTCCTCTCGTGCACAACATTTGATGCAGGATTTTAGTAAATAGTAATTTAGTGACTGAGTGGGATTGAAGGCATGAAGAGCAGAGTAAATAGAGAGGAAGATGAGAGAACGCACAGGTCTGGTGAGCAAGCATTCATTCAGCAGATGAGCCACTGAATCCTAGTGCGGAATGACGGCTCTGAAGGACAGCAAGTCACTTTCTCCTGGGTTGGGCAGACAGGAAAAGAGAAAGTATTGTTTTCCCAATTTTCAGTCTGTTAACAGGAGAATGAACACAAATACTGGAGTGGAAGCAACAGAATGAGTCCTCCCTCACACTGTACTTTTCCCTCATCTCTCTGCTCTCTCAGCCTCCATCAGCGTCCTCATAGTCTTGTCGATGCTTCATTCCATTAACGTTCTGTCTGCTCCACACCCATCCTTCCTTCTTTCCATCTCTTTCTCCACACTGCTCCATTTAAGAAAAATTCAGTACAACTGAAGCCAATAATTTGAAGCTCCTGATGGCTCAGTAGGTACGAACACTGGCAACTCTTGGAAAGGACCTGGGTTTGATTCCCAGCACCCACCTGGCGGCTAACAACCATTCACAACTCCAGCTCCAGTTGAATCCAACTCGCTCTTCTCACTCCAAGGACATTGCATGACACAGGTGCAGATAAAAAACTCATATACATAAACAAGAATAAATAAAAAATAATTTCTTTAAAAGGAAAACATCAAATAATTCATGCAGATATTATAGCTACTTTATTAGTATGTGTGATCCTGGGTGGAATTTGAGAGTTCATAGCTTTGCACGTTTCCAGCTTACCATGCTTTCTGGGAGCCCTTGAACATGTGGCTTCTGTCAACATGCCTGCTGCTGGCTGGCATGCCTTCGTGCTGTGATGGATTAGAATCCCCCTGTAATGGAGGCCAAAATGAACTCTGTCTTCTATTTGTTTCATGTGGTCATGATGTTTTCTCACAGTAATGTAGAGGAAATACTGCACCACTTCTAGAAACTAAGATACAAATTGATCAATGATAAGACTTTTATGAATCAAATTTTTCCATTTAGTTATTACTGATAAAAAGTTTAAATCCTACGTATGTCAAATGCTTTTTTCCCATATTGAACTATTAAGAATACCTGTTTCTTTAGAAACATAATGTGACATGTTATTATAAATTTTCAAATGTTAAAACTCTGTGCCAATCTAAAAAAACAAGCAAACACCAAAATCAAGAAGAATGGCAGTAAACATAAGACTTCTTTCCAGGGACTTTAAAATGCTTGCTGAAATGTAGAATGCCTAGAGTTCTGAACACTTCTGTAAGAACACTACACAGCATGATCAGTCAGTAATTTTCTTAGCAAATAAGAACTGGACATTATCAATGAAATTCCTAAAACTAGCAGGAGCTCATAAAAATAAATAGTTTGAACCTATCTAGTAAAAAAGTATAAGTAGCTCATGTCAGAATCTGTACTAATTTTCTAATGATTGTGGTCTTGATAATTAACAGCATATTTGATAGTGAAAGCGTGACCATTTGCTATGGTTTGAATGTGAAATGTCCTGCATATGCTCATGTGATTGAACGCTTGGTTCAAAGCTGGAGAGTTTGTGAAACTTTTAAGGGCTGAGTTTTGGCTTGTGGAAATGGGTGGAATCTTCTCTCTGTTTCTTCTCTACAGCAACCATGTGTTGAGGTGCAAGTCCTCATACCAGGAGTGAGACATGAAGCTCCATGCGTCCTCTTATCTTCTACCATGAAATCATGAGCCAATATAAACTATCTTTCTCTCTGTTGCTCCTTTCTATGGACTTGACAGTAAAGATGAAGAAAACACCATTTCAATGTATTTCCTACTGCAAAGAAAACAGCATGGTTAAGAATCATATTTCCAGTATAAATACACAAAGAAATAAGTGAGATCATATGCATTGTAAGATCTAGAGATTTTCTCATCCCAGTACAGGACTCAAGAAATGTAGTCATGAGAGACACCTGTGTGCTCACATTCACTGAGATACATTTCACAATAGCCAACTTAAAGGTGCTCATCAACATATTGGTGGATTAAAAGTGTGGTACAGGGCATGTTGTTGCAGGTCTTAAGTCCCAGCATTCGGGAGTCAGAGGCAAGGGGATCTCTGTGAGTTCAAAGATAGCCTGTTCTACATGGTGAGTTCCAGGCCAGTCAGAACAACATCTCCAAAAAAGAGATGATAAAAAAAAAAAAAGATGAAAAGAAGGAAATAAAGAAAAGAAAACTTAAGGGCCAGAGAGATGGCTCAGTGGTGAGGAATGCTTGCTGTCCCTCCAGAGGTCCCAGATTTGAGTCCCAGCACTCACGGTGCCCTTCACAACTGAAGTTGCAGGGGATCCAGCACCCTCTTCTGGCTTCTGTGGGTATTGCATGCACATGGTACACTTAAACTGCATGTGTAGGAAAACACTCATAGACAAAAAATAAAAATAATGAATACATGTTTTAAATACTGTAGATACACACTCACCAGCTTCTCTCCATGGTCCTCTCAATCTTGCACGTTGGTCTTCACAACCAGCACCATGTGACCAACACTTAGAACACTGTGGAGTTGGACGACATCACGAGACTTAGCCTGGCCCCTTGCAGCCCTGCTCCACCCTACACTGTGTGCCGACCCTGGGAAACACGTCCTCAGGCAGCTATTTCGAGTAACGGAGTGTCTTTAAAGCTTAAGAATTGTTTCCCTTTACACTATCTAGTGTTGAAGGAAATGGAAGCTCAGATGGATACATTCTTGACCTCAGTACTTTTTCCCATTCTCCCAGGATAGTGCAGGAAGATTCCTGTTAGTGCTTCTGGTCTCTTTAGGATTCACAGTGCTTTCTTAGTAACAAAGGTCATCATCTCTTAAGCCAAGTTCATGCAGATTCTTAGGATACAGGCAGAATAAGGCCACTTATTGGCCAAACTACCACAGAATCTGTGCCTCCCTGACCTCCCGATAGTGTCTTCTTCCCCTCTGTATCCTCATGATCTGTGCCTCCTAGTCCATGTTCTCTCATGATTATCTTCTTCGAAGTTCCCACGAAACAGCACTTTAGACCCTGCTCCAGCATTCAATGACTTTTCTAACCCAGTGAATCAAATGTCGCACATTATACTCACAAAACTATTCAAGTAGTATGAGAACCATATAGTCAGGTTTATTTCCAGAAATGGCCCCACTTCTGAGTACTAACACATGCTTATTTTCCTCAGATAAAAAATAGCATGAGAGGGAAACTTTGGGAAAAAAAGTTTCTTATAGGTTAGCATTCCATGGAGATTACAGTCCATTACTGTGGGGAAGTCAAGACATGAACTGCTTGAAACAACTAATTAGAACTACAGTCAACAAGTGAAAGAAAATAAAGGGGGAGGGGCTCAGTGGTTAAGAGCACTGGATGCACTTGCAGAGGACTTGGTTTCAATTCTCACCACCCACATGGCAACTAACAACCACCTGTAACTCTAGTTCCAGGGGATCTGATGCCTTCTTCTGAGCTCTGTGGACACACGATGACCGAGTGCACTTACCTACATGAGACAATACACTCATACACTTAAAATATAAAATTATAATGATAATACAAAATAAAATATTTTTTAAAAAGAGGAAGAGAATAAATGCATGGGGGTTTACCTGTGATTCACTTGCTTTCTTTCCTCTTAGTCTAGGAACCCAAGCCCAGCGAATGTTCCCATCCTCAATAGGCTCAATAGGATAGATGTTCCCACATCAGTTCATATAATCAATACCATCTGCCACACACATGAACACAGGAGAATTTGATCTAGACAGTTCCTCTTCTCTCATGATTCCACACAGTGTCAAGTTGAGAGTTAATTCTATTCATCACAGTTCTCAAAGTCAAACATGCCACTTAATCAAAAATATGCTTGTGAGCACCTGCTCTGTGTCAAAAAACAGGGCAAGCATACAGAGAACAAAGGTGTCCAAATTTGTGTCTTCATGGTTACTTGAATGTAGTTGAGAAGATGTAGACTTGGAAAGAGAAAATACTGCATGCTAAATTACATAATGCAGTGGAAAAAGAGGTTTCTTGCAAAAGTCATACTCTCAATGAGTCTCTAAAATGAATACAGTGTGTAATATAAAGGACAGAGTGTATTTCTTGAGAAATACTATTGAGTACAGAAAATCTTCTTTCAAAAATTCCAATACTTTTTCTGCAGTTGTTTGGTTCCAGGGGGTTCTTGAATAGAAAACAGAATTATCATCTGGCAACAAATTCAAGACTTCTCTTCCTCATTCAAACCGCTGATATTGAGTCCACATGGGATGGTCAATGAATCTAGAATATGAATGACTTCGCAATTCAATTACTTCACAAAACAGGGAGAATGTTTTTCTCATGATGTTAAATCATTGCATTCTCAGATTTCTGGTCTGCTGAACAAAGCACAAAATGAAGATTCAGTTCCTTCTTTGCTCCCTCATCTTTGGGTTGATGGGGAGCACAATCTGTTGTATTCTGGTGATGTATTCCAAAGTCAATCACGGTACAGTTAGTTTCTGGAATCTCTAGCTGTGTTTAGAAGCATTTCCACAAGGGAGGAGAACAGGGTTTCTCTGCCGTTTCTTTATTTGCTAACTCCCTGCTTTGGTCCAGTAATTTCCTGTGGGGCTTCTGCTTCCCATCCATAAGCACGCCCCATCACTTTCTCTTCAGAACTTTCACTGCTGCAGTTTGTTTGTGTTCCCAGGTTACGGCTTGTTTGACCTCAGGCACAAAGTGCTTTCTGTTCAGTCTCCCTTATTTTCCTTCCTTCTGAGGTCTTTGTTTGCAGGGTAACTTCCATCTTGTACTGTATGGTTTATTTCAGGATTATTAGAATAGTACACTCAGAATTTCTTAATACGAGAGAAGCTATTCTAGGAATATTGTAAAAATTGCTGTATGGAAAAGTATGATAACAACAGCATGTGAGCCTTTTATTAAAATGATTGTCTTTTTTGTGTGTGCATGTCTGCGTATGGGTTCCTGCATATGAATGTATGTGCCCACAGAGAACAAAGATGTCAGGGCTCCCAGGGGCTGTAGATCCAGGTAGTTGTAGCTCCCTGATGTTGTTGATAGTAACCAAAATCTGGATCTCTACAAATGCAAAACTATGAGCTTACATGAAAAACATTTAAGCTGCCTCACTAAAAAACCTGTTATGGGTCGAAATTAGATTCCCAGCACCACTTGGATGAAGTTAATGAGGTACTTTATTCAGCCTACCGGGGTGCCTGACTCAGAGAAGGTATCCGATTCACGCTTGGAAGGAAGCTTTAATAGGGTTTCTAAAGCAGTGACTGGTTACAATTTGAAACATTCACTAAGCATCAAGCATTTCACAAGATGAATATTTCCCACAGGTGCTCATTCCTAACAACAGACCAGGAGGTTAGCCATTTTCACATGTCCCTCCCAGGTTAGAACACTGGGTGGGGAGGTTGACGTTGGGCCAGTTCTTGGAACTGGGGAGGTGATTCCTTTCTGGTGTGCTGCTAGGAGGGGGCGGGCAAAGGTCAAGTACAAATGGACTTAAAGTCTGGACAGAGAGCAAAATGAAAGTCTTTATCCTATTTTCTTAGGCCATTGCAAAATGTAAAATTCATTCTGCTTTGGAAAGACAAGGACATTTTCAACTATGGCAAATGTCCTGGCAATTTGAAAAGGTATTGTAAGAATCTGAAATGGGTGCTCTCCCAAAAAGAGCAGCAGGCCACCCGGGAAGACATTGAAACAAATATCCAGAAGCCAAGGAGTTTCCATTTTCTCCTTCTGACACTTGAAGAGCAATGGAGAAAATTATTAGCACTGACGAAGCAAAGACCCTGATAGATCAGGGCTACTTTACCGCTAGAAATCCCATCGTGTTTATAGCTCTCTTGCTCAGAGTGAAAATGAAAGTCAAATGCTATTACTTTCTCCATTGCCCATAACTGCCTTTTCGACAAATTGTTATGGAGGTTGGGACCACCAGGGAAGGACCACCAGACTTTTCTGTTTCAATCAGCTGAATTTATTAATTTGCAGCTGACTATAGTCTGTCTGTTGGGTCTGAAGGCTGCCGCAGCTGGGGAAGGGAGAGGTTGGATATACAGAGACAAAAAATAGAGTTGCTTCACTTCTGTGGAATTTCCAGGTGTTCAGAATTAAGGGCTTGGCTCCATCCCTTGGCCCTTGAGATTAAGCAGGTCCTACAGAAGCAGGACAAGTTTATGGTTAAATATTACAAGACCATTACATATTTAGGGGACAAAAGGTGAGGGGTCTTCAGTGATTAAAATTTCCTTACACTGTTCCTAAGAGGAAAAACAGGATATTACCGAATTTAGCCTAACGGCTGGCGTCTATGTTAAGCACTTACAATAGATGGTTTAATGTCTTCCTGGTCCACAGAAACCTAAGGACCAGCTAGATCCAGGAGACAAACGCTTGAGGTGGAGAGAGAGGAATGTAGCAGAAAAGAAAACAGCTAACATCTATACAGTCTCTATGCTAACATAGAGACAGTCTCTATGCATTTGGAGTGGTGCAAGACTGTGTCATGCTGTAGAGGCAGAGAGTTTCTCACTTTCTCTGATCAACCTATTTGAAATAGTCAATGTCAGAATTGCTGGATGCTCAGCATTTGACTAAACAATTAGCCATAATTAAAATGCCAGGAGATTCTAAAACACGTGTCCTGAGAGAAACTGCCCTGTTCATTATTCAAGTTCTATCGCTGACCTCCTGGTTCAGGATAAACAGATGAGGGACAGCAAGAAAAGGACAACAGGCAACGAAGGGGTTGTAATTTCAGCTCCCAGGGTCTTTTTTAGTTGTTTCAAAATGAGAATCCCAATTTAGGCCCAAGTGCACAATTGTCTTACATATGTAATTTAATTCATTGGGCAACTGAAAAAAATTATCTGTCTGTGTAGACAATATTTTTGAGAATCCTCCCCAACAATAGCTCACAAGTTATATTCAGGAAGACCTCTCTTGCCCCAAACACAACCCTTGTAAGGCACTTCATGGAATGCAAGGACATTCCTCTACCGCATGGGCCCTTTAAAACTGGCAGTTAGACTTTATCCATATTCTTACAACGCAAGGATATAAGTATATTTGGGTACTATTTTGCATGGAAAGGGGCTTCATTAAGAGGGTTAACTGAACTTAAGAGGAATCTTAAAGGAAGATTCCTTCAGAAAAGAGAACTTTGGGGGGAGGCCCAGAGGAGACATCAGAGAAATTTCCCAAACAAAAGAAGCATGACTGACTTTTCTTTCTTATCCTTTCAGGCAGTACTAGGAAGTTCCACACCATGTGGTTCACTGTGGTGTAGCCTATGTGATGAGGAAATGGAGCCGTCATGTACTGAGCAGGACCACTGCTGTACCCAGTGTGAGACACACAGGAAAGCCACATAGTAAAGGTGCCAATAAGAGTCTATTAATTAGTAATAAGCTTTCGGGAGAGTGGGCTTAAGCCCCAAAGAATTGTTGATCCTGAGGAGGAGGAGGACGGGGTTTATAAACCGAAAAAACACAAGGACATATTGCCGGGGGTCAAAGCCTGCAATCATAGTTGCACCGTAACACAGGCAGGTCCCATAATTAAACCATAACAGTGACAGATCAATTAACAACGAAGTTTTCAGCTAACAAAAGGTTCTAAGTTTTAGGTAAGAAAAACATGTTTCTCAGAATTGCAGAAACAGGACTCCCTGGAGATGCTGATGTTGCTTAGTCTGGCTGAATGCCTTCTATTTTAAAACAATATTGTCCCAGAAAGCCCAGCAGGTTCAACGTGCATGGGACCTGCATGGCTATTCTTAGCTGGGCCGAGGGGAGGGCGCATAACGGAGTCAGTTGGTAAATTTGCAAGTTAGAACTCCTAAATGCACAGCACAGGACATTTTTCAACTGTGTCTGAGGAAAAGAGCTGGAGTGGAGTTGTGGGGTCAGAGCTGCCTGGTTTCTTTAGGCTGTGAGATGTGGCATCTTAGAAAGGCCAGCTTGTTAAAGAGCAATTCTGGGTTCTAATGGAATCCTGAATGTGTCAGAGTGAAAAATCCAGATCCTTGATGTGGAGCAGACACTAGACTCAACACTAATGTCACCTAGGGTGAGCTGGGTGACTTTCAGCACGTGAGGAAAGAGGACAAAGACATCTGACACTGAATGTTTGATTGACACAGTGATCCTTTACTCAGGAGGACGAACTGGAAGTGTCTAGTGAATTTCTCAAGACTGCAGCAGCTGCTGTGCCAGGCCAGGAGCAGAGCTTGGAAGTCGGTCTCCCTGCAGTTGGACAGGGTCTCTGCCTGAAGAGGAAGCCAGGCCTAGGAAGAGAAAAGTGCTTCCCCATCATTTTAGCCCCCGGCTACTTAGGCCTCCTTGGAGACCCTAACCAATCAGGGCTCCTGGTCGTGCTGCCCAATCAGGAGCACCGTCTGGAGGCAGAAGGCGGTCTCTATTCTATGCCATTTTGAGTCTGCTGTGCGTGTTTGGCTACATACCTGAAGCATATTCCACGTAGGTTGCTCCTTGATCAGCACTGCGAGGAGCTGCGTGGAGAGCGCGTGGGAACGCGGAACCCAGAACATGATAAGCATGTTTCCGGCTGTCCCCAGACGCGAGGAACGGCCGTGGAGGTCCTGGCGGGGGCTGTGCCGGGTGTCCGCGGGCTGGGCTGGCAGCAGGCCCGGAGTCCTGTGCAGTCCAGGCACCCTGGTTCCAGGCCCTGCCGCCTGTGGCATTTCCTGCTGCAGCTGCTTCTGCGCCGGGCATTGAGCGTGAGGCTTCGTCTGCGTGGGCAGCTTCAGTGTCTGTGACTGACCAGAGCTCCTGATCGTGCTGTTGGTGTTGTGTGGACACGGTTTTGGGGTAGTGAACATTAGCATCTAAAAGTTGTTAGATTTTGAAGTTCAGAGAAAGAAAAGAAGTTTAAATATAACTTCTAAATCCAGATCTTACAGCAGACTGAATGGTGTTTATTCAGCGGGGTGACACAATCCTCCCACAAGAATGAAAGTTGTGGAAAATATGAAAGATTGTCGTATATTTTATATGGTTGGAAATAAGATAAGAGAGCATACACAGCTCTGGAGTCTGAGTTAAGTTGTCCTTGGGTTCTTGGAGATGCTTGAGCAGAACAAATGTGTGGCTGGTTGATAACCGCAAAGCAGGGACCACAGAGAAACATCATGGCAGGAGACTTAGGTTGTTTGAGTTTCCTGCGGGTGTGGCTTTCCTTCAGGTCAAATCGGACCATTGGGATGGAAATGGAGAGCATTTGCAGCTGGCTGGGAGACAGGGTAGCTGTCTAGGGAAGAGGACATACAGGGTGATGGCAAACAACAGCCATTCTGGACAGTTTCCCTGGGAAGCTCCTTCCTGAGGAACCCGTGCAGACACATTTTCTATTTCCCCTAGTAAGTTTGCTTGTCTGTGGAACTGACAACTCTCCATGTTCTTGCACCTAATTTAACACTGAATTTGGGTAAAATTTTGATTGTTTTAAGAAAGGAGGGCAAGGGAGGAGAATGTGGACAGAACTAACTCTGCGTGGTACAGGAAGCCAGTTGGCACTCCCTCGGCTCTGCTGTGCCCCCTCCACTCTGTAGTGTGTCCTTACTTTGCACGTTTGCTTTCTCCCCTGAAATAAACCTTGAGTGCTACAGCTCTGTATTTCTCTCTTATGAACTAGACTCCTGCATGCTCCTTGTCCTGTAAGCTATGATGCACTAAATCGGGTGTTATGAAAGTTAAGTGTCTGGTAGCCTCTGTTCTTGGGATTGCACAGGATTTTTCTGTGAATGTCCTGTGAGGATTGCTGGGTGGCCTTTCCTTGTAGACATTCCTCTGGCCTCTCAACACCATCCCTTTCATTGGACTGTGACTTTCTCTCTCTCTTTCTCTCTCTCTCTCCCCCACCCCACCCCATCTCACTTATTCTTACTGTAAATGAAGCTCCTCTCCAGGTTGTGTGTTTTAAAAATACGATTTATTGTACTTTTCATTACAGATGTTTGTACCTCTGCATGTATTTGTCTGAATGCAGTTATGAGTGAATGTGTCCACATTTTTTTTGGAGGACAGAGGTCGGTTTTAATTGATTCCATTTTCCATTCCTCATTATTTTTTACTTTAGAATTTTATTTTTTTTTACTATTAGATACATGTGTATGTGATTTATGTAAAGGAGCTCACATTTGGCATGATGCTTTTGTGGAGGCCTGACGAAAAAATTTTCAACTCAGTTCTCCTTTTCCATTTTCTGTGGGTTTCATGATTTAAACTACTTTTCAGGCTTCCCAAGAAAGGGCTTTTGCCCACTGAGCAACTCGATGCCCCCTCCACCTTCCTTATCCAGACAGGCTGTCTCACCAAACAGTTCCTTTAGACCAGATTTCAGGCCTACCTTAGGCATCTTATATCTCTACTTCCTCTCCAAGGGATAAGAGTCATGTGCACTGTGACCAGCTTTTGACTTAGTCCTGGGGATCCAGTTTCATATTCTTATTCTTATGTGACAAGCACTTTACAGGCAAGCCATTTCCTCAGACCTCAAATTGAAAGTAAACTACCTGTGAGCTTTGTAATTTGTCTTGAAATTGCTTTCATTAGAGGAAGAGATGTTCTTTACTGTTTTCCTAACAAAAAAGTGAAGTTACCTGACTGAAGGGTCTCCGTGGAAACAGCCTTTTCCTTATGTCTTGTGTCTTTAGTATAAATGGATGCCTGGCTTATGTGGCCAACATCGGAGCCAGCTGTTGTTGGTTATGTTTGTCCGTGTGTGTTTTGAAGGGTGGTAAGTGCAGCAAGATAGGAGTTCATTGTAATTGTTCTGGAAGCGTGAATGTTGAGTCCATTAAGAACATTATTTATTTTTAATTAATGTGTATGAATGTTTTCTCTGCACGTATGTAAGTGTACCATGTGTGTGTAATGACACTAGAAACCAGAAGAGGACATAGGATTCCCTGGAACTAGAGTTCTAGATTGGTGTTAAACCCCATGTCTAAGTTGGAACTGAACATGAAAGAGCACCCTGTGTTCTTAACTGTGGACCCATCTCTCCAGCTCTAGAGTCCAGTTTCATTGAATGGCTGTTAGACATCACCAGTCCTGTTTGGATGTAAGAGCAGTCAACTCTGCAGTCCTCTATAATGGTTCGGTTGTGGTGTCTGAAGAGATCATAGACTCTTGGACAAGGTGGTAAGATTCTGTTTCAGAAGGATTAGGAGTAACAGGATATTGAATGGTTAAAAATGACACAATAATGACATTTTATCACAGCAAGCAAGGGGTGTAACAATGGGAATGAGAAAGGAAAGGAACCCAAACCCAGAATAGAGTCCAGAGATATGTCAGCAGGTTGGCACCCTTTGCAACTGGAGTAAGGATGTGGGTTGTAACTTTTAGGAAACATTAACCTTGGTCCAGGAAGAGTTTCAGAGGTCTCTATGGAGTAACAGAATTCCCTAAGTCAGTTGCATTCTGTCAGGCATGGAGTCGATAAAAGAAACACCATGTGAAATTTGAATTTATGTGATAGATCCTGGAAAGGTGAGAAGTTCTTGAATATTCATTTGGGTCTGCAGATTTATGAAGATGAATTTCACCTCCTTCTCCTCAGTGAGTAAAAGGAGATTTCCAAGAGGTTCACAGGAGTAGTGCTCATGAACTTCTTGCAGAGGCGAGCTGAAGCCCTGTTAGCATGTTGGGATGATTGTCAAAGGGAAGAACAGGTTCACTCATCAGTCAAACATTGACTCATTAGTAATAGGAAAGATTGACTGATAGGGAGAGTCAGAACACCAGAATATGAAAAAAGTTACAGAAACAGTTTTATTGAAGGAAAGAAACAGCTCCCTTTTGGAAAGCGAGGGCTGCTGGAACAGAGTCTAGTGATCACAGTCCTTGCAACGTCTTCTCCTTTTCTCAGTGTTTGTCCTGATTGGATGCCCACCTGCAGTGGGCTCTTTCCTGCCACTCTCTTCCAAAGTGTCTCCTGGGAAAAGTTGTTGCCATCTTAAGGAACCTGCTCTGACTTGCTCTATCTGCCTGTGTCCTTTCTTTCCGTAATTGAAATGGGCCTTGCAGCTTGACTGCAATTAGAGATATGGACTTAACAATGTGAGATCCAATCAGCTTCAAGTGGTCTTTTTTCCTGTAGGAGGCTTTTAAGATTGATCTGATTGCTTGGGATAATGTGAAGGAATGATCCCCCAAAAGCTGTTAGACTTGGACCTGTGCTTATCCTGGTAGTCTCTATGGGCTTGACAGTCTTTCCCAGTGACTGCCTTGATGATGAACCTGTAAGGACAGGGTTTCTTTATGGTCAGAGAGAGCTAAAACAGCAGGAGAGGTGAGTGCCTGCTTTAGGAGGCCCAGAAACTGTGTCATCCCGATGGTCTAATCTAATGGATATTCCTCTGCTCCTCTTGAGGCCTGCTTTCTGATTACTGAGTTGTGTAAACAGCTAACCATGCTTTAAGAATGGACTTTAAGAGTGTCCATTCTTAAAATATAAATCAAAATTCATCTTTCATCTGTTATTCTTTTATGTTTCTTGTCAGGTGTTGCTCACAGCATGGAGAAAAATACTTCCTGGAACTTTCAATATCTGTTTTAATGGTGGGTCCTCTAATAAGCCTTTGAGTCCTTTCTAAAGATGCCTCAGTTTTACTAATGTACATACATACTTGTATGCATATGCATACATGTATATGTGCATATATGTGTGTGGGTGTGTGTTCACCACTCTGTCCTTGAGGTCACGGTGATACTGCTTACTCTGTATCCAGAGTGCTGAGATTACAAGTATGAGCAGCTGTGCCAGGGTTTCTATTGCTGTTTTGCAGAACTAGTGTTGTGATTGTTGGTGTTTTCTATTGACTTCCTGTCCATAATTTCTTTTTCCAGTTTCCATTTCCTGTGCCTTTCTCCATTTTCTAATGTGGGAGGTCAAGTTACTGACATTTGCTCTCTTCGTTTCTGCCATTCCCTATCATGCTTGAATTTTCTTCCCAGAATTTCTTATGTGAGGCCTGTCAGATCCTGGGCTGAGTTGCCTTCAAGTTCTTGGCCTCTTATTCCAGAATGAAATAAATCACACAGGGATTGCAAAGGAGAGAAGAAACTATTCAAAAGAAAAGGAACAGAAGAGAAAGCAATTCACCGTAAGAAAGCAGCAGGCCATAAGAGTCAGAAAGCACTTAAGGATCATGTATGTACGTACGTATCTGTGTGGTAGATAGATATATACAAATACACATTTTTGTGTGTGTATAGTGAGTTTGTTATAATTATTATAATTTTATTTATTCCAGAATTTCACGACTTTGCTAAGGTATTTTTTGATCACATTTAGAACCCCTCCTGCCTCCACACCTCTCCCCGATTTCATGTCCTCCATTGTTACCTGTCCTTTTTCTATTCATTTACTTTGTGGGGATTTTTTTTACGGAAGTAAGTGATCTCCTTAACTTTGATGACACATCATCAATAAAAAGTTTTTTCAGACTCAGATTTCACAGATTCCATACAATATATTTCATCATATGCGGTTCCCTCCTCTGTGTGCACCTTCCCTCCCCTCTCCTTGCCGCATTTCACAGAGTCCACGTTATTTTACACATGATCCACATTAGTTAAAGGCCTGTGGAGTCAAACTTGTGTTTCTATGTGTCCATCCATTGAAGGCTGATTTGACTTCCCACAGTCACTACTTTCCACAGGCTGATTATTCCTCTCCCAGCAATTAATGGTTGCAGCTATGGAAGTGTCTAAATATGGTTAAACTGTATTGTATCACATTCGCAACTATTCAGTAAAAATATGCATTTTAAAAAAGGGGACTGGACAGATAGCTCAGTGGTTAAGAGCACTGCCTTTCCTTTCAGAGGACCCGCCTCTTTCCCAGCACATACATGGAAGATAACAACAATGCCAAACTACACTTTCAAGGGATCCAACACACTCTTCTCACATCTGTGGGCACTGCAAGACACAGTGAACTTGCATACATACATGAGGAATGCTCATACACATAAAATAATAAATAAAATATTAAAAAACAAATAAGGAGTTCATTCCTTGTACTGGACTTTTTGTTTCTAGCCTATGCTGTCTAGTAGAGGTGATATCTACCTGTTGTTTTATAATTCCTTTAATCTCATATATATATGTATATATATATATTTATATATATATATATATATATATATAGAGAGAGAGAGAGAGAGAGAGAGAGAGCTTAAAAATAATCTATATTGGAAGGCTTCAATATGACATTTTTAAAAAATTGTTTTATTGGGCAGGTCTGCTTGTACCCCAGCTGGCCTGGAGTCATTATGTAGACTAGGCTTGCCACAGTCTCACAGAGATCCACCTGTCCCTGCCCCTCCCCCACATTCCCTGTGCTGTGATTAAAGGTCTGCACCCACATGCCTGGCTCTGTGACTTTCTCTGAAGGACTCAGTGTTAGTCATCCCTCTCCTGCCTCCTCCTCTGTGCTGCCCTCCCATCCCATCCCTTTAACCCTCCTACTCCATGATTCTTCTTTCCCATGACCACTTACTACTTTCCTGGGATCTTGGATTCTCCACTTGAAACATGTGTATGTAATGATGCAAAGCTGGTGTCCACTTACGAGAGAGAACATGGGGCCTTTGTCTTTCTTGTTTTCAGTAACCTCACTCAGATTGATTGTTTCTACGTTCATCCATTTCACTGAGAATTTCAAAATTTCTTTGTTCTTAAGAACTAAATATGTGTAAAAGTTCCATACTGTCAATGTCTTTTCATCAGTTGATAGGAATCTGGATTGTTTCACTTTTCTGGTTACTGTGACTAGAGCAGCAGTGAACATGTTTGAACAAGTATCTGTGTAGTGGGATCTGGAGTCCTTTGGGTTGAATTCCAAAAATGCTGTGCCTGGATCATGTGGGAGATGTATTCTGAGGTTTTGAGCATTCTCCACAGTGATTTCATAGTGGGCACAGCAGTCTGCAGTCACCCAACAATAAGTTCTGCCCTTTCCCCACATCCTTGCCAGAGATTGCCATCTTTAGTGTTTTGGATCTTAGCCATTCTAACTGGGATAAGATGCAATTTCAATGAGAATTTCCCTGATGGCCAAAGATGTTAAACAAGTTCTCAGTATTTCTCAGCCATTTGTGTTTTATCCTTGCGAACTATCTGTTCAATTATTTGAACCAATTTTTAATTACTTTGTCGTTTTTTTCAAGACATTTAGTTGTTAAGTTCTTCACATATTGTAGATATGAACCCTGTGTCCGCCATAAGCCTGAGAAAAATTTTCTTCCTATTCTTGAGGTGGCTCTTCACTCAAATTATGGTGTCTTTTGCCATACAGAAGCCTTTTTGTTTTATGAATTCTTGTTTGTCTGTTGTCGACTTAATGCCTGTTCAGTAGGAGTCTCCTCTTTGCAGTAGGAGTCTCCTTCTGAAAGTCTTTTCCTATGCCTGTTACTTCTGGTATATTTCCTACTTTCTCCTCTATAATAGTCAGTGTATCAGGTTTTATGTTGAATTATTTCATGTTCTGGAGTTAGGTTTGTGCATGGTGAGAGATAGGAATCTAGTTTCTTTCTTCTCTATGTAGCAGTCCAGGTTGACTAGCTCCATTTCTTGAGCATATTGTCTGTTCTCCAGTGTGTGTGTGGAGAAGGGAATAGAGAGACTTATAAAACTTTAGTAAACTTAGGAGGCTGGACAGATGGCTCAGCAGTTGAGAGCACTTGATGCTCATCTATTTCAGATTCCACGGATCATGTCTGGTGCTTACCACTGCTTGTAACTCCACTTGCAGAGAATGTGACTTTCTCTTCTCGCCTCTGAAAGAAGTAAAGGTATTTTACCAGAGCCATATACATACAGCTAAAGAAAAATAATGTTGTTTGTAAAAGTACACTTAGGAGGCCCAGGAATCTCCTTAACAAGGTTCACAGTGCTCCTCACTGACATTACATATTTATATTAAGATTAGTATATCAGCGCTATCAAATACCGAACATGTTGACTCTGTAGCCTTGAAGTTTCCCAGTAGTTGTTCAGGAACCTTTTTAGATGGAGCTTCTGTGAGCCATTACTCTGCTGAGGGTTTTCAGATATTCACTTGTCTTTCTGATAAACATTATCCTGTCAGCCTTCACGCAATCTTCTGCAGTCTATTCACAAAATTAGACCTTGTTAGAATTATTTCTTTTGAGTGTCATACTCTGGTATGACTACCCATGGAACCACCTGCCAATGAGAAAGTTCTAATTTGCAAAATTTGTGAACCCTTCTCCAAGGTCAGAGTATTGAGTGTGTGAGACCCATCGTAGGTTCCATTTACATGTAGTGCCGGTGAAATGGCAGGTGCAGGTGTGACAGATCTCCAGTTATGGGGAAGGAAATTTTGTCAACACTCTTACCCATGGCATCTCATTTAGATTAATGCAGTTCTGCCAAATGAAAGTGAAACCCAGTTTCATTCTGGAGGCACCAATGGGGACTCTGTATAGTAAACTGGATGAATGTGGGGTGATGTTCACAAAGGCACTAGATTTCTATTGGCATTATTGAGAAGTCTTCTAGGAAAGAGAAGGCCTGGCCAATAGTCATTTTGCTCTTATAAATGTCCATATCCAGCTTAAGGCTGCACTTCATGTTATTTTGTTAATACTGAAGACGGAGATTCTAACTTATTCTAAAAGTCCTTGTCTTATAGTTCACCATTGTTGGTTAGGAATTAGTTTGAAAATGTGTGTGTAGATTATCATGGTCACCAAGGGACACACTGCAAATGTTTTGGCCTGATTTTTGTTCAGTTGTAAATTGTTATTTTGTGTATAATGTCTGTACATGAGATTGTATGTCACAATTGTCAAGGGAACAGCCTTTTGTTTTCTGTTCTTTCTTTTGAATTTTTTGAGAGTTTCAGGGATCAGATTCAGGTCATCAAACTTGTGTGCCAAGGTCTTTACCTGCTGATTTATATCTGTGGAATGTGACCCCAGAATTTTAATGGTTGGCAATTCATTTTGTCCTTTTGTCTTTAATTTTTGGAAGTCCTTGAAAGTGTAAGGTAAAACGTAACTTTGTTTTTCTTTGAGTTTAGTAGCTGGTAGATACTTGCTGATGTTAAACAGTGTTTTCTTGAGTACAAGATTGTATGGTGTCCTGATTCATGAATTTTTCTCCAGGTGAATAAAGAGGAAGCACGAATTTTCGTGCTCTTGCCTCCTGCCTTTCCTCATTCCAATCCTTTTTTCCTCCCTCTTTTCTTCCTAGGATGGGCGTTTTGCTAGGTTTCATAGCATGACTTGAAGTCTGGAAATCATGTGAACCCTCTGTCTCATTCACTGTCACAGCTGTGTACACATGTCAACATGACTGCCTATACTGAGTTCTTTCTGAAGTACATTCTCACCTTTCTCTACTTAAAATATTTATATATGACATTTCCTAAAAATTTTAAACACTATTGTTATAGAGTCTTTAAATATTGAATATGTATCATATTTGTTATTTGATTACACCTTTACATGGGCTGGAGTCATGAATCAGAGGTTAAGAGCACTGTCTGCTCTTAAGAAACTATGACAGTATGTGTGGATTGTGCCCACCAAGATAAGTCATTACACACAATGTCTGTTATTATTTGGGGTCACAGGATATGATCAAGTAGTTATCTCTGTGAATCTTGACTAAATCAATAGACCTTTGGAAGAGAATGTTTCATAACATAACATAGAGTCTGTACAGGTCATGTTTATTATTTATTTTCAAGGTGTCTGTTCAAAATGTTAAATTTCCTCATCATAAAAAGTTAAAAATTGTGAGCTGGAATTTCTAAGAACAAGCAGGCTCTTAGATACTAATTGTCCTCTCTTCTGCCAGACTTTGTTAAGACAAGAAGTAGATGTATGCTATGGAGTAACAATTGGAATGGAGGAGCAGCACATCCTCTGTCCTGTGCCCAATAGTGAGAAGAGTGTCCCTCCAGTGCTTTTTCCTTTCAGAACAACTCAAAGCTTGCATTAGAATTTCTCTGTCATGGATAAGAAATGTGTGGCTAGAACATGAATGTATGAACCTGTTATCAATGGAGTCTATGGACTATTTAGCATTCTGTGACATTTGAAGATGTTGTAGTGAACTT
The DNA here is from genome assembly GCA_035773235.1 of Eospalax fontanierii. Classification (NCBI taxonomy): domain Eukaryota; kingdom Metazoa; phylum Chordata; class Mammalia; order Rodentia; family Spalacidae; genus Eospalax; species Eospalax fontanierii. The sequence continues at coordinate 4,019,915 of CM069554.1, read as the reverse complement.
CACCCAGGAAGAGTGGACTTTGCTGGATCCTTCTCAGAAAAATCTGTACAGAGATGTGATGCTGGAAACCTACAGGAACCTCACTTTTATAGGTAAAAATATTTTCTTACCTTCCCTTAGTGTACTGAGGAACAAGCATTTACATAAATTGATGTTCTTTTGTGATTTTGAATATGGAATGGGAAGAGTTAAATACTTAAATCAGGCATGGGTCACATACACTAAAGCTACAAACTAAGTTTTCAATAATTTCTAATTCATTAAACTTTTCTTTGACCACATTTTAGGAAAGAGATATGAAGATGAGAATATTAGAGACTATTATCAAAATGTTGGAAAACATATACGGTAATTGAAAAAAGTAGAAGGAAACATTCTCTGAGGTCATTTGTAAAAGATTTTAATTTATTCTAGTGTGTCTGCGGGTCTGTCTGTGTTTTCAAATTTGTGTGCTTGTGCAGGATATTTAATGTGAAAGCAGTACTAGGAACATACATTAAAAATACATTAAACATACATTAAAAACTATTTTATTATAGCTCTGTGTGAACTATATTATGGAACTAATTATCAATGTATTGAGTTTCTACCCACGGAGATGTGGCAGAAGACGTAGAATTAGCTACTTTGGGGAATAGTATGGGACCTACACATAGCAATAAGTGCTAGGAAATTTACTTTTGCTAATGTGTTTGTTATTTTAACAGAAGTTCAATGTTTGAGACATTCTCTGAGCATGAAGAAGATCATCACGATAGAGAAACTTTCACTTGGATAACAAATGCCAACATGATCATGAACATTTCTGGTGACTTAAGACCATGTGAAGGTTTACATGCATCATTGCCCCTTTAATAATGTGTGTGGAAAGGTTTCCATGCATCATTCTCCCTTTAATAACCGTGCTACCTCACACTCTCAGTACAAGTCATATGAACATGAGGAATATGGAAATAAGCCAGCAAACTCTAACTCCCTTACAAGGCGTCAAAGATGTATGAGAACTCAAACTGTGGATGGACATTTTGAATATAAGACATGTTTAAATTCTTTTGATATCCAACATTTCTTGGTAAAAGATCGAGAAACTCACATTGTAAGAAACCTCCACCAATACAAAGAACCTAGAAAGGCCTCTGCCTATGGCAGTGCACTTCACACATCTGGAAGAACTCAAACTGTAGGAAAGCATTTGGCTCCTTCCACTGCTCCTCGAGGACATGAAAGAATCTGTAGTGTTGAAAAACTCTATGCATGTAAACAGTGTGGAAAAACCTTTAAACGATACAGTTACCTTCAAGAACATGAAAGAATTCATACTGCAGAAAAACCATATGCTTGTAAACAATGTGGAAAAGCCTTTAGATGCAAGAGTTATCTTCACTTGCATTAAAGAATTCATACTGAAGAAAAAGCTTTTAAATGTAAACAGTGTGGTACACCCTTTATATGTCCATCTAATCTGCAACGCCATGAAAAAATTGATACTGGAGACAACCCACATGAATGTAAACAATGTGGAAAAGCCTTTAGACATCAGAGTTATCTTCAGTTACATGAAAAAAAACATATGAATGTAAACAATGTGGTAAAATCTTTATATATCCTTGTTCCTTCATGTTACATAAATGAAGACATACTGGAGAAAATACATATGAATGTAAAGAATGTGATAAAACCTTTGTAAATCACAGTTCTTTTCAGGTACATGAAAGAAGTCATACTGGAGAAAAACCATATGAATGTAAACAATGTGGTAAATTCTTTAGATATCAATATTATGTTCAGTTACACAAAAGAATTCACACTGGAGAAAAACCATATAAATGTAAGCAGTGTGGTAAAGCCTTCGTATGTCAGTCTGATCTTCAAAGGCATGAGAAAATTCATACTGGAGAAAAACCATATGAATGTACACAATGTGGTAAATCCTTTAGATTGAACCGTCATTTTCAAAGCCAAGAAACAATTCATACTGGAGAAAAACCATATGGATGTAAACAATGTGGTAAAGCCTTTAGTTTGAAGTATTATCTTCTAAACCATGAAAATTATATGAATGTAGACAGTGAGGTAAAATGTATAGATTTTACAGGGATCATCAAAGACATGAAAAAACCCTATAGGGATAGAAACTGTATGATCGTACAAATCCGTTACACTCTACAGATACCTTCAAGAACATGAAACATTTCATACCACAAAGAAACCTGTGCCAGGAAACAGTGTGATAAAGTCATTAGATGTAATAATTGTCTTCAAAGACATGTTACAACACATACTCGAGAGAAACACTATGCATGAAAACAATGTACATGTGTACAAAAATATAAGATTACTTCAAATGAGAACTACAAATAGCTTACTGGACAAATGTTACTAAATACTAAATAGTGCATGCTAAAATTTCTCCTATTTGACTGATGGCTATGGATTTGTTTTCTAGGACTGTTCTTTGTGTATGTATAGTGGGTGTGAGAGCTTAGCTAAAGTTGTGAGTCAGGTAAGTGTGTCATGTCAGAGATGATCATTTTCGGTTTACTTTTCCCCATGAAACTTCGAAATGTATTTGCCATAAACAGTGACCTTCAAAATGTGTATCCTTACTCTGTGTAATAAATGAGTGTGGTTTTATTATTATTATGACCCAAAGTAAATCCGAATAGAAAACCCTCTTACATTGGCTGTAACTCGAGAAATCACTAACACCTTATCTCTTTAGATATTCTGAACAGAGATAATATATTGCAACTGGTAGGATTCTGAAGCCTGCTAGTTCATGGTATTCTGAACACAGACATTCAAATTTTAACTGCAGAGCTTCCCCTGTAGAAGCCATTCCTCATTAAGTGACATTAGTTCCCAATCTACTACTAGAGACGCCTGGCTACGCATACCCATCTTGTTGTTGATGGTGCTCTCAGAGACACATGGTAGGATCCAGAGATCTCTCAGAGGGATGTCTCTAGGGGATCTCTAGGAACCTGTATCTTTGTCAGCTCAGCTCCTGCTTTCTTTAGAATTCCATCTTCATCCTGTTCAAACCTCCACTTGATTGTATCTTTAACCACTGAGAATGAGGAATGAAACCTTGAGTATTTGACCATGACAATGTAAAGAGGTAGTGCCTTGTGTTCTGTCTTCAGTTCCTCTTAAACAAAATATTATTTGAACAGGAAGAATGATGGCCACTTAATGACACACCTATTGCAACAGTATATTTCAGTAAAGATTTGTTTTCCAATGTGGAGACAAGCAGTTGAAAGTACCATTTATACATGGCTTCTTGTCCTACTTACATGACTCTTTCCTTTTCAAATGATCCAGAAAACCCCAAAGGAAGGAAACTACACTTGGACTCTGGACACTAAGTAATATATTCCTGACATCTAGGTGGCCATTGAGGATTCACAGCCATGGTTCCTCATGCTTTTCACATACCAAAAGATGAATATACCATCAAATAGCACGTGTATTCTGTCACAGACATCTCCCCACATTGATATGTAGTATGTCTCTGTGATGTTATCACAAATATATTTCATAGTGCCTTGGATTTATTCTATTACTACGGAAAGGGAGGAAAGTTCACAATACTGTAATAAGTTGGGCATATGTGATTTGAGGTAAGCTAAATCTGTATTCCTTTATTATACTTACATTTCATTCTAGAATTAAGGTTACATTGTGGTTTGGTTATGTGTGGTTGAAATTCCTTCTGGGAGGTATAAATAACCTTACTCATCCTTCCCTAGGTCCCTAGGACAAACAGGCTTGATTCTGCTAAATACAGTCTGGGTACCCGTGAGCATATTGGGCTGACAGAGCTGTGCTGAGGGTTGACTTACAGGAATGGGGGTGCTCCTCTCCTAAGGCCACACTGAAAACTTCCAAGTTTAGATGATGACTTTCCCCGAGACACAAAATGGCAGGAGACATTACCCCATGGCTTCCTTGATATACATATCTTTAGGGCCTCGCTTGGTGCAACCACTCGGCCCTAGTTGCACATGGGGAGGGACTAATTATATAGTCATGATCCAGCCTGGATGGAGAATTTCTAGCAGCCTTAGTGGGGGAGCACTCACACACCTGTAAGTAACCCCCCACTCACTGCTCTTTAAGGCTAGTTAAACTAACTAGCTTCCCAGACTGAAATTTGGCAAAACTGTATCTCACGTTGGCATTGGGACCAAGGGAGAAGGAGGCTGCACGTTGTTTGAGCTTCCCAGAAGGAATTTTAAGTACAATTACAATAGTTGGCAGAATAGGACAAAACAGAGGATTACTTTCAGAAAAGCAGTGATGTTTTCTGTGATTTGGAGAAAGAAACCAAAAACTGATGGGAAGGTTGGTAAGGGCAGAATGTTTAGAGAAGAAATTTTGGCGTGGTGGTCTATCCCCATAGAGCTAGTGGGATAGTGGCAATGGCGTGGGTAGCGCAGTGCATAGTGAGGTGTGGAACTAAGTAACGTCAACTAAGAGAATGATGTGCAGGAAATGCCAAGATGGAGTCCAGTTTGAGGAAGTATGGAGTGGCTCGCCTGCTTTATCAATAGGTTCCATCATGGGTTTATGGAGATGCTGTGAGAACAGACAAAAATCTATAGCTGAATTTATAGGCCATGGGAGTGGGGCAGCTCCTGAGGCAGCCTTGCCTCTCCTGTGAGTAATAACTTATCTGTTGCAGGTTGAGTCACAGCCCAAATAGGGACAGATTAGATCGACAGTACATGGCTCATCCTCAGACACCATAATTGAAACTCACGGGAGAAGTCAGGTACTGATGAGGAAGCGAGCAACCTAGAAATAGCTTTGAGATACTCCTCAGGTTCAATCTTTCATACAGAGAAAGGGAAAATCCATGATCAGCATACTAATGGGGGTCTAAACAGTGTTCTGGTGTGAGAGACTATGCAATCCTAGAATGCTTAGCACTGGGACTGTTGAAACTAGGGAAGACATTCAGACAAGCAATGAAGGAGCCTCTCACCTCCTGGCTTGTAAGGCTGTGGGCCTGAAGCAGATGGAATTTCTTTGAGTGCTGCAGAAGCAGAAAACCGAGCAATATAACCTCTCATCCCTCCTTGAGACACAGGCTGTATGTATAACCTGAGCCAGTAAAGGGGGAATCAGTCCCTGATGGGCTGTCTTGTACAAGCCATTAGAGACACTTGGTTATCACCAGTAGAGGTTCCCATTGATATCAGGGGCTGGAGGGAAAGTAGTGGAGGAACGGGCACTGCCGAGAGAACTAGAGATGAGGAAAGCTATGTATGATGTCCAGTTCACTAGGCCAGATAGGACTGTATTCACCAGGGATTTAAAGAAGAACTTGATTCAACAGGTACCTAGGGATTGTTGTGGACCTCTGGTGCCTTTGCTCAGTCCCTTGATGTTACAGGAACTTTATGAAGTTGGAAGAGCTTCGGAAGATCTAAATGACTGAGACCAGCATGTAAAGAATGTCTGTAAAATACTAAGCTATCTAGAGGAGACCTAAGAAAGATAGAGCAGAGAAACAGGTCAACCTGGGTTATTCAAAGACAAATGTGGTGAGATTAGTGGTGAGCCCCAGACCCTAAGAAAACTTTGACCAAAACCCAAATTCTGTGCTAAGGAGCTTCTGGAAGGCTTTGACACATGAGAGTCAGTTCACAAAAGGCACACAGGTATCAGATTTCTCCTTGGCTGTGTGCAGGGCCAGGCAGCTTTGGCCAGCTCCAGTGGGCTAATAAAGGGAAAAAGAAAAGCTCCATGTAAGAGCTCTAGGACAGGGAATGGCTCAAGAAAAAAAGGAGCAACATAGTAAAATGCTGACTAAATCGATGGCTCTTATCCGTGCTACTGTACCCAACATGGGTCTGCTGAGAAAACTGGTACAAAGGGATAAAATCTTTTCTGCTGTGTTAGACCTTGTTTGTGTATGATTTAGCATGGCGTTATGCTCTGTTACATATGTTTTGCCTATGTAAAACTCATTTGGGAGATATCAGGTACATTTTAAGAAACAGGGATGAAAAAAAAGTTTCACAAAGGGTACAACAGTTTGTCATAGGAACAAGGGGAGGAGGGAACCGGATGTCATTTGCACCTCCCAGAAGGAATCTCAGCTACTCAAGTGCAAGCCAAGTTAAAAGAGGAATGTGTCCGTGGTATGTTGGAGGCCACTTTCTTGTAAGAATATGAAAGATCACCCATATTTTCATATGTGTGGCCACTTGGTCCAAGCCATGTACCCTTGTTTTTAATGTTGTTGAACCTTTGGAAATGGAGTCTTGGTAGATTAGGTGGGTCACTGGGGACTGGAATTCAGTTTTCACAGGCTTCAAATCCCTTTTTGCTTTCTGATCCCAGCTGACAGGTGCAGTGTGCACAGCTGGACTCCACTACTCTCACTGTGCCTTCCCCACCACGGTGGAATGCATCCCCTGAAAATGTACACCGACAAACCCTTCTTTCTCATAACATTTCTTCCCAGGCATGTTGGAGCACTAGTGAGATTAAGCACCTCATATTCCCTTTGAGGTGATGTTTTTTTGTTGGTGATGGTGGTGTTGATATTTTTGTTTGTTTTAATATTTATGAATGTTTTACCTCCATATAAATAAGTGCATTGGTGCATGCAGTGCCTTTGGATGCCAGAAGAGTGTGTCAGATCCCCTGAAACTGGAGTTATGGACAATTGTTATCTGCCCTTTGGGTGCTAGGAACCAAATCCAGGTCCTCTGCCAAAGCAGCACGTGTTGTTTATCAGTGAGCCAGCTCTCTCGCTGTGAAGTATAATTTTTATCAATAGATTTGTTCCTAAATGTGCAGTTTCAGTTCCCCATGTCCACATGACAGCTCACTACCTGCTGTCACTCCATTCCAGGGGACGCAGTGTTTTCTTTTGGCTTGGTGGTAGCATGGTGCACACATAACCATGCAGACATACACACATAGAATAAAAGTAAATTTAGATTAAGGGTACAGGGACTGAAGAAATGGCTCAGAAGAGTACTGACTGCTCATGCAGAGGACAGTGGATGGTTCCCAGAACCCACTGGGAGCTTACAAATATACTTAACTCCAGTTCCAAGAGATTTGGTGCCCTCTCCTGGTCCCTGCAGGCATTGCATGTTCATCCTTCAATTTCACGGAGGCAGATCAAACACTCAGACATATAATAATAAATATAAAAATTAAATTATAAGTTCACGGCACAAATCCTGACTGAAGTACAACTCTAAAAACTAAATATTTGAGAAAATTCTTAGGTCAAAATTATATGTCCGGTGGTATAACTTGTGCCCACCTGATTTTCTCTTTACAGAAATAAGGATTTCTAAATCTTTGATCTACTTTTAGTAAGATTTCAGGGAAAGTTCCACAACTCTTTGGATTCCATGTAACGGCCCATATCAGGAATTTCTAACTCCTTTCAGGAGCTAGTTCTATCAAACTTCAGGAGCTCAGCCCTTAAATTTGTACTTCTCACTGCACACTTGTACTAACTTCTTAGCATACATATGGACTTTAGAAAAGATGTGTGATGTGCATCTCAGGCATCTCATGACCTGCTAGAACATTTAACTCTCTATGTTTTTAAGAGAGCCACAAACAAGGTGATATTATGTCTCCACATTAAAAACAAAACCATTCTTTACTGTACCTGTCTAGCCACACACCCCACCTTACTAGAACCAAGGCTTCATGTTTAGGAAGATACAACTTTGGGCCAGTGAGATGATAATGTGTGAAGGCACTCTCCTCCAACCTCGGTGACCTTGATTCAGTCTCTGGGACCCAAATGGTGGAAGGAGAAATGCAGCTTTTCCAATGTGTCCTTGACCTTTCATTGTGTGCTCCTGAGCATGTGCACACACACACACACACACACACACACACACACACACACACAAATGAAGAGAGAGAGACAGGTTCAAGAAGCAGATAGAACAGTAATTAGACATGACCAGACAGATACTCCTCAGAGAATATCATAGTAACATCCTTAAATGTACAGAACAAAGACAGAGTACTGAAAGCTGGTAGAGAAAAACCACAAGTAACATATAAAAGAACGCTCATAGAACATGAAAAACAAGTTCATAGAACATGAATTATACATGACCAGAACAGAAACCTCCCACAAAATGTCATAGTAAGAACTTGAAATGTGTAAAGCAAAGAGAAGAGACTGAAAGCTGCTGGAAAATATCAACAAGTTACATGTAAGGAAAATTCATTAGAATTACATCTGACTTTTCAGTACATAGTATGAAAGCCAGAAGAGCCTGGACCAAAGTATTCCCAGCTATAAACGACCATGCATACCAACCCTGAATACTTTGTCCTGTAAACAACCATGGATACCAACCCTGAATTCTTTATATGGCAAAACTATCTATCATGATGCAAGAGAACTCTGAAATTTTTCATAACATGAATAGACTGAAGGAATTTAATATCTACCAAACCAGAACAATCCTACAGAGAAGACTTGAAGCCATACAAAGGGTCTGAAGAGAAGAATGAGTATACTCTAAGGGCTACAGCAAGCAAATAATATAAAAGATAGTAACAGAAGCACAAAATAGGATCACTAAGAAAGAAATTTAAATGACAGTATATCATACACATCTTCAGTAATAACACATTTTCAGTGGCTTCAACTCCCCTGACGAAAATCACAGATTCCTGATATGGATCAAGAAAAAAAAATCCACCATTTTTTTCTTCCAGAAAGTCACCTCACTCTCAGCGATAGACACTACGTTATGGTGAAAGGATGGAAGAACTATTCCAAGCAAATTACTCTAGGAAGGAAGAGATGCAATTCTAATATCTGACAAAATAGACTTCAAATTACCATTATTCAGAAGAGATAAAGAGGGTTGTCACTTCATTCTAATCAAAGGAACAACCAATCAATAAGATAGTACAATCATGAATATACATGCACTAAACTCTAATACATTCAATTTTTAAAACCTACTTCAGAATTATTAAAATGCAGATTAATCTCAACTCCATAATAGTAAGTGATTTCAATAACCAATTATCTCCACAAGATAGATCAACTGAACAAACACTAAAAGAGACATCTGAATTAAAGGGCAATTTAAATCATGCCTAACAGGCATGATTCCACACAATATTCCATCCAGGTGCCAAGAATATGCTTCCTATTCAGCAGTTCATGCAAGTTTTTTTAAACTGACCAAATTCTGGCACACAAAACAAATCTGAACATTAAAAAAACTGTAATATTTCCATTCATTCAATCAGAAAACAGTGCAGTGAAGATTAGAGACAACAGAAAAGAAGCTCTCGTAGCTACACAAACTCGAGGAGATTAAAGAACAAAGAAATTCAGAAAGAAATGAAAGTATACCTGGAACTAAATGAAAATGAGAATACAAACACACACAAAAAAACTCTGGGACACTTTAAAAGCAGTTCTAAGTATAGCTTTAGTGTCAAAATTTAAAAAATGAGAACATGAAATGAAGAAATGGCTCTGAAGATAAGAGCCGTGAATGCTCTTGCAGAGGACCTGGGTTTGATCCGAGTATCTACTTGGTGGCTAAATCTATCTGTACCATCAGGCACACCAGATTTGACTCCTTCATCTGACCTCTTCAGGTATTGCATGATACAGGTGTTCTTACACTCGGGCAAACAATACACACATAAACAGTAGAAAAATCAGAAAGTACATGTAAATGACTTCATAGCACAACTCAAGACTTCAAAAGAAAGATCAAGCAAACTCCAAACATAGTAGAAAAGAAGAAATAATAAAAATCAGAGCACAAACTGATGAACTAGAAAGAAAAGAGCAAAAAGAATTCAACAAATTTAGGACCTGATTCTTTGAAATATTAAAGTTATCCAGAACATTAAGGCATTTACCTAAAAGAAAGAATGAGGAAATCCAAATTAACAGAACCAGAGATGAAATGGAAAACTTCACAGGAGACACCCAAAATCGAGAACATTGTAAGGGAATACTTTAAAATTCCATACACCATTAAACTTCAAAAATCCAAAAGAAATGGATGAATTTCTAAGGTTATGGATACCACCAAAGTAAACCAAGAAGAGATCAAATCATAGACCCATACCAAATATGAAAATTAAAACAGCAATACCAAACCTCCCAAATAAAAAAAGCCCAGGCCCAGATGGAGTCACAGCAGAATATTATGAGAACTTCCCAAAGGATCTACAGCCAATCCTGCTTAAATAACTCAAAAGGAAGAAACAGAGGGAAAATTCCCAAACTACTATGATGTCTGTAACAGTCTAAGACCAAAATCAAGTAAAGATACAATAAAAAAGAAACCATGTACTTAATAAGCATAGATGAAAAGATACTCAACAACATGCAAACTGCATATAGACACACTTATAGAAGTTCATCTTCAGTGAACAAGAAGTTTTATTCCAGAGATGCAGAGATGGTTCAATATACATAAGTCAATATATGTAATAAAACATATGAGTAGACTTAAAGAAAAAAATCACATGGTCATCTCAATTATAGTTCTTGATCCTCTTGCAAAAGCAACAAGACAAGAGTGGGAAATTAAAAGAGTGATCACTGGAAAAGACAATGTCGAATTATTACTATTTTCAAAGGATACGATATTATATGGAAAAGTTCCAAAAATTGCACAAGAAAAATGTTAGAAATAATTAATACCTTCAGTAAAGTAGCAGATTACAACATCGACTTTAAGAAATCAGTAGCCTTTCTATACACCCCCCCAAAAAAAAATTCTGAAAAGGCATGCATGGAAACCTTCCAATTCACAGTAACCTCAAAAATATTTTTAGGAATAAACCTAACCAAAGACATCAAAGACCTCTACAGTGAAAATTTCAAATTTTTAAAGAAAGAGATAAAGGAAGACACGAGGAGATGGAAAGACTTACTTTGCTCATGGATTGATAGAATCAATATTGTGAAAATGACCATCTTATCAAAAGTAATGTATAGATACAATGCAATACCAATCAAAATACCAACAGCATTCCTCAGAGTCTGACAATAACAAACATTCTGAAATTCATATGGAATCACAAATCACCACGGCTATACAGCACATTGTTGGACAAAAATAATAATGCTGTGGGTATCACTATTCCAGGTTTCAGACTGTATTACAGAGCTTTTCTGGCACAAAAATAGACATGCAGGTCAATGGAACACAATAGAAGATCTAAAAGTGAGTAATGCCATTTCTGCAATCTGATGTTTGACAAGAATACTAAGTACACACAAATCAAGGAAAGACAGCATCTTCAGCAAACGGTGCTGACAAAACTGCATCTCTTCCAGTGAAAGAATGAAATTGGACCATTATCTTTCTCCCTTCACAAAACTCAAAACCAAATGTATCAAAGACTTCAATATAAATACTGAAACTCTGGAATTGATAGAAGAAAACACAGGCAGTATGCTCCAAGATATAGACATAGGAAAGGGCTTTCTAAATTGGACATCAGTTGCTAAGTCATTATGGTTAACAATGAATAAGTGGCATCTCATTAAACCACAAAGCTTCTATACCACAAAAGAAATAACCAGGGATGGTTATTTCTCAGTGGGAGAAATAACCATTTACCATCTACACATCCAACAGAGGATTAATATCCAGTATACACAAAAAACTCAAAAAAGAAACAATAAAATAAACAACTGAATAAAAAATGGACTGAACGGAGATTTCCCAAGTGAAGAAATAAAAATGGCTAAGAAACACCTTCAAAAGCACTGAACATTCTTAGTAATTAGAGAAATGCAGATACAGACCACTTAAGATTCTAATTTACCCAAGTCAGATTGATTAAGACCAAGAGAATGAAAGGCACCAAATGTTGGGGAGGTTGTGGAGAGAGAGGAATGCTCATTCGTCGCTGGTGGGAATGCAAAGTTGTGTAACCATTATGGAGAGCAGTGTGGTGAATTCTCGAAAAACAAAGGAATCTACTATACGATCCAGTTATACCACTTCTTGGCATATACCCTCAGGGCTCATCTAACTGTGGAGATAGCTGTAAATCTAAGATTTGTGCTGCTCTCTTCACAAAAGCTAAGAAATGGAAACAACCTAAATGTCCCTCAACCCCGGAGTGAATAATGAAAACATGGTACAGTTACACCATGGGGTTCTACTCAGCTGTAAGGAAAATAAAATCATTATATTTACAGGTAAAAGGAAGGAACTCGAGTATTATACTAAGTGAAGTAACAAAAATGTTGAAAAGCAAGCAACGTATGTTCCCTATCATTTGCAGATTGAAACGGCAATCGCTATATGTGAGTGTATATCCCGAAGTAGCACCAGGAAATGTGGGGCCACTGTTTGTTGCAATAAGGTATTGAGCAAGGGCCAGTTACCCCAGAGACCGTGAATGATTTTAGTAGTCGGGCCTGCTCTGCCTGATGTGATAACCAGGCCCCAGGGAGCCACTGGAGCTACGAACATTCCTTTTTCCCACCCCAGACCAGAACCAGTTTTTTGGTTTCATTTAGTTATTCCTAAACTTCCACAGCCTTCCCGCCCTTTATCCCAAAACCCCATCTTTAACTTTCCTACCTTCTGTAATGACCAGAAGGCCTTCCTATAAAAACCCCTGTGTTGGTCCCAATAAACGATCTGCACACCGACGCAGTTTCCCGGGTGTCATTTCCCTTCGCACTCTAAGCCATCTGAGGACCTGTTCTACTCTCCACTCTCTGGGACCGCTGGTGGGCCTTGGCTGTCTCTGCAGACGGAACCCCACAAGGAAATAGGAAAACGGAAAGCACATGTAGAGATAAAGGAAAGACAGAGTCCGAAGGAGGGGAATAACAGATGTTATGGGGTCAGTGGGGAAATTGGAAGTGTTTGGCTGTTAGGGGAGGAGGGAGGGATATGCAGGGGCCATGGACGGAGGGGGAGGGAACTCAGGACAGGGGAGATGAAGGGAGGAGCATGTTATTGGGGTGACGGTGTGGATAATGGGGGAAGTGAGACTGGGGAGAGCAATAAACTCAGGTGGAAGGAAAAGAGAGTACAGATGAATAGGTCTTGGGTGTCTGGGGAAGACAGAGGGAAATGTGTTGCCCCAGAACCTCCTGAGAAAGGCATGTAGAGTGCCTGACCATTAGTACATATGTATACCTGGGGCTGTAGAGCAAGCAGCATAGTGCCAGACAGAAGAGACCTCCCTTTGAATGGCTGGTGACAGTGCTCCAAAAGACAACCAAAATGACACAGTCTATTACCAGAGCTCTTGGTTATCTCCAAGAAATAGAAGATAAGACTCTACTGCTGAAGACAGGACATGCTTCAGACACAGGACTTGGAACAATGGAGCAGAAACTCACCCAGAAGCCTTTTACCTGCAGTTTAGCTCTAAGACTGTTAGATGATAACATGAAAGCAGCTAAGGGAGAAAATCACGCAATGGTCCAACCTGGTCCTAAAGACTAATAACCATCATGCCTGACTCAGCAATCCTTCTATTTAGTGCAGTAGTGGCACTGCTATGTGTGGTGATCAACACCTGTCTTACAGGACTAAAGCCCGCTCAGTGGGAGTGAACTCATGGATGGACAGCCAGCACATCAATAGTTGGAGAGGTCATAGATTCTAGAGAAGACCCTATGTCTGCCATAACTCCAAAGAAATGTGATTTCTTACCATATGCTAAATATAGACCTTATATTTACAGACAAGTATACCAAACACCACTCATTGCTGAAGCTTCTTTTTGAGAGAGATGAACACTACTGCAGAGTCTCACAACTGGTCAGACACAGAGAACATAGGTCTGAGACATACCCAGTCCTAGGTGACACATCTACAGTTGAACCTCTATACCTAAGACTCGTGGAACATAGCAGAATGAGGGCTCGAGAGAAAATGAATGCATCCCTCCACTGTCACCAGTGAAGCTTTCTCATACAACAGCCCTTTCCTGGGCCTGTGTGCTCTAGTGTGTTCCCGGCTTTCTCCTCTATCAGGTTCAGGATATCAGGTCGCATCTTGACGTCCTTGACCCATTTTGAGTTGCAGATTGTGCCAGGTGAGATATAGGGTAAGATATAGTTTCATTTTTTTCCTGTAGGGGTCCAGTTTACCAGGCCCACTTGTTGAACATGTTGTCTTTTCTCTAACATATATATTGGGACTCTTTATCAAGACTGATCTCTAGAAAGGCATGGACTTTATTCAGGGTCCTCAGATACATCCCATTTATTACTGCTCATGGAGTTTATTTTTGTGTCAGTACTGTGCTGTTTTCATTATTACAGCTCTGCAATATAATTTAAAAACAGGGATGGTGATGCTTCCAATTCCTTTAATTTTCAAGATTATTTTGGCTATTTTCAATGTGTTCATGTGTGTGTGATTATTATTTTTTTTGCATTTATATGAAATGTGAGATTATTGTTCCCTTTCTGTGAAGAATTTAGTCTTACATTAATGGGGCTTTTGTAGAATGTGTAGATTGCTTTTATTAGAATTTTCATTTTCACATTATTAATATTATTATTTTATTATTTTCAGAAACTGACCATAATTCTTTTCATTTACATTCAGACCATTATCCCAGTCAATTTCTTTCATTCAGTCAGAATAAGGCCACCCAGGAGCCATTTTGGAATACATTATTTTCGAAATAACTTTAACATTTTATTAAAATTGGAATAGCAGTACAAATTCTCTGGCTCCATGTGTGAGTCCCAGTGACTGAGAACCTTTCTGTCATCTTTCTACCACTTTTACATCTCCACCAGTTTGCCTCCAAGTTAACCTATGACCTGAACACACTGACCTTTGTGAAGTCAGAGGATTTTTGAAGCATGCGGCCTTAGCGCTGAGAATTCTAAGGGTCACATCAAAGAGATGTCCTGCAAAAATAGCCTCAAAAATACTGCAAGACCTGATATTGGAGCAGAATAAAACAAAGCCAAGAAACAACTGTAATCAGCATATTAAAAGCATGGTTATTTAAGACTACATTTACGCACACTAGCATGCGCGCGCGTGTGCGTGCGTGCGTGTGTGTGTACACGTGTGTGTACATGCACACTTGATCCTGTATCAAAGCAAGCATGTGGAACTTAGAGCAAAACTCACAGGAATTGATTACATTCTTCATGTGAGTTCTAGGGATTGAACTCAGGTCATCTGACTTGGTGAGAAGACTGTTGTCCATTAACTGATCTTGGCAGCCCTTATGTAATATTTCCATCAGCTAAAGAAAGAACAGTGAGATCTTTAATTCTGTAAAGGTCTATAAGTTCGTACCACCGATTACATATTTGCACTGAGATCCTACTGCTTTGAGATTTCCCCATTATTCTGAGTCAGAACATTTCCAGCAAGAACAGCAGTCTAGATGCTCCACAATTGCACTGTATCTTCAGGCCTTACCAATGCCGATCTAAACAGTTTTAAGTTACATATGTTGTTCCAGACTGTACACTTCAAACGCAGACATAATATGAAAACATAGATGTAACTAAATGCATATTGGATATATTCAGAATTAAAGCACACAAACATTGTGAATAAATATCATGATAGGGGATCATTATAAGGGACCTACTATGTGAATATTTTAATTTCAAAGAAAAATGATCACAGTATATGCACGATACCTGATGTCCTAAGGGATTCAATTTATAAGCAATATTGAAAACACTAAGGGTTCCTAGAATAATCCAGGATTTTCACACACTTAACTATAAAAAGGAAAAAGGAATTGTTGTTATTTTTATTTTATATGTATTTATTCATGCAGTAATGTTGATCATAGAGAATGATGGGATTACATATTGATGGAATCTACATTTGGGGGAAAATTCTAATCTGTGTTTGGGGGAAGATGTCATAAGTTACTTCACAGATGCAATAACCTTGTTTAAAACTCGAAAACGAGCAGAAGGAATTCTTGCTGAGATTGGCATAAATGAAAACCACACACATACAATATTTAAAGAACCAAAGTGGGGTTTACTTTGTCAAATCTAAAAACAGGGGCTGGAAAGATGACTCAGCACTTAAGAGTGCTTGCTGCTCTTTCAGAAGACTGGAGTTTTCTTCTCAAGTGAACATCTTGTGCCTGACAACCTCCTGTAACTCATCTAGGGGATCCAGCACCCTCTTCTGGCTTTTCGGAGCAACTGCATGCATATGCACTTATACTAATAAATAAAAGTTATAAATCTTAATAAATAAAACTTAGAAGATAAGTACATGGAGCTTGGGACATGATATATCAAAAGTACAGAATACAAATATAAGAACATTTTCATACCATAACTACCACCTGGGAAATAATTCAATGTGGTAGTGAATTATGACCTATTAGAATCACTCTCCATTAACGTTTTTCTGATTTAATATACTGTGGCTAATTCTTGGATCATTTTCATAAAATATCTAACATGACTTCAAATTTGTTATGGAGTATTTTGACACTTACCTTGTAAAAACCGCAGAGTTAATTTGCATATGCATTCCTTATACAGGTTGAACATTTGGCACTTTCCTATCCATGTTCCCTATGCATGAAGGAAAATGCACTAATCCACATCAATTCCAAAAGGTTATATTTTAGGAAATGTCCTTCTCAACACAACATGGGCATGGAAAAGAAACAACTAAGTCTTCCATTGAAAATATTTACTTACTCTTTTCTGACATATTTTTCTATTACCGTTTTTAATAGTGTGTATGTGTGTGTGTGTGTATCTGTGTGGGGATATTTGAACATGAGTGCAGGTGCCCTCAGGAGCAAGAGGCACCAGATCCCTTGGAGTGGGAATTATAAGGTGATTGTGTTTCACCTGACATGGCAGCTGGAACTGAAATCTTGTCCTCTACAAGAGCAGCAGATACTCTTAACCACTGAGCCATCTCTCCACTCTTTTATTTACCCCAGAGAGCTAAAATAAAGCTACTGGAGATGGAGAGATGGCTCAGTGCTTAAGCGCACTGGCTATTCTTGCAGAAGGCATGGGTTCAAATCCCAGCACCCACATGGCAGCTACCAACTGTTTGCAAGTTCAGTTCCAGGTGATCTGGCTCCCTCTTCTGTTCTCTATGGGCACTGCACAACAAAAATGCACTTATATACACATGCAGGCAATATATGCTTACACATAAAATAAAAATAATCAATAAAAAATTCAAGTAAAGTTATTTTTATTTTACAGATAAAAAGACAAATGATTACATAAACAACAAGTAGCAAAAGCAGCATGCAGGTTGCCCTTTTCGGTTGCCCTTGCCCGATGAGAAATATACCCAACAGCAAACACAGAGTTGCATCTCTCCACAGCCTTCCTGCAAGGTCTTTAGAGTGGATGATTTCTCTAAATTTCCAAACTATTTCAAAGACTACACAGGGGAGCATGCTGGTTATACAGTGTTACCTTGGCAGAGTCAGCAGAAGACTTACTATCTGATTATGGGTATGTTGCCACATTATGGATTTAAATACCTGTATGTACTACATGTTACAGAAGCCATGAGTGCATTATGTGTTTTCATTCCCTCTGTGGCACGTTAGTCCTCAAGACTCTCATGTGAAAATTATTTGGATTAATGAGCACTGGTACCTAAGACAAAGAGGTCCTGCGGGCGAAGCAAAGAACCGGATAGGGAGGACTGCCAAAATATGGTGGGATTTAATAAAGTACCTTTTCTACAGATGCAAAATAATACCCAGGCCCATTCAGTAGTTACTCCAAATACTCTGAAGACTGCAGCTTCAAATACTAAGTACTGTAGTATAAGCAGTAAGTAGCATTTCCGCACATAAAAATAACTCACTGATTCTATGTAGTTTTTTAAAGAAGTGTTACCTCTATGATTTATTGAACACAGTCTCGATTGAGAGATATAATCTGTTCGTTTTCATACTGAAATATATGTTATTACTTCAATACTTTACTAGATTTTATATATTTCACATGGGGTTGCTATGCAAATTCCTGTAAAGGAACCAATCTGCCACTTATAAAAAGAAATGAACACTCCAGGAGACTAATCAGCTAGGAGAAACCCACAGAATTGTGACTTTTCTTAAAGTGTTACACACTATTTCCCAAGTTTGTGTATCTATTTCCTAACTTTTGGCTGCTATGACCTTTGGCCTAAAGCAACACAATTTTGATAGAATATATAATAGAAAATCACATTAAAATGTAGATGGAAATCAGGTAACAAAAAGCATTTTCCTAAGTCTTTTTTAGGACAGACATTGTCTGTGTAGTCAGCACAACCCACCTCATCTGAATTTACAAAGGTTTTCATCAAATCATACAATATTTTACTTCTTGATTCAAATAGAGCATTTTCCATTCTTTTGATCTCTCTTTACATAGAAACCCCAAGTACTAGTACAAAGTTTTATTAGTAAAAATAAATCATTAGACAATGGTACTTGTAAGAAAACCACAGTCTGGCTTAATAGGTTGACCAGCCTCCAGTGGATGGCCTCACTCTGGAGACAGTTGGGGAGACAAACTTGATAGCCCTTAACATATATGACAGAGTAACTGAAATACAGGTGGGGCTCTGGGGTGGGGGGGGCTGGACAGGGGAGGGGTCTAAATATGATCGAGAAGTATTATATGATATTCACAAAAACTTTTTTTTTTTCTAAATACTGTCTGCTCAACAAAGATGACTGATGAAGCCTGGGTCCACCAGGGTAACGGCAAGGTCACAACAGTCTGAACGGACCAATCATTGTTCATTTTCAAGTAAGCTACACTCTCCGGTGAACATGGGTTTTCAAGTAAATGACAGAATTTGATACGTGTAAGGAAGAAATTTAGTTTGAAAGTTTTCTGGCCTTTAATTTTTTTTTCCAGCAGAAGACAAAGGATTCAGAACTTCTCAAGTCAGTACTACATTAAAAACAACAGTGAGAGGAAAAACCTTTCTCTGCTCAAAACCCGTTCTCATCATTCTTCTGCAATCAAACAGGAAGGCAAATAAACATATTTTTGTGAAGGATGGAAACACATTAACCTGAAACACTACCTAGAGTTCAAAATAGATCCAATCCACACATACTCATTAGAGGCACACACGGAAACCTTCCAAATGCCGTCATTTAGTAAAGGAGAGTCTAGAAACTAAGCATAAACCACCTCTATGTTAAAAATCAAAAATTCATAAATTAAAAGCCAAGTCCTTCTGGATTCAATTACTATTCTAGGGGCTTCAGAGGTATCGAGAACTACGAGCTGAAGACCTGCAGGTTATATGTTCAACCAGAGCGGAGAAGAGGACGTCAGATTCCCTGGAAATGGAGTTACAGACCGGGGTTAGCCACCATGTTTGTGCTGGGATTCGAACACGTGTCTTCTGCAAGAATAACCAGTGAGCGCTCTTAATCGCAGAGCAATCTCTCCAGCTCTAGTAGTTTTATTTTAGCTCTCTTGAGTAAGTAAGAGGCTTGAAGAGTAAGAGAGTAAGAGGTTGAAGCGATGGCTCAGGGGTTTATGGTACTTACTCCTGTTGCAGAGGATAAAATTTTAGTTCCAGACATCCATGTTAGATGGATCACAATCAACTGTAACAGCAACTCAAGGGGATTGGGTGTCTCTGGCGTCTGGGGGCACCTGCACTCATGTGCACATTCCCCGAACAGGTATATAAACATACACATATTAAAAATGGTAAAAGGAAATTTCAGAAAAGAGTAAGTAAATATTTCCAATGATAGACTTTGCTTGTTCCTTTGCATGACCATTTTGTATTGAGAAGAGCATTTCCTAAACCATAACCTTGTGGGAATTAATGTTTCTTAGTGCATTATTCTCAATACATATGAAACTTACATATGAAAGTGCCAAATGTTCAACCTTTATAAGGAATGCATATGCAACTTAACTCTGTGGTATTTACATTCTCAAAATGCTTCATAACAAATTTGAAGTCATGGTAAATATGCTGCGAAAATGAGTCAAGTATTAGCCACAGTAAAGTAGCTCAGAAAAGGGCTTAAGGAAAGGAAGCCAGCAGGGCATAATTCACTGTGGCATTGGTTATGGCATGAGAAATTCATTTCTTACATTGGTACTCTGTATTTTTGATATACCGTGCCCAGAAACCCATGTACATATTTTCTAAGATTTATTTTTTGAGATTTATATAGGTTTTATTTATTAGTGTCTGTATATCTATGAATGAATATACATGCAATTACACTCAAAAGCCAGAAGAGGGTGCTAGACCCCCTAGAAATGATTTACAGGATGTTGTGGGCCACACAATGTCAGGGTGAATGCCAAACTCCAGTCCTCTGCTTGAGCAGCAAGCACTCTTAACTGCTCAGTCATCTTTCCAGCCTCCTTTTTTTTTTTAGGTTTGGACAAACTAAACCCCACTTTGGTTCTTTAAATATCATATAAATGCATTGTTTTCATTTATACTAGTTTTAACAGGGATGCCTTCCACACACAGTTCACTTTTAACAACACTAAGTCTATTATATCTGTACAGAAACTCATAACATCTTTCCCAATACACAGGCTGGAATTATCCCCTAAAAGGGGATTCCATTATTATGTAATCCCATCAGTCTTTATGCTCAATATCATTGGACCTCTCTCTATTGCCCCAATTTAGTTCATGTTCTAGTATAATGTCATTCATGCTCATCTATGAATTTCATCACAGTAGGCCATCTAACTTCTCTAGTCCTGTTACTAAACTACCACCGTATGACACCCTTGAAGTCATGCATACTTCTCAGAGCCAGCAAAGTTTCACAGCATTTGCGCTCTATCAAGAGCACTGCCAAAAAGGTGAAAGCAAGGATGTAAGATGCCTGTCTGCACAGTGACCTAGCGCAGTTTCAGAGTTGCAGAGGTTACTCTAAAGTGTCCTGTGTGTCCTAATCAGAGATAAGCACTCTACAGTCTCTTGCTCTCTGCATGTTGGTGAGTTAATTACCCTGTCCCTATCTCTGGTGAGAGAAGAAAGATGCATTAATCTACCGGTTTCACAGGAAGTCTTTAGGACTCAGGCTAATACCTTATCTATTTAGTAGAATAATAGGAGTAGGCTCAACTCTATGGCCTATGACCTGTCTACACACAGGTTCCTAGGCCTGATATTGATGTCAAGTATGAGCTCCACCATGAGATGATGACCTTGAATCCAATCAGAAAGCAGTTTTTTAATCCATAACATGTATGCCACTCTAGCACCAGTGGGCATACCTGGCCAGGCTAACTTGTTTCAGCCTATAGGTTTCACAGCTGGCCAAGGTTGTAATTTTGTCTTTGAGTAGCATGCATAGCCCCTTCCAACTATGAAAGCTCTCCAGTAGAGACAAGCTTGGGGTCACTACTGGCTTGATTCCTCCTTGTTTGCTCTCCAACTCATGTATGTAGTGTCTGCGGGAATAAGGTCTCAGTATTTGGTTCTGCTGGGTAACGCAGAACGGAGGCAATGCCAGGTAAGTTATGAGGGTCTATGGGACACATTATCAACAGCATCAAAAAAGAAGATCTATTCCTGACATTGGGGTTTTTCATTGCTGTGCTGTTTTCTAGCCTGTGGTTTATTATCAAGGCAATGTCTCCTGAAGTCTCAGGGATCACTGTGAATGAGGGCAAAGAAAGATTGTAAGAGGCAGAATGGTGGATGACTACAAGGAAACAGTTCTCCAGGCAGCTGTGCAGTTGATCATATGAAGATAATGCAATGGTGAGAGCATGCAGCACTCCCACAGGAGCTCAAGTCAGACAGAATCCCAGCACTGAGGGGGAGAAGAGGTCAAACATCTAGTTGAGGAACTATAGGCAACCAGTGACCCCTGGATGAGGGAGAACCAGATTTATTTAAGGGATAATGACATTGTTCAGTGGAAGGTGCCAGGCAGAAGGGCAGTGAGGTGCACAAGTCTGACTTAATATGGATTAAATATAATCACATATTTAGACAGAACTCTCAGTTCTTAAAGTGAATTTAACAGGTGATCTCATGAAGTTTAATAAAAATCACTCCTGGAGGTGGTTAGAAATACCTGATAGAGGCCCTTTCATTGACTGCAAAGAGGTGTGAAACTTCCACAAATCTTACTCAAAGTATATAAGTAGTTTAGAAATCCTTATTTGTGTAGAAAAAAATCTGGCAGACACGAGTTCTAACTCAGGACATGGAATTTTGACCATAAGAATTTTCTCAAAAATGTAGACTTGTACTTCACCCAGGTTTGGTGTAATGTACTCTTAGTTAGTTTTTATTTTATGTATATGAGTGTTTGGCCTGCATGTATGTAACTGCACCATGTGCATTCAATGCCTGCCCAGGCCAAGACAGGGCATCAGATCCCCTGGAACTGGATTTAAGGACGTGTGTAAAATGCCAGTGGGATTTGGGAATCAAGTGTCCTCTATCGGAGCAGCCAGTTCTCTTAACGTGTGAGCCATTTCTCCAGTGCCTGCACTCTTACTCCAAATTTACTTAGATTTTCTGGGTCTGAGTGTCTGTCTGCATGGGTGTATGTGTACCATGTGAGTGCCTGGTGCCAGCAAGCCAGAAGAGAACATTGAATCCCCTTGGAATGGAGTCAGAGTGGGTTGTGGGGAACTAAAATTGGGTTCTCTGGAAGAGCATTAATGCTCTTACCTGCTGAGCCATCTCTCGTCCGCTTGTGGGATCTACATCACATAGGAAAGCATACTGTACTATCTGAGCTGAATGACTTTCTTTGGACGTGGGATACTCTCCACTCTCCATCATTTCAAACCCAAGCAAGTTAGTCAAAAAAATCCCCTCTTATGTCCATTGTTTGAGGATGCCCAACCCCCAAGTATGTGACAGAAAGGGAGGAGAAAAACAAAACAGCCCGAGACTAAAATCATCGTGTCCTGAAGGTAGCAAGAACGTGAACCGCTTCCAGCAGTGGTTACTATGGTATATCTCATGCTATAAAAATGTACCAAGTGGGAAAGAGAAGCTGGATGCTTAGACACTGGAAGCCCATCCACAGAGAGAAAGCTCAGCTAGAAACTCCTGCCAGTGCCTCAGCCTCCCCAGTCACCTAATGCTGGGTGTTCTGAGCACCTGACTTGCTTTCTCTCTCTCTCTCTCTCTCTCTCTCTCTCTCTCTCTCTCTCTCTCTTTTTTGGTTGCTACTGGTTCTTTTAATTCGGAGCCTCACCACAAGTGATGCATCCCTTAATCACTGTGAACTCTGCTGGCTGCTCTAATGGGACTTTCTCAATCAGCTTCAGGTAGACGTCTGTAAGCCTCTGACTTGATGACGTCCTGTTCTGCTGTTATTTGTTCTTTTACTTGGTAGCCTCACATGAGGGCACTTGCTGTTCTGACCAGCACTCTTCATCAGAAGCAGCAGCTGTCCTGCTTCAGTGAGGACTCCCAAGCAGAGTTCTGATGAATTTTGCTCATGCATTTTGATAATCTGCTATCCATTCATGCATTCATCTATCTACCTACCTGCTCCGTGCATGCCTATCTACCATGTTCTGACATCTAGTCTGTTACTTTGCTTTTCTATATAGTTAGTAAACTCACTCATTCAGCACTAAAATACAGGTGTCATAGATAATTTTTTGGGCTACACAGAACACTTGATCAAGATAAGAATTTCAAACAAACCTTCTATCCAACATCAATAGCAGTTACATATCACACTAAAACTTTAATACTTCCCCACGCACCTCAAATATACACATATGATTACTGAGGCATGCCAAAAACACTAATGTTGGCTGGGTGGTGGCAAAGCATTCAATCCCAGAACTTGTGAAGCAGACCCTGGCCAGTCTACGAGTTGCATTCAAAGTCTCCTACATAACAACTTCCAAGCCACCCTGAGTCACAGAGTGAGGCCCTCTCTCAAACAACAATGAAAAAGTAGAATGAAAAAGAGAACCTGTTATTACTTGATTGGTGTGTTAATATAATCATTAACCCTGAGACCAGGGAGCAGTTTTTCTTTTTAATCATTTTCTTTCATGCTCCTTGGATTAGATATAGGAGTTGAGGTAGAAAGCAAGTGATTAAAAAATGAACACAGAGGGGAAAAAAACAATGATCTGGAACCAAAAACGATTCTCAAAAAAAGGATTTGTGCTGGAAGCTTCTGTAGTCCCCGTGGTATACCCTGGTAGAGGAAACCTTGGTGGAGATTATTCTTCATTGGATTGTCCCGTGGCCATGTCTGTGGCAATATTTTTATTGGGGAGTGATGAGGGAGGGCTAGTCCATGGTGCGCTGTGCCACTCCTGGGCAGTTTGTCCTGTGATGTGTAAGAAAGCAGGCTGAGCTTGGGTCAGGGGAGCAAGCCAGTAAGCATTGTTCCTCCCTGGACTGGACTCCAGCTCTTGCCCCCAGGATTCTGCCCTGAGTTCCTGACTTGTCTTCCTTTGATGACGAAATGTGCTGCAAGCCATAGAAACCCTTTCCTCTCCAAGTTGGTTTTGGTCAGTGTTTTACCACAGCAATAGATAGTTACGAGGACAGGAATCCAACAACCAGCTGCATCTAAACCAATGATAATCAACCATATCAAGGGAGGTCCGAGTTCCACAATGAACTAACCCACTTCCACCTGAGGGGACAACGCAGAAGACCTGGGCGCACAAGTGGAAGAGGAACGTCATTAGAATTTATTCTAGGGCACATTCTCAGGGGATACATTCCATCATGGTAGGGAAGACCTGAAGAGACTAGTGGAGTCCAGCTGTTCACTCTGCATCTGTCAGGGGGAATGAGAGAACAAAAATGAATTTAAGCTCTCTATAAAAACTGAAAAGCAGTCCACAGTGACGCATCTTTTCTATCCCGACTGCATTTCCGGCAAGATTCAACAATCCTATGAAAGAAGGTCACAAGCTTGGGACCATATGTGCACACACACGAAAATACTGGTGATGTTCCATGTTGTTGCATAGGACTGTGCTCTCACAGACCGTGGACAGATGCCTTCTTCCCAAGGTGGGTTGCACCTCCTTGCCTAGGATCATCACACCTAAGCTTGTTGACTGTTACACTCTGCAAGAAAGTATGGGCAGGGAGAGTCAATCACACCTCCCAACTGACCAGTCAGCCATAGTTTCATCAAGGGGAGGAGCTAAGGCTATGAAAACTGAGGAAGCCATGGACAGTCTCTTGGGTTTTTGTGCAGCTCTGGGAAAGTCTCCATCCATGGAGGCCTTCTGTAACAGTTTGTGAAGCACTGAAGGTTTATTTCAGCAGGAGAGAAAGCAAACGTGGAGTAAGGACACACTGTAGAGTGGAGGCGCACAGAGCGAAGGGGCAGCTGCAAGGCGCTTCCTCTACTGTGCAGACCTGTCAGTCCTGAGCCACATTTCTTCTCTCCTTGCCCTGCCTTGGGCAGAGTGTTCCCTTTCCTGGGACAGTTGGAGGCTTAGTTTGAAGAACATTTTATCCAAAATACTGAGTTAAATTGGATGCAAGAACATGGAGGGGGGTGTCAATTTGCACAGACAGATACTTAGTAGGGGAAACCGGAAGCTGTCTGCACTGGCTGCTGTTTCCCTCCACACCGTCCTCCTCTTCCCTAGACAGCTTTCCTATTTGCTCCTCAGCCCCAAGCCCTCTTAGTGTCCTTCCCCCAGAAGCAGCTGCAGCAGGAAACGCCACAGGCGGCCCTGGAGATAATCTGGTACCCGGAAGCGCACAGGATGCAGGGCCAAAGGTGGCACAGACCAGCAGGAACCAGCACAGCCCACTCCACTACCCCTCTTCCCGTCTGGGGACAGTGAACCCCACACTCACCATGGCCTGGCTTCCCAGTTCACCCGCGGTCTCCAAACCGCTCCAGGCAGCGTCGCTCACCACGGAGGACTAGCGGTGCATCTGTTCATCCTGGAGCCAAACCCGCAGAATAGAACCCGCAACATGGCCCCTCATGGAGCCTGCTCCTGCTCCACATTCAATCCCTGCTCCTGATTGAGCAGGATGGCTGGGAGCCCTGAATGGTTAGCCTCACCCATGAGTAGCAGGAGGGGCTAAAATGATGGAGAAGCACATCTCTTCCTAGCCCTGGCTTCCTCTCCAGGCACAGACCCTGTCCAACTGCAGACTGGCTTCCATGCTCTGCTCCTGGCCTGGCACAGCAGCAGTATCGAGCAACTCAATAGACACTTCCTCTTCGTCCTCCCTGGCATAGGGTCGCTCACTCAATTACACGTTAAGTGTCCGATGTCATTGTCCTCCTACCTCAGATGTAGAAAGTCATCCAGCTCACTATTGGTGACTTTAGTGTTGACCTTAGTGTCTGTTGCCCTCTAGGGATCTGCATTTTCCACTCAGGCTCAATTAAGATTGTGTCACAACACAGGCATGCTCTTTAACAAGCTGCTCTTTCTAAGATGCCACATCTTACAGTCTGAAGAAATCAGGCCCTTCTGTCCCCACAACTCCACAACTTCTGCTCTTTCCTGACACACAGTTAAGAAGGTGACTGTGCTGTGCATTCAGAACTTCTAATCTACAGGTGAAACATCCCATCTGACTCCATGTCGCCCCCTGCCCTCCGCTCTGCCATGCAGGTCTCATGCAGGTCCCAGGCAGGTTGAACCTGCTGGGGTTTCAGGAAATACATTGTTTTATAAGACAACACATTCAGCCAGGCAGAGCATCAACTACAGCTCCAGAGAGTCAATGTTCCTACAACCCTCAGAAACTGGTTTTTCTTAAGTAAAAGTTCGAGTCCTTTTATTTACTAAAAATGTCCTTGTTAGCTCACCTCCGCTGTTACTGTGTGACTATGGGACTGTTATGGCGCAGGGACCACTGGAAAAAGAGTACCGTGTCAAATTTCAAATTGGTAAAATATATTAGCTGTAGTGACTGCATCCCAAGTTTGGGAATTGAGAATGCAGTAAGTGACGGGGACGGGAGTGGGGCGCGGGGGTTGGTATCCGATTTTTAAAATAAAAAACCCTCAGTCATCACAAGGGATTTGCAGTCAGGCAACTTTATGGGACCTGGTTAAACTGTACCAATAACATTTTCAGGTATCTTAGATAAACAGGGTGTTGCTTAACAGCCATGCTAGTTCCTGTTGAGCAGAGCAAGATTTATAGTTACAGCATCTGGGTGGTGCCATTGTGAGTAGCTATTTCTCAGAATAGAGCCCTTAAGGGAGAGAGAGGAGAGATTCACTAGATCAAGCCAGCCTAGTTCAAGAATGCAAAATTGAGGAGGGAATAATTTGGAATCACTCACACCCACAGGCCCTGCCTCTGTTACAGTGCAGCTAGGTTACTGACTTTGCCCTGGCACAATATAACTGTGGATTTAAGCTTTATAAGCCCTGCTCTGCCTCTCTTCAGGATCAGCAGTTCTGTTGGGATTGAGCCTGCTCTCCCCCAAAGTCAATTACTGACTAAAGGACTCTTTAAGTGACCATCGCTATATGGCTATCCTCCACGCTTCCCAAAGGATCCAACAGTGATCCTACTCAGTACCTGGCTCCGCCATTCTCCTTATGTCCTAGATGATACTAGACTGAAACACATGGTGTGGAACTCCTGCTACCCGCTGAAGTTAGACTTATTTCTTTTGTACCATAGTTTCTCTGGGGACTTCTCTGGGCCTTCCGTGCCCAGACTTCTCTTCTGTTAGAAACTTCCCTTAGGTTACATTATCCCTCTTAATAAAGTACATATCAATGCAATATAGTGCCAAAATATATTTTTAATATTGTGTTGCATGATAATAAACCACCAGGTTGCAAATGACCAGTTCAGGGGAGAAAAATGTCCTTGTGTCCTCTGAACTGATTTACCTGGGTTGTATTTGGAGCAGAGAGGATGTCTTGAACAGATCATGAGAGCTATTGCTGGGGAAGGCTTCCACTAGTGTTGTCTCCTGCAAGAGATCATTTTTTTCTTGTGCCCAATAAATTACATGATGGTTGTATTCTAGAAGAGGCTTTTGTGTAAATGTGATTTTTATGGGTTTCTTATAGAGGAGGCAAATGTAGAAAAAGTTGAAGGAAAATGAGCTTTGAAATGAGTAATGAACTGACCATCCCCCTCCCATCCTCCCTGTCCATGCCAGGAGGGAGACACATCTGTCTCAGGAAACAGGGTCTCCAGCCTAGACACCTGCTACCTTATCAAGTTCCTTGAGGATCTGGTTCACTACCTTGTGGAAGATACCATGTTCTGCTCTCAGACCTCCTATTTCTCCATCCCAAAACCCATGAAAGACATAAGATTCATTTTTTCAGCTTCTGGGAAAGCATGATCCCCATTCTGGGGTTTTCTGGATTCACCTACAATTCGCAGGTGTCCCCCGACCCCTACACACAGCCTCCATTGCCTTGGGAAGGTTGTGTCCTTCATACCTGCTCAAGCCATCTGCATCTGGTGAGCTCTGTTTCTACTTCTTTTTCACAATGCCTTTTCATCACTAGTTCTAACAGGTGGGAGCAAAGGGTTAGAGAAATAGTGTTTTTCAGCATTTATCTTTAGTTTTGAAACAATCTTTATTATCTTCTATAAATTTCCTGTCCATAATCATTTAAATTCATCACTAATTCTGAAAATGTTTCTAAAATTGTCTTAATTTCCTGTAAGTTAGCAATTATATACTTTCTTAGATGCTTCTACATTCCAACTAAAATGGACAGCCCATTCATGATTTTCTGTCCTATTGCCTACGACTTCTATTTTTCACCTAAAAATACTACTTTGGGAGCATCAAACATTTCCAATGAGGGAATCGTAAAGGCAAGTTATCTATGGGTAGATTTCCCCATTTTTTTCAAATATGTGGAAGTTGAAAGCTCACACTTGTCTTACATAAAGTCAGCTGCAGTTCCAGATGGTGGTTTCTCTTTAAACTCTTCCTCTTTTATAGGAAATTATCCCCCCTCTTTTTCATTCTTCCTCCTGAGAAATCACAAGCCTTCCTATGCTCGCTGTGGAATGTATGTAATTTGGATTGATTTTTATGCCACTTTTTTTCCCCCAGCTTTCACCTGTAGACTGTCTTCTCTCACTGAGTCTCAGGGTTATCCTGCACAATTACATTAACAGGAGAGGAATCAAGACACTGAACTATTAATTGCTTATGTGTGCTTTGTGACTGAGACAATAAATTTCATTCTGACCCAGCAATAGGGTGTGTTTGATGGGTTTCTCTATGAAGTTGTTGTATGTTAAGGGGAGTTCCCCTTGACACCTCAACCATATTATGAGGAAGGGAACAAGAGTCTCTTATCTTCGGCATCATTATGGTCAGGTGCTCATAAAATCCTTAAACTAAAAGATAGCAAGGTTGAAATAGACAGAGGAAGGCACAGAAAATACAGAGTTGCGGATTGGAGGACTATCTGGAGACAAAGACCAATTAAATTCAAGAACAACACCAAAAGCCCTACAGAGCAAAAAAACCCAAAATGCCTACAAAAGTCTAGAAAGCAACAACAGTGAAAAAAATCCAATTAGAAATAAAATGATTCTGAAACAAACAATAATGAGAACCTGAAAACAAACACTTTGAAAGGAAGCAAGTAAGCATGTAAACACATGGGACCCGGACACCAGCTCAGAAAAAAGCAATGAACTGTCGACTAATCCAGTCTGGACTGGAAGAAGAAATCACCAAATGCTACTCAGGGAGACAATACTAAACAGTGGAATACAAGGGAGCCCTGGCACCTATGAAGAAGATTCCCCCACATTATTTGGGAGGAGCCCTATGTTGGTCACCAGGAACTATGGATGAAGTAAGCAGCTATCCCCACAACAGTATCAAAGATATGGCTTACTCTGTAGCCAAATATGACTGACATAACCTGGGAACACTGATTTAGGTTTCCCCAAATACCATGTGCTAACACTGTAACAGTTTTTGGAACTTTTTATAGTAACAGAGGAAAAAAAAATGACAAATTAAGGTACTTGTCGCATATATGGGAAGGTGCATTAAGTAGGCTGGTGATGGCAAAGTGCAAGAATTCTACAATAGTCTCCAGTGCTAACTGACAGCACTCTTAGCCTTTTGGTTGAAGGAATTTCTTTGTTAAGTTAAGGTATTCTATTACTTAAGGAATGTTACTCAGAAAGAGAGTTGGGCAAAATGTAGCTATTTATGGGGCTACCCATGGCTTAAGATGAGTTGTAAATACATTCTAGACCTGCAATGTAGCGGCCTCCGCTACAACTGTACCCAAGTCTATCCGGCGAGGCCTGAGGAATTGAAGACACACAAGACATACAAGACATACAAACACAGACACCAAAGTGGTGGAGAAGCTTCCGATTTATTCCAGCAAGGTGCTCAATACATATGCACCCAGCAGATGCCAGTGATTTGTTTCAGGAAACTCCAAGGAGTGTTTGGGAGGCGACAAAGGTTCAGGCCCCCAGGGAACATCCGAGTATGTGACTAACACCTAGTTCAGAACAATTGTGGTTAGGACTTTGAAGTCAAGTCGTTCTTGGTCAAGCTGTTCTCAAGCAACTGTAGCTGACAAACTGAAGCTAGTTCCTGGCCAGGAACCTAGCTGGGAAAAAGGCATGTCGGGAGGCCAGGGCCCCACATGTCCCCCTTTTTCCTTTAGTAAAACCTGTCTTAGGTTACCAAGGACGTTAGTGCCCGTCTTACCCGTCATCGGAAAACCAGCCACAACATCTGGCCATAGAGGCTGATTCCCTGTCTTAGGTCGGTGGACACCCCCTTGTGTTTACCTGACTCTGGCCACTCATTTCACATAGGTCAGCGAATTCGGGCAATTGTAATGTAGAGTGGTGGACTTGGGACCTAGAGGCCACACAAATTAACTAGAGGCTAGCGAGTCACAACCCAGGATCCTTAGGAACAAACTCTGAACATATAAAGGGAGAGAATACAGGGACAAGTCCAGGGGAATCAGGCATCATGGTAATTATTCCAGTAATGTAGCAAAGGCTTACTCTTATGTCGTCAATCCACATACTAAGGTTTTGTAACATTTACAGAAATCATAATAAGTGAAAATTGCTGAAATACTATAACTTTCATTCTCATGGGACTGATGGAAATGCAATTAATCAAGTTACATTGAAACACAAGAAATACATTAAACACAGGAAACATCAAACTTGGTACCAATATGAGTGATATTTAACTGTCCAATCAAACATACATAGGGTTGACTTATGCAAGCTATCACTAGTCCTTGACTTTATCCATGGCTGCTGCCTGTTTCCCTATGTAAGTTTGAGGGAAACTGTCATCTGATCACCAAAGTCCTGCATCTAGTCCTTTTTCTCATTTATCAGCATTTCCTGCAGTAGAGTCCTGATTTACTGTTATTGTTCCCATTTAATGATGTCCCATCAGTTGAGTCCAATACAGCTCTCCATGTGTCATCAGGAACTGATTCCATCTCAGACAGCTACAATAGCGTCACTCTTCCTTCGTTCAGTCCCTGCAAACCGGACCAGTCTTTCTGGCAGCCATCTGGCATTCTCAGTATCCTGTGGAAAAACACAAACAAGCCCTCTTCCCCATATTAATACCGGGTCTGGGCCATTCCACTTCCCATCAATAGGATCCTTCCATCTCACTTGTGCACAGGTATCTAAAGTCTTGAAATGTCACATTCTGTCTGCTGTAGAGTAGCCTTGTTTATCCAAATTTAAGGAATTTAAAATGAAAAGAACATGATTTAAGGAATTCTGTGGTGATCTGGGATATAACTTACCCTTTTTTATTTTTTGTAATTGATTTTTATAAACTCCATGGTCACGTTCAACAATCCCTTGCCCCTGGGGATGCCTGTTTTATGCACAATGGATAACTGCACAGAAACATTGGAAAGTTTGACTAGTGTATCCTGTGTCATTGTCTGTTTTTATGAAAGATGGCAAGCCAGCTACAGCAAAACATTTAATGTAGTGTGCTATAACATGTTTAGTAGCTTTTTCAGTTTGAGCAGTGGCCATAAGAAATCCTGAGTAAGTATCTATGGACATATGAATGTATTTTAGTTTTCCAAACTCTGGGATGTGAGTTACATTCATTTGTCACAATTCATTGGGCATTAATCCACGTGAATTGACTCCACATTGAGGGACAGAATGAAATTCAGGACAGAAGTGACACTGTTTAACAATTTGCCTAGCAGCCTCCCTGGTAAGGTGAGATTGCTTCCATAAACTTTGTCTGTTTTGGTGATGAAGAGCATGAGCATTTTGCGCTAATTCCAATTGAGAGAAACCTATGAGATGGGTGGCCTTATCTGCTAAGTCATTCCCTAAAGCCAAAGGACCTGGAAGCCCAGAATGGGCTCTAATATGCCCTACAAAATAGGGCTGAGAATGAGCATGTAAACACTTTTGTCTCTGACCAAATAATTCCTGAACTTTGGTATTATTTGTCTTGATACAAAGCACAGTTTTGAGCACCTGTAAGGCTCTAGCAATATAATGACTATCAGTATACAGATTAAAAAGAGCAGAGGCCATAAGCTGAAATACAGCAGCTATAGCTCGAAGTTCTATTACTTGAGCTGAAGCTGGAGAAGTTTGAAAAACATAGGATTGCCCCTGCATTACATAAGTAGCCCTACCATTAGAAGACCCTTCTGTAAATATTACTGAAGCATCCTTAATAGGTTCCTGTTTCATAATTTTTGGAAAAATAGAAGCATGACTATTTGCAAATTGTAATAACTAATCTTTTGGATAATGATTATTAATAATGCCAGAAAAATGGGCAAAAGCTATGGCCCAGGAATTCACATTTTGAAATAACCAATCTAACTGTTGTTTTGTAAATGGAAGTCCTATTATATTAGGTTGTTTTCCAAAATATTTTTGAGATTCAACTTGAGCCATTTGAACTAAACATGTCACAGCCTCATAATAGTGAATATTTTAGCAGGCAATACAGGTAAATGCAGCAATAGCAAAGGCCCTTTCTGCCGTAAAACTGCAGTTGGAATATGAATAATAGCCAAAATATATGCTGCCCACTCTTGGCTATAATCTATATATATTGCATTTGTTGATTTTTAATAGGTTATTCTATTTGAGACAATGCCTTTCTGGCCTCCTCTGTCAAGCCTCTAGCTAATTTAGGATCTGGATCACCTTTTAAAATACAGGCATAAAAATATGTAACCTAGGAGGTAATGTGTATACCAAAGTCAGCCTATTCCACCAAAGACACACTCTATTACAGGAATGATTTATTTAAAATAAAAATTTTTAAAAGACCATTCTGAAAGATGGTACTCTGGAGCCATTAGATGAACTTTTGTCTTACAGTGTAAAGGAACTAACAATGCATTTACTAAGCATAACAGAAACTCTAGGAAAACGTGACTTAAGAATTTTTTTTTCAAGAATTGTTATGTTTCAGATGATTTTTAGTATTTTTGTCATGTCTGGTTATCAGACAAAAATCTTCCAGAAATAAATGAAAATACATCCACAGACAATGCACCAACATAAGCAGCCAAACACTGATGCCAAATTCTGATCAGAGACAAAATCCTGAAGAATGTGTAAGTCACAGAGGTTTACCTTAAAAAGGAGGTACTCAGGCTGGAAAGCTGGCTCAGCAGTCAAGAGCATGGGATTCCTTACGTGGCACACAGATTCATTTCCCAGTATCTACCTGGTAGTTAGCCACTCCCAAGACCAGTTTTAGAGAATCAGACCCCCTCCTCTGGCCTCCGAGGGTACTGTATACACACGGTGCACTTGCATACACTCAGTTAAAATGCTCATATACATAAAATAAAAATGAAAACCTAAAATTTAAAAAATAAAGAGAAAGTACTCAAGAAGCAATAAAATTATTTTTGTAAAGTAATAGTGTAGTCAATAACTGTGAAAAGTATCCAATAACATACTTTCCAATATTTCATAAAAAGGCTGATACCAGTCCTTCATGTGTTAGATGCTCCAAGCTTGCAATGGTAATGCTAGAGACAGTGGGATCTTTAGTGTGTGCTCTGCATTCTGAAGCAAGATGACTCAGTCACAAGGCAGTGCTCTTCAGGAGATTAATATACTTCCCATAGGACCTCATTTAGCTTCCAAGCAAAATATTGTTACAATGAATGAACAAGATGGTCTATTCCCGTTCTATCTGGTTTCCAGTTTTGCCATGTGTTCTTGTCATGATTTCGTTTATTATGATGTAGCCAATGGAGTCATCACCACAGGTAAGGAGAAAACTACATTCTTGAATCTAAAACAGTGAGCTACTTGGATGCTCTTTCTTTACAAATTAGCCAGCCTCAGGTACTTTGTTAAAACAACATAATACCAAAACAAATTCTTACAGCATAGAAATAATAAATGCTTAAGAAGATAAGTTAATTATTTTGAATTGATAATTGCACACTGTACTAATATCAAATTGTCAATGTGTACAGATACTGTGTCAATTTGAAAAAATATGTCATGCCCAACTGAAATTTTAAAAGCCTATTTAAACACATATCTAAATAAATCTCTGGAAAAACAGGAAAGGAAACTTGTCAGTCACAGAACACAAACTGTTCACTGACTGGAATGGTATCAATCTTCAGCAGCAAAAGCAATAGAGGTGAGTGGTCAAAGAGAGGCTTCAGTTTTCCTGTAGCAATTTTTAAGTGAGGTCTAAGCCAATTAATATCTCCCAACAATTTTTTGGAAGTCATTCAAGGTTTTTAACCCATCTTTCCTAATCTGAATTTTTTGAGGTAAAATCGTTTTAGGACATAACTTATGACCCAAATATGAATATGGAGATATTGTTTGTACTTTTTTAGGAGCTATAATTAGTACTTATTTTTTCAGAGCCTGCTGAAAGTGAGCATAGGATGCAAGTAAAATTCCCTCCTGCTTATGAGCCAAAAGTATATCATCCATATAGTGAGCCATATACACTTGAGAATAAGCTTGTCTAGTTTTTGTAACTGCTTGAGCCACAAACTTTTGACACAGGGTGGGGCTATTTGCCATACCCTGCGGTAGTACTTTCCATTGAAATCTTTTCATAGGTTTCTTAAAATGTATTGAAGGACACTAAATGCAAAAATTTTTTACAATCTTGAAGTGCAAGAGGAATAGTATAAAAACAATCTTTTAAATCTAAAATAATGAGAGCCATTGGTTAGCAGTGAGCACTGAAACATCAGCTCCAGTATCTAATAGGCCTTGAAATGTTTTCCCATTGACAGATAATGTTTAGCTCAGGTCTTTTGGCACCTATAGCCTGTATCCAATAAGCACCTGAGGACCCGAGCCCACATCACCTCTTTTAGGGTTTTTTACTGTATTCTTAGTAGTATTTGAGGGAGTAATACTAACTGAGTGAGTCTTTGACCTTCCTTAATCATAGATATCCCATCAGGAGAATGAATTATGATCTTTATCTCTCCTTTAAAATCTACATCGATAATTCCTGGGGCTACCATAATCCTTTTTATAGTAGCACTGCTTCTTCCTAAAGGACCAAACATTCTTGAATTGACCTTGACTAGACATATATTTTGTTCTTTAGACTATTTGAACTATTACCTTAGAAATTTTAAGATTATATGTGCATAATTTTTTTTATTTTTTATATACCATAACATATAGACTTAGATTTTTAATAACTTTTATAGATTTTTTCATTTAAAAATATCTCTATTTTTATATCTTTTTAATATCATCTTTTACCTTTTTATTTTTTTAGTACCATGAGATGTAATAACATTAAGAAATTAATTTTGGAAAAATTACATACAGCTGACTAGGAGGATTGGCTGTGGTGAAGGATTGGACTCAGGTGAAAGTCCAATGTTTTCTACACAAGCCTGACTCCTTTTTAGGAGCATTGGCACTTTGTTTATTAGGACATTGCTTCACTTGATGTCCTGGTTGTCCATACCCAAAACAGTCTCCTGGGAACATATTATCAAATTGAAGCTTACAATCTTTAGCATAATCACTAACTGAGAGGTTTTTAAGTAGAGGTTGCCATTTATCTTCTCCAAGAACTGTAAATTGTATTAGGGACTTTTTGTTGGTGTGAGAAAATACAGAATTCCATTAGCTAGTTTTGGTATAAACATGTTACATCATAAAATGAATAACCATCTCTGTTAAAATCAGTTTATTCCTCAGTTACTCTCAACAGCACAATATCCTCACTCTGAGGCTGCTTTGTTCTCCTTTTTACTTGTCACAGGGTTAGGTGGCCAGCCTCAGCCTGTGTAAGTCTTGAAGAACATCCAGAAATAGGATTAAATCTGAAGTGAGATGGCCAATCCAGCTCCAGAGTCAACCTCTCAGTGTTATCAATATGATTTACATACAGACACCAAAATGTCTGTTTTGCTTTGACTCAGAGTTTACATGGGACAGAAGAGCTGCTGAGTTCAGTAACTACCAGTAGGAATGGAAACACCTGTACTATTTCTGTTGCCATCATTTTTGCTGTGTAGCAAAATACAAAACTACAGCTGAAACCAGGAAACCAGCTGTCTGATTGGGAAAGGATCCTTAGTTTAGCAAACTACAGACTGTAAAAAAAAAAAAAAAAAAAAAAAAGCTGAGTTGTTTCGGAAAGCAAAGCACCCTAGGGCAAGTTGTAGAGGGTAATTAACAAAACCTTCGATCATGGTCCTTTGATATTCCAGGCTCTAGCCTCTTTGACCACGAGCTGCTGTAGGAGAATGCATATGTAAAGACATAGATTCAACCACCCCCTGTAAATGCCACATTTTTTCTAAATACTTTTCCTTCGGCTCAGCCTTAGGCTTTGTTTAGGCAACAAATGGTGAAAAATCCTCCTCTCTCAGGTATCTAGCGCCTTCCTTCTCTCTCTCCTATTTTTCTTTGGGATCTAAAGACTCTTGAATAACTGCTTGATTTTAGGTTCCACAAAAGCTGGCTCCTCCAGCAGAGCAGAAGGTTTAACTTTACTTACCTCCTCCGCTTGAGGTTGGATCCCAGATCCCATTTGAATTTGCTTTGTTTTTTTCCTTTTTTATCTCTTGTCTAAGATCTAAACTATTCCTAATTAAAGCCCCAAAACTAAAGGTAGCCATCAGGACCCCACTTGGTCCATGAACATCACAATCCCGAAGTAGTCTTTCTACTCTCCTTCATCCATTTTATTTTTATTTTACTTTTTGATTTTCCACTTCAGGGAACTTCCTGCTACCTGCTACCAGTACCAGGAAAGATCTCATCCTTCCATTAGGCCATCACATTAGGTAAAAAACTATTAAGCAAAAGAAGAAAATGAAAGAAGAAAAAGGATCCAACCTACTACATTATGGGTTTACAACATCACTACTTACAAGCCAATCGCCCACCACACATACTCCATACATATAAAACCATGGGCCCACACTATCACACCCACAAACTAGTAAACTTACAAGACTTAATCACTTAGCATGTGCTTCTTATACTTACGAATATAAACTAATTATTTATCTAATACATAAATTATACTTATAAACTTATGGGTCTACATCATTACAACTTACAAACTAATTATTTAATACATGTTCCTCCTTTTAAAGGACCCTCCTCTCCATAGGGGGCAGAGGGTGTTAATCTAAGTTGACTGTGAAAGTCAGGGTTCGGAGGAGGTGGTCTCGGTTCCAGATACCATTTTTTAAGTTTTCTCTTGAAGGTACAGCTTTCTTTAGTCATCTGTTTCTCATTGTTTTTTTATAAAATCCTTGTTTTTTATAAAATCCCGGGCAGTCTTATGCTGCATGCCAGTGCCCTGTCTCTGCAAAAGTGAAACCATAGATCTGTCAGCAGACCATGAGAGCCCATTGCTCCCATTGAAATTTGCCCCTTACTTTAATTTGAAGTGCTGGCCAGCCTCCTGAGTGTTCCTTCAGCATCTTCCTTCTTTCCGGATATCTCAGTGAGAACCTCCACTTGTAGCGGCCTGCGCTACAACTGTACCCAAGTCTATCCGGTGAACCCTGAGGAATTGAAGACACACAAGACATACAAGATATACAAACACAGACACCAAAATGGTGGAGAAGATTTTGATTTATTCCAGCAAGGTGCTCAATATATAGGCACCCAGCAGATGCCAGTGATTTGTTGCAGGAAACTCCAAGAAGGGTTTGGGAGGGGACAAAGGTTCAGGCCCCCAGGGAACATCCGAGTATGTGACTCGCACCTGGTTCAGAACAATTGCGGTTAGGACTTTGAAGTCAAGTCGTTCTTGGTCAAGCTGTTCTCAAGCAACTGTAGCTGACAAACTGAAGCTAGTTCCTGGCCAGGAACCTAGCTGGGAAAAAGGCATGTCGGGAGGCCAGGGCCCCACACTACAACATTCCAAACTCCCCACAGTCATTGAAGTGCTAATCAGCTTAAGATGCAGAATTCTTCTTGTAACTTTGCGTTCATAACTCTTTAAAAATATTCTATTTATTATTTTTAGTTTAGTTTATGCTTTTGTCTGCATATGTGTAAGTGCACCTGTGTCATACAGTTCTCACGGTGGTCATACGAGGGCATCAGTTCAATTGGAACTGGATTTAGGATGGTTGTGAGTTGACATGTGGCTTTAGGAAACTGAACCTGGGACCCCGGCAAGTGTGTCATTTTTTATCAGCTGAGCTAACTCACCAGCCCAGCTTCTTAAATCTTAAAGTTTTGGAGAGTTGGCCTCAACCCAGTGGACATCCATTCCCTCAGCTGTTTCTCAGAACTCTGATGATGGGTCAGGCTAAACTCATGTGTTTATTCCCAGAGGTTTCTGCAGTGTCAATGTGGAACTTTAAATTCCTCTGCATCCTTATCTCAATAAACCATCAGGCCTTTTCATCCCTAGTATTTTAATCATGGAAGATGACCAGATTAAACAAACTCCATTCTTTATAACTGAATATGTATTCTTCCAGCACTTTGATATCTTAATCCAAGTGATATTCACTCATTATGTTTTTGGGTGGCCTATCGGAAACATTGCCAAGGATTCACCCTGTAATCAGATGAAAGTACCTGGTTTTCTCTGGATCAATTAAAGGTCTTTAGTGTAGATTATGTCCATTAAAATGGCATGCCTTTAATCCCAGTACACTGGAAACAAGGCAGGTGGGTGTCTGTGAGTTCAAGGCCAGCCTGGTCTACATAAAGAGAATTCCAGATCAACTGGGACTGCAGCCAAACCTGACTCAAAAAGACAAAAAAAAAAAAAAAAAAAAAAGAAACAATAACAAAAAAGTCATTGCTACATGTTATATGTTTGATTTTTAATGTATATGAATGTGACTATCTCTCAATAAGTCTGCTTGCACATTCTCTACGGTTTTGAGATTTTTCTTACCTTTCAGTTCTTTAATTGACTGAGAAAACAAATCTGACTATAACCCTAGACAGATAACGTGCCAATGCAATATTGGAATGAAGGAGCAGCAGTGAGGAGGTCATGGTCTCTTGTAGCAAAGTTCCAAACTTCCAAAAATGTGTCATATCCTGGCAGTGCAGGACAGGCACTACTGCTGGCAGTGAGATCCGAAAGGACCGTGCTTGTAGGTGTGTAGGTGAAGCATTCACTGCAGTGGATACTGCAGGTAGTTCAAGATCCAGGATTTGGGAGTGTCTCCGCTGAAAGCTATTGTCAGTGAATGAACCCGGATGAAGAGAAAGACCATGTATGTGGAGTGGACAGAACTGCCACATGCTGTTGCAGTCAGAATAGGCCAATACAAGCGACAAATTGCAGAGATGTAGCTGAAAGATGCTGTGTTATTCAGGTAGTTGAGGTCTAACTTTGTCCCAATATTTTCTTGTTATGCCTCCAGTCCCCTCTTGTCTCTGGCTCACCTTGGCATATGTTCCACATTCATGGCATCTCCAAACACTGAAGTCAGTAACACAGGCTCCCACTCAGCAAGGTTAATAAGGATGCAGCAGCTATGGAGGATGTAGTCTGCCATGAGCATCAAAGAAAACTCAACTCCAGATATGCTGCCACTTCCCATGACAAGTTGAATACACATTGGGCCATTCTCAAAGAGAAAAAGACAGCACGTGGTCGTTAATGGAATGGAAATTCCTGTTGGGTGCGTGTCTGCATTTCACATTAACATTGTTCATTGTTCTAGGTATTAGTTTACTGGATAATCAGACAGATCCCATTCCATTTTCCAAGAATCTTTCATTCTACAGTGTGTGATGCTTGCTGCTCTTCATGGGACACAGGTGCAGCACTAATTCTATGACCACGTCACACCTGTATCATTTCTGTATGTGTATTCTTAGACCACGTCTCAAGTTCTGAGAAATTTTTTACCCTCTACAATATTCTGGTGAAACTGGACAGGAAGGTGCACACCTTTCATCCTAGTACTCAGGAGGCAGAGGCAGCCACATCTCTCTGAGACTGCGACCAATTGTTTTAAATAGTGAGTTACAGCACAGGTGGGTTGCAGGTACCCCCTCTCCCAAAAACTGAAAAATAAATAAATAAATGTTCCATTTAATTTATTCCTAATGCCCAGGCGGACAGTCACTTCTGGGCAGAAAAGAGAAGATGGTAGTATTCAGGAATTAGGAGACAAGAGAGTCTGAACATAGATCCTTGAGGACAGAGAGTGTCTGAACTCAGCTGTACTGAGGGTCAGGAAGCAGTACCATATGGCAGTGTTACTCTGTAAACTTCAGGTTGATTAGGGAGAAAAAAGGCTTCAGTACGAAACTATGAACAATTGTATCTGAAAGAAAGTTCAGAAAGTCTTCCTGGATTTGGAAACAAGTGGGTATGTTTGACCTGTGTCAAGTTAATCTGAAAGTAAATATTAAATAACTTTTGACATTAAGACTCATTTCCTTAAAAAGTCAAGTTAGTGACTCATACCTCTAATCCCAGCATTTGGGATGCAGAACCAGGCTGATCCTTGTGAGACTGAAAGCATCTTCATATACAAAGTAAGTTCTAGGCCAGCTGGGTGTAAAAACGGAGACCCTCTCCCCACTCTTCAGAAAACCAAAAATGCATTAGGGAATTAAATATAGTTTGAATTTTCTCATGTGTAAATCGTATCTGGAATGCATTCTGCATAAGCAGCAACATCCACAGCCTTCATTTGGCCCTTGGTTGAGATGCTCCTCATAGGCACACCCTGAATTCAATGTAGTTTTGATTTTAGATTTTAGGGGTTTAAAACAAAGAAGATTTGGGAATTACTGAGGGACGTTTGTGGAAATCATGATGATGACTGGAAGTGACAGCATCTTCTCTTTGTTGACTGCTGAATGCTCAGGCTATATGTAGTGTGAATGTAAAGGAACATGGGTTGTAGATGTTTTCACAGTCATGCCCAGATTAGAAAGGACCTGTTCTTTCTCCTACCATAGTACCTAAGGCCAGCAAGAGGACAATGTTCTATGCTTTGTGTTTTCTAGTGCAAACAAGAGTTGTTCAAGAATTTGATCTCCTGGCTCATTCAGATAGAATACACTAGGGATTAGTGTATCACAAAGTGATCTGGAAATTTTCCAACATTCTGTATACTAGTGCTCAGCCTTTCTAAAGACAAGT
Organism: Eospalax fontanierii; assembly: GCA_035773235.1. Taxonomy (NCBI): domain Eukaryota; kingdom Metazoa; phylum Chordata; class Mammalia; order Rodentia; family Spalacidae; genus Eospalax; species Eospalax fontanierii. The sequence goes on along the minus strand of CM069554.1, from coordinate 3,978,393 downwards.
TCATTTCTTTTCCTCTCATTCACAACATTTAAGGCAGGATTTTACTAAATACTCAGTTTAGTGACTGAAGTGGGAATGCAGGCTTGAAGAGCAGAGTAAATAGAGAGGAAGAAGAGAGGACGCACAGGTTTGGTGAGGAAGCATTCATTCAGCAGATGAGCCACTGAATCCTAGTGCGGAATATGTGTTCTGAAGAACAGTGAGTCATTTTCTCCTGAGTTGGGCAGACAGGAAAAGAGAAAGTATTGTTTTCCTAATTTTCAATCTGTTAAGCAGGAGAATGAACACAAACACTGGAATGGAAGCAACAGAATAAGTCCTCCCTCGCACTGTATTTTTTGCTTCATCTCTCTACTCTCTCAACCTACACCAGCATCCTCATAGTCTTGTCGAATCCTTCATTTCATTAACGTTCTCTCTACTCCACACCCATCCTCCCTTCTTTGCATCTCTTTCTCTTCAGTGCTCCATTTAAGAAAAATTCAGTACCATTAAATCCCAATAGTTGGAAACTCGTGATGTCTCAGTGTGTAGAGCACTGACAGCTCTTGCAGAGGACCTGGGTTCGAATCCCAGGACCCACATGGTGGCTAACAACTATCCACAACGCCAGTTCCAGGAGAATCAAAGAACCTCTTCTCACTCAAAGGACATTGCATGATGCATGTGCAGGTAAAAAGCTCACATACATAATAAAAAGAATAATTAAATTAAAATGTTTTTAAGTAAAACATCCAATAATTTCATGGACATATTATTGCTTGTATATGAGTATGTGTGCCTCTTGGTGGGATTTGAGAGTTCATAGCTTTGCACACTTTCAGCTTACTATGCTTACCTTGACCCCTTGAATACGTGAGCTCTCAACTTGTGACTTCTGTGAATGTGCCTGCTGCTGGCTGCCATTCCTTCCTGCTGTGATGGATTGGAGTCACTCTGTAACAGGGGTCAAATGACCTCTGTCTTCTATATAAATCATCTTTTCATGCTGCTTTATCACAGAAATATAGAGAAAATACTGCACCACTTCTAGAAAAGTATAATATATGTATTAAGGGTTTTTTTTTAATTAAAACTTTCCAGTTAGTATTTGCTGAAAAAAAGTTTAAATCCTAAGTGTGTCAAATACGTTTTTCAAATACTGAATTGTTAAGAACATTTGCTTCTTTAGAAACATAATTTGACATGTTATTTCGAATTTTCATATGATAAAATGCTGTGCCAAACTAAAAAATTAGGCAAAACAGCAAATCAAGACAGATGGCAGTAAACATAAGACTTCTAGTCAGTGGCTTTACAATGCATACCAAAATGTAGTATTTCTAAATTTCTGAATAGTTCCATAAAAACACTACACACCATGATCAGTCAGTAATTTTCTTAGTATATAAGAACTGGGCATTATCAATGAAATTCCGAAAAGTAGAAGGAGTTTATAGAAATAAATAGTTTGAGCCTATCTTGTAACAAAGTGTAAGTTACTCATGTCAGAACATGTGAGCATTTGCCAATGATTGCGGCCTTCATAATTAACAGCATATTTGATAGTAAAAGCATGGCTATTTGCTATGGTTTGAATTATGAAATTTCCCTCCCATGCTCATGTGATTGTACACTTGGTTCCCAGAAGGAAAGTTTGTGAAACCTTTAAGAGCTGAGGCTTGACTTGCAGAAGTGGGTGGAATCTTCTTTTTGCTTCCTCTTTACAGAAGCCATGTGATCCGGTGTAAGGTCTCATGCCGAGGACAGACTGAAGCTCATGCATCTTTGGTCTTCCTCCATGAAATCATGAGCTAATAGAAACTCATCTTTCTCCGTGTTGCTCCTTTCTATGAGCGTGACTGTAGATATGAAGAAAACAACTATTTCAGTGTCTTTCCCACTGCAAAGAAAACAAAATGCCAAATGCCACAACATGGTTAAGAATTGTTTTCCCAGTATATATACACAAAGAAATAACAGTAACAATTGGAGAAAGTAAGTTTTCCCCTGTGAGATTATATGCATTGTAAATTCCAGAGATTTTCTAATCCCAGGACAGGATTTAAGAAATGTAGTCATGAGAAACACCTGTGTACTCATATTCACTGAGTTACAACTCACTATACCCAAATTATAGTTGTTCATCAACATGCTTCCCCTATACAGCTACTGGCAATATATTTTTCTGAGCTCCTTCCCAGGATTTCCTCACTGCTGCCTCCTCCATTCCCAGTGTTGCCATTGACACAATTTTCTCTAGGGCTTGAAGTCTAGTCTCAGTCAACTAAAGAATTAAAAAGCAAGAAAAAACCCAAACCAGCAGAGTGGACAATCAAATAGACTTTAATTGAAAAGCAGTCATATCCTATAAGCAACATATATTAAATAATTAATTTGTAAGGTGTAATGATGTAAACCCCATGAGTTTATGAGCATAATTTTATGTATTAGATAAATAATTAGTTTAAATTCATAAGTATAAGAAGAATGTGCTAAGTAAGTAAGTCTATAAGTTGCAAACCCATAGAATTATAGGTTTACTAGTTTGTAAGATGTTACAATGTAAGCCCATAGTGTTATAAGTATAAAGTGCATAATAGACAATCTAACATATAAGTAATAGACAGTTTGTCGCGCCCGCCTCGTCCAGCAAGGAAGACGCGACCCTGGACTCTTCCAAAAGCAGTTTATTCAGGAACCTTGAACAACCTTTTGGCTTTTTAACTTTCTAACTTCTTCTTCCCTCTCCTTACTGCTTCTTCTTCTCCTCCCGGGGAAAGCCCGCCACAGAGTTAAATTCCCTCCTGCCAGCCAACCCCAAACTACCACGTGGTGAAAGCAGATAGGCGCACACATGCGGAAGCAGGGCCAGCCAATTATGGAGCTGTTTGCTCCAGAGAGCGCCCACCTCGGGATGGTGGGGGGCGGGAGCAGGCGCCATCTTTAAGATGCAGCAATCCACGGCTCTCTACATCTCCCCCTTTTATTTTATATAACAAAGCAGAAACGGGCGAAGATAGAGGTCTGATCCCTGGTGTGAACAATTGGGATTATGTCCTGGAGACACCCACAGATTCATCACCTGCGGTGACCCAGACCCATCCCGTACCAATTTTCCCAGGGGAAGGAGCTAAGGGTACCACCTTCATGCAACCAGACATGTCTTCCAAGGAAACGCTTAAACACCAGCAGGCAAAACCTTGTGCAGTGCTTAGCCTCGCATCCCGTCCTCATAACTCCTTCATGGCAATTAGCCATGCTTGGGGGGACTGTCCAGCTTTAATGGCTGTAAAGGCTTGAATGATCATAGCTGCATTCTGCTTTTGTGTGGCTCTAATCTTACATATACACCACAGGCAGACCAGGGAGGCCATAATCAGGAGACCTGCTAACACGCCCATTCCCGCCCACTCTTTCAGATGGTTCATAGCAATTCTTTTAGGGTGTCTTTAAAATTAAATGTCCAGTTCAGCATTGGCTTTGGAAACACCGACAGGATTCCCCATCTCGGTTTCATTTTCCCTAGTTGGCTCATCAGGGCTGGAAGCAGGGGTATCGTCATGCTGACTTTTGAGCTGAATTCTTCTAACCAGGCGTTCAGGTACCCATACTGGATCTTGTTGGTCCTGTGGAAAAATAAAAACAGATCCTCGTGCCCATGTCAGCACGGGGTCAGGCCCACGCCAGAGGCCCGTTAATACGTCTTTCCACTTAGCCATCCCTTTTGCAGGGCCATGATGGTCCTGATGTCTATCCGCTGCTGAGCGGCCTTGAGCATCCAAATTCAAAAAATTTATAGTAAACAAGGCTAGGGAAAGTCTTTCCCTTGGGGTGCGGACATGGCCTACTCCCCCTTTTTGTTTTTGAGTTTTTAGCTGTTGGGGCTTGCCCCATGCAGCCCAGGCCTCTAAGCAATGAGTTATAACATTGCGTGCCTTTTTTCCTGTTAAAGGTGTAGCGTGCAGAATACCTGAATAGGTATCCACAGACACATGAACATATTTTTGGTTTCCAAACTCTGAAATATGTGTTACATCCATCTGTCAAACCTTTAAAGGGAGCAAACCGCGTGGGTTAACTCCAATCCTAGGTGGATGGTGAAAAGTTACACATCGAGAACAATTTAGTACCACCTGTCGAGCATCTGCTCGAGACAGGTGAAATTTTTGTTGTAAGGCTTGGGCATTTACATGGAACCTGTTATGAAAACATTTTGCCCTTTTTATAGTGGAGCTTAAAAATATACATTGTATTTTGGTCCATAAATCTACTTTATCATTCCCTGTACTCAAAGGTCCTGGCAGGCCTGTATGAGCCCTAATATGTTGGATAAAAAAGTAAGCCTGTCTTTGTTAAATTAAAGTCTGTAATTGTTGAAAAAGATGACAGACTGGACTAGAGTTTTTAATTGGTCCGGCCACTTCCAAAACTCTTACTGCATTAACGGCATAAGTTGAATCAGATGTTAAATTAAAGGGAAAGGTACAATCTTTAAATACTTCTATAATTATGCTTAACTCAATTAACTGTGGGGAGCCAGGCTGAAACTGTCGCATTACAGGCTTTTGTTTCTTAATCATGTAGGCTCCACACCCTGTTTTGGATCCATCTGTAAAGATATTTGGAGCCCCCATAATGGGTTGAGACAACGTTATCCTGGGAAAAATAACAGGATGTTCCTTAAAAAAACCCATCAATGGATGTTTTGGGTAATGATTATCCAGCTCTCCACCATACCCACATCTTAATATGGCCCAATCATCAACTGTAGCACAAAGAATCTTTATTTGATGGCTTGAATAAGGCACTATAATTGTAGTGGGAGCGATCCCAAAATATTGTAGGCACTGTTGGAGGCCATTCAAAGCTATCCTAGTCACTGTAGTGGGGTAATATTCAATCGATTTTGCAGGAGATAGCTTAGGATGAACCCACAATAATGGCCCCTCCTGCCACAACAATCCTGTGGGCTGAGAATAAGTAGGAAGAATACATAAGGCTATAGCTTGATCTGCCTTAACTCGTTGCAAAAAGGCATGTTGTAATCCATCTTTTACTCTGCGCAACGCTTTCCTTGCTTCCTCAGTTAATAGCCTGGGGGAATCTAAGGCTGAATCACCATTTAACATACTAAACAAAGGTTTCAGTTCATAATTTGGCAGTTTTAAATAACTTTTTATCCAATTTATATCCCCTAATAATTTCTGAAAATCATTTAACGTTTTTAATTTATCTTTTTTTAATTCCAATTTTTGTGGGATAATTTGTGTGGCTTTAATTTTAGCGCCCAAATAATTGACTATTTGTTCCTTTTGTACCTTTTTGGGGGCAATAAACAATCCTTTCTTTTCAAGTAACTTAACTAACATTACATAGGCCTGCTCCAACCTTTGTTCCCCCTTAGTAGCCAATAAAATATCATCCATATAATGAATGCATCTCAAATCAGGAAACTCTCTCCTTAATGGAGCAATAGTTTCCCCTACATACAGTTGGCACATAGTGGGGCTGTTGGCCATGCCTTGTGGCAAAACTACCCACTCAACTCTCTGATCTGGCTCTTCATGATTATAAGATGGAACAGTAAAGGCAAATCTTTCACTATCATTATTATGCAGGGGAATTGAAAAAAAGCAATCCTTAATATCAATTACAATAACATGCCAACTTTCAGGCAAGGACGAAAGCAAAGGCAGATCTCTTTGTACCGGGCCCATGATTTGCATCTGCTGGTTAATGGCCCGTAAATCATGCAATAGTCGCCACTTTCCAGAATTTTTCTTTATTACGAAAATAGGTGTATTCCAAGGTGATACTGATGGTTTAATGTGTCCTAAAGACAGTTGTTCTGCCACAAGTTCTTTTGCGGCACTTAGCTTTTCAGAGGATAGAGGCCACTGAGGAATCCATACTGGCTCCTCTGTTTTCCAAGTAATGGGTATCCCCTCCTCAGTGGCCCCTAGGAAAAACCCAGGCCTTGTCGAGGGTTTCTTTGTTGTACTTGAATGGGACTCTTTTTTCCTTGTAGTTGTCGTCCCATTCCAAAGCTGGGATGAAATCCCATGTCTTTTATAATTTTTTGAGAAATAGGGGAGTACTCATTGCTTAACTTAAACCCCATATCTTTTAAGAGATCCCTTCCCCACAAGGAAATAGGAAGTTCTAACACATAGGGTTGTAACACCCCAGAGTGTCCTTCTTGATTCTTCCACTGCAACTGTCTTGCACTCATATCTGGAGTATTTGCATAACCTAAACCTTGTAAAGTTTGAGATGAGGCTTGTAACGGCCAGCCTGCAGGCCAGTCCTTTTTTGCAATAATACTTCTATCTGCCCCTGTATCTAGCAACCCTAGGATCCTTTTGCCATCTACAATCAGCTCTAAAACTGGCCTCTGATCCAAATCCAAGGATAAAAAGGTTAAATCTGTTCCAGTAGATCCAAAACCGCTTTTCCCTCTCTCTTTGTCTTGTGCAGCAAATTTTTCATGTAGGCTAGGCAAGAGTATCAGCTGAGCTATGCGGTCTCCAGGAGAAATGGCTGTAATGCCTTTAGGCGACTCAACCATAATTTTTACCACTCCAGTATAGTCTGGGTTAATCACTCCTGGGTGAACTCTAAGGCCTCTTAAGGCTGTTGAAGATCTTCCTATGAGAAGTCCAACTGTACCTGGCTCCAGGGGTCCTTGAAAATCTGATTCTAACAACTGGACCCCCATTTGGGGAGTCAATATGAGTTGGGTGGCGGAACGCACGTCCAATCCTGCTGAACCTGCAGTGGCTCTCCTTGGTCTTTGGGATGACGGAGGGTCGGCCATCTCTCCTGATGCTGTTTCTCTTTCTGATTCTCTATTGTCCCATATATTTGTGGGCCCTGAAGGCGGGGGCCCCGCTGGCCGTTTTTTGGATGAGCGCCACTGTGATCTTTAATCAATGGCTGCCCATTGATATCTTTTATAGAGCGACATTCATTCGCCCAATGTTTTCTTTTTTTACATTTTGGACATAATCCGGGTTGTTTGAGGCGCTGCCCTCCTCCAGGATCGGTTACACCTCCTCTTTCAGGGCATTGTCGCTTTAAATGCCCCATTTTGCCACACCTAAAGCAAGCGCCAGAACTTTCTCTTTTATTTTGAGTCAACTGGATTACGGCTGCAGCTAAGCCTGCATTGGTCAAGGGACCCCCTAACTCCCTACACACTTTCATCCAGGCTTCCAATCCTTTATTTTTATAAGGAGTAATGGCTGCTCTGCACTCTTTGGTGCATTGTTCATACACTAATTGTCTGATCAGGGGCATGGCAGTGTCTGGATCGCCAAATACCCTTCCTGCAGCCTCCACCAGACGAGCAACAAAATCCGAAAAAGGCTCCATCGGGCCCTGTAAAATTTTTGTAAGGTTTCCACTCACTTCTCCTTTATTAGGCAAGGATTTCCAAGCTTTTATGGCAATTTGGTTAATTTGCTCAAACACCTGAACTGGATAGCCGGTCTGTTGATTGGCAAAACGACCCTGCCCTAACAACATATCTCTGTCCCAAGCGGGCTGCCCTGCAGCTTGATTAGCGGCAGCCTGTTCATTAGCATACTCAATTAAGAATGACTTCCAATCTAAGTACTGCCCCGGGCTCAGACATGCGCGAGCCAACCCCGCCCAGTCACTGGGCGTCATGCAGTGTCTATGTAAAGCTTCTAACTGGGCCACAGTGAAAGAGGCATTAATTCTATATGTTCTTACAGATTCAGCCAGGGACTTGATAACTTTAAAGTCCAACGGCTCTTCATATCTATTTCCCTGAGGGTCCTGGAACACAGGATAGGCTAGGTGTAATTCTGATCGCACCTCTCTCCACACTTTGGGACAGAAGGACCGCCCGGAACAACCGCTTCCTCCCTCCTCGTAATACGGAGGAGCGGAAGGCATTGTTCTGTAGGGTACAGCTTCACCCCCGCCCTCTCCTTCCATCTTTCCCTTTTCCACTTGTTTTATGAGCGCTTGTGACTCATTTTCGGAGTCTATAACCTCCGAATCCCCAACACTGTTCGTGCTCTCAGATTTTTCCTCTTGTAACATTCCCAAAGCTGCCTGCCCATTCTCTACCACTCCGCTACACTTTTGGTCCTCAAGGCAGCCCTTCACTAGTTTCCAAATAGGTTGCACTCCTCCTCTCAGAGTTCCCTGATCGGCAGCAAAGTCCAGATCTCTCCCTAGTTTTTCCCATGAAGGGATTGTAAGCCTTCCGGATACCGCAAACCAAGGTGCAATGGTATCACAGTCTGCCAAGAATCTCTCCAAAGTGCTTTTCCCAAGCTCCAAATTCTTAGAACGAAGTAGCTCATTTAGAGCCAAAAAAAATTGGGTGGGAACTAGTATTTCCCGTAACATTTTTCTGGGTACCTCTTGTACATTCTCTACAAAAATAGGCAAAAATAAGGTACCAGAACACAAAACTAATGCCCATTCCTATAGCAACAATCATATAAAAATCCATTTTTACTTTCGGTTCACTATAACCTCCTAGCTGTCCCCGCTCCATCTACAGAGGGAGCAAAGCACCCCGCTTTGTTGCGGCCCCCCAATTTACTTGAGGACTTAGCTAAGTACCCGCTCTTAACGCGGATCCCCAAATTTAATTGAGGACTTTTCCACTTTTGTCGTGGATCCTCATCTTACCTGAGGACTTTTCCAGTGCACTTCCCTGACTGCAAAAAGTTCTGAGTCCCTCGATGAGTTCTTCTCCCCGTACGGGCCGCCACTTGTCCCCGTACGGGCCACCACTTGTCGCGCCCGCCTCGTCCAGCAAGGAAGACGCGACCCCGGACTCTTCCAAAAGCAGTTTATTCAGGAACCTTGAACAACCTTTTGGCTTTTTAACTTTCTAACTTCTTCTTCCCTCTCCTTACTGCTTCTTCTTCTCCTCCCGGGGAAAGCCCGCCACAGAGTTAAATTCCCTCCTGCCAGCCAACCCCAAACTACCACGTGGTGAAAGCAGATAGGCGCACACATGCGGAAGCAGGGCCAGCCAATTATGGAGCTGTTTGCTCCAGAGAGCGCCGACCTCGGGATGGTGGGGGGCGGGAGCAGGTGCCATCTTTAAGATGCAGCAATCCGCGGCTCTCTACAACAGTTAGCATATAAGTAGTAACATTTTAAACCCATAATATAATCTCCTAAATTAGGATTCTATAAATTAGAAGTTGCAGCCCATTTTCATAAATTAGAAGCCTGTAACTAAGCGGGCCCCTCAGAGCACTCTCCTTATCAGAGATAAGTTCAAAGCCTCCAGCGAGTGCTGGGAGAAAAAGCCCCAGAAGTGCCTCAGTTTCTTGGGAAGGCCTCTGGTCAAGCTCTGGGTGATAGAGGAGAGCACTTTTGTAGCAAAGCCAGGCACCTGCAGATAGACTTAGAATGCCCTTTTCTTCTTGGAAAAACTCAGGCCAAACGCCCAGTGGACAGAGCGCCCACAGTATCACATCTTATAGGTGGACGCCCTGCCTAGAGCCCAGGGGCTCCCTTTCATATCAGACCCCTGGTCACACAGACCTAGAGCTGTGATAAGAGCAGGACAGTGAGGGAAGTCATCTGGAAGCTGATAGGATCGTGGGGACACACTGCCAAATTCCTTATAAAGTCTAAGGCCAAAGGCTAGATGGCGAACTCTAATCCAAAAGAATCTGGAGCCTGCGTTCCCCTTGTCTGAAGTCCTGTCAGTCTAGCCTAGCACGTGTCACTATGTAAAGAAGGGGTCATGCCTTGAGGGCGTCAGAACTCTGGCGTGAAGCTAGTTCACCAGCCAGACCTGCATACCTGCCATGGGACCAATGGCCGGAAAACCCACTGAGACACGGAACCAGCCAGACCAGCCAGGCCAGTTGGAGCCTTCACTGAAACTACTGGAGCCACAGCACCACCTATTGGGTCAGCTGTAGAGCCCCCCACGAGTTCGGGACCCACTTGAACCACTGGAACCGCCTGTCATAGCCCGTGACGACGACTACCTCTATTCTTGGACAGGTATCAAAGACTGTGTGAGAATGTGTTGAATGAATCTGTTTTTAATTCATTTTTAATCAATAATGGAGACCTTGATACCTGGTCTCCATGTTTCCTTTCCCTAAACTTCCTTGGGTTAGATTAAGTCTCATGACACATCCACACACATAAAGAATCACACATACAAACATGTAGGAATAACTTTTATTCATGAATATAATCTGGACTAATGACCTTTAATTAACACCAGCAAAACCATATACATGGGTCTGATGACAGAGCGATTCCTTGGCAACCTCAGCTTTGTATGCACTCCAAGAGTTAATGAATGAAGGTGGGAAACCTTGAGAAGCAATGTATGACAGTTTGGGACTCCAGACATGCACCCACTGGAATCAGCGCACATTGGAAAGAACTCACGATCTTGTAGGAATGATATGCTAGGGATGAAAAGCTCTGATTGTAACACAACTGATTAGCATGTCAATGACTATGGACAGTTTGGAATGTTTCAGATTCAGAGACTATTTACAAGGTATCTTTAGTCATGTTTGGGCTCAAATGTAGCCACTCCTTAACTATTTTTGTTCCCGATTAAACATTCATTGCTAGTTCCCACAAATCAAAAGACTAAGAATGTCATCAGACTGCATCAGAGACCTGTAGTAGAATTCCCCTCATTTTGCTATGACCTGCCTAGTGAATGGATCCCATGCATGTGACATGTCTCTTAGGTTATGAAGTTTCTTCTTTCTGTTGCTTCAGATACTTCCTAAAATTGTTACCACATTGGAATGCGGCATTTGCAAAAACCTGAATTAATATTTCTGGGCCATAACCACTCATATTTGGCTCCAGAATTAGATATCTCTTTGGTTCTTTGAGTTATGACTGTTTATTTCATCATGATTTCTTGGTGTCCAAACAGAACGATCTACTTTTCACTTAAGGAAATTGGATTGGTGCCAGGTACCAGTCAGGGCTCCCTGGCAGCCCACCATCTGGTATTGTCTCCTGGAGTGGCAATTGCTGATTTCTTTCTGGGGTCTAGATCTCCCTGGATTCCTCACTGGTCTATTTGCTTTTTTCTGAGCCGGTTTTCAGGATCTTACTTTTTTTGTGCTGGAGTGACTCCCTCTTGTTCCCACTTCTGCCAACAAACCTCAGGCAAGTTTGACCTAAAGCTGTCCTAAATTCCAGTAATCCCCTCTCCCTGTCCCTCATGAGTTTTTTCTACAGATACTTGTTTGGGCATAGGGCATTGTAACTGCCTTTTGCAACTGCTTGTCAGGTGCACTTAAGACTGACTTAGGTAATGTCCTGTTTTTTTCTTTTGTCTCAAGGTAATGAAATCCTGAACACTGAAGCCCATTTTCGCCTGGTCCTCTGACCATCAGCTGTTATTGAATGATTCATTATATCTTGTTCTGCTTCTGTGATCTACTTATGCCTAGAATAAATTGAAGTGAAGCCCCTAACTACTTACATCTGGAAATTCCATAGGCAGGGAGCAATTTTGGTGTTTGCCCTTAAAAGCCCAAACCTCCTTCATCTTGGGACTCCAGCTCTCAAACCTGATGGAAACACTGTAGACAGCTACAACTTAATAAATTTGACTGACTTGACTTGGATTCAGTCTGGTGGTTTTCTTCCTTGTGCTCTTGAACTCTAATGCTTTACATACTTATTTGCTTGCTTGTTTACTGCTTTCAAGTGTTTGCTGTAACGAGTTCATTTTGTCTCATTGAAAATATTTTCTTTCTTTCTTTGAAGACAGGTTTTCCCTGTAACCCCAGCCATCTGAACTCTCTATGTAGACCAGGCTGATCTCTAATCATAGAGATCTGCCTCCCAAGTACCAGAATTGAAGGTACTGGCGACCACACTCAGCTTTATTTTTTTAATATCTTACTATTTTTTTTATGTACATGAATACATTGCCTGCATGTGTGTGACTGTACACGTGTTATGTAGTCTGCAGAAGTCTGACAATGCTGTTAGACGGCAATTGAACCCAAGTCCTCTGCAAGAGCAACCAGTGTTCCTAACTTTGAGCCGTCTCCCACCACCAAGATGGATTTTATTTCTCATTTATTCATTTATTTTTAAAAAATAACCAAAGATAACCTATGATGTGCTGAATAGGGAAACTTTGATGCTCCAAAATGGATATTTTAACACACAAAACTGAAGTCCTAGAAATCGAACAAAAAATGCTGACTGGGCAGCCTATTTTAAATCGAATTTAGAAGCATCTGAAAAAGAAATCATGAAATTACTGACAGGAAGTGAGTAAGAGAATTTTAGCAACAGAACCAGAATTAAAGAAGGATATTGAAGGACAGGGATTAATAAGAATATCTCAGAGACTGTGTCCAAACTAGAGATGATTGCTGAAGCTTTCTCCACCCTCTGCTCCTAACTGTCCTCTCCAGCTTTGCCTCCTCTGTCAGAAGACCTTCAGCTTCCTCCGTGTTCATCCCCTTCCCCTCCTCCTTTACCCCTGGAGATGGAGAAATGTTACCTACTATTTCTTGAGGGGACAGTAACAATTCCCAAGGGAACTTGAGCAAATTTCAAGAGGAAAAAAAAATTGTATATTAAAACCCCAAAATATATAGTTTCTTTTAAGTTCAAACGCAGAGGGAGAAGATTTCCAGATACTGTTTTCACTCCAGGACAGAAAGTCAGTAGAATCATCAATTATGGGTTCTGTGACACATATCAAGGAATTCTAGGATTTGCAAAAGAATTTCAGATCACTCTATTGACACATGAAACAGGGTTTTCTGATTTAAAGCAATTAATTCAATTACTGGCTTCAGAAGGAAAAACAGAAGAATGGTTTCCTTGACAGATGGAGAGCACTCCCCTCACCTTCCCCTCCGGAGGACTTTAATCAAATTCATGCCTATTGTGAGTTAGGAAAGCCCTGATATGCTGATACCAAAATTATTTCCACTTTATTGACTGGGCAAAATAGAACAATGAAAAGTAAGGCCACAGACACCGGAACCTGACTTCTATGTCAGAATGCCAAAACATTAAACAGCACTCAGGTATTCCTCCTGAGAACTTTGAGCATCATAAGAGTCATCTCTTATTGAATTCTGAATCTATGAAATAGCTGGAAGAGGAACTGGTCACAGAATAATAGAACATGGACCGCTTCCCACAGATGCTCTTCTTACCTTAGCAAAACAACTTTCCAAAACTATCATAAGTTATGAAAGGAAATCCCTACCCAATCTATGAGCTTACAAGATAACGCGTCCACTCCCTTGCAGAGAAACCTACAAATTCCTGCTGCCTTTGAAGGTCATTTTTGACTATTGCAAAAGTCCTGGCTATTTGAAAAGGTATTGTAAGCATCTGAAATGGGTGCTCTTCAAAAAACAGCAGCAGGTTTCCCAGGCAGACCTTGAAAGAAACATCAGGCCAGAATAGGACTGTCCAGAGAGAATCCAGATTGTTTTCTGTTTTTTTCTTGTTGACCCCTCAGGGGAAATGTAGACAAGACCAACTTGTTAAACTGCAGGCCTAGGTTCTAACACAATCCTAAATGTGCCTGAGAGGGAAATCCAGATCCCTGGAGGTCAGCAGACAGTAGACTCAACACTAATGTCACCTCTGTTGAACTGCATGACATTCTACTCTAAGGTTAGGAGGACAATGACATCTGACACTGAATGTGTGATTGACTGAGCGATGCTATGCCTGATAGGATGAACAGGAAGTGTCTAGTGAGTTGTTCAAGACTGCAGTTCCTGTTATGCCAGGCCAGGAACAGAGCGTGGAAGCCAGTATCCCAGCACTTGGACAGGGTCTGTGTCTGGATATGAAGCCAGGGCGAAGAAGAGATAAGTGCTTCTCTGTCACTTAGCTTTACTACTACTTAAGTATCACGCGTGACCCTAACCAATCAGGGCTCCCGGACATGTGTCCAATCAGAAGCCGCGAGTAGAGGTAGAAGGCGGGCTCTATCCCACCTCCATGTTGGGGGTTCTTCTCCCCAGCTTTGGCTCCACACCGGAAGGATGCGCCACGTGTGCTGCTCCAGAAGCGGCACTGTGAGGAGCTGTGCAGAGAACGCGGATGAACCCGGAACCCGAGCCATGGTGAGCCTGAGCTTGGTCTTCCCCAGAGGGGACAAGCGGCCATGGAGCCCCGGGTGCGGGCTGTGCTGGGTCCTCCATGTGCTGGCCCTGCAGGCAGCAGGAAAAGCGTCCTATGCGGTCCCGGCGACCAGGTCCCCAGCGCCTCCGCCTGTGGCAGTTCCTGTTGCAAATGCTTCTGCACCAGGCATTGAACTGGAGGCTCTGCCTGCACGGGCTGCTTCAGTGTCGTCACTGTGGAAAGCTTTGGTTCTGTGTGGACAAGTGTTAGGGGTAAGCGAACATTAGCATCTACAAGTCGTTAGATTTTGAGATGAAGAGAAGGGGAAAAAAATTAGATAAGTACTAAGGCCAGATCTTACAGCACACTGAATGGCGTTTATTCAGCGAAGTGACACAATCCTCCCACAAGAACGTTAAGTTGTGCAAAAGATGAAAGATTGTTATAGATTTTTTATAGGTGGAAATACGAGAAAATACATAGCTCTGTGTTCCGAGTTACGGTGTCCCTGGGAACGTTTCCTGGAGCTTCTTGAGCAGAACAAAGAAGCTGTTTTAGCTTTTAACAGCTAAATACGTACAACAGGGAAACATCCTGGCAGGAAGCATGAGTCATCTGCCTTTTAGGCACTCCATTAAAGGTCGGGAACACTGGGGAAGGAAAGGAAGAGGACTTGCAGCTGGGCAGGAGATAGGCTAACTGTTTAGGGAAGAGGAAGGACCAGGTTGGGGAAAAGACAGCAGCCAGTCTGGGCAGGTTCCATGACCCCTATGAAGTTCCTCCCTAAGGATCACTTCAGGACTCCTTTTCTATTTTCCATACTAAGTTGATCTAATGTGTACATTGACTGCTCTCTTCATATTCTTGCATCTAATTTAACACTGAATTTTGGGCAAAATGTTTCACAATTAGCCTCCAGTTTTCCAGGAAAGGAACAGCTCTTGTCCCAAGTCAGGACAAAGGGGAGAGAAATGTGGAGCAGGACTGGCTAGTCTCCATAGTAGAGGAAGTCCCTTGCAGCTGCCCCTCAGCTCTGTGCGCCTCCACTCTGCGGTGTGTCCTTACTTTCCAGGTTTGCTTTCTTTCCTGCTGAAATAAACCTTGAGTGCTGCAGCTCCCTGTTGTTCTCTCGACAGTTGAGAATCAGTGTATGCTGTAACTTGTCTGCTCTTAAAATTATGATACTTATGTGTGCCACACGGTCTCTGTCCTGTAAGTTCTTTTGATATGATGTGAAAGTTATGTGGGTCTCTGAGATTTGTTTTACTCCTGTGGCTAATTCAGCTGACATGGTAGGATCAGCACAACATGGCAATCTCTATCCACCCACTCCTGTGCCCAAATGCACATGATGCCCTCTGTACCACAGGAATGAGGTCAGATGAGCAGAGCTCTTAGGTGAGATCTTATAAAGCATGTGGAGTTCCAGTTAGCTGAGGGAGAGAGCAGTGACGTCCCCATGGGAGGTGGAGAGCTGGGATGATCCTGCATGTGCCCACATCTGGACAGGAAAGGAGTTCTCCCTAAAAAGGAGCGACTTGAGATAGGAAAGAAATGGGGAACCAAAACCACTGCAGAGAAGGGATCAGACTCTGGGCAGGGTTGTTGTGGAGCCCAGGCTGTTTCATTTCTTGCTACCAGTTGAACTCTTTGTGGTCTAGTAGGACTCTGACCTTCGTTGGAGTGGGAGGGAATCAAATTCCCTCTTCAAAAGAGCTTTCTGAGAATGGTGTGTTCTTTCCAGGGTGATAGTTCAGCACAGGCAGATTCTCAGAGTGGACTGAATTGAGATTGTGTGTTTGTGCATGTGTCTGTGTTCATCCGAATGCAGGTATGTGTGAAGGTCTCCATGTGGATTTGGAGGCCTGAGCTCGACAGTGAGTGATGCCCTTTGCCACTTTTCTCCTTATTTTTTGAATTCAGAAATTTTATTTATTCCTGTTATGCATGTGTGTGTATTTCACCTCTCTGGTGGGGCTCACATTTGCTGTGACACATGTGTGGAGGCCTGAGGACAACTTTGTGGAGTTAGTTCTCTCCTTCCACCATTACGTGGGTATTGTGAATTTTACTGAATTTTCCAGGTTTTCTAGGAACGTGCTTTTACCCACCGAGCCTTCTTGATGCCCCCTCGATCTTTACTGAGACAGGCTTTCTCTCTGAACAAGGAGTTCACCAATTCCCTTAGACTAGCAGCCCAGCAGTCCCCAGGCATCCTGTAATCTCCATCTGCTCCCCTGTAATTGGAATCACGTGTGCTGTGACTCCAGCACACTCTAGGGAATCCAGTTTCTTGTCCTTATTGCTTCTGATGAGTACGTTACAATGGAGCCTTTTCCTTGACTTTAAATTGAGGTTTTATTTAGTGTTTTATCAGATGTGTTGAAAGTAAACCACCTGTGAGCTTTGTATTCTCTCTTGCAATTGGATTCATCAAAGGAAGAGATGTTCTTTTCTGTCTTACTAACAGAAGAGTGAAGGTGCCTGACTGAAGGGTCCCCATGGGAACAGCCATTTCCTTATGGATTGTGGCCTTAGTATAAATGGAAGTCTGGCTTATGTGGCAAGCAACTCATGAAACTGCTGTGAACTGAGCAGTGAGGACATGCAAGGAAGCTGAATTTGTGGTTACATTTGTCCATGAGTGCTCTGAAGAGTGATAAGCGTAGCAAGATAGAGGTTCATTGGAAATAGTAATTGAGAGCATTTTAAAAATTATGTATTTTTATTTTATGTGTCTGAATGTCCTCTCTGCATGTATGTAAGTGCACCCAGCATGTGTGTGCAATAACCTTGGAGGCAGAAGAAGACATCTAATCCCCTGGAACTGGAATTACAGATGGTAGTTAGTCACTACCAATATGTAGGCTTTCAACTGAACTTTGATCCTATGAAAGAGCACCAGCTGCTCGTAACTAGTGACCCATCTCTTCAGCCCTAGAGTTCATTCCCTTGGAGTGGCTGGTAGACATCAGCAGTCTCATTAAGAAGAGTTAACACCCCAGTCCTCAATGAAGTTTCAGTTGTGATGTCTGAAGAGATCATAGACTCTTCGACAAGGTTGTAAGATTATGATTTATGCAGGATCAGGAATAACAGGATGTGGAGTGGTTAAAAGTGACAGTAATGGGATTTAACATGGCAGGTAAGCAGTGTGATAGTAGTGTCAGGAAGTTAAGATGTCCAGACCCAGTGCAGATTCCAGAGTTATTTTGAGCATCGTTCTGAGAGAAGGTAGGCAGCCTTTGCAACTGGAGTAAAGATGTGGGTCGTAACTTTTAGGAACTGCAACCTTGGCCAAAGAATAATTTGTGGTCTCCCTGGAGTATCAGGGTCAGGAGGAATTTCTTGCAGTGACTGGCAGTTTTCTGTGATACATGGAGTAGATAAATAAAATACCATATAAAATTTATTACATGAGAGTTCCCAGAAAGTTGAGAGGGTCTTGGCTATTCATTAGGGTTTGGAGAGAATGGATGGAGATCTCCAAGAGGTTCACAAGAGTAGTGCACATGAACTTCTAGGGGAGGCCACAGGAACCCGTGGTGTAATTTCATTCTCCGTTAGTCATTTTCCTGTGCGTTTCTCCATTTTCTAATGTGGGAGGTCAAGTGACTGTCATTTGCTCTCTTCGTTTCTGCCATTCCCATTCATGCTTGAAATTACTTCCCAGCACTGCTTATGTTAGGGTCGTCAGAGCCTGAGCTGAGTGTGTGTGAGTTCTTGTTCTCTTATTCCAGAATGAAACAAATCCCACACACTGCAAAGTAGGGAGAAAACTATTCAAAAGCAAAGAACTAGCATTGGTGAGAAAAAAATTCAGATTTGCAAAACAGCAGGCCACATGAGTCAGATGCATATATAAATATTACATGAATATTATAATTTTTTCATTCCAGAATTTCATGATTTTTGTATCAAATGTGGTTCTGATCACATTCAGAACCCCCCCTTTCCTCCAGTCACCCACACACCACTAGTCCCTTCTCAATTTCATGTCCTCCATTATGATCTATCCTCTGTTTACTCATTTAATTTTTTTAAGGAAGTAAGTGATGTACTTAACGTTTATTATATATCACCAATAAAAGGCTTTTTAAACTTGAATTTTACAAACTCCATAGAATAGACTTTGATCATATGTAGACACCCTCCCATTTGTGCAGTGCACACACTCGAGTATATAATTTTTCCACAGTTTAAAGACATACTGAGTCAAAGTTCTGTGCCCATGTTTCCAGTACTGAAGGTCCCTTAACTTACCCAGACTCACTACTTTAAAAAAACCGAGTCTCCTCCTCATAGTAGGGAATGTTTGCCAATACTTCCTCAGTTAAGTCTGAGGTTTTAGATTCTGTCTGCCTTAGGCTTCTATGGGACTTGTGTATACTGTCACCACCATTGTGAGGTCATAGGAACAGCTGCCCAGCTCTCGGGAAAGCTCTTTCCATGTAGTCATCTACCCTCTATGCTCCCTTTCAGGCCTCTTACGTAATGATCCCTGAGCCAAGCTATGGGATGCTGAACTTGATATACTTTTCCTCTTCAGGGATAAGCAGTGTTCAGCCTCCTATTCTCTGCACATTGGCCAGTTGTGGGTGTCTGTTTAATCACCATCTGTTACAGGAGGACGCTTCACTGATGAGAGCTGAGACATACATTAATCTATGAGTATAACAATAAGTCATTAGAAGTTGGTTTAATACTATGTTCACTGACAACAATATTTGTATGCACTTCTCAGTGTCTTGTGACCTGATTATCCCCACATTTCTACACCAGATACCAATGTCAGCTCCATTTTGTGAAGTGAACCTGAAACCCAGTTGGAAAGTGGTTGGTGACTCCAGTAGCAGTTGTGGCACCATTGTAGCACTGTGCATATCTTGCTAGTTCTTATATCACACAGGATTCAGAGCAGGTAAAGTTGATGATCAGTCCTCTCTTCTGGTAGCAGGCACAGCACCTTCCATCACCATTAAAGAAAGTCAGTAGAGATGAAGTTTTGAAGTGTGTACCGACTTCATTTCTCCTGGTTTGTTCCATGGGAACCTGTGTATGTAGTGTCTTTAGCAATAGGTTCTTCCACCTATGTTCTGGTAGGCAACCAGGAGCAGGGGCAATCGTCAGTGTTGTTTGTGGATTCGTAGAACCCCAGTGAACAGTTTCAAAAGAGGGAGTCCACGTCCCTGGATTGGACTTCTATACGAAACCTCATCCATTGCAGAAGAGGAAGCAAATAGATTGAAAGAGGACATTTGGTGTGTGACTATCAGGAATCAGAGTCTTGCAGTCTACTGGAAACTTCATATGAACTTACAGCAATATGATAGAATTCACAAGACCAGACACTCAAATCAGACAAAAACCAGCAAAGAACTGGGGAAATTGGAAGGAGGCCTGAACCTCAGCTCAGGATGTATTGGCAGCTGATCACTGCTTGGTGATGGAGGAGAATTGGTTTTCTTGAAGGGAGTGATGCTAGATACTCCTATTTGGCTCCACTGAGTGCAGTCTCAGCGAGGAATATCTGGATGCATAAAGTTGAATTGATAGCTCTTAACTTATTTGACTGAATGCATAAATTCTTGTGGGGAGGCTATGGGGTGTGCAGATATGGGAGTGGGTCTAAGTATGATTAAGACATATGAAATCCACAATACCTCAATAAAATATGCATTTGCAAAAGGGGATTGGAGATATAACACAGTGGTTAAGTGCTCTGTCTGCTCTTTTAGAGAACCCAGTTTCTGTTCACAGCACATTCATGAACGCTAAGAGCCATTCATAACTTTAGTTTCAAGGGATCCAATGTGCTCTCCTGACCTCTGTGTGTGGTGCAAGACACAGGTGCACATACATACATGCACACCATACGCTCATACACATAAAGTAAAATGAAAATAGCAAAATATTAAAAGCCAAACAGGGAGTCCATTTCTGGCTTCAGGCTTTTTTTTTTTTCTATTCCATGGAACCCCAGTGAACAATTTCAGAACAGGGATTCCATGTCAATGGATAGAACTTCTATAGGAAACCTCATCCATTACAAAAGAGAAAGCAGTTGGTAGACATCTAGATTTTTTCCGTTTCCTGGCTATTGTAAATAGAGCAGCAGTTAACACGGTTGGAAAGCTATTTGTGAGGTAAGATGTACAGTCCATTGGGTAAGGTGCTTTTAGCTCTTTAGGGAATTTAGGGAATCTCTACAATAATTTACATAGACGCTGCACTGATTTTCACTTGCTGCAACATCCTTGCCCGCTTTTGTCATTTGTGTTTTGGATATTAGCTATTCTGAAATGGAAAATTTCTCTTCATTTACATTTCGCTACTGGCTACAGATGTTGAATAATATCTAAATATTTCTCAGCCATTTGGGTTTATTCTTTGGGAACTATCTGTCAATCAGGCTAGTGCCATCTGCTTTTTTTACAGTTGCTCTGTGGTATTGTTTGAATTCAGGAATGGTAATGTCTCCAGCAGTTCTTTTATTGTTATGCAAAATTTGGGTGATTCTAAATAGTTTTTTTTTTGAGGGGGGCTTCTTAATAAAAAGAGAATATTTCTCATTTTTTTGTGATGAATTTTGAAATTTTAATCAGGATTGCATTGAATCAATGGATTGCTTTTAGGATGGGCTGAACTTTGTGTTACATGTCACCACAGCAGAGAGGATACAAATACGCCCTCAGACGACATGTAGGAAAATGGCCAGAAAAAAAAAATCTGCAGTAGGTATTGAGTATTTCATAGATATTTCTTCTAAACTAATATTTTCTCATGAAAGAAATAGAGAAGTGTATAAATTTAAAAGTAAACTTAAGAGGTGTGAGACACAGCCTAAAGCACCTGCTGCTCCTCGAGGGACCAGAATTCAGTTTCCACAGCCAGGTCTGGGACTCATAGCTGCTTGTAACTTCAGTTCATAGACTCTCCTGTCTTCTTCTGGCTTCTAAATACACAAGGCATTCACTCAGAGCCATGCAGAGACATATAAAGAAAAATAATGTGCTTTTTAGTGTAAAGGTAGGAGACTCAGTAATTTCCTGAAACAAGGTTCACAGTACCATTATATTTACATGTAATGATTAACATATCAACAATAACAAATACAGAAGTTGGGGAGACTCTGGCCTTGAAGTTCCCCAGTAGTTGTTCAGGAAGCTTTCTAGGAGGAGCTTCTGTGAGTCACTGCACATGGTTAAGGATTTTTCAATGTTGAAAGTGTCTTTCTGTCAGTCATGGTCCTGTGAGTAACCCTCACCCATTCTGCTGTAAGTAACTGCAGTCAACTCAGTAAACTCGACTTCGGTTGTATCATATCTTTTGAGTGTCATACTCTGTGCTTTGATAGACAGGGCACCATCTGCCCATGAAAAGGTCTGAGGTTCAATTTACAGAGGTTTTGAGTGCTTCCCCCAGTCAGAGTATGGAGGGTGCAAGACCCGTCATAGGTCCCAATTGTGTGTAGTATCAATAAAAAAGGCAGGTGTACATGTGACATAACTGCCGGTTATGTAAAAGAAACTTTTTTCAATACTCTAAGCATATTGAGCAGTGGAATTTGGCCTCATCAATGTGAAATCCAGTTTTATTTTGTAGTCACCTACTGGGTCTCTGGATGACAAGCTGGACTGATCTGGAGGTGATGTTCACCAAGGCACTAGCTTTGTACTGGTTTTGTGGAAAAGTCTTCTGGCCACCTGTTGCCCCAGCCTTTGGGAACACTATCGATGTGGGCCGCCCTGGAGGGGAACAATGGAATGGAGGACGGGAGACACAGAGAAATGAGGGCAAGACAACATGGCTGATCAAGCCCCGTCTTTATTAAGCACACCAGGGATATATATAGGAATGGCGGGCTCAGCAGGAAGGGGTGGGGAAACGGCAGGAAGCTGATGCAAGAATGCCACAGTATTGCATCTGTAAAGTACACGTGCTCATATCAGCCAGGCTTACGGGCATGCAATTCTCATATGAAATGGCTGTGGTTCACAAAATGGCTCCTGGCAAGCTGTGATTTCTCTCAGATCATTTCTGGGATCGTGCTGCAGTTCATGTTCATATTGTTAAGACTGAAATAGTAGATTCTAGCATGTTTTAAGAGTGCTTATCATATAGGGCACCATTGGTCATTAGGAATTAATTTGTAGATATGTATGCATTATGTCATGGTTCACTAAGGTTCAGGAATCAAATGTTGATGATTTTTTATAAGTTTTAAAATATTACTGTGTGGATGTGGGTGTATATGAGTGTGTGCATGTCTAAATTGTCAACGGAGCTCTTTTCTCTTTTCTCTCTTTTGACCTGTTTGTTTGTTCAAGGGATATACTTGAGGTCATCAAGCTTATGGAGCAAAACCTTTACCTACTGCGGTGTCCCAGAAACCTGTGATCTGACTTTGAAAGTGTGGCAATTAATTTCGGCTCTCTGTCTTTAATATTTTAAGTCCTTGAAGTGTGTTAGACAAAACATCATTCTGTTGTTCTTCATCCTGAGCAGCTTTTAGACACGTGCTGATCTTAGTCAGTGTTTAATTCAGTAAAAATTGTCTGCTGTGACGATTCATGAATGTTTCTCTTAATAGTACAAAATGAAATCCTGAATTCTGGTGACCCAGCTTCCTGCCCTTCCCATTCCAATCTTTTTCCTTCCTCTTTTCTTCCTGGGTGGGTGTTCTGCTACACAGCATAGGCTGATATGGACTCCTCTGCCCATGTGACCTTCTGTCTCTTTTTCGGATGCAGCTCTGACATGTCATTGTGACTGACTAAGTTGAGTTCTTTCTGAAGCACATGCCACCTCTCTCATTTGACAGTACCTAAAGTACTTTTTTAGAATCTTTAAATATTAACTGTGAATCACATTTGTTATTTAATTAAAATTGTCCTTGATTGGCTCAAGAGGTGGCTCTGTGGTAAGACCAATGTCTGCTCCTTCAGGGGACCCAGGTTCTATTCCCATCACACACATGATGGAGAACATTAGCAGTAACTCCAGTTCAAGGGAATCCAACACCCTCTTGTGACCTCTAGAGCATTGCACAACAGAGGTGTACTTACATACATGCTGGCAGGACACTCATACATACAAAATAAAATAAGAAGAAATTTTAGATCGGGCTTGAGTAAACTAGTTCTAGCAGTGTATACATTATTTCTTTTATGAACACATAGAATGGGTTCATTTCTCCACTTAACAAATTGTTGCAGCATATGTGAATTTATGCTCAGCAGGGAAATTCATTACTCTCAAAGCCTCTTGTTAGTTGGGCTCACAGGCGCTGATCCTTTGGTTATCCCTGTGAGTTTTGACTGGAATGATAGACTTTCAGAATGAGAACCGTTCATAAAATACCATAGACTTTGTATATCTTTAACACTATGTGGTGTGTCATTTATGCTCATGCTGTTGTAGCAAATTTTTAATTTTCTCCTGTGGTCAACACTTAAACATCCTTAAATTTCTAAGGACAGGCAGACACTTGCATGCTAATTGCTTTCTGTTATGTACATCAGGTGGTCAGACTTTCTTAAGACAGAAAGTAGACCTGCGCTATAGGAAGAGAATGGGGCAGAGAAGAAGCACATCCTGTGTCCTGTGCCCAGTAGTGAGAGGAACGTCCCTCCAGTGCTCCTTCCTTTCAGAACAACACAAAGCTTGCATTATAGCTTCTGTGTATGGAGCAAAATGTGTGAATAGCATAGGATTTTATGAGCATGATATCAAGTGAGTCTGTGGAATGTTTAAGATTCTTTGATATTTGAAGATGTTGTGAACTTTACCCAAGAAGAGTGGGCTTTGCTGGATCCTTCTCAGAAGAATCTCTACAGAGATGTGATGCTGGAAACATGCAAAAACCTCACTGCTATAGGTAAGATTATCATCTTACCTTCCCTTAGTATATTGAGGAGCAAGTGTTTCTTGGTATTGATACACTTCTGTGATTTGAAATACTGAAAGGGAAGAATGTGCTGTATAAATCAGACATGATACATGTATGCTAAAGCTAAAAACTAAGTTTTCAGTTATTTCCAATTCATCAAAATTTTCTTCTACTAAATTTTAGGAAAGAGCTGTGAAGAGCTGTGCATATTAAAGACCAAAATAACTATTCTGGAAGAATTCCAAGGTAATTTGAAAGCAGTAGAAAGTTTGGAACAATTCCTAAAAGATTGATATTTTTTATTTATGTGCATGTCTGGGAATGTGTTTGTGTGTATGTATGTCTTTCAGTCTGTCTGCCTGTCTTCCAATCTTTACAAACCTTTGTGCATGTGCACAAGGAAGTCAGATGCTGGACTCATGGAGTTGGAATTACAAGATTTTGGGAGCTACCTCTCATGGGTGATGTCACCAAAACTCTGGTCATCTGGAAGAGCAGGAACTGTGCTTAATAGATGAGCCAACTCTCCAGCCTCCTATTAAAGGTATTTTTATATGACCATTCATGAATAAATGATAAAGGATTACTTTCGTTTTTTTTTTAATCACTAAGCAATGTGACATATACCTCAATTTAAGAATCCTATTCAATGTTTGCAGGGCGTTTCACATGCAAACACTGCAAGGATCTCACATTAACAAATATTATTCTTTTTATCATAATGGTGTGAGAACCATATGGTAGAATTATCAGTGTGTTTAGTTTCCAACTATACAGATTTGACAGAAGATATATACATTTACCTAATTTGGGGAGCAGTATGTGACATATACTTTGTCATAGTATTAAACTGTCTTTTACCAATATCCTTATCATTTTTGCAGGAGTTCCCGATTTGAGACATTCTGTGAGCAAAAAGATCATCGGGATGGAGAAACTTTCAGTTGTGTAGCAAATGCCAATATGATCACGAAAATTTCTAGTGACCTAACCCCATGTGAAAACAAA
Source organism: Eospalax fontanierii (assembly GCA_035773235.1). Classification (NCBI taxonomy): domain Eukaryota; kingdom Metazoa; phylum Chordata; class Mammalia; order Rodentia; family Spalacidae; genus Eospalax; species Eospalax fontanierii. The sequence goes on along the minus strand of CM069554.1, from coordinate 3,953,402 downwards.
GTATGTGATTTAACCTTTAAAAACTGTCCTACCTCTCACAGTCAGTACAAATCATGTGAGCATGAAGACTATGGAAAGAAGCCACAGTTCTGTGACACTCTCACAAACTGTGAAAGATACATGAATACTCCTAGTGCAAATGGACCTTCTGAAAATGAGACATTTTAAAATTATTTTGATTTCCAACATTTGTTGATAATATATCAAGAAAGAGACAGTGCAAAAATCCTCCATCCATACAAAGAATCTAAAAAGTCCTCTAACTTAGGCAGCTCACTTCATACATGTGGAAGAGCTGAAACTGTAAGAAAGCATTATCAATGTAATATATGTGGGAAAAATCTGAGCTCTTCTACTTCTCTCTGACATCATGAAAGAATCCACAGTGACGAAAAATCCTATGAATGTAAACAGTGTGGTAAAGCTTGCAGATTTTTTACTTCCTTTCAGTTACACAAGAAAAGTCATACTGAAGAAAAACCACATGCATGTAAGCTATGTCATAAAAGCTTTAGATTTGGTAGTAATCTTCAACGTTATGAAAAAACACACACTGTGGAGAAACCCTATGCATGTAAAGAATGTGGTAAAGCCTTTACACTGTACCGTTACCTTCAAAAACATGAAAGTCTTTATACTGGAGAAAAGCCATATGAATGTAAGCAATGTGGTAAGGCCTTTATATCTTCTAGATCCTTAAAGTTACATGAAATAATTCATACTGGAGCAAAACCATATGAATGTAAGCCATGTGGTAAAGCCTTTGATTTTCAAAGGCATAAAAATATGTACACTGGAGAGAAACCCTATGCATGTAAAGAATATGGTAAATCCTTTACACAGAAAAGTAACCTTCAAGTACGTGAAAGAATTCATACTGGAGAAAAGCCATATGAGTGTAAACAATGTGGTAAGGCCTTTAGATGTCACAGTCATCTTCAATCACATGAAAAAATTCATAGTGTAGAAAAACCATATGAATGTACGCAATGTAGTAAAGCCTTTATATTTTTTAGATCCTTAGCATTACATGAAAGAATTCATACTGGAGAAAAACCATATGAATGTAAATAATGCAGTAAAGCCTGTATACAATACAGTCACCTTAAAGTACATGAAAAAATTGATACTGAAGGAAAACCATATGAATGTAAGCAATGTGGTAAATCCTTTAGATGTCACAGTTATCTTCAATCACATGAAAAATTTCATACTAGAATGCAGTATGAATGTAAGCAATGTGGTAAGGCCTTTATATTTTCTAAATCCTTGCAGTTACATGGAAGAATTCATACTGGAGAAAAACCATATGAATGTACACAGTGTGGTAAAAACTATTTGATACAGTCACTTTCAAGAACATGAAACAATTCATACTGGTGAAAACCCCTATGAATGCAAATATGTGATAAAGCCTTTAGATGTCACCGCTATCTTCCAGTTCATGAAAACGTTCATACTAAAGAAGACCATATGCATGCAAAGAATGTGGTAAAGCCTTTAGATGTCAGAATTATCTTCATTTACATGAAAAAATTCATACTGGAGAAAAAAACATGTATGTAAACAATGTGGTAAGGCTTTTATATTTCCTCATTCCTTACTGTTACATGAAAAGACGTACTGGAGACAAACCATATGAATGTAAGCAGTGTGTTAAAGCCTTTACTTTTCCTAATTCCTTACTCTTACATGAAAGAAGACATACTGGAGAAAAACAATATGAATGTAAACAATGAGATTAAAGCCTTTTGATGCAACGTCATCATTTACATGAAAAATTTCATACTGGAGGAAAACTATAGGAATGTAAAAATGTAGTAAAGGCTTTATATTTTCTATTTCCTTACACTGCATGAAAGGACTCATACTGGAGAAAAAACGTTTGAATGAAAAGAATGTGGTCAAGCAGTATGATATAACAGTCATCTTCAAAGGCATTGGGAAAAAAAAGCATAGTGAACAGAAACCTGGTGCATATAAACAATGCAGTAAAGCTTTTCTGTGATCTAGTCACCTTCAAGTACATGAAAAAAATTCATGCTGGAAGAAAAGACATGAATGTAAGCAGTGTGGTAAAACTGTAACTTATAGAAATGTGAGGGGACTTAAGACACTGAGATATCAACTCCATATGTGAGTCTTCCTCACTGAGCCAATAAACTTCCTTCTGACCCAGCGACAGGGTATGTTTGATGGGTTTCAATATGAACTCCTTGCATGTCCAGGGGAGTTCCCCTTGACCCCTCAATGGTGTTATGAGGAAGGGAACTAGTGCCTCTTCGGCATCATTATGTGGAGGTGCTCATAAAACTAAAAGACAGCAAACTTGAAATAAACAGAGGAAGACACAGAATCATGCAGAGTTGGGGATTGGAGGAACGTCTGGACGCAAATGCCAATTAAATTAATAAAAAAAAAAACCCACAACAGACTAAAGAAAAATCAAACTGCCTTTAAATGACTAGAAAGCAGCAACAGTGAAAAGAAACCAAGTAGATATAAAATGGTTCTGAAGCAAGCAATAATGGGAACCTCAGAGCAAACACGTTGAAATGAAGCAAAGCAAACATCTAAACTCATAGGACCTTGACACCGGCTCAGAAAAAAAGCAATGAACTGTCGACTAAAGCAGGGAGGTCTGGACCCCAAGAAGAAATCACTGTAATGGTCTAGGAAAATGGGATAAAGACTTTCATTTGCAGTTTGTCCAGACTTCGAAACTTGACCTTTGCCCAATCCCTCTTGGTGGCACAGCCAGAAAGGAGTGACCTTGAGCATTCCAAAACAGTCCTGACCACACCCCAGGTGATGTTCTGATCTGGAGGGACATGTGTAAATAGATATCCCCCTAGTTGGTTCTTGTTAGGAATGTGTTCACAGGAAACATCCTGTGAAATGTTTAATTCTTGTTGGATGTTGCAAGTTGTAAGCAGTCCCTGTGGCCAACACCCTATTAGAGCCTCTTTCTAAGTGCAATTAGGGTTCCCTACAAGCAGCCCTGGTCTGTTGGAAATAAAATACCTTGCTATTCCATTCATGTGGTGTTGGCTTTTTATCTCACCCAATACAATCACCAAATGCTACACAGGGAGACAATACTGAACAGTGGAATATAATGGAGCCCTCGTACCTATTAAGATAATTTCCTTCTGTGAAAAGTAGATTCCCCCCCGCACTTTTGGGGGTGCCCCATGTTGGTCAGCAGGAACTGTGAATGAAGTAAACAGCTATCACCTCAAGAGTATCAAAGATATGGATTTTTCTGTAGCCAAATATGACTGACATAGCCTGGTAACACAGATTTAGGTTTTCCCAGATACCATGTGATAACATGGTAAGAATTTAGCCAAAGCCTGCCAAAATGGTCTGGGCATTCAGCTGCACCTGCCTGATGGACTGCTGGGACTTTGTCAAAATGGAGGGATGGAGAGAGTTAGCTAGCCCTCCCAATCAGCCAGTGGCCTGAGTTGTACCTTGAGGACGGAATAAAGCATGAGTGGAAGAAGCTGGGAGAGGCTGGCCCCATTGCATTGGCCCCATTGGGTGACTGGCGGCATCTCACGTGGGTCCCCACAGAAATATAGAATTTGCTGTATGGCCTCAGTATGGCCTCCCCATTCCTCTAATTGCTCTGTGACTAACCCAAATAAACTGGTTTCCCAAATTGTAGTTTGTTGATATCATACTTCACTTTGTTATCAGGGATCTAGAGAGAGGGCTGGCCCCTTCTCTGGCCTTCCATAAATTTACTTATTTATCGGGCTCTGTATATGTATGTGTTTGTTCATATGTATGTAGATGTGTGAAGGAGTATGACATTCTTCGAGTCCATAGAGCTAGAATTACAAATAATTTTGAGCCAGCAGACTTGGGTTTTGGGAACATAGCTCCAGTCTTCTGTGAGATCAGCAAGCGTTCTTAAATGCGGGACCATCTCTCCAATCCATTTTATGCTCTGAATATTTTACTGAAATCTTTGAGGTTTATGTTAGTATCTTACGGAATGCCAAAAGACACTCTTCACATGCACTAACACTTGGCTCTCAGTTATGGGTCATTTTGTTGAGCCAACTAAGATTTCTGATGTCCTTATGTTCCCAGTCATTTTAGCATTCTGTAAGGTTTCAAGATATCTCCAGTTGGGCTTCATTTTCAGATCGTGTTCTATCATAATTTTCATTGAGTTTAAGAGCAGTACCCCACCTCATGTCTATCCTAGAACAAGAATGAGGCCATCCAAGTTTCAATTTAAGAATTCCAATATTGTTCCTTTCAAAACAAAGTATTGTTTTCCCAATTTTCAATCTGCTAAGCAGGAGAATGAACACAAATCCTGGATTGTGAAGAATAGTATAAATCCTCTCTTTCACTGTACTTTTTGCTTTATCTCTCTACTCTCTCAAACTCCATCAACTTTCTCGTAGTCTTGTCCTATTCTTCATTCCATTAATGGTCTCTCTACTGCACACCCTTCCTTCCTTCCTTCCATTTCTTTCTCTTCACTGTTCCATTTAAGAAAAATTCAGTACCATTAAACCCCAATACTTTGAAGCTCACGATGGTTCAGTGGGTCAGGGCACTGGCAGCTCATGCACAGGACCTGGGTTTGATTCCTAGCACTCACATGGTGGCTAACAACCATCCACAACTCCAGATCCAGTGGAATCCAACACCCACTTCTCACTCCAAGGACATTGCATGATACAGGTGCTGGCAAAAAAACCTCATATACATAAAAGAATAATTAAATAAAAATAGTTTCTTAAAAAGTAAGACATGCAATAATTTCATGCTCATATTATAGTTACTATATTAGTATGTGTGAATATATGTGGGATTTGAGAGTTCATAGCTTTGGACACTTCCAGCTTACTCTGCTTAATGGAAGCACTTGAACATGTAAGCTCTCAACTTGTGACTTCTGTCACTGTGCCTACACTTGCTGCCATGCCTTCCTGCTGTGATGAAATAGAATCCCTCTGTAACGGAGACAAAAATGACCTCTGTCTTCTATATGTTTCATCTGCTCCTGACGCTTTATCACAGCGATGTAGAGGAAATACTGCACCACTTCTAGAAATGGATAATATAAAATATCAATATTAATTTTTTATGCATCAAATTTTTCCAGTTAGTCTTTGCTGAAAAAAAGTTTAAATCCTAAGTATGTCAAATGCTTTTTTTTTTCACATACTGAACTGTTAAAGATATTTGCTTCTTTAGAAACATAATGTGACATGTTATTTTGAATTTTCATATGTTAAAATTCTGTGCAACTCTAAAAAAAAAAAAGAAGCAAAATACCAAATTCAAGACTGATGAGACTAAAGATAAGACTTCTAGCCAGTAGCTTTATAATGCATGCTAAAATGCGGAATTCCTAAATTTTTGAATAGTTCCATAAAAACACTACACAACATGATCAGTCAGTACATTTCCTAGTAAGTAAGAACTGGGCATTATCAATGATATTTCTAAAACTAGAAGGACCTGATAGAAATAGTTTGAGCCTATCTTGTAAGATAGTATAAGTTACTCATGTCAGAACTTGTACTCATTTGCCAATGATTGTGGTCTTCATAATTAACTGCATTTTGATAGTAAAAGTTTGACCATTTGCTAAGGCTTGAATGTGAAATTTCCTCCACATGCTCATGTGATTGGACACACCAGTTCACAGCTGGAAAGCTTTTGAAACTTTTAAGAGCTGAGGCTTGGCTTCTGGAAAGCGGTGGAATCTTCTCTCTGCTTCCTCTTTACAGAAGCCAGGAGATTCCGTGTAAGGTCTCATACTGAGGAGACACATGAAGCTCTGTGCATTTTCTATCTTTCTGCCAGGAGATTATGAGCTAATAGAAACTCATCTTCTTCTGTGTTGCTCCTTTCTATGGACTTGATGGTACAGATGAAGAAAACAGCTGTTTCAATGTCTTCACACTTCAAAGAAAACAAAATGCCAAAAGGTCCCAGCATATTTAAGAATCATATTTGCAGTATAAATACACAAAGAAATAACAGCAATAACAGTTCGGTAAAGTAAATTTTCCCCTGTAGGATTATATGAATTGTAAATTCAAGAGATTTTGCTAAACCCAGTACAGGACTCAAGAAATGTAGTCATGAGAGACACCTGCATGCTCATATTCACTGAGTTACATTTCACAATAGCCAAATTATAGGTGCTCATCGACATATTTGTGGATTAAAAATGTGGTATAGAGGCATGGTGCTGCAGGTCTTCAGTCCCAGCATTCGGGAGTCAGAGGAAACGGGACTTCTGTGATGTAGTCTAGTCAACATGGTGAGTTCCAGGCCAGTCAGAGCAACATCTCAAAATAAGAAGAGATGAAAAAAAAGATAAAAGTAGGAAAGAAAGAAAAGAAAACTCAGGGGCCAGAGAGAAGGCCCAGTGGTGAAGATCATTTGCTGTTCCTCCAGAGTTCCCGGTTTTGAGTCCCAGCACCCACATTGCCCTTGAGAACTGAAGTTGTAGGGGATCCAGCACCCTCTTCTGGCTTCTATGAGCATTGAATGCACATGGTGCACTTAAACTGCATGTGTAGGCAAAACACTCATACACATAAAATGAAAATAAAGAATATATTTTTAAAATATTGTAGATACATACTCACCAGCTTCTCTCCATGGTCCTCTCACTCTTGCTGTTGGTCTTCAAAACCAGTACGATGTGGCCAACTCTTAGAACACTGTGAAGTTCTGCTACATCAGAAGATTTAGCCTGCCGCCTTGCATCACTGGACTTACATACACTGTTTGCAGACCCTGGGGAAACATTCTCGGGCAGCTATTTTGAGTGGTAACAACCACTTGTAACTCCAGTTCCAGGGGATCTGATGCCCTCTTCTGAGGTCTGTGGACACTGCATGACCCAAGTGCACCTACCCACATGAGACAATACACTCATACACTCAAAATATAAAATCATAATCATAACACAAAATAAAATTTTTTTTAAAAAAAGAAAAGGAGAATAAATGCATGGGTGCTTACCCGTGATTCACCTGCTTTCATTTCTCTTAGCTAGTAACCCAAGCCCAGAGAGTGTTCTAATCTTCGATAGGACAGGTGTCCCCTCATCAGTTCATGTAGTCAATACCAGTCCCTCTTCTCACGTGATTCACATAGTGTCAAGCTGAGAGTTAATACTGTTCATCACAGTTCTCAAAGACAAAGAGACCACTTAAATAAAAATACACTTGTGAGTACCTACTCTGTGTCAAAAACAGTGCAAGCACACAGAGAACAAGGGTGTACAAATCTGTGTCTTTATGGTGACTTGAATGTAGTTGAGACAAAAATTGTTCAGGCATATGAACAATGGAATACTGCATATTTGAACTGCTGGTTTTGTGCTCCTAAGACTGACTAAGGTAATGTCCTGTTTTATTCTTTTGTGACAAGGTAATGAAACCCTGAACACTGAAGCCCTTTTTGACACTGGCCCTCTGAACGTCCGCTGTCATTGAATGATTCATTATAGCTTTTTCTGCTTCTGTGACCTGCTTATGCCTAGAAAGACAGGCAAGTGAAGCCCCTGACTCTTTCCATCTGCAAATTGCACAGGAATGAAGCAATTGTGGTGTTTGATCTTAAAAGCCCAAAACTCCTTAAGCTTGGGACTACAGCTCCCAAACCTGATGGACAGAATCTAGACAGCTGCAACTTAATAAATTTGGCTGACTGGAACTTGGATTGAGTCTGGTGGTCTTCTTCCTGTGGTCTTGAACTCCATAACAGTTTAGAAACTTATTTGTTTATTGCCTTTTTCAAAATGTTTGCTGTAAAGAGTCCATTTTGTTGGCCTAAGAACATATTCTTTCTTCCTTTTTTTTTTTCTCTTTTTTTCTTTTTGAGTGACATGGTTTCCCTGTAGCCCCAGCTGGCCTGGAACTCTCTATGTAGACCAGGCTGCCCTCAAACTCACAGAGATTTGCCTCCCAAGTACCAGGATTAAAGGCGTTGGCCACCTCACCCAGCTTTATTTTTAAAAAATAATTTTATTATTTTATGTGTATGAGTGTATTGCCTCATGCGTGTGGATGTACTCGTGTTATGCTGGGTCTATGGAGGTCTGACGATGGTGTCAGATGACATTTGAACCCAGGCACTATGCAGGACCAACTAGTGTTCAAACCTTTGAGTCATCTCCCAAACCCAAGATGAATTTTATTTCTAATTGATTTGTTTTCTGTATTTGCTATCTCCAAGACGTTTTGAAGGCATTTTGGGTTTTGTTTCATCTGACCTGGTTTTGTTTGTTTTTAATGCTTTGAATTACTTGGTCTTTGTTTCTAGACACTACAATATCCTTATCTGCATTTTTCTGTGCCTTCTTCTGTTTCTTTTGTACTTGCTCCTTTGTGGTTTGGGAATTTTATGTGCATTGGATAATAGAGATCCTGAAGAGAAAAGGCACTTGCTCCCTGCAGTGTAACATGTGGAGTTACCATGGGAAACACCCTTTGACTTGAAACAGCTTCACAAGGAAACCAGCAAACATCCCCATTCCTGGCTCAGTAAGAAAGGAACACGTAAGGGATTTATGTCCCAGTGTCTTTAGCCCCCTCATTTCCGTGAATGTGCAGGACAACCCCAAGAGCCAGAGGGAGTTTCAGGGTGACAGCTCAGCATGTCCATCTCAAAAGCAGCAGAAAAACGGATTGAAAATTCATATCGCCGTTCTGGCAAAGAAAACATGAAATTTTTCAGAGGAATGAGAAATAAGGGAAGCAATTTTCTGAAATTAAAGTGTTTAAAGATAAAGCACCATTTGGTCCTCCAGCCGACTTTATGCATGGTAATTATGGACTTTCAGTTTGCAAGTATTTGGAAAATTGGGGAGATCTAACCAAAAATAACCTACAAGTATGATTTGGTGAAGCAAAGATCTGATGCTTCAAAATGGGTATTTTTACACCCAAAACTTGAAGTGCTAGAAATGGAACAAAAAAATGATGTGTGGGCCGCCTGTTTTAACTGGAATCTAGAAGCATCTAAAAAAGAAATCATGAAATTACTTTGAAGGGCAGGAGATTGAGAAGAAAATCTCAGAGACTCTGTGCAAACTAGAGATGATTGCTGAAGCTTTCTCCACTCTCTGCTCCTAACTGTCCTCTCCAGCTTTGCCTCCTCTGTCAGAAGACCTTCAGTTTCCTCCGTGTTCATCCCCCTCCCCTCCTGCTTCCTCCCTGGAGATGGAGAAATATTACTGAGCATTTCTTGAGGGGACAGTAACAATTTCCAAAGGAACTTTAGCAAATCTCAAGGGGGAAAAATTCTATATTAAAACCCAAAATATATACTTCCTTTTAAAATAAAACCCAGGCGGAGAAGGATCCAGATACTGTTTCCACTCCCCGCACAGAAAGTAAGTTGAAATCTATAATTATGGGTTCCCTGACCCATATCAAGGAATTCTAGGATTTGCTAAAGAATTTCAGATCACTCTATTGACACATGAACCAGGGTTTTCTGATTTAAAGCTATTAATTCAGTTACTGGCTTCAGGAGGAAAAGCAGAATGGTTTTACTTGGCAGATGGAGGAACCCCCTGAGGACCTTAATCAAATACATGCTAATGGTAAAAATGCCTGCAATGAGTTAGGAAACCCCTGCTGTGCTGTGAAACCAAAAGTATTTCTACTTTATTGACTGCAGTAAAATAGAGCAATGGAAGGTAAGGCCATGGGGACCTGCACCTGACATCTATGTCAGATTTTCTGAAACATTTAAACAGCACTCAGGCATTCTTCATGGGAAATTTGAAGACCATAAGAATCGTCCCTTATTGAATCCTGAATCAAGGAACCAGCTGAAAGAGGAACTGGTCATGGAATAATGGAACCTGGACTTTGTTAACCACAGATGCTCTCCTTACCTTCCACACCACCTTTCCAGAACTATCAAAAGAAATGAAAAGGAGATCACTACCAAAACTGTGAGCTTACATAAAACGCACTTAAGCTCCCTCACTGAGAAACCTGTTATGGGTCAAAATAAGGTTCCCAGCACCACTCCGGTGAGGTAGCGAGGAACTTTATTCACCTTACCATTCTGCCTGACTCCAGAGAAGGAACTGCATTCATGCTTGGAAAGAAGCTTTTATAGGCTTTCTGAAGCAGTGACTGGCTACAATTTGAAACATCCACTAAGAATCAAGCATTTCAAAAGTTAAAAATTTCCCACAGGTGCACTTGCCTAACAAAAACAGACCAGGAGGTTAGCAATGTGCCCATGTCCCTCCCTGACTAGAACATGATGCGGGGGGGGTATGGTTGGGCCAGTTATGTGGACTGGGGAGGTGACACCTTTCTGGCTTTACTGCTAGGATGGGTGGGCAAACGTCAAGCATACATGGACTAAAGGACTGCACAGACAGCAAAATGAAAGTCCTTATCCTATTTTCCTTCGCCATTAAAAAACCTACAATTCATTCTGCCTTGGAAAAGACAAGGACATTTTCAACTATTGCAAAATTCCTGGCCATTTGAAAAGATATTGTAGGAATGTGAAATGGGTGCTCTCCCCAAAAGAGCAGCAGGCCACCCAGGAAGACATTGAAACAAAAATCAGGCGAGAATATGTCTGTTCAGAGAGAGAGTTTCCAATTTTCCTCCTTCCTGACACCTTAAAAGAAATGGAGAAAATTACTGACACTGAGGAAGTAAAGGCCCTGGTAGATCAGGGCTACTTTATCTCTAGAAATCCACCAGTTTATACTGTCTTGCTCAGACTGAAAATGAAAATAAAATCTAGAATTTTCTCACCTGCCCATAACTGCCTTTCAGACCAATTGTTCTGGATTTCAGGCACCAGAGGAGGCCCACCAGTCTTACTCTGAGGTTCAATCAGCTGAATTTATTAATCTGCAGCTAGCTACAGTCTCTCTGTCAGATCTGAAGGCTGCAGCAGCTGGGGAAGGAAGAGTTTGGATATACAAAGGCAAAAAACATAGCTGCTTCACTTCTGTGCAATTTCCAGGTGTTCGGAGTTAAGGGCTTGGCTCCCTCCCTTGGCCCTTGAGATTAAGCAGGTCCTACAGAAGCAGGACAAGTTTATGGTTGAACATTACAAGACCATTACATACTTAGGGGACAAAAGGTGAGGGGTCTTCAGTGATTAAAATTTCCTTGCACTATTACTAAGAGGAAAAACAGAATATTGCCTAATTTAGCCTAAGTGCTGGCGTCTATGGCAAGCAGTTACAATAGATGGTTTAATGTCTCAATGGTCCACAGAAAACTAAGGACCAGCTAGTTAGATGAGACAAAGCCCTGAGGAGGAGGGAGAGGAATGTAGCAGAAAAGAAAACAGCTAACATCTACACAGACAGTCTCTCTGCATTTGGAGTGGTGCACGGCTATGGCATGCTGTAGAGACAGAGGGTTTCTCATTTTCTCTGATCAACCTATGTGAAATAGTCAATCTCAGAGTTGCTGGATGCTCAGCATTTGACTAAACAATTAGTCATCATTAAAAGCCCAGGAAATTCTAAAACACGTGTCCTGAGAGAAACTGCCCTGTTCATTATTCAAGTTCTATCGCTGACCTCCTGGTTCAGGATAAACAGATGAGGGACAGCAAGAAAAGGACAACAGGCAACGAAGGGGTTGTAATTTCAGCTCCCAGGGTCTTTTTTAGTTGTTTCAAAATGAGAAGTCCATTATAGGCCCAAGTGCACAATTGTCTCCTTTAGAATCATATGTAATTTAATACATTGGGTGCCTGAAAAAAATTGTCTGTCTGTGTAGACAATATTTATGAAAACCCTCCCCAACAATAGTTCACAAGGTATATTACAGAAGACCTACCTTGCCCCAAACAAAACCCTTGTAAGGCACTTTAAGGGATGCAAGGACATTTCCCTCTACCGAATGGGCCATTTAAAGCTGGCGTTTAGACTTTATCCATATGTCTGCAACAAATATTTGAGTACTATTTTGCATCGAAAGGAGCTTCCTTAAGTGGGATAACTGAATCTAAGGGAAGTATGCTACATAAAAGAGGACTGTGGAGAGGAAGCCCAGAGGAGACAGAGAAATTTCCCAAACAAAACAAGCATATCTGATGTTTTATTTTTTATCTTTTGAGGCAGTACTAGGAAGTTCCACAACGTGTGGTTCACTGTGGTGTAGCCTATGGCATGAGGAAATGGAGCCGTCATGTACTTAGTAGAACTACAGCTGTACCCAGTGTGAGGCACACAGGAAAGCCACATAGTAAACGTGCCCATAAGAGTCTGTTAATTAGCAATAAGCTTTCAGGGTAGAGTGTGCTTAAGCTCCAAAGAATTGTTGATCCTGAGGAGGAGGAGAACAGGGTTTATAAACCGAAAACCACAAGGACATATTGCCTGGGTCAAAGCTTGTAATCATAGTTGCACCATAACAAAGGCAGGTCCCCATAATTAAACCATAAGAGTGGCAGATCAATTAACAACGAGGATTTCAGCTAACAAAAGGTTCTAAGTTTTAGGTAACAAAAACACATTTCTCAGAATTGCAGAAACAGGACTCCCTGGAGATTCAGATGTTGCTCAGTCTGCCTGAATGCCTTCTATTTTAAAACAATGTTGTCCCAGAAAGCCCAGCAGGTTCAACCTGCATGGGACCTGCATGGCTATTCTTAGCTGGGCCGAGGGGAGTGGGCAAAATGGAGTCAGTTTGTAAATTTGTAAATTAAAAATACTAAATGCACAGCACAGGACGTTTTTTAACTGTGTCTGAGGAAAAGAGCTGGAGTGGAGTTGCGGCGACAGAGCTGCCTGGTTTCTTTAGGCTTTGAGATGTGGCATCTTAAAAAGACCAGCTTGTTAAAGAGCAGGTCTGGGTTCTAACAGAATCCTGAATGTGCCTGAGTGAAAGATCCAAATCCCTCATGTGGAACAGACACTAGACTCAACACAAATATCACCTAGGGTGAGCTGGGTGATGTTCAGCACGTGAGGCAAGAGAACAAAAATATCTGACACTGAATATGTGATTGAGCTACTCTTTACCCAGGAGGAGGGACAGGAAGTGTCTAGTGAATTTCTCAAGACCGCAGCAGCTGCTGTGCCAGGCCAGGAGCAAAGCTTGGAAGTCAATCTCCCTGTAGTTGGACAGGGTCTGTGCCTGAAGAGAAAGCCAGGGCTGGGAAGAGATAAGTGCTTCTCCATCATTTTAGCCCCTGGCTACTTGGGTCTCATTGGAGACCCTAACCAATCAGGGCTCCTGGTCGTGCTGCCCAATCAGGAGCACCGTCGGGAGGCTGAAGGCGGGCTCCATCCTACGCCATGTTGCAAGTTCTTTGTGTGTTTGGCTCCATACCTGAAGGATATTCCACGTGTATTGCTTCTTGATCAGCACTGCGAGGAGCTGTGTGGAGAGCACGGGGGAACCCGGAACAAAGGACATGGTAAGCGTGTTCCAAGCTGTCCCCAGACGGGAGGAGCGGCCACGCAGCTCCGGGCGGGGACTGTGCTGGGTCTTCCCCCAGCTGGGCCGGCAGCAGAACCGGCGTCCTGTGCAGTCCAGGCACCCAGGTTCCAGGTGCTTCCGCCTGTGGAATTTCCTGCTGCAGCTGCTTCTGCGCCGGGTACTGAGCTGGAGACTGTCTGCGCGGGCCGCTTCAGTGTTGGTGACTGACCAGAGTGCCTGATCGTACCTTTGGTTTTGTGTGGACAAGGTTTTGGGTAGTGAACATTATCGTCTAAAAGTTGTTCGATTTTGAGGTGCAGAGAAAGAAAAGAAGTTTAAATGAAACTTCTAAATCCAGCTCTTACAGCAGACTGAATGGTGTTTATTCAGCAGGGTGACACAATCCTTCCACAAGAATGAAAGTTGTGGAAAATATGAAAGATTGCCCTAGATTTTATATGGTTGGAAATAAGAGAGCATACATAGCTCTGGAGTCTTAGTTAAGCTGTGCTTGGGTTCTTTTTCTTGGAGATGCTTGAGCAGAACAAAAGTGTGGCTGGTTGATAACCACAAAGCAGGGATCACAAAGAAACATCACGGCGGGATGCATAGGTTGTTTGGCTTTCCTGTGGGTGTGGCTCTCCTTCAAGTGAAGTTGGACCATTGGGAAGGAAATGGAGAGCGTTTGTAGCTGGCTGGGAGACAGGCTAGCTGTCTAGGGAAGAGGACACACAGGGTGGTGGGAAACAACAGCCATTCTGGTCAGGTTCCCTGGGAAGCTCCTTCCTGAGGAACCCGTGCAGACACCTTTTCTATTTCCCCTAGTAACTTTGCTTGTCTGTGGAACTGACAACTCTGCATATTCTTGCACCTAATTTAACACTGAATTTGGGTAAAATTTTGATTGTTTCAAGAAAGGGGAGCAAGGGAGGAGAATGTGGACCAGAACTACGTCTGCATGGTACAGGAAGCCAGTTGGCACTGTCCTCGGCTCTGCTGTGCACCCTCCACTCTGTAGTGTGTCCTTACTTTGCACGTTTGCATTCTCGCCTGAAATAAACCTTGAGTGCTCCGTATTTCTCTCTGTTATGAACTTGACTCCTGCATGCTCCTTGTCCTGTAAGCTATGATGCACTAAATCGGGTGTCATGAAAGTTAAGTGTCTGGTAGCCTCTGTTCTTGGGATTGCTCGGGAGTTTTCTGTGAATGTCCTGTGAGGATTGCTGTGTGGTCTTTCCTTGTAGAGATTCCTCTGGCCTCTCACCACCATCCCTTTCATTGGACTGTGACTCTCTCTCTCTCTCTCTCTCTCTCTCTCTCTCTCTCTCTCTCTCTCCACACACACCCCATTTCACTTATTCTTACTGTAAATGAAGCTCCTTTCCAGGTTGTGTGTTTTTAAAATGAGATTTATTGTATTTTTCATTACAGGTGTTTGGGCCTGTGCATGTATTTGTCTGAATGCAGGTATGAGTGAATGTGTCCACATTTTTTTGGAGGACAGAGGTCGTTTTTAATTGATTCCATTTTCCATTCTTCCTTATTTTTTACTTTAGAAATTTATTTTTTTTACTATTAGATATGTGTGTATATGATGTGTGGAGGGGCTCACATTTGGCATGATTCTTGTGTGGAGGCCTGATGACAACTTTTCAAGTCAGTGCTCCTTTTCATTTTCTGTGGGTTTCATGATGTAAACTACTTTTCAGGCTTTCCAGGAAAGTGCTTTTCCCACTGAGCAACTAGATGCCCCCTTCATCTTCTTTATCAAGACAGGCTGTCTCACTGAACAAGAGTTCTCCAATTCCTTTAGACCAGATGTTAGGCCTACCTTAGGCATCCTAGATCTCTACTTCCTCTCCAAGGGATAAGAGTCATGTGCACTGTGACCAGTCATGTGCACTGTGACCACTGTGACTTAGTCCGGGGGATGCAGTTTCTTATTCTTATTCTTATGTGACAAATAGTTTACAAGCAAGCCATTTCCTCAGACCTCAAATTGAAAGTAAACCACCTGGGACATTTGTCATTTGGCTTGAAATTGCTTTCTTTAGAGGAAGAGATGTTCTTTATTGTTCTCCTAACAGAAAAGTGAAGGTATCTGACTGAAGGGTCTCCATGGAAACAGCCTTTTCCTTATGTCTTGTGGCTTTAGTATAAATGGATACCTGGCTTATGTGTGCAACATCTGAGGCAACTGTTGTTGGTTATGTTTGTCCATGTGTGTTTTGAAGGGTGGTAACTGCAGAAAGATAGGGGTTCATTGTAATCGTTCTGGAAGTGTGAATGTTGAGTCCGTTAAGAACATTCTTTATTTTTAATTTATGATTATGAATGTTTTTTCTGCATGTCTGTAAGTGTACCATGTGTGTGTGATGCCTCTGGAAACCAGAAGAGGACATAGGATTCCCTTTAACTAGAGTTCTAGATTGGTGTTAACCCCCATTCTAAGTTGGAACTGAACATGAAAGAGCACCCTGTATTCTTAACTATGGACCCGTCTCTCCAGCTCTAGAGTCCATTTTCATGGAATGGCTGGTAGACATCTCCATTCCTGTTTGGATGTAAGAGCAGTCAACTCTGCAGTCCTCTATGAGGGTTCAGTTGTGGTGTCTGAAGACATTATAGACACTTGGACAGGGTGGTAAGATTCTATTTCAGGCAGGATTAGGAGTAACAGGATATTGAATGATTAAAAATGACATAATAATGGCATTTTATCATTGCAAGCAAGGGGTGTGCCCATGGGATTGAAAAAGAAAAGGAACCCAAACCCAGGATAGAGTCCAGAGATATGTCAGCAAGTAGTCAGCCTTTGCAACTTCAGTAAGAATGTGGGTTGTAACTTTTAGGAATCTTTAACCTTGGTCCAGGAAGAGATTCAGTGGTCTCTATGGAGTAACATGGTCAGGATGAATTCCCTAATTCGGTTCCATTTTGTCGGGCATGGAGTCGATAAAAGAAATACCATATGAAATTTGAATTTATGTGATAGATCCCAGAAAGGTGAGAAGTTCTTGAATATTCACTATGGTCTGAAGATTTATGAGAATGAATTTCACCTCCTTTTCCTCAGTGAGTAAAAGGAGATTTCCAAGAAGTTCACAGGATTAGTGTTCATGAACTTCTTGCAGAGTCCAGCTGAAGCCCTTTTAGCATGTTGGGGTGGTTGTCAAAGGGAAGAGCAGGTTCATTCATCAGTCAAACATTGACTCATTAGTCAAAGGATTTACTCATCAGTCAAAAATTGACTGATAGGGAGAGTCAGAACACGAGAACATGAAAAATGTGGAAGAAACAGCTTTATTGAAGGAAGGAAACAGCTCCCTTTTGGAAAGGGAGGACTACTGGAACAGGGAGTCCAGTGATCACAGTCAGTGCATCTTCCTGTCCTTTTCTCAGTGTTGGTCTGCTTGGATGTCCACCCCCAGGCCACTCTCTTCCACAGTGTCTCTTGGGAACAAGTTGTTGCCATCTTAAGGAACCTGCTCTGACTTGCTCTATCTGCCTGTGTCCATTCTTTCGTTACTTGAAATGGGCCTTGCAGCTTGACTGCAATTAGAGATGTGGACTTAGCAATGTGAGATCCAAACAGCTTCAAGTGGTCTTTTGTCCTGTAGGAGGCTTTTAGGATTGATCTGTTTCCCTGTGTTAATGTGAAGGAATGATCCCCAAAAACCTGATGTGAGACTTGGACCTGTGCTTATCCTGGTAGTCATGATGGGCTTGACAGTCCGTCCCAGTGACTGCCTTGATGATGAACCTGTAAGTACAGGGTTTCTTTATGGTCAGAGAGAGCTGAAAGTGCAGGACAGGTGAGTGCCTCCTTTAAGGAGGCCCAGAAACTGTGTCATCCCGATGGTCTAATCTAATGGATATTCCTCTGCTCCTCTTGAGGCCTGCTTTCTGGTTGCTGAGCTGTGTAAACAGTTAACTGTGCTTTAAGAATGCACTTTAAGAGTGTCCATTCTTAAAATATAAATCAAAATGCGTCCTTTATCTATTATCCTTTTAAGTTTCTTGTCAGGTGTTTGGTCACAGCATGGAGAAAAACACTTCCTGGAACTTTCAATATCTGTTTTAATGGTGGGTCCTCTAATAAGCCTTTGATTCCTTTCTATAGATCCCTCAGTTTTACTAATGTACATACGTACTTGTATGCATATGCTTACATGTATACGTGCATATGTGTGTGTGTGTGTGTGTGTGTGTGTGTGTGTGTTTGTGTGTTTGCCAGTCTGTCCTTGTGATACTCCTTACTCCGTTTCCAGAGTGCTGAGATTACAAATATGAGCAGCTGTTCCAGGGGTTTCTATTGATGTTTTGCAGAACCAGTGTTGAGATGGTTGCTGTTTCAATTCTATTGAATTCCTGTCTGTAATTCCTTTTTCGAGTTTTTGTTTCCTCTGCTTTTCTCCATTTTCTAATGTGGAAGGTCAAGTGACTGACATTTGCTCTATTCGTTTCTGCCATTACCCATCATGCTTGAATTTTCTTCCCAGCATTTCTTATGTGAGGCCCGTCAGAGCCTGGGCTGAGTGCCTTCAAGTTCTTGGCCTCTTATTCCAGAATGAAATAAACCCCACAGGGATTGCAAAGTAGAGAATAAACTATTCAAAGGAAAAGGAACAGAATAGAAGAGAAAGCAATTCACCATAAGAAAGCAGCAGGCCATATGAGTCAGAAAGAACTCAAGGACCATGTATTTACTTACGTATCTATTTGATGGATAGATATACACAGTATACGTATTTGTTTGTGTATATAATGAGTTTGCTAGAATTATTATAATTTTATTTATTCCAGAATTTCACGAGTTTGCTCAGGTATTTTTTGAACACATTTAGAACCCCTCCTGCCTGCAGTTCCTCCACACCTCTCCCTATTTCACGTCCTCCATTGTTACCTGTCCTTTATTTATTCATTGACTTTGTGGGGATGTTTTTTTATGAAAGTAAGTGATCTCCTTAACTTTGATGACACATCATCAATAAGAAGTTTTTTCAGACTCAGATTTCACAGATTCTGTACAATATATTTCATCATGTGCGGTCCCTCCTCTCTGTGCACCTTCCCTCCCCCCTCCTTGCCGCATTTCACAGAGTCCACATTAGTTTACACATGTTCCACGTTATTTAAAGGCCTGTGGATTCAAACTTGTGTTTCCATGTGTCCATCCATTGAAGGCTGATTTGATTACCCACAGTCACTACTTTCCAGGGGCTGATTCTTCCCCTCCCAGCAGTTAATGGTTGCACCTATGGAAGTCTCTAAATATGCTTAAATTGTATTGTATGACATCTGCAACTATTCAGTAAAAACATACATTTTTAATAAAGGTGACTGGAAAGATACCTCAGTGGTTAAGAGCATTGCGATTCCTTTCAGAGGACCCAGCTTCTTTCCCAGCACATAGATGGAAGTTAACAATGATGCCGAACTACACTTTTAAGGGATTTAAACACACTCTTCTCAGCTCTGTGGGCACTGCTAAACACAGTGAACTTGCATACATACACGAGGAATGATCCATACATAAAATAATAAATAAAATATTCAAAACAAACAAGGAGTTCATTCCTGGCACTGGACTTTTTCTTTCTAGCCTATGGTGTCTAGTAGAGGTGATATCCACCTTTTGTTGGGTAGTTCCCTTAATCTCTTAAATATATATAAAGATATATTTTTTTTTGAGAGAGAGAAAGTGAGAGAGACCTTAAATATAATCTATAATGGTAGTCTTCAATATGACATTTTTTAAAATTGTTTTTTGAGACAGGGTCTACTTGTAGCCCCAGCTGGCCTGCAGTCATTATGTAGACTAGGCTTGCCACAGTCTCACAGAGATCCACCTGTCCCTACCCCTCCCTCACATTCCAAGTGCTGTGATTAAAGGTCTGCACCAACATGCCTGGCTCTGTGACTTTCTCTGAAGGACTCAGTGTTACTTATCCCTCTCCTGCCTCCTCCTCTGTGCTGCCCTCCCATCCCATCCCTTTAACCCTCCTACTCCATGATTCTTCTTTCCCATGGCCACTTACTACTTTCCAGGGATCTGTGGATTCTCCACTTGAAACGTGTATCTAATGATGCAAAGCTGGTGTCCACTTACGAGAGAGAACATGGAGCCTTTGTCTTTCTTGTTTTCAGGAGCCTGACTCAGGATGATTGTTTCCAGGTTCATCCATTTCACTGTAAATTTCAATATTTCTTTGTTCTTAAGAACTAAATAGGTGTAAATATTCCATACTTTCAATGTCTTTTCATCAGTTGATAGGAATCTGGATTGTTTCACTTTTCTGGTTACTGTGACTGGAGCAGCAGTGAACATGTTTGAGCAAGTATCTATGTAGTGGGATCTGGAGTGCTTTGGGTTGAGTTCCAAGAATGGTGTGCCTGGATCATGTGTAAGATATATTCTGAGCTTTTTGGGGATTCTCCACAGCAGTCTGCAGTCACCCAACAGTAAGTATTGTCCGTTCCCCACATCCTTGCCAGCGATTGCCATCATTTGTGTTTTGGGTCTTAGCCATTCTAAATGGAATAAGATGCAATGTCAAGGTTGTTTAAATGAGAATTTCCTCGACGGTCAAAGATGTTGAAGAAGTTCTCAGTATTTCTCCGCAATTTGTGTTTCATCCTTGGGAACTATCTGTTCAATTCTTTGAACCAATTTTTAATTACTTTGTTGTTTTTTTCTAGATGTTTACCTTTTATGTTCTTCACATATTGTAGATACGAACCTTGTGTCTGCTATATGCCTGAGAAAAATTTTCTTCCTATTCTTGAGGTGGACTCTTCATTGAAATGATGGTGTCTTTGGCCATACAGAAGTCTTTTTGTTTTATGAGTTCCTGTTTCTCAGTTGTGGACTTAATGCCTGTACAGTAGGAGTCTCCTCTGTGCAGTAGGAGTCTCCTCCTGAAAGTCTTTTCCTGTGCCTGTTAGTTCTGGTATATTTCCTACTTTCTCCTCTATAATATTCAGTGTATGAGGTCTTATGTTGAATTATTTCATGTTTTGGAGTTAGGTTTGTGCATGGTGAGAGATAGGAATCTAGTTTCTTTCTTCTCTAGGTAGCAATGCATGTTGACTAGCTCCATTTCTGGAGCATATTTGTCTGTTTCCCAGTGTGTGTGTGGAGAAGGTAATAGAGAGGGGTATAAAACTTTAGTAAACTTAGGAAGATGGTCAGATGGCTCAGCATTTGAGAGCACTTGCTGCTCATCTATTTCAGATTCCAGGGATCATGTCTGGGGCTTACAACTGCTTGTAACTCCACTTGCAGAGAATTTGACTTTCTCTTCTGGCCTCTGAGAGAAGTAAATACACAAGGTATTCTACCAGAGCCATATACATACAGGTAAAGGAAAATAATGTTCTTTGTAAAAGTACACTTAGGAGGCTCAGGAATCTCCTTAACAAGATTCCATGCCCCTCACAAACATTATATATGCATATTAAGATTAGCATATCAACGCTATCAAATACAGAAAATGTTGACTCGGTTATCTTGAAATTCCCCCGTAGTTGTTCAGGATCCTTTCTAGATGGAGTTTCTGTGAGGAATTAATCTGTGCAGGGTTTTCAGATATACAGCTGTCTTTCTGACAAACATTATCCTGTCAACCTTCACCCAATCTTTTGCAGTCTATTCACAAAATTAGACCTTGTTAGAATTATTTCCTTTGAGTGTCATGCTCTCTGGTATGAATACCCATGGAACCACCTGCCAATGAGAAAGTTCTAATTTGCAAAATTTGTGAATCCTTCTCCAAGGTCAGAGTATTGAGTGTGTGAGACCCATCGTAGGTTCCATTTATATGTAGTGCCATTTAAATGGCATATGTAGGTGTGACAGATCTCCAGTTATGTGGAAGGAAATTTTGTCAACACTCTTACCCATGGCATCTCATTTAGATTAATGCAGTTCTGCCAAATGAAAATGAAACCCAGTTTCATTTTGGAGGCACCGCTGGGGACCTTGGATAGTAAAGTGGATTGATGTGGGGGTGATGTTCACAAAGGCACTAGCTTTCTATTGGCATTGTTGAAAAGTCTTCTGGGGAAGTGAAGGCCTGGCCAACAGTGATTTTGCTCAGATAAATGTCCATATCCGGCTTAAGGCTGCACTTCATGTTATTTTGTTAATACTGAATATGGAGATTCTAATTTATTTTAAAAGTGCTTGTATTATAGTTCACCATTGTTGGTTATGAATAGTTTGAAGATGTGTGTATGGTTTATCATGGTCACCAGGGGACACACTGCAAATGTTTTTTCCTGATTCGTATTCAGTTGTAAATTGTTATTTTGTGTATAATGTAGATGAGATTGTATGTCACAATTGTCAAAGGAACAGCCTTTTGTTTTCTGTTCTGTCTTTGGAATTTTTTGAGAGTTTTAGGGATTAGATTCAGGTCATCAAGCTTGTGTGTGAAGGCCTTTACCTACTAAGTTATATCTGTGGAATATGACCCCAGAATTTTAATGGTTGGCAGTAAATTTTGTCCCCTTGTCTTTAATTTTTGGAAGTCCTTGAAAGTGTTAGGCAAAATGTAACTTTGTTGTTCTTTGAGTTTCACAGCTGGTAGAAACTTGCTAATCTTAATCAGTTTTTTCTTGAGTACAAAATTGTGTGGTGTCCTGATTGATGAATTTTTCTCCAGGAGTATAAAGAGAAAGCACAAACTTTCATGCTCTTGCCTCCTGCCTTTCCTCATTTCAATCCTTTTTCCTTCCTTCTTCTTAGAATGGGTGTTTTGCTAGGTTTCATAGCATGACTTGAAGTCTGGAAATCATGTGAACCCTGTGTCTCATTTGGTGTCACAGCTGTGTACATATGTCAACATGACTGCCTATACTGAGTTCTTTCTGAAGTACATTCTCACCTTTCTCTATTTAAAATATTCATATATATCATTACCTAAAAATTTTAAGCACTATTGTTATAGAGTCTTTAAATATTAAATATGTATTAGATTTGTTATTTGATAGCAACTTTACAAGGGCTGGAAACATGACTCAGAGGTTAAGAGGACTGTCTGCACTTAAGAAAGTGTGACAGTATGTGTGGATTGTGCCCACCAGGATAAGTCATTACACACAATGTCTGTTATTATTTGGGGTCACAGGATATGATCTAGCAGTTATCTCTGTGAATTTTGATTAAATCAAAAGACCTTTGAAAGAGAACGTTTCATAACATACCATAGAGTTGGTATAGGTCAGGTTTATTATATATTTTCATGCTGTCTGTTCCAAATGAAAAATTTCCTCATGCCATAAAAAGTTAAAAATTTTGAGCTGGAATTTCTAAGAACAAGCAGGCCCTTGGATGCTAATTACTCTCTCTTCTGCCAGACTTTGTTAAGACAGGAAGTAGATATGTGCTGTAGAATGACAATTGGGGCAGAGAAGCAACACATCCTGTGTCCTGTGTCCAATAGTGAGAGGATTGTCCCTCTAGTGCTCTTTCCTTTCAGAACAACTCAAAGCTTGCATTAGAATTTCTCTGTCATGGATGAGAAATGTGTGGCTAGAACATGAATGTATGAACACGTTATCATTGGAGTCTATGGACTGTTTAGGATTCTGTGACATTTGAGGATGTTGTGGTGAACTTCACCCAGGAAGAGTGGGCTTTGCTGGATCCTTCTCAGAAGCATCTGTACAGAGATGTGATGCTGGAAACCTGCAGGAACCTCACTTTTATAGGTAAAAATATTTTCTTACCTTCCGTCAGTGTATTGAGGAAGAAGCATTTACATAAATTGATGCTCTTTTGTGATTTTGATATGAAAAGGGAAGAATTAAATACATAAATCAGGCATGGGTCATATACACTAAAGCTACAAACTAAGTCTTCAATGATTTCTAATTCATTAAACTTTTCTTTGATCACATTTTAGGAAAGAGATGTGAAGATGAGAATATTAGAAATGATTGTCAAAATGTTGGAAAACATATAAGGTAATTGAAAAAAGTAGAAGGAAATATTCTCTGAGGTCATTTTTAAAAGATTTTAATTTATTTAGTTTCTGTGTGTGTCTGTCTGTGTTTTCAAATCTGTGTGCTTGTGCTGGATATTTAATGTGAAAGCAGTATGAGGAACATACATTAAAAACGTCACTACTTTATTATACCTCTGTGGGAACTATATTATGAAACTGATTATCAATGTATTAAGTTTCTACCAACGGAGATGTGGCAGAAGATGTAGAATTACTTAATTTTGGGAATAGTATGGGACCTACACATTGTAATAAATGCTAGTAAATTTACCTTTCCTAATATGTTTTTCATTTTAACAGAAGTTCAATGTTTGAGGCATTCTCTGAGAATGAAGAAGATGATCCATATAGAGAAACTTTCACTAGGATAACAAATGCCAATATGATCATGAAAAATTCTGGTGACCTAACACCATGCGAAAGTAATGTGTGTGGAAAGGTTTCCATGCGTCATTCCCCCTTTAATAACCGCCCTGCCTCTCACTCTCAGTACAAATCATATGAACATGAGGAAAATGGAAATAAGCCAGCAAACTCTAACTCCCTCACAAGGTGTCAAAGATATATGAGAACTCAAACTGTGGATGGACATTTTGAATATAAGACATGTTTAAATTATTTTGATCTCCAACGTTTGTTGGTAAAAGATGAAGAAACTCATAATGCAAGAAAACTCCACCAATACAAAGAACCTAGAAAGGCCTCTGCTTATGGCAGGTCATTTCACACATCTGGAGGAACTCAAACTGTAGGAAAGCATTTGGCTCCTTCCATTTCTCCTCAACAACATGAAATAATCCATAGTGTTGAAAAACTCTATGCATGTAAACAGTGTGGAAAAAACTTTAAATGGTACAGTTGCCTTCAAGAACATGAAAGAATTCATACTGGAGAAAAACCATATGAATGTAAACAATGTGGAAAAGCTTTTAGATGTCAGAGTTATCTTCAGTTACATGAAAGAATTCATACTGAAGAAAATCCTTATAAATGTAAACAGTGTGGTAAAGCCTTTGTATTTCCGTCTAAGCTGCAACGCCATAAAAAAATACATAGTGCAGAAAAACCATATAATTGTAAACAATGTGGAAAAGCCTTTAGACTTCAGTATTATCTTCAGTTACACGAAAGAATTCATACTGTTGAAAAACCATATGAATGTAAACAATGTAGAAAAGCATTTAGATTTCAGAATTATCTTCAGTTACATGAAAGAATACATACAGGAGAGAAACCATATGCTTGTAAACAATGTGGTAAAACCTTTGTAAGGCACAGTTATTTTCAGTGCCATGAAAGAATACATACTGGAGAGAAACCATATAATTGTAAACAATGTGGAAAAGCCTTTAGATTTCGGTATTATCTTCAGTTACATGAAAGAATTCATGCTGGTGAAAAACCATATGAATGTAAACAATGTGGTAAAGCCTTTACATTTCTTAGTTCCCTCATGTTACATAAACGAAGACATACTGGAGAAAATATATATGAATGTAAAGAATGTGATAAAACCTTTGTAACGAAACCTCGTCTTCAAAGACATGAAGTCATCCATACTGGACAAAAACCATATGAATGCAAACAATGTGGTAAATCCTTTAGATTGAAGAGTCATCTTCAAAGGCATGAAACAATTCAGACTGGAGAAAAGCCATATGTATGTAAACAATGTGGTAAAGCCTTTAGATTGAAGTATTATCTTCAAAACCATGAAAAAATTCATACTGGGGAAAAATTGTATGAATGTAGACAGTGTGGTAAACTGTATACATTTAACAGGGATCTTCAAAGACATGAAAAAACCCATATGGGATAGAAACTGTATGATTGTGCAGAATGTGGTAAAGCCGTTACACTCTTCAGATACATTCAAGAACATGAAACAAGTCATACTGCAAAGAAACCCTGTGCCAGGAAACAGTGTGATAAAGGCATTAGATGTAATAATTGCCTTTAAAGGCATGTAACAACACATATTGGAGAGAAACCCTGTGGATGAAAACAATGTGGGAAAAACTTTAGATGTCACAGGTGTCATACTGGAGAAAAACCACATGAATGGAAACAATGGTAAAGATGTCACAGTGATGACCACAGAGTTGACAAGTTGATACTACACCAAACTCTGTGAATAAGAGCAGTGTGGAGAAGTCTTTATACATCCCAGCCATCTTTACTTTAGAAAATTCATGTTTTCATAAACCTATGAAGGGAAACAGTGTGGTAAAGCCTTTAAATCTTATAGTTATCTGTCTTTCAGGGAAAATTTACATTAGATTAAAAAGCAATGAACGAAGGCAATGTATATCCTACATATGCTGCATTTATCTTAGTTACATGAGAAGATTCAATCTGGAGGTGAACATTGTCAGGGCAACAAATGTGGAGAGTATTACATTTCACTGTACAGAACAGTTAAAAGGGACATTGTATCATGGCAAAGAACCTACAAGGATAGAGCAGCTTCACAGCACAGTGCTCTGTCAAGGTCAAGTAACTCATGGGAGAAAATTCTTTGAAATGTAAAAATGCAAGTATTGTTAATGTTTTATTTGAGTTCACTTCAGTTATGGATAAAAACTCACTGTCAAACTTCTAGGAACATAAACAACACGGGAAAATATCAGACTATCACAGTTCCAAGCAGCAACAGTGTGGCAGGAGATTTTTCTGTAACTGAACAAATGTCCACTCACCCGAGATAGGAAACTAATAACATGGAAAAAAATTGTATCAAAGTCCAGATTAAGTGGGCCAGCAAATACTTCCAGGAGCACGGAGCACCACAGAGAACTGCATCTGCAAAAAGCCTATTCAGCCCAAGCGATTACTCATGGACACTGCATCCCTGAGATGTTACACCCATTTAGGTTAAGTTGGTGTGTGTGCATCACAGAAATGAGTACTTGTCCTGGTCAATTATGTATATACTGGAGTTTGATGAAATCCTTGTTTGCACCTTCACCTGTCCCTCACTTGCCTGGTAATGTTTATGAGAGGCTGTGTCCACATGTAGAGGGCATATTTGCTTCTGTCACTGATTGGCATAAGTAGTATATTGTGTGTTTGCCAGTACTTAAGGTACTAATGTGTTTACATATGGGCCCTGTCAAAATACCTAGAGCCAGGCTTTGATTGTGGGTAGGAAAAACATGTGACTGGCACCTAAGTAAAGCTGTCTGTGGAAACAGCTGTATTTCCTGCCCACATGTGTTGTCTTCTTTGTGCTCAGTGTGGCATCTCCTGTGGCTGCTGCTGTTGCTACTACACTCCTCTGCTGATGTACTAGATCCATTGGTCTTCCAGCATGGACTAAATAGGAGCAAAGCCAGGAAATTTCCAGTCGTGTCTGCCAGAATAGAAGTGCTGAGGTATCTATCTGTGTAGACTGAGCAGCTTCTGGGGTGACTCCTCAGTCCTGCACATAGACATGCTGGACTAGTAGTCCCACTGTGAGCTAATCTACTGGACCTGCTGTCCTGGCACATTCTATTGTTTCTGTTCCTCCACAGAATTCTTTGTTGCATAGATTCTGATAACAGTG
The DNA here is from genome assembly GCA_035773235.1 of Eospalax fontanierii. Classification (NCBI taxonomy): domain Eukaryota; kingdom Metazoa; phylum Chordata; class Mammalia; order Rodentia; family Spalacidae; genus Eospalax; species Eospalax fontanierii. Next base: position 3,926,421 of record CM069554.1, on the reverse strand, counting down.
GCTTGTGGTGAAAGAGAATTGATGGATGGTGATCTTCCATTGTCCGGGTTTTTCTGTAAGATACACAATTCTCTGCATTATTCTGGTACACCAAATAAACTGAACCAGAGAGATAATTTTTTTTTAACAAATATAACTTCTGTCTGTTACAAAGGAACTTAATGCTCAAACAAGCTGATATGTCAATTTCATTGTGAAAATTAAAATATCTCCAGGACAGTTATGTTTTGCTTCTGTTCACATAGAAATTTTTTTTAATTCATTTTTATTGTATGTGTATTGATGTTTTATCTGTATGGAAGCAAGTTCACCCATGTTGTGCAGGGCCTGCACAGGTAAGAAGCAGGTATTGGATCCCCTGGAGCTGGATGATTAAAGATAAAAGACTATTATGTTTAGATACAAATGAATTGTCTATGGTGGTTTTGTGCTAATATATGGATTGTTCCAAACTGGAAATAGGAAATAATGAAGCAAATCCAGAAAGTTTCTGGTTGATACTGCATGTGTGTGGAAGGCACAAAGTGATTTACAAGAGAGAACAGTGAAGGGATGGTATGTGAGGATCATGCTCATCATAGGTAATAGAGATTATTACAAGAAACTTTTTTGTTTTTACTAATCAGAGTACTCTAGGCATCACTTTTCTATTTTGCCTCTTGGAACATTTGTGAAAATAAGACAAATCCAAAACAGCCTGGCAAATATCAGTTGAAAAATGAGCCCAGTTGATAATTTGAGACTGCAAGATTATTTTCCTTGACTGATCAGTCTCTGCCAGGTCACAGTAACCCAAATATGAAGAGAAGTGTCAAGAGGAGGAGTGATTACCATATATGCAGTGTATGGAAAAGAACTGTAAATGGGATTCTTAAAGACATACAGGCTCCACCCCCACCCCTTGAAAATAAGTGGTCATTACTGAGGGATATTGTCAAATTACTTAATGTGAGGATGGTCCTTCAACTCCAGTGAAGGCTGAACATAAAAAATAATGGTACCCAAGATATGGCAGTGGGAATCCCTTAGATGGCACATATACATTCTATTGTTTCATGCACAAAGGTCAGTTTCCATTAAAAGAATAATAAAATTTTACTACATTTTTTTCTTCTAAAGGATAGTAACATTTTCCGGCATTTACTTGCATATCTTTTCAATCAGCAAAGCACTGAATATTGTCTAAAATTACTTGGTGTTATTCACTAGAGTGAAATCTACCCTTTCTCGGTATTTATAATGTCAGAAGCATCCTGAAAGTATGTGGGTTTGAGAGATGACCTTAATTGCTGATGACGTGTGTTTAAAATCCTGATAGTGAATCTACATGAACTCAGACACAGCAGTGCACATACCTATCAAACATACCTGTGTTCCTGTAAGAGGCAGAAGCAGAACACCTGGAGCCCATAGGCTGTAGAGCCTTTGTACTTAGTGGGAAATACAGAGAGCCTAGTCTAAACAAGGTCTGAGGTAAAGAATGACCCTTGAGAATGTCCCTGACCTCCAACAAGCACGTCTGCACATGCATGTAGACATAAATGTGTGCATGCACACAAAAATATAATGTTACTTCAGTTGACAATTACAAATAGCTTACTGGACAAATGTTACTAAATCCTAAATAGTGCATGCTAAAATTTCTCCTATTTGACTGAAGGCTATGGATCTGTTTTCTAGGAGTGTTCTTTGTATATGTATGTTGCGTGTGAGAGCTTAGCTAAAATTGTGAGTCAGATAAGTGTGTAATGTCAGAGATGATCACTTCGGTTTACTTTTCTGCATGTATTGCATAAATTTATTCTCCACGCCTTAGTGTCATCTCCCTGTAGGCTGGCGGCTGGCTCAAAGAGCCTGGGACCCCCATGAGCAGGTCCTAGCTCGTTCCCGAGAATTGTGCTCCCACTCACATGATTCTTGGGCCTGCCAGGACTTAGAATGCTGCTTTCTGGATTCCTGGTTGTCTGTGTGGGCCTGGGACGGGGCATTTTTCCTTCCCATGTGGCCACGATCTCCGTCCATTCCTCCGAATAGCCAACATGTTGGTTCTGCCTTCTCCCCGCCTCTGCTCCGTTTCCCTTAAGCTATTGGCTACTCCGTTGTCACTCAGGCCGAGGTCCATCCCTCATATCAGAGAGGAGACAGTTTTTTGCTTTCACACCACACCATGAAACTTCAAGATGTACTTGCCATAAGCAGTGTCCTTCAAAATGTGTGTAAGCTTACTTTGTGTAATAAATGGGTGTGGTATTATTATTATTATGATCCAAATTTATCTGAAACGAAAACCCTCTTACATTGGCTGTAACTCGAGAAATCACTAACACCTTATCTCTTTAGATATTCTGAACAGAGATTATATATTCCAACTTGTAGGATTCTAAAGCCTGTTAGTTCATGCTATTCTGAAGACAGACATTCAAATTTGAACTGCAATGCTTCCCCTGTAGAAGTCATTCCACATTAAGTGACACCAGTCCCCAATCTAGTACTAGAAATGCCTGGCTACCCATAACCATCTTATGGTTAATTTTGCTCTCAGAGACACATGGTAGGATCCAGAGCTCTCTCAGAGGGTTGTCTCTAGGAGATCTCTCTTATATCTCTAGGAACATGTATCTTTTTCAGTACAGCTCCTGCTTTCTTTAAAATTCCATCTTAATCCTGTTCAAAGCTCCACTTTAATGTATCTTTAACCACTGAGAATGAGAAATGAAACCTTGAGGATTTGACCATGGCAATGTAAAGAGGTAGTGCCTTGTGTTCTGTCTTCAGTTCTTTTTAAACAAAATATTATTTGAAGAGGAAGAGTGATGGCCACTTAATGACACACTTTTTGCAACAGTGTATTTCAATAATGATTTGTTTTTCAATGTGGAGACAAGCAGTTGAAGGTAACATTTACATATGGCTTCTTGTCCTACTTAACATGACCCTTTCCTTTCCAAATGATCCAGGAAAAGCCCAAAGGAAGGAAACTACACTTAGACTCTGGACACTAAGTAATATATTCCTGACATCTAGGAAGCCATTGAGGGTTCACAGGCATGGTTCCTCATCCTTTTTACATACCATAGGACTAATATACCATCAAATAACACTTGTATTCTTTTACAGACATCTCCCCACATTGATATGTAGTATGCCTCTGTGATGTTACCACAAATATATTTCATAGTGCCTTGGAATATAATTTTATTTTATTACTAGGGAAAGGGAGGAAAGTTCATGCTACTGTAATGAGTTGGGCATATGTGGTTTGAGGTAAGCTAAATCTGTGTTCCTTGAGCATACTTACTCACATTAGTTTCTAGAATTAAGGTTACATTGTGGATGTACATTTGGATATGTGTGGTTGAAATTCCTTCTGGGATGTATAAACAACCTTACTCTTTCCCTAGGTCCCTAGGACAAAGAGGCTTGATTCTGCTAAATACAGTCTGTGTACCAGTGAGCTTATTGGGCTTACAGAGCTGTGCTGAGGGTCAACTTACAGGAATGGGGGTGCTCCTCTCCTAAGGCCACACTGGAAACTCCCAAGTGTGGATGCTGACTTTCACTGAGGCACAAAATGGCAGATGACACTGACCCATGGCTTCTTCGATACACATATCTTTAGGGCGTCCCTTGGTGCAATCACTTGGCCCTAGTTGCACATGGGAAGGGAATAAGTATATAAGCAGAGGAAGCCGTAAGGAGGCTCTCTTCCCCCAGCAACGGGGATGTCATGATCCAGCCTGGATGGAGAATTTCTAGCAAATTCTAGTGGAGGAGCAGTCACACTCCTATAAGTAAACCCCCACCCACTGCTCTTTAAGCCTAATCAACTCACTAGCTTTCCAGACTGAAGTTTGGCAAAATTGTATCCTACGTTGGCATTGGGATCAATGGAGGAGGAGGCTGCACGTTGTTTGAGCTTCCCAGAAGGAATTTTAAGTACAATTGTAATAGTTTGCAGAATAGGACAAAACAGAGGATTACTTTCAGAATAGCAGTGATGTTTTCTGTGATGTGGTGAAAGAAACCAACAACTGATGGGAAGATTGGTAAGGGCAGAATGTTTAGAGAAGAAATTTTGGCATGGTGGTCTATCCCCATAGGGCTGGTGGGATAGTGGCCGTGGCGTGGGTAGCACAGTGCGTAGTGAGGTGTGGAACTAAGTAACATCACCTAAGAGAATGATGTGAGGAAATCCCAAAATAGCAGTCCAGCTTTAGGAAGTATGGAGTGGCTCGCCTGCTTCATCAATAGGTTCCACTATGGGTGTATGGAGATACTGTGAGAACAGCCGAAAGTCTATACCCAACATTATAGGGCATGGCAGTGGGGCAGCTCCTGAGAGAGCCTTGCCTCTCATATGGGTAATAACTGATCTGTTCCAGGTTGAGTCACAGCCCCGATGGGGACAGATTAGATCAATAGTACATGGCTCATCCTCAGACACCATAATTGAAACTCACGGGAGAAGTCAGGCACTGATGAGGAAGGGAGCAACCTAGAAATAGCCTGAGATACCCATCAGGTTCAACCTTTAATACAGAGAAAGGGAAAAATCCATGATCAGTATACTAATGGGGGTCTAAAGAGTGTTCTGGTGTGAGAGACTATGCAATCCTAGAATTCTTATCACTGGGACTGTTGAAACTAGGGAAGACATTCAGACAAGCAGTGAAGGAGCCTCTCACCTGGTTCGTAAGGCTGTGGGGCATGAAGCAGATGGAATTACTTTGAGTGCTACAGAAACAGAAAAGCTGAGCAGTATAACTCCTTGAGACAGGCTGTATGTATAACTTGAGCCAGTAAAGGGGAATCAGTCCCTGATGGGCTGTCTTGTAGAAGCCATTAGAGACACTAGGTTATCACCAGTAGAGGCTCCCATGGATATCAGGGGCTGGAGGACAGTAGTGGAGGGACAGGCACTGCTGAGAGAATTAGAGATGAGGAAAGCTATGTATGGTGTCCAGTTCACTGGGCCAGATAGGACTGCATTCACCATGGATTTAAAGAAGAACTTGATTCAACAGGTACCTAGAGAATGGTGTGGACCTCTGGTGCCTTTGCTCAGTCCCTTGATGTTACAGGATCTTTATGAAGCTGGAGAAGCTTTGGAAGATCTAAATGACTTAGACCAGCATGTGAGGAATGTCTGTAAAATACTAAGCAATCTAGAAAAATCCTAGGAAAGATAGAGGAGAGAAACAGGTCAACTTGGGTTACTCAAAGACAAATGTGGCGAGATTAGTGGTGAGGCCCAGATCCTAAGAAAACTTTCATCAAAACCCAATTTCTGTGCTAAGGAGCTTCTGGAAGGCTTTGACACATGAGAATCAGTTCACAAAAGCCACACAGGTATCAAATTTCTCCTTGGCTCTGTGCTGGGCCAGGCAGCGTGAGCCAGCCCCAGTCGACTAATAAAGGATAAAAAAATTCTTCATCTAAGTGCTCTAGGACAGTGAATGGCTCAAAAAAGGATAAAATAAGTAGCAATATATTAAAATGCTGACTAAATCTATGGCTCTTCTCCATGCTACTGTTCCCAACACGGGTCAGTTGAGAAAATTGGTACAAAGGGATAAAATATTTCCATGCTGTGTTAGACCTTGTTTGTGTTTGATTTAGCATGGTGTTATGCTCTGTTACATATGTTTTGCTTCCTCAGCTGGCAGGGCATCAACAGAGCATGAGTCCTCAGAAACCTGGAATGAACGGGAACAAAAAGAACACGGAGGGCCGACAGAATAGTTTCTCTGATCAAATCAACAAATCTTTATTTCTTACAGAGCTCTCATATACTGTTGCTGCTGCAAGGGGCTAAGTGGCAGCGTGGTGGACTAGGGTTACTAAGAGACAAATCATTGGATGATTCAGGAGCCAAGGGCATGTGTAGGGTGGCTACAGATGGGGGAACTTGTCTGTTTAGAGAATAAGAAACTCTAAAAGGCACTAAAGAGATTCCAGGTTAAAACAATTGGTGTCAAGTGTCAGGATGTTTTGCCCCGAGTCACAAGATGTTACATCTGCAGTAAGGTCAGACAGAAGTCACTTGGTCCATGGCATCTCCTCCCTTTTACTAGAAAAATTTAAAAGATCAAGGCTTGGTCCCTGAGTGGTGGTAATGGCTGCAATTGGAGAGAAAGACAGTAACCTAACCCCCATGGCCTTTCGTAGGCAATCATGTCTTTTGCTGGGGAGAGGTTTGGAGTTATTGTTTGACATGTACCTCTGTGCAGTTAGGCATGTCTTCAAGAGACCCCGACATATCCAGTTTTGGATATTCTCTTTGCAGTACTTTGTCTGGCACTCTAAGTTGAAGGCAGCCGTTTGCTCACGAGGTGGGGGGAAGCCCCCTAGCTTCTTTATATGCACGTATGTATAGGGCATTCCAAGACCTTGGTCTATAATTACATAATCAAGCGGGTTTTGATGCCATGGAGTCAAGCTGCTGTCGTACAAAGGTCATGACTCTGTTAAATACCCAGAGTCCAAAGTTGACAAGCAATAAAAGTCCAATAAAAGGGCCTTGATAAAGAACATAAGTTTGTCAATCATAACTGATTGGCATTTCCTGTACAGTACTATTACTAACATATAGGAATATTTTTTCCCTGAAATAATACATGGTGTTAGGCCTGTTTTTGTACACTGCCTAGCTTCCCAGAGGTTTAGGCATTTTGTCCCCACACATCTGTCCCAGTCACAAATATCCCATTTCCCTCTGGCCAAGTAGGTCAGGCCACCAAGTGTCCAGCGCTGTGAAGGCGGTTGTCTGGCTGGCTATCTGTGAGGTCGTGCTGGACTTGATTCTCTGTTGGACCGTAGTCTGTTGGTGGGAGTTGGAGGTTTGTCCTGTCCAATTCTAAGTTGAACACCATCATTATCCATAGTAGGTCTTTGGCAGTCATGGCAACCTGTGAAAGGAGACACAGGCCTCAGGGGGCTCCACCTCCTGGCTAAGGGGTTAGATTTTTTTTCTTTCCTTTTAATAGTTCTATTTGGTCTCTGGTCTTGTAACATTTTGAATTTTTGGCCAGGATCCAAAAAAAGTCTGTGGCTCATCCATAGGGAGCATAGAGCCATGTACCTCTGGTTGCTATTTTTGTTTACTCCAATGTCTAAAATTTAGGTTCCATTTTGGATTTTTGAAAATTTTAAGCAATGCTAGTTGGGGCTGAATGTGGGGTCACAGGCTCTCCATTCCCCCTTTTTGTTTTTATAAATGTGCTCCATGATTGCTTCTCACTGTGGGTTGTGAGAAGTTTTTACGTTTTGGGCGCAAGCCTAATGTGGCAAAACATTGGAGAAAGTAGGATTGTCATCAATCAATATTTTTAATATAAAAATCAAACATATATTTGTTCTTCAGACCATTCAAACCATCACCTTAGAAATTCCAAGATTCATATACATAAGTTTCTCTCACCTTTTTATATATCAACACATTAACTCAACCCTTTAATTAGTTGTATAAATTTATTTTTTTTTAATTTGGAACTATCCAATCATTATAATCTTTCTACATAGATCCGGTTTAATAAAACATTTTTATTCTTATAGCCTTCTAGTACCTCTGTTTACCTTTTTATTTTATCTCTTAGTATTATGAGATGTAATAACATTAGAATTGTCTTCCTGGGAGTACTAAGCAATGTTTATTTCCTTTGTAATGTTTTAGCATCAACTCAGTGTTTGATCATATTAAAGTTTACAGGTATATAGGTGACCTGTAGCTAATTTTCTCCCCAAAAGTAGGAGATCATTTGTGATTAGGCAAAATTACATACAGTTGATGAACTTTTGTAAGTAGACACAGCTGAAGTCATGAGGAATGACTTCAGGAATGCTGTGTAACATCATCTTAATAACATTTTACTTTATAAAATCCTTTTCACTTTATCTATTTTAGCAGAATGGCTTTACTCTGAGGCTGTTTTGCCCTTTTGTTCTCAAAGTGCTAAAAAACACCTCGGGATAACAGGCCAGACTTTGAGGCAGGAGGGCCCATCCTGACCCCAGAGTCATTTTTTCAATAAGCTCAAACAGTACATGATGATCTATCAATATTATTTACTCAAAGAGGCATTTGTTTCTTTTTAGGATTTAATTTAATTGTTTTTGCATTGCACAAGAGAGTTGTTAAGCTTAATCATTACCAGTGCAAATGAAAGTACCTTTAACTCAAGTAAATTTATCTAGGCAGGCCAGTCTTTTTTTTCTTTTAGATCAATTAATCCAGAATAGGGTTTGATTAATTAAAACAGAACATTAAATATTAAGATATTGGTTTACTTAGTATTTTTTGATCTTATGAGTCCACGGGTACTTGGTGAGCATCCAGGATCAAACATGACCAGTTGACAGAAGTTTGTCTCTTACCATTGTCAGGCCTGAGTTTCTCTCTGGCTATTTAGTGTATCCCAGAGGCATGAAAACTTATACTCATAATTAATTAATTAATTTGTCTACTTATGTTAATCACAACTTAAGATATTTAATAAGTTATAATTTTTTTTAAGTAAACAAGAGGCAAGACTACTGGCTCACAGGGTACCTTTTTTTTTTTTTTAAAGAGAGCTTTTAGTTTGTCTGGATCAGAAAAACCATATTATAATTTACCATGTAAACTTTGAACTAAATACCCATAATAAAGAACATAGAAAACAATGATACCTAAAGGAGCCTGGAAAGGGTTGATTAAAAAGGTTTTTCTCTTTTAGTCTGTGTAGGACATTGTGAGAAAGTGAAAAGCAGTGATGCTCAAGGACATGGAGAAGCAAGCTTGAAGCAACTAAACATCAGAAAGGGAAGTACTCTATTTTAGAAAAACAGGCTTTGGATCATAATGTAAAAAAGGCAGGAATTAAAGTCAGTGAAGTCTGAATCTCATATCTCCCACATAAGTAGTCTTTCTTTTTACCTCCCATCATTGAAACTATGTCTTTGTAGCAGATTTTCTCTTGTAAAGTTTGGCACTGGAGTACTGTAAATTTACATGAGCTTCCTAGGTTTAGCCATCATAAAACGTCAGCTTACTTTGTACCTAGCTAGTCTTGGAGGTCTATGTTTAGGAAAACCTTTCTAAGTTTCCTTTAGAAACTGACAAATACATTATACAAAACAATGTATAAATAGTTACATTTAGAAATCAGTAAATATACCATATAAAGATGTTAAAATCCAAAATAATTTCCTTTAAAAACAGATAAAGATGTTATATAAATGAATATTAGAATTTAAAATAGTTCCCTGTAAAAACTAGTAAATACATAAGACAATGTAAAAAGAATTATTTTATACCATACTAAAAGTTAAAATATTTTTATTAGAAACAGACCAAAATGATATTAAAATGCTGACATTGTCTCCTTTTAATTTGACCTAGAAATGTATTAACCTAGTTACAAAAGCCCTGTGTGAGAAGCTCTTGATTCTTTATGATCTCATCAATAATTTGAAATGAAAACCTAAAGAAAAACAAATTGCAATAGGATTAAGACATGTGATTAAATGCCTGTGGTCCAGGAGATTCCCAGATCATCATGATCTCCTGGAGTTCTACAGAACCAGTAAATTTTTGGGTGTGGCCAATTTGAATTAGGTAAGGGCATTGGCCATAATTATGGATAAGCACATGGTATATAATAGAAATTATTATTATTATTATTATTACTTTTAGAAGGCACCCAGTTAAATATTTTATACTGTATGGTATATGACTTTTTTGTTTATAAAAACTTATCATGCTTAGCTCTAGTTAGAAGAGCGGCTGTCCTGGGACCATGAGATGTAATAGCATTTGAAGTGGCAGTCAGTGTTACACCTTGAGTATACGAGGAAGATGAATAATAATCTGTTGAAATTAGTTTATCCCTTACTTATCAGCAGCAGCACAATGTCCTTGCACTGAGGCTGTTTTGTTCTTTCTTTTACTTGCTATAGGGTAAGGTGGCCAGCCTTAGCCCATAACAAGTTTTGATGAATATTTTGAAGCAGGATTGAGTCTGAAGCAGGAGGGCCAATCCAGCTCCAGAGTCAATCTTTCTGCGTTATCAATATGATTTACTTACAAAGATTTATTTCTTTGAAACTCAGTGGTTTACATGGGACAGAAGAGCCGTTGAGTTCAGTAATTACTAGCAGGGATGGAAACATCCATTTTATTTTTGTTGTATTCACTTTTGCTGTGTAGCAAAATACCATAATACAGAAATCATTAGGTGCACAACAGTTTGGGAAAAGATCAGTTGTACTTGTATTGTTTAAATGCAAGCATAGAGTTTATAGGCAAGAATGGATCCCATAACCTTGTATATGCTAAGTAAGCATGCTTCATTGAGCCATTTCCTCAGGGCAGAAACTACAAGCTGCAAGAGGGTTGAAACCTTATGCAGTGATTGTTGTGGAGTGCCCTAGGGCAAGGTGTGGAGCTGGCAGAATTTACATGACTTAACCCAGAGTAATTAACCAAATAAAAGGCCTGCTGGACCACGAGCTGCTGTAGGAAAATGTGTTCTTTAAGACAGAGATTTAACCACACCCCATAAATGCCACATTTTTCTAAATATCTTTTCTTTAGTTCAGCCTCCGGCCTTGCTGGGCAATAAGTGGTGGAAAATTTTTCTCTAGATATCTAACAGTTTCCTTTTTTTTTTCCTTTGGGATCTAAGAACTCTTGAATAACTGCTTGATTTTACATTTAACGTAGCGGCATTTTGACATTTTTTAACTCGCTCTGGCCATAATGAAAAAATCACAACATTTAAGACAAAACAGACACAGGGTTGGACTGCTGTCCATGCCCTGTGGCAACACTTTCCATTGGTAGCGTGGCATAGGCCCTTGAAAATTAATTTGAGGCACACTAAAGGCAAAATGAGGCTTATCATTTGGATGGAGGGGGATGGTAAAAAACCAGTCCTTTAAGTCTATAATTACTTTAAAATAACCTGAGGGAATGGCCACAGATGAAGGAAGCCCTGGCTGAAGGGCTCCCATTGATCGCCTGCAGGTCTTGTAGCAATCACCATTTGTCAGATTTTTTCTTTATAATGAAGATGGGTGAATTCCATGGAGAGTTAGTAGGTTCTAAGTGACCAGCAGCAAGTTGCTCCTGCACTAGCTCAATAGCTGCTTGTGTCTTTTCTTTTGATAAAGGCCATTGATCAACCCATACAGGATTGTCAGTTACCCAGGAGATTTTTTCTGCATATAGAGTATGGGGTGTAGGAGTGTCAATAGCCATTAGGAAGAAGGTGGAGTACCAATGTCCAGTTTGTCTGCTTTATGAGCAATAGGGAGTGATTGTTTTATTCCCTGTAAATTTTTTCCAACCCCTTTTCCAGGGACATATCCCTGTTGGAGCATTTGTTTTGTAACAATTTCGTCAGGGCTACACATAATGACACTCATTTGGGAGAGAATATCATGTCCCCATAAATTAACAGGCAACCCAGGGATCACAAACGGAGTGACTGTGCCCGAATTTCCTTCTTCATCAGTCCAATTTAGAATTTGGGAGCTAATTTGAGGATTGGTAGACTATCCAATGCCGCTTAACTGGGTATAGGAATCTGTAAGAGACCAAGAGGAGGGCCAATCTATTTTGGAAATTATCGTGGCATCCGCTCCCATGTCTAATAAGCCCACAAAAGATTTTCCATTTAAGAATAATTTGAGGGAGGGGCGATTAGGGGAGAGCTGTTGTATCCAATATATATCTGAAGACCCTGGGGGGGGGTCAGAATCTTTATGTTCTTTATAACAGTTATTGTTTATTTTGGAAAGGGGAAGTAGAATAAGCTGAGCTATACAGTCCCCTGGGGAAATAGCTTGCGAGCCGGCCAAGGCAGAGGCCATAACCTGAATCTCCCCTGTATAATCATTATCAACCACTCCAGGGGTGATTTGGATACCTTGGAAGGTGGCACTGGCCCTACCAAGTATAACGCCGATCATGTTGGGGGACAGAAGCCAAAAACCCCTGTCTTTATGGCTTGGGGACCCTCAAAAGCAGTTAATATTGTGCCGGAAGAGGCACAGAGGTTTAATCCTGTGCTGCCTGCTGCAGCTCACCAGAGGTTGGAAACAAATTACGGGGAGCAAGCTGGGCTGCTCACAGAGGGACAACCCTGACAGCTCCAGGGGGTTGTCTTGGAAGAGGGGACTGGAGCTGGCCCCAAAGGGAGTTTCCCAACTGTTGGGGAGAAATAGGCTGACCCTGTAAGTGGGCCTTAGAGCGACATGCTGAAGCCCAATGCTTGCCTTTCTTACATTGAGGACACGGTGTAGCAGGTGCAGGTCGGTGGCAGGAAAGGGGGAGGGCTTGGGCACGAGGGGCAGTGCACTCCCTAGAGAAATTCCCTGGCTGTTTGCAATTAAAACAAGTTCTTTGAGGCTGGGCGAGGGGAACGTCACGTGAGGCCATCCCAATTGTTAGTCCCAGTGCATCTGAGGATCCAATACCTGAGCAGAGCCTGATATACTCAAAAAGGCTATTATTTTTATGTGGATGGATTGCAGATTGGCAGGCAGGGTTAGCATTTTCAAAAGCTGGATGTTTAATGAAGGGACTATCAGTCTCTCCTCCAAAGAGGCGTTCAGCTGCTTCAATAATGCGGCTGATAAAATCACTGTAGGGTTCCTCGGGGCCCTGGCGAATTTTGCTATGGAAGTAGTTACCGGGCCTTTAGGGGGGCAAATGTCTCCAGGCATTTAAGCAGGCTGTCTGGATTTGAGTAAGGAGCCCAGGCGGAAATGCAGATTGAATCTCGTCAGTATTATAAGGGCTCTCCCCCATGAGCTTCTTAAAAGACCAGGTTTTTGAGGAAGATCTTTGCAAGTTTTGGTGAGCAAGGTTTTTATAAACTTCTACAAGTTCAGTTTTCTAAAGAACAAAGTCCCCATCTGATAGAGCAACATGGGCAACATGGTGCCAGTCATTAGGTGTTAACCATGTCTTACTATAGCTCTCCAAAAGTGTGAATGTAAATGGGGCCATTGGTCCATAATTGGCAGCAGCTGATTTAAGTCTCTCAAGGAGTTTTACAGTTAAAGGTTTATACTTTTGGAGGGCAGGTTGAGGGAGCTCCTCATCCTGTTCAGAATTAGAATGTGAGGTGCCAAGGTGCAAGGAGAATCGAGGATGAGGGGAGAGATCGGGGAGGGAGGACGATGGCACAGGGCAGTCCTCTTCCTTTTCCGACTCGGGGTTGTCTGAGCCAGCAGGATTAAAAGCAGCAGCATCAGCAGCTCGACTGTGTGTTGTAATGGGGAATGCTAGCAAAGGTTTTGTTTCCAGTTTTTTATTTGAAGAGGCTTTAGAAGGGATTTGGAGAGCAGACAGCTCCTCAGTAACAGCAGTTAATTTTTTGAGGAGTTGTAACTGAGTCTTTTTTTCTTCTAGGGCCTTGCGAAGGGCAATGATCTCTTAACTAGTGCCTGGTATCGCAGATGCAATAGAAGGTTCCAAGAGGCCCTGACTCAAGGGGGGGCCGGAGGTACAATAAGATGTCAGGAAAGGAGGGAGCAACTGGGGGCACTCAACAGAAGGAAGTCAGGATACATTTAATGGTTGTGGGGGAGAGTCCTGTTGCTCCAAACACGAGGGACCCTGAATGTCTGCCAGGGAGGGATAGAATTGCTTGGGTGATTCTGGAAAGGTGGAGGATCCCGGACATAGGGCAATTGATTCTGGATCCGTGGGCAAATCAACATTAATAATAACAGAGGGACATGGGGGAGGCATCTCAGAGGGTGGCCTGAAAAGCCTTTTTAAAGTCTCTTCCCCTTCCTTAACAAGATCTTGAATATCTGGGAAAGCACCATAAGCTTTAAGAACATCATCCATGAGGCTCCAGTAGGAAAAGGCCGAGACTGGAAACTTTTCAGGGCCGAAGGTTTTGTAATAATCTTTAAGGCAATCACCCACCCTGGCCCATTGTTATTCATCAATAGCACCCTCCTGAGGAAACCATGGACAGACATCAGTTAAGAATTGAAAGAAATGAAGCAAGTCTTTTTTCCTTGCTTTAACTCCTCGTACCTTGAGGACCTCTTTGAGGCCCATAACAAGCAAGTCAGGCTTACTTGTTTCTTGTCCCATAGCAAAACTCACCATTTGCTGTCCATAACAAAGTGACGCTGGTTGTACTTTCGGGCCTACCTGTGACAACCTCTGTGCAAGCTGTGTGTTACCTATATGGCCGCTGTGGCTTAGTGAGGGAAGATATCTTGAACAAGGTGATGTTGGCCGTACTTTCGGACAATCCACAATGACCTCTACAGCAAACTGGGAAGGTACCTTGAAGAAAGTGTTGGACAGTATTCGCAGAAATTGAAGGGTGGTTGAGTCCGACGTTGTGGCGCCAGTTGCCCCAGCTGGCAGGGCATCAACAGAGCATGAGTCCTCAGAAACCTGGAGTGAACGGGAACAAAAGGAACACGGAGGGCCAACAAGACAGTTTCTCTGATCAAATTGACAAATCTTTATTTCTTACAGAGCTCTTATATTCTGTTGCTGCTGCAAGGGGCTAGGTGGAGGCATGGTGGACTAGGGTTGCTAAGAGACAAATCGCTGGATGATTCAGGAGCCAAGGGCATGAGTAGGGTGGCTACAGGTGGGGGAACTTGTCTGTTTAGACAATAAGAAACTCTAAAAGGCACTAAAGAGACTCCAGGTTAAAACAATTGCTGTCAAGTGTCAGGATGTTTTGCACCAAGTCACAAGATGTTACATCTGCAGGAAGGTCAGACAGAAGTCACTTGGTCCCCGGCATTTTGCGTATGTAAAACTCATTTGGGAGATATCAGGTACAACTTAAGAAACAAGGATGAAAAAAAAGTTTCACAAAGGGTACAACAGTTTGTCATAGGAATCAAGGGAGGAGGGAACCGGATGTCATTTGCATCTCCCAGAAGGCATTTCAGCTACTTATGTGCAAACCAAGTTGAGAAAAGGAATCTGTCCCTGGTATGTAGGAGGCCAGAATCTTGTAACAATATGAAAGATCAGCCATATTTTCATGTGTGTGAACACTTGGTCTAAGCCTTGTTTTTAATGTTGAATCTTTGGAAATGAAGTCTTGATAGATGAGGTGGGTCACTAGGGACTGGCATTCAGTTTTCATAGAGTTCACCTTCCTTTTTGCTTTCTGATCCCGGCTGACAGGTGCAGTGTGCACAGCTGGACTCACTACTCTCACCATGCCTTCCCCCCGACAGTGGAATGCATACTCTGAAAATGTATGTCAGACAAACCCTTCTTTTCTCACAACATTTCTTCCCAGGTATTTTGGTGCACCAATGAGAAGATTAAGCATCTCATATTCCCTTTGAGGTAGATTTTTTTTTTTTGTTGGTGATGGTGGTGGTGGTATTTTTGTTTGTTTTAGTACTTATGACTGTTTCACCTCCATGTAAATAAATGCATCTGTGCATGCAGTGCCTTTGGTTGCCAGAAGAGGGTGTTAGATCCCCTGAAACTGGCCTTACGGACAATTGTTATGTGCCAATTGGGTGCTAGGAACCAAATCCAGGTCCTCTGCCAAAGCAGCTCGTTTTGCTTACCACTGAGCCAGCTCTCTCGCCATGAAGTATAATTATTATCAATAGATTTGTTCCTAAATGTGCTGTCATGAGGAAAATCTGTTTTTGCTAGTGTGCCCAGCTGTTCTGCATTGCTTCTTCACGTGGATGTTGATTATTTCTTTATGGGACTTAGGCTAGGCTTCCCTTGGTTTGGTTGATTGTTTTAGAGGTAGCTGGTTCGTAGAATCCTGTCCTAATTACTTTCTATTGCTATGGTACAACGACAGACCAGATCAAACTTAGAGAGGAAAGGGTTTATCTGACAGTCCGTCATCAAAGGAAGACAAATCAGGAACTTGGCAGAATTCTGGAGGCAGAAACTAAAGACAGACTGTGGAGGAACAATGTTTACTGACTTGCTCTCCAGCCTGTGCTCATCCTGCTTTCTTACTCATCACAAGACAAACATCCCAGGATTGGCACACCCTGCAGTAAGCTGTCCCTCCCACGTCACTCAAGAATGAAGAAATTGTCCCACAGACTTGTGCACAGGTTTATCAAATGAAGGAAATTCTTCAGTTGAAGTTAGTTACTTCTACCCATGTGTGTCAAGATGACAACTGAAGCTGACCAGCATAAATCCAATTTGTTTGAATATCGCTTTTGCTTATGCATCATTTTGTATTCTTGGTGTTCATTTTGTTAACTCTGCTCTCTACTATGCCTCAAATATCTAATCAACAGAAGGTGAAAGAAAGTGATTAAAAGGAAAACTGTTACATGGTCTTATATTTAATGAATATATTAATCCACCATTCAAGTATTAAGAAATTTTCTTTCTTTTCCTCATTAGTTTCTTTGTTGCTGTTTAAGACAGGGTCTAACTGTGTGACTGTGGCTGACTTGGAACTCACTATGCAGACCAACCAATCAGAAAGTCTGAGACCTTCCTGGGGCTGCCTCCCGAGTTCTGGAATTAAAAACTTGTGCAACCATACCAGGCCAAGATTTCTATTTCTGGCATGGCTCAGTCATCATATAAGTATTTAGAATTGTATGTGTGCAAGTATTAAAAGTTCTGTATGAATTATAACTGCTGTTGATGCTTGAAATAAGGTTTGTTCACGTTTGTTAACTTGACCAAGTGTTCTGTGTAGTCCAGAAAATTTTCTATGACATACGTACTTTTAGTCTTGAATGAGTAAGTTTATTAACTATGTAGGAACCAAAGAAACAGACTAGATGTCAGAGACTGATGGATTGGCATGCAAGTAGTAGGTAGGTAGATGGATGGAGGGTCAGATGGCTGGATGGATAGCAGATTATCTAAATGGGTGCCAAAATTTCCATCAGAACTCTACTGGGGAAGCCTCCAGTTTCAAACCAGCTGGTGTTCCTGATCAAGAGTCCCGGACAGATCAGCAAGTTCCCTCAGGTGTGGCTTCCAAGTGACAGAATAAATAGCAGAAAGGGAGCATCATCAAGACAGAGGCTTACAGACACCCTCCTGAAACTGACTGGGAAAGTACCATTAGGGCAGCCCACAGAGTTCACAGTGGTTAAGGGTCCTACATAAGGAAGTGTTACTTCAGGTGAGGCTCACAATTAAAAGAACCAATGAAGAGAGGTGGGGGAGAATCAAGTCAGGTGCTCACCACACCCAGCATAAGGTGACTGCAGAGCTGAGGCACTCACAGGAGTTTCCAGTTGAAATTTTCTCAGTGGATGAGCTTCCCATGGCTAAGCATCTTGCTTCTCTTTCCCACTTCACGCACTTTCATGTCATGCCACAAGAATAGAAACCACTGTTGAAAGTGGTATGTCTTTCTGTTGTTTTCAGGAACAGTGTGTTTAGTCTTAACTTGTTTTGCTGCTACAGAGTGGGGGACGGAAGGCATCCTCAACCAATGGGCCTTAGAGGGCGTTTTAAGACTAGCTTCCTTGGTTCTGAAGTGGTAGACAGTGTGGAGTATCTCCACTTCCCAAGCCAGCCTTTCAGCTCAAATAGTGCAGTGTGCTCTCCTATGCAATGCAGATTCCACAAGGGCCTTAGAGAGATGGCTCAGCAGTGAAGAGCATTAGTGCTCCTCCAGAGAAGCCAGTTTCAGTTCCCCACGGCCACATGACAGCTCACTATCTGTTGTCACTCCATTCCAGGGGATGCAATGTTCTCTTTTGGTGGCAGCAGACACTCACATGATGCATACATATCCGTGCAGACAGACACACAAAGATTAACATAAATTTAGATTAAGAGTACAGGGGCCAAAGAAATGGCTCAGAAGAGTACTGACTGCTCATGCAGAGGACAGTGGATGGTTGTCAGAACACACTGGATGCTGTGTGTTCAAATATACATAACTCCAGTTCCCAGAGATTTGGTGCCTTCTCCTGGTCCCTGCAGGCATTGCATGCTCATCCTGCAATTTCATGGATACAGGTCAAACAATCAGACACATAATAATAAATGTAAAAATTAAATTATAAGTTCACTGCACAAATCCTGACTGAAGTACAACTTTAAAAACTAAATATTTGAGAAAATTCTTAGGTCAAAATTATCTGTCCTGTGGTATAACTTGTGCCCACCTGATTTTCTCTTTACAGAAATAAGGATTTCTAAATCTTTGATCTACTTTAAGTAAGATTTCAAGGAAAAGTTCCACAACTCTTTGCCTTCCATGTAACGGCCCATATCAGATGTTTCTAACTCCTTTCGGGAGCTAGTTTTATCAAACTTCATGAGCTGAGCCCTTAAATTTGTACTTCTCACTGCACAGTTGTGCTAATTTCTTAGCATACATTTGGACTGAAAAAAGATGTGTGACGTGCATCTCAGTCACCTCATGATCTGCTAGAAAATTAAACACTCCATGTTTTTAAGAGAGCCACAAACAAGGTGATATTATGTCCCCACATTAAAAACAAAACCATTCCTTACTATACCTATCTAGCCACAACTCCCACCTTACTAGAACCAAGGCTTCATGTTTAGGAAGATTCAACTTTGGGCCAGTGAGATGTATAAAACAAAGAGAGGTGCCTGAAAGCTGCTAGAAAATATCAACAAGTTACATATAAAAGAAAACGCATTAGAATTATATATGACTTTTCAGTGCAAACTATGAAAGCTAGAAGAGCCTGGACCAAATTATTCCCAGCTGTGTTCCCAGCTGTAAATGACCATGGACACCAACCCTGAATACTTTGTCTGGCAAAACTATCTATCATGGTTCAAGAGAACTCTGAAAATTTTCAAAACATGAATAGACTGATGGAATTCAATATATGTCAAGGAAGCCCAACCCTACAGAGAATACTTGAAGCCATACAAAAAGATAAGAATGAGTATACTCAAAGGGCTACAGCAAGAAAATAATATAAAATATAGTAACAAAAACACAAAAGAGGATCACAAACAAAGAAATTAAAATGACAGTATATCATACACATCTTGAGTAATAACACATTTTCAGTGGCTTCACTCCCCTGTCAAATATCACAGACTGCTGAAATGGATCAAAAAAAAATCCACCATTTTTTGTTCTTCAAGAAAGTCATCTCACTCTCAAAGATAGACACTACGTTATGATGAAAGGATGGAAAAAATATTCCAAGCAAATTACTCCACAAAGGAAGTAAGGGTTGCAATTCTAATATCTGATAAAATAGACTTCAAATTACTATTAGTCAGAAGATGTAAAGAGTGTCTCTTCATTCTAATGAAAGGAACAACCAATCAATAAGATACTATAAACATGTATATACATGCACTAAACTCTCATTCAGTTTTTAATAAGTTCTCCAGAATTATTAAAATGCAGATTAACCTCAACTCTGTAATAGTAAGTGATTTCAATAACCAATTATCTCCACAAGATAGATCAACTAGACAAACACTAAAAGAGACATCTGAATTAAAGGGCAATTTAAATCATGCCTAACAGACAGCTACAGAATATTCCACCCAAGTACCAAGAATATGCTTTCTATTCAACAGTTCATTCAAGTTTTTCTAAAACTGACCAAATTCTGGCACACAAAACAAAACTGAACATTTTTTAAAAATTGTAATATTTCCATGCATTCAATCAGAAAACAGTACAGTGAAGATTAGAGACAATAGAAAAGAAGATCTTGTAACTACATAAACTCAAGGAGATTAAAGAACAAAGAAAATCAGAAAGGAATGAAAGCATAACTGGAACTAAATGAAAATGAGAATACAAACACACGCAAAAAAACTCTGGGACACCTTAAAAGCAATTCTAAGAGGTTTATAGCTTTAGTGCCAAAATGTAAAAAATGGGAGCATGAAATGAAGAAATGCCTCCACAGATAAGAGCCCTGAATGCTCTTGCAGAGGACCTGGGTTTGTTTCTGAGTATCTACTTGGTGGCTAAAAACTATCCATACCTTCAGACACACCGGATTGGACTCCTTCATCTGACCCCTTCAGGTATTGCATGAAATGGGTGTTCTCACACATGGGAAAACAATACACTCATATACAGTAAAAAAATCAGAAAGCACATGTAAATGACTTCATAGTACAATTCAAGACTTCAAAAGGCAAGAACAAGCCAACCCCAAACAGAGTAGAAAAGAAGAAATAACAAAAATCAGAGGACATATTAGTGAACTTGAAAGAAACTGCAAAATAATATCAATGAATTTTTTATTTGGTTCTTTGAAACGTTAAAGAAGTTACTCAGAACATTAATCCGTTTACCTACAAGAAAGAAAGAGAAAATCTAAATTAACACAACCAGAGATGAAATGGAAAACATCACAGGAGGCACCAAAAAAAAAAAAAGTCCAGAACATTGTAAGGGAATACTTTAAAATTCTATGCACCATTAAAATTCAAAAATCCAAAAGAAATGGACAAGTTTCTAAAGTTATGGATAACACCAACTTCAACCAAGAGGAGATCAAAATATACACCCATAACAAATAAGGAAATTAAACCAGTAATACTAAAACTCTCATAAAAACAGCCCAGGCCCAGATGGATTCACAACTTTGGGAAGTTATTAGAACTTCCCAAAAGATCTACAACCAATCCTGCTTAAATAACTCAAAAGGAAGAAACAGAGGGAAAACTTCCAAACTACTATAATTATTCAAAAAGAGGGAAAACTCCCAAACTACAATGAAGGCTATATCAGTCTAATAAAAAAATCAAGTAAAGATACAATAAAAAAGAAACCATGTACTTAATAAGCATAAATGAAAAGATACTCAACAACATGCAAGCTGCATATAGACACACTTCTAAAAGTTCATCCACAGTGGACAAGTAAGTTTTATTCCAGAGATACAGAGATGGTTCAATATACATGTCAATATATGTAATAAAAAATATAAGTAGACTTAAAGAAAAAATCATATGGTCATCTCAATAGATGTAAATAGTTCCTTGACAAAATCCAGTGTACATTCATGTTAAGAGTTCTAGAAGGAATTGGTCTGGAAGGAACAGATCTTAACATAATTAAATCTATATATGAAAGCACTCAGACGACATCTTTCTAAATGGATAAAAACTGAAAGCATTCCTATTAAAACCAGGAACCAGACAGGGTAATCCACAAGCTCCATTTCCTTTTATTATAGTTCTTAATGCTCTTGCAAAAGCAACAAGACAAGAGTGGGTAATTAAAAGAGTGATCATTGGAAAAGACAATGTCCAATTATTACTATTTTCAAAGGATACAAAATTATATGGAAGAGTTCCAAAAGCTCCACAAGAAATATATTAGAAATGATGAATACCTTCAGTAAAGTAGCAGATTACAACACTGACTGTAAGAAATCAGTAGCCTTTCTATACACTCCTCCCGCCCCCAAATTCAGAAAAGACATACATGGAAACCATCAAATTCACAATAACCTCAAAAATATTTTTAGGAATAAACCTAACCAAAGACATCAAAGACTTCTACAGTGAATATTTCAAATTTTTATAGAAAAAGATAGAGGAAAACACGAGGAGATGGAAAGACTTACTTTGCTCATGGATTGGTAGAATCAATATTGTGAAAATGACCATCTTACCAAAAGTAATCTATAGATTCAATGCAATTCCAATGAAAATACCTACAGCATTCCTCAGAGTTTGACAAAAACAAGTATCCTGAAATTTATATGGAATCACAAAACACCACAGACATACAGCATATTGTTGAACAAAAATAATAATGCTGTGGGTATCACTATTCCAAGTCTCAGACTGTATTACAGAGCTTTTCTGGCACAAAAATAGACATGCAGGTCAATGGAACACAATAGAAGATCCAAATATTAGTAATGCCATTTTAGCCATCTAATGTTCGACAAGGGTGCCAAGAACACACAAATTGAGAAAAGACAGCGTCTTCAACAGGTGCTGACAAAAATAACAAAATTGTATTTCTACCAGTAAAAGAATGAAATTGAACACTTATCTTTCTCCCTGTACAAAAGTTAAAACCTGTAGCTTAGCTCCAAGACTCTTAGATTAGAACATGAAAGAGGCTAAAGGAGAAAATTAAACAATGGTCCAAACCAGTCCTAAAGACTAATAACCATAATGCCTGGCACAGCAAAATACTTCTATTTAGTGCAGTAGTGACATTGTTATGTAAGGGTTAATCAACACTTATCTAACAGGACTAAAACTCTCTCAGTGGGAGTGAACTCATGGATGGAACAGTAAACACAATCAATATTTGGAGATGTCAGATCTTAGAGAAGTCCATACATCTCTAAACAAATGTATTTTCTTACTATATGGTGAGTATAGATCCTTATATTTACAGACAAGTATATCATACACTACTCATTACAGAAGCTTCTTTATGTGACAGATGAATAGTACTGCAGAATCCCACAACTGGTCAGACACAGAGAATATAGGTCTGAGAGATACCCAATTGTAGAGAGCTGTGGATTGCCGCACCTTAAAGATGGCGCCTGCTTCCACCTTCCACCATCCCGAGGGTGAGTGCTCTCTGGAGTAAACAACTCCATATTTGGCTGTGGCTGAGATCTGGGCCTGCTTCCGCATATGTGCGCCTATCTGCTTTCACCACGTGGTAGTTTGGGGTTGGCTGGCAGGAGGGGATTTAAGTCTCTGGCGGGCTTTCCCCAGGGTCAGTCAGTCAGAAGTCAGTCAGTCAGAGGTCAGTCAGTCAGTCAGAAGTCAGTCAGTCAGTCAGAAGTCAGTCAGTCAGAGGTCAGTCAGTCAGTCAGAAGTCAGTCAGTCAATCAGTCAGTCAGTCAGTCAGAAGTCAGAAGTCAGAAGATTGTTCAAGGTTCCTGAATAAACTGCACAAAGAAGAGTCTGGTGTTGCGTCTTCCTTGCTGGACGAGGTGGTCGTGACACCCAATCCTAGGTGACACATCTACAGTTAAACTTCTATACCTAAGACTCATGGAACATAGCAGAATGAGGGCTAGAGAGAAAATGAATGCATCCCTCCACTGTCACCAGTGAAGCTTTCTTATAAAATAAACTATGATGCACACAGAAGGCCACCACTGGCCAGTTCTAAAGAATCAGAGATTGCAGAGTTATGTCCCTGGACAGGACCCTGCATCAAACCTCACCACCGAGGGCTCAAGAAGAGGAAGTCACACTGAAGCTCACCATAGCCAGGGTGCTCAGGCATTCCAGGACCAAGTAGAAGGCAGTGAGTGAGCCATTGGCACACATAATGATAATGTGACTATATTCTGTGTGTACATCCTGGTTAGGGCCCCATCCAGATACTAAAAAGAGTTGGACAAAGGTACACACAGGGATAATGAAGTCTGACACCCCTAATAGCAGATGCCACCTCATCCTTCTTCACTGCATGCTCACATTAAAATCTGGAACATAGTCACAATTTTGCTTAAGAGAATGGAAACTGAGACCAAAGTGAACTCTAAACATGATCTGGCAGAGGATGTAGGTGGTTGTTCTTGGTATTCCAATGAAGAGTAAGGAGCAGAGACATCAGGTTAGGATATGAGTAGGACGCAGCTGAGACCATGGTCACTGGCCTTGATTATGGGAGTGTCTCTGCTTCACAAAGAGAACAGGATCCGCACCTGTGAGGACAGAGTCTGAGGACCGTGCCTGCCAGAGTGTTCCCCAGGGGTCCTTTCTTCATAAAATAAAGAAGTCACATATTTGCGGGCTATACCTTCAGTGAGTGTGGTCATACTGATAATTTGGACCCTCACACAATAATCCATGTCTAGAGAGAAATGCAAACTGTCACAAGCCTAGCTTCAGTGTGTCCTCTTCCTTCCTAGCACCTACACAGTGTACCTCAGTTGGCTCATTAAGCCAAAATACACCGTTTTGATGGGACACCAAATAACGAATGCTATACAGGGAGTAATTTTCAATTAATACTCTTGGTCATGTTTATGGACCACAACTCTTTTCGCTCCTTTCTCATATGACACATTCAAAGACAGTTTATTTATCTCTTTTCGTCAAAACATTTCCATTCCCTGGTTTCTACGTTAAGCACTATAAGTAATATCCTGAGTACTCTTTCAATGAGCAGGTACTTACTGAAATACCACCAGTGAGTCCTTCATTTGCTTTGTTCGAGGAAAACGTATACTTACTGGCGGAGTAGAAGAACTGCTCCTCCATCACAAGAAGTTATCGTTTGCACCAGATACATTGAATCTTGATTATATAAAGATTGGATCAAATTGGAAAGACCTAACACAGTTACAATGCATGTTTCTGTCAATGCATAATCTAGCCAACCACTTATTGGAATTATATTTTATGAGTGCCGTTCTATAATTTTTTAAAATTAATTTAATGCAAAATTGTGTGTTTCATACAAAACATCTCAAGCAATCTTAATAACCCTTTATCCACAGGAACCTCCCATAGGCCCCCAACTGGAATGCAGACATTCTTTCATCTGTGTTAAAGTCTATTGTGTCATTAGTGTTCACAAATGACCTCAGTGCAGGTTCATCCACTGAGGTCTAGTCAGGCTACCCAGAATCCCTCACTTTAGGGGACTAGCTCATCCTCTCCCAACACTAATCAGTTGTCAAATTTCTTAAGCAAAGGGTGAGGTGTTCTACCCATTTACCCAGTTCCATGGTGGTTTTTTCTATTTTGAGTTTGCATGGATCTTGAGCATGCTGAAACAACTGCCTTAGGTTCATATGAGCCAGCTGCCAGGAACTTACAGGATTCTATTTCCATATGGTCACACACCTCCTCACTGCTTCTTACAATCTTTCTGACAGCGATTCTACAATGGTCCATGAGCCATGGATGAGTGAAACTTAATAGAAGTGTCCTGTCCAGAGTCCCACACCCTGCAGATTTCTAATCTCCGTGATTTAGCTATTTGTGATCTTTTGTGTTACTGGCCTTTTGTTGCATGTGAGAGTTTCATTAATGAGAGTTGAGAGATTCATTGGTGACCTCTTAACCTCTTGTTGAATGTCGTGTGAATTGTGTGTGTAAAGGTTACATTGTGGATGTGCCGCTTAGACATTGGCACAATGTTTGTGTGTGACCTGCTGTGTAACTCTGTATTATTCTCCATCTGGTGACAACGAAACATCTTTGATGGGTGGTGACTGGGATTATTGATTTAAATATAAGGATATATATTTTATACTTAGTAAGAAGTTATATTGGCCTAGGAATTTGACAGCTTTGGGGATTTCTCTGAGATATATGAAAATGTTAGACCCCACTCTCAGCCCGGGGACTCGAACCCCAGTGGGCCGCCTGGGTGACTAACGTCGGGGAGCCTCAAGCCCGCTGACCTCACTCAGCCCAGGGGACTCGAACCCCTGTAGGCTGCCTGAGAGTCAGTCCCAAGAATCCAGACCGTCAGATGCAAAATGCAAGAAGCAGGTTTATTTCACTTGCGCAAGTGGGAGACTCAGTCTCGTTCATGAGACTCAGCCCCCTGACTCCTGCCAGGCCAGGTTTTTATAGTAAGGTTTCACAGGATAATTATACATTGACATACAGCTCAACAGACAGTTCACAGACAAGATATTTGCTTACAGATCAGGGTTACAGAAGGGACAACTTCTCCATAAACTTCACACATTGCTTTGCAGTTCACAGGAGGTAAACTTTCCCACAATTTATGGATGGGATAATGGAGACTCTTCCTGTGGAATGTTAAGCCCACAGGCTTTATCTTGCATACCAAGGGATGTTTACATAACTCTTGAATTCCCTGGGTCTCTTCCTCCTGGATTTATAGTTTCTTAGTTGCTTTTCTAATTGGGGGGGGGGGCGAGCTCGTATCACCGAGTGCCTCATAAAACAAAATGTCTCACAAAAAGATCAGCCATATGTATTCGGTTATGATTACGGTACCACACGTCAATTTCCTCCTATTGAATGGGCTCTAAGATCAGTTAGCTAGGCATTGACTCCCCTCCCCTCCCCCAAATAAAAGTGCCACTACTGCACCACTGTCAAATTCTGTGGCAGTCATTGCTGTGGATATTTGGTGATGAAGCTGTTATTGAGCTATCAACTGATTTTCTGTCTTGGCTACTTGCATAATGCTTTCAAGAGCTATGGGTGCTAGCACTCAGTGGAAGTGGCTTCCAGGTCAGTTACAGTTGCATTTCTCCAAATTGAGTCTCCAAAGTATTTCCTGTCTTCAGCAATAGGATCTTAACTTCACGTTCTTGGAGAAAATCAAGGGCTGTGCATTCTTTTTTTTTTTAAAGTTTAAAATTTAATAGCATATAGATATTCAAAGTATTCCTTTGTAATGTTCTTGATCATTTTGTTGTTTATTGTGATGTTACCCTTTCAACTCTGATTTTGTTGATTTTTCTTTATTTCTTTTGGTTAACAGGGCCAACTGTCTGTCTCTCTTATTTATGTATTCAAAGTATCCATTATTGGATTCATTGAGTTTTCTGTTGTTTTCTTTTTCATTAAATTATCTCTGATATTTGTTATTTCTTCTTGTGTGGTGGGTATGGTTTTTAGTTGTTTTGACTTTCAAGATTCTTGAGTTGCAATTTCTTAAATCCTTTATTTGTTTTCCTTCTGATGTTTTAAGGTAGAGAGTGAGAGTTTTAACCTTATCTCTTAAGACTGCTTTTAAATCATCTCAGAGGTTTTGTTGGGGTGTACTGTACTTTTCCTTTAATTCCAAGAATAATTTTATTTCTTTCTTAATTTCTCCTTTGAAACATTCATCATTCAGGCATGTGTTGTGTGGTCTCCATGAACTTGTGACGTTACTAGAGTTTCTTCTGTGTTAATTTTAAGCTTTATTGAATTGTGATGTGATCGAATGCTTGGAATTGTTTAAATTATTTTGTGTTTGTTAGAGTTTGTTCTGTGCCCCAGCATGTGGTTGATTCTGGAGAAAGTTGCATGATGTGCTGAATAGAATATGAATTCTTTGATACTTGCATGGAATATTCAGTAGATGTCTGTTGGGGCCATTTGATGTATGGTGTTTTTTAATTCAGATGTCTCTGTTTATTTTCTGTACCATTTAGGTGTCTAATGGAGACAGTGGGATATTGACGTCCTCTAATATTAGTGAGGTTTGATTAATCTATGCCTTAAAGTCTTGTAGTATTTCTTTTATGAAGTTGGTTTCCCAGAGACTGGTGCATATAAATTCATGATCTTCTTAGTTAATCATTTCTTTGTTCAGAATGAAGTCATCATCTCTATCTCTTCTGATTAGTTTTAGTTTGAAGTCAATTATGTCACATAGAATAATAACTTTTGATTGTTTCTTAGTGCATTTTGCTTGGAATATTTTTTCTTCCTTTCACATTAAGGTAGTGCCTGTCCTTGAAGGTGAGATGGGTTTCTTGCAGACAACAGAAGGATGAATTTTGTTTCTTAATCATTTTGACTTGGAAGTTCAGTTCGTTGATATTTAAAGCTATTATTGCAAGACGTGGATTGGTTCCCATCATTTTTAATTCGTTTTGTGTCTTTGGTCTAACATTGTGTTTCCCCAACTGTACCTTCATTTAGCTTAGTCTTGTGTCATTCGTTTCTTCAGCTCTTTGTATTGCTTCAAGTATTCTCTGAAGGGCTGATTTTGTGGACATTAATTCTTTCAGCCAATTTATGTCACAGAACATTTTTCTTTCCCCTCAAACTATAATAGACATTATTGTGGGGTAAAGTATTCTAGCTTGGCATCTATGGTCATTTATAACTGAGACTACTTTAGTCCAGGCTCTTCTGACTTTCATAGTTTGCATTGAAAAATCGTCTCTACTTCTGGTGGGTTTTCGTTTATATGTGACTTTTTTTTTTTTTTTTTTTTAAGCTTTCAGAATTCTTTCTCTGTTCTGTACACTTAAGGTTTTTACTATGATTTGCCGTGTTGAGTTTATTTTCTGGTCCTGTCTACTTGGTGTTTTGTGTGCCTCTTCTATTTGTAGGGGACTTTGCTTCCTTTATTTGGGGAAATTTTCTTTTACAGTCTGGTTGAAGAGCTGGTCAATACTATAATCCTCAGCTTCTGCTTCTTCCTCTATGCCTATGATGTGTGGATTTCATTTTTTCATGGTGTCCATCACTTCCAGTATATTCCATTCTTTTTTTGAAAAAAGTTTATAATCTTTGTTGAGTACTCCAGTTCTTCACCTTTATCATGCTGTCATGATACTCGGCTTCACATTTCATTAATTCTATTGGTGAGGTTTCCTCCCTGTCATTTAAATTAGCTTACTGAGTAATTCACTTCCTTCTTTATTTCAGCCTGAGTTTTAAAAATATTTCTTTCTCTTTTGTGATTTCAGTGTAAAGTTTATCCCTACCTTCTTTTAGTTCTTTGGTTTGTTTGCTTGTGTGTTCTTTAAATTCATTGAATTCTTTGATTGTTTCACATTTATGATTGTTCTCTGAAGCTCTGGGTTCTGTGTTATCTCTATGGGGTTCTCATTCTAGAACTCTTTTGGAGGACTGGTGTGATGTTTGTTGAAGACATATTATGTGTGTTTTTGTTGTTATTATTTTTTTGTTGTGATCTTGGCTTATGTATTTCCTTTGTTATTTGTGATTCTGATGTGAGACTCAATCCTTCTTTTTTTGAATTGAAGTCAAATTCTGTTTGTATACTTGATGTGACTTGGTTGTATTCTTACTGGATATGTAAAGTTGGTTTTATATTTGAGGGATCAGATGGCTCTAGTTCAGCTACTCTAGAGTTCTCTCAGAGGCACAGATTAGGTGAGATCAGATGCCCTCAATCTCTCCCTTAAGGTCTGGTTCCATCTATTCAGCAGGCATTGCACAATTTGAGAAAATTGCTAGACAGAGGTTAAATCCAGGCTTTCTCAAGCAATTTTTAAAGGTCTGGGCCCTGACTAAAGGGCAGAGATGTCTAGCCTTGCAGCAGTGGGAGTGGTGGCAAATGGTACCAATGTAGAAGGAAGGACACGATGTGATTTGGAAAATTCACAGCCCTTCAGAGATAAGAGGGTTGTCCAGAGATCTTGGGGCCTAAGATTAAGACTGTGTCTGTGCCCAGGCTAGATGGAGAATGGGATGTGGGGTGAGTGAGTTTAGAGTTGTTAAGGCAGTAAGGAAATGAATTAATCGTGGGCAGGATCAGATTTACCAGGGAAGAAAGCTGCTCTGAGAATCCAAGGCATGTTGAGCGAGGGACAGTCTTTGAAGATTCTAACAAACTAGATTGAAAAACTGAGCTATTCTGAGTGTGGAATTCAGGATACATTGGGCGGATCTGACTAAGAAAGCAGTCTAGGAATCTCAGGTGCTAAGAGCAAAACCAGGCCTGTGACCAGGGCTAGAAGAACCGAGTTCTTTCCTACACTCCATTCATAGAATTGATTAGAACATCTCCGTGAATTACCACCACATATGTATACATTTGTGATGTCCAGTGAATGGAATAAAATTGAAGGGCATTTGCGGACATAAATCAAGCTCCACAGGATGATATACATGTACATTATATTGGAAGGTGGGCACTGGCGGTGATGTGGATGGGGATCTAAATGTTATCAAACTACATTGTAAGAAAATGACAGAAATTAAGTGAAAAATACCTCTATAAAAAGAAAAGAATTCGAGGGATTCGGAAGACAAATAAAATCTTACTCTTTTCTTCCAAATCCTATAAAGCTTGGTTTATGACAAGGAATTCTAACCTTAATTCCTCCATACCTTGTAAGATTTCTGTTGGTTGTAAGGCCGGGTTGCTTAGAACCTGACGGCCTGGGTCCAATAGCGCTCCTATCCCTCCCTTTGCTCTGCTTCTTATAAGTAGCCAATGAGGAAAGACGCTGAGGAAGACTGTGATACTGGACCCCAGCGACTGGAAAAAGGACACAGAACTTTGTGTTAGGAATAGAAATCTGTCAAGCTTCTGGTGCTCTGTATTTGCTAGATCTGATTAACCATGCAGCAAAAAAATTTTTTTTGCAAACATAAAGTCTGCTTTTTGAGTTTAAAATGTTCTATGATCATAGAGGGTTGGCATGTTGTAGGTCTAGAGTTAGTCTATCTTGGGCTACCTTTTCCCCACTAATATTGATTCATTGCCCACTGCCATGTCTGATCTAACCATCTCCTAAAAATATAAATCATTTTACAGTGTTCTAATAGACTGCTAGCTTCCAATAAACCACAGGCTAAGAATGTCCTTATACAGCTTCTGATTTCTCTAGCTGACATTTCTCCAGTTTGCTAAAACCAGCCTACCTCATAATCCCATCAAGCTACGTTTTTAAATGCCTTGATTTATGACATTCTTTTGTACAGTTAATATAAAAATTACATTAAAATTTTACCATATACAAAGTTGGTATTGGATACCTTAAGTCTGTGTTTCTAGCAATGGTCATTCATATTTGTATCCAGGATAAAGTCTTATTGTCCTTAAGTTGAGACCTGGAGTTTTCATCTGCAAGCGTTTCACAAGTAGAGAGGAAGCGGGAGACTAAAGGAAGTGCAGCGCTGGGCTGAGCTCATTCTTTCCCCCATGGCTTCCATCCCAACGCCACCATGTCCTGCAGTGCACAATTGTCTTTCTTCTTCTGTGAAAATTTTTTAATGAATCTTTGTGTATTTCATGGAATACATATTGGTTATGTTTAGGCCCCTCTCCCCATTTGCACCCCACCCAAGTCCATGTACTCTGCTATTATGTCTATTTATCGTCTCTCTATCATCTATCTATATCTATTTATCTATCTGTCTATCTATCATCATCATCTTTCTTTCTATGTCTCTTCAGTGAAGTCGTTGCCCCAGTTGCTCTTGCTCTGTTGTGTGGTAGGATCCACTGAAGCCTGCTCACCAAATCCTCATAGAAAACAGATTCTCCCTCACCCAGGGTCATCAGTTCCTCACCTAGGGCTGTGACATCCTTCCCACCTCCCCAGTTCCATGCTGTGATTCTCTTTGGCTTGAGTTTACATGGGATTGGTGCATGCTGACCTTCTTGGTGTGGGTTCATAGGAACAACTGCCCAGGTGTCTGGAATACTCTGGTCCTTGTAGTCATCTACTACCCCTGGCTCTTGCAATCTTTCTTTTCCCTCTTCCCCAGTGATCCCTGAACCTTTTGAGTTGCCCAGTCTCAAGAGACACCATTCCAACTGAACACCAAAGGCTAGGAAATATGATAGCAAAGAAAAACCTGTATATCAAGAATAGATTCCCTTTTTTGATGCTGTTGACTATGGGTCCTAAAGCACCTCATACAATACAATACTGCTCTTCATTACCCAATGGAAATTGACAGTAAGTCCCTCTTTCTGAAGACACTACGTACATGAGTTGTAGAGCCAAAAAGGAGAAATGAAGCTAGGAGTGATCTCAAGGCTTCATATCTTCTGGCTAACTTTCAGAGTCCTAGAAGTTGTTATCCATGCTACTCAAAGAGAAAACCAATTATTGACGTTTCCCAGCTGTGATATCTGCAAGCTATAACATCTTGGCATAGCAGGAAATTCCTACTGGTGCAATAGTGGCACAAGTATTAGGGGAATAACCATCCAAATTACATTGGATTTTTGGTCTCCTCAAAACGGAGACCCATTCCTGACACTGAGAGCAGGCAAGGAAACCTGTGGCTAGACAGGTCACAGGCCATAGGGAGGAGACTGTTGCTATTATTTTACTAAATACACAAATTATTAAACTGAGTTGAAATGACTTATTGTTAGACCCATAAAATAATGTGTCCCTCACCTCTGACCAAAGAAACTTCTTCATACAGCGGAGGGAAATTAACCACAGTCCCGCGAAATGGCCAACATGCAGAGAATTAGAGACTTACAGAGGGCTTTTTACTGATTAGGACACAGGATTCTTTGGCGCCACCTCTGCAACTCTGAAACTACATTAGGTTACCTTGATGACATGCTTGCACATTCATGCTTTCACTATTATTTTATTTCTCTTGACACAAAGTAAATGTTCTGAATGTTTGTTAGGTTCAAAAAGAATACATGGATTCAAAAGTAGAGTACGGCTTAGTAACAGAATTCAGAAAGTTAGCTGCCCTGCTGTCCTAAAATGCATACGTGGCCATGAGTGAGAACAACGTAGGTCATGAACAGAATTAGTGCAGTAGACATGCAATCATATTAACCATAGAGACCTATGGGGTTACATAATGAGGAAATATGCACAGATATTCCGCACAACAGCCTTGGTCTTGTTAAAGGTGGACTACAGGTGAAATGAATCTTGTTCAGGATGACATAAATAAAGCAGTGTATTTTCTGATATCTAAAGAGCCTGAAATGGGGTCCAGGTTGTCAAAATATGGAAAGTAGGGGCAGGAGGGACAGCTCAGGAGTGAAGAGTGCTTGCTGCTCTTGCAGATGATTGATGCTTGATTCTCAGCACTGACACTGAGTGACTCACAACTGCATGTAACTCATCTCCAAGGCATTAAATACTCTTTTATGATCCTTGGGAGCAATAGCACGCATGTGAACATTTTCAGATATACACATATACATAAATAAAAAGCTATATAAGTCGTGAATAATAAAAGAGAAAGTATGTACTTGAGGATTGAGGCATGGTGCAAAAAAGAACAGAACACAAATATAAGCAATTTTTCATATTATCAATTCCCACATATTTATTGTCATGCACATCTCAACACCGTGTGGGGCAAGGAACCTGCCGTGGCCGGCTGGCCTCAGCAGAGCACGAGTCCTCAGAGACCTGGGATGAAAGAGACAAGAGGAACACAAGGAGGGCCGACAAGACAGTCTCCTGATCAAATCGGCAAATCTTTATTCTTCTAGGGGGTATTTATAATTCTGGGGAGTCAGGCACCCATACAGGAATGTGGTGATTAACAGAGACAAAAGCCCACCATCAGGTTATGTAAATACTAAAAGGGCAGGCAGGGGCTAGATGGGGTGTGGTGGCCAAGGTTGCTAGGAGACAAATCCCTGGAAGATCCAGGAGCCAAGGCCATGCGTAGCCAAGGGCAGCTACGGGTGGGGGACCTTGTTTGCTAAACAATAAGAAACTCTAAGAGGCACTTAAGAAACTGATTAACATAATTGGTATCAACAAATGTCAGGATGTTACATTTGCAAAAGGGCAATACAGAGGTCACTTGGTCTCCGACAGGAACCAAAATTTATGACTGAAATATTTACTGTTTCAGAAATGATTTTTCTGACTACTGTTAATAGTGTGTATGCATGTGATCTGCGTGGGGATGTGTTCATGAATGCAGATGCTCAGAGGCCAGAGCATTGCTGGAGCAGGAGGTGTGGGGGTAGTGAACACCTCACACGGACTCCTGGAACTGAAACCAGGTCCTCTGAAAGAGCAGCCAGTGCACTAAACCACTGAGCCATCTCTACAGTCTCTACTCTAGAGAGCTACAGTTAAAACAACCTTTAGGAGCAAATACATTGTATCTGTGAGCCCACATATGCACTTACATATTATTTCAATGTTTCATTTTGATGAAATTTTGTGCATCTCACACAATAGGCCTTAATCATATGTATGCTCTCTTCCCCTCTGCATCAGTTCACACCCCACCGCCAGATTTGCTGCATTCTCTCAGACAGGTTAAGGCCTGTCTAGTCAATACTGTGTACACATAGAGTGAGTTCATTCACTAGTCAGATTATCTAGAGTCACTCCCTTGTAGAAGATCACCTCTCCCTCACATAGCAGTTGCCATCCATCAACAGATTTTTGGCTGAGGTTAAAGCCCCCTGACCTTTTTCCCTGTTCTGTCCTGGGTTTTCGTCTAAGTTTGTGTGGGTCTTGTATAGGCTGTCACCATTGCTGCAAGTTCATATGACCAAGTTCCCTGAATCCTGGAATGTTCTGCTTCCTTATGGTCATGCATGAATCCTGGTTCTTTACAATCTTTCCATTCCCTCTTTTGCAGTGGTCTGTGCCCTAGGTCGGTGAGGTTTAGTATCGTTCTGTCCAGGGAATTGCACTCAGCAGTCTCTTATTTTCTACATTTTGGCCAGTTGTGGCCTTCTGTGTTCATCATGCTCTATCGCATGAGGAAGCTTTCCTGGTGAGAGTTGAGAGATGCATTCGTATTCTCTTCACTCCAACTTTCACTAGGTTCTGCGAGCCTTAGATGTATAAGTTTAAGGATTTTGCTAGAAAAGGAAAACTCTTAAATGTATCACATAACAATGGAGAGGAAACACTAGTCTTGTGCTCAAAAGATTAACAATCTATAATAAAGAATTTTTCTCTACATGACACTCTTTTACTCCGTGTCTAAGTCCTAGTCCTCAAAGCCTCAAAGCCTTTTAAAAACCCTTAGCCCCTCCTGGCTTTTAGGGGAGGAGGTTTAGGATTGCCAGGACATCTGACTGATGTTTAAGGCAAGCTTCTGACCAGGAAGTAGTCCTTTTTTACAGCTGTTTGTGAATTTTTGAGTCCAGAACCTTATCTATTAAGGAAGTCCAGTGTCCTTTGTGAATTTGAGGTCTGGGGTCTTACCTGAGCTATTTGTAGGTATTTGCAGGACTTGGATTTCTGAGGAGAAGTTGTAAAAGTCGGTCTTTTCTCATGCATGTTTTGTAAACTCTGGCACCAGCTTTCTTCCCATCTTCCTGAGTTTCAAACTGTTGGGGATTTCAGTCACATCTTACATCGTTCTGCATAAACAAATATCACTTTAAACTTCTGTGAAGCACTTAATAGTCTTAGAGACATTGTTTAATAAATTTTAAGTTGTTTAGAGTACCCAAGTTTATAAGGCCTTTCAATGCATCATCAAAATATCCATATTTATAAATCTGCATATTTGGGCATGCCAAAATAAAAAAAATAAAATTAGTAATTTTGTGCACAATAGAAAAATGAAAAAGAGAAACTAAAACGACCAGTTTTGATAGAAGCAGCATATGAAGACATTGTCATAGACATACAAGGCAGAATTACGTGATATCTCAACACATGAGAAAACTTACAGACTCATGACATAATTACACGAAATCTCAAGCAACACATGAAAACAATTATTATAGACACAAATAACATAATTACACACAAAGTAAGTGATTCCGAAATGCAGTAATCAAGGACTTTGATTAGGATGGCCTAATTTAAATAGGCACTTATCTTTTAAATCCAGATGAGAGAAGAACACTTCCTCTATAATCTCTTTCTAGCAATGGGGCAGTTCTCTCTTCTGTTCTTGTAGGTGTGAGGCTGGGTTTTAGGATTTAAGTAGCCTCCATCCGGATACAGGGATTTTTCCTCAGCATGGCCTGATTTCAAACCACCTGACTCACAAAACGTTTTTAATTTGGAGGGTTTTATCTTAATGTCATAATAGCCTAGTTATTCCCATTAAATTCCTGTTCTACCCAGATGGAGCCACCACCACGGAATCACATCAAAGTTTAATCGTTCCCTTTCCTGCCTGATTCCTGTTTTACCTAAATGTGGCCAGCACCTCAGAATCACCTTGAGGTTTAATCTAGCCCCTTTCCTTCCTGATTCGAGGCCAGTGCCATCATAGAATCACATCAAGACTTTGTATGCAACCTCCTACCGGGATCAGCCCGAAGTGGCATCTACATGTCTACCCTGGGAGACCCTTCCTTTACGTGATCTGGACATCCATTCTGGATCTCTGTCTCGCCCCACCTGATGACAGCTTTCAGTCCAGAGCTCTCTGGCCTCCTGGAAGGAGACCCAGAGAGGAAATTTTTCGGGGGTGCACAGTTCTCTGTTCCAGGGACTGTGGGGGTACAGGGTCTGGGAGCCTCTATTACCAAGGAGGGGTACGGTGGCTTGACATCTCTGGGGGTCTCCAGAAATGTTATTGAAAAATCAGAGGCCAGCAGCCAAAGTCAGGTGAGGAGTGGGGGAGTTTAATCTGCTATCTGGACTGACGCACAGATCCTTTCATAAAGGCGTCAGCCCCTTGCATTGGTTTTGAGGGCTATATATACTCACCTGAGGAATGAAAGCAAATGGTAAATAGGACATACGTGGTAATTTGCGGGTAACATACTGCCGGATTGTAGCAGCTTTGGGAAACAAAACATCTATGAGAGTAACCGAGGGGGCAGAGGGATACACTCCTGTGTCTTTCCCATATCTGTCTCCTGTCTCAGAGCTTCTCTTGCTCAGAAGTTATTAATTACCATAACATTGCAAGGTCTTTTAGCAGCCATCTGAGGTGTCTTCTTATTTCCATTATACTTTCACAAACTATAATTTGGCGAAAGTATGCATGGCTTTGTAGTCCTGGACCTAGAGATGACAGTGGTTGACTCTTGCCTCTCAGAAAAAAATTTTAGGACAGAGCCCAGCGCATCTGATTACAGCCACAGGAAGCATTCGACTCCCCGAAGCAGTTTATTGCCAGACAATGTCGCTGAAGTAGCAAACGTGCTCCCCTGTCTTGAACTCCCAGGACAAGGATGGAAACAGGAAGCTCAGAATCCACACTCAGCAGTGGCTTCTGGGAATGAACTAAAGTTGTCAAGCTTTCAAGGAAGCATTTCTGTTATCTCCTGAGAACTACTTTACTTTCTCTGAGCGTCCTCCACAATGTCTTCCCTGCTGACTGGGCCAATTTCCATTCCCACCAGCAGAGTGTGAAAGTTCCCTTTTTCGCACACAGTTGTCAGCATTTGCTGTTTTTTTTCATAATGACATCAAGTATTTCTGGAGTGAGATACAATCTCAATGCACCTTTAATTTGCATTTTCCTGATGGCTAACAATGCTGGACATCGTTTCAATTGTTTATTGGCTATCTGTAATTTACTTCTGAAATTCATTTCAATATTTACTTATTCATTTGGGGTGTTTTTTCTCAGATATTGAGTGTTCTAAGTTCTCTACTGTAGATATGAATACTCT
Organism: Eospalax fontanierii; assembly: GCA_035773235.1. Classification (NCBI taxonomy): domain Eukaryota; kingdom Metazoa; phylum Chordata; class Mammalia; order Rodentia; family Spalacidae; genus Eospalax; species Eospalax fontanierii. Next base: position 3,889,558 of record CM069554.1, on the reverse strand, counting down.
TTCAGATGCATAGCTTGCTATGAATCATCCTCATTTATAAGTCGACCTCTACTCAGTTCTTTCCTTTCCTGTACAAAAGCTTTCAATTTCATAAAATCTCGTTTCTAAACAATTTATATATGTCATTTACATTTGATATTACTTTGGTGTTGTTTTGTGTTGACTGCCTGTCTATTAGCAAGAGGGTGGTATTAAAGTCAAATGTGATAATTATACTGCAGTCAATCTGTGTTTCTTTATCTCTTAGTTTCTATGAAATTTGGGTTGCTGATGGCTGATGCACATGTGTAAAATTCTACTGTCCTCTGTAGACATTGTTTTCTTAACATAAAAAAAATCTATATTTCTAGATTTTAGGGATCAGAGAGATGGCTCAAGAGTGAAGAACACTTACTGTTCTTGTAGAAGATCCAGATTCAAATCCCAGCACTCAAACAAGACAGCTAATTGTAACTCCAGTTCCAGAGGATCCCACACCCTCTTCTGTCCTCTGCAGGCATGGATGATACAGATGCACCTACCTTCATGTAGGCAGTACATGCATATACATAAAATAAAAACAATAAATTAAAAATATTTTTTGGAAAAACCTTTTTTCTTCTGATGAATTCAGGCTTGAAGTCTATTTTATTAGATATCACTATATCCACACCTGCTTACTTTTTAGTACTGTATGCTAAGCACACCTTTTAAAGTTCTTTGATTTTTAGCATATGGTTTTTTGCCAAGCATGTGTTGTTTTAAGTTTTTAAAAGAGTTGGTGTATTCTGACTGCAGAATTGACAGCATGCTAGGAAGGAGTTAATATTCAGACATATACAGGAAGTCTTGACATTTGTTTTCTAATGCCTGGTCATGTCTTAACATTCACTTATTTGCTGGGCTAATGTGGCTCGCTTAGGTTTCTTGTGTCCTCATGGAACTATTTAAGCATCTCTCTTCAATGTGTGGAGCTCCTCAAGTATGTTGTGTAGTCTTAGATTAGTGGTCATGGAAAGTTGACCTTTCTCTTTTAGTCATGAAGTACAGAATTACTGGATAGAGCTCTGCATCTGATTTCAGAGCTTGAAATAAATTATTCCTTACCCTCCTGGCATTGAGAATGTCTGCTGAGGTATCTACTCTTATTCCAATGAATTTCCCATGAGAGTCAGTTCATGCTTCTCTCTCTGTTCAATATTATTTGTTCTGTAAATTTGGTCTTAACCATAATCAGAAATGAGGAACTTCTTTTAGCGTCCTTTAGGTTCTTGTCTATGTTTCATTCATAATGCCCCTTGATTGATGGGAGAGACAAGTAGTTGACAAAGACACTCAGGAAGAAACCCCTGCACATCCTGATATCTACTCATCCAGATCTGAGTCAAAGGGGCTGGAGAGATGGATCAGCAATTAAGAACACTGATTGCTCTTGGAGAGGACCCAAGCTCATTTCCCAGAACCCACATGTGGCTCACAGCCATCTATACCTCCAGTTCGTCTTTTGGGCACCCCTGGCAATGTACACATGTATGTATGTATATAGGAAAAAATCACATATTACATAAAAGAAAACGAAATTAAAATACATTTTAAGAGATATGAGAGTGGGTGTCGTGTCGCATATGTTTAATCCCAGCACTTGGGAGGGCGAGGCACACACAGGCAGATGCAAGACGACCTGTGTGAGACTGAGGAAAGCCTGATCTTCATAGGTTATTCCAAGTCAGCTGGTTCTACAGGGAGCCCCATCTCAAAAAAAAAAAAAAAAAAAAATCTGGGTCTAATTTTTTCCTCCCTATACTTTAATATATCATTTACATTTGATATACATCTAGTCATACCACACCAAAAGTCATCAAGAACACTATACTGCTCAAATAAGTGAAGGCAGGAAATGCAGGATACAGAAGTTTATAGTTTTACATGAATTTACTGTTAGTGTTTTGTGCGCACATGCCAAGGTGCACGTGCGGAGGGTCCAAGACAACTTAAAGATATGTATCGGAAACCCCTATGGAAAATGCACAATTGGACGTTCTCAGATGGCCTATGCAGTTTGCTCCACTCTTGATACATTTGAGAGTGCTCATTTACCTGGGATTAAATGCACGCAGACACTGAACTCAGAGCCTTAACTACAGCATGTCATTTAGCAGAAAATAACAATAACAAGTTCCCCCAACATCTATACATGTTTCTCAGAATTGCACAAAAAATATTTCCCAGGAAGTGCTCATGTTATTCTGCCTGGCTGAATGTAAGTTTCTCAGCATTGTAGACACAATGTACTCCCTGAAACTGCTGCAGGAGCAGCCTTCAGGGGACATGCATGGGGTGGTGGGGAGGGGGAGAAAGCTGGGGGAAAAATGGAGTCAGTTTGGTCATTTCGCCATAAATTAGAAGTTGTGAAAGCACAGCATGGACAGCTTCTTGACTGTATCTCTGCAAAGAGCGACAGGAGTGCAGTGTAGGTACAGTGTGGCCGGGACTCTTCAGGCCTCTTAGAAAGAGCGACAAAGAGGAGCAGGCCTGGGTTCTAAGACAAACTTAATGTGCCTCCGTGGAAATTCCAGAACCTTGAAGGTTATCAGACTCTAGACTCAACACTAATTTCACCTTGGTGGCTGAGTGTCTTTCTACACCTGAGATCAGGGGACAATGACCTAGAAAATTGACTGTGTACGTGAGGGTCCCGATCAATATCTGCTTTGCAGCAATACCTGCTTTGACAGCAATTCCTGCTCTGACAGATCAAGCAAATTCTGTGAGAATTCCAGGCTCCTGGGAGTTGGGGAAGCTCTTTGCACTAATAGAAAGGCAAGGCAAGGAAATGCTCCCACAGCATTTTAATTCCTCCTGTCACTCAGGCCTCGGGGGTTGCACTAGCCAATCAGGGCTTCAGGGCGTGCTGCCCAATCAGGAGCTCTGATTGGAGACGGGAGGCGGGTTGTATCCCGCGCCATGTTCTGGGTTCCGCGTTGTCTGGTCTGAAACGTGGCTGATGACTGCGCTGGGAGTGCTGCGCGGTGAGCGCCGCTATGGAGATCTCTGCGACAGCGCGGGCGAAGCCGGAAGCCGGGCCATGGTGAGCGTGTTCCCGGCTGTCCTGACTAGAGGAGCGGCCATGGAGCTCGGGGAGCGGGCTGTGCTGGGTTCCCCCGGGCCGGGCAGGCAGCAGGACCGGCGTCCTGTGCGGTCCCGGCGCCCAGGTTCCCGGCGCCGACTGTGGCATTCCCTGCTGCAGCTGCTTCTGCCGGACACTGAGTGGGAGGCTCCGCCTGCGCGGGCAGCTTCAGTTTCTGTGTCTGTTCAGAGCGCTGATCTTGCTTTTGGTGCTGTGTGGTCTTTCTTTGAAGAAGCTCCTTTGGCCTCCCCCCTCCATCCCCCTCATTGGAACTCTCACTTCCTCTTCCCCTCTCACCCTCCTCCTGCCTCCCACCCTCCCTTCCGTGTTTCACTTTTTCTTATACTAAATGAAGCTCCCGTCCAGTACGTGGATTTTTTTGGTAAAGATTTCTTTTCCATCATGTGTATGTGTATGTATGTGTGTGCACACATGACTGGAGGGTGTCCGCAGTGGTCAGAGGACAAATGATTCCCTTGAAGGCGGAGTTAAGAATTGCTGTGAGTGACTCAAGCACTCAAGTGGCTGTTTGGACTTGAACACAGGTTATCTGTGAGAATGGTACATACTCTTAACCACTGAGCCAAATCTCCCTCTCCAGATTTTAGAGAGAAGTTTTTCTTTTCCGTAAGATCCCCATCATGTGTGGCCTCTCCTTATATTGTCCCTGTGTAGGTCAAGTTACCTGATAGACAGAAAAGTGGGAAGTGGGGATCTAGAAAGGATTGAGTTGAGATAAGAAAGACATGGAGAACCAAAACCTCTGCAATGAAGGGATCAGACTCTGGGCAGTGTTGTTGTGGAGCCCAGGCTGTTTCAGTTCTTGCTACCAGTTGAACTCTCAGTGGTCTACTAGGACTCTCTCATCTGTTGGAGTGGGAGGGAATTTGAAGAGCTTTCTGAGAATGGTGTGTTCTTTCGAGGGTGATAGTTCAGCACAGGCAGATTCTCAGAGTGGATTAAATTGAGATTGTGTGTTTGTGCATGTGCCTGTATTCATCTGAATGGAGGTATGTATGAAGGTGTTCTCATATTCTTGGAGGTCAGAGGTCAACAGTGAATGATGCCATTTTCCAGTTTCCTCAGTTTTGAATTTAGAAATTTCATTTATTATTATTACATATGCGTGTGTATATATTCTGTGTGGAGGGGTTCACATTTGCCATGACCCATGTGTGGAGTCCTGAGGACAACTTTGTGGAGTTAGTTCTCTCCTTCTACCTTTATGTGGGTTTTGTGGATTTTACTCAATTTTCCAGATTTGGCAGGAAGTGCTTTTACCCACTCAGCCATCTCAATGCCCCCACAACCTTCTTTATCAAAGCAGGCTTTTTTACTGAAGAATTAGTTTACCAATTGTCTTAGATTGTCAGCCCAGCAGGCCCCAGGCATCCTGTAGTCTCTACCTACTCTACTGGGATTGGAGGCCTGTGCACTGTGAGCAGCTTTTTACTTTTTCCTGGGGATCCAGTTACTTGTCCCTATGCTTATGTGACAAGCACTTTACAGGTGAGCCATTTTGTCATAACTAGATTAAGGTTTTATTTAGCATTTTACAGATGCGATGACCAGCTGTGAGCTTAGTATTGTGTCTTGGAATTGGATCATTAGAAGTAGAGATGTTCTTTCTTATCTTACCAACAGAAGAGTGAAGGTGCATAATTAAAGGGTCCCTGTGGGAAGAGCCATTTCCTTATGGCTTGTGGCTTTAATACAAATGGAAGCCTGGCTTATGTGGCCAGCATCTGATCAAACTTCCATCAAGGGAAGAGAGAGGAGATGCAAGGAAGCTGAATCCGTGCTTACGTTTGTCCAGGAGTGTTTTGAAGGGTGATAAGTCAAGCAAGATAGGGGTGCATTGGGAATGGTTCTGTGGGGTGACTTAATTTAATCCATTTAAAAACATTTATGTGTATGAATGCTTTCTCTGCATTTATGTATGTGCACCAAGTTTGTGCAGTTCCCATGGATGCCAGAATAGGACACTGTGTTCCCTCAAGTGGAGTTAACCACCATGTGCATGCTGGAAACTCAACCCTGGACCTCTGAAACAGCACCACGTGCTCTTAACTGCTTACCCATCTCTCCAGCCCTAGAGTTCATCTTCATGGAATGGCTGGGTAGACACCACCAGTCCAATTAGGATTAGCACTCAAATCTGCAGTCCTCCATGAGAATTCAGTTATGGTTTCTGAAGAGATCATAGACTCTTGGACAAGGTAGTCAGACAATGTTTCAGGCAGGATCAGCATGTCAGATGATTAAAAATGACACAATCATGATATTTTAACATAGCAGCGAAGGACTATGAGAGTAGTCATCAGAAAGTGAAGATGTCCAGACCCAGGACAGAGTCCAGAGATATGTTAGCATTGTCCTGAGAGCAGGTGGGCAGCCTTTGCAAGTGGAGTAAAGATGTGTTTTGTAACTTTTAGGGAACTTTAACCTTGGTCCAGGAATAGTTTCAGAGGTCTCCCTGGAGTAACAGGGTCAGGATGAATCCCTGAAGTGGGTTGTGTATTGTAAGACATGGAAAGGATAAAAGGAATCACCATATAAAATTAAAATTTATGAGATCGATACCAGAAAGGAGAGAGGGTCTTGGATATCATTACATTTTGGAGGTTTGTGATGTTGGATTTCACTTGATTCTCATCAGAGAGTAGATGGTGATCTTCCTGAGGCTCCCAGGAGTTGTGCTCTTGATCTTCTGGAGGAAGATAGATGAACCAAGGGACTAGGCAAGTTCACTCATGAGACAGGTAAAGGATTTACTGGGAGAGACAGAATACCAAAACATGGACAAAGGAACAGAAACTTCTTTAATGATGTAAGCATACAGCTCCCTTTTGGAATGTGAGGGGTCCTCAAGCTGGGAGTCTACTCAAGAGGGTCTTATACATCACTTGATCCTTTCTTTCTCCTTATTGGTCCTCCTTGGATGTCCACCCCCAGTGGGCTCTTCTTTCCTGTCACTCTCGCCCACAGTGTCTCCTGGGAACAAGTTGTTGCATCTTAAGGAAGCTGCTCTGACTTTTCCTGTCTGCCTGTGTCCCTTCTCACCCCCCTCAATGGAAATGAGCCCTGCAGCCTGATTGCCATTAGGGATTTGAACTTGACCTGATAATGTCAGGTCCAAACAGCTTCAAGTGGTCTTTTCCTGTAGGAGGCTTTTAAGTTTGTCCTGATCCTGTGGGTTAATGTAAAGCAGTGATCCCAAAAAGCTGAGGTTTGACTTGGGCCTGTGCTTATCCTGGTAGTCATTATGTTCTTGACATTCAGTCCCAGTGACAGCACTGACTATGAGCCTGTAAGAAAAAAGTTTATTTGTAGTCAAGAGAGAGCTGAAACTTCAGGAGAGGTGAGTGTCTGCTTTAGGAGTCCGAGAGACTATGTCATCCCTGTTGTCTAGTCTAATGGATCTTCCTCTGATCCTTTTAAGGCCTGCTTTTTGATTGCTGAACTATGTAAAGAGCTAACCATGCTTCCACACCTAGAAGGGCACACCTACAGTATAAGCCAAAAATACATCCTTCATCTGTTATCCTTTGAAGTGTGTTGTTAGGTGTTTTGTCACAGCAAGGAGAAAAATACCTGTGTCCTGGTGCTCTTCATACCTTAATGATGCACTTTCTCATAAATAATTGTTGTGTCTTCTTTGCTGTAGGTTTATCAGTTTTACTAATATACGTGTGCATACATAAATGTATATATACATAAATACCTACTTACATACGCATATATGGGTATATGTGTGTGTTTACAGCTCTATCCTTGAGGTCACCATGATGCTTCATCCTCCAATTCTAGAGTGCTGAGATTGTGAGTATGAGCCGCTGTGCCTGGGGTTTTTATTGACATTTTGCTGAATCAGTGTTGTGGTTGTTGGTGTTGTCTGTTGATTTCCTGTCTGTGATTTCATTTTCCAGTTGTCATTTTCCTGTGCTTTCTCCATTTTCTAATGTGAGAGGGCAAGTGACTGACATTTGCTCTCCTCATTTCTGCTAGTCCAATTCATGCTTGAATATTTTGCAAACACTGCTTACGTTAAGGCTGTCTGGGTCTGAGCTGAGTGTGTCTGCATTCTTGGCCTCTTATTCCAGAATGAAATAAATCCCCCACAGACTACAAAGTAGGGAAGAAACTACTCAAAAGGAAAGGAATGGTATAGATGAGAGAGAAATTCACCACAAGAAAGCATTAGGCCACATGAGTCAGAAAGAACTCAAGGGCCATCTATATACACACACGTAGAGAATATGTATTCATGCATATTGTAATTTTGTGTATTGAGTCCAGAATTTCATTTGTTTTGATCACATTCAAAGCCTCCCTTCCTCCGCCCTCCACACTACTCCCTTACTGATTTCATGTCTTCCATTGTTACCTATCCTTTATTTATTCATTTGATTTTGGTTGAGTTTTTTTTCTAGGAAGTAAGTGATCTCCTTAACTTTGATTCTACATCGTCAATAAGAGGTTTTTACAAAATGAATTTCTACACATTCTATACACTATATTTTCATCTTATACGGGTCCCTCCCCTATGCGCACCTTCTCCCTCCCCTCCTCGCCCCAGTCCATATATTCCGTTATACATTTTCTGCATTATTTAAAGGCCTGTGGAATGAAACTTGTGTCCCCGTGTCTCCATCCACTACGTCACTACTTTCAAAGACTGATTCTTCCCCTCCCAGCCGTTAATGGTTGCCAGTAGTTCTTCAGCTAGGGTTGGTTTTCCTATCCACTTCCCGTCTTCTATGCTGGGAATTTGTCTGGCTTAAGCTGACTTGTGAACTTGTGCAGGCTGTCACCACTGCAGTGAGATCATGTGAGAAGCTGTCTAACTGTCTGGAAAACTTTCCATGTGGTCACCTACCACTTCTGGCTCTTAGTACCTTTCACGCCTGTCTTACACAATGATCCCTGAACCTTGGGAGTCCAAAGATTGACACAGGTGTCGTATTTCAGGACAAACCTCTTGTTCTCTGCACACTGACCAGTGTGGGTCTCCATTTTAATCACAATCTGCAACATGAGAAAGCTTCACTGATGAGAACTAAGAACAATAAGTCATTAGAAATTAGTTTAGTACTATTTTTATTTAGGCAAATCATATTAGTAAGCTCACCTGAGGTAGCCACAGACTGCCTCACCTGGTATCAGTGTCAGGTATGGGCTCCATCTTGTGAAGTGGACTTCAAGTCAAACCCAAAAGTGGTTGTTTACTCACACAACACTTGTGGTACCGTTCTACCGCAGGGCATACCTGGCTAGGCCAGTTCTTGTAGCACACAGGATTCACAGCAAGTCAAGTTTATGGTCAATCCTCTCTTTTAGTAGCATGCATTGCATCTTTCAGCACTCTTAAAGCTGGTCAGTAGAGATGAAGCTTTGAAGTGAGTGCCACTTTGATTTCTCTCTGTTTGTTTCACAACATGTGTATGTAGTGTCCTCAGCAATGGGGTCTTATGATGAAGTTCTGATGGGAAACCAAGGGCAGAGGATTTGTCAGTATTATTTGAGTGTTCATGGGAACCTGGTCAGCAGGTTTAAAACAGGGAGTCTTGTATCCCTGGACAGGACTCCTATTTTAAAAGTCACTCATTGGTGGGAGAGGGAGGGAGATAATAAGAGCTACAAGTGGCGCATGACTATAACGGACAGTGTCTCACAGGCTCCTGGGGACGTGTTCATATGAGCCTGCTGCAATGATGAGAGCATGCACGAGACCCAAGAAACTGAATCAGACAGAAACCAGCATAGAAGTGGGAATGGGCAGGAGACCACAACCTTAGCAAAGAACTGTTGACAGATGATCACTGCTTGATGAAGGAGAATAGATCTTTAGTGGATTGACGCTAGATGGGATGACTAGGCTCCAGTGAATGAACTCAAATCGAAGGATATCTGGGTATAGAAAGTTAACTTGATAGGTCTTAACATATATGGCAGACTGCACAAAATCCTGAGGGCAAGCTATGGGGTTTTGCAGCTATGGTAGTGTGTCTAAATATAGTTAAACTTATAGTTAAACATATAGTATGAAATCTACAAGTATCCAATAAAAATATACCTATTAAAAAGAGGACTGGAGAGATGGCTCAGTGGTTAAGAGCATTTTTTCCCTTAAAGAGAACCTGACTTCACTTCCCAGCACATACATGGCAGCTATCAACAACTCCTAACTATAGTTTCAGGGCATCCAACAGCCTCTTCCCCCTCTGTGGGCACTGCCAGACACAGGTGCACCTGCATACATGCACACAATACGCTCATACACATAAAATAAAACAGTAAATAAAATATTAAAAAAAAAAACAGGTAGTCCATTCCTGGCATTGGACTTTTTGTTTCTAGCCTATGTGGTCTAGTAGAGGTGATATCTCCCTGTTATTCGGTAGCTCCTTTAATGTCTTTTATTATATATGTCTATAGTTCAAGAATATTCTATAGTGGCAGGTTTCCGTGTGACATTTCTTTAAAATTGTGTTTTTGAAACGGGGTCTCCCTGGAGCCCCACCTGGCCTGCAGTCATTATGTAGTCGAGGCTTCCCACAGTCTCAGAGAGATCTCCCTGTCTTTCCCCCTCCCTCAGGTGCTGTGATTAAGGGTCTGCACCAACATGCCTGGCTCTGTGACTTTCTCTGAAGTCCTCAGTGTTAGTCATCCCTCTCCTGCCTCCTCCTCCGTGCTGCCCTCCCGGCCCATCCCTTTAACGCTCCTACTCCGTGAGTCTTCTTTCTCATGGCCATGTACTCGTTTCCTGGAATCCATGGATTCTCCAGTTGAAACGTGTATGTAATGATGTAAAGCTAGTGTCCACTTATGAAAGAGAACATGGGACGTTTGTGTTTCTTGTTTTCAGTTACCTCAGTCAGGATGATTGATTCTAGTTCATCCATTTAACTGTGAGTTTCTTAATTTCTTTTTTCTTCAGAACTAAATATTCCAGGTGGAAATATTGTATACCTTCACTGTCTTTTCATCTGTTGATAGGAATCTAGATTAAGTTTTCGGGTTATTGTGAATAGAGCAGCAGTGAACATGTTTGAACAAGTATCTGCGTAGTGGGGTATGGAGTGCTTTGGATGGAGTTCCAGCAGCGTATGACTGGATCATGTGGGAGATGTACTTCAGCTTTTTGAGTAATCTTCACAGTGATTTCCATACTGGGGACAACAGTTTGCACTCACACCAACAGTGAGGAAGTGTTACTCCTTCCTCACGTCCCTGCCAGCATTTGTCCTCATTTCTGTTTTGAATCTCAGTTGTTGTGACTTGAATAAGATGAAATGTCAGAGTTGTTATAATTTGCAGTTCCTTGATGGTCAAAAATTTTGAACAAATTCTAAATATTTCTCAGTCATTAGTGTTTCATCTTTGGGAACTATCTGTTCAGTTCTTTGCCCTGATTTTTAATTCAGTTTATGGGGTTCGTTTGTTTGTTTGTTTAATTTTTTAAGTTCGTTAGCTATCATAGATATGAACCTTGTGTCAGAAATATACCTGAGAAATATTTTTTCCCATTCTGGAGGTTGCCTCTTCACTCAAAGGATGTTATCTTTTGCTCTACAGAGGCCCTTTTATTTCATGAGTTCTCATTTGTCAATTCTTGCCTTAATTTCTATGCTATATGAGTCTCTTTCAGAATGTCCTTTCCTCTGCCTATTTGTTCTGGTGTATTCTCTACTTTCTCCTCTATAACACTCAGGATATCGGGTCTTTTGTTGAATTACTTGATAGATTTGGAGTTAGGTTTGTGCATGGTGTGAGATAGGGCTCTAGTTTCATTCTTCTCTATGTAGCAATCCAGTTTGACTAGTATCATTTCTTGAACATGCTGCCTTTTCTCTAGTGTGTGTTTTGGGTCCCTGTGTCAAAAATCACTTTGGATACACCTTTTGGGACTCTGAATAGTAAAGGGACTGATCTGGGGTCTGTGTTCACAAAGGCACCAGCTTTCTATTGTTCTTTTGGAAAGGTCTTCTGGGGAAGTGAATGCCTGGTCAAGTGTTATTTTTCTCAGATCTGAGTCCATATCTGGCATAGTGCTGCAGTTCAGGTCGTTTTGTTAAGATTGAAGTGGAAGCTTTTAACTTATTTTAAGAGTGCTTGTCTTATAAGACACCATTGTCGTTTAGGAATTAGTTTGGATATACATGTACGCTATGTCATGGTCACTAAGGGTCAGGGTGCAAATATTGATGGCCAGATTTTTATTAAGTTGTAAAATATTTTTGTGTTAATTGTGTATGTGAATAACTGCATGTCATAATTGTCAGGGGAGCTGCTGTTTATTTACTGTTCTGTCTTTTGAAATTTTTGTGGCTTCCAGGGAACAGACTCAGATCACCAAGCTTGTGTACTATGTCCTTTATCTACTGAGCCATGTGGCTGGACCCTTGACACCTGAATTTTAAAGTTCGGCAATTAATTTTGTCCCTTTGTCTTTACCTTATTTTTGGAAGTCCTTGCAGTCTGTTAGGAAAAACATTACTTTGTTGTTCTTTGACTTTGAAAGTTACGAGACACTTGCTGATCCTGGCCAGTGTTTTGTTCACTACAACATTGTGTGGTGTGGTGATTCATGAACTTTACTCTAATAGTATAAAAGAAATCCTGAAATTTGGTTGCCTTGCTCCCTGCCTTCCCCATTGCAATCCTTTTCCTTCCCCTTTTCTTCCTAAAGTGGATGGTTTACTGGGTTGAATAGCAGGACTTGGATCTCTGAACTCATGTGAACCTTCTCTGACACAGCTGTGTACCACACATGTCAATGTGACTGATAGCACTGAATTCTTTTGGAAGCACATTGTCACCTTTATACTTACTTTATTTGCATATGACATCACCTAAAAAATTTGAAAAGTATGGTTTTAGGATCATTAAATATTGATTGTGTATCATTTTTGTTATTTGATTAAAATTCTACATGAGCTTGAAAGATGACTCAGAGGTTAAGAACACTGTCTACTCCTGCAGAGGACTTGGATTTGATTCCCAGCATGCACATGACTACTAACAATCATTGGTAACTTCAGATCTAGGGAATCCAGTGCCATCTGGTGACCTCCAAGGGCACTGAGCAACACGATACAGTTACCTTCAATTACATGAAAAAATTCATACTGGACAAAAACCAGATGAATGTAGACAATGTGGTAAAGCCTTTAGATGTCAACGTTACCTTCAGTTACATGAAAAATTCATACGGGAGTAAAACCTTATGAATGTAACCAATGTGGTAAAGCCTTTACATTTCCTAGTTCCTTCCTGTTACATAAACTTAGAAATCCTGGAGAAAAGCTGTATGAATGTAAGCACTGTGGTAAATCATGTATATGTAACATTCATCTTCAGTTACATGAAAAAGTTCATACTGGGGATAAACCCTATGTATGTAAATAATGTGGTAAAGCCTTTAGATGTCATAGTCTTCTTCAAAGAAATGAAAAAACACATACATGTCAACCTCATCTTCAGTTACATGAAAATATTCATACTGGAAGTAAACCATATGAATGTAAACAGTGTTGTAAAGCCTTTAGATGTTAACAGAACCTTCAAAGACATGCAAAAACACATGCTGGAGACAAACCATATGAATGTAACAATGTGGTCAGGTCTTTTCGTTTCCTAGTTCCTTACTGTTACATGAACAAATGCATACTGGAGTAAAACCATAGAATGTAAAAAATGTGGTAAAGCCCTTAGATGCCAACGTTATCTTCAAAGACATGAAAAAATTCATATTGCAGAAAAACCATATGAATGTAAACTGTATGGTATACTGAATTGTGGGCCTTGGCCAGGCAGCCTGCCATGAGGCTTGGGGAGGGAGCGCCTGTGGATGGAGCGCTCTGCCCCAGGCCAGGCGTGGCACTAGCTTTGGCCCTGAGCCAAAATGACCTGCCTAAAGGCAGAACAGGAGTGGCCACAATGTGGACCCCACCCCATTAGGCAGTTGACTAACCAAACTTATAAGACCCCTTGCATTTCAACGAATAACCGAGATTGTAGCAGCTAGCTATCCACCTCTTCCACCCAGCTTCCAGAGTTTGTGTCTTAACGCCGTGCCTCTCAACCCTATGTCTCACTCCCTTCGTGGGAGAGACCTTGTGTCCCCCTCTGCTCTGAGCAGAGGGACCCCAACATCTGGTGCCTGAAGAGGAACCCTCTGTGCCACAACCCCCATTTGTGAAACGCCCCCTCCCTGGTTGTCAGTGAATAGGCCTCTCTGTGTTCTGTGTGCTGATGGTCGTCTGAGGGTGCAAAAGCGACCCCCTCCTTCTCCCCTATTCCTGTGTTTGTCTTCCCTACCTCCATAGGAAAGACACCTCACCATATGGTCCTGAAGCCCGTGCTGGCCTTCCCTTCTTAGTTCCACCTGGTGAAATTACATGAGGACCTGACCCCCGCCCCCATTTCAGAGCCAAGGCAAGGCCATTGGCCACCCTTTCTGAGACACCTTGTGGGCAGTTGGCTGTGGGGAAGACAGGTTTTCCCATCTTTGATTTTAAACCTGCTTCTTGAGTGGCATCTGCCCAGGTGGCGCAAGCTGCCCCAGGCTGGCTCCTGCGGGCGGGGCTGAATACAGCCTGGGTCCTCTGCATAGCAGCCAGTGGTCTTAAATATCTCTCCAGCCCCTAATTTTGGTTTTCTGAACAGCTGAATAATAATTAATTGTGTAAATGCTCCATATTTTCACTATTCGTCAGTTGATAGACATCTAGGGTTGTTTCCATTTTCTGGCTATTGTCAGTAGACCAGCAGTGAACGTGGATGTGTCGGAATCTCTGTCGTAACATATAGTTATTTGAATGTGTGTCCAAGAGTGTTATGACAGGGTCATGTGTAGACCTGTTTCTAGCTCACTGAGGAATCTCCACACTGATTTCCATAGTGGCTGCAGCAGGTATGACTCTCACCGGGAGTGAATAACTTCTTCCTTTCCCCATATCTTAAATAGCATTTATCCTGATGGTTTTCTGTGTCTTCGCGTCTGTGACTGGGTAAGATGAAATCTCAGAGTCGTTCTAATTTGCTGTTCTCGGATAGTTAGGGATGATGAACATTAAAATTTTTCCATACATTTGCGTTTCATATTTTGAGCACTCTTGGTTTAGATTCTTGTCCCAAGTTTCAATGGAGTTGCTTGTGCATTGATATTTAGTTTTTTTATTTGAATATTCTAGATACTAACACTCTGTCAAATATACAGATGATAAAGGCATTTTCCATTCTCTACGTTCCCTCTTCACTTGAAATGATGGTATCCTTTGCTGTAAAGAAGTTTTCATATTTTCACAAGGTCCCATTTATCCATTGTTGTCTTAAGGCCTGTCCTATCAGAGTCCTCTTCAGAAAATCCTCTCCTGTGCCTGTGTGCTCAGTGTGTTCCTGACTTTCTCCCCTATCAGGGTCAGGATATCAGGTCTCATATTGAGGTCCTTGATCCATCTGGAGTTGAGATTTGTGATATGTGAGATAGGGAACTAGTTAACTTTTCCTTACATGGGGGTCCAGTTTACCAGAACCACTTGTTGAACATGTTGTCTTTTTTCATATATATATATATATATATATATATATATTGCCTCTTTGTCCAAAGACTGGTGCCGTGAAAGAAATGGACTTAATTGCGGGTCTTCAATTATATTTGATTTTATTATATTACTGTGCTATTTTTATTATTATAGCTCTGCAGTATAATTTAAAAACAGAGATGGCAATGCTTCTAGCTCTTCTTTCATTTTTCAGGATTATGTTGGCTATTTTCAGTGTGCGTGCATGTGTATGTGTGTGTCTGCATATATGGTTATTTTGTTGCATTTCATATGAAATTTGAGATTATTGTTTTCATTTCTGTGAAGAATTAATTTGGCTCTTATGGGGATTTTGTTGAATATGTAGATTGTTTTTAGTAGGATGGTCATTTTTCACATTATTAGTATTAGTTTCAGAAACTGACCGAAAATTCCTTTCATTTATGTTAGGAGCAATGTGCCAATCCATATCTTTCATTCAGTTAGAATAAGGCCACTCAGGAGCCATTTTAAAATACATTTTATTAGAAATAATTTTAAATTGTATTAAAATTGGAATAGCAGTAGAAATTCTCTGGCTCCATGTGTGAATCCCAGTCACTGAGATCCTTTTTGTTACTTTTACAGCTCCACCCAGGTTGTCTCCAAGTTAATCAATAAATTAAACACACTGATCTTTACTAAATCAAAGAGTATTTTTGTATCATGTGACCTTAAGAGTTGAAAATTCTAAGGGTCATGTTAAAGAAATGTCGTGCAAAAATAACCTCAAAAACACTGCAAGAGCCAATTATTGAACACAATTAAACAACTAGCTAAGAAATAATGGAAATCAGCATATTAAAAGCATGCCTATGTTAAAACTTCATTTATTTAGCTGTGTGTGTGTGTGTGTGTGTCTGTTTCTGTGTCTGTGAGTCTTTGTGTATACATACACATATGAACCTGTAACATCAAGCATGTGGAACTTAGAGGACAACTCACAGGAGTTGATTTCATTCTCCATGTGGGTTCCAGGGACTGAACCCATGCCTTCAGATTTGGTGGGAAGACTTTTGTCCTCTAAGCTTTATTGACAGCCTTTATGTAGTATTTCAACCAGTTAAGAAAGAACAGTGAGGTCTTTAATTCTGTCAGAGTTCTATAAGTTTGTAACACCAATAGCATGTTTGCACAGAGATCCTACTACTTTGAGATTTTCCCATTATACTGAGTCAGAGAATTTCCCCCAAGAACAGCAGTGTAGATAGGTGCTTTACATTGCACTACATCTCCAGTCCTTACCAAAGTCAGTCTAAGAAGTTTAGAGCTACGTGTGTTATTCCACTTCAGTGTATCACCCAAAAGACAGACATCATACGAAAACATATATGTAACTAAATGTATAGTGGCTGTATTCATAATTTAGGCAAACAAACTTTGTGGAGAAAGATTTAGAATGTTTAATTCAGATAGTCAAGAGGAAGATGACAGAAGAGGAGATAATATAACAATAACTGGAAACTACATGGTCATGAACAGGTGGAACAAGGTCATTTCTAGAATATTGGTCACTAAAATGCAACACAGAGAATTAAAAGTGACTATTACTGTCTTGGAGAAAGGAGTAAGGCTCCATTGTACAATGACATGAATCTTATCTGATAAATAAAACAGTCCACTCTTGTCTCAGCCCTCTGTACATTTTAGGAACCATGTTTATTTAAACTAAGAAGGTGGAGTGCTCTTCTGCTAGAGTGCACTTTATACCAGAACATATGCAGAGCATTTCTTTCTGGCATTAACAACGTAATGTAGCACTTACGGGAAAGATGTAGCCCAGCAGCCCCATGATGGAAGCCAAGATGGAGAAGAGCCCCATGGCTACCATTGCTTTATCCCTGGTGCTGTGGTAGAGAGGGAGGAGGGGGACTCAGACGCTGCAGAAAATCAGCAGGGTGATGGTCAGGAACTTGATGTCACTGAATGTATCAGGTCAGGAAAGTCATAGTAATGCTCACCAGGCTGAAAAAGCCCAGGTATTGCAGGACACAGAGGAAGGGAATGAGTGAGCCCTTCTTGCACCCAATCAGTCATGGCCGTATTATGAGTGAGCATCTGTGTCAATGCCACAGAGATTGAGTTGGATGAGGGTGCAGATGGAGATGATGAAGTTAGGTGCCCCTGATGCCAGCACCTGCCTCATCCTTCTTCATGGAAGACTGACCTTAAAGCCTTTGTATTCAGGTATCTGACAGTTATTAATTCATTACTCTATCAGGAATTGATGTTCATACAGTATTATCACTGCAAAAGAATAACAGTCATGTTTCTTTCCAATAAAATTGTATTCTTACTTACTGTGCAGTGGTGCACTGGTCAGCACCTCTAGCACAGTGTTAGTAGACACAGTAACATGGAGTGCTGTTGTCTCAGTCTTGTTTTCAACAATGAACTACAGCATGTAGGGCTTGTGTTAGCATTTGGCAAACACATAGTTCTATTGCGACTGATGTAGTAATGTTTTGTGACTGCTTGTTTAGAATTTATGGAGTATTTTATTTTTTTAATTTATTGAGATAATGTCCTCATTCCAGAAAACAATTTCCCTATCTAACAAATTGGAATAGAATCTGTGAATTCAGTTCAAAGAAATTGTGGCTTTGAAAATTTGTTTCTAACAATAGTATCACCTGGTATGGATGCCAATATTACTTCTCTTTCGAGATTTCATCTTGTTGTTTACCTGAGGATGTTCTGGAATTCACTAGATAACTCAGGGTCACTTCAAATTCCTGAGCACCATTTACCTGTCATAATAAAATGAATTATGTTTACCCACCCACTTCATGAAAATAAAAAATTAATATTAAAAAGAAGTTGGTGTCATACTTCCTTAAAATCTTCATTTTAAGTTCAATCTGCTTTTCTGGGTTTGTGAAGAATTATTCAAATGTACTACTGTAGCTTTTATTCATTCTCTGTATAAGTGCTTATATATCCACCCACAGATGCATATTTGCTCCTGAAGGTAGTTTTTTAAATCATCTTTTTTACTCGTGCTGGCACTGCCATTGCTAACTGTGGAGTCTCCGGAGGCGATGCACTGCATCCTTTCTGCTCTAGGGACCAGACAGAATCTCAACAGCATGGAGCAGAGAAAAATTTAGAAAGGGTGGGAGGGGTTGCTGCAGGGCAGCAGAAATCGCCCTCACTGATGAGCACCAGAGCCTCAGCCACCCGCAGGACCCCGGTCACGAGACCCCAGCTCTTCGTGCAGGGTCTCCTCTTCTTGCTGGTGGTCTTCGCCCTGTCCTGCCTTTCCTCCAACAGGAAGAGTGGCGTTTGGACTCTGGAGAACCCAGAACACATCTGGAGAAAATGACCCCTTGGTTTCGTAGGAACCCATTGAAGGCTACAACTCCGGTATACTTATACTGCTATGGCACTGGTCCTCCATCTTCAAAGATTTGCAGTGACTTGAGGTCATCAAGGACGAGGCTTCTCAAATTGTTCACCGATCTGAGCTGTAAGCCGGAAAGAACGAAGAATGCCACAGACTTTTATTTCTCACTTTTACAAGGCTTCCTAAATTCACTGGAGGAATTTTCCCAGGAAAGCAAACGATGATACTTTTAAAATTGCAAGTGGATTGGTACATTTCAATGGAAGGTTCCTGATGTCCATCTAGATGCTCTTCTTGAATTAATTTCCTTGGGATTTAATGTAGTTCTGGTTTACCAAGTACGATTCAAGACCAGCTAGAAAGGAAAACATGACTGATGAAGCAAGAAGTCCATGGAAGCCTAGAACTTGCCGCTGGGATTTCTAAACTTTAAAGGAAAGTCATATCCTCAAAGTTCTTATGCCGCAGAAGACAGAGGCTCATGCGCTCATGGATACGTATGCCATCCATTGCCAGGCTGAGGCCCCAAAACTAACACTTGTCAGAGCAATTGAACATGCTCCTGGACTGATTGCTGAAACAGGCAAATTCTATTAAAAAGCAGATCATAGTTTATCCAGTTTGGAGCCTCTATGATCTGCTAAGTGGAGAAAATGCCTTCACTTGAAAAGGGTGTCTATACAGCTTATGCTTACAGTCACCATGGTCAGATTTTGTTGGCTAGTGATAAATGTGGAGAAGTAATCAGGTCTCTTCAAGAAGCAGAAAATTGATATGCCGAGGCAGAAGCTCTGTGCAGAGTACAGGGAAACAAAAAGACCAGGTGCCACAGTCAAGCCATCTGACAGTTGTTTTGTGGGGGTGGGGGGCTTGTGAAAAACACCCCAGACAAATGCCCAAGAGAAAATGGCCGGATGAGTATGGCCCATGAGCACCAATTGATAAGGTTTCAAAGAATTGGAAACTCTAAGGAATTTGAATAGGTTCCATGCCTATATCATACTGGCAAGTAATGTTTCTCCATCCTGCCAGAGACCTTGGGATGTGAGTGTGACTATGTAAACTGTATCACACTACTTGTGTGGTGCAGGAAATGCGCAGACATGATGGCATCAGGCTGCGCCATTGTTACTATCACTGCTCTTGTCCGTTCTGATAGTGTGAGAGCGCACCAAAGGGACAGAAAATATGAAAACTGTGCCACTTGACAGGGAACACGATGACTTTCGAGTTGTGAACAAGGATGTACTGAGGAAACTGCTGTAGCTTTTAAAAGGATTAGCACTAGGCCAATGGGAGAGGAACCCTGAATCCCCAGAGCCCGGCCATCACAGGCTCCAACTTGTGAATATGCACCTTCACGTGAGAGGAGGGAGGCTCAACTGAGAATGCTACTGAAGCGTTTTTCTTCTAGAAAACAATGGTCTTAACAGATAGAAGCCAATGTAAGTGTGGTGCAGGGTGACTGTTTCATCTCAAGCTGCGCTAAGCAAGATGATTCCCTTGATTCTGGCATGCTGTACATAATAGTTATGGAGAGAAGAAATCGTACACCAAGGCTTCAGAGGTGCTGAAGTCAAACACTGTGCATCATGGTTGGAGGCCCTGCAGCCCTAGGACGCCCTGTATGAAGTTGTGAAAGTGAAACCTAGGTCTCAGTGGAAATTCCATTACTGTGAGTTGCCCTGAGTGTTGAACATATGTCAAGGTGAGCTACAGACATGGGTGAATCTCAAACTACTGAGAGACTGTGTGTCTGGCATGCAGCACACCTGGGGGAATAGGATGGCTTGAGAACATTGGAGTGCCCATGATTCTATCATAAGCCTCAGATACTGGGGATGAAAGTAATTGATTTAAGGTATTCTATGCTGGGTTTCATTGTAGCTTTGGCCCTATATTTCATTCCCACAAATTTGTTCCTTCATATTTCGATGGAAATGTTTAGTCTGCATCATTGAAGCATGTAAATTGTTTGGAAGAGATTATCTTGAATCTCAGAACAGACTTCAGAGTTCTTCACAGCATTAGAATTGTTAAAGATTCTGGAGCCAATTGAGGTTGTAATACATGCATTTTACATTATGAGATGGCCATGAACCTATGGAGGACACGTCCAACCAATCTTGAATTAAGTGTTACTGAGAGCAACCCTTCAGCTATCTATGCAGGTTCACATTCCTTACACTTGGACGTTCACAGGACATTAGCTATATACCTCAAACTGTAACTTGTAAACCCTTCCTCCACTGCATTTCTTCTTTTTAGGTGTTTGATTACAGGAGTGAAAATGGAACTAACACAAATCCTTTGCAAATTTGAGATGTCAGTCCACATACCTCTTCTTAACTGTCCTATTTTGCTTCCATTCTCCGGTTGACAGAAACCTAGAGTTACCTGGGAAAAGGGAGCCTCAACTGAAGCATTTACATAGTGCTCAGGTATTCCTCCTGAAAACTTTGAGCATCATAAGAGTCATCTCTTATTGAATTCTGAATCTATGAAAGACCTGGAAGAGGAATTGGACACGGAATAATAGAACATGGCCCTCAGTTCCCTCAGATGCTGTTAACTTAGCAAACCAACTTTCCAGAACTATCATAAGAAATGAAAGGAAATCACTCCCAAAGCTATGAACTTACAAAAAAAAAAAAAAAACACGTAAGCTTCCTTGCTGAGAAACCTACAAATTCCTTCTGCCTTGGAAAAGACAGGTCATTTTCAACTATTGCAAAAGTCTTGGCCATTTGAGAAGGTATTGTAAGAGTCTGAAATGGGAGCTCTTCCCCAAAAGAGCAGCAGGCCTCCCAGGGAGACCTTGAAATATAACCAGGCCAGAGTAGGGCTGTTCAGAGAGACTCCAGATTGCTTCTCTATCATTTTAGCCCCGCCTACTGCTTTGGCATCAAAGGTAACCCTAACCAATCAGAGCTCCCGGCCATGTGTCCAGTCAGGAGCCCCAAGTAGAGGCGGAAGGCGGGCTCTATCCCACCTCCATGTTGAAGGTTGTACCCCCCACCTTTGCCTTCATACCTGAAGGATGCAGCATGTGTGCTGCTCCAGGAGCAGGACTGCAAGGAGTTGTGCGGAGAGCATGGGGGATCCTGGAATCCCGGCCACGGTGAGCATGCGCCCAGTTTTCCCCAGATGGAAGGAGTGGCTGTGGAGCCCCTGGCGGGGGCTGTGCTAGATCCTCCCCACACTGCGGCATCCTGTGCTGTCCCAGGGACCAGGTTCCCGACATGGCCGCCTGTGGAATTTCCTGCTGCAGCTGCTTCTGCACCTGGAACTGAGGGAGGCCCGGTCTGCGCAGGCAGGTTCAGTGTTGATGACTGTCCAGAGCGTTGATAGTGCTTTTTGGTGTTGTGTGGACAAGGGTTACAGTGAATGAACATTAGCATCTAAAAGTTGTTATGTTTTGAGATGCAGAGAAAGAAAAAAAAAATGAGAGAAACAGTAAAGCCAGATCTTACAGCAGACTGAATGGCGTTCATTCAGCAAGGTGGCATAATCCTCCCACAAGAACATAAGTTGTGCAAAGGATGAAAGATTGTTGTAGATTTTATATAGGTGGAAATAAAGAGAGCATGCATCGCTCTGGAGTCTGAGTTACAGAGTCCTGGAATCGTTTCCTGGAGTTGCTTGAGCACAGCAAAGAAGCTCTTTTGGCTTTTAACAGCTAAGAACTTACAGCAGTAACATCTTGGCAGGAAGCATGAGTCGCCTGGCTTTTGGGCACTTCATCAAAGGTCGGGAACACTGGGCAAGGAAACGAAGAGGACTTGCAGCCTGGTAGGAGATAGGCTAACTGTCTAGGGAAGAGGAAGAATGGGGTAGGGGCAAAAACAGTAGCCAGTCTGGGCAGGTTCATCATCTCCATGAAGCTCCTCCCTGAATTTGGGGTAAAATGTTTCAAAATAGCCTCCAATTGTTTCAGGAAAGGGACGGCTCTTGTCCCAAGTCGGGACAATGGGGAGAGAATTGTAGAGCAGGACTGACTAGTCTTCAGAGTAGAGGAAGCCCCTTTCAGCTGCCCCTCGGCTCTGTGCGCCTCCACTCTGCAGTGTGTCCTCACTTTCCACGTTTGCTTTCTGTCCTGCTGAAATAAAGCTTGAGGGCTGCAGCTCCCTGCTGCTCTCTCCACAGTTAAGAACCAGTGTATGCTGTGATTTGATTGCTCTGGAAATTATGATACTTGTCTGTGGCACACAGTCTGTGTCCTGTAATTTCTGTTGATGTGATGTGAATGTTATGTGAGTCTCTGAGAAATGTTATACTCCCGTGGCTAACTCAGCTGACCAGGTAGGATCAGCACAAAGTACCAATCTGTGTCTACCCACTCCTGTGCCCACATGCACGTGATGCCCTCTGTACCACAGGAATGGGTTCAGGTGAGCAGAGCTCTTAGGTGAGATCTTATAAAGGTCATGCTGATTATTAGGGGAAACATGGATGTGGGCTGTGAGGAAGGCCATGGTGCAAGTGGAGGTCCAGTTAGCTGACAGAGAGAGCAGTGACGTACCCATGGGAAGTGGGGACCTGGGATATTCCTGCAAGTGCCTACATCTAGACAGGAAAGGAGTCCTTCCTAACAAGGAGTGAGTTGAG
Organism: Eospalax fontanierii; assembly: GCA_035773235.1. Lineage (NCBI taxonomy): Eukaryota > Metazoa > Chordata > Mammalia > Rodentia > Spalacidae > Eospalax > Eospalax fontanierii. Next base: position 3,866,910 of record CM069554.1, on the reverse strand, counting down.
ATAGGAAAGAAATGGGGAACCAAAACCACTGCAGAGAAGGGACCAGACTCTGGGCAGGGTTGTTGTGGAGCCCAGGCTGTTTCATTTCTCGCTACCAGTTGAACTCTTTGTGGTCTAGTGGGACTCTGACCTTAGTTGGAGTGGCAGGGAATCAAATTACCTCTTCAAAAGAGCTTTCTGAGAATGGTGTGTTCATTCCAGGGTGATAGTTCAGCACAGGCAATTCTCAGAGTGGACTGAATTGAGACTGTGTTTTTGTGTGTGTCTGTTCATCTGAATGCAGTCATGTGTGAAGGTCTCCATGTGGTTTTGGAGGCCTGAGCTCGACAGTGATTGATGCCCTTTGCCACTTTCTTCCTTATTTTTTTTAATTCAGAAATTTTATTTATTGGTATTATGTATGTGTGTACATTTCACTTCTCTGTTCCGGCTCATATTTGCCATGATGCATGTGTGGAGACTGAGAACAAGTTTGAGGAGTAGTTCTCTCCTCCCACCTTTATGTGGGTTTTGTGAATTTTACTGAATTTTCCAGGTTTTCCAGGAACGTGCTTTTACACACTGAGCCTTCTTGATGCCCCCTCGATCTTTACTGAGATAGGCTTTCTCTCTGAACAAGAAGTTCATCAATTCCCTTAGACTAGCAGCCCAGCAGGCCCCAGGCATCCTGTAGTCTCCATCTCCTCCACTGGAATTGGAGGCATGTGTGCTGTGACCAACATTTTACTTAGTCTAGGGAATCTCGTTAATTGTCCTTATTGATTGTGATGAGCACTTTACCACTGAGCCATACTCTTGACTTTACATTGATGTTTTACTTTGTGTTTTATCAGATGTGGTGAAAGGAAACCACCTGTGAGCTTTGTATTCTGTCTTGCAGTTGGGTTCATTATAGGAAGAGATGTTCTTTTCTGTCTTGCTAACAGAAGAGTGAAGGCGCCTGACTGAAGGGTCCCCATGGGAACAGCCATTTTCTTATGGATTGTGGCCTTAGTGTAAATGGAAGTCTGGGTTATGTGGCCAGCATCTCATGAAACTGCTTTGAACTGAGCAGTGAGGACATGCAAGGAAGCTGAATTTGTGTTACATTTGCCCATGAGTGCTCTGAAGACGGATAAGTGTAGCAAGATAGGGGTCCTTTGGACATTGCAATTGAGAGCATTTTAAAAATTATTTAAGAATTATTATTTTGTGTGTATGAATGTTCTCTCTGCATGTATGTAAGTGCACCAAGCATGTGCAGGCAATAACCATAGAGGCACAAGAAGACATCGAATCCGCTGGAACTGAAATTACAGATGATAGTTAGCCACCACCAGTGTGTATGCTTGCAAGTGAACTGTGGTCCTCTGAAATAGCACCAGGTCCTCATAATCACTGACCTGTCTCTTCAGCCCTAGAGTTCATTTTCATGGAATGGTTGGGACACACCGCCAGTCTCATTAAGAAGAGTCAACTCTGCAATCCTCCATGAAGGTTCAGTTGTGACATCTGAAGAGATCATAGACTCTTGGACAAGGTGGTGAGATTATGACTCAGGCAGGATATGGAATAACAAGATGTGGAGTGGTTAAAAGTGACAGTAATGGGATTTAACATGGCAGGTAAGCAGTGTGACAGTAGTGTCAGGAAGTTAAGATGCACAGACCCAGTACAGATTCCAGAAAAATGATGTGCTTTTTAATGTAAAATTAGGAGACTCTGTAGTCTCCTAAAACAAGGTTCACAGTGCCATTATACACATACATGTAACGATTAAAAAATCAACATTAACAAATACGGAAGATGCAGAGTCTCTTGCCTTGAATTTCCCCAGCAGTTGTTCAGGAAGCTTTCTAAGTGGAGCTACTGTGATTCGCTACACATGGTTAAGGATTTTTCAATGTTTTAAATGTCTTTCTGTCAGCCATGGTCCTGTGAGTAACCCTTACCCATTCTTCTGTAAGTAACTGCAGTCAATTTACTAAACTCGGCTTCGGTAGAATAATATCTTTTGAGTGTCATACTCGTGCTTTCATAGAAAGGGCACCATCTGCCCATGAAAAGGTCTGAGGTTCAATTTACAGAAGTTTTCAGTCCTTCCCCTGGTCAGACTATGGAGGGTGCCAGAACCGTCATAGGTCCCAATTATGTGTTGTATCAATAAAAATGTACATGTGACATAACTGCCAGTTATGTAAAAGGAACTTTTTTCAACACTCTAAGCATGTTGAGCAGTGGAATTCTGCCTCATCAATATGAAATCCAGTTTGATTTTGGAGTCACCTACTGGGTCTCTGGATGGCAAGGTGGACTGATCTGGAGGTGATGTTCACAAAGGCATTAGCTTTGTATTGGGTTTGTGGAAAAGTCTTCTGGGGAAGTGAAGGCCTGGCCACCTGTGGTTTCACTCTGATCATTTCTGGGATCCTGCTGCAGTTCATATCATTTTGTTAAGACTGAAATAGTAGATTCTAGCATGTTTTGAGAGTGCTTATCTTAGGGCACCATTGGTCATTAGGAATTAGTTTGTAGATGTGTATGAACTATGTCACAGTTCACTAAAGGTCAGGCTTCAAATTTTGATGATTTTTTCTAAGTTTTAAAATATTACCGTGTGCATGTGGATGTATATGGGTGTGTGCCTGCCTCAATTGTCAATGGAGCAAATTTCTCTTTTCTCTGTTTTGACCTGTTTGTTTGTTCAAGGGATCAACTTGAGGTGATCAAGCTTATGGGGCAAACCCTTGACCTAGCGAGCCATGTCCCAGGTACCTGTGACTTGACTTTTAAAGCGTGGCAATCAATTTTTGACCCTCTGTCTTTAATTTTTGGTAATGCTCAAAGTGTGTTAGACAATACATCACTTTGTTGTTCTTTGATGTGCACAGCTTTTAGACACATGCTGATCCTAGGTCAGCGTTTTATTCAGTACAAATTATCTGCTGTGGTTATTCCTGAATTTTTCTCTTAATAGTACAAAATACAGTCCTGAAATCTGGTGACCCTGCTTCCTGTCCTTCCCCATTCCAATGTTTTTCCTGCCTCTTTTCTTCCTGTGTCGGTGTTCTGCTTTATAGCATAGGCTGATTAGGACTCCTGTGCTCATATGACCTTCTGTCTCTTTCTGTGATGGAGCTGTGACATGTCATTGAGACTAAGTTGAGTTGTTTCTGAAGCACATGCCACCTCTCTCATTTGATAATACCTAAAAAATTTTAAAGTATTGTTTTAGGATCTTTAAATATTAACTGTGAGTCATATTTGTTATTTAATTAAAATTGTGATTCTGTGGCTAGAGAGTTGGCTAACTGGCAAGAATAATGTCTACTCTTGCAGGGGACCCAGGTTTTATTCCCAGCAAACACATGGTGGCTAACATTATCAGTAACTCCATTTCCCGGAAATCCAACACCCTGTGACCTTTATGTCATTGCACAACACAGGTGTACTTACTTATATGTGGGTACTATAAGACGAAATTTTAAATTGGTCGTGAGTAAAGTACTTCTTACAGTGTATACATTATTTCTTCCATAAGAACATAGAATGGGTTCATTTCTCCACTTAACAAATTGTGACAGCATATGTGAATTTATGCTAAGCAGGAAAATTATTTACTCTCAATGCCTCTTATTAGTTAGGGTCACAGGGGTGATCCTCTGGTTACCTGTGTGAGTTTTCAGTGCACTGAAAGACTTTCAGAATGAGAAAGGTTCATAAAATACCATGGGTGGTGGGTCGTTTATCCTCATGCAGTTGTAGCAAATGTTAAATTTACTCCTGTGGTCAACACTTAAACATCATGATCAGAAATTTCTAAGGACAGGCAGACTCTTGCATGCTAATTGCTTTCTGTTCTGTACATCAGGTGGTCAGACTTTCTTAAGACAGAAAGTAGACCTGCGCTATAGGAAGAGAATGGGGCAGAGAAGCAGCACATCCTGTGTCCTGTCCCAGCATTGAGAGGAGCGTCCCTCCAGTGCTCCTTCCTTTCAGAACTACTCAAAACTTGCATTAGAGCTTCTGTGTATGGAGCAAAATGTGTGCATAGCATAGGATTGTAGGACCATGTTATTCCAAGTGTGTCTGTGGAATATTTAGGATTCTGTGACAATTGAAGATGTTGACGTGAACTTCACCCAAGAAGAGTGGGCTTTGCTGGATCCTTCCCAGAAGGATCTCTACAGAGATGTGATGCTGGAAACATGCAAGAACCTCACTGCTATAGGTAAGAATATCATCTTCCTTAACTTAGTATACTGAGGAGCAAGTGTTCCTTGGAATTGATGCTCTTCTATGATTTGAAATACTGACAGGGAAGAACGTGCTGCATAAATCAGGCATGAGTCATATACGCTAAAGCTAAACTAAGTTTTCACTTATTTGCAATTCATCTCAATTTTCTCCTACTAACTTTAGGAAACTATTGTGAAGATGAGAGTATTAAAGACCATTATAAACGTTCTGGAAAAATTTCAAGGTAATTTGAAAACAGTAGAAAGTTCGTTTGGAAGAATTGTTAAAAGATTGATATTTTTTATTTATGTGCATGTGTGGGGGTGTGTTGTGTGTACATATGTCTTTCTGTCTGTCTGCCTGACATTCCATCTTTACAAACCTGTGTGCATTTGCACAAGGAAGTCAGGTGCTGGACCCTTGGAGCTGGAATTAAAAGGTTTTTGGAGTGACCTCTCATGGGTGATGTCACACAAACACTGACTGTCTCTAAGAGCAGCAAGTGCACTTAACAGCTGAACCACCTCTCCAGCCTCCCATTGAGGGTATTTTTAAGTGAGTGTTTATGAATAAAGGATAAGCACCACGTTGTTTTATTTAATCAGTATGCAATGTAACGTATATGTCAATTTAAGTATCCTATTCAATGTTTGCTGGGCATTTCACATGCAAACACTACAAGGAACTCACATTGGCACACATCACTGTGTTTATCATAACCCTGTGAGAACCATAAAGTAGAGTTATCAGTGTATTTAGTTTCCAACAATACAGATTCGACAGAAGACATAGTTTTACCTAATTTGGGAGCAGTGTGTGACATATACTTTGTAATAGTAGTAAATTGACTTTTACGAATATCCTTGTCATTTTTCCAGAATTTTCATATTTGAGACATTCTGTGAGCAAAAAGAAGATCATCAGGATGAAGGAACTTTCAATTGCAAAGCAAATGCCAATATGATCATGAAAATATCTAGTGACCTAACCCCATATGAAAACAAAGTACCTGGCAAGATTTCCACGTGTTATTCAACCTTTAACAACTGTCCTACCTCTCACTGTCAGTACCAATCATATGAGCATGAAGTCCATGGAAACAAGCCAGAGTACTCTGACACTCTCACACCCTGTCAAAGACATATGAAAACTCTCAATGTGAATGGACCTTCTGAAAATAAGACATTTTTAAATTCTTTTGATTTCCAACATTTGTTGGTAATACATCAAGAAACAGACAGTGCAGAAATCATCAATCTATGCAAAGAATCTAAAAACTCCACTAACTTTGCCACTTTACTTCACACATCTGGAAGAACTGAAACTATAAGAAAACATTATCAATGTAATATATGTGGAAAACATCTGAGTTCTTCTACTTCTCTCCGAAGTCATGAAAGAATCCATATTGACGATAAATACTATGAGTGTAAACAGTGTAGTAAAGTTTATAGATCTTTGACTTCCTTTCAGTTACATGAAAAATGTCATACTGCAGAAAAAACATATGCAAGTAAACGAAGTGGTAAAACCTTTAGATATAATACTGATGTTCAATGTCATGAAAAAGCACAGACTGGAGAGAAACCCTATGCATGTAAAGAATGCGGTAAAGCCTTTATACGGAAAAGTCACCTGCAAGTACATGAAAGCATTCATTCAGGAGAAAAGCCATATGAATGTAAGCAATGTGGTAAAGCCTTTAGATATAATTCTGTTCTTCAAAGACATAAACAAACACACACTGGAGAGAAACCCTATGCATGTAAAGAATGCGGTAAAGCCTTTATACGGAAAAATCGCCTGCAAGTACATGAAAGCTTTCATTCAGGAGTAAAGCCATATGAATGTAAGCAATGTGGTAAAGCCTTTACATGTCATAGTTATCTTCAATCACATGAAAGAATTCATACTGAAGGAAAACCATATGAATGTAAGCAATGTGGTAAAGCCTTTAGATATAGTAGTCATTTTCAACGACATAAAAAAACACACACTGGAGAGAAACCCTATGCATGTAAAGAATGTGGCAAAGCCTTTACACGGAGGAATCACCTTCAAGTACATGAAAGCATTCATGCTGGAGAGAAACCCTATGCTTGTAAAAAATGTGGTAAAGTCTTTACACGAAGGAGTAACCTTCAAGAACATGAAAACATTCATGCTGGAGAGAAACCCTATGCATGTAAAAAATGTGGCAAGGCTTTTACACAGAGGAGTCATCTTAGAGTACATGAAAGCATTCATAGTGGAGAGAAACCCTATGCATGTAAAAAATGTGGTAAAGCCTTTACACGGAGGAGTCATCTTAGAGTACATGAATACATTCATACAGGAGAAAAGCCATATGAATGTAAGCAATGTGGTAAAGCTTTTTTACATTCTGGATCCTTAAAGTTACATGAAAGCATTCATACTGGAGAAAGGCCATATGAATGTAAGCAGTGTGGTAAAGCCTTTAGACGTCACAGTCATCTTCAATCACATGAAAGAATTCATACTGGAGAAAAACCATATGAATGTAAACAGTGTGGTAAAGCTTTTTTACATTCTGGATCCTTAAAGTTCCATGAAAGCATTCATACTGGAGAAAAGCCATATGAATGTAAGCAGTGTGGTAAAGCCTTTAGACGTCACAGTTATCTTCAATCACATGAAAGAATTCATACTGGAGAAAAACCATATGAATGTAAGCAGTGTGGTAAAGCCTTTAGATATCGTACTCATCTTCGAAGCCATAAAAAAACACACACTGGAGAGAAACCCTATGCATGTAAAGAATGTGGTAAAGGCTTTACACGGAGGAGTCACCTTCAAGTACATGAATACGTTCATACAGGAGAAAAGCCATATGAATGTAAGCAATGTGGTAAAGCCTTTATATATCACAGTTATCTTCAATTACATGAAAGAATTCATACTGGAGAGAAACCCTATGTATGTAAAGAATGTGGTAAAGCCTTTACAATGAAGGGTACCCTTCAAAAACATGAAAGAAGTCATTGGAGAAAAACAATATGAATGTACAATGAAATAAAGCCTTTTCATGCAAAGTCATCATTTACATGGAAAATTTCATGCTGGAGGAAAACTATATGAATCTAAAAATGTATAAGGCCTTTACATTTTCTAGTTCCTCTCACTGCATGAAAGGACTCATACTGGAGAAAAACCGTTTGAATGTAAAAATATGGTCAAGCCTTAAAATATAAACACGTAGTGAAGAGAAACCCTGTGCATGTAAAAATGTGGTAAAGCCTTTCTGTGATCCAGTCACCTTCAAGTACATGAAAAAATTCCTGTAGACAAAGAAACACACACAGAAGAGAAACCCAAGTAAGTGAAGTGACTGTTTTATTGGGGTTTCTTAAAGGAGTATGAACAATCACAGATCCATCAGTGAATAAAACCCTTCTAGCCTAAATGCCAACTCATGGACGCTACAATCTTGCTAATTTCTACACAAATGGCATGCAGCTTGTTTAGTTGGTGAATTTCTTTTTTCACAGGTATTTAGTGGTTCTGTAATCATATGGTTTGTTCTTGGGAATTGTGTACTGAACTGGTCCTCCAGTAGCCAAAGCCTGCCAAAATATACTGGGCATTCAGCTTCACCTTCTTGATGGACTGCTGAGGCTTTGTCAAAAGGGAGGGAAGGAGAGTGTTAGCCCTCCCAACCAGCCAGTGACCTGAGTTGTACCTTTGGGAGGGAATAAAGTGTGAGTGGAAGAAGCTGGGAGGAGACTGGCCCTGTTGTACTATTTGGTGCCTGGCAGCAGCTCACGGGGTCCCCACAGAAATGTAGAATTTGCAGTATGGCCTCAGTAGGGCCTTCCCCATCTACTAATTGCTGTGTATGTAACCCAAATAAACTGGTTTCTCAAACTGTAGTTTGTTGAAATCCTCCTTTACTTTGTTGTCAGGGATCTAGAGAAAGTGCTTGTTTTTGTGTTTATGTTATGAGGGTATATGTCAACGGGATCTCTTTTGAACTCTGAGTAGTAAGTTACAGATTAATGTGTTCTAGGGAAGGATTTATTGACTCAGAAAAAAAATTCTTCGTGTTTTATGGCAGAAGAATGATGCGGACATTTTTATCAGGGATCGGTTTTCCTCTCATTGCTGTTAATAATTTGGCAATGACTTGAGTAGTTCTTCATTCTTTATCTTCTGCTGGAAAAAAAAAATAAAGAATAGAAAACTTTCAAACAAAATTCTTTCCTTACACAAATCAAAATCTCTCATTCATTAGAAAACCTATGTTTACCCGAGAGGGTAGCTTACTTGAAAATGATCTGGGTATCTCTCTGAGCTAGTCAGGGGCTCTCCAGCAGTCTGAACAGGATGGGGCCAAGACCCAAGGAGACTGGATGGGAACCAGAAATAAATCTGTCTTTAGATTTTTATTTTATGTCTATAAGTGTTTAGTGTACATGCATCCAGGTACCTACATCATGTAATATAGAGTGAATTGGATCCTCTGGAACTTAAGTTAACTCAACAATTAGTTACCACAAATGAAAGCTTGAATCTCTGCAAGAACAGAATTCTTAACTGCTGAGTTAGCTCTCAAGCCCCAACAGAAATAAATTTTAATTCAAGAATAAAAGGAAGTTCTCTTTACAGAATCCTAAACCCAGCACCACTGTTTGTGGTTCAGTGTTAAAAATGGGAATGAGAGAAGAGCATTCACGTGATGACTTCCATCAGGCCTGTGCTGGAGGTGCTGACCAGTGCTCAATTACCAGCTAAGCAATTAAAAGCAAGATTTTATTTGGAGGCCAGAAATATTAGTGGAATTATTTTTCTCTTGATTTTACTTAAATGTGAAAATTCAGGTCAATTAATGGAATAACAATCGTACATAACTGTACCAGTATTCAAGGAAAACTCCTCACCAAACTATACTTAAATCTCATTCATGAGCAAGTCATCAGTGAAATTTAATATTTGGAGATTTACTGAATCACAAATGTTTAAATACTCATGATGTGTAGATGCTCTAAAATATTCTGACAATAAAATATAGAAAAGCATTCATAAAATTATAATTTTAATAAGTGGTTGGCTAGAATACATACTTGGAGAGAAACACTAATGGAAGGATGTTGGGTATTTCTAATTTGATCCACTACATTGATCTTGATGCGACCAAGATTCCAATGTTTCTTGCGGAAATTATAACTTGCTATAGTACAGGAGAAGTTCTTCAAGTCACCTATAATATGCATTTACCTGAACTAAACAAATGAAGGAATCACTGCTCTTATCTCAGTAAGTACTTGCTCTTTGAAAGAATACCCAGGTAATTCCTTCCAGAAGTGCAACTTGGAAATAAAGGAGGTCTAGTGCTTTTTCTAGGGGATAAAAATATACTCTCAGAAATGTATCACATGAGAAAGAAAAGAAAGCATTCGTGGTCCATATAGAAGACTGTAGCGTCATAGACACTGTCTCTCTGCAGTTTTTGTTTGTTATTGGTTCATTCTGTGGCAAGTCCCGCCCTGTAACCAATAGGGGAGGAGGGAGGCGGGAGTAGGCGGGACCATCATGACCACGAGCTCGGGAGAGTAGCAGAGATTACTAAGATCCATGTGGGAAGAGAAAATGCCCCATCCCAGGCCCACCCAGACAGACAGGAACCCAGGAAGCAGCGTGCCACGCCCCCAGCCATCCAAGAATCTCGTGAGTGAAATGAACTGAGAAGCCTGAGCTCGGCGCGCAGCGGTTCCAAACTATGGGGGCCGGCTGCCAGCGAGCAAGCACGGCACGCGTCCCCAGAGACTTTATACCTTTGTAAATAAATAAATCATTCTAAATTGAAGATCACTTTTCCGTTTATCCATCTGGATTAACTAGATCCCACCCGCTAGAGCGTGGGGAGGGGATTTATACAACAAAGACTAAAAGTATTCATTGAGATTTCCCCCCTGTAACATTCTTGTACTTGGTGTGCAGTATAAGGGTCAATTTGGCTCAATGAGTCCATTGAGACACACTGTGCAGAATCTGCATCGAAGAGAAGCACTGAAGCTGGATTGTGACACTTGGCATTTCTCTCTAAACATGGAGAAATCTGTGAATTATGCCAGAAGTTAGTAAAGGTACAGTCCCCTACCCCCAATGTGGGACCAGCTCTGGCAGGCAGAGTCCTGAGTCTCACTGTACTCACAGCTGGGATTCTTGTTCTCTTTGTGAGGCAGAGACATCCTCATAGTCAAGGTCAGTAACCATGTCCTCAGCACATTCAGCTCATCTCCACACCTGTTGTCTCTGCTCCTTACTCTGCATTGGCCTTCCAAACACAGCCACCTGCTTCTTCTGTAATACAAGGTTGGAGATCTGTTTACTCTGGCTATTTCCCTTTCTTAGCTAAACTATGACTGTGATCTGGCATTTAATGATACGTGTCAGAGAAGAATAAGATAGGTGCTGCTCTCAGGGCTTCCTAAGTTCAATATCCATATCTACACACTTGTCCAACTCTTTTTGGCATGTGGATGGGGAACTTTCCAGCATGCATACTCAGAATGTGCTTACATTGTTACCATAAACATACATCCCATGTAGGGCTCACTTATGCTTCCTAAGTTCAATATCCATATCTACACACTTGTCCAACTCTTTTTGGCATGTGGATGGGGAACTTTCCAGCATGCATACTCAGAATGTGCTTACATCGTTACCATAAACATACATCCCATGTAGGGCTCACTTATTTCACTTTACATGGTCCTGGGATGTCTGAATACACTGGCCATCGTGACCATCAGTGTGGTTTTCCTAACCAGGAATCTACAAGACACATTCAATGAAGCCATCTGCATGCTTTAACATCTGGGTCACATTACTCTCTGTAGAGCAGAGGATGGACAGGGAACACAGATTTACCTTACTTCAAACCGCATATGTCCAAGTCATTACATTAGCAAGACGTCTCATCCTTTCTGTGGTGACAGAATAATTTAATGTCAAAGCATTATTTAATACATTGCTGGTAACATCATGGAAACATATGTCTCAGTGTGTGGAGATCTCTATAAAAGAATTCAGATGCTATTTGGATGACATTATTAGTCTTTTCATGGATGAACAAAGGGGTGGAACATTGGCCATGAACTCCTAGCAAGCCATATAGACGTCAGTAATAGATTAATTAGTGAGAGATCAAGGTGGGGTTTCCTTCCATTTTGTTTCCCTCAACATTTCTTAGTAGGATAGAAGCCCTGCATAAATGGTATCTCCAACTACTTTTCTTGTGTTTTAGAAAATAAATATTAATTGGAATATGTTTTAATTAGGGTGTCATTAGGTGTTCATCACTCTCCATGCACAAATGTTATTGTGAGTAGAAGGAATTGTAGAATAGGACAAGGCACTACTCTTTAAGTTGCCATGGAACCTCATCAATTTTTCATTCATTCTCAATGGTTATGGATATAGAAAGGAGAAATTTGAACAGGAGTACGATGTTCCTTGCCCTGGAATTCTAAAAGAAGGCCAGAAATGTTTCAGCAAATTTGATGCAGGTTCTTAAGGGAAACGAGAGCTCCCAGGAGTCTTTAGCACTTGGGAACTGATGTCACTTGATTTGGAGTAACTTCTACAGGAGAAGCTCTGCACTAAAACTTTTAGTGTCTGACCTCAGGATTGTATGATTTAGCAGACTTTGGCCTCCTACCAGTTCCAATATATTATCTCTGCCTAGAATTTATACAGATGAGATGTTAGTGATGTGCTGAGACACAGCCAATATAAGGGACAGTTCTACATTTACAGTTAATTTAGGTGAGATTAATACTATACCGGACGAGCCCCGGTCATGCCTGATTGTTTTCTGGAGCGGGCCAGAAGGCTGAGAATGGGCAGGCCGAAGCACCTGACGTCCCTCTGATCCTTGTGAACGCCCTCTCCTACCGCGGGGAGGGGGCTGGGGCAATCCAAGGGAAGTGGGACACTTCCTGTGCCGGATCCCCCTCGCAGTTCCCTCCTGCTGGCTGGGAGACAGAGGACCTGGTGAGGGGGTGTGCCTGCTGGTGGCTGTCGCTCTGCCACGAGAGAGAGCAACACACTGTATGCACAGAAAGAACAATCTGGAAAATAATACATAGCAATGAATCACAAGAAATTTTAGCATGCACTATTAAATAACATTTGACTAATAAACCATTTTTAATTGAATATCAATGTAAGGAACCATACATTGTTGTGTGCATGCACTCAGTCATGTTTAGAAGTGTGGTATGCATCTATCAACATGCTCGTTAGAGCACAGACAAGCTCAGATGTCATTCTTCACCTACCTTCTTTAAACAAGGATCTTTCTATTTTTCGAGAGTGTGCACCAGGTTATATGGACCAGGGCATCAAGGTATTCTGCTTTTCCGTCCTACACCATCCTAGGCATGTTGGAGTTGGCTCTGTGCTCTGCTGTGTCTGAGTTTATCTAGACTCAAGTCTCAAGTTTTCAAACACTTCTTGAACTATTAAATACTGACTCATCTCTACAGCAAATGTTTTGAGGATGTTCTTGACATTGTATTGGCCTAGAAAGTGCAGAATTTACTCTAGTGAATAAAACTGAGTGATTTTAGACACTGATAAGTGCTTTTTTGACCCAAAGGAAACGAAAGTCAATGGCAGAAAATAATTATATCCTTTATAGGAAAGAATTTTGGTAAATTTTTATACTTTTACTGCAATGTTTTCTTCATACAGATGATTTTCTTTCTAATAGCAGTCAAGGACTTATGTTTATACTCCACATATTCAAAGAATAATAACACGTAAACGTTTCCCCTTTTCTTTCAAGGAAACACTGATTGGAGTATTCAATAGAATTATGTTCAATGTCTTAGTTTTATTTTCTTTGTGTGGCCCATTTCTTCTCTGATTTTCTGAAACATGGACTTACACTTGATCTTCAGAAACAAGTTTCAATGTGAAGACTGTAGCATTAGTGAACTACTGTAAGGTATTGAACCTAGGACACATTCTGTCTATTCAGTTATAAAGTCTAGCTGGGACTGTGAGGAGACACCTCTCAGGCCAGTCTTATCTTTTTGTTACATATAAGGGAAATGGTTGTACTAACTTTGGACTAAGGTTGAGAACAGCAGCTCTTAAGCTTCAGGTTTCCCAAAAATGTGTGCTATACAAATCTGTTTACAAAAGAAACTGCTTAATTATTTAGACAGAGAACAAAGCTTGAGTATACAGAGAAGATAAAACAGGACCTGTGATATCAAAAGATACCTGAGATGCTTTGGTGGCCATCTGTAACAGTTAGTGCGGAGGTCCTACCATCAAATCTTGGGAAACAGTATCCTCATGCTCACTCACCACTGGAGATGAATGCACATCCTCAAATTAAAGTCACAATGTCCCTGCACAGTGAGGGATGGGGACAGCCTGTTTCTCTTTTAGAATTCCATCACAGTGGTGCTTCTCCACTGCTGTATTACACCTATGCTCTCCACTACCCCTCTTGAACCTTCTCTTCATGTGTGGGATTCTATGACCTAGCAGATATGGATCAGCCAAGGAAAATAATTTTGAAAGTTTGAATTTTCAACTGGGTTTTTTGTTTGTCATCATGTCTGTGTGCAGGACAGAGAGGACACCCCAGAAGCTGCTCAGTCCACACAGCAGAATGCCTCTGCAGGTGCATTCTGACAGAGAAGATCTGGGAAGTTCCAACGCTGTTGCTATTTAGTCCATGGTGGAAAGTGAAGAGAGCTGCAGACTATCACTGGACGATTGCAAGAGCAGCAGCCACAAGACTTGGCACACAGGGCAGGAAAAAGAACACATGAAGACAGGAAACACCATTTACTCTTTGTTTAGGAGCCAGTCCCGTGGGTTTCTTATTCACAATCAAAGCCTGGCTCTAGATATTTTGAAAGGACACATATGTAAGCCAATTATCTCTTAAGTGCTGGCAAACACACCACACATTATGCCAATCAGTGACAGATGTAAATATACTCTCATAAGTGTGGACACTGTCTCTCACAGGCATTTTGAGGCAAGTGAGGAACAGGTGAAAATGCACACAAAGACTTCACCCAACTCTGTGTTATGTAACTGACTGTGACAAGCTACTCATTTCACACACAGATGAGCAAACTGCAACTAACGGAAATCAGGCACAAAAGCACTTCCTGCCACCTCACAACTGGACGGGAGCTAGATTCATTGCTTTAATGCGTTATTAGTAGCCAGGTGTGTTGGTACAAACTTTATAATCAGCCCTTGGGAAACAAGCAGGTGAATGTCTGTCCCAAGACTATGAAGAATATTGCTACTACTACTGGGTACATGCTGAAACTACATAGAAAGCCACTACTGCTGAGGACATCACATGCTTGGGTAGCAGGACATGGAGAAATGATGCTGGAATCAGTTGCAAGCTCCCTCCTTACTGGCTGGCTTGCAATTTGCCAGGTGCCCGGCAGATGACGGGGGAAGAATTATCACTAGGTAGAAATCCTGTGGGCTCCAGTATCAGGAAGACAGGTAGAATATGCCTCCTGGTGAAACACTGGCACAACTACTGTCCAAGTATAACACACAGCTTTCAGATTGGGATGACAGCACACTCTACAGGAGACAATATGTGTCTGACATTATAAGCAAAGAAGAGTACTTAGTCGAGAAGTGGATGGGATGTGCCTCACAAATTCCTTTTTCTACATTTCACTTCATGCCTGCAGCTCACTGCTACTGTCAGCTACACTCTGTCATGGATAGTTTTACTCCAGTATGTCTTCTCTCATGTAAATACAGATGGGTCTTACATCTAAAGACATTACCACATTCTTTACATCTATAGGGTTTCTCTCTAGTGTGGGTTTTTTCATGGCTCCAAAGATGACTCTCACTGCTAAAGGGTTTACCACATTCTTCACATCCATAGGGTTTCTCTCCAGTATGATTTCTTTCATGTTCTTGCACATGACTGTATTGTGTAAAGGCTTTGCCACATTCTTTACACACATAGGGTTTCTTTCCAGTATGAATTCTTTTATGTACTTGAAGGTTATGTGTATCATGAAAGCTTTTCATCATTGTTTACATTCATGTGGTTTTTCCCTAGCATGAATTTTTTTCATGTACATGAAGGTGACTGTACCGTGTAAAAGATTTACCACATTCTTTACATGCATAGAATTTTTCAACACTGAATTCTTTCATGTCCTTGGAAGAAAGTGGAAGGACTCAGACGTTTCCCACATATATTACACTGATAATGCTTTTGTACAGTTTGAGTTCCTCCTGATGTGTGAAGTGAATTGCCGTAAGCAGAGGCCTTTCTAGATTCTTTGTACTGATGGAGGTTTTTTGCACTATTTGTTTCTTGATGTATTACCAACAGACGTTGGAAATCAAAATAAATTAAAAATGTCTTATTTTCGAAAGGTCCATTCGCAGTGTGAGGTCTCAAATATCGTTGTGAGGGAGTTAGAGTTCTCGGGCTGTTTCCATATTCCTCACACTCCTATGGCTTGTACTGAGTGTGCCTGGCAAGATGGTTATTGAAGGGTGAATGACACAGGGAAACCTTTCCACACACATTGATTTCACATGCTGTTAGGTCACTAGAAATTTCCATGATCATTTTCATGATGTTTATTCTCACAGAATGACTCAAACGTGGAACTTCAATAAAAATGACAAGTACATTAGTAAGAGTCAATTTGATAGTATTACAAAGTGCAGACCACATAGTGTTCCCAAAATTAGGTAACATATATGTCTTCTACAAAATCTGAATGACTGGAAACTAAATAGATTGATATTCTACTCCACAGTTGCTACAGGGCTATGAGAAGAAGAGTGACATGTGTTAACCTGAGTTCCTAGTGCTGTCTGCATGTTAAATACCCTGCACACACTGAATAGGATTCTTAAACATAGATACATGAGATATTTCCTAATGATAAAAAAGTTGTGCTTATTGCTTCCTAATTCACAAATGCTCACATAAGAATAATTTTAATGGGAGGCTGGAAAGGTGGCTCTGCTGTGAAGCACATCTGCTGCTCTTCCAGAGGACCAGCATTTGGTTGCCAGCATCCAAAAAAAGATAGCTTACAACCACTTGTAATTCCAGCTCTTAGTCCACCAAATTCTTCTGACCTTCTTATGCAAATGCACATAGGTTGTCAAAGAGAGACAGACAGACACACACACACACACACACAGAGAAATAACAAAATCAATACAAATCCTTGAAAAAGTCCTTCAAAGAAAAATTCCATCTACTGTTCACAAATTACCTTACATTTTGTCCAGAACTTTTAAAATGGTGTCTAATATTTGCATTTTCAAAACTTTTCCAAAGATATAGCTGAGTAAAAATTTGATCAATCACAAATTACTTAAAACTACTTTATAGCTTTAGTATATATAAACCATGTCGGATTTATGCACCACATTTTCGCATTTCAATATTCCAATGCACAGAGGAGCATCAATTCTAAGAAATACTTGTTGCCCAATAAGATGATATTCTTACCTATAGCAGTAAGGTTCCAGCAGGTTTCCAGCATCACATCTCTGTAGAGAGTCTTCTGAGAAGGATCCAGCAAGGCCGATTCTTCTTGGGTGAAGTTCACAGCAACATCCTCACATGTCACAGAATCCTAAATAGTCCACAGATTCAATCAGTATCATGTTCATACAATCCTGTGCTATTGACATATTTTGATCCGTACACAGAAGTTCTAGTGCTTTGCGTAGACTGAAAGGAAATAGAGCTGGAGGGACACTCCTCTCACTACTGGGCACAGGACACAGGATGTGCCTTGGCTCTGTCCTCATTCTCTTTCTACAGCACAGGTCTACTTCATGTCTGATGAAAGTCTGACAACCTGAGGTACAGAATAGAGGACAATTAGCATGCAAGAGTCTGCTTGTCCTGAGAAATTCCTGCTCTTGATGTTTAAGTTTTGATGGTGTGGGAATAGATAACATTTGGTACTGAGAGCATGAACAGAAATGATACATGACCTTCCATGCAGGACTTGATCAAACTCTGTGATGCACTATGAATGGTTCTCATTCTGAAAGTCTATTATTCGACTCAAACTCACAGAGATAACTAGTAGATTGACACTGTGCCCCCAAATGATAACAGATGTTGAGTGTAATGAGAATATCTGGATGTCATAAATTCACAAATACTGTCACCATGTGTGTTAAATGGGCAAATGACCCATTCTCTGTGTTTACAGCAGAAACAATTTATATGCTGTAAGTTTACTTAGTGAAGCACAAATAAAAATACTATTGATTATGTTTATTTTATGTGTGAGTGTATTGCCTGCATGTATGCCAGTGTTGGTCTCTTCTGCAATGCCCTCAGAGAGAGTGTTGGATTTCCTGGAACTGGAGTTACCTATGATTGTTGGACACCATGTGGGTGCTGGGAATTGAACAAGGGTACGCTACAAGAATAATCAGTACTCTTAACCACTGAGCCATCTCTCCATATCACCAAGCAGAATTTTAATCAAAGAACAAATATGACACACAAACAATATTTAAAGATCCTACCTCAGTACTTTCTGAAATTTTTTACATAATGTCATATCTGAAGAAAGTAAATATAAAGGAACTGAATGCAGTCAGTCATGGTGACATGTTGGTAGAGTCACAGCTGCATCAGAGAATGAGACAGAAGTTCACATGACTCAGGACTCCAGGTCAGCCTGTACAACACAGCAAACACCTATCTGAGAAAGAAAAGAGGGAGGACAAAGGGATAGGAGCAGAAAAGGGCGGGAAGGGTTAACAAAATTCATGATTTCATTTTATGCTATTAAGGGAAACATCCATGAATCACCACAACAGACAATTTTGTACTGAAGAAAAAACTGACTAGGCTCCACAAGAGTCTAGCATCTTTCAAAGTCAAAGTACAACACAGTGATTTTTCGATAACGGATTTCAAAGACTTCCAAAACCAAAGTAAATACAAAGAGTCAAAATTAATGGCCACATTTTGAAAATCAGGTCACAGAGTTGTCCTGAGAATTCTCCAGCATGAGACATGGGGTTTGGACCCGCCCCTATAATTCTGATTTCATGAAAGGAAACCAGGAACTCCCTTCCAATCAGAAGAATTAGTGCTTTACTTACAAAGGATTGCTCACCAGGGAGAGGCATCCCATAAAGAGGAGAGTCCAGCATAATGAGCAGAAGAATTACATCCCGACCTCCAAACTACAGCATGGCTCCTCAGCATTTCCTGCTTCCTCTTTTTCCACTGCCCACCTACTCATGTCCCTGATTGATTGGAGAGAGGTCAAATCTATTGGTTTTCTTCCTGTCAATATAATCCTGCAGGCTGGTCTTCCGCTGATGGGAAGAATAGCTATATTTCGATCTAGTCATCTCCAGCCAGTGTTCAGCCATCCAAACAGAAAGAAATTCCAGCTACATTCACTCTACGAGGGTCCAAAGAGCTGCCTCAGTAGGTAAAGGACTTGTCACACAAATGTGATGATCTGAATTTGTTCCCAGAACCCACAAAAAACAGAAAACAGAGTACAAGAAAGAAAAAATTATTCCCCAGAATTGTGACATGAACAAGATCATATATATATACATACAAATTATAGACACAATTATATTTTAGAACTGTGGGTCATCATCATTTACAACCTGATCCTTAGTGACCCATGACATAATTCAAATCTACTTCCGAATATATCCTTACAAACAATGGTGACCTATAAAATAAATGCTACTAAAATAAGTTCCCATCTCCAATATCAGTCTTAACAAAATATCATGTATTGCAGCAGCAGTATGTCAGATACGGACACTGATCAGAAAGAAATCACAGATGGCCAGGTCTTCGCTCCCCCCAAGTCTTTTCCACAAAATCACTACAAACCTACTGCCTTTGTGAACGTCACCTCCAGATCAGTTTACCTTACCCTGTAGGTGAATCCAAAATGAAACTGGGTTTCACTTTCATGAGGCAGAAATCCATTGTGCTAAATGCGATGCCATGGTTTGGAGTGTTGAGAAAAGTTTATTTCACATAACTGGCAGTTATATCACACACACACACATGCCTTTTTCATTAGCTGTACACATAATTGGGACCTTTGATAAGCCTGCATCCTCCATACCCTGATCTAGGGGAAGGACGTAAAATCTGTATAAATTTTGACCTTTTCATAGTCAGGTGGTACCAGGTCTATTCATACCAGAGAAAGACCCTCACAAGAAACGAATCTACCACAGTCTAGTTTAGTGGGTTTACTGCAGAAGAATGGGTGTGTCCTGACCAGACCAAGGCTGACAGAAAAAAAAAAAGCTGTATCATTGAAAACCTTCCACAGAAGGAGTAATGGCTCACAAAATGACTCCATCTAAAAAGGCTCCTGAAGAAATACTGTGAAACTTCATTGTCAGAGAGTCAGCATCTTAAGCATTTATTAGTGTTTATATGTTAATCTTTAAATATATATATAATGTTGGTGAGGGCACTGTGAACATTGCTTCAGAAGATTACTGAGCATCTAATGTTGCATTAAAAAGTGCATAATTTTTCTTTATGAGTATGTACATGACTCCGAGTGAATGCCTTGTGTATTTAGTTCCCTCAGAGACCAGAAGACCATGTGAGATTCTATGGAATGGAAGTGACAAGGAGCTGTGAGACCTAGACATGGTTCCTGGAACCTGAACTCCGATTCTCTAGATGAGAAGCAAGTGCTCTCAACTGCAGAGCCATCTCTCCAGCCTCCTAAGTATATTTTTTTTAAGAATTATAAACCTCTCTATTCCCTTCATGAGAAAATACTAATACAGAAGAAATATCTACGGAACACTTCAACCATGCTTCAGGCCTTGAAGATCTTTGTTGTTGTTCACTTTTCTGACAGAGCCTCTGAGCCCCTCTTTGCATCCATCTATGCTCTGTGACTTCTAACACAAAGAGAAAAGGGGGAACAGGGGAGACACTTGTTCAGCCTGGCCTACAAGCAATCTACAAATTCGGTCTTATCTCCATGAAAATTCCAAACCAATTAATGTCCTAATAGCCAGAATCTTATAAAGGCAAAAGTATGGAATCCACTGGAATTACCAGGCACAGGAAATGACTTTCTGAACAAGACTCCTATGGCACAGGCATTAAGTCCACAGTTGACAACCTGTACCTCATGACACAAATATATTTCTACATAGCAAAAGACTCTATCATTCAAGTGAACAGGCACAGTCCAGAATGGTCAAGACTCTTTAATAGGTATATGTCTGACTCAGGGTTCATATCTAGAATATTTAAAGAACCTCAAAATCTAAACATAAAAAAAGAACAAACAATCGGATCGAAACTTGAGGGAAAGAATTGAACCAATGGTTCCCAAAGATGAAACACAAATGACTGAGAAATACTGAGACATTGTTCAACATCTTGACCCCTCAGGGAAATGCAATTTAAAACAACTACACGTTTCTTCGCACTCCAATTATAATAGCTAAGATCCAAAACAAATGAAGACAAATACTGGCATGGAGGTGGGGAAAGGGTGACACTTATTCACAGCTGCTGGGAGCACAAAATGGTGCAGCCAACTAGAGAAATCATTGAGAAGATTCCTCAGAAAGGGAAAAATACAACTCCCATGGGATCCAATCATATCATGCTTGAGACTATACCCAGCAATTTTATATCCCGCTATAGAGATCCCTGCTCAACCACGTTCACCGCTGCACCATTCATACAAGTCAGGAAATGGAAACAATCTTGATATGTATACACTGATGAGAAGACAGTGAAAATATGGGACATTTGTATCAGATGGTGACTAAAAGAGAGACCCACAACTGACCAATGGCAGAGTGTAAGAGACTGCAGACTGCTTATCCCAGAATAGTCCACTTGTATTAAAGTTTGGCCTCCCAAGGCTCAGGGATCATTTTGCAAGACAGACCTGGATGGTTCTCAGAGTCAGAGGTGGTAGAGGACCACACAGAATGTTTTCCAGACAGCTGGGCAACTACCCATCTGATCTCACAGCAGTGATGACGCATGCACAAGTCCCCACGTAGGCTTAACTGACAAAAACCCAGCATAGAAGAACGGAAGTGCATAGGAAACCCCTTATCTAGCTGAGGAAGCTTGGCAAGCATTAGCTGCTGAGAGGGGAAGAATCAGTCTTTTCCAAGTAGTGACTCCGGGTGCCTAAACCCGCCTTCAGAGGACGGACACGTGGGGACACAAGTTTGACTGTGTAGGCCTTTAAACTTGGAAAAATATATATATACTGGACTGTGTGAAATTGAGCACAGTGAGGGGGAGGAGCACAGAGGGGAAAGGGCCGAAATATGAACCAAATATACTGTAAGAATTTGAGAAATTCAGTTGTGAAAAGTTTTTATTAATGATTTATAATCAAAGTATATCACTTTTTTCTTTAATAAAAAATAAAAATTAAATGAATACGTAAAGGAAAGGTAATAACATGATATTGAGAAGGGATCAGAGTGGAATGTATGGAGGTCTGTGGGATAATGAATGTGATCAAAAAGACATTTGATCAAAAAAGCATGAACTTCTGGAATCAATAAACATTATACATGTCCATTGCGACTCATATGGCCTCCTGCTTTCTTACACTGAATTTCTTACTCATCTGTTCCTTAATGACCAAATAGTTTCCTCCCTATGTTGCAGTCTGTGTGGAATTTATTTTATTCTGGAATAAGAGGCCAAGATCTCAAATACACTTAGCTTAGGCCCGGATGGCCCTAAGATAAGCTGTGCTGGAAAGAAAATTCAAGCATGAATGGGAATGGCAGAAACGAAGAGAGCAAATGTCAGTCACTTGACCTTCCACATTAGAAAATGGAGAAAAGCACAGGAAATGACAACTGGAAAGTAAAATTACAGACAGGAACTCAATAGACAACACCAATCGCCAGAACACTGGTTCTTTGGAAAAGGTCAATAAGAACCCCAGGGAACATCGGCTCCTACTTGGAATCTCAGCACTCTGTAAATGGAGGAAGGAGCATCACAATGACCTCAAAGACAAAATGCAAATACATACATACATACATCTATATGAATGTATATTTATAAAACTAATAAACCTACAACCAAGAAGTCACAAAATTTAATCCCAGAGGGTGCATCATTAAAATGGATTTTAAAAGTATCAGGTCATAGGTGTCCTGCCCTTTGCTGTCACCAAACAGTTGATAAGAAACTGGAGGGCATAACAGATAATGGACATATTTTTATTTATAGTGTGTGAAGAGATAATCCATCTGGGTGGGGAAGAATGACTAGCTGTCTACACAGCTGAGCAATCAGGAAGCAGGCCTTAAGAGGAGCAGTGGAAGGTTCATTTGATTAGACCACCGGGATGACACAGTCCCTGGACCTCCTGAAGCAGGCACTCACTTTTCCTGCAGTTTTAGCTCTCTCTGACCATGCATAAACTCATTTCTTACAGACTCATTATCAATGCTGCCACTGGGATAGACTGTGATGTTCATAACAGCTCACAGAATAAGCGTAATCCCAAGTCTAACCATAGCTTTTTGGGGTATAATTCCTTCACTTTAACCCAGGGGATTGGGTCATTTTCTGCCCAGGTCTGCACTTGCCATAGGGAAATCAGTATTCTACCAGCTAACTGGACTAACAAATGCACAGTGACCTTCATCACACCCAACATCCAGCTTTGCCTTAATAATCAGTATGCCCTTTGTAAGATCTGATCTAAGAACTCTGCTGACCTGATACCATTCCTATGGTACAAGGGGCATCATGTAATGTGGGCATAGGGTGGGTGGACACTTGCATTTATCCTTTACTGTCAGCCAAGATAGTCATTGGAGTATAGCCTATCTCAGGCACCCACACATTCCTTAATGACCAAGGACACAAAAGACCACTGTGCCTCTGCTACATGTAACAATAAAAGGAAGATATCACAACAGTGGTCAGGAGGTGAGAACAAGGCTGACACAATTTCCTTCAGGAATGACGTTTGTGAGGAGAAAGGGCTTTGGGAACGTGATCAGATGGTGTGAGAAAGTATATTAGATTGAAAATATACAATATATGGACATGATGGGGCCTTAAGGAGAAGGAAAGGCTTCCCATCAAAACCCGGAGAGTGGACTGGCCAGATGGCTCAGTGGTTACTCAGGACATGAGTTTGATTCCCACCCGTCACATGAAGCTACTCACAGTAACTCCAGCTCCAAGGGGACCTCTTATCCTCTGACCACCATGAACACATACATTCATGAGTGCACATACACATACACATGCATGTATAAAAAACCTTCAAAAAAACCCCACAACACGGACAGAACCTTCACTTAGAATAAGAATAATTTGTTTAAGAGAGAGAAAAAGCCAATGAAAGGGATGGTGGTGGGTGACCAGAGGAGCCTCTTCAAGGAAAGTCTATACAACAATCCCCAGAGGACATTCACAGAAAAATCCCAGCAATCACAACAACAAAAGAAATACCAGACACTTAGTTTTACATCACGTGATTTACCACATCACAGCTTACAGGACATAGAGCATGCAGCAGCCAAATATCATAATTTAAGAGCTACCAAGTCACAGCACAGACTGCTTCTTAACTCTGTCCAGAGAGAGCAGCAGGGAGCTGCAGCAGTCAAGGTTTATTTCAGCAGGAGAGAAAGCAAAAGTAGAAAGTAAGGACACACTGCAGAGAGGAAGCGCACAGAGCCGAGGGGTAGCTGCAAGGGGCTTTCACCATTGTGCAGACTAGTCAGCTCTGCTCCACATTTCTCCTCCCCTTTCCCAGCCCTGGGTTCGAAGTGGTCCCTTTCCTGGAAGTGTCAGAGGCTTAGTTTAAACAACATTGTATCTAAAATACTGCGTTAAATTGGATGCGAGAACATAGAGGGAGTTGTCTTCTTCCACAGACAGATAACCTTAGTAGGGGAAACCCAAAAGGTGTCTGCACTGGCTGCTGTTTCCCTCCGCACTGTCTTCCTCTTCCCTAGACAGCTTGTCTATCTCCTCCTCAGCCCCAAGCCCTCTTAGTTTCCTTCCACCACAAACAGCTGCAGAGGAAACATTTTACCCAGAAGCACACAGGATGCAAGGCCAAAGCCGGCACAGACCGGCAGGAACCAGCGCAGCCCCCTCCAGGACCACTCCTCCTGTCCTGGGTCAGCGAACTCCGCACTCACCACGGCTCGGGTTCCATGTTCACCCGCGGTCTCGAAACAGCTCCCTGCAGCGTCTCTCACCACGGAGTACTCTAAGGTGCATGGTTCACCCTGGAGCCAAACCAGCAGGGTAGAAGCCGCAACATGGAGCTGAATGGATTCCCCCCCCCCCCCATCTCCAGTCTGTGTTCATGAATGAGCAGAATGGCCAGGAGCCCTGATTGGTTAGGGTCATCCATGATGTCTGAGGGGCTAAAATGATGCAGAAGTAAATCTCTTCCTAGCCCTGGCTTCCTCTCCAACTTCAGACTGGCTTCCAAGCTCTGCTCCTGGCCTGGCACAGCAGCTACTGCAGTATTGATCAACTCAATAGACACTTCCTCTTCATCGTCTCTGGCTGGCATAGAATCGCTCAGTCAATTACACATTAAGTGTCCAATGTCATTGTCCTCTCACGTCAGATGTAGAAAATCTTCCAGCTCTCTATAGGTGACATTAATGTCGAGCCTAGTGTCTGCTGCCCTCCAGGGATCTGCATTTTCCACTCAGGCTCATTTAGGATTGTGTCAGAACCCGGGCCTGCTCTTTAAGAAGCTGGTCTTTCTAAGATGCCACATCTTACAGACTGAAGAAACCAGGACCTTTTGTCCCCACAACTCCACAACTTCTGCTGATTTCCTGAGACACAGTTAAGAAGCTGACTGAGCTGTGCATTCACAACTTCTAATTTATGGGTAAAACAGCCCATCTGACTCCATGTTGCTCCCTCCCCTCTGCCCTGCCATGCAGGTCTCAAGCAGGTCTCATGCAGGATGAAGCTGCTGGGGTTTCAGGAAGTACATTGTTTTACAAGACAACACATTCAACCAGGCAGAGCACCGACTACAGCTCCAGGGAATCAATGTTCCTGCAGCCCTAAAAAACTGGTTTTTCTTATGTAAAAGTTCAAATTCTTTTATTAGCTAAAAATGTCCTTGTTAGATGACCTTCCAATGTTGTTGTGTGACTATGGGACCGTTATAGTAACGGGACCACTGGGAAAAGACCACCCAGTCAGATTTCAAATTGGTAAAATTTATTAGCCGTAGTGACTACATCCCAAGTTTGAGAATTTTGAATGCAGTAACTGACGGGGATGGGGGTGAGGGGTGGGGATGAGGATCCTGTTTCTAAAATCAAAAACCCTCAGTCACCACAAGGTATTTGCAGTCAGGCAAATACTTTATGGGACCTGGTTAAACTGTACAGGTAAGATTTTTCAGGTATCTTAGATAAACATGGTGTTGCGCTAACAGCCATGCTAGTTCCTGTTGAGCAGAGAAAGATTTGTAGATACAGCATCTGGGCTGGGCCACTGTGAGTAGCTATTTCTCAGAATAGAGCCCTTAGGGGAGAGAGAGGAGAGATTTACTAGGTCAAGCCAGCCTATTCAAGAATGCAAAATCGAGGAGGGAAGAAGTTGGAGTCACTCACACCCACAGGCCCTGCCTCTTTGACAGTGCACCTGTGCTTACTGACTTCGCCCTGGTGTAATATAATTGTGGATTTAAGCTGTATAAGCCCTGCTCTGCCTCTCCTCAGGATCAGAAGTTCTGTTGGAATTGAACCTGCTGTCCCCCAGAGTCAATTAGTGATTAAAGTCTCTTTGCTTGTCTGTTCCTATGAATACTGCTACTAATGCTGCTGCTGCTGCTACTGCTAAAAACCCTATGGAAACCAACTTTGGTCTTATTTAGTTGACAGGGTAGAGGACGTTATCAGCTATACGACGTCAATCCACAACTAAATTTAGGAACACAGTGACAACAGCTGAAGTAGAGAACAGTGGAGGATCGCTGCTGGCTGCATTGCTTCCCATGGCTTGTTCGGCTGTCTTTATACATAGCCCAGTATCTACGTCTCAAGATGGTACTGTCCACAGTGGACTGGGGCCTTCCACACGAATTAGCAATTAATAGTATGCCACATATAGAGAATTCTTTCCTTGAGGGTCCCTCTTCCCGCATAACTCTAGGTTTGTGTCCATAGACTGGAAAGAAAGATAACAGGTGAGAAGATGTGTGTAAACTGACATTTCAAAATTTGCAAAGTTACATTTCTCATTGCTGTGATCAAAATCTGACCATAAGGAATACAGTGGAGGAAGGGGTTCCTGCAGTACAGTTAGAGGGACGTAGCTGTTATCCTGTGGAAGTCCAGTGTTAAGAATACAAAGCAGTAGCTTTCACATTCTGTGTATGATCAGGAACAGAGAGAGGACAGGAATTGTCAACCAGCAGAAGAACCTCAAGGCTTATTTTCTCAGGAGCACGAATCCTCAAGGTCATCTTCATTCAAGGGTTGCTTCACTTCAAGGTCAGCTCTCTTCCAAGGACCTAGTTTCAAACACATGAGTTTAAGGAAACATTTTTCATTCAAGCCACAACCTTCTGAATGTGGCCTGCATAGGTTCATGCCTGCCCCATAATTTACAATGCATGTGTGACTCCTTCAAAGGGCTTCAATAATTCAAACACTGTTCAGAAGCCTCAAGTCTCTTCTGAGAGTCAAAATAACCTCTTCAAAACAAGTTGCATGCTTCAGTGACACAAACTAAACATTTCCTTTCCAAATTAAAGAACAAGGTCATTGGAAAGAATTATATGGCCAATGCTAAATGAACTCAAGTTCTTTTCCTTCATTATCTGAGATTATGATGGAATCGTCTGCATTCCACTGCTCTCAGGAAAGCCTACCCACACCAGTTCTGCCACATGCAGTACACATAGCCTCTCAATTGTGTGAGAGTCACCTCACGCGTGTGACTCACCTTGGCATATGTTCCACAGTCATGGCATCTCCAAACACTGAAATCAGTAACACAGGCTCCCACTCAGCAAGGCTAACAGGGATACAGCGGATATGGAGGATGTAGTCTGCCAACAGCAGAGAAGAACACTCCGTCCCAGATACAGCACCACGTCCCGTTATTACCCACCAAGTAGCTGATGTCAACTTGATTATACATAGTACGAGTCTCACTGAGGAAAGGGCAGCACGTGGTCATTGTTGGAATGAAAGTTTCTGTTCAGTATGTGTATGTATTTCACACTCATGTTGTCCAGTGTTCTAGGTATTAGTTTACTGGGGCATCACATGTACCCCATTACAT
Source organism: Eospalax fontanierii (assembly GCA_035773235.1). Taxonomy (NCBI): domain Eukaryota; kingdom Metazoa; phylum Chordata; class Mammalia; order Rodentia; family Spalacidae; genus Eospalax; species Eospalax fontanierii. Next base: position 3,839,348 of record CM069554.1, on the reverse strand, counting down.
TTTCTGGGAATCTTCCACTCTCCAGTGTATGCTTCTTGCTGCTATTCATGGGACATAGTGCAGCACTAACACTATGACCAATTTACACCATAACTTTTTAGTGTCTGTATTCTTAGACCAAGTCTCAAGTTCTGACAAATTCTTCACCTTCTAAAATATTCTCGAGAATTTGGACAAGGCAGTACACAACTTAATCCTAGTACTCAGGAGGCAGAGGCAGGCAAATCTCTGTAAGACTGGCCAGCTTGTTTTACATAGTGAGTTCCAACCCAGGTGGATAGCAGGGACCCCCATCTCAAAAAGCCCAAAATAAATAATATTCCACTTAAATGATCCTTAGAGTCCAGGGGGACAGTCACTTCTGGGCAGACTAGACAAGACGATAGTGTTCAGGAATTAGGAGACAAGAGTGACTGAACCTAGGTCTGTGAATGTAGAGAGTGTGTGAACTCAGCTGTACTGAGGGTCAGGAAGTAGTATCATATGTGAGTGTTACTCTATAAATTTCAGATTGATTATGGAGAAAAAAGGCTTCAGCACTAAACCATGAACAAGTATATATGAAAAAAGTGACTTCCAGGATTTGGAAACAAGTGAGTATGTTTCACTTGGGTCAAGTTATCCTCAATGAAAATATTAAATAATTGTGGAGGTCTGGGTGTTGAGCAAGGCAAGCCATCCCATTTACCCTAAAGGGATGGTTGGACTCTGGCCTGCTCTGCCAAATGTGATAACCTGGCCCCAAGAAATCACTGTAGATATGAATTTTCTTTTCCCCGACCCCAGACCAGAACCAGTTTTTTCGGTTTTGTTTCCGTGTTCTTGAACTTCTACGTCAGTTGAAGTTCTACAACTTTCCTGCCTTTAAACCAAAACCCCCACCTTTAACATTCCCGCTTTCTGTAATGGTCAGAAAAACCTCCCTATATAAACGTGCCTTGGTTTTGATAACCGAACTACCCACCGATTTAGTATCCCAGGAGTCATTGCAGTCTCACTCTGAGCCATCTGAGGACCCTTGTTCGATTGTCGTCCATTCTCCAGCATGGCTGGAGTACAACAGGCATGATGGAGATGAAGACCCACCCACAAATAACATTTGACATTAAAAATCATTTCCTTAAAAAAAACTAGTTGGTGACTCAGCATTTGTGATGCAGAAGCAGATTTATGTCTATGACCCTGAAAGCAGTCTCATCTACAAAGTGAGTTCTAGGCTAGCTGGGTCTAGAAAGGGAGATCCTCTCCCCAGTATTCAGAAGACCAAAAAAAATGTATCTGGAATATAACAATACAGTTTGCATTTTCTTATATGTAAATCGTATTTTAAATGCATTTTGGATAAGCAGCAATATCCACAGCCTTCATTTGGCCCTTGGTAGAGATGCACCTAATGGGCACACCTTGAATTCAATGTAGTTTTGATTTTAGAAGTGCAAAACCAATACAGATTTGAGAATTTCTGAGGGATGTGTGTGGGAATTATGGTAATGACTGGAAGCCAAAGTGTCTTCTTTTTGCTGTCTGTTGAATGCTCAGGCTATCTGTAGTGTGAACGCAGAGGAACACGGGTTGTAGATGTCTTGACAGTCATGCCCAGATTAGAAAGGAGCTATTCTTTCTCCTTATCATAGCACCTAAGGCCAGCAGATGGACAATGTTCTATGCTTTGAGTTTTCTAGTGCAATCAAGGGTTGTTCAAGAATCTGAGCTTCTCGTAAGTTTCTGATAGGATACACTAGTGATTAATGTGTCACAAACTGATCTGGAAATTTTCCAACACTGTGCCTATTGGTGCTCAACGCTGTTATAGACAAGCTCATTCTGTTTCCTCTCCTGTTCAATATCTGGGGTATGATTTTACTAAACTATCAATTTGGTGACTAAGTGGGATTGCAGGCATGAAGAGCAGAGTAAATAGAGAGGAAGAAGAGAGGACACACAGGTCTGGGGAGGAAGCATTCATTCAGCAGATGCGCCACTGAATCCTCGTGCGGAATGAGGGCTCTGAAGAGCAAGTCAATTTCCTTTGGTTTAGGCAGACAGAAAAAGAGAAAGCATTGTTTTCCCAATTTTCAGTCTGTTAAGCAGAAGAATGAACACAAACACTGGAGTGGAAGCAGCAGAATGAGTCCTCCCTCGCACTGTACTTTTCCCTCATCTCTCTGCTCTCTCAGCCTCCATCAGTGTCCTCATAGTCTTGTCCATGCTTCATTCCATTAACGTTCTCTCTGCTCCACACCCATCCTTCCTTCTTTCCATTCCTTTCTCTTCACTGCTCCATTTAAGAAAAATTCAGTACAATTAAACCCAAATAATTTGAAGGTAGTGAGGTGGCTCGTTGGGTAAGAGCATTAGCAGCTCTTACAGAGTACGTGGGTTTGATTCCCAGCACCCACATGTTGGCTACCAAACATCGAAATCTCCAGTTCCAGGAGAATACAGAGCCCTCTTCTGACTCCAAGAACATTGTATGACACTGGTGTAGGCCAAAAACTCAAAACATAAACATGAATAAATAAAAAAAAAGTCTTAAAAAGGAAAACATCCAATAATTTCATGCACATATCATACCTACTTTGTTAGTATGTGTGACTCTGGGTGAGATTTGAGAGTTCATAGCTTTGCACGCTTCCAGCTTACTGTACTTTCTGCAAGCCCTTGAACATGTGAACTCTCAACTTGTGACTTCTGTCAACATGTCTGCTGCTGGCTGGCATGCCTTCCTGCTGTGATGGATTAGGATCCAAATGTAATGGAGGTCAAAATGAAGTCTGCCTTCTCTATGTTTCATGTAGTCATGATGCTTTATCAAAGTAACATAGAGGAAATACTGCACCACTTCCAGAAACGAAGATACAAGTTAATCAGTAATAAGACTTTTATGAATCAAATTTTTCTGTTTAGTTATTACTGAAAAAAAGTTTAAATTCTATGCTTTTTTCACATATTGAACTATTAGGAATATCTGTTTCTTTAGAAACATAATGTGACATGATATTTTAAATTCTCATATGTTAAAACTCTTTGCTAATCTAAAAAAATAAGCAAAATACCAAAATCAAGAAGAATGGCACTAAACATAAGACTTCTGTCCAGTGGCTTTATAATGCCTGCTAAAATGCAGAATTCCTAAAGTTCTGAATACTTCTGTAAGAACGCTACACACCATGAGCAGTCTGCAATTTTCTTAGCAAATACGAACTGGGCATTATCAATGAAATTCCTAAAACTAGAATGAGCTTATAGAAATAAATAGTTTGAGCCTATCTTGTAACAAACTGTCACAAGCTGTACTCATTTGTCAACGATTGTGGTCTTCATAATTAACAGCATATTTGATAGTGAAAGCGTGACCATTTGCTATGGTTTGAATGTGAAATTTCCTGCATATACTCATGTGATTGAACAATTGGTTCCAAGCTGGAGAATTTGTGAAATCTTTAAGGGCTGAGGCTTGACTTGTGTGAGCAGATGGAATCTTCTTTCTTCTTCTTTATAGCAGCCATGTGTTGAGGGTTAAGTCCTCATACTAGGAGAGACATGAAGCTCTGTGCATCCTCTAATCTTCTGCCATGAAAACATGAGTTAATATAAACTATCTTTCTCTGTGTTTCTCCTTTCCATGTATTTGACAGTAAAGATGAAGAAAACAGCTATTTCAAAGTCTTTTCCACTGCAAAGAAAACAGCATGTTTAAGAATAATATTTCCAGTATAAATACACAAAGAAATAATAGAAATAAAAATTGGAGAAAGTAAGATTTCCCCTGTGAGATTATATGTATTGTAAATTCAACAGGTTTTTGCTAAACCCAGTTCAGGCCTCAAGAAATGTAGTCATCAAAAACATCTGCATGCTCATATTCACCATGTTACATTTCAAAATAGCCAAATTATAGGTGCTAATCAATATATTGGTGGGTTAAAATTATGGTACAGGGGCATGCTGTTGCAGTCATTTAGTCCCAGCATTCAGGAGTCAGAGGTAAGGTGACCTCTGTGATTTCAAGGCTAGCCTGTTCTACATGGTGAGTTCCAGGTCAGTCAGAGCAACATCTCAAATAAAAAAAGGATGAAAAAAAAAGGAAAAACAAGATGAAAAGAAAGAAAGAAAAAAAGAAAGAAAGGAAAGGAAACTCAGGGGCCAGACAGATGGCTCAGTGGTGAGGAATGTTTGCTGTCCCTCCAGAGGTCCCAGATTTGAGTCCCAGCACCCATATTGCCTTTGACAACTAAAGTTGCAGGGAACCCAGCACCCTCTTCTGGCTTCTCTGGGTATTACATGCACATGGTACAGTTAAACTGCATGTGTAGGCAAAACAATCATGCACATAAAATAAAAACAATGAATACATTTTTAAAATATTGCAGATAAATACAAGCGTCTCTCTATGGTCCTTTCAGTCTTGAACGTTGGTCTTCACAACAAGCACCATGTGACCAACACTTAGGACACTGTGGAGTCAGACGACATCACGAGACTTAGCCTGGCCCCTTGCAGCCCTGCTCCACCCTACACTGTGTGCCGACCCTGGGAAACACGTTCTCGGGCAGCTATTTTGAGTAACGGAGTGTCTTTAAAGCTTAAGAATTGTTTCCCTTTAAACTATCAAGTATTTAAGGAAACAGAAACACTGATGGATACATTCTTGAGCTCAGTACTTTTTCCCATTGTCCCAGGACAGTGCAGGAAGATTCCTGGTAGTTCTTCTGGTCTCTTTAGGATTCACAGGTCCTTTCTTAGTATCAAAGGTCATCATCTCTTAAGCCAAGTTCATGCAGATTCTTAGGATACAGACAGAATAAGGCCACTTACTTGGCCAAAATACCACAGAATCTGTGCCTACCGATAGTGTCTTCCTTATCCTCTGTAACTTCATGATCTGTGTCTCCTAGTCCATGTTCTCTCATCATAACCTTCTTCTAAGTTCCCACTAAACACACATTAAGCCCTGCTCCAGCATTCAATGACATTTCTCACCCAGTGAATCAAATGTCCCACATTATACTCACAAAACACTTCAAATAGTATGAGAACCATATAGTCAGGTTTATTTCCCCACTTCTGAGTACTAATACATGTTTATTTTCGTCTGATAAAAAGACCATCATAGGGAAACACAGTTTCTTTTAGCTCACAATTCCACAGAGATTACAGTCCATCACTGTGGGAAAGTCAAGATGTGAAGTGCTTGAAACAAATCACACCTACAGCCAAGAAGAGAAAGAGAGTAAAGAGAGGGAGACGCGGCTCAGTGGTTAAGAGAACTGGGTGCTCTTGCAGAGTACTTGGTTTCATTCTCAGCACCCACATGAAGGCTAACAACCACCTGTAACTCCAGATCCAGGGGATCTGATGCCCTCTTCTGAACTCTGTGGACACTGGACGACTCAAGTGTACCTACCTTGAGTCAATACACTTATATACTTAAAATATAAAATCATAATGATAATACAAAATAAATTTTTTTAAAAGAAAGAGAATAAATGCATGGGTGCTTACCTGTGATTCACTGGCTTTCTTTCCTCTTAATCTAGGAACCCAAGCCCAGGGAATGTTCCCATCCTCAGTAGGCTCATTGGATAGGACTTCCCACATCAGTTCATATGATCAATACCATCTGCCACACACATGAACACAGGAGAATTTGATCTAGTCAGTTCGTCTTTTCACATGATTGTACATTGTGTGAAGTTGAGAGTTAATTCTATTCATCACAGTTATCAAAGTCAAACATACCACTTAAACAAAAATATGCTCCTGAGCACCTGGTCTGTGTCAAAAAACAGGGCAAGCACACAGAGAACAAAGGTGTCCAAATTTGTGTCTTCATGGTAACTTGAATGTAGTTGAGAAGATGTAGACTTGAAAAGAGAAAATACTGCATGGTAATACATGATGGAGACAGAACGTGGGGACTATGAGGTGGAGAAAAGAGGTTTCTTGCAAAACTCATACTCTCAATGAGTCCCTCAAGTGAATACAGTGTGAAATATAAAGGACAAAGTTTGCTTCTCAAGAGACACACTATTAAATACAGTAAATATTCTTTCAAAACTTCAACTAGTTTTTCTTGCTTGTCCTCCTCTAGATTGTGGCCAGTTCTTTGATGGATGGGGAATCGGAAAAGGAGGTGGTGAGTTTCCCTTAATGCCGTGGACTCAGCTGTCTGGTGGGCAATTGGTTCTTTGCCAAGGAATCCAAGAAAAACAGCCTTTCCTTCCTGAGGGTTTTTTTTCTGAGTCTGGAATTGCAACTCTCACTGCACACTGAGTGCAGAATCTGGGAAAATCTGAGAAAGTTCAGTGACTTCTGGGACTTTAAGATTACATTTGCATCTGGAGTGATGAAGTTCATTTGAATAAAGACAGGAAGATAATTGATTGGAAGTTGTGTTTATTGAATGATATGAAAAACATGGGTATTTACAGAAAATATGGTTGAACAGGTGCATTTATATCCAATTATCAAAAATGTGGTACGATCATACTTGAACATGAAAGGGGAGATGTCACATTTCCTTATGTGCTCATTTCCGGTGCAAAAAGCAGAAATAAGAAGCTCTAATAAGATTACGGTTATTCATCTGTTGCCAAGTCAATCATGCTTAGGTCCTGCTTATTGCTGTACTTCCTATGGCTCGATATATCATATCCTCAGTTAGAGACAATTATTGACCACGTTGTAGATGTGGGCAAAACTGTCCTACTGATTTCATGTTTAAGACCTACAGGAAAATTTCAATGTTTAGAATGTTATTCTTGGCATTCAGTTTTTTTTCTCATCTAGTCATGGTCGTTACATTTGTTGTTTTCAGAAAAGGTGCAGCTAAAGAGACACATCAGTGTGTTGTGAAGCATTGCTCAGGTTATAACAGAAGATTTTGATTAAGAAGAGCTCCTGATTTTCTTTCATGCGTTTTTCATGATGCATCTTTTATACTGGTGTCTGAAGCAGTGGACTAAAGGAAAAACTTTGAACTAAAATATCATGCTTCTACTCTGTCAGTTCTGAGACAACTGAAGGAAAAATTGACTAGGCTCCACAAGAGTCAAGCAACTTTCAAAGTCAAAGCACAACACAGTGATTTTTTGCTAACTGATTTCAAAGACTTCCAAAACCAAAGTAAATACAAAGAGTCAAAATTGATGGCCACTTTGAAACTCAGGTCACAGAGTTCTCCTGAGAATTCTTCAGCATGATACACGGGGTTTGGACCCGCCTCTGAAAATCTGATTCCATGGAAGGAAACCGGGAACTATTCTCCAATTAGAAGATTTAGTGCTTACAAAGGATTGCTCACCAGGAAGAGGGATCCAATTAAGGGGAGAGTCCAGCGTATTGAGTAGAAGAATTACACCCCGACCTCCAAGCTACAGCGTGACTCCTCTGCATTTCCTAATTCCTCTTTTTCCACTGCTCACCTACTCATGTCCCTGATTGATTGGAGAGTGGTCAAATCTATTGGTTTTCTTCCTGTCAATATAATCCTGAGGCGTGGTTTTCCGCTGAGGTGAAGAATAGCTATGTTTCGATGTAGGCATGTCCATCCAGTGTCCAGCCATACAAACAGAGAGAAATTCCAGCTACATTCACTCTACAAGGGTCCAGGGAGTTGCCTCAGTAGGCAAAGGACTTGTCACAGAAATGTGATGATCTGAATTTGTTCCCAGAACCCGCAAAAAAGCAGAAAACAGAGTACAAGAAAGAAAAAAATTTTCCCCAGACAATTGTGACATGAACAAGGTCATATACATACAAATTATAGACACAATTTTATTTTAGAACTCCGATCGTCATCATTCACAACCTGATCCTTAGTGACCCATGACATAATTCAAAGCTACCTTCGAATATATACTTACAAACAATGGTGACCTATAAGATAAATGCTACTAAAATAAGTTCCCATCTCTAATATCAGTCTTAACAAAATATCATGTGTTGCAGCAGCAGTATGTCAGATATGGACACTGATCAGAAAGAAATCACAGATGGCCAGGTCTTCGCTCCCCCCAAGACTTTTCCACAAAATCTCTACAAACATATTGCCTTTGTGAACGTCACCTCCAGATCAGTCTACCTTACCCTGTAGGTGAATCCAAAATGAAACTGGGTTTCACTTTCATGAGGCAGAAATCCATTGTGCTAAATGGGATGCCATGGTTTGGAGTGTTGAGAAAAGTTCTTTTCACATAACTGGCAGTTGTATCACACATATACATGCCTTTTTCATTAGCTGTACACATAATTGGGACATGTGATGAGCCTTGGATCCTCCATACCCTGATCTAGGGGAAGGACTTAAAATCTGTATAAATTTAAAAAGGCTCCTGAAGAAATACTGTGAAACTTCATTGTCAGAGAGTCAGCATTTTAAGCCTTCATTAGTGTTTATGTGTTAATCTTTACATGTATATACAATGTTGGTGAGGGCACTGTGAACATTGCTTCAGAAGATTACTGAGCATCTAATGTTACATTAAAAAGTGCATAATTTTTCTTTATGAGTATGTGCATGACTCTGAGTGAATGCCTTGTGTATTTAGTTCCCTCAGAGACCAGAAGACATGTGAGATTCTATGGAATGGAAGTTACAAGGAGCTGTGACACCTAGCCATGGTTCCTGGAACCTGAACTCCGATTCTCTAGATGAGAAGCAAGTGCTCTCAACTGCAGAGCCATCTCTCCAGCCTCCTAAGTATATTTTTTAAGAATTATAAACCTCTCTATTCCCTTAATGAGAAAATACTAATACAGAAGAAATATCTATGGAACACTTTAACCATAGCTCAGGCCTTGAAGATCTTTGTTGTTGTTGTTCACTTTTCTGACAGAGCCTCTGAGCCCCTATTTGTATCCATCTATGCTCTGTGACTTCTAACACAAGGAAAAAAGGGGTAACAGGGGAGACACTTGTTCAGCTTGGCTTACAAGCAATCTATAAATTTGGTCTTATTTCCATTAAAATTCCAAATCGATCAACGTCCTAATAGCCAGAATCTTATAAAGGCAAAAGTAGGGAATCCACTGGAATTACCAGGCACAGGAAAGGACTTTCTGAACAAGACTCCTATGGCACAGGCATTAAGTCCACAGTTGAAAAGCTGTACTTCATGAAACAAAAAAGTTTCTGCATAGCAAAAGACTCTATCATTCAAGCGAACAGGCAACCTCCAGAATGGTCAAGACTCTTTACCACCTATATATCTGAATCAGGGTTCATATCTCAACTATTTAAAGAGCCACAAAATCTAAACATCAAAAAAAAAAAAAAAAAACCAGATAAAAACTTGAGGCAAAGAATTGAACCCATATTTCCCAAAGATGAAACACAACTGACTGAGAAATACTGAAACATTGTTCAACATCTTGAACCCTCAGGGAAATGCAAATCAAAACAAGTACATGTTTCATGTCACCCCAGTCATAATAGCTAAGAGTCAAAACAAATGAGGACAAATACCGGCATGGAGGTGGGGAAAGGGTGACACTTATTCCCGGCTGCTGGGGGTCAAAATGGTGTAGCCAACCAGAGAAATCATTGAGAAGATTCCTCAGAAAGGGAAAAATACAACTCCCACGAGATCCAATCATATCACTCTTGAGAGTATACCCAGCAACTCTATATCCCAGTACAGAGATCCCTGTTCAACCATGTTCGTTGCTGCACCATTCATACAAGGCAGGAAATGGAAACAATCTTGATATGTATACAGTGATGAGAAGACAGTGAAAATATGGAACACTTGTTTCAGATGTTGACTAAAATAGAGACCCACACCTGACCAATATGCAGAGAGTAAGAGACTGCTGCAGACTGCTTATACCAGAATAGTCCAAATGTATTAAGGTTTGGCCTCCCAAGGCTCAGGGATCATTATGCAAGACAGACCTGGATGGTTCTCAGAGTGTGAGGTGGTAGAGAACCACATGGAAAGTTTTCCAGACAGCTGGGCAACAACCCATCTTATCGCACAGAAGTGGGGACGCATGCATAAGTCCTCACCTTGGCATAACTGAGTCAAAGTCCCAGCATAGAAGATGGGAAGTGAATAGGAAACCCCAAATCTAGCTGAGGAAGCATTGGCAAGCATTAGCTCCTGAGAGGGGAAGAATCAGTCTTCTTCAAGGAGTGACTCTGGGTATCTAAACCAGCCTTCAGAGGACGGACACATGGGGACACAAGTTTGACTGTGTAGGCTTTTAAACTGTGGATAAAAATATATACTGGACTGTGTGAAATCGAGCACAGTGCAGTGATGGGGAGGTGCTCAGAGGGGGAAAAGGCCTAAATATGAACAAAATATATTGTAAGAATTTGAGAAATTCAGTTATGAAAAGCTTTTAATGATGATTTATAATTAATCACTTTTTCCTTTATAAAAATAATTAAATGAATATGTAAAGGAAAGGTAATAATAGAAGACATGATGTTGGGAAGGGATTAGCATGGACGGCCTGGAGGACTGTAGGCTAATGAATGTGATCAAAAAGACATTTGATCAAAAAAGCATGAACTTCTGGAATCAATAAACATTATACATGTCCATTGTGACTCATATGGCCTGTTGTTTCTTACACTGAATTTCATTCTCATCTGTTCTTTTATGACTGCATAGTTTCCTCCCTACTTTGCAGTCTGTGTGGGATTTATTTTATTCTGGAATAAAAGGCCAAGAACTCAGACACATTCAGCTTAGGTCCTGATGGCCCTAACATAAGCAGTGCTTTAAAGAAAATTCAAGCATGAATGGGAATGGCAGAATCGAAGAAAGCAAATGTCAGTCACTTGACCTCCCACATTAGAAAATGGAGTAAAGTACAGGAAATACCAACTGGAAAATAAAATTACAGGCAGGAAGTCAATAGACAACATCAATCATCAGAACACTGGGTCTTTGCCAAACATCAATAAGACGCCCCCCCCCCCCGGCACAGCGGCTCCTACTTGTAATCTCAGCACTCTGTAAAAGGGGAAGGAGGCTCATCATGACCTCAAGGACAAAATGGTAAATACATACCCAGCGGGTCATTTTCTCCCTAGATGTGGACACATGGCAGCCCTTCCCAGGTCTGCATTTGCCATGGGGAAATCACTACTCTACCATCTAACTGGACTAACAAGTGCACCGTGGCCTTCATCACACCCAACATCCACCTTCCCCTTAGTAATCAGTGTGCCCTTTGTAAGAACTGATCTAAGAGCTCTGCTCACCTGACTGACGGCATTCTTATGGTACAGTGGGCATCATGTAATGTGGGCACAGGAGTGGGTGGACACTTGTGTTTATCCTTTAATGTCAGCCGAGTTAGTGATTGGAGAACAGCCTATCTCAGGGACCCACACATTCCTTAATGACCAAGTTCATCCTATTTCTGTAGGACTCAAAAAACTACTGTGTCTCTGTTACATGTAACAATAAAAGGAAGATATTGCAACAGTGTTCAGGAGGTAAGAGCAAAGCTGACACAATTCCCTTCAGGAATGAGGTTTACAAGGAGAAAGGGCTTTGGGAACATGATCAGATGGTGTGAGAAAGTACATTAGATACAAAATATACACTATATGAGAGAGGCTGGACATGATGGTTACCATAAGAAGATACGCCCTCCCATTAAAACCTGGAGAGGGGACTGGACAGATGGCTCAGTGGTTACCACAGACCATGAGTTTGATTCCTACCAGTCAAATGAAACCACTCACAGCAATATGTAACTCCAGCTCCAAGGGAATCTCTTATCCTCTGACCAAGTGAACACCTACACTCATGACTGCAGACACACAGGTATGTATGTGTGTGTATATATATATATATATATATATATATATATATATATATATACCTTCAAAAAATCCACAACCTCAAGAAAACCTCAATAAGTCGCATTAGAGACAGAGAGAAGGAGAGAAAAAGAACAATGAAGGGGAAGGTGGTGGGTGACCAGAGGAGCCTCTTTAAGGGAAGACTACACATCAATCCTCAGAGGACGTTCACATAAAAATTCCAGCAATCCCAACAGCAAAATAAGTACCAGGAACTTAGTTTCAAAACACTGGACTTAGTACATCACAACTTACAGGACGAAGAGCATGCAGCAGCCAAATATCATAGTTTAAGAGCTACCAAGTCACAGCATAGACTGCTTCTTAACTCTGTCCAGAGAGAGCAGCGGGGAGCTGCAGCACTCAAGGTTTATATCAGTAGGAGAGAAAGCAAACGTGCAGTAAGGACACACTGCAGAGTGGAGGCGCACAGAGCCGAGGGGCAGCTGCAAGGATCTTCCTCTACTATGCAGACCTGTCAGTCCTGAGCCCCATTTCTCCCCTTGCTCTGAAACCAGAGTGTTCCCTTTCCTGGAATGGTCGGAGGCTTAGTTTGAAGAACATTTTGTCCAAAATACTGAGTTAAATTGGATGTAAGAACACGGAGGGAGGTGTCGACTTCCATAGACAGATAAAGTTACTAGGGGAAACCGGAAAGGTGTCTGCACTGGCTGCTGTTTCCCTCCGCACCGTCCTTCCTCTTTATCAAGTCAGCACATCCAGAGAGGATGTAAAGAGACTCAGACCAGTATGTGAATGTGCAAACAAGCAAGGGTTTATTGCAGGGGATTCACACAAACACAAGACCTCAAAACACAACTCGAGGAATCTCGACGCACAGGAAGAAGGTCAGGAGGAAGTCTGAAGTCAGTGGGACCGGCTCTGTCTTCCTTGCTTGGTTTGCCACGTCTGGTCGAACAGGTCCAGAGAGAGACACTGCTGGATCTCCTGCTGCAGCTGCCCGATGATCTCTGGTCGCTGGCTGGAAGCCACGAGAGACCGCCACACTCAGGAGAGTCCCTGGTAGGAAGCTCTGGAGTGCGGCGAGTCTCCTCTGGTTTTATAGTGTTCTGAATCCGGCAAAATGTCATTCTTAGATTAACAGGCTCCAGGTGTTTATCTCTTTACTTGCGCCATAGCCTGGTTCCCATTACATCATTACAACTCTGTGTGCTTATCTCATTAGCTCGCAGTTCAGGTTGTCATGGTTACTTATTTATCTTAAATCACACGCAAGTTACTCCATGAGTTTATGTCTTATAATAACACACTTTCACTTCACACTTTAAGTTCTTCGTATTTTCAAACTTTTATACTATTCCTATATTCATATACATGCTCCTGACACTCTTCCCTAGACAGCTTGCCTATCTCCTCCCCAGTCCCAAGCCCTCTTAGTTTCCTTCCGCCAGAAGCAGCTGCACCAGGCGGCCCGGCAGGAACCTGGTACCCAGAAGCGCACAGGATGCAGGGCCAAAGCCGGAACAGACCAGCAGGAACCAGCACAGCCCGCTCCACGGCCGCTCTTCACTTCTGGGGTCAGCGGACTCCACACTCACCATGGCCTGACTTCCCACTTCACCTCCAAACAGCACCCTGCAGCGTCGTTCACAGCGGAGGACTGATGGTGCATCTGTTCTTCCCGGAGCCAAACCCGCAGAAGAGAACCCTCAACATGGCACGTGGTGGACCCCCCCACCCCCCCGCTCCACCTCCAGTCCCTGCTCCTGATTGAGCAGGATGGCTGGGAGCCCTGAATGGTTAGCGTCACCCATGATGACTGAGTAGCAGGAGGTAGCTGGAGAAGCACATCTCTTCCTAGCCCTGGCTTCCGCTCCAGGCACAGACCCTGTCCAAGTGCAGACTGGCTTCCAAGCTCTCTTCCTGGCCTGGCACAGCAGCGACTGCCATATTGAACAACTCAATAGCCACTTCCTCTTCATCCTCCCTGGCATAGGGTCGCTCGGTCAAGTACACGTTAAGTGTCCGACGTCATTGTCCTCTTACCTCAGACGTAGAAAGTCATCCAGCTCTCCATACGTGACATTAGTGTTAAGCCTAGTGTCTGCTGCCCTCCAAGGATCTGCATTTTCCACTCAGGCTCTTTTAGGATTGTATTAGAACGCATGCCTGCTCCGTAACAGGCTGGACTTTCTATGATGCCACATCTCAGAGCCTGAAGAAACCAGGCCATTCTGTCCCCACAACTCCATAACTTCTGCTCCTTTCCTGAGGCACAGTTAAGAAACTGAGTGTGCTGTGTATTCAGAACTTCTAATTTACAGGTGAAATGGCCAATCTGACTCCAGTTTGCCCCCTCCCCTCCGCCCTGCCATGCAGGTCTCAAGCACGTCCCATGGAGGTTGAACCTGCTGGGGTTTCAGGAAGTACATAGTTTTACAAGACAACACATTCAACCAGGCAGAACATCAACTACAGCTCCAGGGAGTCAATGTTCCTGCAGTTCCTCAAAAACTGGTTTTTCTTAAGTAAAAGTTCGAATCCTTTTATTAGCTAAAAATGTCCTTCTTAGCTGACCTTCCACTGTTGTTGTGTTACTATGGAACTGTTACAGTGCCAGGACCACTGGGAAAAGAACACCCAGTCAAATTTCAAATTGGTAAAATTTATTAGCTGTAGTGACTACATCCCAAGTTTGAGAATTTTGAATGCAGTAAATGATGGGGACGGGGGTGAGAGGTGGGGGTGGGAATCCTTTTTCTAAAATCAAAAACCCTCAGTCATCACAAGGTATTTGCAGTCAGGCAACTTTATGTGACCTGGTTAAACTGTACAGGTAACACTTTCAGGTATCATAGATAAACAGGGTCTTGCTCTAACAGTCATGCTAGTTCCTGTTGAGCAGAGCAAGATTTGTAGTTACATCATCTGGGTGGTGCCATTGTTAGTAGCTATTTCTCAGAATAGAACCCTAAAGGGAGATAGAGGAGAGATTTACTAGATCAAGCCAGTCTAGGTTAAGAATGCAAATTTGAGGAGGGAATAAGTTGGAGTCACTCACACCCACAGGCCCTGCCTCTGTGACAGTGCAGCTGTGCTTACTGACTTCACCCTGGCATAATGTAACTATGGTTTTAAGCTTTATAAGCTCTGCTTTGCCTCTCCTGAGGATCAGCAGTTCTGTTGAAATTGAACATGGTCTCCCCCAAAGTCAATTACTGACTAAAGGACTCTTAATGTGACCATCCCTATGTGGCTATCCTCTATGATTCCCAACGGATCCAATAGTGATCCTACTCAGTACCTGGCTCCTTCATTCTCCTTATCTCATAGGTGATACTAGATGAAAACACATGGTGTGGAACTCGTGCTAACCCCTGAAGTCAGACTTATTTCTTTTGTGCTGTAGTTTCTCTGAGGACTTCTCTGGGCTTTCCGTGCCCAGAATACCCTTCTCTTCGAAACTTCCCTGAGGTTACATTATCCCTCTTAATTAAGTCCCTTTCATTGAAATTTAGTTTGAAAATATATTTATAATGTTTTGTTGCATGATGATAAAAAGCCAGGTTGCAAATGACCAGTTTAGGAGAGAAAAATGTCCTTGTGTCCTCTGAACTTATTTACCTGGGTTGTATTTGTAGCACAGAGGATGTCTTGAATAGACCATGTGAGCTATTGAAGTGGGGGGCTTCCAATAATGTTGTCTCCTGCAAGAGATCGTTTCTTCTGGTGCCCAATGAATTAAATTATGGTTGTATTCTTGAAGAGGCAGTTGTGCAAATGTGGTTATTATGGGCTTCTGATAGAGGAGGCAAATGTAGAAAAAGGCGAAGGAAAATCAGCTTTGAAATGAGTAATGAACTGACCATCCCTCTCCAATCCTGCCTATCCTTGCCAGGATGGAGACACATCTGTCTCAGGAAACAGGGTATCCAGCCTGGACACCTTCTACCTTATCAGCTTCCTTGAGGATCTGGTTCCATACCTGTGGAAGATCTGTGGTTCTGCTATCGGAACTCCCATCTCTCCATCCCAAATCCCGTGAAAGACATGAGACTCATTTTTTCAGCTTCTGGGAAAGCATGATCTCCTTTCTGGGGTTTTCTGGATTCACCTATAATTCCCAGATCTCTCCCAACCCCTACACACAGCCTCCATTCCCTTGGGAAGGTTGTGGCCTTCATACCTGCTCAACCATCTGCATCTGGTGAGCTCTGTTTCTACTTCTTTATCACATCGACTTTTCATCCCGAGTTCTAACAGGTGGGAGCAAAGGGTTAGAGAAAGAGTGTGTTTCCGCATTGACCTTTAGTTTTGAAACAATATTTAATAGTTTCTATGAATCTCCTATTCGGAGAGAATCGTTTAAAATCTCCTCTAATTCTGAAACTTTCTAAAAGTCTCTTATTGATTTCCTGTAAGTTAGCAATTATATCATGTGCTTTCTTAGATGCTTCTAAATTCCAACTAAAATGGACAGCCCATTCATGAATTTCTGTCCTATTGCCTAAGACTTCTACTTTTTCACATAAAGATACTAATTTTGGAAAACCAAACTTTCCAAATGAGGGAATCCTAAAGGCAAATCATCTGTGCTTAGATCTCCCCATTTTAGCAAATATGTGCAAGTTGAAAGCTCACACTTATCTTATATAAAGTCAGCTGCGGTGCCAGATGGTGGTTTATCTTTAAACTCTTCCTCCATTTTAGGAAATTATCCCCCCCTGTTTTTTTCTTTCTTCCTCCTGAGAAATTGCAAGCCTTCCTATGCTAGCCGGGGAATACCTGGAATTTGGATTGATTTTTGTGCCACTTTTTTTTTCTCAGCTTTCTCCCATAGACTGTCTTCTCCCACTGAATCTCAGGGTTATCCTGCACAATTACATAAATGGGAGAGGAATCAAGACAATGAAATATTAATGCTTATTTGTGTCTTCCTGACTGAGCCAATAAAGGTCCTTCTGACCCAGCAACAGAGTGTGTTTGATGAGTTTCTCTGTGAAGTTGTTGTATGTTTATGGGAGTTCCCCCTTGAAACCTCAACCATATTATGAGGAAGGGAACAAGAGTCTCTTATCTTTGGCATCATTATGCTCAGGTGCTCATAAAATTCCTATACTAAAAGACAGTAAGGTTGAAATAGACAGAGGAAGGCACAGAAAATACACAGTTAGGGATTGAAGGACTGTCTGGAGACAAAGCCAATTAAATTCAAAAACAACTACAAAACGACTACAGACCAAAAAAAAAAAAAAAACAACAACAACAAAAAAACAAAAAAACAACAACAAAAAAATGCCTACAAAAGTCTAGAAAGCAACAACAGTGAAAAGAAACCAATTAGAAATAAAATGATTCTGAAACAAGCAATAATGCAAACGTGAAGGCAAAAACTTTGAAAGGAAGCTACTCAGGGAGACAATACTGAACAGTGGAATACCAGGGAGTCCTGGCACCTATCATTCCCCCACATTATGTGGGAAGAGCCCTGTGTTAATCACCAGGAACTATGGATGAAGTAAACAGCTATCACCACAAGAGTATCAAAGATATGGATTATTTTGTAGGCAAATATGACTGACATATCCTGGGAACAGAGATTAAATTTCACCAAATACCATGTGCTAACATGATGACAATTTTTGGAAGTTTTTATAGTAACAGAGGAAATAAAAATGACAAACTAAGGTATTTGTCACATACATGGGTGGGTGCATTCAGTAGACTGGTAATGGCAAAGGGCAGGAATTCTACAATAGGTCTCCAGTTATAAATGACAGCATTCTTAGCCTTTTGATTGAAGGAACATTCTTTCTTAAGTTAATGTATTCTGTTACTCAAGGAATGTTACTCAGAGAGAGAGAGTTGGGGAAAAGTAGCGATTTATGGGGCTAGCCATAGCTTAAGATGAGTTGTAAATATACTCTAGACTTGCAACAATCCAAACTCCCCACAGTCATTGATCTGCTAATCAGCTCAAGATGCAGAATTCTTTTGGGAACTTTGCCTTCACAACTCTTTAAAAATGCTCTATTTATTATTTTTAGTTTAATTTATGTTGTTGTCTACATATATGTAAGTGCACCTGTGTCATACAGTTTTCAGGGTGGTCAGAAGAGGGCATCAGTTCTGTGGGAACTGGTTTTAGGATGGTTGTGAGTTGGCACATTACTGTAGGGAACTGAACCTTGGACCTAGGCAAGTGTGTCATTTTTTTATCAGATGAGCTAACTCACCAACCCAGCTTCTTAACTCTTAACGTTTTGGAGACTGGGCCTCAACCCAGTGGCCATTCATTCCCTCAGCTGTCTCTCAGAACTCTGATGATGGGTCAGGCTACACTCATGTGTTTATTCCCAAAGGTTTCTGCAGCTTCAGTGTGGAAGTTTAAATTCCCCTCCATCCTCCTCTCAGTAAACCATCAGGCCTTTTCACCCCAGTATTAGATTCGTGCGAGATCACCTGATTTAACAAACTCCCTTCTGTATAACTGAATGTGTGCATTCTTCCAGCACTTTGATATCTTAATACAAGTGATATTCACTTATTATCTTTTTTGGGTGGCCTACCAAACTGAAGTTGCAAAGGATTGACCCTGTCATCAGACTAAAGTGTCTGGTTTTGTTGGTATTAATTAAAGGTCTTTAGTCCAGATTATGTCCATTAAAATGTTATTCCTTTAATCCCAGTACTCTGGAAGCAAGGCAGGTGGGTGTCTGTGAGTTCTAAGCCAGCCTGGTCCACATAGAGTGTTCCAGGGCACCTGGGACTGCAGCATAAACCTGACTCAAAAAGACGAAAAAATAAAATAAAATAAAACCCAAGAAACAAATAATAACAAAAAGTAATTCTTACATATTATGTTTAATTTTTTATGTACATGAATGTGACTGTCTCACAATAAATCTGTTTCCACAATCGCTACTGTTTTGAGATTTTTCTTATCTTTCAGTTCTTTAATTTAATGAGAAAATAAATCTCACTATAACTGTAGACAGATAATGTGCCAATGCAACGTTGGAATGAAGGCTGCAACAATGAGGAGTCCTGGTCTCTTGTAGCAAAGTTCCAAACTTCCAAAAATGTGTCCTTTCCTGGCAGTGCAGGACAGGCACTACTGCTAGCAGTGAGATCCGAAAGGACCGTGCTTGTAGCTGTGTAGGTGAAGCACTCACTGCAGTGGACACTGCAGGGAGATCAAGATCCAGGATTTGGGAGTGTCTCTGCCGAATGCTGTTGTCAGTGACTGGAGCTGGATGAAGAGAAAGGCCATGTGTGCTGGAGTGGACAGAGCTGCCCCATGCTGTTCGGGTCAGAAGATGCCAATAAAAGCCTCAAATGGCAGAAATGTACCTGAAAGATGGGGTGTTATTCAGGCAGCTGAGGTCTAACCTTGTCCCAATATTTCCTTGTTATTCCTCCAGTCCCCTCCTGTCTCTGGCTCATCTTGGCATCTCCAAAGACTGAGATCAGTAACACAGGCTCCCACTCAGCAAGGTCAACAAGGATGCAGCAGCTATGGAGGATGTAGTCTGCCATCAGTAGAGAAGAAAACTCAGCCCCAGATAAGGTGCCACTCTCCATGGCAAGTTGAGTACACATTGTGCCACTCTCACAGAGAAAAAGACAGCACGTGGTCATTTCTGGGATTGAAATTCCTGGTGTGTGTGTGTCTGCATTTCACACTCACATTGTTCAGTGTTCTAGGTATTAGTTTTCTGAGTAGTAAGGCAGATCCCATTCCATGTTCCGATAATCTTTCTTTCTACAGTGTGTGATCCTGGCTGCTATTCATGGAACGCAGGTACAGTGATAATTCTATGACCACGTTATACCTATATCATTGCTGTAAGTGTTTTCTTAGACCAAGTCTCAAGTTCTGAGAAATATTTTACCCTCTTCAATATTCTGGTGAAACTGGACAGGGCGATGCACACCTTTCATCCTAGTACTCAGGAGGTAGAGGCAGCCACATCTCTGTGAGACTGTGGCCGTTGTTTTCCATAGTGAGTTCCAGCCCAGGTGGGTTGCAGGTACCCCCTATCTCAAAAACCCAAAAACAAATAAATTAATGTTCCATTTAATTTATTCCCATTGTGCAGGGGGACAGTCACTTCTGGGCATACAAGAGAAGAGGGTAGTATTCGGGAATTAGGAGACAAGAGTGTCTGAACATAGATCCTTGAGGACAGAGAGTGTCTGCACTCAGCTATCCTCAGGGTCAGGAAGCAGGACCATATGACAGTGTTACTCTATAAAGTTCAGGTTCATTAGGGAGAAAAAAGGCTTCAGCACTAAACCATGAACAAGTACATCTGAAAGAAAGTTCAGAAAGACTTCCTGGATTTGGACACAAGTGGGTATGTTTGACCTGTGTCAAGTTATCCTCAAAGAAGATATTAAATAACTTTTGACATTAACAGTCAAAAAGTGAAGTTTGTGACTCATGCATCTAATCTGAGTATTTGGGATGCAGAAGCAGGCTGATCCTTGTGAGAGTGAAAGCAGCCTCATCTACAACGTGAGTTGTAGACCAGATGGGGTTAAAAAGGGAGACCCTGTCCCCACTCTTCAGAAAACCAAGAACATATAAGGGACATAACAATACAGTTTGAATTTTCTCTATGTAAATCGTATCTGGAATGCATTCTGGATAAGCAGCAATATGCACAGCCTTCATTTGGCCCTTGGTAGAGATGCTCCTCATAGGCACAGCCTGAATTCAATGTAGTTTTGATTTCAGATTTTAGAGATTTAAAACAAATGAAGGTTTTGGAATTACTGAGAGATGTGTGTGGGAATCATGGTAATGACAGGAAGTCAAAGCATCTTCTCTTTGCTGTCTGCTGAATGCTCAGATATCTGTAGTGTGAACGCAGAGGAATGTGGGTTGTAGATGTTTTGACAGTCATGCCCAGATTAGAAAGGACGTATTCTTTCTCCTACCGTAGCACCTAAGGCCAGCAGAGGGACAATGTTCTATTCTTTGAGTTTTCTAGTGTAACCAAGAATTGTTCAAGAATCTGAGCTCCTGGTAAGTTCCCATAGCATACACTAGTGATTACTGTATCATAAAGTGATCTAGAAATTTTCCAACATTATGCCTACTAGTGCTCAGCCATGTTAAGACAAGTTCATTCCTTTTCCTCTCGTGCACAACATTTGAGGCAGGATTTTATTAAATAGTAATTTACTGACTGAGTGGGATTGCAGGCATGAAGAACAGAGTAGGAATAAGAAACGAAGCACAGGTCTGGTGAGGAAGCATTCATTCAGCAGATGAGCCACTGAATCCTAGTGCGGAATGAGGGCTCTGAAGGACAGCAAGTCAGTTTCTCCTGGGTTGGGCAGACAGGAAAAGAGAAAGCATTGTTTTCCCAATTTTCAGTCTGTTAAGCAGGAGAATGAGCACAAACACTGGAGTGGAAGCAGCAGAATGAGTCCTCCCTCGCACTGTACTTTTTCCTCATCTCTCTGCTCTCTCAGCCTCCATCAGCGTCCTCATAGTCATGTCCATGCTTCATTCCATTAACTTTCTCTCTGCTCCACACCCATCCTTCCTTCTTTCCATTCCTTTCTCTTCACTGCTCCATTTAAGAAAAATTCAGTACAATTAAAGCCAATAATTTGAAGCTCGTGTTGGCTCAGTGGGTGGAGCACTGACAGCTCTTGCAGAGGACCTGGGTTTGATTCCCAGCCCCATATGGTGGCTAACAACTGTCCACAGCGCCAGTTCAGGAGACTCCAACACCCTCTTCTTACTCAAAGGACATTACATGACACATATGTAGGTAAAAAACTCATATACATAATAAAAAGAATAATTAAATACATTTTTAAAATAAAACATCCAATAATTTCATGGACATATTATAGCTAGTATCTGAGTATGTGTGCCTCTTGGTGGGATTTGAGAGTTCATAGCTTTGCACACTTCCAGCTTACTCTGCTTACCTTGAGCACTTGAACACGTGAGCTCTCAACTTGTGACTTCTGTCGATGTGCCTGCTGGTGGCTGCCGTGCCTTCCTGCTGTGATGGATTAGAATCCCTCTGTGACAGGGGTCAAAATGAACTCTGTCTTCTATACAAATCATCTCCTTATGCTGCTTTATCACAGAAACATAGAGAAAATACTGCACCACTTCTAGAAAAATATAATATATATATTAATATTTTTTATATTAAAATTTTCCACTTAGTGTTTGCTGAAAAAAATGTTTAAATCGTAAGTATGTCAAATACGTTTTTCACATTCTGAACTGTTAAGAACATTTGCTTCTTTAGAAACATAACTTGACATGTTATTTTGAATTTTCATATATTAAAACTCTGTGTCAATATAAAAAATTAGGCAAAACACCAAATCAAGACGGATGACACTAAACATAAGACTCCTGCCCAGTGGCTTTATAATGCATTCTAAAATGCAATATACCTAAATTTCTGAATAGTTCCACAAAAACACTACATACCATGATCACTCAGTAATTTTCTTAGAATATAACAACTGGGCATTATCAATGAAATTCCTAAAACTACAAGGAGGTTATAGAAATAAAAAGTTTGAGCCTATTTTGTAAGAAAGTGTAAATCACTCATGTCAGAACCTGTTATCGTTTGCCAATAATTGTTGCCTTCATAATTAACAGCATATTTGATAGTAAAAGCATGGCCATTTGCAATGGTTTGAATGTGAAATTTCCCTCCCATGCTTATGTGATTGGATACTTGGTTCCCAGAAAGAAAGTTTTGAAACCTCTAAGAGCTGAGGCTTGACTTGTGGAAGTGGCTGGAATCTTCTCTCTGCTTCCTCTTTACAGAAGCCTTGTGATCAGGTGTAAGGTCTCATACCAGGAAACATGAAGCTCGTGCATCTTCGGTCTTCCTCCATGAACTCATGAGCTAATAGAAACTCTTTCTCTGTGTTGCTCCTTTCTATGAGCTTGACTGTTGATATGACGAAAACAACTATTTCAATGTCTTTCCCACTGCAAAGAAAACAAAATGCTAATGGCCACAACATGGTTAAGAAAGATATTTCCAGTATAAATACACAAAGAAATAACAGCGATAAAAATTGGAGAAAGTACATTTTCCCCTGTGAGATTATATGCATTGTAAGTTCAAGAGATTTTCTCATCCCTGTACAGGACTCAAGAAATGTAGTCATGAGAGACACCTGTGTGCTCATATTCACTGAGTTACAATTCACAATACCGAAATTATAGGTGTTCATCGACATATTTGTGGATGAAAAATGAGCTACAGGGCATGCTGTTGCAGACCTTTAGTCCCAGGATTCAGGAGTCAGAGGCAAGGAGACCTCTGTGAGTTCAAGGCTAGCCTGATCTACATGATGATTTTCAGGCCAGTCAAAGCTACATGACAAAAAAAGAGTGACAAAAAAAAAAAAAAGAAAGAAAGAAAAAAATAAGATGAAAAGAAGGGAAGAAAGAAAAGAAATTCAAGGGCCAGAGAGATGGCTGAGTGGTGAAGAATGCTTGCTGTCCCTTCAGAGGTCCCAGATTTGAATTCCAGCACCAACTTTGCCCTTGACAACTAAAGTTGCAGGGGATCCAGCACCCTCTTCTGGCTTCTATGGGCATTGCGAGTACATGGAGCACTTAAGCTGCATATGTACGCAAAAATACTCATACCCACAAAATAAAAATAAATAATATATGTTTTAAATACTGTAGATACAGACTCACCAGCTTCTCTCCACGGTCCTCTCAGTCTTGCACGTTGGTCTTCAAATCCAGTACCATGTGACCAACACTCAGAACACTGTGGAGTCGGACGACATCACGAGACTTAGCCTGGCCCCTTGCAGCACTGCTCCACCCTACACTGTGTGCCGACCCTGGAAACACGTCCTCAGGCAGCTATTTTGAGTAACGGAGTGTCTTTAAAGCTTAAGAATTGTTTCCCTTTAAACTAACTAGTATTTAAAGAAATAGAAGCACTGATGGATACATTCTTGACCTCAGTATCTTTCCCCATTGTCCCAGGATAGTGCAGGAAGATTCCTGTTAGTTCTTCTGGTCTCTTTAGGATTCACAGGTGCTTTCTTAGTACCAAAGGTCATCATCTCTTAGGCCAAGTTCATGCAGATTCTTAGGATACAGGCAGAACAAGGTCACTTACTTGGCCAAAATACCACAGAATCTGTTCTTCTCTGAGTTCCCAATAGTGCCTTCCTTCTTCTCTGTAACGTCATGATCTGTGCCTCGTAGTCCATGTTCTTTCATCATAACCTTCTTCTAAGTTCCCACTAAACATACATTAAGCCCTGCTCCAGCATTCAATGACTTTTCTAACCCAATGCATCAAATGTTCCACATTACATTCACAAAATGATTCAAATAGTATGAGAATCATATAGTCAGGTTTATTTCCAGAATTGGCTCCACTTCTGAGTACTAATTGAAGTTTATTTTCCTCTGATAAAAATACCAAGATAGGGAAATTCAGTTTCTTTTACTTCACAATGCCACAAAGTTTTATTGAATATTTGTGGATTTCATACAACACATTTCATCCATATTTAGACACTTCCGTTGCTGCAACCAATAACTGCTGAGAAGGGAAGAATCAGCCTCTGTATAGTAGTGACTCTGGGTATGTAAATTAAATGAGGAAAGTGAAAAATGGAATCAATTAAAATCAAACTCTGTCTTCCAAACACATGTGGACACATTCATATGTACCTGCATTCAAACAAATACATGCAAAGGCACAAACACATGTAAACAAAAATACAATAAATTTTATTTTAAAAACACACAACTTGGAGAGTAGCTTCATTTACAAAAGAATAAGTGAGATAGGAGGAGAGGGGAGAGAGAAAAAGAGAGAGAGACACAGTCCTTCAAGTACTTCACCTCTTGACTTTCCCACAGTGAAGGAATGTAAACTTTGTGGCATTGTGAAGTAAAAGAAACTGAGTTTCCCTATCTTGGTTGGAATTTTAATTAGGATTTCATTGACTCAGTCGATTGCTTGTGGGACAGGCAGAACAAGTATCTGTCTTATTACACCTTTGTCCCTTTGTCTTAGGTGTCACCAAATCATAGCAGGATATATACAGGGTCTGAAAGGACATTTCAGAAAAATGACCAGAAACAAAACAAAAAACAAAATCCAAGAGCCTGCGGTGGGTATTGAGTGTTCCTAGCTATTTCTTATCATTTTCTCAATAAAGGAATAAGGTTTATGAAACTTAAAAAAAAAGTTAGGAGGCTGGAGAGGTGTCAGCATTCAGAGAGCACTTGATTCTCATCTAGAGAACCAGAGTTCCGTTTCCAGGAATCATGTCTGGCATTTACAACTGCTTGTAACTCCAGTTCCAGAGATTCTGACATCGTCTTCTGCCCTCTGAAGGAACTAGGTACTCGTGGCGTCCACTCAGAGCCATGCACATCCACAAAGAAAGTAAAATGGTTTGTTAAAGTAGACTGAGGAATTTCAAGAATTTCCTGAAACAAGTTTCACTGTGTCCCTCACGAACATTATGTATAGATAGAAAGATTAACATAGGAACGCTGACAAATACTAAGGATGCTGACTCTCAGACCTTGAAGTTCTCCTGTAGTTGTTCAGAAACCTTTCTACACGGAGGTTTTGTGAGCTGTTACTGGTTCTGTGAACGTTTTTCATTGATACAGCTGTCTTTCTGTCAGGCCTGGTCCAGTCACCCCTACCACATTCTTGCACAGTAAGCTCACTAAACTAGACTTTAGTGGATTCATTTCTTTTGAGTGCCATAGTCACACATGGTACCACCTGACCATGAAAAGGGTCATATTTGGGCAAATTTTCAATCCTTCCCACAGGTCAAGGAATGGAGGGTGTGAGACCCATCATAGATCCCAAATAGGTGTAGTGCCAGTGAAATTGCAGGTGTAGGTGTGACAGCTCTCCAGTTATGTGGAAGGAAATTTTCTCAGCACTCTAAGCCATGGCATCCCATTTAGATCAATGGATTTCTGCCTCATGAAAGTGAAACCCAGTTTCATTTTGGAGACACCTATTATGACTCTGGATAGTAAAATGGACTGATGTGGGGTGATGTTCACAAATGCACTAGCTTTCTATTGGCCTTGTTGAAAATTCTTCTGGGGAACAGGAGGCCTGGCCAACTGAGATTTTTCTCAGATGAGTGTCCGTAACTCGCTTACGGCTGTAGTACATGCCATTTTGTCAAGACTGAAATTGGAGATTCTAACTTGTTTTAAGAGTTCTTGTCTTATAGGACAGCTTTGTTGGTTAGGAATTAGTCTGAAGATGTGTGTGTACTTTGTTGTGGTCAATAAGGGTTAGGCTGCAAATGTTGATGGCCTGATTTTTGTTAGGTTGTAAAATATTATTATTGTGATATAATGTGTATGTATAGTGAGTGTGTGCATATCACAATTATCAGGGGAGCAGCTTTTTGATATTTTTCTGTCTTTTGAATTTTTTCAAGGTACCAGGCCCTGCAGAACATGGGTGCACTTACATACATACAGGCAAAATACTACCACAAGTAAAAAATGTACATTTAAAAAAATTGTGTGTGAACGTTAGCAAAACATGTTACCCATCCTGGAGACCTATTTTCTCAATAAAATTAAACTGGGCCAGAGAGATGGCTCAGCATTTAAGAGCAGACAAACCAAGATCATTTCCCAGGATATGAATGGTGGCTAATAACTCCAGGGATGGGACCTGATACACTCTTCAGTCCTCTTTGGGCACTGCATAACAGGTGCATCTACATATGTGCAGGCAATATACTCATACACGCAAATAAAAGTAAAATTATTAATAAAATAAAATGTGACTAAACAGGTTGTTTGAAATTTAAGTTCCTTCATAACATACACTTAGAAATTGCCTTTGTTAGTAGAGATTTATTTCTCCGGTGCAGTACATGTGATACAATAGATCAAATGCAGAGAGATGTGCTTCTTGCAGTAAAACCTGGCAATGGAAGATCACCGTCTATCAATTACGTTTCCCTACAACCCATCACATATCAGAAATTATGCCACAAAGAATGCTGGAGAGAACAGAAGCTCCAGAATGTGTGTGTGCCATGACAGCAGATCCAGTAGATTAGCTCCCAGTGGGATTGCTAGTCCAGCATGTCTATGTGCAGGACAGAGAGGATAACCCAGAAGCTGCTCAGTCCACACAGCAAGATGTCTCCGCACTTCCATTCTGACAGAGAAGATCTGGGAAGTTCCAACGCTGTTGCTATTTAGTCCATGTTGAAAAGCCAGCGGAGCTGCAGTTTATCTCTGGACGATTGCAGCAGCAACAGCAGCAGCCACAGAAGCCAGCACACTGGGCAGGAAAAAGAACACATGAAGGCAGGAAACCGTTTTTTCTTCAGACATCTTTCTTTAGGTGCCAGTCACATGGGTTTCCTTTTCACAATTAAAGCCTGGCTCTAGATATTTTGACAGGACACATGTGTAAGCCAATTATGTCTTAAGTGTTGGCAAATACACCACACATTATACCGATCAGTACCAGATGCAAATATACGCTCATAAGTGTAGACACTGCCACTCACAAGCATTTTGAGGCAACTGAGGAACAGGTGAAGCTGCAAAGACTTAACCCAACTCTGTGTTATGTAACTGACTGTGACAACTACTCATTTCACACAGAGATACACAGACCGCAACAAATGGAAATCAAGTATAATAATAATAATAATATATATGTATATATAATTATATATATATAATATATATAATAATAATTCCTGTCACGTCACAAATGGCCTGGGGCTACGTTCATTGTTTTAATGGGTCATTAGCAGTCAGGTTTTTTAGTTAAAGACATTTAAACCCACACTTGGGAGACAGAGGTGGGTGAATGTCCCACAGTCTATGAAGGCCATTGCCATTACCACTGGGTGCATGTTGAAACTAGATGGAAAGCCACTACTGCTGAAGATATCATATGATCAGCCTGCAGAACACGGAGAAAGATGCTGGCTAGCAGTTTCTAAGATTCAATGCAGTTTACAGGGGAAGAATTGCCTCCACGGGTCTGGCAGGACAGGCAGAATATGCCTCTGGGTGCAGTGGTGGCACAAGTATTATCCAAGTCTAACAAAAGCTTTCAGATTGGGATGACGGCCGAGTCTGACATAACAAGCCCAGAATAAAACTTACTAGAGAGGTCATAGGCCCCAGTATGGAAGAGAGTAGTATTGTTTCGTTAGGTGGGTGGGATATGCTTCACAAAGTCCTTTCTTAGCATTTCAGTTTTTGCCCACAGATCACAGCTACTGTGAACTACAATCCATCCTGGAAGGAACCTTCCTTTCACAATGGCTGGTACACAACAAAGATTCAGACCAATGTGAAGATGAATATTTATCCCCACAGACCCTCTCAAGGATCTAAAAGCATTGCAAAAAATGTAACAGGCAGAGGAAAGTGGGTCAAGCAATTTCCTCTAAATCGACAGTCCCCTCAAAGGGAGTCATGAGATTAAAGAGGTAAAGAACAGGTTCTAGAATGTTCAGATTTAGGATTCCTGAGGCCACTCAACAAGGTTATAGAAGCAGTAAACAATTATGAATGGAAGGAATTCCCCAACTACCCAGGCTGCATGACAGGTGCCAAGATCTCAGTTTTGTAGCTTCCATGACTCATCACTTAGGGTGGACGGGGTTTTGGGGGATGCAGCTGTTTGTGCTTGTGGCATGACCACCTCGTCCAGCAAGGAAGACGCAACACCAGACTCTTCTTTATGCAGTTTATTCAGGAACCTTGAACAACCTTCTGGCTTCTAACTTACTTCTCCTCCCGGGGAAAGCCCGCCAGAGACTTAAATCCCCTCCTGCCAGCCAACCCCAAACTACCACGTGGTGAAAGCAGATACACACATGCGGAAGCAGGCCCAGATCTCAGCCACAGCCAAATATGGAGTTGTTTACTCCAGAGAGCACTCACCCTCAGGATGATGGAAGGCGGAAGCAGGCACCATCTTTAAGACACGGCAATCCGCAGCTCTCTACATGCTTGACCATGCTTCTGGTTGTTACCCAAGCAAAACTGTTATCTCACCAAACTAGAATTACTTTTCTCCTGTATAATTTCTTTCATGTAACTGAAGGAAATGCTGACATCTAAAGGCTTGCTCACATTGTTTACACTCATGTGGTTTTACTCGAGTACATCTTACATCTAAATACTTATCACATTCTTTGCATCCATAGGGTTTCTCTCCATTATGAATTCTTTTATATACTTGAAGGTATTTCTATTGTGTAAAAGCTTTTCCACATTGTTTACATTCATATGGTTTTTCCATAGAATGAATTTTTTCATGTACATGAAGGTAACTATATAATGTAAAGCCTTTAACACATTCTTTACATACATAGATTTTTCAACACTGTGAATTCTTTCATGTTCTCAGAGAGAAGTGCAAGAACTCAGATGTTTCCCGCCTATATTACATTGATAATGCTTTCTTACAGTTTCAGTTCCTCCAGATGTGTGAACTGAACTACGGTAAGCAGAGGCCTTTCTTGATTTTTTTGTATTGATGGAGGTTTTTTGCACTATGAGTTTCTCTATGTATAACCAACAGACATTGGAAATCAAAATACTTTTAAAACGTTTTATTTTCTAAAGGTCCATTCACATTGTGAGTTGTCAAATATCCTTGACAGCTTGTGAGGGAGTTAGAGTTCTCGGGCTGTTTCCATATTCCTCACACTCCTATGGCTTGTACTGAGTGTGCCTGGAAAGATGGTTATTGAAGGGCGAATGACACAGGGAAACCTTTCCTCACACATTGATTTCACATGCTGTTAGGTCACTAGAAATTTTCATGGTCATATTGCATTTGCTATCCAAGTGAAAGTTGCTCCATCAGTATGGTGTTTATTCTTACAGAATGACTCAAACATGGAACTTCTATAAAAATGAGAAGTACATTAGTAAGAGTCAATTTGCTAGAATGTATTCCAAATTATTCACAAAATTATGTAACATATGTCTTCTAAAAATCTGAATGGTTGGAAACATAATAGATTGATAACTCTATGGTTCCCACAGGGCTATGAGAAGAAGAGTGACATTTGTTAACCTGAGTTCCTAGCACTGTCTACATGTTAGATACCCTGTAAACACAGAATAGGATTCTAAAACTGAGATACATGAGACTTTTCCTAATGATAAAAGAAAGTTGTGCTTATTGCTTAATAATTCACAAATGCTCATATAAGAATAATTTCAGTGGGAGGCTTGAAAGGTGGCTTGGCTGTTAAGCACAGCTGCAGCTCTTCCAGAGGACCAGCATTTGGTTGCCAGCACCCAAGAAAGGTAACTCACAACCTCCTGTAATTCCAGCTCTGAGCCCACCAACTTCTTCTGACCTCCTTATACACATGAACACAAGTTTGCAAAGACATAGAGACACAGACACACACACACACAAACACACACAAACATGTGCACACACATAAATAATAAAATAAATAAAAATCCTTGAAAATTTTTCATCAAAGAAACATTCCTTCTACTGTTTACTAATTACCTTATATTTTGTCCAGAACTTTTATAATGGTCTTTAATATTTGAATCTTCAAAACTGTTTCATAAAATGCAGTTGAAGAAAATTTTAATGAATTACAAGTTACTGAAAACTAGTATATAGCTTTAGTATACAAGAACCATGCATGATTTATGCACCACATTTTTCCATTTCAATATTCCAAATCACAGAAGAGCAGCAATTCTATGAAACATTTGTTTGCCTAGTATTTTAAGAGAAGGTAAGATGATATTGCTACCTATAGCAGTGAGGTTCTTGCAGGTTTTCAACATCACATCTCTGTAGAGATCCTTCTGCAAATGACCCAGCAAAACCCACTCTTCTTGGGTGAAGTTCACAGCAACATCCTCATATGTCACAGAATCCTAACTATTCCTCAGATTTAATTGGTAATATAGTCATACAGTACTGTGCTATTCATACATTTCCATACACAGAAGTTCTAATGCAAGCTTTTCGTGGATCTGAAAGGAAATAGAGCTGAAGAGACACTCCTCTCACTACTCTGAAGGCATGGTGCAGTGTGGGCACTGGCAAGGTCACCTGCCATGAGGATTAAGGGAGTGGCTCTTCTGTTTATGTGCTATGAGGATTAAAAGAGTGGTTCTTGTGGTTATCGGCTATGAGGATTAAGGGAGTGGTTCCTGTGGTTATCTACTATGAGAATTAAGGGAGTGGTTTTTGTGGTTACCTGCTATGAGGATTAAGGGAGTGGCCCCTGCATCTGGAGAGAACCACCCCATGAGTTTGGCGAACCAAACTTATAAAATACCCTGCACCTCCTTGAATAAATAAGTTTTGCTGTGGCTCGCCATCCACATGCATTCTGCCCAACTCCTGGAGTTTTTGTCTTAACTCCGAACATCTCACCCCCTTTCCACAGTGGGGAACTTGTATCCTCATCTTGGGCCGGTGCCCAGCAGAGGGACCCCAACACTACTGGGCACAGGATACAGGATGTGCCTCTGCTCTGCACCAATTCTCTTTCTATAGCACATATTCTCTTCCTGTCTTAAGAAAGTCTGACAACCTGAGGTACAAGAACAGAGGGCAATTAGCATCCACAAGCCTGCTTATCCTTAAAAATTCCTGCAGATAATGTTTAAGTTTTGATGCTGTTGGAAAATTTAAAATTTGGTACCGAGTGCATAAAGAGAAATCATAAATCACCTAGTGTACATGACTCATACAATATAATTATTCTCATTCAGAAAGTCTATTAATCTACTCAAACTCACAGAGATGACTAGCAGATCATCCCCTGTGGCCCGAAATGATAACAGGTATTCAGTGCAATGAGTTCCCTGCAGGGTACAAATTCACACATACTATGACCATGTGTGTGTTAAATGGCGAAATGTCCCATTCTCTGTGGATACAGAAGAAAGAACATAAATGCTATAAGTAGTTTTCTGAAGCAGAAGTAAAAAATACCTTACTGATTATTTTTATTTTATGTGTGAGTGTATTGCCTGCATGTATGTCAGTGTCATTCTCTTGTGCAATGCCTTCAAGATCAGCTAGAATGTTGGAACTGGAACGGGAGTTATTTATGACTGTTAGACACCATGTGGGTGCTGGGAATTGAACACGGGTTCTCTACAATACTCAGTTCTCTTAACCACTGAGCCATCTCTCTATGTCCCCAAGCACAATTTTAATCAAAGATCAAATATGACACACAAACAATATTTAACGACCCTACAACAATACTTTCTAAGATTTTTAGGTAATGTCATGTCCAAATAAAGTAAGTGTAAAGGAACTGAATACAATCAGTCATGGTGACATGAATCAGAGAATGAGACACAAGTTCACATGACCCCAGGACTCCAGGTCAGCCTGTCCAACAAAGCAAACACCTATCTGAGACATCAAAGAGGGAAGACAAAGTAATGGGAGTAGGGAAGGTTGGGAAGGGTTAGCAAAATTCATGATTTCATTTTATAATATTAAGAGAAACATTCATGAATCACTAAACCAGACAATTGTGTACTGAATAAAAAACTGACTAGGCTCCACAAGAGTCTAGCAATTGTCAAAGTAAAACATAGGGATTTTTCCCTAACACACTTCAAAGACTTACAAAACAAAGAAAATAGAAAGAGCCAAAATTAACGGCTCTTTGAAAATCAAGTCACAGAGTTTTCTTGAAAATTCTGCAATAGGAGACACAGGTTTTGGCCCCGCCCCTTTAAATCCAGTGGAATGAAACAGGGAAAGGCTCTCCAATTACAAGAATTAGCGGTTTACATACAAAGAATTGGTCACAAGGCATAGGGACCCCCATATAGGGGAGAGTCCAGCATATTGAGCAGTTGAATTATACCACGACCTCCAAGCTACAGCATGGCTCATCAGCATTTCCTGCTTCCTTTTACCATTGCCCACCCCCTGCAGGTCCTGATTGATTGGAGAGCGGTCGAATCTTTTGGATCCCTGCCTGTCAATATAATCCTGCAGGCGGGTCTTCCACTGAGGGGAAAAATGTCTATATTTGGATTTAAGCATGTCCAGCCAGTGTCCAAACATTCAAAAACAGTGAATTTCCAGCTAAATTCACTCTACAAGAGTCCAAGGAGCCATATACATTCAAATTATACATACAAATTATAAACATAATTATATTTTTAAACTGAAGTCATCATCATTTAGAGCCTGATCCTTAGTGACCCATGACATAATACAAACCTACCTTCAAAATAATTCCTTACAACCAATGGTGCGCTGAAAGATAAACACGAATAAATCAAGTTACCACCTCCAGTATCAGGCTTAACAAAATGATACGTACTGCAGTAGCAGTATGCCAGATATGACACTGATCTAAGAGAAAGCACAGATATCCAGGTATTAATTTCCCCCAAAGACTTTTCCACTACGAAGTTATTGCCTTTGTGCACGTCACCTCCAGATCAGCTCACCTTATCCTGTAGGTGAATCCAAAGTGAAATAGGGTTTCACTTTTATGAGACAGAAATCCATGTGCTAAATGGCATGCCATGGCTTAGAGTGTTTGGAAACGTTCCTTTCACAGATCTGGCCGTTATATCACACATGCATGTGCCTTTTTCATTAGCTCTACACATAATTGGGACCTATGATGACCCTACATCCTCCATACCCTCATCTAGGGGAAGGACTCAAAATCTGTATAAATTGAACCTCAGACCTTTTCATAGTCCAGTGGTACCAGGACTATTCATTCCAGAGAATGACACTCAAAAGAAACGAATCTACCACAGTCTAGTTTAGTGACTTTTCTGCAGAAGAATGGGTGAGGCCTGACCACACCATGGGTGACAGAAAGACAGCTGTATCATTGAAAACCCTCCTTAGAAGGAGCAATGGCTCACAAAGTGACTCCACCTACAAAGGTTCCTGAACAAATACAAGGAAACATCATTGTCAGAGAGTCAGCAGCTTAAGCATTTATTAGTATTTATATGTTAGCATTTACATGTATATATAATGTTGGTGAGGGCACTGTGAACATTGCTTCAGAAGATTACTGAGCATCCTTTTGTTACATTTAAAAGTACATAATTTTTCCTTATGAGTACGGCCATGACTCTGAGTGAATGCCTTGTGTATTTAGTTCCCTCAGAGGCCAGAAGATGATGTGAGATTCTATGGAACTGAAGCTAAACGCAGCTGAGAGCCCTAGACATGGTTCCTGGAAACTAAACTCTGGCTCCCTAGATGAGCAGCAGTGCTCTCAACTGCTCAGCCATCTCTCCAGCCTCTGAAGTGTACTTTTTAAGTTTTATAAACCTCTCTATTCCCTTCATGAGAAAATACGAACATAGAAGAAATACCTCTGAAACATTCCAGCCCTACCTCAGGTGTTGAAGAGGCCTTTTGTTGTTGTTCTTCACTTTCCTGACAGAGCCTCTGAGACCCTATGTGTATCCATCTACGCTCTGGTGACTTCTAACACAAACGGATAAGGGGTAACAAGGAAGACATTTGTTTGCCTGGCATAAAAACAATCTACAACTTCTCTGTAATCTCAATTAAAATTGCAAATCCATCAACGTCCTGATAGCCAGAATCTTATAGAGGCAAAAGTAGGGAATCCACTGGAATTACAACGCACAAGAAAGGACTTTCTGAGCAAGACTCCTATGGCGCAGGCATTAAGTCCCCAGTTGACATTCTGTACCTCATGAAACACAAAGCTTTTGGTAGAGCAAAGGACTCTATCATTCGAGTGAAGAGGCATGCTCCAGAATGGCTAAGACTCTACCAGCTATATGTCTGACTCATGGTTCATATCTAGAATATTTAAAGAACTACAAAATCTAAACATCAAAAAAAAAAACCCAGAGACAAAATTTGAGACAAAAAATTGAACCGAGAGTTCCCAAAGGTGAAACACAATGGACTAAGAAATACTGAGACATTGTTTAACATCTTGAACCATCAGGGAAAAGCAAATTGAAACAACTACACGTTTCATTTCACCCGTCATAATGGCTAAGATCAAAACAAATGAGGACAAATACCGGCACAGAGGTGGGGAAAGGTCACACTTATTCACAGCTGCTGGGAGCGCAAAATGGTGCAGCCAACTAGAGAAATCATTGAGAAGATTCCTCAGAAAGGGAAAAACACAACTCCCACGAGATCCAATCATATCATGCTTGAGACTATTCCCAAAGAAGTCTATATCCCAGTACAGAGATCCCTGTTCACCGTGTTTATTGCTGCACTATTCATAAAAGCCAGGAAATGGAAACAATCTAGACATCTATAAACAGATGAGAAGACAGTGAAAATATGGAACATCTGTATCAGATGTTGACAAGACAGACCCACAACTGGCCAATGTGCAGAGAATAAAAAGCTGCAGACTGCTAATCCCAGAGTAGTCCACCTGTATTAAAGTCTGGGCTCCCAAGGCTCGGGGATCACTATTCAAGACAGACCTGGATGGTTCTCAGAGTCTGAGGTGGTAGAGGACCACACGGAATGTTTTCCAGACAGCTGGGCAACCATCCATCTGATCTCACAGCAGTGGGGACGCATGCACATGTTCCCACGTAGGCTTAACTGAGACAAAATCCCAGCATAGAATGGGTAAATGGATCAGAAACCCCAACCATAGGTGAGGAAGCATTGGCATTAGCTGCTGAGAAGGGAAGAATCAGTCTTTTTCAAGTACTGACTCTGGGTAGCTAAACAAGCCTTCAGAGGTAATGGGGAGGTGCACAGAGGGGAAAGGGCCTAAATATGAACCAAATATACTGTAGGGAATTTCAGAAATTCTGTTATGAAAAGCTTTTATTGAGGATTTATAAATAAGGATATCACTTTTTCCTTTAATAAAAAAATTAAATGAATATATAAAGGAAAAACAGTAAAAGAAGACATGATATTGGGAAGGGATTAGCATGGATCAAAAGGATGTTTGAGCAAAAGCATGAACTTCTGGAATCAATAAACATTATACATGTTCATTCTGACTCATATGGCCTGCTGCTTTCTCTCTTCTGTACTGTTCATTGGTTTTTGATTTGTTTCTTCCCTACTTTGCAATCTGTGTGGAATTTTTTCATTCTTTAATAAGAGGCCAAGAACTCGGACACACTCAGATCAGACCCTGACTGGCCTCACATAAGCAGAAAATGCACAATATATGAGACAGGCGCGACATTATGGGGGCCTTAAGGAGAATGAAAGGCTTCCCTTTAAACCTGGAGAGGGGACTGGACAGATGGCTCAGTGGTTACCACAGGACATAGTTTAATTCCCACCAGTCACATGAAGTCCTCACAGCAATATGAAACTCCAGCTCGAAGGGGATCTTTTATCCTCTGACTTCCATGAACACATACACTCATGAGTGCACACACACATACACACGTATGTATTAAAAAAAAACACACAAGCAGGAGAGAACCTGCTTTTAGAATAAGAACAAATGATATAAGAGGAGAGAGTGAGCGAGTGAGAGAGACACAGAGAAAGAGAAATAATGAAAGGGATGGTGGTGGGTGACAAGAGGAGTCCCTTCAAGGCAATCCTCAAAGAACATTCACAGAAAATATCTGGCAATCCAAACAACAAGGTCAGCCTGGTATAAGTCAGTAGTTCGAGGCTACATGCAGCTACAGTAAGGAGACCCTGTCTCAAAAAGGCTGCCCAAAATCCAGACACTCAAGAAATGATTTTCTTTTTCTGTGTGTGCATGTATGTCTGTATATGGGTACCTGCATATAAATGTGTGCGGCCCCTGGGGCTGGAGGTCGAGGTGTTTGTAAGATCCCTGATGTTGCTGATAGTAACCAAAGTCTGGATCTCTGGAACTGCAGTGTGGGCTCTTAACTGCTAAGTCAGCACCTGAATTTTAAAAACAAATTATGATCTTCAGATACATTCAAATTAATATGCAAATGGCTGAGGCCTTCCTGCCAATTCTGTTGCCAGTAGTGAATCTTGGCTCCAGCCTGCACGGCTAGATATTGTCACTCTTGTCCTTCTTCCACTTGATACTTCTGTAGATTTAGACTTTGAGTGGAGGCATAACAAGAAAACACTGGAACAATGCTAGACTTCAACGTGTGAATAACAGCGCATCT
The DNA here is from genome assembly GCA_035773235.1 of Eospalax fontanierii. Taxonomy (NCBI): domain Eukaryota; kingdom Metazoa; phylum Chordata; class Mammalia; order Rodentia; family Spalacidae; genus Eospalax; species Eospalax fontanierii. The sequence goes on along the minus strand of CM069554.1, from coordinate 3,802,401 downwards.
TTCAGGCACATTTCCGATTTGTGAGGCTTGTATTCCAATCTTCAACCCCAACAGCATGTGTTAGCTCTGTCACCTCCACACGCATGGCCTTTCTCTTCATCCAGCTGCCGTCACTGACAACAGCTTATATCAGTGTACACTCACAAATCCTATTGAGTATCTTAGTATCTTTAAGTTCTTGCTGTTATTCCATTGCAATTCATGCATCTCCTATGGAGCTCCAGGCAATGTCCTTTTCAAATCTCCTTCCCAGGAGCTGTCCTTTTTGTGCACTGCCAGTACATAACACAGTTTGGTCCTTTACTGCAAGAGACCATGACTTCCTCACTGCTGCCTGCTCCATTCCCAGCGGTGCCATTGACACATTTTTCTTTAGAGGTTACAGAGGGTATTTCTCAGTCAATTAAAGAATTATAAAGCAAGAAAAAATTCAAACAAGCAGAGAGTTACAATCAAACAGATTTTAGTTGAAAGACTGTCACAACCACACACATAAAGAATCACACATACAAACATGTACGAATACCTTTTATTAATAAACATAATCTGCAGTAACGATCTTTAATTAACACCAGCAAAACCATGGACATATGTCTAATGACAAAGCGACTCCTTGGCAACCTCAGCTTTGTATCCCACCCCAAGAGTTAGTGAATGAAGGTGGTAAACATTGAGAAGCAACATAACTGTGCAGGATTCACCACACCCATCAATTGAATGCAGAGCAGGCTGGAAAGAACTCATGATCTTGTATGAATGATATGCTAGGGATGAAAAGGCCTGATTCTAATAAAGAGCTGAATTTCAACTGGGAGACCGAAGAAACCTTTGAGACTAAACATACTAATATGGCCTGGCCCATTAGCACAGTTCTGAGAGACATCTGCGGAATGGGTGTGCTCTGGGTTGAGGTCCCTCTCAAACCCTTTTAAGAATTGTGAAGGAAAAGTTCCTAGAAAAATGCTGCATATGGAACTGAACTTCCTGTGAGGGTGACCAACTAATTAGCACTTCAATGACTGTGGAGAGTTTGGAATGTTTCAGATCCAGGGACTGTTTACAACAGTATCTTGAGTCATGTTAGTCCTATAAACACCCACTCCTTACCTATCTGTGTTCCGTATTTAACATTCTTTGACTAACAGAATGTATTACCCTATAGAAAGGGTTCCCACCCACTAAAATGCTCAGAATGTCATTAGATTGCTATGATCTCCCTACTGAATGGACCCATGTGTGTGGTATGTCTCCTGACTTAGGAATTTTCTTGGTTCGGTTGCTACAAAAACTTCCTAAAACTATTAACTCATTGGATTATGGCATTTTTGAAAACTGAAATTCATATTCCTGGGCCATGGCCACTCATATTTGACCCAGAATAGACCATCATTTTAATTCCTTTGGTTTATGACTTTATTTCATCATCAGTTCTTCGAGGTCAACAAGGAGCCCAAACAGAACATCCAGGAATTTGGATTGGTGCTGGGTACCAGTCAGGGCTCCCTTGTGGGCCATCATCTGGTATTGTCTCCTGGAATGGCAATTCATGACTTCTTTCTTGGGGTCCAGACCTCCTGGATCAGTCAATTGTCCATTTGGTTTATTTTGAGCTGGTTTTCAGGATCTCATTTATTTTGTGGTGGAGTGACTCCCTCTTGTTCCCTCTTCTGCCAACTAGCCTCAGGCAAGTTTGACCTAAGGCTCTCCTAAATTCCAGTAAATCCCTCTCCCTGTCTGTCAAGAGCTTGTTCCACAGATAAATGATTGGGCATATGGGCATTGTACCTGCCTATTTTAACTGCTTGTCATGTGCACTTAAGACTGACTAAGATAAAATCCTGTTTTATTCTTTTGTGACAAGGTAATGAAATCCTGAACACTGAAGCCCCTTTTGACACTTGCCCTCTGAATGTCAGCAGTCATTGAAGGATTCATTATAGCTTCTACCGCTTCTGTGACCTGCTTATGCCTAGAAAGACAGGCAAGTGAAGTCCCTAACTCTTGACATCTGGAAATTGCACTTTCAGAATGAAGCAATTATGGTGTTTGCCCGTAAAATCCCAGACCTCCTTTAACTTGGGACTGCAGCTCTCAAACCTGATGGAGAGATTTTAACCACCTGCAACTTAATTAATTTGGCTCACTACAACTTGAATTGATTCTGGTGGTCTTCTTCTCTGTGGTTATGAAATCCATAATGTTTTAGGAACTTATTTGTGTATTGCCTCTTTCAAAGTGTTTGCTGAAAAGAGTCCATTTTCTTGGCTTAGAAACATTTTCTTTCTTCCTTTTTTTTTTCTTTGCTCTTTTTGCGAGACACGGCTTCCCTGTATTCCCAGCTAGCCTGGAAGTCTCTATGTAGACCAGGCTTCCTCATACTCAGAGAGATTTACATCTAATGTACCAGGATTAAAGGTGTTGGCCACCTCACCCAGCTTTGTTTACAGAAAATAATTTTATTATTTTATGTGTTTGAGTGTTTTGCCTGCATGCATGTGGGTGTACTCATGTTCTGGAGGGTCTATGGAGGTCTGACGATGGTGTCAGATGACATTTGAATACAGGTTTTCTGCAAGAGCAACCAGTGTTCTTACCTTTGAGCCATCTCTCAACTCCAACTTGGATTACCTTCTAATTGACTTGTTTTCAGTATCGCTGTCTGCTAGACCTTTTGAAGGCATTATGATTTTTCTTTGGTTTGTCTGGCTTTTCTTTGTTTTTGATGTTTTCAATTACTTGGTCAGTTTTCCAGACACACTAATATTAATATCTGCATTTTTCTGTGCCTTCTGTTTCTTTCATCCTTGCTCCCTTGTAGTCTAAGAATTTTATGTGCACTGGATCATAAGGATGCTGAAGAGAAGAGGCACTTGCTCCCTACAGTGTAACATGTGGAGGTGTCAGGGGAAATTCTTTATGACTAGTAACAGCTTCTCAAGGAAACCAGCAAACATCCCCATTCCTGGCTCAGAAGCTCAGTCAGGAAGGCATACGTAAGGGATTTATGTCCCAGTGTCTTGATCCACCTAATTTCTGTGAATGTACAGGACAACCCCGAGAGCCAGAGGGAGGTGGTTTCACTGTGAAATCTAAACAAGTCCATGCCAAAATCAGCAGAAAAATGGATCCAAAATTCACATGGCTCTTCGAGAATAGAAAACCTGAAATTTTTCAGAGGAAAGAAAAATAAGATAAGAAATTTTGTGAAACTGAAGTCTTTAAAGATAAAGCACCATTCTGCCCTCCAGCTGGATTTATGTGCGGTAATTAAGGACTTTACATTTGCAAGTATTTGGAAAATTAAGGAGATCTAATCAAAGATAATTAAAAAATATGATTCTGTGAAGTAAAGCTTTGATGCTCCAAAATGGGTATTTTTACACACAAAACTTGAAGTGCTAGAAGTAGAACAAAAAATGATGTGTGGGCAGCCTGTTTTAACTGGATTTTAGAGGCATCTAAAAAAAATCATGAAATTCCTGACAGGAAATGAATAACAGTCTTTGAGAAACAGTATCAGATTAAGAACTTCATTGAAGGGCAGGAGATTAAGAAGAAAATCTCAGAGACTGTGTCGAAACCAGAGATGAATGCTGAAGAACCTCTCTCCACCTCTGCTCCTAACTGTCCTCTCCAGCTTTGCCTCCTCTGTCAGAAGACCTTCAGCTTCCTCCTTGTTAATCGCCTCCTCTCCTGCTTTCTCCCTGGAGACTGAGAAATGTTACTGAGCATTGCTTGAGGGGACAGTAACAATTCCCAAAGGAATTTCAGCAAATCTCAAGAGGAAAAACATTATATATTAAAAGCCCAAAATATATAATTCCTTTTAAGATACAACCCAGAGGTTTAAGGGATCCAGATAGGGTTTCCACACCCTGGACACAAAGCCAGTTGAATCTTTAATTATGGGTTCCCTGACCCATATCAGGACATTCTAGGGTTTGCTAAAGTCTTCAAATCACACTATTGACACATGAACCAGGGTTTTCTGATTGAAAGCAATTAATTCAATTACTGGCTTCAGGAGACAAAGCAGAGGAATGGTTTTACTTCGTAGATGGAGGAACCCCTGAGGACTAGAGTCAAATAAATGCAGATGCTAAAAATGCCTGTTGTGACTTAGAAAACCCTGCTGTCCTGTGATACCTAAATCATTTCCACTTTATTGACTGGATCAAAATAGATTAATGGAACTTAAGATAATGGGAACCTATCCAATTTATATGTCAGATTCTCCGAAACATTTAAACAGCACTTAGGAATTCCCCTGACAACATGTGAGGATCATAAGAATCATCCCTTATTGAATTCTGAATCTATGAAAGAGCTGGAAGAGGAACTGGTCACAGAATAATGGAACCTGGACCTCGTTTACCCTAGATGCTCTCCTTACCTTAGCACACCAACTTTTCAGAACTATCATAAGAAATGGAAAGGAAATCACTGCCAAAACTATGAGTGTACATGAAACACACTTAAGCTCCCTCGAGAGAAACCTATTATGGGTCAAATAAGGTTCCCAGCACCACTTGGGTGAGGTAACAATGTACTTTATTTGGCTTACTGGACTGCCTGAATCCAGAGAAGGAACTGCGTTCATGCTTGGAAAGAAGCTTTTATAGGGTTTCTAAAGCAGTGACTGGCTTCAATTTGAAGAATCCACTAAGAATCAAGCATGTCACAAGTTTAAAATTTCCCCTCACTTGCACATTCGTATCAGTAACAGACCAGGAGGTTAGCCATTTGCACATGTCCCTCCCAGATTAGAACATCCAGGGAGGTTGTGGTTGGGCCATTCTTGGAACTGAGAGGGTGACTCCTTTCTGGGTGTGCTGCTAGAATGCAGTGGGCAAAGGTCAAGCCTAAATGGACTTAAGATCTGGAACACAACAAAATGAAAGTTTTATCCTATTTTCCTAGGCCATTACAAAATATAGAAATCCATTCTGCCTTGGAAAAGACAGGGTCATTTTCAACTTTTACGAAAGTCCTGGCCATTGAAAAGGTATTGTGAAAATGTCAAAGAGCAGGAGGCCACCTAGGGAGACACTGAAACAAAAACCAGGCCAGAATATGGCTGTTCAGAGAGAATCAGAGAGTTTTCCAATTTCACATTAGTGACATCTTAAGACAAATGGAGAAAATTATTAACACTGAGGGAGCAAAGACTCTGGTAAATGCCAGGGCTACTTTATCTCTAGAAATTCCACTATGTTTAGAGCTCTCTTGCTCAGACTGAAAATAAAGTCAAATGCTAGAATTTTCCCACCTGCCCATGATTGCCTTTTAGACAAATTTGTTATGGCATTCGGGACCACCAGAAAAGGACCACCAAAGTCATTCTGTTTCAATCTGCTGAATTTTTTATCTGCAGCTGGCTACAGTCTCTGTGTCGGGTCTGAAGGCTGCAGCAGCTGGGGAAGGGAGAGGTTGGATATACAATGGCAAAAAATAAAGCTGCTTCATGTCTGTGGAATGTCCAGGTGCTCAGAGTTAAGGGCTTTGCTCCCTCCCTTGGCGCTTGAGATGAAGCAGGTCCTACAGAAGCAGAACCAGTTCATGATCAACCATTACAAGATCATTACATACTTAGGGGACAAAGGATGAGGGGGTCTTCAGTGATGAAAATTCTCTTAGACTGTTGCTAACGTTAGAGGCTGGCGTTCTGCTGCCCTCATTCTCGTGTCTGGTAATTCCCTCTTTCTGTTTTCCCTGCAGCTTTGTTTTTGATATAAGTTAACTCATTAATCTCACTGTTCTTACTGTCCTTACTAAAAGGAAAGGTTTTTTGTTTTGTTTTTATTGTTTTTTATGCTGATATCTGTGTTCTTCATATTAAATTAACAAAGGGTATTTTAATCAGTAGATCATGGAGGCCAGTCAGATCTGGTGCTCCAAATGAAAATCCCATTTTAGGTCCAAGTGCACAATTATTTCTTCTGGATACATACATAATTTAATTCATTGGGTGACTGAAAAAGTATTATCTGTTTGTGTAGACAATATTTTTGAAAACCCTCCTCAACAACAGCTTACAAGGTATATTCAAGAAGACCTACCTTGCCGCAAACAAAACCCCCGTAAGCTACTTCATGGGATGCAAGGACATTTCTCTCTGCCTCAAGGGCCATTTAATGCTGGCAGTTAGACTTTATCTATATGCCTGCAACGCAAGGATATGAATATATTTGGGTACTATATTGCATGAAAAGGAACTCCCTTAAGTGGGATACCTGAATCTAAGGGAAGTTTCCTACAGAAAAGAGGACTGTAGGGAGGAGGCCCAGAGGAGACATCAGAGAAATCCCCCCCCCCCAAAAAAAGCATGTCTGATTTTTTTTAAAGTTTGAGGCAGTACTAGGAAGTTCCACACCATGTGGTCCAGTGTGGTGTAGCCTATGTGATGAGGAAATGGAGCATCATGTACCGAGTAGGACCCCTGCTGTACCCAGTGTGAGGCACACAGGAAAGCCACGTAGTAAAGGAGGCAATAAGAGTCCGTTAATTAGTAATAAACTTTCGGGGGAGAGTGGGTTTAAGCCTCAAAGAATTGTTGATACTTATGAGGAGAACAGGGTTTATAAACTGAAAAGCACAATTACATCATGCCAGGGTCAAAGTCTGCAGTCATAGCTGTTCCATAACACAGGCAGGTCCCATAATTAAACCATAACAGTGGCAGATTAAGGAAGTTTTCAGCTAATAAAAGGTTCTAAGTTTTAGGTAAGAAAAGCACTTTTTTCAGAATTGCAGAAACAGGACTCCCTGGAGATGCATATGTTGCTAAGTCTGAATGGGTTCTATTGTAAAACAGTGTAGTCCCAATTCAACCTGCATGGGACCTGTATGGATATTCTTAGGAAGGCTCTTGGGAGGCTTCAAAATTGAGTCAGTCTGGAAATTTGTAAATGAGAAGTTCTGAATTCACAACACAGGACATTTTTTTACTGTTTTTCAGGAACAGTGCTGAGTATAGTTGTGGGGAGAGAGTTACCTGCCTTCTTTAGGCTGTGAGATGTGGCATCTTAGGACCAGCTTGTTAAAGAGCAGGTCTGGGTTCTAACACAATCCTGAATGTGCCTGAATGAAAAATCCAAATCCCTGATGTGCATCAGACACTAGACTCAACTCTAATGCCACCTAGTGTCAGCTGGATCACTTTCAACACGTGAGGGAAGAGGACAAAGACATCTGACACTGAATGTGTGACTTACTGAGCAACACTTTACAGAGGAGGATGAACAGGCAGTGTCTATTGAGTTGCTCAAGACTGCAGTAGCTGCTGTGCCAGGCCAGGAGCAGAACTTGGAAGCCAGTTTCCCTGCAGTTGGACAGAGTCTGTGCCTGAAGAGGAAGCCACAGCAGGGCTGGGAAAAGATAAGTGCTTCTCCATTATTTTAGAGCCCCCTGCTACTTAGGCTTTTTGGTGACCCTAACCAATCAGGTCTCCCGGTCTTGCTGCCCAATCAGGAGCACCGAATGCAGGAAGAAGGCGGGCTCTACCCCGCCTCCATACTGTAAGTTCTAATGTGTGTCTTTGGCTCCATACTTGAAGTATGCGCCACGTGTGTTGCTCCTTGAGCAGCACTGTGAGGAGCTGTGTGAAGAGGGCTGATGAATCTGGAACCCGGGATATGGTAAGTGTGTTCCCGGCTGCCCCAGACTGGAGGAGCAGCTGTGGAGCCCTGGGTGGGGGCTGTGCTGGGTCCTCCCGGGGCTGGGCCGGCAGCCGAACGCGACCACGTTCCTACCTGTGGCATTTCCTGCTGCAGCTGCTTCTGCACCGGGCCCTGTTCCGGAGGCTCTGCCTGCGCGGGCAGCTGCAGTGTCGCTGATTGTTCAAAGTGTGATCGTGCTTTTGTTGCTGTGTAGACCAGACTTACAGTGAATAAACATACTGTATAAAAGTTGTTAGATTTTGAGGTGCAGAGAAAGAAAAAAGTTTAGATAAACGACCAAAACCAGATCTTACAGCAGACTGAATAGCGTTTGTTCAGCGAGGTGACACAATCTTTCCACAAGAACGCAAGTTGTGCATAAGATGAAAGATTGCTGTAGATTGTATATGATTGGAAAAAAGAGAGCATACACAGCTCTGAAGTCTGTGTCAAGGTGTCCTTGAGTTCTTTTTCTTGGAGATGTTTAAGCAGAACACAGATGTGGCTAGTTGATAATGCAAAGCAGGGACCACAGAGAAACATCACGACGGGAGGCTTGGGTTGTTTGGCTTTTCTGCAGTTGTGGCTGTCCTTCAAGTCAAGTTGGACCACCTGGGAAAGAAATGGAGAGGGTTTGCAGTTGGGTAGGAGACAGGCTAGCTGTCTAGGGAAGAGGACATACAGGGTGGTGGGAAACCAACAGCCAGTCTGGGCAGGTTCCCTGTGAACCTCGCCTGAAACCCGTGCAGAAACCTTTCCTATTTCCTGTAGTAAATATGTATGTCTGTGGAATTGACAACTCTCTTCCTACTCTTGCCCCTAATTTAGCATTGAATATTGGGTAAAATCTTGTAAAATCTGCATCCTTCCAGGAAAGGTACCACTGGACCCAGGGCTGGGCAAGGTGAGGTGAATGTGGACCAGAACTAAGTCTGCATGGTAGAGAAAGCCACTTGGGACTGTCCTCGGCTCTGTGCACCTCCACTCTGCAGAGAGAGAAGCAGGGAGCTATAGCATTCAAGACTCATTTCAGTAGAGAAAGCAAACGTGGAAAGTAAGGTCACACTTTGGTGGACTCATTTCTTTTGAGTGTCATAGCCACACATGGTACCACCTGACCATGAAAACATTCAGATTTGGGCAAATTTTGAATCCTTTCCACAGGTCAGGGAATGGAGGGTGTGAGACCCATCATAGATCCCAATTAAGTATAGTGCCAGTGAAATGGCAGGTGTAGGTGTGACAGCTCTCCAGTTATGTGGAAGGAACTTTTCCCAACACTCTAAGCCATGGCATCCCATTTGGATCAATGGATTTCTACCTCATGAAAATGAAACCCAGTTTCATTTTGGGGACACCTATTGTGACTCTGGATAGTAAAATGAACTAATGTGGGGTGATGTTCACAAACGCACTAGCTTTCTATTGGCCTTGCTTAAAAGTCCTCAGGGGAAGTGAAGGCCTGGCCAACTGTGATTTTTCTTAGATGAGTGTCTGTGTCTCGCTTACAGCTGCAGTTCATGTCATTATATCAAGGCTGAAATTGAACGTTCTAACTTGTTTTAAGAGTGCTTGTCTTATAGGACAGCTTTCTTGGTTAGGAATTAGTTTGAAGATGTGTGTGCACTTAGTCGTGGTCAGTAAGTTTCTTTGCAAATGTTGATGGCCTGATTTTTTGTTATGTTGTAAAATATTATTGTGGTTTAATGTGTAGGTATAGTGAGTGTGTGCATGTCACAATTATCAGGGGAGCAGCTTTTTGCTTTTTTCTGTCTTTTGAATTTTTTCAGGGATTCAGGCATCATATTAAGGTCATCAAGCTTGTGTGCCAAGTCCTTTACCTACTGTACATTGTCCTAGGACTCTAACAGCTGAGTTTTAAAGTTTGGCTGTGAACTTTTTCCCTTTGTTTTTTCCTTAATTTTTCAAGTTCTTGAAGTGTGCTCAGCAAAGCATCGCTCTGTCGTTCTTTGATTCGACAGTTGCCAGACAGTTGCTAATCCAGTACAGAATTGTGTGATATGATGATTTGTGAATTCTTTCTCTAAATCTGTAGACAAAAATCACGAGCAACCCTGACCATGCTTACATTCATGCACACAATATGCTCATGTACATAAAATAAAACGAAAATAGTAAAATTTTACAAGCAAAACATGGAGTCCATTTCTGGAATTAGACTTCTCTATTCCATGGAACCCCAGTGAACAATTTCAAAAGAGGGAGTCCATGTCAATGGATAGAACTTCTATAGGAAACCTCATCCACTGCAGAAGAGGAAGCAGTTGGTAGACATCTAGATTGTTTCTGTTTCGTATGTATTGTAAATAGAGCAGCAGTGACCATGGTTGAACAGATGTTCCTGAGGTAAAATGTAGAGTTTATTGCGTAAGGTGCTTTAGCTCTTTAGGGAATCTCCACAATGATTTACACAGACACTGCATCGATTTTCACTTGCATCAACTCCTTGCCAGCTTTTGTCGTCATTTGTGTTTTGGATACTGGCTATTTTGTAATGGAAAAGTTTTCTTCATTTGCATTTCCCTGCTGGTTAAAGATGTTGAATAATGTCTAAATATTTCTCCAGCAGTTGGGTTTAATCTTTGGGAACTGTCTGTTCAACTGTTATGCCAGTGCCATCCGTTTTTATTACAGTTGTGCTTTGGTATTGTTTCAATTCAGGAACGGTAATGTCTCAGAACTGTCAGCAGTTCTCTCATTGTTGTGAAAGATTTGGGTGCTTCTGTATAGTTTGAGGGGCCTGGGGGCTTCTTAATGAAACGAGATTATTTCTCAATGGCAATGATGAATTTCTTGGAATTTTAATCAAGATTGAATTGAATTAATGGATTGCTTTTAGGGTAAGCTGAACTTTGTGTGAGATTTCACCAGAGCAGAGAGGATACAAATAGAGCCTCAGAGGACATGTAGCAAAAAAGACCAGGAAAAAAAATCTGCAGTAGGGATTGAGTGTTTCATAGATATTTCTTCTAAATTAATATTTCCTCGTGAAAGAAACAGAGAAGTGTATAAACTTAAAAAAGTAAACTTAGGAGGCTGGAGACACAGCTCAGAGCACCTGCTGCTCATCTAGGGACCAGAGTACAGTTTCCAACATCCAGGTCTGGGACTCACAGCTGCTTGTAACTCCAGTTCAGAGATTCTCCTCTCCTCTTCAGGCCTCTGAGGGAACTAAATACACAAGGCATTCACTCAGAGCCATGCACAGACACATAAAGAAAAATAATGTGCTTTTTAATGTAAACTTAGGAGACTCAGTAATCTCCTGAAACAAGGTTCACAATGCCATTATATTTGCATGTGACAATTAACATATCAACACTAACAAATCCTGAAGGTGATCAGTCTCTGGCTTGAGTTTCCCCAGGAGTTGTTTGTGAACCTTTCTAGGTGGAGCTACTGTGAGTCGCTGCACATGGTTAAGGATTTTTCAATGTTGTAAGTGTCTTTCTGTCAGCCATGGTCCTGTGAGTAACCCTCACCCATTCTTCTGTAAGTAACTGCAGTCAACTCACTAAACTAGACTTCGGTAGAATCAAATCTTTTGAGTGTCATACTCTCTGCTTTGACAGACAGGGCACCATCTTCCCATGAAAAGGTCTGAGGTTCAATATACAGAGGTTTTGAGTCCTTCCCCCGGTCAGACTATGGAGGGTGCAAGACCCGTCATAGGTCCCAATAGTGTGTAGTGTCAATAAAAAAGGCAGGTGTACACGTTACATCACTGCTAGTTATGTAAAAGGAATTCACTTCAACATTCTGAGACATGACTTCTCATTTAGAGTACTAGAGTTCTGCCTCGTGAATGTGAAACCCAGTTTCACACACATAGAAGCTAATAGTTTTCAGTAACTTCTGTTCCAGGAAATCCAGCGCCCTCTTGTGACCTCTATGGTATTGTACAACACAGGTATACTTAGATACGTATGGGCAGTACACTCATACATACAAAACAAAAATAAGAAGCAATTGTAAATTGGGCTTGAGTAAAGTACTTCTAGCAGTGTATACATTATTTCTTCCATAAGCACATAGAATGGGTTCATTTCTACACTTACCAAATGATCCTCTACTTGTTTCTGGGAGTTTTACATAAATTAATAGACTTTCAAATGATAATGTTTCATAGAATGCCACAGAATTTGTTGTCATTTATGGTAGATGACTTATGAATCTGTACCAAATGTTAAGCTTTCTCACACCATAGAAATTTAAACATTGTAAGCAGGAATTTCTAAAAGCTAGCAGACTCTCGCATGCTAATTGGCCTCTGTACTGTACATCAGGTGGTCAGACATTCTTAAAATAGGAAGTGGACAAGCACGTTATAAACAGAACTGCAGAGAGAAGCAGCACATCCTGTGTCCTGTGCCCAGTAGTAAGAAGAGCATCCCTCCAGGGCTCCTTCCTTTCAGAACCACTCAAGCTTGATTAGAGTTTCTATGTATGGAACAAAATGTGTGAATAGCATAGGATTGTATGACCATGTTATCAAGTGTGTCTATGGAATATTTAGGATTCTTTGACATTTGAAGATGTTGCCGTGAACTTCACCCAAGAAGAGTGGGCTTTGCTGGATCCTTCTCAGAAGGATCTCTATAGAGATGTGATGCTGGAAACATGCAGGAACCTCACTGCTATAGGTAAGAATATCATCTTCCCTTCCCTTAGTATATTGAAGAGTAAGTGTTTCTTGGTATTGATGTTCTTCTGTGATTTGAAATACTTAAAGCGAAGAACATGGTGTATGAATCAGACATGATTCATATATGCTAAAGCTAAAAACTAAGTTTTCAGTTATTTCCAATTCATCTAAATTTTCTCCTACTAACTTTAGGAAAGAGTTGTGAAGATGAGAGTATTAAAGACCACTATAAACGTTCTGGAAAAATGCCAAGGTAATTTGAATACAGTAGAAAGTTTGTTTGGAAGAATTCCTAAAATATTGATTTTTTTTTATTTATTTGCATGTGTGGGGGTGTGTTTGTCTGTACGTATGTCTTTCAGTCTGCCTGTCTTTCTATCTTTACAAACTTGTGTGCATTTGCACAAGGAAGTCAGATGCTGGACTTATGGAGCTGGAATTACAAGACTTTGAGAGATACTTCTCATGGGTGATGTCACATAGACACTGATTGTCTCTAAGAGCTGCAAATGCGCTTAAGAGCAGAGACAGCTCTCCAGCCTCCCATGAGTGTATTTTTAAGTGAGCATTTATAAATAAAGGATAAGTACCACGTGGTTTTATTTAATCACTATGCAATGTAACATATACATTAACTTAAGTATCCTATTCAATGTTTACAGGGCATTTCACATGCAAACACTGCAAGGAACTCACATTAACATTCATCACTGTTTTTATTATAACCATGTGAGAACCATAGAGTAGAATTATACGTGTATTTAGTTTCCAACAATACAGATTTGACAGAAGACATATACTTTTACCTGATTTGGGAAGCAGTATGTGACATATACTTTGTAATAGTAGTAAATTGACTTTTATGAATACCCTTGTTATTTTTCCAGAAGTTCCATATTTGAGACATTCTGTGTGCAAAAAGAAGATCATCAGGATGGAGAAACTTTCAATAGCATAGCAAATGCCAATATGATCATGAAAATTTCTAGTGACCTAACCCCATGTGAAAACAAACTATGTGGAAATATTTCCACTTGTCATTCAATTTTTAACAACTGTCCTACCTCTCACTGTCCGTGCAAATCATATGAGCATGAAGTCTATGGAAACAACCCTGAATACTCTGACATTTTCACAAACTGTCAAAGATATATGAAAACTTCCAGTGTGAATGGATCTTCTGAATGTAAGAAATTTTTAAATTATTTTGATTTCCAACATTTGTTGGTAATATACCAAGAAACAGATAGTGGAAAAAGCCTCCATCCATACAGAGAACCTAGAAAGTCCTCTGACTTTGGCAGCTCACTTCACACATCTGGAAGAAATGAAAGTGTAAGAAAGCATTATCAATGTAATATATGTGGGAAACATCTGAGTTCTTCTACTTCTCTCCGACGTCATGAAAGAATTCATGGTGACAAAAAACCCAATGAAGGTAAACAGTGTAGTAAAGTTTGCAGATTTTTTACTTCCCTTCAGTTACAAAAAAAAAGTCATACTGCAGAAAAACCATATGCTTGTAAGCAATGTGGTAAAAACTTTAGATATAATACTGATCTTCACTGTCATGAAAGAACTCATACTGGAGAGAAACCCTATGCATGTAAAGAATGTGGTAAAGGCTTTACACAGAGGAGTAACCTTCGAGTACATGAAAGCATACATACTGGAGATAAACCCTATGCATGTAAACAATGTGGTAAAGCCTTTACACAGAGGAATAACCTTCAAGTACATGAAAGCATTCATACCGGAGAAAAGCCATATGAATGTAAGCAATGTGGTAAAGCTTTTTTACATTCTAGATCCTTAAAGTTACATGAAAGCATTCATACTGGAGAAAAGCGATATGAATGTAAACAATGTGGTAAAGCTTTTACATGTCACAGGTATATTCAATTACATGAAAGAATTCATGCTGGAGAGAAACCCTATACATGTAAAGAATGTGGTAAAGCCTTTACATGGAAGAATAACCTTCAATATCATGAAAGAATTCATTCTGGAGAAAAATATCAATGTAAGCAATGTGGTAAAGCCTTCAGATATCTTACGCATCTTCAAAGACATAATAAAACTCATACTGGAGAGAAACTCTATGCATGTAAAGAATGTGGTAAAGCCTTTACAGAGAGGAGTCACCTTCAAGTACATGAAAGCATTCATACTGGAGAGAAACCCTGATCATGTAAAGAATGTGGTAAAGCCTTTACGCGGAGAAGTCACCTTCAAGTACATGAATACATTCATACTGGAGAAAACCCATATGCATGTAAGCAATGTGGTAAAACCTTTAGATGTCACAGTTATCTTCAAATACATGAAAGAGTTCATTTTGCAGTGAAACCCTTTGCATGTAAAGAATGTGGTAAAGCCTTTACATTGAAGAGTAAACTTCAAACACATGAAAGAATTCATTCTGTATAAAAACCATATGAATGTAAGCAATGTGGTAAAGCCTTTAAATGTTACAATTATCTTAAATCACATGAAAGAATTCATACTGGAGAAAATCCATATGCATGTAAGCAATGTGGGAAATCCTTTAGATGTCACAGTCATCTTCAATTACAGGAAAAAATTCATAATGGAAAGCCATATTAATGAAAGCAATGTGATAAGGCCTTTAGATTTTCTACTTTTTACAGTTCCATGAAAATATTCATACTGTAGAAAAACCATATGTATATAAATGTAAAGGCTTTACACAATACAGTTCACATTCAAGTACATGAAATAAATCATACTGGAGAAAGACCATATGACTGTTACAAATGTGACAAAGCCTTTAGATATAATAGTCATCTTCAAAGATTAAAAAAAAAAATACCAGAGAGAAACCATATGCATGTAAAGAATGTGGTAAAACCTTTACTCAATAGAGTCACCTTCAAGTACATGAAACAATTCATAGTGGTGAAAAGCCTTATGAATGTAAATAATGTGGTAGAGCCTTTACCTGTCATCATTATCTTCAGTTTCACCAAAGAGTTCATACAGAAGAAAGACCATATGGATCTGTACAATGTGGTAAAGCCTTTAGATGTCATAATTATCTTCGGTTACATGAAAAAATTCATACTGGAGAAAAAACATATGAATGTAAACAATGGGGTAAGGTCTTTCCATTTCCATATTCCTTATGGTTACATGAAAGAAGACATACTGGAGAAAAACAATATGAATGTAGAATGAGATAAAGCCTTTTCATGCAAAGTCATCATTTACATGAAAAATTTCATGCTGGAGGAAAACGATATGAATGTAAAAATATAGTAAGGCCTTTACATTTTCTAGTTCCTCACACCGTATGAAAGGACTTATACTGGAATAAAACCATTTGAAAGCCTTGTGTGGTCAAGCCTTATGATATAAAAGCATAGTGAAGAGAAACCCTGTGCATGAAAAGAATGTGGTAAAGCCTTTCCTCGATCCAGTCACCTTCAAGTACATGGAAAAATTCCTGATAGAGAAAAAGACATATGAATGCAAGCAGTGTGATCAAACTTTCAGACGTAATTGTTACCTTCATAGACAAAGACTTGAGTAGTTCTTCATTCTTTATCTTCTGCTGGAAAAAAAATAAAGAATAGAAAACTTTCAAACAAAATTCCTTCCTTACACATATCATAATCTGTCATTCATTAGAAAACCTGTGTTTGCCTGAGAGGGTGGCTTACTTGAAAATGATCTGGGTATCTCTCTCAGCTAGTCAGGGGCTCTCCAGCAGTCTGAACAGGATGGGGCCAAGACCCAAGGAGACTGAATTGAAACCAGAAATAAATTTGTCTTTAGATTTTAATTTTATGTCTATAAGTATTTAGTATACATGTATCCAGGTACCTGTCTCATGCAATATAGTGTAAAGTGAATTGGATCCTCTGGAACTTAAGTTAACTCAACAATTTGTTACCAGAAATGAGAGCTGGGACTTCTGCAAGAGCAGTCAGAATTCTTAACTGCTGACTTAGCTCTCAAGCCCCAACAGAAACAAATTTTAATTCAAGAATAAAAGGAAGTTCTCTTTACAGAATCCTAAATCCAGCACCACTGTTTGTGGTTCAGTGTTAAAAATGGGAATGAGACAAGAGCATTCACGTGATGATTTCCACCAGACCCTGTGCTGGACGTGCTGACCAGTGCTCAATTACCAGCTAAGTAATTAAAAGCAAGATTTTATTTGAAGGCCAGAAATATTAGTGGAATTGTTTTTCTATTGATATTTAATATCATATATAAATGTGAAAATTCAGGTGAATTAATGGAATAACAATCGTACATAACTGTACCAGTATTTAAGGCAAAATCCCCACCGAACTATACTTAAATCTCATTCATGACCAAGTCATCACTGAAATTTAAAATTTGGAGATTTACTGCATCACAAATACTTAAATACTTTCATGGTGGGGAGATGCTCTAAAATATTCTGACAATGAAATATAGAAAAGCATTCATAAAATTATAATTTTAATAAGTGGTTGGCTAGAATACTCAACTGAGAGAAATACAAATGGAAGGATGTTGGGTATTTCTAATTTGATCCACTACATTGATCTTGATGCGACCAAGATTCCAGTGTTTCTTGTGGAAATTATAACTTGCTATAGTACAGAAGTTCTTCAACTCAGCCATAATATGCATTTACTGGGACTAAGCAAATGAAGGAATCACTGCTTGTTTCTCAGTAAGTACTTGGTCTTTGAAAGAATACCAAGGTAATTCCTTCCAGAAATTCAACTTGGAAATGTAGGAGGTGAAGTGCTTTGTCTAGGAGATAAAATATGCTCTCAGAAATGTATCACATAAGAAAGGAGAGAAAGCAGTTGTGGTCCATAAAAAAGACCAAAATATTCAATGAGATTTCCACCTTGTAACATTCTTGTACTTGGTGTGAAGTATAAGGGACGATTTGCCTCAATGAGCCCATTGAGACACACTGTGCGGCATCTATGCATAAAGGAGAAGCACTGAATCTGGATTGTGACACTTGGCATTTCTCTCTAACCATGGAGAAGTCTGTGAAGTATGCCAGATTTCAGTAAGTGTACCTCTGAACTTTTCAGCTCATGAACACCTCCTGGGACCAGCTCTAGCAGGCAGAGTCCTGAGTCTTTCTGTACTCACAGCTGGGATTCTTGTTCTCTTTTGGAAACAGAAATCCACATAGTCAAGGCCAGTGACCATGGTCTCAGCACATTCTGCTTATCTCCTCACCTGTTGTCTCTGCTCCTTACTCTGCATTGGCCTTCCAATCACAACCACCTGCATCCTTTGTCATACAAGTATGGAGTTCTGTTTAGTCTGGCTATTTCCACTTTCTTAGCTAAACTATGACTGTGATGTGGCATTTAATGTCATGTGTCAGAGAAGGATAAGATAGCTGCTGCTCTGAGGGCTTCCTAAGTTCAATATCCATATCTGCAATCTTGTCGAACTCTTTTGGCATGTGGATGGGGAACTTTCCAGCATGCACACTCAGAATGTGGTTACATCGTTACAATATACATACATCCCATATAGGGCTCACTCATTGCACTTCACATGGTGCTGGGACGTCTGAGTACACTGGCCATGGTGACCGTCAGTGCGGTTTTCCTGACCAGGAATCTACAAGACACATTCAATGAAGCCAACTGCATGCTGTAGCATCTGGGTCACATTAGTCTCTGTAGAGCAGAGGATGGACAGGGAACACAGATTTACCTTGCCTCAAACCAAGTATGCCCAAGTCATTACAGTAGGAAGACCTCTCATCCTTTCTGTGGAGACAGAATAGTTTTATGTCAAAGCATTATTTAACACATTGGTGATAGCATCATGGAAACATATGTCTCAGTTTAAGGAGATCTCTGTAACAGGATTCAGATGCTATTTGGATGACATTATTAGTCTTTTGATGGATGAATAAAGGGGAAGAACATTGGCCCTGAACTCTCAGAGAGCCACATAGACATCAGTAATAGATTATTTAGTGTGAGAGATCAAGGTGGGTTTCCTTCTTTTTTCGGTTTTACTCAACATTTGTTAGTAAGATAAAAGCCCTGCATAAATGTTATCTCCAACTGCTTCTCTTGTGTTTAAGAAAATAAATATTAATTGAAATATGTTGTTTTAATTAGGGTGTCATTAGGTGTCCATCACTCTTCCTGCTCAAATGTTATTGTGACTAGAAGAAATTGTAGAATAGGACAAGGCACTACACTTTAAGTTGTCATGGGATAATCATCAAGGTTTCATTCCTCATTCTCAATGGTTATGGATATAGAAAGGAGAAATTTGAGCAAGAGTAACGTTCCTTGCCCTGGAATTCTAAAAGAAGGTCAGAAATGTTTCAGCAAAGTTGATGCAGATTCTTAAGGGAAATGAGAGCTCCCAGGAGTCTTTAGCACTTGCTTCAGAACTGATAGCACTCAGTTCGGAATTGATGTCATTTGAGTTGAAATGACTTCTACAGGAGAAGTTCTGCAGTGAAACTTTCAGTGTCTGACCTCAGTATTGTATGATTTAGCAGACTTTGGCCTCCTACCAGTTCCAATATATCATCTCTGCCTAGAATTTATAGAGATGAGATGTAAGTGATGTACTGAGACTCAGTCAATATAAGGGACAGATTTACATTTACAGTTAGTTTAGATTAGATTAATACCATACCTGTTCATTATATACAGAGTGAGGTTACACACATTTTGAACAGCATTGCTTAAGGCAAGGATATCTTCAATGAGTTTCACTCTGAAAAGTAAACACAAAATTAAAATCTCTCACATCAGAAACTTCATACACAGCCTTAGCAAAGATCTCACACCCACTCTATGCACAGAAAGAACAGCCTGGAAAATAATACATAGCAATGAATCAAATACAAGAAATTTTAGCATTCACTATTAAATCACATTTGACTAATAAACCATTTGTAATTGAATGTCAATATAAGGAACCATACATTGTTGTGTGCATGCACTCACTCATGTTTAAAAGTGTGGTATGCATGTATCAATATGCTCGACGGTCAGAGCACAGACAAGCTCAGGTGTCATTCTTCACCAACTTTTTAAACCAGGCTCTTTCTATTTCTCAAGTGTGTGTACCAGGTTATATGGACCAGGGCGTCCAGGTATTCTTCTACTTTTCTGTCCTACACCATCATAGGCATGTTGGAGTTGGCTCCGTGCACTGCTGTGTCTGAGTTTATCTAGACTCAAGTTTTGAGGATGTGCTTGACTTTGTAACGGCCTAGAAATTGCAGAATTTACTCCAGTGAATAGCATTGAGTTATTTTAGACACTGACAAGGGCTTTTTTGACCCAAAGGAAATGCAAGTCAATGTCACAAAATGATTATATCCTTTATTAAAAGGAATTTTGGTAAAATTTTATCCTTTTACTGCAATCTTTTCTTCATACAGATAATTTTCTTTGTAATAGCAATCAAGGACTTATGTTTACACTCCACATTTTCAAAAACCAATGACACATAGACTTTTCTTCTTTTTTTTTTTTAAGGATGGAATGATTGGGGTTCTCAATAGAATTATATTCAATGTCTTAGTTTTATTTTTGTGTGTGTGGTCCCTTTCTTCTCTGCTTTTCTATAACATGGACTCACACTTGATCTTCAGAAACAACTTTCAGTGTGAAGACTGTAACCTTAGTGAACTACTGTAAGGTACTGAAACTAGGGCACTTACTGCCTATTCAGTTATAATGTCTAGCTGGGACTTTGAGGGGACACCTCTCAGGCCAAACCTTATCTTTTTATTACATATAAGGGAAATGGTTGTACTAACTCTGGACTAAGACTGAGAACATCAGCTCTTAAGCTTCAGGTTTCGCAAAAATGTGTACTATGCAAATTTGTTTAGAAAAGAAAGTGCTTAATTATTTAGACAGAGAACAAAGCCTCAATATAGAGAAAATCAAACAGTACCTGTGATATGAAAAGGTACCTGAGATGCCTTTGTGGCCATCTGTAACAGTGTGTGCAGAGATCCCACCACCAAACTTTGGGAAACAGTATCCTCATACTCAGTCATCACTGGAGATGAAGGCACATCCTCACATTAAAGAAATTCAAAGTGTCACTGCACAGTGAGGCATGGGGACAGCCTGTTTCTCTTTTAGAATTCCATCACAGCGGTGCTTCTCCACTGCTATACTACACCTGTGGTCTCCACTACCCCTCTTGAACCTTCTCTTCATGTGCGGGATTCTATGACCTAGCAGATACGGATCAGTCAAGGAAAATAACTTTGGAGGTGGGAATTTTCAACTGGGCTTTTTCTTGTATTTGTCTGGTGTTCTGGATGGTCTCATTTTGCCAAATGTTCCAAAACTCAAAGTTGTAAGTGATGCCTTGAGTAGACTGATTAGTGAAATAAGTACCTAGTAATAATCTACTTTTCCTAGGATGAATTCCTCAGAAATGCAGTTAGAGCCAGAAGTTTTATGATTGTGTTTTCACTTTTCCTTGTTTCCATTTTGGAATACAGTGTACTCTAGGAAAATATTAAATTTGATCTAAGAACCAGTAGTGTTTTCTCCTTAATTATCCAGTTCCAGGAGATCTAACATCCTCCTCTGTCCTCTGCAGCCCCTGAAGAACATGGGTGCACTTACATACATAGAGGCAAAATATCACCCAACGCAAAATAAAAGTATGTGAACACAAGCAAAACATGTTACCATTCTGGAGATCTTTTTATTTTCTCAATGAAATGAAGCTGAGCCAGAAAGATGGCTCAGCATTTAAGAGCACTGGCTGCTCTTACAGAATTCCCAGGTTCCTTTCACAGGATCCACATCATTGCTTATAACTATTCATATCCCCCGCAGCAGGGGAACTGATGCCCTCTTTGGTCCTCTCTGGGCATTTCACAACACGTGTGCATGTACATACATGCAGGCAGTATACTCATACACACAAATAAAAACAAAATTATTAATGAAAAAAAAATAGCTAACAAGTTTGTTTGAAATTTAAGCTCCTTTATAATACAACTTGGAAACTGTTTTTGTTAAAAGAAATTTATTTCTATGGTGCAGTGTATGGTGCACCAGATCAAATGCACAGTCCTGTGCTTCTTACAGAACAACCCAGCCAATGGAAGATCACCATCTGTCAATTACACTTCTCTACAACCAGTCTCCTTTCTGACAACTATGCTTCAAAGAATCCTAGAGAGAAGAGAAGCACCGGAATGTGTGTGTGCCATGAGAGCAGATCCAGTAATTAGTTCCCAGTGGGAATGCTAGTCTGTCGTGTCTATGTGCAGGACAGAGGGGACACCCCAGAAGCTGCTCAGTCCACACAGCAGAATGCGTCTGCAGGTGCATTCTGAGAGAGAAGATCTGGGAAGTTGCAACGCTGTTGCTATGTAGTCCATGGTGGAAAGTGAAGGGAGCTGCAGACTATCACTGGACGATTGCAAGAGCAACAGCCACACGACTTGGCACACAGGGCAGGAAAAAGAACACATGAAGACATTAAACACCATTTTCTCTTTGTTTAGGAGCCAGTCACATGAGTTTCCTATTCACAATCAAAGCCTGGCTCTAGATATTTTGGCAGGACACATATGTAAGCCAATTATCTCTTAAGTGCTGGCAAACACACCACACTTTACGCCGATTGGTGACAGATGCAAATATACTCCCATAAGTGTGGACAGTGTCTCTCACAAGCATTTTGAGGCAAGTGATGAACAGGTGAAAATGCACACAAAGACTTCATCCAACTCTGTGTTATGTAACTGACTGTGACAAGCTACTCATTTCACACACATATGAGCAGACTACAACTAATGGAAATCAGACACAAAGGCACTTCCTGAAACCTCACAAATGGACGGGGGCTAGGGTCATTGCTTTAATGCATTATTAGTAGCCAGGTGTGTTAGTACAAACTTTATAAGCAGCACTTGGGAAACACAAGCAGGTTAATGTCTGTCCCACAACAGTGAAGAATACTGCTAATAGTACTGGTTACATGCTGAAACTACATAGAAAGCCACTACTGCTGAAGACATCACATGCGTGGGTAGCAGAACATGGATAAATGATGCTGGAATCAGTTCCAAGCTGCCTCCTTACTGGCTGGCTTTCAATTTGGCAGGTGCCCTCCATATTACGGGGGAAGAATTATCACCAGCTAGAAATCCTGTGGGTGCCAGTACGAACAAGACAGGCAGAATATGCCTCCTGGTGAAACAGTGGCACAACTACTGTCCAAGTATAACACACAGCTTTCAGATTGGGATGACAGCCCACTGCACAGGAGAAAATATGTGTCTGACATTATAAGCAAAGAAGAGCACTTAGTCGAGAAGTGCATGGGATGTACCTCACAGATTCCTTTCTGAACATTTCAGTTCATGCCTGCAGGTCACTGCTACTGTCAGCTACAATCTGTCATGGATAGTTTTACTCCAGTATGTCTTCTTTCATGTTAATAAAGATGCCTCTTACATCTAAAGACATTACTACATTCTTTACATCCATATGGTTTCTCTCTAATGTGGGTTTTTTCATGGCTCCAAAGATGACTCTTACTGCTAAAGGGTTTACCATATTCTTCACATCCATAGGATTTCTCTCCAGTATGAATGCTTTCATGTACTTGAACCTGACTGTATTGTGTAAAGGCTTTTCCACCGTCTTTACATGGACTGGGTTTCTCTCCTATATGAATTCTTTCATGTTGTTGAACACAATTGTATTGTGTAAAGGCTATACCACATTCTTTACACACATAAGTTTTCCTTCCAGTATGAATTCTTTTATGTACTTGAAGGTTATGTGTATCGTATAAAAGCTTTTCCACATTGTTTACATTCATATGGTATTTACCTAGCATGAAATTTTTCATGTACATGAAGGTAACTGTATAGTGTAAAAGCTTTACCACATTCTTTACATGCATAGAATTGTTCAACACTGTGAATTCTTTCATGTCCTTGGAGAGAAGTGGAAGAACTCAGACGTTTCCCACATATATTACACTGATAATTCTTTCTTACAGTTTGAATTCCTTCTGATGTGTGAAGTGAATTGCCGTAAGCAGAGGCCTTTCTAGATTATTTGTATTGATGGAGGTTTTTTGCACTGTCTGTTTCTTGAGGTAACAGACGTTGGAAATCAACATAATTTTAAAATGCCTTATTTTCAAAAGGTCCATTCGCAGTGAGTTCTCAAATATCCTTGACAGCTTGTTAGAGTTAGAGTTCTCAGGCTGTTTCCGTATTCCTCACACTCCTATGGCTTGTACTGAGTGTGCCTGGCAAGATGGTTATTGAAGGTCTAATGACACAGGGAAACCTTTCCTCACACATTGATTTCACATGCTGTTAGGTCACTAGAAATTTTCAGGATCATATTGGCATTTGCTATCCAAGTGAAAGTTGCTCCATCCTGATGATGTTTATTCTCATAGAATGACTCAAACATGGAACTTCAATAAAAATGAGAAGTACATTAGTAAGAGTCAATTTGCTAGTATTACAAAGTGTAGGCCACATACTGTTCGCAAAATTAGGTAACATATATGTCTTCTATGAAATCTGAATGACTGGAAAGTAATTGGATTGAAATTCTACTCCACAGTTCCCACAGGGCTATGAGAAGAACATTGACATTTGTTAACCTGAGTTCCCAGTACTGTCTACATATTAGATACCCTGCAAATACTGAAGAGGATTCTTAAACATAGATACACGAGATATTGTAATGATAATAAGTTGTGCTTATTGCACACTAATTCACAAATGCTCACATAAGAATGATTTTAATGGGAGGCTGGAAAGGTGGCTCTGCTGTTAAGCACAGCTGTTGCTCTTCCAAAGGACCAGCATTTGGTTGCCAGCACCCAAAAAAAGATAGTTTACAATCACCTGTAATTCCAGCTCTGAGTCCACCAACTTCTTCTGATCTTCTTATGCAAATGCACACATGTTGTCAAAGACAGACAGAAAGACACACACACACAGACACACACACACACACACAAAGAAATAATAAAATAAATACAAATCCTTGAAAAATTCCTTCAAAGAGACGTTGTATCTACTGTTCACAAATTACCTTACATTTTGTCCAGAACTTTTAGAATGGTGTCTGATATTTGCACCTTCAAAACTTTTCCTAAAATGTAGCTGAATAAAAGCTTGATCAATTAGAAATTACTGAAAACTACTTTATATCTTTAGTATATATAAACCATGCCTGATTTATACACCACATTTTTGCATTTCAATATTCCAATGCACAGAAGAGCATCAATTCTAAGAAATATTTGTTGCCCAGTATAAGGGAAGGTAAGATGATATTCTTACCTAGAGCAGTGAGGTTCCTGCAGGTTTCCAGCATCACATCTCTTTGGAGATTCTTCTGAGAAGGATCCAGCAAAGCCCACTCTTCCTGGGTGAAGTTCACAGCAACATCCTCAACTGTCACAGAATCCTAAATAGTCCACAATTGGTAACAGGTTCATACAATCCTGTGCTATTGACATATTTTGTTCCATACACAGAAGTTCTAGTGCAAGCTTTGCATAGACTGAAAGGAAATAGAGCTGGAGCGATACTCCTCTCACTACTGGGCACAGGACACAGGATGTGCCTTGGCTCTGCCTCGATTCTCTTTCTACAGCACAGGTCTACTTCATGTCTGACGAATGTCTGACAATCTGAATTACAGAACAGAGGACAATTAGCAGGCAAGAGCCTTCTTGTCCTTAGGAATTCATGCTCATAGTGTTGAAGTTTTGATGGTGTGGGAAAATTTAACATTTGGTACTGAGTGCATGAACAGAAATGATAAATCTCCTAGCATACAGGACTTGAACACAATCTATGATACATTATGAATGGTTCTCATTCTGAAAGTCTATTAATCTACTCAAACTCACAGAGATAACAAGCAGATCAACTCCTGTGTCCCCAAATGATAACAGATGTTGAGTGAAATGAGATTACATGGAGGGCATAAATTCACCCATACTGACACCATGTGTGTTAAATGGGCAAATGACCCATTCTCTGTGTTTACAGCAGAAATAATCTATGTGCTGTAAGTAGTTTACTTACTGAAGCAAAGGTAAAAATACTTTTGATTGTTTTTATTTTATGTGTGAATGTATTGGCTGCATGCATGTCAGTGTCGTTCTCTTGTGCAATGCCTTCAGAGGTAAGAGAGAGTGTTGGATTTCCTGGAATTGGAGTTACCTATGATTATTGGACACCATGTGGGTGCTGGGAATTGAACACGGGTCCTCTACAAGAATAATCAGTGCTCTTAACCACTGAGCCATCTCTCCATATCACCAAGCAGAATTTTAATCAAAGAACAAATATGACACACAAACAATATTTAACGATCCTACCTCCGTACATTCTGTAAAATTTTACATAATGTCATATCCGAAGAAAGTAAGTATAAAGGAACTGAATGCAGTCAGTCATGGTGACATGTTGGTAGAGTCACAGCTACATCAGTGAATGACACTGAAGTTCACATGACCCCAGGACTCCAGGTCAGCCTGTGCAACACACTAACACCTACCTGAGAAAGAAAAGAGGAGAGAAAAAGGATGGGAGCAGGGAAGGGTGGGAACGGTTTACAAAATTCCTGATTTCATTTTATACTATTAAGAGAAACATTCATGAATCACCACAAGAGACAATTTTTACTGAAGAAAAAACAAATAGTTGTTCTCCAGAAAATTGTGACATGAACAAGCTCATATGCACACAAATTATAAAGAAATTTATATTTTAGAACTCAGGTCATCATCATTTGCAGCCTGATCGTTAGTGACACATGACATAATTCAAAGCTACCCTCAAATTAGTTCCTTACAACCAATGTTGACCTATAAGATAAACGCTATTAAAATAAGTTCCCATCTCCAATATCAGTCTTAACAAAATAACATGTAATGCAGCAGCAGTATGTCATATATGGAGACTGATCAGAAAGAAATTACAGATCCAAGGTCTTCTCTTTCCCCCACAAAGTCTTTTCCACAAAATTTGTACAAAGCTATTGCCTTTGTGAATGTCACCTCCAGATCAGTCCACCTTACCCTGTAGGTGAATCCAAAATTAAACTATGTTTCACTTTCATGAGGCAGAAATCCATTGTGCTACATGGGATGCCATGGCTTGGAGTGCTGAGAAAATTTACTTTCACATAACTGGCAGTTATATCACACATACACATGCCTTTTTCATTAGCTTTACACATAATTGGGACCTATGATGACCCTGCATCCTCCATACCCTGATCTAGGGGAAGGACATAAAATCTGTATAAATTTGAACCTCAGACCTTTTCATAGTCAGGTGGTACCAGGTCTATTCATACCAGAGAAAGACCCTCAGAAGAAATGAATCTACCACAGTCTAGTTTAGTGGGTTTACTGCAGAAGACTCTGTGAGTCCTGACCAGATCATGACAGACAGAAAAAAAAGCTGTATCATTGAAAACCCTCCACAGAAGGAGTAATGCCTCACAAAATGACTCCACCTAGAAAGGTTCCTGAAGAAATACTGTGAAACTTCATTGACAGAGATTCAGCAACTTAAGCATTCATTAGTGTTTATGTGTTAATCTTTACATGTATATATAATGTTGGTGAGGGCACTGTGAACGTTACTTCAGAAGATTACTGAGCATCTAATGTTACATTAAAAAGTGCATATTTTTTCTTTACGAGTATGTACATGACTCTGAGTGAATGCCTTGTGTGTTTAGTTCCCTCAGAGACCAGAAGACCATGTGAGATTCTACAGAATGGAAGTTACAAGGAGCTGTGAGCCCTAGACATGGTTCCTAGAATCTGAACTCCACTTCTCTAGATGAGCAGCAAGTGCTCTCAAATGCCGAGCCATTTCTCCAGCCTCCTAACTGTACTTTTTAAGTTTTATAAACCTCTCTATTCCCTTCATGAGAAAATACTAATATAAAAGAAATATGTATGAAACACTCCAACCCTACCTCAGGCCTTGAAGACCTTTGTTGTTGTTCACTTTTCTGACAGAGCCTCTGAGCCCCTATGTGTATCGATCTATGCTCTGGTGACTTCTAACACGAAGAAAAAAGGGGTAACAGGGGACACACTTGTTCAGCTTGACATACAATACAAATTCAATCTTATCTCTATAAAATACGAATCGATCACCGTCCTCATAGCCAGAATCTTATAAAGGCAAAAGTAAGGAATCCACTGGAATTACCAGGCACAGGAAAGGACTTTCTGAACAGGACTCCTATGGCACAGGCATTAAGTCCACAGTTGACAATCTGTACCTCATGAAACAAATGAGATTCTGCATAGCAACAGACTATCATTCGAGTGAAGAGGCAACCTCCAGAATGGTCAAGACTCTTTGCCACCTATATATCTGACTCAGGGTTGATATCTAGACTATTTAAAGAACCACAAAATCTAAACATCAAAAAAAAAAAAAAAAAAAAAAAACCAGATCAAAACTTGAGGCAAAGAATTGAACCGATAGTTTCCAAAGGTGAAACACAAGTGACTGAGACATACTGAGACATTGTTCAACATCTTGAATCTTCAGGGAAATGCAAACTAAAACAACTACACGTTTCATCTCACCCCAGTCATAATGGCTAAGGTCCAAATAAATGAGGACAAATATCGGCACGCAGGTGGGGAAAGGGTGACACTTATTCCCGGCTGCTGGGAGTCAAAATGGTGCAGCCAACTAGAGAAATCATTGAGAAGATTCCTCAGAAAGGGAAAAATACAACTCCCACGAGAACCAGTCATATCACGCTTGAGACTATACCCAGCAACTCTATATCCCACTACAGAGATCCCTGTTCACCCATGTTCATTGCTGCACCATTCATACATGCCAGGAAATGGAAACAATCTTGATATGTATACACTGATCAGAAGACAGTGAAAATATGGAACATTTGTATCAGATGGTGACTAAAAGAGAGACCCACAACTGACCAATGTGCAGAGTGTAAGAGACTGCAGACTGCTTATCCCAGAATAGCCCACCAGTATTAAAGTTTGGCCTCCCAAGGCTCAGGGATCATTATACAAGACAGACCTGGATGGTTCTCAGAGTCTGAGGTGGTAGAGGACCACATGGAAGGTTTTCCAGACAGCTGGCCAACCACCCATCTGATCTCACAGCAGTGGGGACGCATGCACAAGTCCCCACCTTGGCATAATTGAGTCAAAATCCCAGCATAGAAGACGGGAAGTGCATAGGAAACCCCAAACCTAGCTGAGGAAGCATTGGAAAGCATTAATTGCTGAGAGGGGAAGATTCAGTCTTCTTCACGGTGTGACTCTGGGTATGTAAACCAGCCTTCAGAGAATGGACACATGGGGCACAATTTGACTGTGTAGGCTTTATACTGTAGAAAAAAATATATACTGGACTGTGTGAAGTCGAGCACAGTGAAGTGATGTGGAGGTGCACAGAGAGGAAAGGGTCTAAATATGAACTAAATATACTGTAAGAATTTGAGAAATTCAGTTGTGAAAATTTTTATTGATGATTTATAATTAAAGTATATCACTTCTTCCTTTAATAAAAAATAAAAATTAAATGTATGTAAAGGAAAGATAATAATGGAAGACATGGTGTTGGGAAGGGATTAGCATGTAAGGCATGGAGATCTGTGGGCTAATGAATGTGATCCAAAAGATGTTTGATCAAAAAAGCGTGAACTTCTGGAATCAATAAACATTATACATGTTCATTTTGACACATATGGCCTCCTGCTTTCTGATGGTGAATTTTTTTCTTATCTATACTGTTCCTTTATGACTGACCACTTTCCTCCCTACTTTGCAATCTGTGTGGGATTTCTTTCATTCTGGAATAAGAAGCCAAGAACTCAGACACACTCAGCTCAGGCCCGGAGGCTCCTAACATAAACAGCGCTTGAAAGAAAATTCAAGCATGAATGGGAATGGCAGAAACAAAGAAAGCAAATGTCAGTCACTTGACTTCGCACATTAGAAAATGCAGAAAAGCACAGCAATGACAACTGGATAATAAAATTACAGACAGGAAGTCAATAGACAACACCAATCATCAGAACACTGGTTCTTTGCAAAATGTCAACAAGAACCCCCGGGCACAGCGGCTCATACTTGTAATCTCAGCACTCTGCAAACGGAGGAAGGAGAATCACCATGACCTCAAAGAGAGACTGGTTAACAAACATACACATATATGTATTATTTTCATTTATAGTGTGTGAAGAGACATAATCCATCTGGGTGGGGAAGCATGGCTAGCTGTTTACACAGCTCAACATTCAGGAAGCAGGCTTTAAGAGGAGCAGAGGAAGATTTATTAGGTTAGACCACGGGGATGACACAGTGTCTGGACCTCCTAAAGCAGGCACTTTCTATGTATGTCAAATGCTTTTTTCACATATTGAACTATTAAGAATATCTGTTTCTTTAGAAACATAATGGGCCATGTTATTTTAAATTTTCATATGTTAAAACTCTGTGCCAATCTAAAAAAACAAGCAAAACACCAAAGTCAAGAAGAATGGCACTAAACATAAGACTTCTATCCAGTGGCTTTAAAATGCATGCTAAAATGTAGAATTCATAAAATCCTGAATATTTCTGTAAGAACACTACACACCATGATCAGTCTATAATTTTCTTACCAGATGAGAACTGGGCATTATCAATGAAATTCCTAAAACTAGAAGGAGCTCATAGAAATAAATAGTTTGAGGCTATCTTGTAACAAACTGTAAGTTACTCATGTCAGAAGCTGTACTCATTTGTCAATGACTGTGGTCTTCATAATTAACAGCATATTTCATAGTGAAAGCATGACCATTTGCTATGGTTTGAATGTGAAATTTCCTGCATATGCTCATGTGATTGAACACTTGGTTCCAAGCTGGAGAGTTTGTGAAACCTTTAAGGACTGAGGCTTCACTTGTGTAAGCGGATTGGATCTTCTCTCTGCTTCGTCTCTACAGCAGCCATGTGTTGAGGTGTAAGTCCTCATACCAGGAGAGACATGAGGCTCCGTGCACCCTCTTATCTTCTACCATGAAATCATGAGCTAATATAAGCTATCTTTCTCTGTGTTGCTCCTTTCTATGGACTTGATAGTAAAGATGAAGAAAACACCTTTTCAATGTCTTTCCCACTGCAAAGAAAACAGCATGGTTAAGAATCGCATTTCCAGTATAAATACACACAGAAATAACAGGAAATAAATATTGGAGAAAGTAAGTTTTCCCCTATGAGATTATATGCATTGGAAGTTTAAGAGATTTTCTAATCCCAGTACAGGACTCAAGAAATGTAGTCATGAGAGACACCTCTGTGCTCATATTCACTGAATTACAATTCACAATACCTAAATTATAACTGCTCACCAACATATTGGTGGATTAAAAGTGTGGTACAGGGCATGCGGTTGAAGGCCTTTAGTCCCAGCATTCAGGAGTCAGAGGCAAGGGGATCTCTATGAGTTCCAGGCTAGCCTGTTCTACATGATGAGTTCCAGGCCAGTCAGAGCAACATCTCAAAAAAAAAGAGATGATAAAAAAGAAAACGATGAAAAGAAGGAAATAAACAAAAGAAAATTCAAGGGCCAGAGAGATGGCTCAGTGGTGAAGAATTCTTGCTGTTCCTCCAGAGCTCCCAGATTTGAGTCCCAGCACCCACCCTGTCCTTCAAAACTGAACTTGCAGGGGATTCAGCAACTTTTTTGGCTTCTGTGGGTATTGCATGCACATGGTACACTTAAACTGCACGTGTAGGAAAAACCTCATAGACATAAAGTAAAAATAATGAATATATGTTTTAAATATTGGAGATAAATAATCACCAGCTTCTCTCTATGGCCCTCTCAATCTTGCACGTGGGTCTTCAAAACCAGCACCATGTGACCAACACTTAGAACACTGTGAAGTTGGACTACATCACAAGACATAGCCTGGCCCCCTTGGAGCACTGCTCTACCCTACACTGTGTGCTGACCCTGGGGAAACATGTTCTCAGGCAGCTATTTTGAGTAACAGAGTATCTTTAAAGCTTAAGAAATTTTTCCCTTTAAACTAACTAGTATTTAAGGAAATGAAAACACTGATGGATACATTCTTGACCTCAGTATCTTTCCCCATTGTCCCAGGACAGTGCAGGAAGATTCCCGTTAGTTCTTCTGGTCTCTTTAGGATTCACAGGTGCTTTCTTAGTACCGAAGGTCTCAGCTCTTAAGTCAAATTCATGCCGATTCTTAGGATACAGGCAGAATAAGGCCACTTACTTTTCCAAAACACCACAGAATCTGTGTTTCTCTGAGTTCCCGATAGTGTCTTCCTTCCCCTCTGTAACCTCATGATCTGTGCCTCCTAGTCCGTGTTCTCATCATAACCTCCTTCTAAGTTCCCACTAAACACACATTAAGCCCTGTTCCAGCATTCAATGACTTTTCTAACCCAGTGAATCAAATGTCCCATATTATACTCACAAAACGATTCAAGCAGTATGAGAACCATATAGTCAGGTTTATTTCCCGAAATGGCCCCACTTCTGAGAACTAATGCATGTTTATTTTCCTCTGATAAAAAATATCATGAGAGGGAAACTTAGGGAAAAAATTTCTTATAGGTTATCATTCCATGGAGATTACAGTCCATCACTGTGGGGAAGTCAAGATGTAATGTGCTTGAAACAACTAATTCCAGTTACAGTCAACAAGTGAAAGAGAATAAAGGGGGAGGGGCTCAGTGGTTAAGAGCACTGGATGCTCTTGCAGGGGACCTGGTTTCAATTCTCAGCATCCACATGGCAACTAACAACCACCTGTAACTCTAGTTCCAGGGGATCTGATGCCCTCTTCTGAGCTCTGTGGACACTGCATGACCCAAGTACACTTACTTACATGAGGCAATACACTCATAGACTTAAAATATAAAATCATAATGATAACACAAAATAAAGTATTTTTTAAAAAGAGAAAGAGAAAAAATGCATGGGTGCTTACCTGTGATTCACTTGCTTTCTTTCCTCTTAGTCTAGGAACCCAAGACCAGGGAATGTTCCCATCCTCAATAGGCTCAATAGGATAGGTGTTCCCACAGCAATTCATATAATCAATAACATCTGCCACAGACATGAACACAGGCGAATTTGATCTAGTCAGTCCCTCTTTTCACATGATTCCACATTGTGTCAGGTTGAGATTTAATACTTTTCATCACAGTTCCAAAGACAAACATACAACTTAAATAAAAATATACTTGTGAGCACCAGCTCTGTGTCAAAAATAGGGCAAACAACAGAACAAAGGTGCCAACGTTGTGTCTTCATGGTGATTTGAATGTAGTAAGTAGATGTAGACTTGGAAAGAGAAAATACTGCATGCTAAAATATGTGGTGGAGACAGATTCTGAGAACTATACCGTGGAGAAAAGAGGTTTCTTGCAAAAGTCATAGTCTTAATGAGTCCCTAAAATGAATACAGTGTGTAATTAAAAGAACAAAGTGTATTTCTCAAGAGACATATTATCACATACAGTAATTATTCTTTCTAAAATTCAAATAGCATTTCTTTCTTGTCTTCCTTTAGATTGTTGCAAGTTCTTTGACAGACGGGGAATCCAAAAAGGAGGTGGAGAGTTTTCCTGTATGGGGTGAACTCAGCTGTCTGGTGGGCAATCTGGTTCTATGGGCAAGGAAACCCAGCAAAACAGTCTTTCCTTCCTTAGAGAATTGCAACTCTCATTGCACACTGAGTGCTGAATCTCTGAAAATCAGAGAAAGTTAGTGACTTCTGCGACTTTAAGATTATATTTGCATCTGGAGTCATGAAGTTCATTTGAATAAAGACAGGAAGATTGGAAGTTGTGTTTATTGAATGACATGAAATACATGGACGTTTACAAAAATATGGTTGAACAGGTGCATTCATATCCAATTATCAAAAATGTGGTAAGATCATACTTGAACACGGAAGGGGAGGTGTCACATTTCCTTATGTGCCCATTTCCTGTCCAAAAGAAGAAACAAGAAGCTTAAGCAAGAATTTGGTTATTCATCTTTTGCCAAGTCAATCATGCTTAGGACCTGCTTATTGCTGTAATTCCTATGGCTCAATACATCATATCCTCAGTTAAAGACAACTATTGACCGTGTTGTAGATGTGGGCAAAACTATCCTCCTGATTTCATGTTTAAGACCTACAGGAAAATTTAAATGTTTGGAATGTCATACTTGGCATCCACATTTTTCCTCATCTAGACTCAGTTGGTCTCCACACAGTCTTTAAATTCATTGTTTTCAGAAAAGGTGCGGATAAAGGAGACACATCAGTGGGTTGTGAAGCATTGCTCAGGTTATAACAAAAGCTTTTGATTAAGAAAAGCCCCTGATTTTCTTTCATCCCTTCTTCATGATGCATCTTCTACACTGGTGTCTGAAGCAGTGGACTAAAGGAAAAACTTTGAACTGAAATATCATGCCTCTAGTCTGTCAGTTCTGAGACAACTTGGCTCAAGTCCCTCACAATAAATAGTGCAATTTGGCATGAAATTAGAGGCTTCAGAGCACTCTTATGATTCTATGCCTGTATCTTCTCTGTTCCCTGGATATCTGCTTGAAAACTCTGGTTGTCAATACAAAGTGTGATTGCAGATCAGTCCCATGCAGAGTGTTCACTGCAGCATTAGCTCTATTTAGGTACATGTATTTAGATACATAAAGAGCCACAGCATTTCATAGTGTCCTTTAAAAACTTCTTTTGAAATTGTTTAATTTTTTTCCATAGGTACTAAAGGGGCAGGATGTTGACACTCCCTAAATATAAAGCATGAGTATTGAACCATCTGATATCCTCTTTGCTAACAGATCCTTATTATTGGTGACCACGTAAATACATAATGTAGATTTGCCTCCTCAACTATGGAACCAGACAAAACCTCTAGTACTTTTGGAGAAATTTACTACTTAGCTTAGAACCTGTAGAACACCTTAAGAAAACTGCTTTCATGATAGTACATATAATTCAAAGTAAGAGACATTATCTGACAAGCAGAAAATCCCAATGTTTCTCTAATTCTAATTTCGGGAGCTTGAACGTGTTGACGAATCATCTCCTGGACACTATGGAAGACAGCACACACAGCATTGTATGTGTTGTATGTGCCCGCAGTCATGACTAGGTCAAAATGGTTCAAAGGAAGCCATGCCAGAGAAGCATTGGGTGGACAATTCTTCACTGATAGAAAGATGAGCCATCAAGATTATCAGATCAAACTGACTGGAGGCAAGTGCCTTCTGGGTACTTGGAAGGGTTCATTGTTTGAATAAAATGTTTGCAACCAGAAATTTCATCACGTTGATAAAAATAATAAAAGGACCAGGTGTGGAGTGCATGACTTTAATCCCAGCACTTATGAGGCAGAGGGAGTGGGATTTCTTTGAGTTCAAGGTCAGCAGTCATTGTTGTGCACTGCCAGGACATAACACAATTTGGATCTTTACTGTGAGACCATGAGTTCCTCACTGCTGCCTGCTCCATTCCCAGCGGTGCCATTGGCACATTTCTCTCTAGGGGTTACAGTTGGGTATGTTTTCTCAGTCAATTAAAGAATTAAAAAGCAAGAAAAAATTCAAACCAGCAGAGAGTTTCCGATCAAACAGACTTTAATTGAAAGACAGTCACATCCACACATAAAGAATCACACATACAAACATGTACGAATAATTTTTATTAACAAGCATAATCTGCACTAATGATCTTTAACACCAGCAAAACCATGCACATGTGTCTGATGACAGAGTGACTCCTTGACAACCTCAGCTTTGTATGCCAGCCAAGAGTTAATGAATAAAGGTGGGAAAACTTGAGAAGCAACCTAACTGTGCAGGACTCAACACACGCATCCATTGAATGCAGAGCAGGCTGGAAACAACTTATGACCTTGTATGAATGATATGCTAGAGATGAAAAGGCCTGATGGTAAGAAAGAGCTGAATTTCAACTGGAAGACTGAAAAACCATTTTGGACTAAACATATTAATATGGCCTGGCCCACTATCACAGTTCTGAGAGACATCTTGAGAATGGGTGTGCCCTGGGTTGAGGTCCCTCTCAAAACATTTTAAGAATTGTGAAGGAAAAGTTCCTAGAAAAATCCCGCATATGGAACTGAAGTTCCTGTGAGGGTGACCAACTGATTAGCACTTCAGTGATTGTGCAGAGTTTGGAATGCTGCAGATTCAGAGACTATTTACAAGAGTATCTTGAGTCCTATAAATAGCCACTCCTTACCTACCTATGTTCTGGATTTAACATTCTTTGACTAACAGAATGTATTACTCTATAGAAAGGGTTCCCACCCATTAAAAGGCTAAGAATATCATGAGATTGCTTCAGACATATTGTAGAATTCCTCACTTTGCTATAACCTCTCTACTGAATGGACCCATATGTGTGATATGTCTCTTGACTTAGGAATTTCCTTGGTTCTGTTGCTATAAAAACTTCCTAAAACCATTAACACATTGGATTATGGAATTTTTGAAAACTGAGATTCATATTCCTGGGCCACAACCACTCATATTTGGCCCAGAATAAATCATCTTTTTAATTCCTTTTGTTTATGAATTTATTTCATCATCAGTTCTTCGAGGTCAACAAGGAGCCCAAACAGAACAATCCAGGAAATTGGATTGGTGCCAGGTACCAGTGAGGGCACCTGACAGCACTTAGGAATTTCCCTGAGAACTTTTGAGGATCATAAGAATCATCTCTTATTGAATTCTGAATCTATGAAAGAGCTGGAAGACAAACTGGTCACGGAATAATAGAACCTGGACCTCGTTTACCCTAGATGCTCTCCTTACCTTACCACACCAACTTTCCAGACTATCATAAGAAATGGAAAGCAAATCACTACCAAAACTATGAGCATACATGAAACATACTTAAGCTCCCTTGCTGAGAAACCTGACATGGGTCAAAATAAGGTTCCCAGCACCACTTGGGTGAGGTAACAATGTACTTTATTTGGCTTACTGGGCTGCCTGAATCCAGAAAAGGAACTGCGTTCATGCTTGGAAAGAAGCTTTTATAGGGTTTCTAAAGCAGTGACTGGCTTCAATTTGAAGAATCCACTAAGAATCAAGCATTTCACAAGTTTAAAATTTCCCCTCACTTGCACATTTCTATCAGTAACAGACCAGGAGGTTAGCCATTTGCACATGTCCCTCCCAGATTAGAACATCCAGGGATGTTTTGGTTGGGCCATTCTTGGAACTGGGGAGGGGACTACTTTCTCGGTGTGCTGCTAGGATGGAGTGGACAAAGGTCAAGCCTAAATGGACTTAAGGTCTGGACAGACAGCAAAATGAGTCTTTATCCTATTTTCCTAGGCCATTACAAAATATCCAAGTTCATTCTGCCTTGGAAAAGACAATATTACAAAAGTACTGGCCTTTGAAAAGGTATTGTAAGAATGTGAAAGAGCACCAGGCCACCCAGGGAGACACTGAAACCAAAACCAGCCCCAGTATGCCTGTTCAGAGAGATTCCAGAGAGTTTTCCATTTTCTCCTTAGTGACACCTTAAGAGAAATGGAGAAAATTATTAACACTGAGGAAGCAAAGGTCCTGGTAGATCAGGGCAACTTTAACTCTAGAAATCCCACCATGTTTAGAGCTCTCTTGCTCAGACTGAAAATGAAAGTCAAATGCTAGAATTTTCCCACCTGCCCATAACTGCCTTTTAGACAAATTTGTTACGGTGTTAGGGACCACCAGAGAAGGATCACCAGACATACTCTTTCAATCACCTGAATTTATTAATCTGCAGCTGGCT
Organism: Eospalax fontanierii; assembly: GCA_035773235.1. Lineage (NCBI taxonomy): Eukaryota > Metazoa > Chordata > Mammalia > Rodentia > Spalacidae > Eospalax > Eospalax fontanierii. The sequence continues at coordinate 3,765,218 of CM069554.1, read as the reverse complement.
ACAGTCTCTCTGTCAGGTCTGAAGCCTGCAGCAGCTGGGGAAGGGAGAGGTTGGAAATACAAAGGCAAACAATAAAGCTGGTTCATGTCTGTGGAATGTCTAGGTGTTCGGAGTTAAGGGCTTGGCTCCCTCCCTTGGCCCTTGAGATTAAGCAGGTCTTAAAGAAGCAGGACAAGTTTATCGGTAACCATTACAAGACCATTACAAAGTTAGGGGACAAAGGGTGAAGGGTCTTCAGTAATTAAAATTTCCTTAGACTATTGCTAATGTTTGAGGCTCGAATTCTGCTGACCTCATTCTGATGTCTGGTAATTCACTATTTTTGTTTTTCCTTGCAGCTTTGTTTTTGATATAAGTTGAATCATTAGTCTCACTGTTCTTACTGTCCTTACTAAAGGGAAAGGTTTTTGTTTTTGTTTTTGTTTTTTCCTGACGTCTGTGTTCCTCATGTTAAATTAACAAAGGGTATTCTAATGATCATGGAGGCTGGTCCGATCCAATGGTCTAAATGAAAATCCTATTTTAGACCCAAGTGCACAATTATCTCTTCTGGAATACATACATAATTTAAAACATTGGGTGCCTGAAAAAAATATTATCTGTTAAGGTAGACAATATTTTTGAAAATGCTCCCCAACAATAGCTCACAAGATATATTCAAGAAGACCTACCTTGCCCCAAACACAACATTTTTAAGCTACTTCATGGGATGCAAGGACATTTCCCTCTACCCCATGGGCCATTTTTTTGCCAGCAGTTAGACTATCTATATGCCTGCAACACAAGGATATAAATATATTGGGGTACTATTTTTCATGGAAAGGAACTTCCTTAAGCAGGATAACTGAATCAAAGGGAAGTTTCATAAAGAAAAGAGGACTGTAGGGAGGAGGCCCAGAGGAGCATCAGAGAAATATCCCAAACAAAACAAGCATGTCTGAGTTTTCTTTTATCCTTTGAGGCAGTACTAGGAAGTTCCACACCATGGTGCGGCCTATGTGATGAGGAAATGGAGTAGTTATGCACTGAGTAGGACCACTGCTGTACCCAGTGTGAGGCACACAGGAAATCACATAGTAAATGTGCCAATAAGAGTCCTTTAATTAGTAATAAGCTTTCCGGGAGAGTGGGCTTAAGCCTCAAAGAATTGTTGATCCTTAGAAGGAGGAGAACAGTGTTTATAAACTGAAAAGCACAATGACATCATGCCAGGGTCAAAGATTGCAATCATAGTTGTTCCATAACACAGGCAGGTCCCATAATTAAACCATAACAGTGGCAGATTAAGGAAGTTTTCAGCTAATAAAAGGTTCTAACTTTTAGGTAAGAAAAGCACGTTTTTCAGAATTGCAGAAACAGAACTCCCTGAGGACGCAGCTGTTGCTCAGTTTGAATGTGTTCTACTGTAAAACAGTGCAGTCCCCATTCAACCTGCATGGGATCCGCATGGATATTCTTAGCAGGGCTATGGGGAGGGGTCAAAATGGAGTCAGTCTGGAAATTTGTAAATGAGACGTTCTGAATTCACAACACAGGACATTTTTTTACTGTTTTTCAGGAAAAGAGCTGGAGTGGAGTTGTGGGGAGGGAGCTACCTGGTTTCTTTAGGCTGTGAGATTTGGCATCTTAGAAAGACCAGCTTGTTGCAGGCCCTGGGTCTGAGTCTCTGCGAGGGGTGTCGGGATTAAAAAAACTCACAACACTCTCTTGGGTGGGATTGAGGAAGCTCCTTCCTTTATTGTGAATCAGTCCCATATATATATCCCATACAATGTTACAAGATTCATACAAATCAGCAGGGGTAAAAAGTTCAGGTTCCCAGGAAACTTCTGGGTATGTAACGGTACCTGGTTCAGAACAATTTAGTTTGGCGTTACAAAGGGAGTAGTACAGCATGGATTTTCCAGACCAAGGCACAGGTGCAGATCAAAACAAGGTTCCAGGCCACAGAGTAAGATCGGGCCATCCTGAGCATTTATCAAGAACAAAACAGCTCTAAGAGGTGAGCCCCATGACATAAGTCATGTCTGATTTATAGACAGCATATTACAACCTTGAAGTATATCTCTGTACTGCAGACCACAAGTTCCTGGTCCCATGACTTGTTACACGTCCCACAGATCACAGGTTAGGGACACAAAGCTCGCAAGATTGCTCAGGTACATTAAGGCAAGGTCTCATGGCCTCCGGGAAGGGCCTGTTGTCAAGAGAGACCTAACAGCCACCATAGCAAGGTTATGAAGAGGGTTGTGTTGGGAGGCCTTATTCCCCACACCTGGGTTCTAATAAAATCCTGAATGTGCCTGAGTGAAAAATCCAAATCCCTGATGTGCATCAGACACTAGGATCAAAACTAATGTCACCTAGGGTCAGCTGGATCACTTTCAACACATGAGGCAAGAGGACAAAGACATCTGACACTGAATGTGTGACTTACTGAGCAACACTTTACACAGGAGAACGAAGAGGAAGTGTCTATTGAGTTGCTCAAGACTGCAGTAGCTGCTGTGCCAGGCCAGGAGCAGACCTTGGAACCCAGTCTCCCTGCTGTTGGACAGGGTCTGTGGCTGAAGAGGAAGCCACAGCAGGGCTGGGAAAATATTGGTGCATCTCCATCATTTTAGGGTATTGTCTCCACCCACCCTCCGCCCCAGTACTTAGGCCTCATTGGTGATCCTAACCAATAAGGGCTCCCAGTCCTGCTGCTCAATCAGGAGCACCGAATGCATGCAGAAGGTGGACTCTATCCCGCCGCCATATTGTGAGTTCTACTTTGCGTGTTTGGCTCCATACCTGAAGGATGCTCCACGTATGTTGCTCCTTGAGAGGCACTGTGAGTAGCGGTGTGAAGAGCGTGGGTGAACCCGGAACCTGGGACATGGTAAGCGTGTTCCTGGCTGTCCCCAGACAGGAGGAGCGGCTGTGGAGCCCGGGGCGGGGGCTGTGCTGGGTCCTCCTGGGGCTGGGCCGAGAGCTGGACCAGCGTCCTGTGCGGTCCCGGCGACCACGTTCCTGCCTGTGGCATTTCCTGCTGCTGCTGATTCTGCGCCAGGCGCTGAGTGGGAGGCTCCGCCTTCGTGGGCAGCTTCAGTGTCGCTGACTGTCCAGAGTGTGATCCTGCTTTTGTTGCTGAGTGGACCAGGGTTACAGTGAAAGAACCCAGCGTATAAAAGTTGTTATATTCTGAGGTACAGAGAAAGGAAAAAGTTTAGATAAAGGACTAAAGTCAGATCTTACAGCAGACTGAATGGCATTTGCTCAGCAAGGTGACACAATCTTCCCACAAGAATGCAAGTTGTGCAAAAGATGAAAGATTGTTGCAGATTGTATATGGTTGGAAATAAGAGAGCATACACAGCTCTGGAGTCTGAGTTAAGGTGTCCTTGAGTTCTTTTCCTTGGAGATGTTTAAGCAGAACAAAGGCGTGGCTAGTTGATAACTGCAAAGCAGGGACCACAGAGAAACATCATGGCTGGAGGCATGGGTCATCCTTTGACTTTCCTGTGGGTGTGGCTGTCTTTCAAGTCAAGTTGGACCACCTGGGAAGGAAATGGAGTTTGCAGCTGGGTAGGGGACAGGCTAGCTCTCTAGAGAAGAGGATTTACATGCTGGTGGGAAAACAACAGCCATTCTGGTCAGGTTCCCTGGGAAGCTCCTCCCTGAGGAACCTGTGCAGACACCTTTTCTATTTTCCCTAGTAAATTTGTCTGTCTGTGGAATTGGCAATTCTCTTCCTATATTCACCAGTAATTTAGCACTGAATGTAGGTAAAATCTTGTGAAATTTTGTTCCTTCCAGGAAAGGGACTACTGGACCCAGGGCTGGGCAAGGGGAGGAGAAATGCGGACCAGAACTGAGTCTGCATGGTAGAGAAAGCCACTCGACACTGTCCTCGACTCTGTGCGCCTCCACTCTGCAGTGTGACCTTTCTTTCTACATTTGCTTTCTGTCCTGAAATGAATCTTAAGTGCTATACCTCCCTGCTTCTCTCTCTGGACAGAGTTAAGAAGCAGTCTGTGCTGTGACTTGACAACCCTTAAATTATGAACTTGACTCCTGCATGCTCCTTGTCCTGTAAGCTATGATGCACTAAATCGGGTGTTATGAAAGTTAAGAGTCTGGTAGCCTCTGTTCTTGGGATTGCTCGGGAGTTTTCTGTGAATGTCCTGTGAGGATTGTGAGATTGCTGTGTGGTCTTTCCTTGTAGAGACTCCTCTGGCCTCTCACCACCATCCCTTTCATTGGACTGTAACTAACTCTCTCTCTCTCTCTCTCTCTTTCTCTTTGGTTCACTCTCACTCTCATTCTCCCTCTCCGTCTCTCCTCTCCTTTCTCACTTATTCTTACTGTAAATGAAGCTCCACTCCAAGTTGTGTGTTGGTAAAAATAAGATTTACTGTATTTTTGATTACATGTGTTTTTGCCTTTGCATGTATTTGTGTGAATGCAGGCTCCTGTGAGTGTGTCCACGTGTGTGTGGAGGACAGAGTGCGATTTTAATTGATTAATTTTCCACTTTCCTCCTTTGGTTTACCGACCCAGAGTCAGTACTTTACGGAGGCTGATTCTTCCCCTCCCAGCAGTTCATGGTTGCAGCTATGGAAGTGTCTACATACGGTTAAAATGTGTTGTACAAAATCCACAAATATTCAATAAATATATACTTTTTTACAAAGGGGACTGGAGAATTGGCACAGTGGTTAAGAGCATTGCCTTTACTTTCAAAAGTCATGGCTTCACTTCCCAAGACGTACATGGATTAGCAACAATGCCTAACTACACTTTCAAGGGATCCAACACCCTCTTCTCACCTCTGTGGCCACTGCCAGAAACAGGTGCATCTGCATACAGGCACACATTACTCATACACATTAAACAACAAGTAAAATATTTAAAAATGAACAAGGAATTCATTCCTGGAATTGGAACTTTCCTTTCTAGTCTATGGTGTCTAGTAGAGGTGATATCTCCCTGTTAATGGGTTGCTCCTTTAATCTCTTTATATTATCTGTGAATATACTTTAAGAATATTCTATACTCGGAGGGTTCCATATGACAGTTTAAAAAAATTTTTTTGAAACAGGGTTTACCTGTAGCCCAAGCTGGCCTGCAGTCTTTATGTAGATTAGGCTTGCCCTAGTCTCACAGAGATCCACCTGTCCCTGCCCCTCCCCCACATTCCAAGCGCTGTGATTAAAGGTCTGCATCAACATGCCTGGCTCTTTGACTTTCTCAGAAGGAATCAGTGTTAGTTATCTCTCTCCTGCCTCCTCCTCTGTGCTGCCCTCCCATCCCATCCCTTTAACCCTCCTACTCCATGATTCTTCTTTCCCATGGCCATGTACTATTTTCCTGGACTCCATGGATTCTCCAGTTGAAGCTTGTGTATCTAATGATGCAAAGCTAGTGTCCACTTACGAGAGAGAACATGGGGCCTTTGACTTTCTAGGTTTTGGTTACCTCAGGATGATTGTTTCTAAGTTCATCTATTTAACTGTGAATTTCAAATTGTCTTTTCTGAAGAACTAAATGTCCATACTTTCATTTTCTTTTCATCAGTTCATAGGAACCTAGGTTGTTTCGGTTTTCTGGTTATTGTGAACAGAGCAGCAGTGACATGTTTGAACTGGTTTCTATGTAGTCTCAAGAGTGATATGACTGGATCTTGGGAGATGTATTTTAGCTTTTGCTGTGATCTTCTCAGTGGTGTCCATGGTGGGGGCCCAGTCTGCACTCAAACTAACAGTGCATCCTTCCCCACGTACTTGCTGGGCCATCTGTTTTATTACTACAGCTCTGTAGTATCGTTTGAGATCAGGGATGGTCATGTCTCCAGCAGTTCTTTTATTAGCATTGTTTTGGCTAGATTACTTTTTATTGTCCTTCCCAATAAAATTTGAGATTATTTTTTCAAATTCTCTAAAGAACTGTGTTGGAATTTTAATCAGGATTTCATTGAATCAGTAGATTGCTTGTGCGACAGGCAGAACAAGTACCTGCCTTTTTCCACCTTTATCCCTTTGTCTTAGATGTCACCAGATCATAGAAGGATACATATAGGGTCTCAGAGGATATGTGAGAAAAATGACCAAAAAACAAAACAAAAACCAAAATCCAAGAGCCTGAGGTGAGTATTGAGTGTTCCTAGCTATTTCTTATCACTTTCTCAAGAAAGGAATAAGATTTATCAACCTTAAAAAGTAAGGATAGGAAGCTGGAGAGATGGCTCAGCATTCAGAGAGCACTTGCTGCTCATCTAGAAAACCAGAGTTCAGTTTCCAGGAACCATGTCTGGGGTTTACAACTACTTGTAACTCCGGTTCCAGAGACTCTGACATCGTCTTCTGCCCTCCGAGAGAACTAAGTACTCGTGGCTTTCACTGAGAGCCATGCACATACACAAAGAAAATAAAGTGGTTTGTTAAAGTTGACTTAGGAATTTAAAGAATCTCCTGAAACAAGTTTCACTGTGTCCCTCAACAACATGATGTATAGATAGAAAGATTAACATAGAAACGCTGACAAATACTGACGATGCTGACTCTCAGACCTTGAAGTTCTCCTGTAGTTGTTCAGGAACCTTTCTAGATGGAGGTTTTGTGAGCCGTTACTCATTCTGTGGATGTTCTTCACTGATACAGCCTTCTTTCTGTCAGGCCTGGTCCAGTCACCCCTCCCCCATTCTTGTACAGTAAGCTCACTAAACTAGACTTTGGTGGATTCATTTCTTTTGAGTGTCATAGCCACACATGGTACCACCTGACCATGAAAACATTCAGATTTGGGAAAATTTTGAATCCTTCCCACAGGTTAGGGAATGGAGGGTGTGAGACCCATCATAGATCCCAGTTAGGTGTAGTGCCAGTGAAATGACAGGTGTAGGTGTGACAGCTCTCCAGTTATGTGGAAGGAACTTTTCTCAACACTGTGAGCCATGGCATCACATTTAGATCAATGGATTTCTGCCTCATGAAAGTGAAACCCAGTTTAATTTTGGAGACACCTATTGTGACTCTGGATAGTAAAATAGACTGATGTGGGGTGATGTTCACAAATGCACTAGCTTTCTATTGGCCTTGTTAAAAAGTCTTCTGGGGAAGAGAAGGCCTGGCCAACTGTGAGTTTTCTCAGATGAGTGTCCGTATCTCACTTATGGCTGCAGTTCATGTCATTTTGTCAAGACTGAAATTGGAGATTATAACTTGGTTTAAGAGTTCTTGTCTTATAGGACAGCTTTGTTGGTTCGGATTTAGTTTGAAGATATGTGAGCACTTTGTAGTGGTCAGTAAGGGTTAGGCTGCAAGTGTTGATGGCCTGATTTTTGTTAGGTTGTAAAATATTATTATTGTGTTATAATGTGTATGTATCAGAATGTGTACATATCACAATTATCAGGGGAGCAGCTTTTTGCTTTTTTTTTGTCTTTTGAGTTTTTTCAGGGTTTCAGGCATCAGACTAAAGTCATCAAGCTTGTGTGCGAAGTCCTTTACCTACTGTGCCGTGTTCCTGGACTCTGACACCTGAGTTTTAAAGTTTTGGCAATGAATTTTGTCCCTTTGTCTTTCCCTTAATTTTTCAAGTTCTTGAAGTGCGCTGGGCAAAGCATCGCTCTGTCATTCTTTGATTCAATAGTTGCCAGACACTCGTGATCCTAGTCAGTGTTTGTTCAGTACACAATTGTGTGATATGGTGATTTGTGAATTTTTTCTCTAAAACTGTATACAGAAATCATGAACACTGCTGACCATGCTTCCTGCCCTTCCCCATTCCGATCCTTTTCCCTCTCTCTTTTCTTCCTCACATGGGCATTTGGCTGTGGTGCATAGACTGACTTGGAGTCCTGAACTCTTGTGAACCTTCTGTCTCATTCTCTGACGCCGCTGTGTAGCCCACATGTCAACGTGACTGACTACACTGGTTCTTCTGAAGCACATTGTCGACTTTATTCTTACTCTATTTGCATATGACATTATCTAAAACATTTTTACAGTATTGTTTTAGGGTCTTTAAATATTGATTGTGTATCATATTTGTTATTTGATTAAAACTCTACATGGACTGCAGAGATGACACAGCGGTTAAGGGCACTGTCTGCTCTGCAGGGAACCTGGACTTGATTCCCAGCAGGAACATGGCTACTAACATTCATCAGTAACTCCAGTTCCAGGGAATCCCTCGACCTCTACTCACCTCCAAGGACATTGCACACCCAGGTGTACTTACATACATGCAGGCAATATACTCATACACATAGAATAAGAAAAATAGTAAGTTAAATAGTTTTTTAAATTGTGCTTGTGTAAACTAGTCATATGATATGTTATTCTATAAGCACATAAAATAGGTTCATTTCCACATTTAAAAAGTTGTGACGGGATGTGTGAATTATGCTTGACAGGGAAGTTCAAACTCAATGTCTGTTATTATTTCAGGTCACAGGGGATGATCCTCTACTTGTTTCTGGGAGATTTAAGTAAATTAATAGACTTTCAAATGATAATGTTTCATAAAATACCACAGAACTTGTTGTCATTTATGATACATAACTTATCAACCTGTACCAAATGTTAAGTTTTCTCACACCATACAAACTTAAACACCATAAGCAGGAATTTCTAAGGACTACCAGGCTCTGGCATGCTACCTGCCCTCTGTTCTGTACATCAGGTGGTCAGACTTTCTTAAAATAGGAGGTGGACAAGCACATTATAAAAAGAACTAGGGAGAGAAGCAGCACATCCTGTATCCTGTCCCAGTAGTGAGAGGAGCATCCCTCCACTGCTCCTTCCTTTCAGAACCACTCCAACCTTACATTAGAGCTTCTGTGAATGGAGCAACATGTGTGAATAGCATAGGATTGTATGATCATGTTATCAAGTGAGTCTGTGGAATGTTTAGGATTCTGTGACATTTGAGGATATTGCTGTGAACTTCACCCAGGAAGAATGGGCTTTGCTGCTTCCTTTTCAGAAGAATCTCTACAGAGATGTGGGGCTGGAAACCTGCAGGAACTTTACTTTTATAGGTAAAAGTATTTTCTTACCTTCCCTTAATATATTGAGGAAAAGCATTTACTGGAATTGATGCTCTTCTGTGATTGGAATATCGAAATGGAAGAATGTGGTGTATAAATCGGGCATGTTTCATATACACTAAAACTACAAAGTAAGTTTTTAGTAATTTCTAATTTATCAAACTTTTTTTTTACTACATTTTATGAAAGAGATGTGAAAATAAGAATATTAAAGACCATTATCAAAGTTGTGGAAAAAAATCTAAGGTAATTACAAAAAATAGAAGGAAATTTTCTCTGACAGAATTTTTAAGAGTTTGTGCGTGCGTGCGTGCGTGTGTGTGTGTGTGTGTGTGTGTTTATCTGTCTGTCTTTGCAAACCTGCGTGCATGTGCATAGGGAGGTCAAAAGAAGTTTTTAGACTCATGGAGCTGGAATTACAGTAGTTTGTAAGACACCTGTCTTCGGTGCTGTCAGCCAAACTCTGGTCCTCTGGAAGAGCAGCCACTGTGCTTAAAAGCTGAGACATCTCGCCAGCCTCCCATTAAAGCATATATGAGTAAGTACATAATAAGCACAACTTTTTTTTTATCATTAGGAAATGTAACATGTACTTCAACTTAATAATCTTATTCAGTGTTTCACGGCATTTGATGTACAAACACTATTAGGAACTCACGTTAACAATGTCACTCTTTTTATTAAAGCCCTATGGGAACCATATTATAGAATTAATTATCTATTTAGTTTTCAGTCACTTAGATATGACAGAAGACATAATCTTTAAATAATATGGGAAACAGTATGGGTCCTACATGTTGTAATAAATACTAGTAAATTGACTTTTACTAATATACTTGTCATTTTTACAGAAATTCCATGTTCAAGACATTCTTTGAGCATAAAAATTGTCAGGATGGAGAAACTTTGGCTTGGACAGCAGGGGCCAATACGATCAGGAAAATTTCTAGTGACCTCACACCATATGGAAGCAATGTGTGTGGGAAAGTTTCCCTGTGTCATTCTCCCTTTGATAACCATCCTACATCTCAGGCTCAGTACACATCATGTGAGCATGAGGAACATGGAAAGAAGCCACAGAACTGTAACTCCCTCAGAAGCGAGCAGAGACATCTGAGAATTCACACTACGAATGGACCTTTGGAACATAAGACATTTTTAAATTGTTTTCATTTCCAACAGTTGTTGGTGGATCAGGAAACTGACAGTGCAGAAAACATCCATCAGTACAAAGAACCTTGAAAGGCCTCTGCTTGTGTCAGTCCAGTTCACACATTTGGAGGAAATCAAACTGTAGGGAAACATTATCAATGTAATTTACATGGGAAACATCTGAGTTCTTCCACCTCTCTTCGAGGGCATTAAAGAATTCATAGTGTTGAAAAATTCTATGCATGTAAAGAATGTGGTACAGACTTTACACAGTACTGTAAAGTCCATGTACCTTCAAGTACATGAAAAAATTCATACTGGAGAAAAACCATATATATATATATATATATATATATATATATATATATATATATATATATATAACAGTGTGGTAAAGCCTTTATATGTAACAGTTATCTTCAAAGACATGAAGAATCGCATAATGGAGAGAAACACTATACATGTAAAGAATGTGCAAAAACTTTTAGATGCCACAGGTATCTTCAGTTACATGAAAAAAATCATACTGGGGAAAAACATATGAATGGAAACAATGGTAAAGACTTGAGATGTCACAGTGTTGTTCACAGACATGACACGTTGATACTAGACAAAACCCTGTGAATAGCAGCTGTGTGGAGAAGCTTTTAGACTTCTCGGCCATGTTTACTTGAAAGAATTCATATTTACCTAAACCTATGAATGGAAACAGTGTGATTAAGCCTTTAAATGGTACAGTTATCTTCCTTTATGGAAAAATTCATATTACACCAAAACCCAATGAAGGAAATCGATGTAAATCCTACAGATGACACCCTTATCTTAAACTACATTAAAAGATTCATACTGGAGGAAAACCCTGTCAGGTCAAAGAATGTGGGAACCTTTGCATCTCACAGTATGTTACAGTTACAAGAAAATTGAATTGTGGCAAAGAACCCTGTGTGTGTGAACAAGGACTCTAGTTGTTAAACTCTCTAACTACATGGTTTAGCAGTTTCACACCACAGTGCTCTTTCCATGTCAAATAACTCATGGGAGAAAATTCCTAGACATGTAAAAATCGAAGTGTTGTTAATGATTTATATGAGTTCATGTCAAACCTCTAAGGATATAAAGGACAAGAGAAAGAATTGACCTAAGTTCCCAGCAGGAACAGTTTTGTGTGAGATTTTTCCAGGGGATACCTGAACAAATGTCCACTCACAGGAAATTAATTGCATGAAAAAGTAATTCTACCAAAGTCCAAATAAGAGAACAATCACTTCCAGGAGCTTGGAGAATCTCAAGACAATTGCATCTGCAAAAAGCCCTCAATTTCAGGTCAAGTGATGACTCATGGAAGTTGCACTCCTGAGATCTGAGCACAACTGGCAGGTACCTTGGATAGTTGGGAAATTCCTTTTCACAATTGTTTTCTGCTTCTATAACTGTTTCTGGTGGACTTGAATATGGAGGAAGCTTTCACCTGATTCCAGCATCATTTCTCCATATCCTGTTACCAGATCATTGGATGTCTTCACTAGGTAGTGGCTTACCACCTAGTTTCAGCATATAACCAACAATAGTGGCGATATCCTTCGTGGTTTGTAGGAGAGATATTCGCCTGCCTCTGATTTCAAGTGCTGGTGTTAAAGGCATGTGGCAATATCCTGGGTACCCAACAGCCCACTAAAAAGTTAACCTTGCTCCAGTAGGTTTGTGGTGCAGGGAGATGTACTTTTGCACCTGATTGACTTTACTTGAGGTCTGAACATAAGTATTTGAGAAATGAGTAGCCTTGTCATTGTGTGGTGTGAAGTTTTCCTCTGTCAGAATGAATTAGGCACATGGAGCTTGACTGATGCAGGAAGAGGCCAATAGAGTCAGCTACCTCTCCCAACCAACCAGTTGTAGGGGGGGATGGACTAAGGGGGAGCGGGGAATCTAGGAGAGAGGGGCTCACTGGTGCAGGTTGCCATCTTGGGAGCAATCAGCACAATCAGCGATTCTGGCAAAAATGTCCAGTGTGCGGCCTGGTCTCAGTAGGAGGATCCTGCCCCCTCCCTGATAATTGCACTGTGAGTAAGCCCAAATAAACTCTGGTTTCCCAAACTGTGATTTGACGAACTCATACTTCGTTTGCTTGGTTGTTCCTGACCCAGAGAGGTGGGAGGAGCCAAACACCAGGCATTTTACTGAGAGAAATTCTAAAGACATGTGGTCAATATTCCATGGGCACGTATACATAACACTGTGTTGAGTCAAGGCGTTTTTGGCAGGTTTACCTGTTCCTCAGTTGCCTGGAAATTCTTGTAAGAGGCTTGTGCAGTGTCCACATTTGTGACGTTATAGTTGATTCTGTCAGGGATAGTCATAGGAACCATATGGTGTGTTTGTCAATGGTTAAGGAGCAAATTGGCTTATGTGTGTATCCTTTTATAACATCTAGCCTCAGGCTTTGATTGTGAGCAGGTAAAACATGTGATTGGCACCTAAATAAAGTTGTCTGAGGAAAAAGCAATGTTTCCTGCCTGCATATGTTTTCTTCCTGCTGAGTGTGTGCCTGGTGCTGTTGCTGCTGCAGTCCTCCAGTGACAGACTGCAGCTCCACTGGCTTCCAACATGGACTGAATGGCAGCAGCTGAAGGAACTTCCAAAACCTTCTCTGCAGAATGGAAGTGCCGAGGCATCCTGCTGTGTTCACTGAGCAGCTTCTGGGTTGTCTGCCCCTCTGTCTGGGAAATAGACATTGGTGGACTGTCAATCCCACTATATCAGCTAACTAACTGAATCCCCTTTGACGGCATGTATGCGTTCTTGTCACTTCTGTTCTCTACAGCATTCTTTGTTTCATAGTTTCTGGTGACAGGGTGGGTTGTAGAGAAACAGGATTGAAGGATGGTGATCTTGCACTAGCCAAGCTCCTCTGTAGGGTACATGATTCTCAGCATTTGATCTGGTGCACCACATACACTCCCCACAGAAACCAGTTTAACAAAAATTTCTAAGTGTCTGTTATAAAGTGGCTTAAATTTCAAATAAACTTTAAAATTTTATTGTTAAAATAAAATGTCTCTGGAACAATTAGCAAATGGAATTAAAGAAGGCAGGTTCCCCACCCCTGAAATAAGTCAAGTCCCTGATGGAGGACATTGTCAAATTCTATAACGTGAGAATGGTCCTTCAGCTCCAGTGATGACAGCTTGAAGGATAATGCTGCCCAAGTTTGGGATCCCCACTCGAACTGTTACAGCTTGCTCCAAAAGTGTCTCCACTAACTCTTGATAGCGTAAAGTGATTGGTTTTCTTTAAATATTGAGCCTTTGTTCTTTGTCTTATTAATTAACCAGTAATGTTCCTAAACAGATTTATGTAGCAAACACTGTTGGGAAAACTGAAGCCTAAGAGCTTCAATTTTCAACATTATTCTCCCCAATTCCAAAATTACTGAAACCACTTTTCCTTAGAAAGATAAGATCTGTTACTGAGAGTTGTCCCCTAAAGGTTCCAGCTAGACTCATAACTCAATAGCCAGACCGTGTCCTAACTTCAACACCTTACAGGAGTTTACTGGGGCTGCAGTTATGGCTATGAAACCTGTTTCTGGGGATTAAATGAAAGTCCATCTTACAGAAAACCAGAGAAGAAATGAACCACACAAAGAAAATAAAACTAACACAGTGACTATGATTCTAGTCACCATTCCAGTCGCTGGTGTCCTTTAAAAAAAGTGAAAAGCCTGCTTTGCTATTGGTCTGTGAAATGCAGTAGTTAACCATAAGCCATTGACTGCTGTGACAAAGGAGAGATGCCAAGAAAAGGATCATTAAGTTGTACTAAAATTCTTCCTTTTAAGGGATACTAATGTTTTTAGGGTTTTTTTTTTTTTTGTTTGATTTTGATGTTGACTTGCATGTGTTTTGGTCAATGAATCACTTAACAATGTCTAAAACAACTCAGTATTATTCACTAGAGGAACATCTGCCTTTCAGGTTTTTACCAAAACTTAGAAAAATCCACCTAAAACTGATTGGAAGAGTACTATTAAAGCAGCAAGCAGAGTTCACAATAATTAAGGGTCCTGGGGAGGGAAGTGTCCCTTCTGGTGAGGCTCCCAGTAAAAGAACAAGTAACAAGACTGAGAGCGTGAAATCAGGCCCTGACCACACCCAGCATAAGCCGAAGGGGACGAGCAAGTTTCCAGTTGTGCTCTCTCAATGGATGAGCAACCAGGGCTAAGCATCCAGCTTCTCCTTCCTGCTTCACAACCTTCATTTGATGGGATAAACAATTATAACCACTGTTGGAATCTGTTCACATTCTTGCTCTTTTCAAGAACACAATATTTTTAGTCATATGTTTTTTTGATGTTCTCTCTTCCTGTCAGAGACTTGAGCATGGGTCAAAGGATGCAGAGGAGCTCCTTAAAGAATGGACATTTGAGGACATTTGGAGACAAACTTGCTTGGGGGTCGGAAATTCTGGGAATGAAGAGTGTTCCCAACTTCCAGAGCCAGCCTTTCAGCTCAAATGCCATGGTATGATTTCCAGTGTAATGTAGATGCCACAAAGGCATGGGAGACTGCTCAGGAAGACTGCTCTTCCTGAGAACCCAGTTTTAGTTCTGCATACCCACGTGAGAGCTCGCAACCTGCTGTGATCCCATTCCCAGGGGTTCCCTTTTGACTTGCTGGCAGCAGGCATTCCTATGGTTTACACATACCCATGTAGGAAGACACTCATACACAGAAAATAATAAGTTTAGATTAAGAGTGCACACAAACTTGGCAAAAAGAATCAAATGTGTAAAGAGAAAGGGTTGTGAATGCACGTTCAACACACGCTATTAGAAAGCAAAAAGGTGTGGATACTGATATCTAATAAATAGACCTCAAGCCTGAATTCTTCATCAGAGAAATAACTATCATATTAAGGGAACAATCTCTGTAGAGGACAGTAGAAGTCTCCACGTGTTCATCAAACATCACACACGACTTCATAAACACTAATGGGTAAAGAGTCACAGATTGACAAATGCGATATTTATGGGTGACTTTAATACCACAGTCTTGCCAATAGACAGGAGATCAACACAAGATATGAACAAAGAAATATCAGATGCAAATGACATGTTAAAAGTTGAGAAATGAAATTCTATGAAATGGAAAGCTTTCATTCATGAAAGCAGTACACTGAGTGGAGGGCTTCTGAATAAGTAACATTCATAGCATCTGTGCATCTGCACGAGTGTCACATCCACATGACAGGACTCGGAACACTGAATGCTTGGACAACAAAACCCATGTGTAACCGGGGTAATGAAATGAACGGGCATCAGAAGTGAGTCACAGATGGCCAGCAAACTTATGGAACGATGTCCAGCATTGTTAGACGGCAGGACAATGCAAATTAAAGCCGCACTGAGAGTATATCTCATCCAGAAATACTGATGCCATTATGAAAAGAAAACGGCAAATGCTGACAGGTGTGTGAGAAGGGAACTTTCACACTCTGCTGGCGTGACTGCGAACTGGTGCAGTCAGCAGGGAAGACATTATGGAGGACACTCAAAGACAATAAAATAGAGCACTCACTGAAGGCCTTGCTTGAAAGCATGGCGACTTGAGTTTATTTCCAGGACCCATGGCCTAAAGTGGACACAGTGGTTCATGTTCCTCTTCCTGAGCATGGGAGCTAGAGACAGGTGATTGCATTTGTGTCTTCAGCACATTTGTCCTGGTGTAATGTACTTCTGGGAATCCAATGCTTTGTGTGGTAGTCAGATGTGATGGGCTCAGTTCTCCAATGAATAAGTGACAACCTCTGTGACATTGTGTTTGCAAGGAAGCTCACTGGACTCATTGTCCACAGTGTTCTGGAAAGGTCGATGCTCTAAGTATTTCTGTGAGTTTGGAGCAGATTTATAAGTGTTGAAACTTAAACAAGAGTTAGCCATAACGTTTGTATAAATCATTTCTTCTCAGTGAAAATCTCTTGCATTTATGCTTGTCGGATCACCCTCAGAATGTTTTATTTCCTCATACCAGAAAACCGAAAATTTGTGACAAGGAATTTTTAAGGATAAGCTGCCTCATGGGTGTTAATTTTTTTAAAATATTAACTTCATTATTTATCTTTTGTGTATATGCATGTGTGCCTCTGTGTGCAGGTGTATGAGGGTGCTGGAGAGCGTAGAGCTGCAGTTACAGGCAGTTTTGAACCATCAGACATGGTTCAATGAACCTAACTCTATTCTTCTGTAAGGGCACCAAACACTCTTAGAAACTGAGCCACCTCTCCCAGCCATTTTATATTCTGAATATTTTATTGAAATTCCTGAGGTTTAGGTTTGTATTTGGGGAATTTCCAGAAGGCACTCTTCGTATACACTAGAACTTGGTTCTCAATTTTTGGTCCATTTTTTGGGACATTAAAGATGTTATCATTCTTTAAGTTGTCAAGATATCTCTAGTGGGGCCTTATTTTCAGATTCTGGCCTATCATAATGTTCACTATGTTTAGGATGAGTATCCCACACCATCTTGATTGAGAATGTGGCAACCCAGGAACCAATTTAAGAATTCCAGTGTTTCCCGATTCAAAAGAAAATTTGCTTGAGATTATTTCAAACTGATATTAAAATTGTCATGAAATAGCATGACAAATATTATGGGTCCCTGCAGAGTATCCTGGACCCTGAGGTCTCTACATCTTAACTTTTTAAAAACAAATTTTATCTCCATCAAAATTATTTCTATTTACCTAGAGAACAATCTTGAAAGTCATGAGCACATCTACGTGAATTGAGAAAACCAACATGGACTGAGCACTATAAGGCAATCGATAGAACTGTTGTGTAATTACAAGTCTCTGTCTGATGTATTAAAATGTGCCAGTGTTATTCTTTGCCACTCTCTGAGCATTCAGTTAACATTAACCTTCTGACACACTGCAGAAGAACAGATGACCTCCTCCTAGTTAGCATCTGCTCATGGCTTAATCTGGAGCAGACTCTCCCTGCTTTCTCAAAGAGCAAAGGCAAGACGGTGCGTCACTTCCTTGAATCATGTATATTCCTTTCCTTCTCTCCCTGAAAACGTCGCATCTCACCTCAGTGAAAATAAGAGACAGTTTATTTTTGAGCAAGGTATGAGTGACCATGGGCAAGAACAGATTCAGATTATCCAAAATATAGAGTTCTGACTATGGTAAAAGTTTAATGAAGTTTGGACAGTAACAAAATGAAACAAAGTCATAAATCAAGGTCCATCAACAATAGTTTGGTGGGACCATCAGGCAGGCAGGTTACAGCAATGGGGAAATCTCTGCTGTAGAATTCACATGCTGTGTGACAACATTCATAGCCGTTCAGTTGGTGGAAGGAAGCAGTCTGTTCACACATTCCAAGTTCATGTACTTTGTCATTTGGAGTGAGTTAGTAGTATGCATGTTCCAGGATGTGAATACTTCAATTTCAAAGAAAAAAGTATCACCTGATTTCCTTAAGGTTACAAATTATGATATGTTGAAAATATTAGGCATTCTTAGAATGATATACCCAAGATTTTCTTCTACTTAAATATAAATAGTAAATAGAAAATATGGGACTGGTGATGCAAACAGCTATATTAAAATTTGGCATCAAGTAAGTCACCCACTTCCCCATTAGGAGCACACCATGGTCTTTTTTCAAGAGTAAAAATGTTAGGGAAATAATAATAGGATTCAGAAACACAGAGACCTAGAAACAGGAAGTCAGCATATTTAAGAATTTAGAAAAAGTATGTCAAAATCCAAGGGGAAGACAGAAAAAAAGGGGATTAATGATCATACCTGGAAATGATAGAATTGAAAACAGATGGAGAAGATAATATGGAGAACGAAATTCACTTTAGCAAGTGACAGTTCCAATTAAAATGTCTGCCTCACACTTAGAGAAAGAAGTAAGAGTCTCTTGTTCTCAGTTCCTCCTGACTAAAAAAGTGGTACACACTGGCTTCAGACGTGTGCATGTCTTAGGAAACATGTATTTAAGTAAGAAGACAGACTCCTAGAATGCTTTTATCCCTCAACCAATTCAAGATTTTTTCTTGCCTAAACAAGGTAATGGAGCTCTTAGGCAAAGATGCAGTCTAGCTGTCCAGCTACATGCTGGATGCCGAGATGTAGAAAACACGGACACGGACATAGCGCTGGTGCTGTGACAGACGGGGAGGAAGGGGACCCAGATGCTACAGAACACCAGCGTGGCTGAACGTCAGCAACGTGGCTTCATTGAATGTGTCAGGTAGATTCCTGGCCAGGGTGAAGCTCAAGATAGCCAGGGTGCTCAGATATCCCAGGACCAAGTAGAAGGTGCTGAGCCCTTGTTCCACATGGTGATGATGTGATCACATTCTGAGTGTGCATCTTGGAAAGGTTCCCATCCTGATGCCAACAAGAGTTGGACAAGGGTGCAGATGGGGAAGATGAGGTTAAGCAGTTCTGAAAGCAGCGGCTGCCTCATCCTTCTTCATTTAACAGTGACATTAAAGGACAGAACATAGTCATAGCTTTGCTTGAGACATGGGAAACCACCAGACTAAATAAAACTCCAAACATGATCTGACAGAGGATGCAGGTGGCATGTTTGGAAGACCAATGATGAGTAAGGAGTGGAGACAGCAGGTGAGGAGATGCGCAGGAGGTACTGAGACCGTGGTCACTGACCTGACTACGGGAGTGCATCTGCCTCACAAAGAGAACAAGAACCCCAGCTGTGAGGACAGGGAGCCTCAGGGCTCTGCCAGTCAGAGCCTGTCCCATGGGGTGTTCATAAGCGAGGAAGGCCACAGATTTCGGGGCAGTACCTTCATGGACTATTGGCATACTGCTGATTAGGACATCTGACCCACTTCTCCATGTCTAGATGCAAGTCCAGCTTCAGTGTTTTCAGTGTTTCTCCTTTATCCATAGATGCCACACAGTGTGCCTCCATGGGCTCATTGTGCCAGAACACACCCTTCAGTCCACACACAAAGATAAAGATTGCTACACAGGGAATAATTCTCAATTAATACTGCTGCTCCTGTTTATGTACCATGGCTGTTTTCTCTCCTTTCTTTTTTTGAGACAGGCGCTCCCTATAGCCCCAACTGACCTGGAATTCTCTATGTAGACCAGCCTGGCCTTGAACTCACAGAGTTCCACCAGCCTCTGTTTCCTGAGTGCTGGGATTAAGGGCTTGTTCCACCAAGCCTGGTTTTTTCTTTTTTATGTTGTACGTTGAAGAGAGTGTTTCTCTTTTAGCCAAAACACCACCTGTTTGTTTCTATGTTGTATCTCTGTAAGTTATTAACTGGGTATTCTTTCAAGAGCAAGTATTTATTGAAAAACTACCAGTGACTCCATTATTTTCTTAGGGCAAGGAACCATATCTTCAGTTCCTTCCCTCTGGGATTGTTAACATGAATGCATGCTGGATTTTGTCATAGGCCACTTCTGCATCTATTGAGATGGCCATGTGATTTTTGTCTTTAGGTGGACATATATGATCTATTACATTTGTTGATTTGCTTATATCAAACCATTCCCGCAGCTCTGGAATAAAGGTGACTTGGTCATGGTGAATGATCTCTTTGACATTTGTCTGTATGTAGTTTGTGAGTATTTTGTTGATAATCTTTGCATCTTTGTTCATTAAGAATATGTATCTATATTTTCATTTGTTGTGTCTTTTTGTTTTTCATATTAGAGAAATACTGCTTTCATAAAAGGAGTTTGGGAGTTCTTCTGTTTCTATCTTTTTGAATAATTTAAGTAGTTTTGGTTGTATATATTCTTTAAAATGTTTTGTAGATTTCTGCTGTGAATCCATCCAGGCCTAAGCTAATTTTAGTCAGGAGGTTTTATATTACTGTTTCAATGTGCTTATTTGTTATGGTTCTGTTTAAGCTGTTGATCTTGATTTACCTTTGTTTTTATCCTTGAATTTAGAAATTCATCCATGTTTTTAGATTTTCAAATTTAACAAAACATAAGTTTTACGGTATTCTCTTATTATGTTCAGGATAATTAGACATTTCCCTTTTTGCCTCTGATATTGTTGATTTCAATTTGCTTTCTTTCTTTTGATTAACTGAACTAAGGGTCTGTCTTTCCTGTTTATCTTTTCAAATAACCACCTGTTAGATTCATTGATTCTTTGTGCTGTTTCCTTTTGTATTTCATTGATTTCTGCTCTAATTTTGGTTATTTCTTCTATGATGAATTTGGATTTTGTTTGTTCTTGCCTTTTCAGAGCCTTGAGTTATACTCTTATTTATTTGCACCCTTTCTGTTTTTTTTAATGTATGCACTCATAGCCATAAACTTCCCTCTTAAGAATGCTTTTGATGTGTCCTAGAGGATTTGTTGTGCATTATTATCATTTTCATTTTTTTTCTGGGTCACCTTTGTTTTGTGATTTCTTCTTTGGACGATTCATCATTTAGGAGTGAGATGTTTAAGTCCATGAATTTGTGAAGTTACCGGCGCTTCTTTTCAGATGATCTGCATCTTTGTTGTGCTTTGGCCTGATAGAATTATTCTCCTTTTTTTTTTTTTTTTTTGTATTTGTTTAAGTTCCTTTGGCTTCTCAGTATGTGGTCCATTTTAGAGAAACTTGCAATGGCTGCTGAGTAGAATATGCATTTTTCAGTGCTTGTGTTTCTGGTATGAAACTCATGCCCGACTTTGATGAGTTGAAGTTTTATTCTGTTTATGTTGATGAACCTTGGTTGCTTTCTGATCCAGTATGAATAGGTGGTCTAAGCTTCAAATTTTCTCTATGTACTTTTTTATTTTAGGGACCAGATGGTTCCACGGAGGCTAAACAGGAGCTTTACAGGAGGAAGGAGCCTAGTCTCAAGTCCAGGTGGGGTGTATCAGCTGGGCCAGTTCTAACTAGCAAAGCAAAGAAGAAATGAGCCCTGGCACCAAACAAATGGGGCTGGTCACACAGCAGAGTAATAGCAATCCTGCATGACAGGACTGGCCGTCACTCCAAGCTTGTCAGTCACTCTCCAGAGGCCTCAGCAGGAAAGAGACAAGGCCCAAGGAGAACCTATGGGAACAGAGAAGTCTGGTTCTTATTACCTAGCAGAGAAAGCCTGAAGGCTAGAGCAGTGGGAAGAACCAGAGATGGTCCCAAGGCAGGAACATGGGCATGGTGGGATTAGGGTGACTCACCCTGGTTAGGCAGATGCTCTTCTGAAGACTCAATGGAATGGGCCCAAGGCCCAAGGAGAGCCAATGAGAAACAGAAGCAAATCTTTTAAAAAATGTTTATGCTACATGTATTAGTGTTTTCTGTGCATGGATCCAGGTGCACCTGTGTCGTGCAATATCCACAGAGGACAGAAAAGGGCCTAAGATCCCACTGCAACTTGAGTTAAGGACAGTTGTTAGGTGCTAGGTGGGTGCTGGGACCCAAACCTGGGTCCTCTGTAAGAGTATCCAGTTCTCTTATGACTGTGCTCTCTCTCCAGCCCCAACAGAAATAAATCTTAAGACAAGAGCAGAAGGAAGCTGTGTTGACAGGATGTGAAAGTAAACACCACATTTTATGCTTCAGTGTTAAAAATAAGAATGAGACAAGAAAACTTATCCAATCACTTCATTCAGACCCTACACTAGTCTCTCAACAATGTTATATTGTAAGCTAAATAATTAAAAGCAAAATTTTCTTAAAGCAAGAAATTATTACTGATATTACTGGTATTTTTTACCAAGGATAATGTTGTATAAACATAAAATCTAAGTAGACTAATGGATTAATAATCGAATATAATTGTACTAGAATTCAAGGCAAAACTTCCAGAAATCTATAATCAAATGTCATTCATGAGGAATTCATGAATGAAATTTTAAATGTTGAGATTACAGCATCAGAAAATTATGTCTGGTGGTAATCCATGTAGAACTTTAAAAAATTGTTGAATCTATTGACTCTTTGTGTATTTTGTAAGAACATTTTCATCAATCTTCATCATCTTTATACCCCTTCCTCACTGACACTCCTATCGCCCCTTAACACTTGTGTTAAGGCCCATCATTTCCAGTTAGTAATCCCTGACATTCCTCAGAGCAAGTCACATGTAGAACTTTTAAACAAACCTACCAATAAATTATAAGATTGCACTCATAACAATATCATTGAATTAAGTGGTTAGATAGACATTTATAGAAACACAAAATGGAAATGTTTGTTCTTTCCAATTTGTCCACTAATCTGATCTGGATCTAATCAATATTCTAATGTGACTAGTGGAAACGATAACTTCTTCTAGTGTAGGAGAACTTCTACTCAGCCATTAAATACCTATTTTTCTGGAACAAAGCAAATCAAGGAGTCACTGGTGGTTTCTCAATACTGTACTTGCTCATTGAAAGAATACTCAGGTAAATACTTACAGAAATTCAACTTATAGTTATAGGAACTGAAGTGTTTTGACTAGATAAGAAGAACTGACTCTCTTAAATGTGTCACATGAGAAAGTACAGAAAACAGTCATGGTCCATAAGCAAGACCAGCAGTATTGAATATTCCCCGTATAACATTCTTTTACTTGGTTTCTAAATCAAAGGATGTTATTTGGCTCACTGAGCACCTTAAGGTACACTGCAAGGCATCTGTGAATAAAGGAGAAACACTGAAGCCGGATGGGTGATAGCTTGCCTCTCTCTCTAGATGTGCGGTGTGTGAAATGTCCATATTATCTGTATGCCAACACTCCATGAAGATACTTCCCCCCAAATCCATGACCTTCCTGCCTTATGAATACGCTTTGGTAGGAACAGCCCTGAGTCTCACTGTCCTCACAGCAAGCATTCTTGTTCTCTTTGTGGCGCACAGACACTCTCACAGTCAAGGACAGTGACCATGATCTCAGCTACATCCTGCTCAGTTCCTCACCTGTTTTCTCCGATCTTTACTCTTCATTGGTTTTGCAAACACATTCACCTGCATTGTCTGCCAGATCACATTTGTTATTCAGTTTATTCTGGCTGTTTCTACTCTCTTAAGCAAACCGATCATTGTGTACTGGACTTTAATGCCACTTTTCAAAGAAGAAGGATGAGGTCACTGCTGTTGTCAAGGGCACTCAGTTTCCTCATCCCCAAGTACACCTTTTTCCTGCTCTCTTTGGCATCTGGATGGGAACATTTCCACCCTTTGTTGACAAAGATGAACACTAAGAATGTAGTCAAATCATCACTACCATGTGTAAGAAGGTTTCATCCACTAATTTTTACCATGTCCTGAATGCCTGAGCTTCAGCGTGCCTTTCCTGGAAGGTAACCTACGTGACAAAGTCAATGAAGCCAAGTTCCTGACCTTCAGCACGCTGGTATTCGGTAGCATCTGGGTCACCTTACTCCCTGTTACACAGCACCAGTGCTATGTCCAAGGCGGTCACAGAGTTCTTCTACATTTTGGCCCTCAGCATGTGGCTGGACTGCTAGACTGCATCTTTCCCTCTAAGAGCTACATTATCTTATTTAGGCAAGAAAGGAATTCTATGCATTTTTTGAGAGGTAAATGTATTCTAGAAGCCTGTCTTCTTAGTTAAATCCACGTTTCCTAAGATGCACACAGGTCTGAAGCCAGCGTGTACCACTTTCTCAGCCAAGAGGGTCTGAGAACAGGATTTTCTTACTCCTTTCTCTAAGTGTGCAGCAGCCATTTTAAATTGCAACTGTCACTTTCTAAAGTGAACTTTTTCTTTGTCTCTGTTCATCTCAATCTTATAGCTATTTCCCTAACACTTTTGCTCTTGAAAAGGGACCATGGGGAGGTTTTCATGGCTCCCTGGGTTAGGTACTTTCCACCAAGGTTCACCCTGTCTCCTCGCACCTGCAGTCCTGCAATTTGTGTTTACTATTTAAAGTTCAGTACCTGAAACTCTTATTCTAAGAACCCCTACTATTCTGAACACATGTAATAATTTGCATCTTTAAAGATTTGTAGATCAAATTCTAACAAATAATTAAGCTCTCTGTGAAAACTTGTTTATTTCTTCTAGAACCTTTTGGATATTTGAAAATATTTAAGAACTCTGTGTTTCTTTAACCGTTTTAAATGTTACAGTGTGCTGGCAAGAATGCAGGGCAGGCAAAGGTGCGAGCCACCAAAGCTGATGATCTGGGTTTGATCCCCAGGAACCACATGGAGGAAGAAGAGAAATTACTCCCACCAGTGATCTTCTGACTTCCGCATGCTGGCTGTGACACGTGTGTGCATACGGGTGGACACACATGTATACAAAAATAATAAATACATGTAACTTTTGAAGAGACCTGCTTTTAATATCCTGATTTTGGTCAATTTTTTTAACTGGTTGTTTGATTCTGTTCCATCATTGGCCTTATGCACTGTTCCTGAGGCTTTTTTAAAATCATAATATCGACTGCTTACTGTTCATATTCAAACACACCTCTCTAATATGGCCCAAGATTTATCAATTGATATTTCATATGCTGCAAAAATGCTCCATGATTTAGTATCTGCCAACTAATTCAACTTAGCCTATGACTGCGTATCCAATTTATAGATGAATTTGGAAGGGACCTGAGATGTGACCACATTTTCCATGTACAGTGTTATATTTTCGACCTGTTCTTGTTTAATTACTCCCATATTAATAGTGTACATACTATATAAACATATCTTCTTATATTTATTACTGGGTATTTTGTAGGCTTTGATGATAGCATGAAAGGAAAGTCTTAATTTGTCATGTTTTCAAGCAGTTTATTTACAAGGAATACGTTATTTCTTCTATTAACATACAGCTGTGAGAAGACGTTTCATCATGACATTAGTTTTCATGTGTTTGTGTGTGGGTGTGTGAACATGAGTGGAAGTGCTGGCAGGGCTGAGAGGATGGTGCCAGATCCCCTCGACTGAGCCGCTGGGAGATGATCACGTGTCTTCTGAAGAGCAGTATATGCTCTGAACCGTGTAACCACCCCTTCAGCACCTCATCATACTCTGTGTATGCAGTGAATGTTCTGTGATTGCAGCTGTCCCTCTCTACTCTTCCTCGTGGTCTCTCTCTTTCCTTTACCCCTTCTGCCTCTCTAGTATTATCCTTTATAGTTTAATGGGTTCTTTCAGAGTTCCCACATAGATGAATACACGTGATACTTGACATTCTGAGTCTGTCTTCCTTTTCTTAACATGATTATCTCCATGTCTATCAACATTCCAGCAAGTCACATATTCTAATTTTAAAAATGTTCTCTTTATTATTTTTATTTCATCTGTCTGAGTGTATTGCCCACATGTATATAAGTTCACCTATATCATGCAATGCCCATGAAGGTCAGAAGGCTTTACATTCCCCTGGAACAGGAGCTATGGACGGTTCTTAGCTGCCTGTAGGTGCTAGGAATTGAACCAGGGTCCTCTGCAAGAGCAGACAGTGCTCTTAATCACTGAGCCATCTGTTCAGCCCCATTTCCTTCTTCTTTATGAAACACTATTGGGCATATATTCTCCATTCATCTGTTGACAGGCAGTTTGGTTTAGTTCCATAATTAGGCTGCTGTTAATTATACCTTAGGAAATGTGGGTATTGTAGAAGTCTGTCTTTTTGAATTTGTGGTATATGCACACAGTATGCTTTCCATCTCACTTGACACAGTTTCTTGAATCTTATAGATGTGTTGAAAGAAGCTGTTGAATTTTAATTCATATGATCTCATAACAGGAGCCTTATGTTCTCTCTTCTGTTTTTAATGACCGTTATTTCCTTCTCTGTCTACAATCGTTAACAAGATGCTTGGCTACATCCTGACCATGGACGTCTATAAAGATTTTTCTGGGATAGGTATTGCATTATTTACTCTTTCTTGCTTAGGGATAGAAGAGTTTACATCAGGCACAGTTGCTTGACAGAGGAGTTACGGGCATTGGAGCTCTGCCTTTTGGGTGGGACATTGAGGTTACTGAAATGATGCTACAGATGAGGAGAAGAGAACAGTGCTGGAAATGAGTCCAAGCTGTAACTCATAAGCCCACACCCAGTAACCCACGTCTACCAGTCAAGCTTCAACTGATGTGTGCATGGAAATGTCATGATATGGGCCTAGAGATTCGGCTCTCCAGTTAAGAGTGTGTCCTTTCCTGACAGAGCACTCAGCCTTCACTTGTAGGATTCATAACCTCCCAAAATGACCAAGAGCTTCATACACAAGATCATGTGCTGGAAATATTACATCCAAGTAATAACAGATTCATATAAAACTTTCTGTATTGAGAGAATACTGTTTGGCAAATGGATATTTTTATATTTCTGACTTGGCCATAATTTTTTACAAGTAACGGTCACAATAATTCTCAGTTTCTATTTGATCTATCTTTTCACATTCACTCTTAGTTTTGAGAACATCGATGAATAGAAAGTCAAGGTAAGCTTATGGAGAATAGTGGCACTAGCTTGGGATATCACCTGATAAAACCCCACACATTCTGAAGGGTAAACTTTTGCGAAGAAACATTGCCAAAATTAGAGTCAGGTGTGTGAAATAAACTCACAAGATAAGAGTCACAGCTCTGCTAGAGACCCTGCAAGGATGATTGATTAGAACTGTGATTGTGGAGACTTGGAATGCTGTATCTTTAATGTTATTTTGGGATTGCAAGAGGAGTTTGCTCAAGATTGAGGCATAAAAATAACTTACCAGGGATGTCACCTGTTTCCTGTGCAACGTGTTAATGTTACCTAAATGTCCAAAGAGTGGCAGAGAAATAAAGCTGGCCCCAAATGAACACTGAGATACATTTTAGTTCATCAGATAGAGATGTGTAATTACACAACACTTCCGTGGATTAGATTATATTGTTCAATCCACGTTGATGTCATCAGTTCATGCAGATATACTTATGACCTGGAGGACTGCTCTCCAGGTAGGCAGAAATAATTTTGGTGCAGATTAAAGTTACTTTCTTTAAAGTAAGAAGTACAAGTCCTGTTCTTCTTCTAGCCTTGGGCACAGGCCTGCTCCTGCCATCAGGACCCCAGATCCTGAGACTAATCTTTTGGTCCAGAGGTACGCGCTGTACCCTGAATCCCATTCTCAGAACAGCTCAATTTTCAGTCTAGTTTGTTAGAGCATTCAAAAGCTGTCCCCAAACCCAGCTTGCATTGCATACCCGAGACCTCCCATTTACCTTGGCTGTTCCCTCCCAGGTTTCTGGACTCCCCTCAACATCTGGTGGAGCACAATGGCCATGCTGGAGAGGGAGACCCACATCCACTAAGTCACATCGAGTATATAAAGAGAATCAGACTTCAACTCAATAAAGGAAGGCTTGCACCAGAATCACAAACAACAGAAGTCCACATGTCAAGATCACAAAAAAAGAGAAAAACCCAAATAACATGTCCCCACCAAACATCAGCAGTCCCACGGAAGAGTTGTATAGTGAGAACTCCATAGAGATAATGCAGCACACAGAGTGTAAAAGAACAATCATAACCATCATAAAAGAACTGAATGAATTTAAAGAACACAAACAAACAAATCAAAGAACTAAAGAAGACAGGGCTAAACTGACTGAATTAACAAAAAGATAAAAATATTAAAGAAAACTCAGGCTGAAATGAAGATGGAAGTGAAAAACTCAGTAAGTTGATTTGAAATGATGGGAAAGCCTCACCAATAGAAAGAATGAAATGGAAACAGAATACCGAGGCTGGCTGATTAAGCTGAGAAATTGGAGCACTTAAGCAATGATTATAAAAGCTTTAAAAAACACAGGAATGGAATATGTAAGAATTCTGGGAACCATGAAAAGGCCAAATATATGCATCATAAGCATAGAGGAAGGAGGAGAATCTCAGGATAATGGTATTGACCAGATCATCACAGCACTGTAGAAGAAAATTTCCCAACATTAAGGAAAGATACGCCCATACAAATACAAGAAGCACATAGAACACTAAACAGACAGGACCAGAAAAGAAATTCCACATGGCATAGCACAGTAAAAACCCTGAGCATACAGAACAAAGAGAGAATTCGGAAAGCTATAAGTCACAGATAAGGGAAAACCCACCAAATTACAGTTGAGGTTTCAATGCAAACTATGAAAGCCACAAGAGCCTGGACCAAAGTGTTCCCAGTTCTAAGTGATCATAGATGGCAACTTAGAATATTTTCCCAAGCAAAAAAGTCTATTATTGTTGAAAGGGAACGAAAAAAATTTCACATCATGATAAACTGAAAGAATTCATGCCTAGAAACCCAGCCCTTCAGAGAATTCATGAAATGATACAAAGGGCTAAAGAAAGGAACAACTATCCCCAAAGAGGAGCAGAAAGAAACTAAATGAAGGTATAACTGGACAACCAAAAGGTGAGACCAAAGATACAAACATAATTTTAAATCACAGGAATCAGTACACATCGTTCAAAAATAACTTCCATTATCAATGGACTGAATTCCGCAGTGAAAAGACACACACTAGTTGAGTAAATCAAGCAATATTACCATTCTTTTGTTGTCTGCAATAAACCCACCTGACCCTCAAGGACAGGCACTACCTGAAGGTGACAGGATGGAAAGAAGTACTCCAAGCAAATGGCACTTTGAAAGAAGCAGGAGTTGCCATTCTAATATCTGACAACACAGACTTCAAGCTAAAATTAATCATGAGAGAGAAAAAGGTTCACCTCCTTCTGACCAAAGGAACAATTAACCAAGAAGATATTAAAATCATGAACATATATGCAGAAAACACTGGTGGACTCAACTTCATAAAATCAGTACTACAGGACTTTAGGACACAGATTAATCCCAACTCACTAATAGTCGGCGACTTCAGTACCCCACTGTCTCCATTAGACAGGCCAATCACAGAGAATAAACAGAGAGACATGTGAATTAAACAATACCATACATCAAATGTACCTAACAGACATCTACTGACAACGGACCAAAGTTTGCAACCAAGCACCAAGGAATACACATTCTACTCAGTACCCCATGGAACTTTCTCCAAAATCGACCACACACAATGGAGCACAAAATGAACATCAATAAACACCAAAAATTGAAATAATCCCATGCATTCCATCAAATCACAATGCAAAAAAGCTTAAAATTAACACCAGAAGAAGCCCTAGTAACTTCACGAAGTCACAGAGACTAAACAACACACTGAGGAATGAAGAATGATTCAAAGGAGAAATTAAGAAAGAAATAAAAGTATTCCTGGAATTCAATGAAAAGGAAAATACAACCAAACAAAACCTCTGTTACACGTGAAAGCAGTCCTAGGAGGGAGGTTTACAACCCTAAGTGCCTCCATTAAAAAAAAATCAGAAAGAGCACAATTAAATAATTTAACATTGCAACTCAAAAAATTTGAAAGCCAACAACAAATGAAACCCAAATTCAGCAGAGAAGAAGAAATAACTAAAATCAGCAAAAATTAATGAAATAGAATCAAAGAAAACAATACAAAGAATCAATCGGTCCAAGAAATGGTCCTTGAAAAAGATAAATACAATAGACACATGCCTGGCCCAGTTAACCAAAAGAAAGAAACATCATCTCCAAATCAACAAAATCAGACATGAAAGGGAAAACATCCCAACAGACAACGAAAAGACCCAGAATATTAATAGGCAATTCTTTGAAAACCCACATACTATTTAATTTGAAAACCTTAAATAAATGGATAATATCTAAAATCATGGGAATTGCCAAGCTAAACCAAGAAGAGATCAATATCTTAAACAGACCCATGACTCATAAGGAAATTGAAACTGTAATACAAAACCTCCCAACCAAAGAAAGCCCAGACCCAGATGGATTCACAGCAGAATTCTTACCAGATATTCAAAGATCTATATCCAATACTACATAAATTATTCAAAAAGATAGAAACAGAGAGAGAGCTACTAAATTCCTTCTGTGAAGCCAGCATCACTATAATATCAAAACCAGGTAAAGATACTGTCAAAAAAGAAAACTATAGACCCATATCTGTAATGATTATAGATGGGAAAATTCTCAACAAAATACTTGCAAACTGGATACAGACACAGATCAAGATCATCCACTATGATCAGGTAGGCTTTATTACAAAGATGCAGGGGTGGTTCAATATAGTAAGTCAATGAATGTCATAAAGGACATAAATGGACACTAAGACAAAAATGACATCATCTCAATATATACAGAAAAGGCCTTTGATAAAATTCAGCATGTCTTTATATTAACAGTCCTAGCGGGAATTGGACTGTAGGGAACACACCGCAACATAATTAAAGCTATATACAAAAAATTCACAGCCAATATCACTCTAAATGTAGAAAAACTGGAAGCATCCCCATTAAAATCAGCAACCAGAAGGCCTTTCCACTATCTCCTTTTTAACATAGTGCTTGAAACTCTTGCTGGAGCAACAAGACAAGAGAAGGAAGTTTAAGGAGTACTCATTGGAAAAGAAGTCAAATTATCCCTTTCTGCACATGACATGCCAAAAATTCCACCAGAAAACTCCTAGAAATGATTAACACTTTAAGTAAATTGATAGGTTACAAAATTAATCTACAAAAATCAGTAGCTTTTCTATAGACCAATAACAAGCAATTGGAGAAAGACTACAAGGAAACCCTCTCATTTACAAGAGCCTAAAAAAATCTTGCAATAAACCTGACCAAAACAAAAAGATCTCTGCAATGAAAATTTTAGGGAAAGAGCTTGATAAGGACACCAGAAGATTAAAGGATCACCCATGCTCATGAATTGGAAGAATTAATATTGTGAAAATGGCCATCCTACCAGAAGCAATATATAGATTAAATGCAATCCTAATCAAAATCTCCATGATATTCTTTACAGAATTAGAAAAAAAAAGTCCTAAAATTCATATGGAAGCACAAAATAGTGTGAATAGCTAAAGCAACCCTGAGCACAAATAACAATCCTGGGGGGATTACTATACAGATTTCAAACTATAATATATATATATATATATATACATACATATATTACAGAGCTATAGTCATAAAACAGCATGGTACTGGCACAAAAATAGACCCATATCCCAATGGAATAAAATTGAAGACTCAAGCATGAGTACATGCAATTTCAGTCATCCTGATATTTGACAAAGGTGACAGGAACAGCCAATCATGCGAGCAGAACTGGATCTCCACTTGTAGAAAAATGAAACTGGACCCTTATCTTTTGCCTTGTACAAAAGTCAACTCCAAATAGATCAAAGACCTCAATGTGAAAACGGAAACTCTGAAACTGTTAGATGAAAACGTTGGCAGTAACGTACAAGATACAGGTGTTGGAAAGGACTTTCTAAATCAGACAGCAGTTGCTGAGGAATTAAGGTCAATAATCAACAAGTGGGACCTCATTAAACTAAAATGCTTCTGTACAGTAAAAGAAACAATGAAGGAAGTGAAAACTCACAGAGTGAGAAAATCCTCACCAATGACACATTGGACAGAGTTTTAATATCCAGAACATATGAACAACTCAAAAAACAAAGAAACAAGAAAACAACTGACCCAATTAAAAGATGGCCTAAGGATCTGAGCAGAGAGTTCTCAAACTAAGAAAAAAGATGGCTGAGAAACATCTTAAAAGTGCTCAACATCGTTAATAATTAGGGAAATGCGAATTAAAATCACATTAAGACCTCATCTTGCCCAAGTCAGACTGGCTGAGATACAGAGAACACAGATATCAAATACTGGGGGATGCAGGAAGGGAGGAACACTCATTTACTGCTGCTGGAATTGGAGACTCGTGCAAGCACTATGGAAAGCATTGTGGAGAACTCTTAAAAACTAAAACTGAATCTGCCATTTGACCCAGTTATACCACTCCTTGGCATGTACCATCCTTTTGCAGAGATCCTTATACATCCATGTTTGTTGCTGCTTTGTTCACAATAGCTAAGGGATGGAAGCAACCTAAGCATCCCTCATCTGACCAGTGGATAATGAAAATGTGGTGTATTTACACAATGGAGTTCCACTCAGCTGTAAAAAAAGGCGAAATCATGACATTGTATGTAAATGAATGGAACTAGAAACTGTTAGGCTAAGTGAAGTAACACAGAATCAGAAAAACAAATGATGTATGTTCTCTCTCATTTGTGATTCTAGCCCCAAACACTTATATGTGAGTGTGTATCCTGATTCATCTGCAGGAACCAGGAAAATGGAAAGGAACCTGGGAGGTAAAAAGAAAGACGGAACCCGCTGGCAGAAATCTAACCGTAACTGAATTAGGGAGGGAGGAGGGAGAGGGAGAGGGAGAGGGAGAGGGAGAGGGAGAGGGAGAGGGAGAGGGAGAGGGAGAGGGAGAGGGAGAGGGAGAGGGAGAGGGAGAGGGAGAGGGAGAGGGAGAGGGAGAGGGAGAGGGAGAGGGAGAGGGAGAGGGAGAGGGAGAGGGAGAGGGAGAGGGAGAGGGAGGAGAATCTCTCAGTCAATACTGAGGTGTAGACTTTATTTTGCTCAGTGTATTTATAGGAACAATACAACCATCATTTACATATGCAGGATTATTCAAAACACCTACATCTACTAACAAAAGGTGCTAAGCCTAGGATTTAAGATAACCTTTCCTCCTGGTGATTAAATCAGACCTTCTTACAAGGATTTACAAGATCCCTACAAGGATTTACAAGATCTTCAGCCTTGGGTTTACAGGATCTCTCTCAGGATTGGGTTTACAGAATAATCTCTCCCTCAGGTGAATAAATCACTTACAAGCAAAACGCCCTAATCCCACAGCACTTCTGGGAACAGCAAGACTGATCTCTGCTTGATCCTAAACTAGGGCAAAGTTCAAGGCAGGCAAATGGCTCCCGACAGGAACCTAAGGGAGAATAATAGGAGACAGGTGTTACCAAGGGAGAAATAGATAAAAGGGGGATTCAATGTGAGGGGGAGGGAGGGCTACACAAGGAGCGATGGGGATGAAGGGAAAGAAAGAGCTCGAGAGAGGTGGGGCCTTAGGAGATCGGGATTATCAAGGGAGAAACGGGGGAAATGGGGACACTGAAAATGGGGAAGACATTGAGGGAAAGTTAGAAGGGGAGAGACACAGACATTGCAGAAATACACAGAGGATCAGCCTATCCAGAATACTGTGAGCATTGTGTCCAGTGAGTTTCCCTGCAGATCTGATTTCACACAGATTGTCATCTTTTAAATGGGGAATTGAGCCTGCTTCATAAATTGGTCCTCTGCCCACCAAAGCCTTCCAAGATGGACTATGTATTCAACCTCAGTGCAAACTTGACTGCTCTGTGCCATAAGTAGGAGAATCTGGTAGTGTCAACCGCCCCTCCCAACCAACCAGTGACCTGAGTTGTAAGTGGGGGAAGGACTAAGTGTGATGGAGGAAGCTGGGAGGTGACTAGCCTCTTTGCCCTCTTGGGTGGCTGGCAGCTGCTCACGGGGTTCCCACAGAAATGAAGAATTTGCTGCATGGCCCCAGTAGAGGAACCCCACTCCAGGCTAATTGCTCTTTTAAGTAAACCCAAATAAACTCTGGTTTTGCTATAGAAAAATCAGAGACGAGCACCACAGTCAGGTGAGGAGACGGGAGTTTAATCCACTAGCAGGACTGACACACAGACCCTTCCGTCCGGGAGTCCACCCCATGCACCAGGTTTGAGGGCCATGTATACTCATGTGAGGAATGCAAGCAAAAGGTAAGGACATGGTAATTTGCAGGTAACATATGGCAGAACTGTAGCAGCTTTGGGAAACAAAGACTTCTATCAGGTAACCGTAGTGTTCAGACTCCTGTCTGTTAGGAAGACTCCTATCTGCTTTCCCCATGTGTATCTCCTGTCTCAGAGCTTTTCCTGCAACCCTCTGAGGTGCCTTCCTATTTCCATTATATTCCCTTCTCTTCGGTGACAAAGTCCCTTATGTTTATTCAAGAGAAACTCTGTGAGGTTCGTGAGTCTGATTGCCTCTACCTGATTTTTGATAAATTTAATAAGTTTGTTATCCAAGATTTTGACTGGAGAGCTAACAGAACCGTGGCTATTGGTCCTGTTAGTGGCACTAGGCAGGCCCCAAGTAATGTAGGTACTTTTCAGTAAGACACATTTTTTCCCTTATTATCCTTAGTAGCTGTGTTGTATTTTCTTTAAGTATGCCCGATTGGTTTGCATAAAAACAGCAGATACGTCCCTTTCTTGGCAGTCTCAGGTAGGGATAAGTTTACCTGCAGATACAAAGAAATTTCCAGCTCTCAGCTGAGAAAGGAACTGGAACTAGGGGAAGGACAGGGTCTTGCCCCTAAATTACATAGTTAACTTTTACCTTCTATTTTTATTGCTCCCCTTGTGGTGAGGGTACCCCTAACTGCAAATGGGGAATTGGGCCACTAGTCACTCTGTTCTTCCATGTTGAACAGGGATGCTGGGAGTGGCAACTGGGTTACCCCTTCAGTGGGTCTATCTAAAAGACTCCAAAGGTATAGCCACAAAGAAAAAGAAAGTCATTGACTGGTGCCTCTGAAGGGGAAGTAAAGGTGAGAGTGGTTAGGAGTATTTTTTAGGCCGAGAACCAGGAGAAGTCAGAACAGAGTGAATTTCAAATGTCCAATTTAAAGTGCTTTAGAGTTCATAATGAGGGCTTCCAAAAGCATCCATTGACTGGCTTTCTCCTCGTCTTCCATTTGCCCATGATGGCTGGATTCAGGATGTGCTTTCAGGCATGTTCATAGTCATGGAGTGGCTAGAATCACAGTGTGAGTTCCCTCTTAAATGGCTTCTAGACAGGAAGAGAGAGGAAATTTAGTCATCATTTAATTTTGATAAGAACAATAGTGGATTTGTCCTTTTTGGCTGCCCGTGGCACTCCAGCGTTAAACTAGGCCAAGTGTTTCACCTGAGTGTTTTATCATGGAGAAAACCTTAGTGGGAGTTTTCTAAATATCTTCTCATGTGAACTTTTAAGCCTAGTGTCTGGGAGGCACAATTTCTCCGGCTTTAAAGAAATATACTGATCACTTTAATCTTTGGTTATATTTTCCTTTTGGGTGCTTAAGACCATAACATTGGCCCAAATTAACCAAGTTTTTTTGGTCTTTTTTTGTTTAAGGTCAGTGAAAGGTCTGATCCTCAGGGGTGGTCACTCAGGATTTGGAGTCCATGGATCCTTTGATTTCATTTGACCAGTTCCATCTATGTGGGGATAAATGAGGCAGTCCAGCTGACATTTGGCTTCACTTGAAAGCATCGAAGAAACTTTTCCTCTGTGCAAACCTTCCCCTTTATAGACTGGACACCTGTTTGAGTCCCTCTGATGGGGTCTCCATGATCTCCCTGAATGAGAGAATGGGTGACTCTTCATAGCTTCAGGACATTTTGATACATCTGCCATGATCCCCTGGGACTTAGTCAACCCTGGAGAGAAAGGAACAAAACTGTCCCTTAAGTCCCTTTTGTCCAGATTAGTATGGACTTTTTAAGTATGGATATGAACCATGCAAGGTCAGTTGCACCAATCTGGTACCTGTAATTACAGTGCAATATGTAAGTAAAGCTTGAATAAAACCCAAACATAACGGACTGGAAGAGATTTATCATCACAGGTTAAGTAGGTACAGCCCAGGAAAAAGATTTAAAACAATTTTTAGATCTGTCTCAAATGAAGGCTGTCCTACTAAAAACAGAAGCAGTCTCCTTTCTTTCCCAGTGCCCCATACCCTGATTTACAGGTTTTCAGAAGGAAGGGAGGGGTCATTTCACATACCTATAGACTGATCAGGCCAAGCTCATTGAGTGAAATTATTTCCTTCTGGACAAGGAGGTAAAACTTGGTTTCTCATAAGCCAAGTAACCTAAAGTAACATTTGTATAAAACAGAGAAACAAACAGCATCTTTCCGTAGCCATGGGTAACCTAATCTTGTCTGCATCCATTTAATCCAAACTTGTAGCCGGGAGTGCAGTACATGCTAGAGGAGTGGACTGAGAACTAACAACAACCCTGTATTTCTATAACCCTGTTCAGACCTTTAATGTACTTGCTTAAATGTTTTCATTACCCACTTTGTTCTGGAAATACCCAGTCATCTTAAGTTTATATATAAATTCTTTTATTAATACTTTATATCTTTTTACTTTTAACTTTTCTTTTCCTTCATACCATGAGGCAGAATAACATTCACAAACAAATTTACCATTTTCTGTGGGAATCTACTAAGCAATTAATATTTATTCTTTTACATACAGAAATATAGAGATGAACAGTTATCTTAAATATACTGTTATAATGTATACATTTTGAGGTGCCTTGGAAGCCTTAACTGTTAAAACCCTTTAGGTTTTAAATGACCAGTTCTCTTTTAACTGTTTAGATGTTTTACATAGGCTCGGCAAGAATACGGGTCTTGATAAACCTGTTTTTGACTCTGAAGAGGCCCTAGTGGTGAAATGTTTATTTTATATCAAACATGTCTAAGCCCAGAGGTAAATCTGGAGCAGAAGCAATCATTTCTTAAAATTAACTTATATTCTTAAGCAATAGGAACCATATTGTAACTTAACAATTGTAGCTTGTATGATAACTTACTTATAAGTCAATTTGATAAAATAAATTATTAATTTTCTAGTAACTGTTTCCTTAGTATTAAGTATCAGTCTAAATACTCACAACAATCCCACAAAATAAAAACCCAAACCCTGACACCTTGATTAAAATTCTAATCAGAATCAAATGTGACTCTATAACTTAAAATCATCAAAATAACCTTTAAATTCCTTCATAGTTTATACAGTACTGAGATTCTTTAGTTGTAGAGCACATTTTCCATTGTTAATTAAAATATGAACATATTGAAATCAATTAATTTTAGTGACGACACCATTAATGGACTGATTGGTCTCTAATATTTCATAAGTGTATATGAAAGGATTTATATAAATATAAATTCATAAAAGCCAACAGTACTTTATACACACACATACACACACACACACACACAGCACACATACACATACACTTATGTATAGACATGAGAATTTCATCTTAGAAGTGACTGTCCTGAACAGAATCACATCCACTGTTGCTAGACATAAGAGCTTTCACTTGAAGAAACCATTTTGGAAATGTCATTTACATTCTAGTATAATAAATGTTCCTAACTGAGCTCCAAGTTCAACAGGTGATGGAAAACAGACTTACACATTTCATTTGTACTCAGAACTAACCATAACCAAAAATTACAGCATGACTAAGACAAGGTAATGTTTAAGATGTTTTCATTAAAGGACACTCCATTAATGGAGAGAGAGTAAAGAATGGGATGACAAGAAGTATTTAGTCATAATAAAGCAATACAAGGTCAATCCATTATTAAAGACTATTTAAAAATTGGCAATACCAAAAGCATGAAGTGGAGTATAAGAAAGTAGATTTCATGAGTATGACTTGATTACAGATGTTTACAGTTAACTCTCTCCCTTAGCAGTATGCAGGAACTTTGAAAGAATGAGATGAGCACACAAGTACGAAGTACACAGGGTCAGAGGAGCCAGAAGGCCTTCCTACGAGGAAGAAGAGCAGGGGAAAGATGGCAAAGGAAACACGCATAAAGTGATATCACTGCCCAGCGCCCAAAAGACACACTGCAGAGAACAGTTGTGAGTTAATTGTCAGAGATGTCTAGATGTTCTTAATATACACAAAAGCACGTACTAATTTTTATAAAACAAACATAATAAAGGTTAAAGTAGTTATTCTGAACACACTGTAGTTGTTTCATTTTGCTTCAGGCTGTTCTCTTGGAGGAAAGAGACTGAACTGGCTTAGGCCATCTTGGGGATCAGCTTTTAAAATACACCCCAGGAGAAGCCACATGTAACTGTGTCTGACACAGGTGCCAGAATATGAGTCTGGAGGTTTTCAAATGAGTCTCTGACCAGAGAAACAGAAGCACAGATGCCACACCCCTATCTCCAGGAACCTGAGACACTCTCCCAAGTTTCATAAACCTCCATCCAAGTCAGACCAGTTTCCTGGTTTCAAATGCTGACAGGAATTTTAGGAATAGCTAATGTAAATGCAGTTCAGTGC
This sequence comes from Eospalax fontanierii, assembly GCA_035773235.1. Taxonomy (NCBI): domain Eukaryota; kingdom Metazoa; phylum Chordata; class Mammalia; order Rodentia; family Spalacidae; genus Eospalax; species Eospalax fontanierii. The sequence goes on along the minus strand of CM069554.1, from coordinate 3,726,945 downwards.
AGACTGAAGCATGAGAGTTAAAGCGAAAAGAATTGCTCCCTGGGAGAAAAGTCCAAGACACATCCAAACCAGCAGAGTTTCCCAGAAGAAACTTGCCCCTTCCCCAAACAGGCCACATTTGCCTGCAAACAGAGCCCCATTGTAGGAGACAGAGGCTGAAGTACAAGGCCTGAAATATGAGAGAGAGAGACCAATCCCAGGATTCATCTCCGACTCTGAACATGAGTTAACATATTAAATCAAACCTATTACCATCTGAGTTTGGTTTTCTCAGACCATTTTCGACCCTCTGAGGTCTGAATGCAACACAAACCAGACCAAATATCGAAACCAAAATACATTCAAAGCAAGCAAACAAGAGATATCTTAAAACAAACTATGAAAGCAAACCCTGACTGAAAGGTGCCTAACAAATAGCTCAAATACTGTTTGTAAGGTTCAGGGTTCAAGAAATGGAGCAGACAAGAAGGGACCAGAGACTCCGCTGGGAGCTAACAGGACCCGGTTTTATTAAGAGAAGACCAGACGAGACTAGCTCGTCCGTACCCACGAGTGGAGAAATGCTAGCCCCCCAAAGAGATGGGGGAGGCTAGCCCCCTCACCCCATCTCGGGGCTAGGGCTCTGCGGAAGTGGGCTGGCATGCCAGGCTTCAGATCAGGATGGAGGAGCTCCCTCAGGGAGAGTGCAAGAGGCACTGGAGAATTGACAGCATGCTAGGAAGGAGTTAATATTCAGACGTGTACAGGAACTCTTGACATTTGTTTTCTAATGCTTGGTCATGTCTTAACATTGACTTATTTACTGGGCTAGTGTGGCTTCCTTAGCTTTCCTGTGTCCTCATGGAACTATTTAATCATCTCTCTTGAATATATGGAGCTCCTCAAGTATGTTGTGTATTCTTAGATTAGTGGCCATGGAAGGTTGACCTTTCTCTTTTAATCATGAAGTGCAGAATGACTAGATAGAGTTCTGCAGCTGATTTCAGAGCTTGAAAAAACCTATTCCTTACCCTCCTGGCATTGAGAATGTCTGCTGAGGTATCTGCTCTTATTCAAATGGATTTCCCATGGGAGTCAGTTCGTGCTTCTCTCTTTTCAATATTATTTGTTCTGTAAATTTGGTCTTAACCATCATAAGAAATGAGGAGCTTGTTTTAGCATCCTTTAGGTTCTTGTCTATGTTTCATTCATAATGCCCCTTGATTAATGGGAGAGAAAAGTAGTTGGCAAAGACACTGAGGAAGAAACCCCTGCACATCCTGATATGTACTCATCCAGATCTGAGTCAAAGGGGCTGGAGAGATGGATCAGCAATTAAGAGCACTGGCTGCTCTTGGAGAGGACCAAAGTTCATTTTCCAGCACCCACATGTGGCTCACACTCCTGCCTCCTACCCTCCCTTCCCTGTTTCACTTTTTCTTACTCTAAATGAAGTTCCCGTGCATTATGTGTATTTTTTTGGTAAAGATTTCTTTTCCATCATGTGTATGTGTATGTATGTATGTGTGTGCACACATGAGTGGAGGTGTCCGCAGTGGTCAGAGGACAAATGATTCCCCTGGAGTGGAGTTAAAAATTGCTGTGAGTGACTCAAGCACGCAAGTGGCTGTTTGGAGTTGAACACAGATCATCTGTGAGACTGGTACATACTCTTAACCACTGAGCCAAATCCCCCTCTCCAGATTTTAGAGAGAAGCCTTTTCTTTTCCGTAAGATCCCCATCATGTGTGGCCTCTCCTGTATATTGTCCCCGTGTAAGTCAGGTTAGCTGATAGAGAAGTGAGAAGTGGGGACCTAAAAGCAGTGAGTTGAGATAGGCAAGACATGGAGAACCAAAACCTCTGCAAAGAAGGGATCAGACTCTGGGCAGTGTTTTTGTGGAGCCCAGGCTGTTTCAGTTCTTGCTACCAGTTGAACTCTCAGTGGTCTACTACGACTCTGTCGACTGTTGGAGTGGGAGGGAATTTGAAGAGCTTTCTGAGAATGGTGTGTTCTTTCCAGGGTGATAGTTCAGCACAGCAGATTCTCAGAGTGGATTAAATTGAGATCGTGTGTTTGTGCGTGTGCCTGTGTTCATCTGAATGCAGGTGTGTGTTCTCATGTTCTTGGAGGTCAGAGGTCAACAGTGAGTGATGCCATTTTCCACTTTCCTCAGTTTTGAATTTAGAACTTGTATTTATTACTGTTACATATGCGTCTGTGTATCCTGTGTGTGGAGGGGTTCACATTTGCCATGACGCATGTGTGAAGGGCTGAGGACAACTTTGTGAAGTTAGTTCTCTCCTTTCATCTTTATGTGGGTTTTTTTGTTTTACACTCTTCCAGGTTTACCAGGAAGTACTTTTACCCACTGAGCCATCTCAATGCCCCCGCAACCTTCTTTATCAAAGCAGGCTTTCTCACTGAAGAAGTAGTTTACCAATTCTCTTAGATTGTCAGCCCAGCAGGCCCCAGGCATCCTGTAGTCTCCACCTCCTCTACTGGGATTGGAGGCCTGTGCACTGTGAGCAGCTTTTTACTTTGTCCTGGGGATCCAGTTACTTGTCCTTGTGCTTATGTGAGAAGCAGTTTACAGGTGAGCCATTTCCTCATAACTAGATTAAGGTTTTATTTAGCATTTTACAGATGCGCTGACCAGCTGTGAACTTTGTATTGTGTCTTGGAATTGGATCATTAGAGGTAGAGATGTTCTTTCTTATCTTACCAACAGAAGAGTGAAGGTGCATGATTAAAGGGTCCCCGTGGGAACAGCCATTTCCTTATGCCTTGTGTCTTTAATACAAATGGAAGCCTGGCTTATGTGGCCAGCATCTGATCAAACTTCGATCAAGGGAAGAAAGAGGAGATGCAAGGAAGCTGAATCCGTGCTTATGTTTGTCCAGGAGTGTTTTGAAAGGTGATAAGTCAAGCAAGATAGGGGTGCATTGGGAATGGTTGTAAGGGGGTGACTTAATTTAATCCATTTAAAAACATTTATTTATGTGTGTGAATGCTTTCTCTGCATTTATGTATGTGCACCAAGTTTGTGCAATTCCCATGGAGGCTAGAATAGGACACTGTGTCCCCTGGAAGTGGAGTTAACCATCATGTACATGCTAGAAACTCACCCCTGGACCTCTGAAACAGCACCACATACTCTTAACTGCTTACCCATCTCTCCAGCCCTAGAGTTCATCTTCATGGAATGGCTGGGTAGACACCGCCAGTCCAATTAGGATTAGAAGTCAGATCTGCAGTCCTCCATAAGCGTTCAGTTGTGGTTTCTGAAGAGATCATAGACTCTTGGACAAGGTAGTCAGATGATGTTTCAGGCAGGATCAACATGTCAAATGATTAAAAATGACACAATAACGGTATTTTAGCATAGCAGTGAAGGAGTATGAGAGTAGTAATCAGAAAGTGAAGATGTCCAGACCCAGGACAGACACCAGACATATCAACATTGTCCTGAGAACAGGTGGCCAGCCTTTGCAACTGGAGTGAAGAAGTGGCATGTAACTTTTAGGAAACTTTAACCTTGGTCCAGGAGTAGTTTCAGAGGTCTCCCTGGAGTAACAGGGTCAGGATGAATTCCATGAAGTACATTTTGTACTGTAAGACATGGAAAGGATAAAAGGAAACACAATTTAAAGTTAAAATTTAAGAGTTACACGAGAGAAAGGAGAGAGGGTCTTGGATATCATTAGGTTCTGGAGGTTTGTGATGTTGAATTTCACTTGATTCTCATCAGAGAGTAGATGGCAATCTTCCAGAGGCTTGCAGGAGTCCTGCTCATGAACTTCTGGAGGAGGACAGATGAACCTGTGGTATATCAGTTTGGGGTGGTCATCCAGGGACTAGGCAAGTTCATTCATGAGATAGGTAAAGGATTTACTGGGAGAGAGAAAATCAGAACATGGACAAAGGAACAGAAACTGCTTTACTGATGTAAGCAAACAGCTCCCTTTTGGAATATGAAGGGTCCTCGAGCTGGGAGTCTACTGAAGAGGGTCTTATACATCACTGGATCCTTTCTTTCTCCCTATTGGTCCTGCTTGGATGTCCACCCCCAGTGGGCTCTTCTTTCCCGTCACTCTCCCCCACAGTGTCTCCTGGGAACAAGTTGTTGCCATCTTAAAGAAGCTGCTCTGTCTGCCTGTGTCCCTTCTCACTCCCCCTCAATGGAAATGAGTCCTGCAGCCTGATTGCAATTAGGGATTTGAACTTCACCTGATAATGTCAGGTCCAAACAGCTTCAAGTGGTCTTTTCCTATAGGAGGCTTTTAAGATTGACCTGATCCCTTGGGTTAATGTAAAGCAGTGATCCCAAAAAGCTGAGCTTAGACTTGGGCCTGTGCTTATCCTGGTAGTCATTGTGTTCTTGACAGTCTGTCCCAGTGACAGCATTGACTATGACTCTGTAAGGAACGGGTTTATTTGTAGTCAGAGAGAGCTGAAACTTCAGGAGCGGTGAGTGTCTGCTTTAGGAGACTGAGAGACTATGTCATCCCTGTTGTCTAGTCTAATGGATCTTGCTCTGATCCTCTTAAGGCCTGCTTTCTGATTGTTGAACTATGTAAAGAGCTAACCATGCTTCCACACCTAGAAGGGCACAACTACAGTATAAGCCAAAAATACATCCTTCATCTGTTATCCTTTGAAGTGTCTTGTTACGTGTTTGGTCACAGCAAGGAGAAAAATACCTGTGTCCTGGTGCTCTTCATACCTTTAATGATGTGCTTTCTCATAAGTAATTGTTGTGTCTTCTTTGCTGTAGGTTTATCAGTTTTACTAATATACGTGTCCATACATACATGTATATATGCATAAATACATATTTACATACACATATGTGCATATATGTTTGTGTTTACCACTCTGTCCTTGAGGTCACCATGATGCTCCATCCTCCGATTTTAGAGTGCTGAGATTGTAAGTATGAGCCGCTGTGTCTGGGTTTTCATTGACATTTTGCAGAATCAGTGTTGTGCTTGTTCGTGTTGTCTGTTGATTTCCTGTCTGTGAATTCATTTTCCAGTTGTCTTTTTCCTGTGCTTTCTCCATTTTCTAATATGGGAGGGCAAGTGACTGACATTTGCTCTCTTCATTTCTGCTAGTCCAATTCATGCTTGAATATTTTCCAAACACTGCTTACGTTAAGGCTGTCAGGGCCTGAGCCGAGTGTGTCCGCGTTCTTGGCCTCTCATTCCAGAATGAAATAAATCCCACACAGACTACAAAGTAGGGAAGAAACTATTCAAAAGCAAAGGAATGGTATAGATGAGAGAAAAATTCACCACAAAAAAGCATTAGGCCACGTGAGTCAGAAAGAACTCAAGGGCCATCTATATACACACATGTAGAGAATATGTATACATGCGTATTGTAATTTTGTGTATTGAGTCCAGAATTTCGTTTGTTTTGATCACATTCAAAGCCCCCCCTTCCTCCGCCCTCCACACTACTCCCTTCCTGATTTCATGTCCTCCATTGTTATCTGTCCTTTATTTATTCATTTAATTTTGGTTGAGTTTTTTTTCTAGGAAGTAAGTGATCTCCTTAACTTTAATTATGCATCGTCAATAAGAGGTTTTTACAAATTGAATTTCTACACATTCTATACAGTATATTTTCATCTTATATGGGTCCCTCCCCTACAGACACCTTCTCCCTCCCGTCCGTTCCACAGTCCGTATATCCCGTTCCACTTTTTCCGCATTATTTCAGGGCCTGTGGAGTGAAACTCCTGTCCCTGTGTGTCCATCCACTAAGTCACTACTTTCAAAGACTGATTCTTCCCCTCCCAGAAGTTAATGGTTGCCAGTAGTTCTTCAGCTAGGGTTGGGGTTTCCTATCCACTTCCTGTCTTCTATGCTGGTAGTTTGTCTGACTTAAGCTGAGTTGTGACCTTGTGCAGGCTGTCACCACTGCATTGAGACCATGTGAGTAGCTGTCTAACTGTCTGGAAAACATTCCTTGTGGTCACCTACCACTTCTGCCTCTTAGTACCTTTCAGGCCTGTCTTGCACAATGATCCCTGAACTTTGGGAGTCCAAAGATTGATATAGGTATCCTAGTTCAGGACAAACCTCTTGTTCTCTGCACACTGACTAGTGTGGGTCTCTATTTTAATCACAATCTGCAACATGAGAAAGCTTCACGGATGAGAACTAAGAACAATAAGTCATTAGGAATTACTTTAATACTATTTTTATTTAGGCAAATCATGTTAGTAGGCTCACCTGGATGTCCTGTGACCCAGCTAGCCACAGACTGCCTCACCTGGTATCAGTGTCAGGTATGGGCTCCATCTTGTGAAGTGGACTTCAAATCAAATCTAAAAGTGGTTGTTTACTCACACAACACTTGTGGTTCCGTTCTACCGCAGGGCATACCTGGCTAGGCCAGTTCTTGTAGCACACAGGATTCACAGCAAGTCAAGTTTATGGTCAGTCCTCTCTTTTAGTAGCATGCATTGCATCTTTCAGCACTCTTGAAGCTGGTCAGTAGAGATGCAGCTTTGAAGTGAGTGCCAGTTTGATTTCTCTCTGTTCCACAACATGTGTATGTAGTGTCCTCCGCAATAGGGTCTTACTGTGAAGTTCTGGTGGGAAACCAAGAGCAGAGGATTTGTCAGTGTTCTCTGAGTGTCCATGGGAACCTGGTCAGCAGGTTCAAAACAGGGAGTCTTGTGTCCCTGGACAGGACTCCTATTTTAAAAGTCACTATTGCTGGGGGAGGGAGGGAGATCATAAGAGCCACAGGAGGCACATGACTGTAACAGATCAGTCTCTCACAGGTTCCTGGGGACGTGTCCATATGAACCCAGTGCAATGGTGAGAGCATGCACGAGACCCAAGAAACTCAATCAGACAGAAACCAGCATAGAAGTGGGAATGGGCAGGAGACCACAACCTTAGCAAAGAACTGTTGACACATGATCATGGCTTCCTGAAGGAGAATAGATCTTCCTTAGTGGAGTGATGCTAGATCGGATGACTAGGCTCCAGTGAATGAACTCAAATAGAAGGATATCTGGGTCTAGAAACTTAACTTGATAGGTCTTAACATATATGACAGACTGTACAGAATCCTGAGGGCAAGCTATGGGGTGTTGTAGCTATGGTAGAGTGTCTAAATATGGTTAAACTTATAGTTAAACATATAGTATGAAATCTACAAGTATTCAATAAAAATATACCTATTAAAAAGGGGACTGGAGAGATGGCTCAGTGGTTAAGAGCATTGTCTGCCCTTTCAAAGGACCCGGCTTTACTTCCCAGCACATACATGGAAGCTATCAACAGTTCCTAACTATAATTTCAGGGGATCCAACACCCTTTTCCCCACTCTGTGGGCACTGCCAGACACAGGTGCACCTGCATACATGCACACAATATGCTCACTCACATAAAACAAAACATTAAATAAAATATTTTTAAGAAACCAGTTAGTCCATTCCTGGCATTGGACTTTTTGTTTCTAGCCTATGTGGTCTAGTAGAGGAGATATCTCCCTGTTATTTGGTGGCTCCTTTAATGTCTTTATATTATATATGGATATAGTTCAAGAATATTCTATAGTGGTAGGTTTCTGTGTGACATTTCTTTAAAATTGTTTTTTGAAAAGGGCTCTCCCTGAAGCCCCGGCTAGCCTCCAGTGTTTATGTAGACGGGGCTTCCCACAGTATCACAGTGATCTCCGTGTCTCTCCCCGCCTCAAGTGCTGTGATTAAAGGTCTGCACCAACATGCCTGGTCTGTGACTTTCTCTGAAGGACTCAGTGTTAGTCATCCCTCTCCTGCCTCCTCCTCTGTGCTGCCCTCCCATCCCATCCCTTCAACCCTCCTACTCCGTGATTCTTCTTTCCCATGACCATTTGCTAGTATCCTGGAATCCATGGATTCTCCGGTTGAAACGTGTATGTAATGATGTAAAGCTAGTGTCCACTTATGAAAGAGAACATGGGGCCTTTGTGTTTCTTGTTTTCAGTTACCTCAGTCAGGATGATTGTTTCTAGGTTCATCCATTTAACTGTGAGTTTCTTAATTTCTTTTTTCTTCAGAACTAAATATTCCAGGTGTAAATATTCTATACCTTCATTGTCTTTTCATCTGTTGATAGGAATCTAGATTAAGTTTTCTGGTTATTGTGAATGGAGCAGCAGTGAACATGTTTGAACAAGTATCTGCGTAGTGGGGTATGGAATGCTTTGGGTGGAGTTCCAATAGCGGTATGACTGGATCATGTGGGAGATGTACTTCAGCTTTTTGAGTAATCTTCACAGTGATTTCCATAGTGGGGACAACAGTTTGCACTCACACCAACAGTGAGGAAGTGTTACTCCTTCCTCACCTCCCTGCCAGCATTTGTCCTCATTTCTGTTTTGAATCTCAGTTGTTGTGACTTGAATAAGATGAAATGTCAGAGTTGTAAAAATTTGCAGTTCCTTGATGGTCAAAAATGTTGAACAAATCCTAAATATTTCTCAGCCATTAGTGTTTCATCTTTGGGAACTATCTGTTCAGTTCTTTGCCCTGATTTTTAATTCAGTTGATGGGGTTTGCTTGTTTGTTTAATTTTTAAAGTTTGTTAGATATCATAGATACGAACCCTGTGTCAGAAATATACCTGAGAAATATTTTTTCCCATTCTGGAGGTTGCCTCTTCACTCAAAGGATGTTATCTTTTGCTATACAGAAGCCCTTTTGTTTCATGAGTTCCCATCTGTCTATCGTTGCCTTAATGCCTATGCTATATGAGTCTCTTTCAGAAAGTCCTTTTCTGTGCCTATTAGTTCTGGTGTATTCTCTACTTTCTCCTCTATAACACTCAGGATATCAGGTCTTTTGTGGAATTATTTGATAAATTTGGAGTTAGGTTTGTGCATGGTGAGAGATAGGCCTCTAGTTTCATTCTCCTCTATGTAGCGATCCAGTTTGATTAGTATCATTTCTTGAACATGCTGCCTTTTCCCTAGTGTGTGTTTCGGGTCCCTGGGTCAGAAATCACTTTGGATACACCGTTTGGGACTCTGGATAGTAAACGGACTGATCTAGGGTCTATGTTCACAAAGGCACTAGCTTTGTTTTGTTCTTTTGGAAAGGTCTTCTGGGGAAGTGAATGCCTGGTCAAGTGTTATTTTTCTCAGATCTGAGTCCATGTCTGGCATAGTGCTGCAGTTCAGGTCATTTTGTTAAGACTGCAATGGAAGTTTTTAACTTATTTTAAGAGTGCTTGTCTTATAAGACACCATTGTTGTTTAGGAATTAGTTTGGAGATACATGTACGCTATGTCATGGTCACTAAGGGTCAGGGTGCAAATATTGATGGCCTGATTTTTATTAAGTTGTAAAATATTATTTTGCGTTTATTGTGTATGTGAATACGTGCATGTCACAATTGTCAGGGGAACTGCTGTTTATTTTCTGTTCTGTCTTTTGAAATTTTTGTGGCTTCCAGGGAACAGATTCATGTCACAAAGCTTGTGTACTATGTCCTTTATCTACTGAGCTATGTGCCTGGACTCTTGACACCTGAATTTTAAAGTTCAGCAATTAATTTTGTCCCTTTGTCTTTATCTTATTTTTGGAAGTCCTTGCAGTCTGTTAGGAAAAACATTACTTTGTTGTTCTTTGACTTTGAAAGTTACGAGACACTTGCTGATCCTGGCCAGTGTTTTGTTCACTACAACATTGTGTGGTGTGGTGATTCATGAACTTTACTCTAATAGTATAAAAGAAATCCTGAAATTTGGTTGCCTTGCTCCCTGCCTTCCCCATTGCAATCCTTTTCCCTTCCCCTTTTCTTCCTAAGGTGGGTGTTTTACTGGGTTGAATAGCAGGACTTGGATCTCTGAACTCATGTGAACCTTCTCTGACACAGCTGTGTACCACACATGTCAACGTGACTGACAGCACTGAATTCTTTTGGAAGCACATTGTCACCTTTATACTTACTTTATTCGCATATGACATCACCTAAAATATTTGAAAAGTATGGTTTTAGGATCATTAAATATTGATTGTGTATCATATTTGTTATTTGATTAAAATTCTACATGAGCTTGAAAGATGACTCAGAGGTTAAGAACACTGTCTACTCCTGCAGAGGACTAGGATTTGATTCCCAGCATGCACACGACTACTAACATCATTGGTAACTCCAGATCTAGGGAATCCAATGCCATCTCCTGACCTCCGAGCGCACTGCACAAGATGATACAGTTACTTTCAATTACATGAAAAAATTCATACTGGACAAAAACCAGATGAATGTAGACAATGTGATAAAGCCTTTAGATGTCAACATTATCTTCAGTTGCATGAAAAAATTCATACGGGAGAAAAACCTTATGAATGTAAAGAATGTGGTAAAGCCTTTACATTCCCTAGTTCCTTCCTGTTACATAAACTTAGAAATCATGTATATGTATATGTGAGACACATCATAGGTTCCATTTACATGTAGTGCCGGTGAAATGGCAGGTGCAGGTGTGACAGATCTCCAGTTATGTGGAAGGAAATTTTGTCAGCACTCTTACCCATGGCATCTCATTTAGATTAATGCAGTTCTGCCAAATGAAAGTGAAACCCAGTTTTATTCTGGAGGCACCAATGGGGACTCTGTATAGTAAACTGGATGAATGTGGGGTGTTGTTCACAAAGGCACTAGATTTCTATTGGCATTGTTGAAAAGTCTTCTGGGGAAGGGAAGGCCTGGCCAACAGTGATTTTGCTCAGATAAATGTCTATATCCGGCTTAACGCTGCACTTCATGTTATTTTCTTAAGACTGAAGATGGAGATTTTAACTTATTCTAAAAGTGCTTGTCTTATAGTTCACCATTGTTGGTTAGGAATTACTTTGAAAATGTTTGTGTAGATTATCATGGGCACCAAGGGACACACTGCAAATGTTTTGGCCTGATTTTTGTTCAGTTGTAATTTGTTATTTTGTGTATAATGTCTGCACATGAGATTGTATGTCACAATTGTCAAGGGAACAGCCTTTTGTTTTCTAGTTTTGTCTTTTAAATTTTTTGTGGGTTCCAGGGATCAGATTCAGGTCATCAAGACTGTGTGCCAAGGACTTTAACTCCTGAGCTATATCTGTGGAATCTGACCCCATAATTTTAGTGGTTGGCAATAAATTTTGTCATTTTGTCTTTAATTTTTGGAAGTCCTTGAAAGTGTTAGGCAAAAGATAACTTTGTTGTTCTTTGAGTTTCACAGCTGGTAGACACTTGCTGATCTTAGTCAGTGTTTTCTTGAGTACAAAATTGTATGGTGTCCTGATTCATGAATTTTTCTTCATGAGTATATAGAGAAAGACGAACTTTCATGTTCTTGCCTCCTGCCTTTCCTCATTCCAATTCTTTTTCCTTCCTTCTTCCTAGGACGAGTGTTTTGCTAGGTTTTATACCATGACCTGAAGTCTGGAAATCATCTGAATCCTCTGTCTCATTCACTGTCACAGCTGTGTAAACATGTCAGCATGACTGCCTATACTGAGTTCTTTCTAAATTACATTCTCACCTTTCTCTATTTAAAATATTCATATACGACATTTCCTAAAAATTTTAAACACTATTGTTATAGAGTGTTTAAATATTGAATATGTATCATATTTGTTATTTGATTACAACTTTACAAGGGCTGGAAACATGACTCAGAGATTAAGAGCACTGTCTGTTCTTCAGAAAGTGTGACAGTATGTGTGGATTGTGCCCACCAGGATAACTCATTACACACAATGTCTGTTATTGTTTAGGGTCATAGGATATGATCAAGTTGTTATCTCTGTGAATCCTGACTAAATCCAAAGACCTTTGGAAGAGAATGTTCCATAATATACCATAGAGTTTGTATAGGTCATGTTTATTATTTATTTTCATGCTGTCTGTTCCAAATGAAAAATTTCCTCATGCCATAAAAAGTATAAAATTGTGAGCAGGAATTTCTAAAGATAAGCAGGCCTTTGGATGCTAATTGCCCTCTCTTCTGACAGACTTTCTTAAGACAGGAAAGGGATATGTGCTGTAGAATGACAATTGGGGTGGAGCAGCAGCACATCCTGTGTCCTGTGCCCAATAGTGAGAAGAGCATCCCTCCAGTGCTCTTTCCTTTCAGAACCACTCAAAGCTTGCATTAGAATTTCTCTGTCATGGATGAGAAATGTGTGGCTAGAACATAAATATATGAACCTGTTATCAATGGAGTCTATGGAATGTTTAGGATTCTGTGACATTTGAGGATGTCGTGGTGAACTTCACCCAGGAAGAGTGGACATTGCTGAATCCTTCTCAGAAGAATCTGTACAGAGATGTGATGCTGGAAACCTGCAGGAACCTCACTTTTATAGGTAAAAATATTTTCTTACCTCCACTTAGTGTATTGAGGAACAAGCATTTACATAAATTGATGTTCTTTTGTGATTTTGATATGGAAAGGGAAGAGTTAAATACACAAATCAGGCATGGGTCATATATACTAAAGCTACAAACTAAGTTTTCAGTAATTTCTAATTCATTAAACTTTTCTTTGACCACATTTTAGGAAAGAAATGTGAAGATGAGAATATTAGAGATGATTGTCAAAATGTTGGAAAACATATAAGGTAATTCAAAAAGTAGAAGGAAACATTCTCTGAGGTCATTTTTAAAGGATTTTAATTTAGTGTATCTATGTATGTGTCTGTCTGTGTTTTCAAATCTGTGTGCTTGTGCAGGATATTTAATGTGAATGCAGTACTAGGAACATACATTAAAAATGTCACTATTTTATTATAGCTCTGTGGGAACTATATTATGGAACTAATTATAAATATATTGAGTTTCTACCCACGGAGATGTGGCAAAAGACGTAGAATTACCTAATTTTGGGAAGAGAGTGGGATCTACGCATTGTAATAAATGCTAGTAAATTTAATTTTCCTAATATGTTTGTCATTTTAATAGAAGTTCAATGTTTGACACATTCTCTGAGCATGAAGAAGATCATCACAATAGAGAAACTTTCACTTGGATAACAAATGCCAACATGATCATGAACATTTCTGGTGACCTAACACCATGCGAAAGTAATGTGTGTGGAAAGGTTTCTATGCGTCATTCCCCCTTTACTAACCATCCTACCTCTCACTCTCAGTACAAATCATATGAACATGAGAAATATGGAAATAAGCTAGCAAACTCTAACTCCCTCACAACCTGTCAAAGATGTATGAGAACTCAAACTATGGATGGACCTTTTGAATATAAGACATACTTAAATTCTCTTGATCTCCAACATTTGTTGGTAAAAGATCAAGAAATTCACAATGCAAGAAACCTCCACCAATACAAAGAACCTAGAAAGGCCTCTGCTCATGGCAGTTCATTTCACACATCTGGAGGAACTCAAACTGTAGGAAAGCATTTGGCTCCTTCCACTTCTCGAGGACATGAAAGAATCCGTAGTGTTGAAAAACTCTATGCATGTAAACAGTGTGGAAAAGCCTTTAAACGGTACAGTCACCTTCAAAAACATGAAAGAATTCATACTGGAGAAAAACCATATGCTTGTAAACAATGTGGAAAAGCCTTTAGATGCCAGAATTTTCTTCAGTTACATGAAAAATTCATACTGGAGAAAAACCATATGAATGTAAACAATGTGGTAAAGCCTTTACATTTCCTAGTTCCTTCACGTTACATAAAAGAAAACATCCTGGAGAAAACATATATGAATGTAAACAATGTGGTAAAACCTTTGTAATTCATAGTTATTTTCAGCAACATGAAAGAATACATACTGGAGAAAAAACTTATAAATGTAAACAGTGTGGAAAAGCCTTTAGATGTCAGCGTTATCTTCAGCAACATGAAAGAATTCATACTGGAGAAAAACCATATAATTGTAAACAATGTGGAAAAGCCTTTAGATGTCAGAGTTATCTTCAGCAACATGAAAGAATTCATACTGGAGAAAATCCTTATAAATGTAAACAGTGTGGTGAAGCCTTTGTATATCCGCCTAATCTGCAATGGCATGAAAAAATACATACTGGAGAAAAAATCTATAATTGTAAACAATGTGGTAAATCCTTTAGATGTCAGAGTTATCTTCAGTTACATGAAAGAAAGCATACCAGAGAAAAACCTTATAAATGTAAACAGTGTGGTAAAGCCTTTAGATTGAAGAGTCATCTTCAAAGGCATGAAACAATTCATACTGGAGATAACCCTTATGAATGTAAACAATGTGGAAAAGCCTTTACATTTGCTAATTCCTTCCTGTTTCACAAATGAAGACATACAGGAAAAAATACATATGAATGTAAAGAATGTGGTAAAACCTTTATAAATCACAGTTATTTTCAGGTACATGAAAGAAGTCATACTGGAGAAAAACCATATGAATGCAAACAATGTGGTAAATCCTTTAGATTGAAGAGTCATCTTCAAAGGCATGAAACAATTCAGACTGGAGAAAAGCCATATGTATGTAAACAATGTGGTAAAGCCTTTAGATTGAACTATTATCTTCAAAAGCATGAAAAAATTCATAGTGGAGAAAAATTGTATGAATGTAGACAGTGTGGTAAAATGTACAGATTTAACAGGGATCTTCAAAGACATGAAAAAACCCATATGGGATAGAAACTGTATGATTGTGCAGAATGTGGTAAAGCCATTACACTCTACAGATACCTTCAAGAACATGAAACAAGTCATACTGCAAGGAAACCCTGTGCCAGGAAACAGTGTGATAAAGGCATTAGATGTAAGAATTGTCTTTAAAGACATGTAACAACACATATTAGAGAGAAACCCTGTGGATGAAAACAATGTCGGAAAGTCTTTAGATGTCACAGGTTTCATACTGGAGAAAAACCACATGAATGGAAACAATGGTAAAGATGTCACAGTGATGACCACAGAGTTGACAAGTTGATACTAGACAAAAACTTTTGAATAGTAGCCGTGTGGAGAAGCCTTTAGAAATCACAGCCATCGTTACTTGAAAAAATTCATATTTTCGTAAACCTATGAAGGGAAACAGTGTGGTAAAGCCTTTAAATCTCACAATTATCTGCCTTTCTGGGAAAATTTACATTAGCTCAAAACCGAATGAACGAAAGCAATGTAAATCCTACATATGCTACATTTATCTTAGTTACATGAGAAGATTCAATCTGGAGGTAAACATAGTCAGTTCACCGAATGTGTAGAGTATTACATTTCACAGTACAGTACACTTACAAGGGGAACTGAATCATGGCAAAGAACCTACAAGGGTAGAGCAGCTTCACAGCACAGTGCTCTGTCAAGGTCAAATAACTCATGGGAAAAAATTCCTAGAAATGTAAAAATCCAAGTGTTGTTAATGTTTTATTTGAGTTCACTTCAGTTATGGATCAAAACTCACTCTCAAACTTCTAGGAATATAAACAACAGGGGAAAAGGTCAAACTGTCACAGTTCCCAGCAGCAACAGTGTTGGGGGAGATTGTTCCCAGGGACACCCGAACAAATGTCCACTCACCTGAGATAGGACACTAATGACATGGAAAAGAAATTCTATCAAAGTCCAGATTAAGTGAGCCAGCAAATACTTTCAGGAGCATGGACCATCACAGACAGTTGCATCTGCAAAAAGCCTATTCAGTCCAACAATGACTCATGGACATTGCAACCTTGAGATATTACACCCAATTACATTTAGTTGGTGTAGGTACATCATAGAAATGAGTAGCCTTGTCATGGTCAAATACATATATACTGGAGTTGGATGAAATCCTTGTTTGCAGCTTCACCTGTCCCTCACTTGCCTGGTAATGCTTATGAGAGGCCGTGTCGACACCTAGAGGGCATATTTGCGTCTGTCACTGATTGGCATAGGTAGTATAGTGTGTGTTTGCCAGTACTTAAGGGACTAATGTGTTTACATATGTGCCCGGTCAAAATACTTAGAGCCAGGCTTTGGTTGTGGGTAGGAAAAACATGTGACTGGCACCTAAATAAAGCTGTCTGTGGAAACAGCTGTGTTTCCTGCCTGCTTGTGTTGTCTTCTTTGTTCTCAGTGTGTAGTATCCTGTGGCTGCTGCTGTCCCTACTACACTCCTCCGCTGATGGACTAGATCCATTGGTCTTCCAGCATGGACTAAATAGAAGCAATGCCAGGAAATTTCCAGTCGTGTCTGCCAGAACCGAAGTGCTGAGGCATCTATCTGTGTGGAATGAGTAGCTTCTGGGGTGTCCCCTCGGTCCTGCAGATAGACATGCTGGACTAGTAGTCCCACTGTGAGCTAATCTACTGGACCCGCTGTCATGGCGTATACACATTCTATTGTTTCTGTTCCTCCACAGCATTCTTTGTTGCATAGATTCTGGTAACGGTGGCTTATGGTGAAAGAGAATTGATGGATGGTGATCTTCCATTGTCCGGGTTTTTCTGTAAGATACACAATTCTCTGCATATTCTGGTACACCAGATAAACTGGACCAGAGAGATAATATTTTTTAACAAATATAACTTCTGTTGGTTACAAAGGAAATTAAAGCTCAAAGAAGCTGATATGTCAATTTCATTGTGAAAATTAAAATATCTCCAGGACAGTTATGTTTTGCTTGTGGTCACATAGAAGTTTTTAAAAATTCATTTTTATTGTATGTGTATTGGTGTTTTATCTTATGGATGCAATTGCACCCATGTTGTGCAGGGCCTGCACAGGTCAGAAGCAGGTATTGGGTCCCCTGGAGCTGGATGATTAAGGTAAAACACTATTATGTTTAGATACAAATGAATTTTCTATGCTGGTTTTGTTCTGATATATGGATTGTTCCAAACTGGAAATAGGAAATAATGAATCAAATCCAGAAAGCTTCTGGTTGACACTGCATGTGTGTGGAAGGAACAAAGTGCTTTACAAGAGAGAAAAGTGAAGGACGGTATGTAAGGATCATACTCATCATAGGTAATAGAGATTATTACTAGGAACTTTTTTTTTTTTTTTTTTTTTACTAATCAGAGTACTCTAGGCATCACTTTTCTATTTTGCCTCTTGGAACATTTGGGAAAATAAGACAATCCAAATCAGCCTGGCAAATATAAGTTGAAAAATGAGCCAAGTTGATAACTTGAGACTGCAAGATTATTTTCTTTGATTGATCAGTCTCTGCCAGGTCACAGTATCCCAAATACGAAGAGAAGTTTCAAGACGAGGAGTGATTACCGCAGATGCAGTGTACGGTAAAGAACTGTTAATGGGATTCTTAAAGAAATAGAGGCTCCACCCCCACCCTTTGAAAATAAGTGGTCACTACTGAGGGAGCTTGTCAAATTACTTAATATGAAAAAGGTCCTTCAACTCAACTAAAGGCTGAGCATAAAAAATAATGGTGCCCAAGATATGGCAGTGGGAGCCCCTTAGATGGCACATACTCATTCTATTGTTTCGTGTACAAAGGTCAGGTTCCATTAAAAGAATCATAAAATCTTACTAAATTTTTTCTTCTAAAGGATAGTAATATTTTCTGGCATTTACTTGTATATCTTTTCAGTCAGCAAAACACTGAAGATTGTCTAAAATTACTCGGTGTTATTCAGTAGCATGAAATCTGCCGCTTTCTCAGTCTTTAAAATGTCTGAAGTATCCTGAAAGTATGTGGGCTTGAGAGATGGCCTTAAGAGCTGATGACATGTGTTTAAAATCCTGATAGTGAATCTACATGAACTCAGACACAGCAGTGCACATACCCATCAAACATACCTGTGTTCCTGTAGAAGGCAGAAACAGAACACCTGGAGTCCATAGGCTGTAGAGCTTGCTGTACTTAGTGGGAAATACAGAGAGCCTGGTCTAAACAAGGTCTGAGGTGACAAATGACCCTTGAGGTTGTCCCTGACCTCCAACAATTACCTCTGCACATACATGTAGACATGAATGTGTGTATGCGCACAAAAATATAAGGTTACTTCAATTGACAATTACGAATAGCTTACTGGACAAATGTTACTAAATCCTAAATAGTGCATGCTAAAATTTCTCCTATTTGACTGATGGCTATGGATCTGTTTTCCAGGAGTGTGTTTTGTATTTGTATAGTGGGTTTGAGATCTTAGCTAAAGTTGTGAGTCAGGTAAGTGTGTAATGTCAGAGATGATCATTTTCAGTTTACTTTTCCCCCATGAAACTTCAAGATGTATTTGCCGTGAGCAGTGACCTTCAAAATGTGTATAAGCTTACTCTGTGTAATAAATGGGTGTGGTTTTATTATTGTTCTGGCTCAAACTAATTCTGAATAGGAAACCCTCTTATGTTGGCTGTAATTCGAGAAATCACTAACAGCTTATATCTTTAGATTTCCTGAACAGAGATGATATACTGCAACTGATAGGATTGTAAAGCCTGCTAGGTCATGCAGTTCTGAGGTCAGACATTAAAACTTCAACTGCAGAGCTTCCCATGTAGAAATCATTCCACATTAAGTGACATCAGTCCCCAGTCTAGTACTAGAAACGCCTGGCTACCCTTAACCATCTTGTGGTTGATGGTGCTCTCAGAGACACATGGTAGGATCCAGAGGTCTCTCAGAGGGATGTCTCTAAGGCATCTCTTATATCTCTAGGAACCTGTATCTTTGTCGGTTCAGCTCCTGCTTTCTTTAGAATTCCATGTTAATCCTGTTCAAAATTCCTCTTGACTGTATCTTTAACCACTGAGAATGAGGAACGAAGTCTTGAGGATTTAACCATGGCAATGTACAGAGTTAGTACCTTGTGTTCTGTCCTCAGCCTTAATCATATCTTAGGCTCTCTTCCCCTCTGCATCAGTTCACACCCCACCGCCAGATTTGCTGCATTCTCTCAGACAGGTTAAGGCCTGTCTAGTCAATATTGTGTACACATAGACTGAGTTCATTCACTAGTCAGATTATCTAGAGTCACTCCCTTGTAGAAGATCAACTCTCCCTCACATAGCAGTTGGTATCCATCAACAGATTTTTGGCTGAGGTTAAAGCCCCCTGACCATTTTCCCTGTTCTGTCTTGGGTTTTTGTCTAAGTTTGTGTCTTGTATAGGCTGTCACCGTTGCTGCAAGTTCCTATGACCAAGTTCCCTGAATCCTGGAACATTCTGCTTCCTTATGGTCATGCATGAATCCTGGCTCTTTACAATCTTTCCATTCCCTCTTTTGCAATGGTCTGTGCCTTAGGTCAGTGAGGTTTAGTATCGTTCTGTCCAGGGAATTGCACTCTGCAGTCTCTTATTTTCTACATTTTGGCCAGTTGTGTCCTTCTGTGTTCATCACACTCTATTGCATGAGGACGATTTCTATGGTGAGAGTTGAGAAATGCATTCGTATTCTCTTCACCCCAACTTTCACTAGGTTCTGTAAGCCTTAGATGTATAAGTTTAAGGATTTTGCTAGAAAAGGAAAACTCTTAAATTTATCAAATAACAATGAAGAGGAAACACTAGTCTTGTGCTCAAAAGATTAACAATCTATAATAAATAATTATTCTCTACATGACATTCTTTTACTCGGTGTCTAAGTCCTAGTCCTCAAAGCCTCAAAGCCTTTTAAAAACCCTCAGCCCCCGCCTGGCTTTTAGAGGGGGAGGTTTAGGATTGCCAGGACATCTGACTGATGTTTAAGGAAAACTTCTGACCAGGAAGTAGTCCTTTTTTTACAGCTGTTTGTGAATTTTTTAGTCAGGAACCTTATCTGTTAAGGAAGTCCGGTGTCCTTTGTGAATTTGGGGTCTGGAGTCTTACCTGAGGTATTTGTAGCTATTTGCAGGGCCTGGATTTCTGAGAATTTGTAAAAGTCAGTCTTTTCTCATGCACGTTTTGTAAACTCTAGCTCCACGTTTCTTCCCATCTTCCTGAGTTTCAAACTGTTGGGGATTTCAGTCACATCTTACATCGTTCTGCATAAACAAATATCACTTTAAACTTCTGTAAAGCACTTAATAGACTTAGAGACATTGTTTAATAAATTTTAAGTTGTTTAGAGTACCCAAGTTTATAAGGCCTTTCAATGCATCATCAAGATATACATATTTATAAATCTGCACATGTGTATTTTACCTGGGCATGCCAAAATAAAACAAAAATAAAATTAGTAATTTTGTGCACAATAAAAAAATGAAAAAGAGAAACTAAAACGACCAGTTTTGATAGAAGCAGCATATGAAGACATTGTCATAGACATACAAGGCAGAATTATGTGAGATCTCAACACATGAGAAAACTAACAGACATATGACATAATTACACAAAATCTCAACCAACACATGAAAACAATTATTATAGACACAAATAACATAATTACACATAAAGTAAGTGATTCTGAAATGCAGTAATCAAGGACTTTGATTAGGATGGCCTAATATAAATAGGCACTTATCTTTTAAATCCGGATGAGAGGAGAACACTTCCTCTATAATCTCTTTCTAGCAATGGGGCAGTTCTCTCTTCTGTTCTGGTAGGTGTGAGGCTGGGTTTTAGGATTGAAGTAGCCTCCATCCGGATACAGGGATTTTTCCTCAGCATGGCCTCTTTTCAAAGCACCCAACTCACAAAATGTTTTTAATTTGGAGGGTTTTATCTTAATGTCATAATAGCCTAGTTATTCCCATTAAATTCCTGTTCTACCCAGACGGAGCCAGCACCACAGAATCACATCAAAGTTTAATCGTTCCCTTTCATGCCTGATTCCTGTTTTACCTAAATGGGGCCAGCACCTCAGAATGACCTTGAGGTTTAATTGAGCCCCTTTCTTTCCTGATTGTGTAGGACCCTCACTCAAATAAAAAGCCATTAAAACCTCCTTGTCAGCTCACCCCTCCCTAACTGGAAAGTCCCAAAAGTCATAAAAGCTATGTCAGCATCTCCTGTCACAAGAGCCATGTCAACAACTCGTGGTATGTGAGATAATGTCTGGGGTTATAACAGAAAAAGCCCCTTTCTTGTAAAAATAGATTTCTGGTTAGAACATTTGTCAAGTCAACATTTTGTAATATGTCACAATGCTTGTGGCATTACTGAGAAAAAGGTTGGACTATATAAAAGTTGTTTTTCTGTAACCCTGGTCTGTACCATCCATACCCTGTATGTCAATATATGATAATCTTATGGTGTTTTGCTATAAAAGGTTGGTCCGAGCCGGGGGCTTGGCTTCCCAAAGCTAACTTACCCACTTGCGCAAGTGAAGTAAACTCCTCATGCTGTTTGCATCCGACGGTCTGGATTCTTGGGACTGACTCTCAGGCGGCCTAAAGGGGTTCGAGTCCCCTGGGCTGAGAGGAGAGTGAGGTCGAGACTCCCCGAGGTTGGGCTCTCAGGCGGCCCTAGAAGGGGTTCGAGTCCCCTGGGCTGAGAGTGAGAACCAACAATTGGAGGCCAGTGCCATCTAGGAATCACATCAAGACTTTGTATGCAACCTCTTACCGGGATCAGCCCACAGTGGCGTCTACCTGTCTACCCTGGGAAACCCTTCTTTTATGTGATCTAGACATCCATTCTGGATCTCTGTCTCGCCCCACCTGATGACAGCTTCCGGTCCAGGGCTATGCAGGTCTCTCTGATCTCCTGGAAGGAAACCCAGAGAGGAAATGTTTTGGGGGTGCACACTTCTCTGTTCCAGGGGCTGTGGGGGCTACAGGGTCTGGGAGCCTCTATTACCAAGGAGGGGTACCGTGACTTGATCTCTCTGGGGGTCTCCAGAAATGTTGCCAAAAAATCAGAGGCCAGCAGCCAAAGTCAGGTGAGTGGGGGGAGTGCGCATCTGATTACACCTACTGAAAGCATTCTTCTCCCGGAAGCAGTTTATTCCTGGACAGTCCCTGAAGTAGCAAACGTGCTCCCCTGTCTTGAACTCCCAGGACAAGGATGGAAACAGGAAGCTCAGAATCCACACTCAGCCGTGGCTTCTGGGAATGAACTAAAGTTGTCAAGCTTTCAAGGAAGCATTTCTGTTATCTCCTGAGAACTACTTTACTTTCTCTGAGCGTCCTCCACAATGTCTTCTCTGCTGACTGGGCCAATTTCCATTCCCACCAGCAGAGTGTGAAAGTTCCCTTCTTTGCACACACTTGTCAGCCTTTGCTGTTTTCTTTCATAATGACATCAAGTATTTCTGGAGTGAGATATAATCTCAATGCCCCTTTAATTTGCATTTTCCTGATGACTAACAATGCTGGACATCGTTTCAATTGTTTCTTGGCCATCTGTAATTTACTTCTGAAAATCATTTCAATATTTACTTACTCATTTGGGGTGTTTTTTCTCAGATATTGAGTGTTCTAAGTTCTCTAATGTAGATAAATCCTCTTTCAGATGCATAGCTTGCTATGAATCATCCTCATTTATAGTCGACCTCTACTCAATTCTTTCCTGTAAAAAAGCTTTCAATTTCATAAAATCTCATTTCTCAGCACTTTATATATGTCATTTACATTTGACATTCTTTGGTGTTGTTTTGTGTTGACTGCCTGTCTATTAGCAAGAGTGTGGTATTAAAGTCAAGTGCGATAATTATACTGCAGTCAATCTGTGTTTCTTTATCTCTCATTGTCTATGAAATTTGGGGTGCTGATGGCTGATTCACATGTATAAAAGTATACTGTCCTCTGTAGGCATTGTTTCCTTAATATAAAAAAAGTCTATATTCCTAGGGGCCAGAGAGATGGCTCAATGGTTAAGAACACTTTAGAACATCTTGTATAAGACCCAGATTCAAATCCCAGCACTCACACAAGACAGCTAACTGTAACTCCAGTACCAGAGGATCCCACACCCTCTTCTGTCCTCTGCAGGCATGGATGATACAGGTGCACCTAACTTCATGCAGGCAGTACATGCATACACACTAAATAAAAACAATAAATTAAAAATATTTTTTAGAAAAAACTTTTTTCTTCTGATGAATTCAGGCTCGAAGTCTATTTTATTAGATATCAGTATATCCACACCTGCTTGCTTTTTAATACTGTGTGCTAGGTGCACCTTTTAAAGTTCTTTGATTTTAAGCATATGGTTCTTTGCAGGCATGTGTTGTTTAAAGTTTTGAAAAAGTTGCTGTAATCTGACTGGAGAATTGACAGCATGATAGGAAGGAGTTAATATTAAGACGTGTGTAGGAACTCTTGACATTTGTTTTCTAATGCTTGGTCATGTCTTAACATTCACTTATTTGGCTTCCTTAGCTTTCCTGTGTCCTCATGGAACTATTTAGTCATCTCTCTTGAATATGTGGAGCTCCTCAAGTATGTTGTGTAGTCTTAGATTAGTGGCCATGGAAGGTTGACCTTTCTCTTTTAGTCATGAAGTACAGAATTATTGGACAGAGTTCTGCAGCTGATTTCATAGCTTGAAAAAAACTATTCCTTATCCTCCTGGCCTTGAGAATGTCTGCTGAAGAATCTGCTTTTATTCCAATGGATTTTCCATGGGAGTCAGTTCGTGCTTCTCTCTCTTTTCAATATTATTTGTTCTGTAAATTTGGTCTTAACCATCATAAGAAATGAGGAGCTTCTTTTAGCATCCTTTAGGTTCTTGTCTATGTTTCATTCATAATGCCCCTTGATTAATGTGAGAGAAAAGTAGTAGGCAAAGACACTCAGGAAGAAACCCCTGCATATCATGATATCTGCTCATCCAGATCTGAGTCAAAGGGGTTGGATCAGCAATTAAGAACACTGATTGCTCTTGGAGAGGACCCAAGCTCATTTCCCAGCACCCACACGTGGCTCACAGCCATCTATACCTCCAGTTCCTCTTTTGGGCACCCCTGGCAATGTACACATGGGTGTATGTATATAGGAAAAAATCACATATACATAAAAGAAAACGAAATTAAAATACATTTTAAGAGATATGAGACTGGGTGTGGTGTCGCCTATGTTTAATCCCAGCACTTCGGAGGGCAAGGCAAAGGCAGAGGCAAGATGACCACTGTGAGACTGAGGGAAGCCTGATCTCCATAGGGAGTTCCAAGTCAGCTGGGTCTACAGGGAGCCCCATCTCAAAAAAAAAAAAAAAAAAAATCTGGGTCTAATTTTTTTCCTCCCTATACTTTAATATATCATTTACATTTGATATACATCTAGTGGTACAACATCAAAAGTCATCAAGAACATTATACTGCTCAAATAAGTGAAGGCAGGAAATGCAGGATACAGAAGTTTATAGTTTTACATGAATTTACTGTTAGTGTTTTGTGCGCACATGCCAAGGTGCACGTGCGGAGGGTCCAAGACAACTTAAAGATATGTATTGGAAACACCTGTGGGAAATGCACAATTGGGCATTTTCAGATGGCCTATGCAGTTTATTCCACTCTTGATACGTTTGAGAGTGCTCATTTACCTGGGATTAAATGCACGGAGACACTGAACTCAGAGCCTTAACTACAGCATGTCATTTAGCAGAAAATAACAATAACAACTTACCCCAACATCTATACATGTTTCTCAGAATTGCAGAAAAAATATTTCCCAGGAACTGCTCATGTTATTCTGCCTGGCTGAATGTAAGTTTCTCAGCATTGTAGAAACCATGTACTCCCTGAAACTGCTGCAAGTTCAGCCTTCAGAGAACATGCATGGGGTGGTGGGGAGGGAGAGAAAGCTGGAGGGGAAAATGGAGTCAGTTTGGCCGTTTCGCCATAAATTAGAAGTTGTGAAAGCACAGCATGGACAGCTTCTTGACTGTATCTCTGCAAAGAGCGACAGGAGTGCAGTGTAGGTACAGTGTGGCCGGGACTCTTCAGGCCTCTTAGAAAGAGGTGCAAAGAAGAGCAGGCCTGGGTTCTAAGACAAACCTTAATGTGCCTCCGTGGAAATTCCAGAATCTTGGAAGACATCAGACTCTAGATTCAACACTAATTTCACCTTGGTGGCTGAGTGTCTTTCTACATCTGAGATAAGAGGACAATAACCTACAACATTGACTGTGTATGTGAGGGTCCCCATCAATATCTGCTTTGCAGCAATACCTGCTCTGACAGCAATTCCTGCTCTGACAGATCAAGCAAATTCTGAGAGAATTCCAGGCTTCTGGGAGTTGGCCAAGCTCTGTGCACCAAAAGAAAGGCAATGTTAGGAAGTGCTCCCCCATCATTTTAACTCCTCCTGTCACTCAGGCCTCGGGGATTGCACTAGCCAATCAGGGCTTCAGGGCGTGCTGCCCAATCAGGAGCTCTGCTTGGAGACCGGAGGCGGGTTCTATCCCGCGCCATGTTCTGGGTTCCGTGTTGCCGGCTCGGAAACGTGGCTGACGGCTGCGCTGAGAGTGCTGAGGGGTGAGCGCCGCTGCGGAGAGCTCTGGGACAGCGTGAGCGAAGCCGGAAGCCGGGCCATGGTGAGCGTGTTCCCGGCTGTCCTCAGACTAGAGGAGCGGCCGCGGAGCCCGGGGAGCGGGCTGTGCTGGGTTCCCCCGGGCGGGGCAGGCAGCCGGACCGGCGTCCTGTGCGGTCCCGGCGCCCAGGTTCCCGGCGCCGACTGTGGCATTCCCTGCTGCAGCTGCTTCTGCCGGACACTGAGTGGGAGGCTCCGCCCGCGCGGGCAGCTTCAGTTTCTGTGTCTGTTCAGAGCGCTGATCTTGCTTTTGGTGCTGTGTGGTCTTTCTTTGAGAAAGCTCCTTTGGCCTCCCCCCTCCATCCCCCTCATTGGAACTCTCCCTTCCTCTTCCCCCATGCCCCTCCCCCTGCCTCCCACCCTCCCTTCACTGTTTCACTTTTTCTTACTCTAAATGAAGCTCCCGTGCAGTATGTGGATTTTTTTGGTAAAGATTTCTTTTCCATCATGTGTATGTGTATGTATGTGTGTGCACACATGAGTGGAGGGTGTCCGCTGTGGTCAGAGGACAAATGATTCCCTTGAAGGCGGAGTTAAGAATTGCTGTGAGTGACTCAGGCACTCAAGTGTCTGTTTGGAGTTGAACACAGGTCATCTGTGAGACTGGTACATACTCTTAACCACTGAGCCAAATCCCCCTCTCCAGATTTTAGAGAGAAGCTTTTCTTTTCCGTAAGATCCCCATCATGTGTGGCCTCTCCTGTATATTGTCCCTGTGTAGGTCAAGTTACCTGATAGACAGAGAAGTGGGAAGTGGGGACCTAGAAAGGAGTGAGTTGAGATAAGAAAAACATGGAGAACCAAAACCTCTGCAAAGAAGGGATGAGACTCTGGGCAGTGTTGATGTGGAGCCCAGGCTGTTTCAGTTCTTGCTACCAGTTGAACTCTCAGTGGTCTACTAGGACTCTGTAGTCTCTTGGAGTGGGAGGGAATTTGAAGAGCTTTCTGAGAATGGTGTGTTCTTTCCAGGGTGATAGTTCAACACAGGCAGATTCTCAGAGTGGATTAAATTGAGATCGTGTGTTCGTGCATGTGTCTGTGTTCATCTGAATGCAGGTATGTGTGAAGGTGTTCTCATGTTCTTGGAGGTCAGAGGTCGACAGTGAATGATCCATTTTCCAGTTTCCTCAGTTTTGAATGTAGAAATTTCATTTATTATTGTTACATATGCGTGTGTATATCATGTGTAGAGGGGTTCACATTTGCCATGACCCATGTGTGGAGTCCTGAGGACAATTTTGTGGAGTTAGTTCTCTCCTTCTACCTTTATGTGGGTTTTGTGGATTTTACTGAATTTTCCAGATTTGCCAGGAAGTGCTTTTACCCACTGAGCCATCTCAAGGCCCCCGCAACCTTCTTTATCAAAGCAGAATTTCTCACTGAAGAATTAGTTTACCAATTCTCTTAGATTGTCAGCCCAGCAGGCCCCAGGCATCCTGTATTCTCCACCTACTCTACTGGGATTGGAGGCCTGTGAACTGTGAGCAGCTTTTTACTTTTTCCCTGGGGATCCAGTTACTTGTCCTTATGCTTATGTGGCAAGCACTTTAAAGGTGAGCCATTTTCTCATAACTAGATTACGGTTTTATTTAGCATTTTAAAGATGCGATGACCAGCTGTGAGCTTAGTATTGTGTCTTGGAATTGGATCATTAGAGGTAGAGATGTTCTTTCTTTTCTTACCAACAGAAGAGTGAAGGTGCATGATTAAAGGGTCCCCGTGGGAACAGCCATTTCCTTATGGCTTGTGGCTTTAATACAGATGGAAGCCTGGCTTATGTGGCCAGCATCTGATCAAACTTCCATCAAGGGAAG
The DNA here is from genome assembly GCA_035773235.1 of Eospalax fontanierii. NCBI lineage: Eukaryota > Metazoa > Chordata > Mammalia > Rodentia > Spalacidae > Eospalax > Eospalax fontanierii. The sequence continues at coordinate 3,699,808 of CM069554.1, read as the reverse complement.
AGTGAGGAGATGCAAGGAAGGTGAATCCCTGCTTTGTCCAGGAGTGTTTTGAAGGGTGATAAGTCAAGCAAGATAGGGGGGCATTGGGAATGGTTCTGGGGGGTGACTTAATTTAATCCATTTAAAAACATTTATGTGTATGAATGCTTTCTCTGCATTTATGTATGTGCACCAAGTTTGTGCAATTCCCATGGAGGCTAAAATATGACACTGTGTCCCCTGGAAGTGGAGTTAACCACCATGTGCATGCTAGAAACTCACCCCTGGACCTCTGAAACAGCACCACGTGCTCTTAACTGCTTACCCATCTCTCCAGCCCTAGAGTTCATCTTGATGGAATGGCTGGGTAGACACCGCCAGTCCAATTAGGATTAGCAGTCAAATCTGCAGTCCTCCATGAGGGTTCAGTTGTGTTTTCTGAAGAGATCATAGACTCTTGGACAAGGTAGTCAACCGATGTTTCAGGCAGGATCAGCATGTCAGATGATGAAAAATGACACAATAATGATATTTTAACATAGCAGCGAAGGAGCATGAGAGTAGTCATCAGAAAGTGAAGATGTCCAGACCCAGAACAGACACCAGACATATCAACATTGTCCTGAGAACAGGTGGCCAGCCTTTGCAACTGGAGTGAAGATGTGGCTTGTAACTTTTAGGGAACTTTAACCTTGGTCCAGGAAGAGTTTCAGAGGTCTCCCTGGAGTAACAGGGTCAGGATGAATTCCCTGAAGTGGGTTGTGGTCTACTGTAAGACATGGAAAGGATAAAAGGAAACACCATATAAAATTAAAATTTATGAGACAGATACCAGAAAGGAGAGAGGGTCTTGGATATCTTAGGTTCTGGAGGTTTGTCATGTTGGATTTCACTTGATTCTCATTAGAGAGTAGATGGTGATCTTCCAGAGGCTCCCAGGAGTCGTGCTCATGAACTTCTGGAGGAGGACAGATGAACCTATGGTATATCAGTTTTGCGTGGTCATCAAGGGACTAGGCAAGTTCATTCATGAGACAGGTAAAGGATTTACTGGGAGACACAGAAAACCAAAACATGGACAAAGGAACAGAAACTGCTTTACTGATATAAGCAAACAGCTCCCTTTTGGAATGTGAGTGGTCCTCGAGCTGGGAGTCTACTGAAGAGAGTCTTATACGTCACTGGATCCTTTCTTTCTCCTTATTGGTCCTGCTTGGATGTCCATTCCCAGTGGGCTCTTCTTTCCTGTCACTCTCCCCCACAGTGTCTCCTGGGAACAAGTTGTTGCCTCTTAAGGAAGCTGCTCTGTCTACCTGTGTCCCTTCTCACCCCCCTCAATGGAAATGAGCCCTGCAGCCTGATTGCAATTAGGGACTTGAACTTGACCTGATAATGTCAGGTCCAAACAGCTTCAAGTGGTCTTTTCCTGTAGGAGGCTTTTAAGATTGACCTGATCCCCTGGGTTAATGTAAAGCAGTGATCCCAAAAAGCTGAGCTTAGACTTGGGCCTGTGCTTATCCTGGTAGTCATTATGTTCTTGACAGTCTGTCCCAGTGACAGCATTGACTGTGAGCCTGTAAGGAACGGGTTTATTTGTAGTCAGAGAGAGCTGAAACTTCAGGAGCGGTGACTGTCTGCTTTAGGAGGTCTAGAGACTGTGTCATCCCAATGATCTAGTCTAATGGATCTTGCTCTGATCCTCTTAAGGCCTGCTTTCTGATTGCTGAACTATGTAAAGAGCTAACCATGCTTCCACACCTAGAAGGGCACACCTACAGCATAAGCCAAAAATACATCCTTCATCTGTTATCCTTTGGAGTGTGTTGTTAGGTGTTTGGTCACAGCGAGAGAAAAATACCTGTGTCCTGGTGCTCTTCATACCTTTAATGATGTGCTTTCTCATAAGTAATTGTTGTGTCTTCTTTGCTGTAGGTTTATCAGTTTTACTAATATACGTGTCCATACATACATGTATATATACATAAATACATACTTACATACGCATATGTGCATATATGTGTGTGCTTACCACTCTGTCCTTGAGGTCACCATGATGCTCCATCCTCCGTTTCTAGAGTGCTGAGATTATAAGTATGAGCCGCTGTGCCTGGGGTTTTTATTGACATTTTGCAGAATCAGTGTTGTGGTTGTTCGTGTTGTCTGTTGATTTCCTGTCTGTGAATTCATTTTCCAGTTGTCTTTTTTCTGTGCTTTCTCCATTTTCTAATGTGGGAGGGCAAGTGACTGACATTTGCTCTCTTCGTTTCTGCTAGTCCAATTCATGCTTGAATATTTTGTGAACACTGCTTACGTTAAGGCTGTCAGGGCCTGAGCTGAGTGTGTCCGAATTCTTGGCCTCTTGGAATGAAATAAATCCCACATGGATTGCAAAGTAGGGAAGAAACTATTCAAAAGCAAAGGAATGGTATAGATGAGAGAAAAATTCACCACAAGAAAGCATTAGGCCACATGAGTCAGAAAGAGCTCAAGGTCCATCTATATACACACATGTTAGAGAATATGTATACATGTGTATTGTAATTTTGTGTATTGAGTCCAGAATTTCATTTGTTTTGATCACATTCAAAGCCCCCCCTTCCTCCGCTGTCCACACTAGTCCCTTCCTGATTTCATGTCGTCCATTGTTATCTGTCCTTTATTTATTCATTTAATTTTGGTTGTTTTTTTTTAAAGGAAGTAGGTGATCTCCTTAGCTTTGATTATATATTGTCAATAAGAGGTTTTTATAAATTGAATTTCTACACATTCTATACACTATACTTTCATCTTATATGGATCCCTCCCCTATGTGCACCTTCTCCCTCACCTCCGTTCCACGGTCCATATATTCCATTATAGTTTTTCTGCATTATTTAAAGGCTTGTGGAGTGAAACTTGTGTCCCCATGTGTCCATCCACTTAAGGCTGGTTTACCTACCCAGAGTCACTACTTTCAAATACTGATTCTTCCCCTCCCAGCAGTTAATGGTTGCCAGTAGTTCTTCAGCTAGGGTTGGGGTTTCCTATCCACTTCCCATCTTCTATGCTGGGAATTTGTCTGGCTTAAGGTGACTTGTGAACTTGTGCAGGCTGTCACCACTGCAGTGAGATAATGTGAGTAGCATTCTAACTATCTGGAAAACTTTCCATGTGGTCACCTACCACTTCTGGCTCTTAGTACCTTTCAGTCCTGTCTTGCACAATGATCCCTGAACCTTGGGAGTCCAAAGATTGATACAGGTATGGTATTTCAGGACAAATCTCTTGTTCTCTGCACACTGACCAGTGTGGGTCTCCATTTTAGTCACAATCTGCAACATGAGAAAGCTTCACTGATGAGAACTGAGAACAATAAATCATTAGGAATTAGTTTAGTACTATTTTTATTTAGGCAAATCATGTTAGTAGGCTCACCTGCATGTCCTGTGACCTAGGTAGCCACAGACTGCCTCACCTGGTATCAGTGTCAGGTATGGGCTCCATCTTGTGAAGTGGACTTCAAATCAAATCTAAAAGTGGTTGTTTACTCACACAACACTTGTGGTACCGTTCTACCACAGGGCATACCTGGCCAGGCCAGTTCTTGTAGCACACAGGATTCACAGCAAGTCAAGTTTATGGTCAATCCTCTCTTTTGGTAGCATGCATTGCATCTTTCAGCACTCTTAAAGCTAGTCAGTAGAGATGAAGTTTTGAGGTGAGTGCCACTTGATTTCTCTCTGTTACACAACACGTGTTTGTAGTGTCCTCAGCAATGGGGTCTTACTGTGAAGTTCTGGTGTGAAACCAAGAGCAGAGTTGTCAGTGTTGTTTGAGTGTCCATGGCAACCTGGTCAGCAGGTTCAAAACAGGGAGTCTTGTGTCCCTGGACAGGACTCCTATTTTAAAAGTCACTATTGGTGGGGGAGGGAGGGAGATCATAAGAGCCACAGGTGGCATGTGACTATAACGGATCAGTGTCTTACAGGCTCCTGGGGACGTGTTCATATGAGCCTGCTGCAATGGTGAGAGCATGCACGAGACCCAGAAACTCAATTAGACAGAGACCAGCATAGAAGTGGGAATGGGCAGGAGACCACAACCTTAGCAAAGAACTGTTGACAGATGATCACTGCTTGATGAAGGAGAATAGATCTTTAGTGGATTGACGCTAGATGGGATGACTAGGCTCCAGTGAATGAACTCAAATCGAAGAATATCTGGGTCTAGAAACTTAACTTGATAGACCTTAACATATATGACAGACTGCACAGAATCCTGAGGGCAAGGTATGGGGTGTTGCAGCTGTGGTAGAGTGTCTAAATATGGTTAAACTTATAGTTAAACATATAGTATGAAATCTACAAGTATTCAATAAAAATATACATTTTAAAAAGGGGACTGGAGAGATGGCTCAGTGGTTAAGAGCATTTTCTGCCCTTAAAGAGAACCTGACTTCACTTCCCAGCACATACATGGCAGCTATCAACAACTCCTAAGTTTCAGGGTATCCAACAGCCTCTTCCCCCTCTGTGGGCACTGCCAGACGCAAGTGCACCTGCATACATGCACACAATACGCTCACACACATAAAACAAAACAGTAAATAAAATATTAAAAAAAACAGGTAGTCCATTCCTGGCATTGGACTTTTTGTTTCTAGCCTATATGGTCTGGTAGAGGTGATATCTCCCTGTTATTCGGTGGCTCCTTTAATGTCTTTTATTATATATGGATATAATTCAAGAATATTCTATAGTGGTAGGTTTCCGTGTGACATTTCTTTAAAATTGTGTTTTTGAAACGGGGTCTCCCTGGAGCCCCAGCTGGCCTGCAGTCATTATGTGGACGAGGCTTCCCACAGTCTCAGAGAGATCTACCTGTCTTTCCCCCTCCCTCAAGTGCTGTGATTAAAGGTCTGCACCAACATGCCTGGCTCTGTGACTTCCTCTGAAGGACTCAGTGTTAGTTATCCCTCTCCCGCCTCCTCCTCTGTGCTGCCCTCCCAGCCCATCCCTTTAACCCTCCTACTCCGTGATTCTTCCTTCCCATGACTATGTACTAGTTTCCTGGGATCTGTGAATTCTGCAGTTGAAACACGTGTATGTAATGATACAGCGCTAGTGTCCACTTATGAGAGAGAGCATGGGGCTTTTGATTTCTGGGTTTCTGTTGCCTCACTTGATGATTGTTTACAGTTCTATCCATTTAACTGTGAGTTTCATAATTTCTCTTAAGAGCTCAAGAATTCTCTGTAAATGTTCTAAGCTTTCATTGTCTATTCAGCATTGGTATACATCCAGATTCTTTCCGTTTCCTGTCTATTGTAAATAGAGCAGCAGTGAACGTGGTTGAAAAGCTATTTCTAAGGTAAGATGTAGAGTCCATTGGGTAATGTACTTTTAGCTTTGTAGGGAATCTCCCTGATAATTTACACAGATGCTGCACCGATTTTCACTTGCACCAACATCCTTGCCCGCTTTTGTCATCATTTGTGTTTTGGATATTAGCTATTCTGGAAAGGAAAAGTTCTCTTCATTTGCATTTCCCTGCTGGTTTAAGATCTAGAATAATATCTAATTATTTTTCAGCCAGTTGGGTTTAATCTTTGGGAACTATCTGTTCAATTATGCTAGCGCCATCTGTTTTTAGTACAGTTGCTCTGTGGTATTGTTGGAATTAGGAATTGTAATGTCTCAGAACTGTCAGCAGTTCTTTTATTGTTGTGCAAGATTTGGGTGCTTCTGGATAGTTTTGGGGGTTGGGAGTTTCTTAACAAAATGAGGTTATTTATCAATTTCTATGATGAATTTGTTGGAATTTCAATCAAGGTTGCATTGAATCGATGGATTGCTTTTAGGATGGGCTGAACTTTGTGTTAGATGTCACCACAGCAGAGAGGATACAAATACAGCCTCAGAGGACATGTTGGAAGAAAGACCAGGAAAAAAAATCTGCAGTAGTGATTGAGTGTTTCATAGATATTTCTTTTAAATTAATATTTCTTCATGAAAGAAACAGAGAAGGGTATAAAACTTAAAGAGTAAACTTAAGAGGCGGGAGAGAAAGCTCAGAGCACCTGCTGCTCATCTAGGGACCAGAGTTCAGTTTCCAGCAGCCAAGTCTGGGACTCACAGCTGCTTGTGACTCCAGTTCAGAGATTCTCATGTCCTCTTCCGGCCTCTGTGGGAACTAAATACACAAGGCATTCACTCAGAGCCATGCACAGACACATAAAGAAAAATAATCTTCTTTATAATGTAAAGTTAGGAGACTCTGTAATCTCCTGAAACAAGGTTCACAGTGCCATTATACACATACATGTAACGATTAAAAAATCAACATTAACAAATACAGAAGGTGCAGAGTCTCTTGCCTTGAATTTCCTCAGCAGTTGTTCAGGAAGCTTTCTAAGTGGAGCTACTGTGAGTCGCTACACATGGTTAAGGATTTTTCAGTGCTTTAAATGTCTCTCTGTCAGCCATGGTCCTGTGAGTAACCTGTCACCCACTCTTCTGTAAGTAACTGCAGTCAACTCACTAAACTCGACTTCGGTAGAATCATATCTTTTGAGTGTCATATTCGTGCTTTCATAGACAGGGCACCATCTGCCCATGAAAAGGTCTGCGGTTCAATTTACAGAGGTTTTCAGTCCTTCCCCCGGTCAAGGTATGGGGGGGTGAAAGTCCCATCAGAAGTCCCAATTATGTGTGCTATCAATGAAAACGGCAGGTGTACATGTGACATAACTGACAGTTATGTAAAAGGAACTTTTTTCAACATTCTAAGACATGACTTCCCATTTAGAGTAGATGAGTTCTGCCTTGTGAATGTGAAACCCAGTTTCACACACATGGTGGCTAACAGTTTTCAGTAACTTCAGTTCCAGGAAATCCAGCGCCCTCTTGTGACCTCTAGGGCATTGCACAACACAAATGTACTTACATACGTGTGGGCACTACACTCATACATACAAAATAAAAAGAAGAAGCAATTGTAAATTTGGCTTGAGTAAAGTACTTCTAGCAGTGTGTGTACATTATTTCTTCCATCAGCACATAGAATGGGTTCATTTCCCCACTTAACAAATTGTGACAGCATATGTGAATTTATGCTCAGCAGGGAAATTCATTACTTTCAATGTCTCTTATTAGTTGGGGTTAAAGGGGCGGATCCTCTGGTTACCTCTGTAAGTTTTGAGTGGATTTATGAACTTTCAGAATGAGAACCGTTCACAAAATACCATAGAGTTTGTATGTCATTTATGTTAAGTGATGTGTCATTTATGCTCATGCAGTTGTAGCAAATGTTAAATTTTCTCCGGTGGTCAACACTTAAACATCGTGAGCAGGAATTTCTAATGACAAGCAGACTCATGCATGCTAATTGCTTTCTGTTATGTACATCAGGTGGTCAGACTTTCTTAAGACAGAAAGTACACATGTGTTATAGAAAGGGAATGGGAGCAGAGAAGCAGCACATCCTGTGTCCTGTGCGCAGTAGTGAGAGGAGCGTTCCTCCAGTGCTCATTCCTTTCAGAACCACTCAAGCTTGCATTAGAGCTTCTGTGTATGGAGCAAAATGTGTGAATAGCACGAGATTGTATGAACGTATTGTCAATTGAGTCTGTGGAATATTTAGGATTCTTTGACATTTGAAGATGTTGCTGTGAACTTCACCCTAGAAGAGTGGGCTTTGCTGGATCCTTCTCAGAAGAATCTCTACAGAGATGTGATGCTGGAAACATGCAGGAACCTCACTGCTATAGGTAAGAATATCATGTTACCTTCCCTTAGTATATTGAGGAGCAAGTGTTTCTTGATATTGATGCACTTCTGGGATTTGAAATACTGAAAGGGAAGAACATGCTCTATGAATCAGGCATGATTCATATATGCTAAAGCTACAAACTAAGTTTTCAGTTATTTCTAATTCATCAAAATTTTCTTCTACTAAATTTTAGGAAGCAGTTGTGAAGATGAGAGTATTAAAGACCATTATAAACGTTCTGGAAAAATTCCAAGGTAATTTGAAAACAGTAGAAAGCTTATTTGAAGAAATTCTTAAAAGATTGATATTTTTTATTTATGTGCATGTGTGGGTGTTTGTGCATGTGTCTTTCTGCCTGTCTTCCTGTCTTTCCATCTTTACAAACCTGTGTGCATGCTTACAAGGAAGTCAGATGTTGGATTCATGGAGCTGGAATTACAAGGTGTTGAGAGCTACCTCTCATGGGTGATGTCACCCAAACACTGATTGTCTGGAAGAGCAGCAACTGTGCTTAACAGCTGAGCCAGCTCTCAAGCCTCCCATTGAAGGTATTTTTATGTGAGCATTTATGAATAAAGAATAAGCTCCACTTTGTTTTTTTTTTAATCACTAAGCAATGTAACATATACCTCAATTTAAGAATCCTATTCAAATTTTACAGGGCATTTCACATGCAAACACTGCAATGAATTCACATTGACAAATATCACTCTTTTTATCATAGCCCTGTGAGAACCATATAGTAGAATTATCAATGTATTTAGTTTCCAACAATACAGATTTGACAGAAGACATAGGCTCTATTTGAGGAGCAGTATGTGACATAATTTGTAATAGTAGTAAACTAACTTTTATGAATATCCTTGTCATTTTTCCAGAAGTTCCATGTTTGAGACATTCTGTGTGCAAAAAGAAGATCATCAGGATGGAGAAACTTTCAATTGCATAGCAAATGCCAATATGATCATGAAAATTTCTAGTGACCTAACCCCATGTGAGAACAAAGTATGTGGAAAGATTTCCATGTGTCATTCAACCTTTAACAACCGTCCTACCTCTCACTGTCAGTACAAATCATATGAGCATGAAGTCTATGGATGTCAGTCTATGGAAGTCTATGGAAGTCAGACTATGGAGGGTGCAAGACCCGTCATAGTTCCCAATTATGTGTTGTATCAATAAAAATGGCAGGTGTACATGTGACATAACTGCCAGTTATATAAAAGGAACTTTTTTCAACACTCTAAGCATGTTGAGCAGTGGAATTCTGCCTCATCAATATGAAATCCAGTTTTATTTTGGAGTCACCTACTGGGTCTCTGGATGGCAATCTGGACTGATCTGGAGGTGATGTTCACAAAGGCACTAGCTTTGTATTGGGTTTGTGGAAAAGTCTTCTGGGGAACTGAAGGTCTGGCCACCTGTGGTTTCTCTCAGATCATTTCTGGGATCCTGCTGCAGTTCATGTCATTTTGTTAAGACTGAAGTAGTAGATTCTAGCATGTTTTGAGAGTGCTTATCTTAGGGCACCATTGGTCATTAGAAATTAGTTTGTAGATGTGTATGCACTATGTCACAGTTCACTAAAGGTCAGGCTTCAAATGTTGATGATTTTTTCTAAGTTTTAAAATATTACTGTGTACATGTGGATGTATATGGATGTGTGCATGCCTCAATTGTCAATGGAGCAAATTTCTCTTTTCTCTGTTTTGACCTGTTTGTTTGTTCAAGGGATCAACTTGAGGTGATCAAGCTTATGGGGCAAACCCTTGACCTAGCAAGCCATGTCCCAGGAACCTGTGACTTGAATTTTAAAGTGTGGCAATCAATTTTGATCCTCTGTCTTTAATTTTTGGTAATCCTCAAAGTGTATTAGACAATACATCACTTTGTTTTTCTTTGATGTGCACAGCTTTTAGACACGTGCTGATCCTAGGTCAGCGTTTTATTCAGTACAAATGATCTGTTGTGGTGATTCGTGAATTTTTCTCTGAATAGTACAAAATACAGTCCTGAATTCTGGTGACCCTGCTTCCTGTTCTTCCCAATTCCAATCTTTTTCCTGCCTCTTTTCTTCCTGTGTCAGTGTTCTGCTTCATAGCATAGGCTGATTTGGACTCCTGTGCTCATGTGACCTTCTGTCTCTTTCTCTGATGGAGCTGTGACATGTCATTGAGACTAAGTTGAGTTGTTTCTGAAGCACATGCCACCTCTCTCATTTGATAATACCTAAAAAATTTTAAAGTATTGTTTTAGGATCTTTAAATATTAACTGTGAGTCATATTTGTTATTTAATTAAAATTGTGCTTCTGTGGCTAGAGAGTTGGCTAACTGGCAAGAATAATGTCTACTCTTGCAGGGGACCCAGGTTTTATTCCCAGCAAACACATGGTGGCTAACATTATCAGTAACTCCATTTCCCGGAAATCCAACACCCTGTGACCTTTATGTCATTGCACAACACAGGTGTACTTACTTATATGTGGGTACTATAAGATGAAATTTTAAATTGGTCGTGAGTAAAGCACTTCTTACAGTGTATACATTATTTCTTCCATAAGCACATAGAATGGGTTTATTTCTCCACTTAACAAATTGTGACAGCATATGTGAATTTATGCTAAGCAGGAAAATTATTTACTCTCAATGCCTCTTATTAGTTAGGGTCACAGGGGTGATCCTCTGGTTACCTGTGTGAGTTTTCAGTGCATCGAAAGACTTTCAGAATGAGAAAGGTTCATAAAATACCATGGTGTTTGTTTGTTATTTGCACTAGGTGATGTGTCATTTATCCTCATGCAGTTGTAGCAAATGTTAAATTTACTCCTGTGGTCAACACTTAAACATCATGATCAGAAATTTCTAAGGACAGGCAGACTCTTGCATGCTAATTGCTTTCTGTTCTGTACATCAGGTGGTCAGACTTTCTTAAGACAGAAAGTAGACCTGCACTATAGGAAGAGAATGGGGCAGAGAAGCAGCACATCCTGTGTCCTGTCCCAGCAGTGAGAGGAGTGTCCCTCCAGTGCTCCTTCCTTTCAGAACCACTCAAAACTTTCATTAGAGTTTCTATGTATGGAGCAAAATGTGTGCATAGCATAGGATTGTATGACCATGTTATTCCAAGTGTGTCTGTGAAATATTTAGGATTCTGTGACAATTGAAGATGTTGACGTGAACTTCACCCAAGAAGAATGGTCTTTGCTGGATCCTTCTCAGAAGGATCTCTACAGAGATGTGATGCTGGAAACAAGCAGGAACCTCACTGCTATAGGTAAGAATATCATCTTCCTTAACTTAGTATACTGAGGAGCAAGTGTTCCTTGGAATTGATGCTCTTCTATGATTTGAAATACTGACAGGGAAGAACATGCTGCATAAATCAGGCATGAGTCATATACGCTAAAGCTAAAACTAAGTTTTCAGTTATTTACAATTCATCTCAATTTTCTCCTACTAACTTTAGGAAACTGTTGTGAAGATGAGAGTATTAAAGACCATTATAAACGTTGTGGAAAAATTTCAAGGTAATTTGAAAACAGTAGAAAGTTTGTTTGGAAGAATTCTTAAAAGATTGATATTTTTAATTTATGTGCATGTGTGGGGGTGTGTTTGTGTGTACATATGTCTTTCCGTCTGTCTGCCTGACATTCCATCTTTACAAACCTGTGTGCATTTGCACAAGGAAGTCAGGTGCTGGACCCTTGGAGTTGGAATTAAAAGGTTTTCGGAGCAACCTCTCATGGGTGATGTCACACAAACACTGACTGTCTCTAAGAGCAGCAAGTGCACTTAACAGCTGAACCAGCTCTCCAGCCTCCCATTGAGGGTATTTTTAAGTGAGTGTTTATGAATAAAGTATAAACACCACGTTGTTTTATTTAATCAGTATGCAATGTAACGTATATGTCAATTTAAGTATCCTGTTCAATGTTTGCTGGGCATTTCACATGCAAACACTACAAGGAACTCACATTGACACACATCACTGTGTTTATCATAACCCTGTGAGAACCATAAAGTAGAGTTATCAGTGTATTTACTTTCCAACAATACAGATTTGACAGAAGACATAGTTTTACCTAATTTGTGAGCAGTGTGTGACATATACTTTGTGATAGTAGTAAATTGACTTTTACAAATATCCTTGTCATTTTTCCAGAATTTCCATATTTGAGACATTCTGTGTGCAAAAAGAAGATCATCAGGATGAAGGAACTTTCAGTTGCAAAACAAATGCCAATATGATCATGAAAATATCTAGTGACCTAACCCCATGTGAAAACAAAGTATGTGGAAAGATTTCCAGGTGTCATTCAACCTTTAACAACCATCCTACCTCTCACTGTCAGTACAAATCATGTGAGCATGAAGTCTATGGAAACAAGCCAGAGTACTCTGACACTCTCACAGACTGTCAAAGATATATGAAAACTCCAAATGTGAATGGACCTTCTGAAAATAAGAAATTTTTAAATTCTTTTGATTTCCAACATTTGTTGGTAATACATCATGAAACAGACAGTGCAGAAATCATCAATCTATGCAAAGAATCTAAAATCTCCACTAACTTTGGCAGTTCGCTTCACACATCTGGAAGAACTGAAACTATAAGAAAACATTATCAATGTAATATATGTGGGAAATATCTGAGTTCTTCTACTTCTCTCCGAAGTCATGAAAGAATCCATATTGGCGATAAACACTATGAGTGTAAACAGTGTAGTAGAGTTTATAGATCTTTGACTTCCTTTGAGTTACATGAAAAAAGTCATACTGCAGAAAAACCATATGCAAGTAAACAAAGTGGTAAAACCTTTAGATATAATACTGATCTTCAATGTCATGAAAAAACACACACTGGAGAGAAACCCTATGCATGTAAAGAATGTGGTAAAACCTTTACACGGAAGAGGAGCCTTCAAACACATGAAAGCATTCATACTGGAGAAAAGCCATATGAATGTAAGCAATGTGGTAAAACCTTTAGATGTCACAGTTATCTTCAATCACATGAAAGAATTCATACTGGAGAAAAACCATATGAATGTAAGCAATGTGGTAAAGCCTTTCCATATAGTACTTATCTTCAAAGACATAAAAAGACACACACTGGAGAGAAACCCTATGCATGTAAAGAATGCGGTAAAGCCTTTACATGGAGGAATCACCTTCAAGAACATGAAAGCATTCATACTGGAGAGAAACCCTATCCATGTAAAGAATGTGGTAAAGCCTTTAGACGGAGGACTCACCTTCAAGCACATGAATACATTCATACTGGAGAAAACCCATATGAATGTAAACACTGTGGTAAAGCCTTTAGATGTCACAGTTATCTTCAAACACATGGAAAAATTCATATTAAAAAGAAACCCCATGCATGTAAAGAATGCGGTAAATCCTTTATAAGGAGGAGTTACCTTAAAGTACATGAAAGCATTCATACTGGAGAAAAGTCATATAAATGTAAGCAATGTGGTAAGGCCTTTATATATTCTTCCTCCTTAAAGTTACATGAAAATATTCATACTGGAGAAAAGCCATATAAATGTAAAGAATGTGGTAATGCCTTTAGATGGAAGAGGAACCTTAAAGAACATGAAAGAATTCATACTGGAGAGAAACCCTATGCATGTAAACACTGTGGTAAAGCCTTTAAATGTCACAGTTATCTTCAATTACATGAAAGAATTCATACTGGAGAGAAACCCTATGCATGTAAAGAATGTGGTAAAGCCTTTACACGGAGGAGTCACCTTCAATCACATGAAAGAATTCATTCTGGAGAAAAACAATATTAATGTACAATGAGATAAAGCCTTTTCATTCAAAGGCATCATTTACATGAAAAATTTCATGCTGGAGGAAAACCATATGAACCTAAAAGTGTAGTAAGGCCTTTACATTTTCTATTTCCTCTCACTGCATGAAAGGACTCATACTGGAAAAAAACCATTTGAATGAAAGAATGTGGTCAAGCAGTATGATATAAATGCATAGTGAAATGAAACCCTGTGCCTGTAAAGAATGTGGTAAAGCCTTTCTGTGATCCAGTCACCTTCAAGTACATGAAAAAATTCCTGATGAAGAAAAAGACATATGAATGTAAGCAGTTTGGTCAAATCTTCAGATGTAATTGTTACCTTCATAGACAAATAAACTCACACAGAAGAGAAACCCTATGCATGTAAACTGTGGAAAAAGCCTTTAGATAGTCCAGTCACCTTCATGTACATGAAAAAGTTCATACTTGGGAACAACTGTATGAAATAATGTGATAAAGCCTCTAGTTGTCACAGATCTCTTGAGTTACATGGAAAAGATCCCTGTGAATGTAGGTAATGTGCTCAAGACAGCAGAAGTCAGTGATATTCACACATGACAAGTTCATACTAGACAAAATCTGTGAATAAGAACAGTGTGAAAAACCATTTGGACATCACAGTCATCTTTGTTTGTATGAAAATTCACATTAGAACAAAACCCAGTGAAAGAAAGCGATGTAAATCCTCCATACGGTACTCTTAAATTACATGAAAAGATTCATACAGGAGGATAACCCTATGAAGGCAAAGAATGTGGAAACCTTTACGGTTCAGAGTATCATAAAGTTAGAAGAGGATTCGAATTCTGACAAAGAACCCTGTATGTGTAAACAAGGCCTCTAGTTGTTAAAACTCCCTAAATACATGGTAGAGCAGTTTCAAAGCACAGTGCTCTTTTCAAAATGAAATAACTCATGGTAGAAAATTCTGGAAAATGTAAAATTCAAATGTTGTTAATATTTTATATGAATTCACATCAAATGTGGATGAGATTGCACTCTCCAACCTCTGAGAATCTAAAAAACAGGGGTAAGGCCTGAGTTGTCACAGTTCCCAACTGTAATAGTGTTGTGTGAGCCTTTTCTTTGGGATGCCTGAGCAAATGTCTACTCAACAGAGATAAGAACACAATACCACAAAAAGGTGATTCTACTAAAGTCCAAGTAAGTGAAGTGACTGTTTTATTGGGGTTTCTTAAAGGAGTATGAACAATCACAGATCCATCAGTGAATAAAACCCTTCTAGCCTAAGTGCCAACTCATGGATGCTACAATCTTGCTAATTTCTACACAAATGGCATGCAGCTTGTTTAGTTGGTGAATTTCTTTTTTCACAGGTATTTAGTGGTTCTATAGTCATATGGTTTGTACTTGGGAATTGTGTACTGAACTGGTCCTCCAGTAGCCAAAGGCTGCCAAAATGGACTGGGCATTCAGCTTCACCTGCTTGATGGACTGCTGGGGCTTTGTCAAAAGGGAGGGAAGGAAAGTGTTAGCTAGCCCTCCCAACCAGCCAGTGACCTGAGTTGTACCTTTGGGAGGGAATAAAGTGTGAGTGGAAGAAGCTGGGAGGAGACTGGCCCTGTTGTACTATTTGGTGCCTGGCAGCAGCTCATGGAGTCCCCACAGAAATGTAGAATTTGCAGTATGGCCTCAGTAGGGCCTTCCCCATCTACTAATTGCTGTGTATGTAACCCAAATAAACTGGTTTCTCAAACTGTAGTTTGTTGAAATCGTACTTTATTTTGTTGTCAAGGATCTAGAGAAAGTGCTTGTTTTTGTGTTTGTGTTATGAGGGTATATGTCAACGGGATCTCTTTTGAACTCTAGGTAGTAAGTTACAGGTTAATGTGTTCTAAGGAAGGATTTATTCACTCAGAAAAGAAATTCTCCTTCCTGTTTTATGGCGGAAGAATGATGAGGACATTTTTATCGGGGATCGGTTTTCCTCTCATTGCTGTTAATAATTTGGCAATGATTTGAGTAGTTCATTCTTTATCTTCTGCTGGAAAAAAAAAAATAAAGAATAGAAACTTTCAAACAAAATTCTTTCCTTACACAAATCAAAATCTCTCATTCATTAGAAAACCTATGTTTGCCCGAGAGGGTAGCTTACTTGAAAATGATCTGGGTATCTCTCTGAGCTAGTCAGGGGCTCTCCAGCAGTCTGAACTGGATGGGGCCAAGACCCAAGGAGACCAGGTGAGAACCAGAAATAAATCTATCTTTAGATTTTTATTTTATGTCTATAAGTGTTTGGTGTACATGCATCCAGGTACCTACGTCATGTAATATAGAGTAGAGTGAATTGGATCCTCTGGAACTTAAGTTAACTCAACAATTTGTTACCACAAATGAAACCTGGGATCTCTGCAAGAGCAGTCAGAATTCTTAACTGCTGAGTTAGCTCTCAAGCCCCAACAGAAACAAATTTTAATTCAAAAATAAAAGGAAGTTCTCTTTACAGAATCCTAAGCCCAGCACCATTGTTTGTGGTTCAGTGTTAAAAATGGGAATGAGAGAAGGGCATTCATGTGATGACTTCCGTGAGACCTGTGCTGGAGGTGCTGACCAGTGCTCAATTACCAGCTAAGCAATTAAAAGCAAGATTTTATTTGGAGGCCAGAAATATTAGTGGAATTCTTTTTCCCTTGATTTTACTTAAATGTGAAAATTCAGGTCAATTAATGGAATAACAATCATACATAACTGTACCAGTATTCAAGGAAAAATCCTCACCAAACTATACTTAAATCTCATGAGCAAGTCATCAGTGAAATTTAAAATTTGGAGATTTACTGCATTCCAAATGTTTAAATACTCTCATGATGTGTAGATGCTCTAAAATATTCTGACAATAAAATATAGAAAAGCATTCATAAAATTATAATTTTAATAAGTGGTTGGCTAGAATACATACATGGAGAGAAACACTAATGGAATGATGTTGGATATTTCTAATTTGATCCACTACATTGATCTTGACGCGACCAAGATTCCAGTGTTTCTTGCGGAAATTATAACTTACTATAGTACAGGAGAATTTCTTCAACTCACCCATAATATGCATTTACCTGGACTAAGCAAATGAAGGAATCACTGCTTGTATCTCAGTAAGTACTTACCCTTTGAAAGAATACCTAGGTAATTCCTTCTAGAAGTGCAACTTGGAAATATAGGAGGTGAAGTGCTTTTTCTAGGAGATAAAAATATACTCTCAGAAATGTATCACATAAGAAAGGAGAGAAAGCATTCGTGGTCCATACAGAAGACCAAAAGTATTCATTGAGATTTCCACCCTGTAACATTCTTGTACTTGGTATGCCATATAAGGGAGCGATTTGGCTCAATTATCCCATTGAGATAGGTGCAGAATCTGCATCGAAGAGAAGCACTGAAGCTGGATTGTGACACTTGGCATTTCTCTCTAAACATGGAGAAATCTGTAAAGTATGCCAGAAGTCAGTAAAGGTACAATCCCCCACCCCCAATGTCAGACCAACTCTGGCAGGCAGTGTCCTGAGTATCACTGTACTCACAGCTGGGATTCTTGTTCTCTTTCTGAAGCAGAGACATCCCCATAGTCAAGGTCAGTAACCATGTCCTCAGCACATTCTGCTCATCTCCACACCTTTTGTCTCTGCTCCTTACTCTGCATTGGCCTTCCAAACACAGCCACCTGCTTCTTCTGTCATACAAGGTTGGAGATCTGTTTGGTCTGGCTATTTCCCTTTCTTAGCTAAACTATGACTATGATCTGGCATTTAATGATACGTGTCAGAGAAGAATAAGATAGGTGCTGCTCTGAGGGCTTCCTAAGTTCACCATCCATTACTGCAACCTTGTCCAACTCTTTTTGGAATGTGGATGGGGAACTTTCCAGGATGCACACTCAGAATGTGGTTACATCTTCACCATATATATAGGGCTCACTCATTGCCCTTTACTTGATCCTGTGATGCCTGAGCACCCTGGCCAAAGTGAACTTTTGTGTGGTTTTCCTTACCAGGAATCTACAAGACAAATTCAATGAAGCCTTCTGCATGCTGTAGCATCTGGGTCACATTACTCTCTGTGTAATGCTGAGGATGGACAGGGAACATGGATTTAGCTTGCCTCGAACCACATATGGCCAAGTCATTACAGTCGCAAGACTGCTTATTCTTTCTGTGGTGAAAGAATAATTTAATGTCAAAGCACTATTTAATACATTGGTGGTAACATCATGAAACATATGTTTCAGTGTGGGGAGATCTCTGTAACAGGATTCAGATACTATTTGGATGACATTAGTCTTTTCATGGCTGAACAAAGGGGAGGAGCATTGGCCATGAACTCCCGAAGAGCCACATAGACGCCCATAATAGATTATTTAGTGTGAGAGACCAAGGTGGGGTTTCCTTCTTTTTTCGGATTCCCTCAACATTTGTTAGTAGGATAGAAGCCCTGCATAAATGGTATCTTCAACTGCTTTTCTTGTGTTTTAGAAAATAAATATTAATTGAAATATGTTGTTTTAATTAGGGTGTCTTTAGGTGTCCATCACTCTTCCTGTCCTGCTCAAATGCTATTGTGACTAGAAGGAATTATAGAAAAGGACAAGGCACGACTCTTTAAGTTGCCATGGAAACTCATAAAGGTTTCATTCCTCATTCTCAATGGTTATGGATATAGAAAGGAGAGATTTGAACAAGAATAAGATGTTCCTTGCACTGGAATTCTGAAAGAAGGCCAGAAATGTTTCAGCAAATTTGATGCAGGTTCTTAAGGGAAACAAGAGCTCCCAGGAGTCTTTAGCACTTGGGAACTGATGTCACTTGATTTGGAGTGACTTCTACAGGAGAACCTCTGCAGTAAAACTTTTAGGGTCTGACCACAGGATTGTATGATTTAGCAGACTTTGGCCTCCTACCAGTTCCAATATATTATTTCTGCCTAGAATTTATAGAGATGAGATGTTAATGATGTGCTGAGACGCAGTCAATATAAGGGACAGTTCTACATTAATAGTTAATTTAGGTGAGATTAATACTATACCTGTTCATTACATACAGTGTGAGCTTACACACATTTTCAACAGCATTGCTTAGAGTAAGGATAATTTCTATGAGTTTCACTGTGAATAGGAAACCCAAAATGAATATCTCTCACATCAGAAACTTAACACACAGCCTTTGCAAATATCTCACACCCACTGTTGTTGGTCCTTAAGAAATCCTAATTGTCTGGCTGGCACCTTGTGGCCTGGGCAAGATGGTGCTGAGAGGAGCTAAAACAAAGACCAGCCAGAAGAGATAGGCACATACCACACATACCATGGTAATTAGGTGAACTAGGGTCTTAAGTGCCATTGGAGGAAAATTACCTTTTCCCTCGTGAACAGCATGTGGATAGTAGTAGCCTCTGTAAAGTAAAAGCATGATCAGAGTGACCAGTAAAATGATTGGTAGAAATGTCCTCCTGTATGCTAATACCTGTAACTCTAAACCTTTGTAATGTGTCTGATAAGTTTAGTAAACCGCTCCCTGCGGTACCATTGAAGAAGTTACTTTAATAAAGCTATATTATCATAAGAGCTGGCTAGCTGCTCACTTCTTTGGTTGGACGGACGAGCCCCGGTCATGCCTGATTGTTTTCTGCGGGCCAGAAGTCTGAGAATGGGAAGGCCGCAGCACCTGACATCCCTTTGATCCATGTGAAGGCCCTCTCCTACCTCGGGGAGGGGGCTGGGGCAATCCAAGGGAAGTGGGACACAAGCCTGTGCCTGATCCCCCTCGCAGTTCCCTCCTGCTGGTTGGGAGACAGAGGACATGGTGAGGGGGTGTGCCTGCTGGTGCCTTTCGCTCCGCCACGAGAGAGAGCGACACACTGCATGCACAGAAAGAACAACCTGGAAAATAAAACATAGCAATGAATCACCAACAAGAAATTTTAGCATGCACTATTAAATAACATTTGACTAAAAACCTTTTGTAATTGAATATCAATATAAGGAACCGTACATTGTCATGTGCATGCACTCACTCCTGTTTAGAAGTGTGGTATGCATGTATCAACATGCTCGTTGGTCAGAACACAGATAAGCTCAGGTGTCATTCTTCATCTACCTTCTTTAAACAAGAATCTTTCTATTTCTCGAGTGTGTGCATCAGGTTATATGGACCAGGGCATCAAGGTATTCTTTTCCTTTTCCATCCTACACCATCCTAGGCATGTTGGAGTTGGCTCTGTGCTCTGCTGTGTCTGAGTTATTCTAGACTCGTCTCAAGTTTTCAAACACGTCTTGAACTATTAAATACCAACTCATCTCTACAACAAATGTTTTGAGGATGTTCTTGACATTGTAATGGCCTAGAAAGTGCAGGATTTACTCTAGTGAATAACATTGAGTGATTTTAGACACTGATAAGTGCTTTTTTGACCCAAAGGAAATGCAAGTCAATGTCAGAAAATAATTATATCCTTTATACGAAAGAATTTTGTTTAAATTTTATACTTTTACTGCAATGTTTTCTTCATACAGATGATTTTCTTTCTAATAGCGGATCCTTTACAAGAATAATCAGTGCTCTTAACCACTGAGCCATCTCTACATATCACCAAGTACAATTTTAATCAAAGAACAAATATGACACACAAACAATATTTAAAGATCCTACCTCAGTACTTTCTGAAATTTTTTACGTAATGTCATATCTGAAGAAAGTAAGTATAAAGGAATTGAATGCAGTCAGTCATGGTGACATGTTGGTACAGTCACAGCTGCATCAGAGAATGAGGCAGAAGTTCACTTGACCCAGGACTCTGGGTCAGCCTATGCAACACAGCAAACACCTATCTGAGAAAGAAAAGGGGGAGGACAAAGGGATGGGAGCGGGGAAGGACAGGAAGGGTTAACAAAATTCATGATTTCATTTTATGCTATTAAGGGAAACATCCATGAATCACAACAGACAATTTTGTACTGAAGGAAAAATTGACTAGGCTCCACAAGAGTCAAGCAACTTTCAAAGTCAAAGTACAACACAGTGATTTTTCGCTAACTGATTTCAAAGACTTCCAAAACCAAAGTAAATACAAAGAGTCAAAATTGATGGCCACTTTGAAACTCAGGTCACAGAGTTCTCCTGAGGATTCTCCAGCATGAGACACGGAGTTTGGACCCGCCCCTGCAATTCTGATTCCGTGGAAGGAAACCGGGAACTACTCTCCAATTAGAAGATTTAGTGCTTACAAAGGATTGCTCACCAGGAAGAGGGATCCCATAAAGGAGAGAGTCCAGCGTATTGAGCAGAAGAATTACACCCCAACCTCCAAGCTACAGCATGGATACTCAACATTTCCTAATTCCTCTTTTTCCACTGTCCACCTACTCATGTCCCTGATTGATTGGAGAGTGGTCAAATCTATTGGTTTTCTTCCTGTCAATATAATTCTGAGGTGTGGTTTTCCGCTGAGGGGAAGAATAGCTATATTTCGATGTAGGCATGTCCAGCCAGTGTCCAGCCATACAAACAGAGAAAAATTCCAGCTACATTCACTCTACAAGGGTGCAGGGAGTTGCCTCAGTAGGCAAAGGACTTGTCACACAAATGTGATGATCTGAATTTGTTCCCAGAACCCGCAAAAAAGCAGAAAACAGAGTACAAGAAAGAAAAAATTGTTCCCCAGACAATTGTGACATGAACAAGGTCATATACATACAAATTATAGACACAATTTTATTTTAGAACTCCGGTCGTCATCATTTGCAACCTGATCCTTAGTGACCCATGACATAATTCAAAGCTACCTTCGAATATATACTTACAAACAATGGTGACCTATAAGATAAATGCTACTAAAATAAGTTCCCATCTCCAATATCGTCTTAACAAAATATCATGTATTGCAGCAGCAGTATGTCAGATATGAACACTGATCAGAAACAAATCACAGACGGCCAGGTTTTTGCTCCCCCCAAGTCGTTTACACAAAATCGCTACAAACCTATTGCCTTTGTGAAGGTCACCTCCAGATCAGTCTACGTTATCCTGTAGGTGAATCCAAAATGAAACTGGGTTTCACTTTCATGAGGCAGAAATCCATTGTGCTATATGGGATGCCATGGTTTGGAGTGCTGAGAAAAGTTCTTTTCACATAATTGGCAGTTATATCACACATACACATGCCTTTTTCATTAGCTTTACACATAATTGGGACCTATGATGACCCTGCATCCTCCATACCCTGATCTAGGGGAAGGACGTAAAATCTGTATAAATTTAAACCTCAAACCTTTTCATAGTCAGGTGGTACCAGGTCTATTCATACCAGAGAAAGACCCTCACAAGAAACGAATCCACCACAGTCTAGTTTAGTGGGTTTACTGCAGAGGAATGGGTGAGTCCTTTCCAGACCATGGATGACAGAAAAAAAAAAAAAAAAAAAAAAAAAAAAGCTCTATCATTGAAAACCCTCCATGGAAGGAGTAATGCCTCACAAAATGACTCCATCTACAAAGGTTCCTGAAGAAATACTGTGAAACTTCATTGTCAGAGAGTCAGCATCTTAAGCATTCATTAGTGTTTATGTGTTAATCTTTACATGTATATATAATGTTGGTGAGGGCACTGTGAAGATTGCTTCAGAAGATTACTGAGCATCTAATGTTACATTTAAAAGTGCATCATTTTTCTTTATGAGTATGTACGTGACTCTGAGTGAATGCCTTGTGTATTTAGTTCCCTCAGAGACCAGAAGACATGTGAGATTCTATGGAATGGAAGTTACAAGGAGCTGTGAGACCTAGACATGGTTCCTGGAACCTGAACTCTGGTTCTCTAGATGAGCAGCAAGTGTTTTCAACTGCAGAGGCATCTCTCCAGCCTCCTAAGCATACTTTCTAAGTTTCATAAACCTCTCTATTTCTTCATGAGAAAATACTAATACAGAAGAAATACCTACGGAACACTCCAACCCTTCCTCAGGCCTTGAAGACCTTTGTTGTTGTTCACTTTTATGACCGAGCCTCTGAGCCCCTTTGTGTATCCATCTATGCTCTGTGACTTCTAACACAAGGAAAAAAGGGGTAACAGGGGAGACACTTGTTCAGCTTGGCCTACAAGTAATCTATAAATTCGGTCTTATCTCCATTAAAATTCCAAATCGGTTAATGTCCTAATAGCCAGAATCTTATAAAGACAAAAGTAGGGAATCCACTGGAATTACCAGGCACAGGAAAGGACTTTCTGAACAAGACTCCTATGGCACAGGCATTAAGTCCACAGTTGAAAAGCTGTACCTCATGAAACAAAAAAGTTTCTGCATAGCAGAAGGCTCTATCATTCAAGCGAACAGGCAACCTCCAGAATGGTCAAGACTCTTTACCACCTATATATCTGAATCAGGGTTCATATCTAGACTATTTAAAGAGCCACAAAATCTAAACATTTAAAAAAAAAAAAAAAAAAAAAACAACAAAAAAAAAAAAACAGATCAAAACTTGAGGCAAAGAATTGAACCAATAGTTCCCAAAGATGAAACACAACTGACTGAGAAATACTGAAACATTGTTCAACATCTTGAACCCTCAGGGAAATGCAAATCAAAAGAAGTACATGTTTCATGTCACCCCAGTCATAATAGCTACGAGTCAAACAAATGAGGACAAATGCTGGCACGGATGTGGGGAAAGGGTGACACTTATTCCCGGCTGCTGGGAACACAAAATGGTGCAGCCAACTAGAGAAATCATTGAGAAGATTCCTCAGAAAGGGAAAAATACAAATCCCACGAGATCCAATCATATCACTCTTGACACTATACCCAGCAAATCTATATCCCAGTACAGAGATCCCTATTCAACCATGTTCATTGCTGCACCATTCATACAAGCCAGGACATGGAAACAATCTTGATGTGTATACACTTATGAGAAGACAGTGAAAATATGGAACATTTATATCAGATGGTGACGAAAAGAGAGACCCACAACTGACCAATATGCAGAGAGTAAAAAACTGCAGACTGCTTATACCAGAATAGTCCAAATGTATTAAAGTTTGCCCTCCAAAGGCTCAGGGATCATTATGCAAGACAGACCTGGATGGTTCTCAGAGTCTGAGGTGGTAGAGAACCACATAGAAGGTTTTCCGGACAGCTGGGCAACCACCCATCTTATCTCACAGAAGTGGGGGCGCATGCACAAGTCCCCACCTCGGCTTAACTGAGTCAAAATCCCAGCATAGAAGACGGGAAGTGAATAGGAAACCCCAAATCTAGCTGAGGAAGCATTGGAAAGCATTAGCTGCGGAGAGGGGAAGAATCAGTCTTCCTCAAGTAGTGACTCTGGGTATCTAAACCAGCCTTCAGAAGATGGACACATGGGGCACAAGTTTGACTGTGTAGGCCTTTATACTGTGGAAAAAAATGTATACTGGACTGTGTGAAATCGAGCACAGTGAGGTGATGGGGAGGTGCTCAGAGGGGGAAAAGGCCTAAATATGAACAAAATATATTGTAAGAATTTGAGAAATTCAGTTATGCAAAGCTTTTAATGATGATTTATAATTAATCACTTTTTCCTTTATAAAAAATAATTAAATGAATATGTAAAGGAAAGGTAATAATAGAAGACATGATGTTGGGAAGGGATTAGCATGGATGGCCTGGAGGACTGTAGGCTAATGAATGTGATCAAAAAGACGTTTGATCAAAAAAGTATGAACTTCTGGAATCAATAAACATTATACATGTCCATTGTGACTCATATGGCCTGCTGTTTCTTATACTGAATTTCTTTCTCATCTGTTCTTTTATGACTGAATAGTTTCTTCCCTACTTTTCAGTCTGTGTGGGATTTATTTTATTCTGGAATAAAAGGCCAAGAACTCAGACACATTCAGTTTAGGCCCTGATGGCCCTAACATAAGCAGTGCTTTAAAGAAAATTCAAGCATGAATGGGAATGGCAGAATCGAAGAAAGCAAATGTCAGTCACTTGACCTCCCACATCAGAAAATGGAGAAAAGTACAGGAAATGACAACTGGAAAATAAAATTACAGACAGGAAGTCAATAGACAACACCAATCGTCAGAACACTGGGTCTTTGCAAAACATCAATAACAACCCCCAGGCACAACGGCTCCTACTTGTAATCTCAGCACTCTGTAAAAGGGGAAGGAGGATCATCATGACCTCAAGGACAAAATGGTAAATACATACCCAGTGGGTCATTTTCTCCCTAGATGTGGACACATGGCAGCCCTTCCCAGGTCTGCATTTGCCATGGGGAAGTCATTACTCTACCATCTAACTGGACTAACAAGTGCACCGTGGCCTTCATCACACCCAGCATCCACCTTTCCCTTAGTAATCAGTATGCCCTTTGTAAGAACTGATCTAAGAGCTCTGCTCACCTGATGGCATTCTTATGGTACAGTGGGCATCATGTAATGTGGGCACAGGAGTGGGTGGACACTTGTGTTTATCCTTTACTGTCAGCCGAGTTAGTCATTGGAGAATAGCCTATCTCAGGGACCCACACATTCCTTAATGACCAAGTTCATCCAATTCCTGTACGACTCAAAAATCCACTGTGCCTCGTTTACATGTAACAATAAAAGGAAGATATTGCAACAGTGTTCAGGAGGTAAGAGCAAAGCTGACACAATTCCCTTCAGGAATGAGGTTTATGACGAGAAAGGGCTTTGGGAACAAGATCAGATGGTGTGAGAAGGTACATTGGATAGAAAATTTACAATATATGAGAGAGGCTGGACATGATGGCTACCGTAAGAAGATACGCCCTCCCATTAAAACCTGGAGAGGGGACTGGACAGATTGCTCAGTGGTTACCACAGACCATGAGTTTGATTCCTACCACTCACATCAATATGTAACTCCAGCTCCAAGGGAATCTCTTATCCTCTGACCAAGTGAACACCTACACTCATGACTGCACACACACAGACACACAGGTATGTATATATATGTATAAAAAAAAACCTTCAAAAAATCCACAACCTCAAGAAAACCTTCACTTAGAATAAGTCGCATTAGAGATAGAGAGAAGGAGAGAGAAAGAGCCAATGAAGGGGAAGGTGGTGGGTGACCAGAGGAGCCTCTTTAAGGAAAGACTACACATCAATCCTCAGAGGACGTTCACATAAAAATTCCAGCAATCCCAACAGCAAAATAAATACCAGGCACTTAGTTTCACAACACTGGACTTAGTACATCACAGCTTACAGGACGAAGAGCATGCAGCAGCCAAATATCATAGTTTAAGAGCTACCAAGTCACAGCACAGACTGCTTCTTAACTCTGTCCAGAGAGAGCAGCAGGGAGCTGCAGCACTCAAGGTTTATTTCAGTAGGAGAGAAAGCAAACGTGCAGTAAGGACACACTGTAGAGTGGAGGCGCACAGAGCCGAGGGGCAGCTGCAAGGATCTTCCTCTACTATGCAGACCTGTCAGTCCTGAGCCCCATTTCTCCCCTTGCTCTGAAACCAGAGTGTTCCCTTACCTGGAATGGTCGGAGGCTTAGTTTGAAGAACATTTTGTCCAAAATACTGTGTTAAATTGGATGTAAGAACACGGAGGGAGGTGTCAACTTCCATAGACAGATAAAGTTAGTAGGGGAAACCGGTAAGGTGTCTGCACTGGCTGCTGTTTTCCTCCGCACCGTCCTTCCTCTTTATCAAGTCAGCACATCCAGAGAGGGTGTAAAGAGACTCAGACCAGTATGTGAATGTGCAAACAAGCAAGGGTTTATTGCAGGGGATTCACACAAACACAAGACCTCAAAACACAACTCGGGAAATCTCGACGCACAGGAAGAAGCTCAGGTGGAAGTCCGAAGTCAGAGGGACCGGCTCAGTCTTCCTTGCTTGGTTTGCCACGTCTGGTCAAACAGGTCCAGAGAGAGACACTCCTGGAGCTCCTGCTGCAGCTGCCCGATGATCTCTGGTCGCTGGCTGGAAGCCACGAGAGACCGCCACACTCAGGAGAGTCCCTGGTAGGAAGCTCTGGAGTGCGGCGAGTCTCCTCTGGTTTTATAGTGTTCTGAATCCGGCAAAATGTCATTCTTAGATTAGCAGGCACCAGGTGTTTATCACTTTACTTGCGCCATAGCCTGGTTACCATTACATCATTACAACTCGGTGTGTTTATCTCATTAGCTCGTGCGTCACTTCAGGTTGTCATGGTTACTTATTTATCTTAACTCACACACGAGTTACTCCATGAGTTTATGTCTTATAATAACACACTTTCACTTCACACATTAAGTTCTTCGTATTTTCACACTCTTATACTATTCCTATATTCATATACATGCTCCTGACACTCTTCCCTAGACAGCTTGCCTATCTCCTCCCCAGTCCCAAGCCCTCTTAGTTTCCTTCCGCCAGAAGCAGCTGCACCAGGCGGCCCGGCAGGAATCTGGTACCCAGAAGCGCACAGGATGCAGGGCCAAAGCCTGAACAGACCAGCAGGAACCAGCACAGCCCGCTCCACGGCCGCTCTTCACTTCTGGGGTCAGCGGACTCCACACTCACCATGGCCTGACTTCCCACTTCACCTCCAAACAGCACCCTGCAGCGTTGTTCACAGCGGAGGACTGATGGTGCATCTGTTCTTCCCGGGCCACCGCGGAAGAGAACCCTCAACATGGCACGTGCTGGACCCCCCCCCCACCCCCTGCTCCACCTCCAGTTGAAAAGTAAAATGGAGTCCAAAGAGCTAAGCTGAGATACCATCTGTTCCTTGTGAAACTCTGTAAGTTCCCAGAATGCATTGTGTTGGCCAGTGTTGGCCAATTCTCGGAATGTTTGTGTAAATCCCCGCCTGCAGTTTTATGCTTTAAAAAAAGCAGGGCCCTGTAGGCCTGCACGCTTCTGTGTCCCGAAGCAGGGCGCCGCTTGTACAAGTGTTTTAATAAAAAACCTCTTGTCTTTGCATCTGGCGTTGGTCTTCTTGGCCCTGCCTTTGGGTTTGAGTCCTGGAGCAAGCGGCCATTGAGGGTTCGAGTCCCGAAGCCCTGGTGCCATTGGGTTCGAGTCCCACGGCAAGGCGTCGGGTTGTGTGACAGGGGTTCAAGTCCCACGGAACTCAACATTTCAGTCCTTGCTCCTGATTGAGCAGGATGGCTGGGAGCCCTGAATGCTTAGCGTCACCCATGATGACTGAGTAGCAGGAGGTAGCTGGAGAAGCACATCTCTTCTAGCCCTGGCTTCCGCTCCAGGCACAGACCCTGTGCAACTGCAGACTGGCTTCCAAGCTCTGCTCCTGGCCTGGCACGGCAGCTACTGCCGTATTGAACAACTCAATAGACACTTCATCGTCCTCTCTGGCAATAGGGTCGCTCAGCCAATTACACGTTAAGTGTCCAATGTCACTGTCTTACTACCTCAGATATAGAAAATCATCGAGCTCGCCATAGGTAAATTTAGTGTTGACCTTAGTGTCTGCTAGCCTAACTGGGAAAAGACAGGTCAGACAAATTTCAAATTGGTGAAATTTATTACCTGTAGTGAGTACATCCCAAGTTTGGGTATTGGGAATGCAGTAACTGATAGGGATGTCGATGACGGGTGGGGAAGGGGATCTGGTTTCGAAAATCAAAAACCCTAAGTCATCACAAGGGATTTGAAGTCAGGCAACTTTATGGGACCTGGTTAAACTGCACAGGTAACAGTTTCATGTATCGAGGCTAAACACGGAGTTGTTCTACCAGCCATGCTAGTTCCTGTTGAGCAGAGCAAGATTTGTAGTTACAGCATCTGGGTGGAGCCATTGTGGGTAGCTATTTCTCAGAATAGAGCCCTTAAGGGAGACAAAGGAGAGATTTACTAGGTCAAGCCAGACTAGGTTAAGAATGTAAAATTGAGGAGGGAATAAATTGGAGTCACTCACACCCACAGGCCCTGCCTCTGTTACAGTGCAGCTATGCTTACTGACTTTGCCCTGGCACAATATAATTGTGGATTTAAGCTTTATAAGCCCTGCTCTGCCTCTCCTCAGGATCAGCAGTTCTGTTGGGATTGAGCCTGCTCTCGCCTAAAGTCAGTTAGTGACTAAAGGACTCTTAATGTGACCATCACCATGTGGCTATCCTCCATGATTCCCAAAGGATACAGTAGTGGCCATACTCCGTACCTGGCTCCTCCATCTCATAGGCAAGTCTAGACTGAAACACGTGGTGTGGAACTCCTGCTACCCCAGAGAATTTCTCTGAGGACTTCTCTTGGCCTTCCACACCCTGAATTCTCTTTTTTTGGAAACTTCCCTTTGATTAATTAAGATTCTCCCTCTTAATTATCTTTGTATGCAATTTAGTGACAAAATTTATTTATAATTTTGCATTGCATAATGATAAACTGCCAGGTTTCAAATGACCTATTCAGTAGAGGAAAATCTCCTTGTGTCCTCTGAACTGATTTATCTGGGTTGTATTTGGAGCGGTGAGGATATCTTCAATAGACTGTGTGAGCTATTGCTGGGGAGGGCTTCCAATAGTGTTGTGTACCACAAGAGATCATTTTTTCTGGTGTCCAATGAATTAAATTATGTATGTATTCCAGAAGAGGCAATTGTGCAAATAGGGGCTTCTGAGAGAGGAGGCAAATGTAGAAAAAGGTGAAGGAAAATCAGCTTTTGAAATGAGTAATGAACTGACCATCCTCCTCCCATCCTGCCTCTCCATGTCAGCAGGGAGACACATCTATCTCGGGAAACACACGGTCTCTAGCCTAGACATCTGCTTCCTTATCAAAAGAAGACCGCTTCCTTATCAGCTTCCTTGAGGGTCTGATTCCTTACCACTTGGAAGATCACTGGTTCTGCTATCATAAAGTCAGCTGCAATGCCAGATGGCAGTTTATGTTTAAACTCTTCCTTTTTAGGAAATTGTCCCCCCTTCTTTTTTTTCATCCTTCCTCCTGAGAAATTACAAGCTTTCCTATGTTAGCTGGGGAATATGTAATTTAGATTGATTTTTGTGCTGGTTCTTGGATGGACTTTGTCCTCCTGCCCTTAGACTACTTTCTCCCACTGAATCTCAGGGCGAAACTGCATACTAACAGAAATGTGAAGGGACTCAAGACAATGAGATATCAACTCCGTATGTGAGTCTTCCTGACTGAGCCAATAAAGTTCCTTCTGACCCAGCCACAGGGTATGTTTGATGGGTTTATATGAAGTTGTTGCATGTCCAGGGGAGTTCCCCTTGACCCCTCAATGGTATTATGATGAAGGGAACAAGGGCCTCTTATCTTCGGCATCATTATGTTCAGGTGCTTATAAAATTCCTAAGCTAAAAGAGAGCAAATTTGAAATAAACAGGGAAGGCACAGAGTAATGCAGAGTTGGGGATTGCAGGAATGTCTGAGACAAAAGACCAAGTAAATTCAAAAAGAACAACAACACAACAGAGCAAAGAAAAACCGATATGCCTTCAAAAGACTAGAAAGCAGCAACAGTGAAAAGAAACCAATGAGAAATAAAATAGTTCTGAAGCAAGCAAGAATGGGAACCTGAGAGCAAACACGTTGAAAAGGTGTGAGCAAGCATCTAACCACATAGGATCTGGACACCAACTCAGAAAAAAGCAATGGACTGTCCACTAATGCAGGGAGGTCTGGACCCCAGGAAGAAATCACTGTAATGGTCTAGGAAAATGGGATCAAGACTTTCATTTGCACTTTGTCCAGACTTCAAAGCTTGACCTTTGCCCAGCCCCTCCTAGTGGCACACTCAGAAAGGAGTGACCTTGAACAGTCCAAAACAGTCCTGACCACACCCCAGGTGATGTTCTGATCTGGGAGGGATATGAGGAAATAGATATCCCTCTGGTCAGTTTTTGTTAGGAATGTTCACACGGGAAACTTTGTGTGAAATGCTTAATTCTTATTGGATGTTGCAAGTTGTAAGCAGTCCCCATGGCCAAGACCCTATTAAAGTCTCTCTCTAAGTATGATTGCGGTTCCTACAAGCAGCCCTGGCGTGTTGGAAATAAAATACCTTGCTATTCCATCCATGTGGTGTTCGCCTTTTATCTCATCCCATTACAATCACCAAATGCTACTCAGGGAGACAATACTTAACGGTGGAATACAATGTAGCCCTGACACCTATCAAAATGATTTCCCTCTGTGAAAATTAGATTCCTTTCCCTGCATTTTGGGGGTTCCCCATGTTGGTCTCCAGGAACTGTGGATGAAATAAACAGGTATCACCTGAAAGGTATCAAAGATATGGATTTTTCTGTAGCCAAATATGACTGACATAGCCTGGGAACACAGATAAGTTTTTCCAAATACCATGTGCTAACAGAGTAAGAGTTCTAGTAAGTTTTCGTAGTAACAGAGGAAAGAAAAACAACAAATTAAGATACTTGTCACAAACATGGGTGGGTGCAGGCAGTAGGCTGTTGATGGCAAAGGGCTGGAATTCTCAATAGTTCTCTAGATCTAAATGATGACATTTTTAGCCTTTTGACTGAAGGAACTCTTTCTTTGTTAAGGTAATGCATTCTGATAACCAGAAAGAGAGGTGGGCTAGGAGTAGCTATTTATGGGGCTACTCATGGCTTAACATAAGTTGTAAATAGACTCTAAACCTGCAACATTCCAAACTCCACACAGTCATTGAAGTGCTAATCAGGTCACCCCAGGTTAAATCCTTTCACTAAAGGTAGGGAGCTACCTACCAAAGTAAGGAACCACAGAGAAATCCTGTCCTTGTACCTGTTGGAACAACTTAGATCTTAATAAATTGCTTGAGATTGCAGAACTAGATTTATCTTGGTGGTCTTCAGAATAATACATAATGAGAATGCTACAGATTGTGTTGTCCATCATCACAAAGATGAGTAAGCAGGGAAGGAACTGGGTTATAAATGGTTTGGCCAGGTTGTTGGAAGCTGAAAAAACATTGAAGAGCTGGTGATTCCTGTTTGCTTTTCTGTTGCTGTGATTTATAAACAACAAAACTGATGAAAATCAACTTGGGAGAGTAAAGGGCTTATTTAGTTGACAGGCTAGAGGACATTATCAGCCATATGAGGCCCATCCACAACTAAAGTTAGGAACACAGTGACATCAACTGAAGCAGAGAACAATGGAGGATCACTGCTGGCTGCATCGCTTCCCATCGCTTGCTCAGCTGTCTTTACACATAGCCCAGACCACTAGGTCTAAAGATGGTACTGTCCACAGTGGACTGCACTCTTCCACACGAATTAGCAATTAATAGCATGCCAGATCTGGAGAATTCTTCCCTTGAGGGTCCCTCTTCCCCTGTAACTCTAGGTGTGTGTCAAGAGACTGGAAACCAAACATAACAGGTGAGAAGATGTGTGTACATTGACATTTCCAATTTTGCAAACTTACATTTCTTACTGCTGTGATCAAAATCTTGACCAGAAGAAATGCAGTGGAGGAAGGGTTTCCTGCAGTACAGTTTGAGGGATGTAGCTGTTATCATGTGGAAGTCCAGCATAAGGAATACAAAGCACTAGCTATCATGTTCTGTGCACGATCTGGAGCAGAGAGAGGACAGGAACTGTGATCCGGCAGAAGCACCTCAAGGCTTACTCTATGAGTAGCACAAATCCTCAAGGTCATCTTCATTCAAGGTTTGCTTCACTTCAAGGTCAGCTCTCTTCCAAGGACCTAGTTGTCAAACACATGAGTTTAAGGAAACAGTTTTCATTTCAAACAACAACCTTCCAGATGTGGCCTCCATAGGTTCATGCCCATCCCATAATGTAAAATGCATGTGTGACACCTTATAAGGGTTTCAATTTGGTCATGATGCTTTATCACAGTAACGGAGAGGAATTACTGCACCACTTCTACAAACTACGAAACCAATTAGTCAATAATAAGATTTTTATGAATCAAATTTTTCCATTTAGTTATTACTGAAAAAAATTAAATCCTACATAAGTCAAATACTTTTTTCACATATTGAACTATTAAGAATATCTGTTTCTTTAGAAACATGGTGTGACATGTTATTTTAAATTCTCATATGTTAATACTCTGTGCCAATCTAAAAAAACAAACAAAACACCAAAATCAAGAAGAATGGCACTAAACATAAGATTTCTATCCAGTCTCTTAATAATGCATGCTAAAATGTAGAATTCCTAAAGTTCTGAACACTTCCAAAAGAACACTACACACCATGATCAGTCCGTAATTTTCTTAGCAAATAAGAACTGGGCATTATCAGTGAAATTCCTAAAACTAGAAGGAGCTTATAGAAATAAATATTTTGAGCCTATCCTGAAACAAACTATAAGTGACTCATGTCAGAAGCTTTACTCACTTGTCAACGATTGTGGTCTTCATAATTAACAGCATATTTCATAGTGAAGGCATGACCATTTGCTATGGTCTGAATGTGAAATTTCCTGCATATGCTCATGTGACTGAACACTTGGTTCCAAGCTGGAGAGTTTGTGAAATCTTTAAGGGCCTAAGCTTGACTTGTGGAAGTGGGTGGAATCTTCTCTCTGCCTCTTCTCTACAGCAGCTATGTGTTGAGGTGTAAGTCCTCATACCAGGAGAGACATGAAGCTCCATGCATCCTCTTATCTTCTACCATGAAATCATAGGCTAATATAAGCTATCTTTCTCTGTGTTTCTCCTTTGTATGGATTTGATAGTAAAGATGAAGAAAACAGCTATTTTGATGTCTTTCACACTGCAAAGAAAACAGCATGGTTAAGGATCATATTTCCAGTATAAATACACAAAGAAATAATAGCAATAAAAATTGGAGAAAGTAAGTTTTCCCCTGTGAGATTATATGCATTTCAAATTCAAGAGATTTTGCTAAACCCAGTACAGGACTCAAGAAATGTAGTCATGAAAAACATCTGCATGCTCATATTCACCGAGTTACATTTCAAAATACCCAAATTATAGGTGCTCATCAACACCTCATCAAGGCATGCTGTTGCAGTCCTTTAGTCCCAGCATTCAGGAGACAGAGGCAAGGGGACCTCTGTGATTTCAAGGCTAGCCCATTCTACATGGTGAGTTCCAGGCCAGGCAGAGCAACATCACAAAAAAAAAAAAAAAAAAAAAAAAAAGAAAAAAGAAAAAGAGAGAAAAAACAAGATGAAAAGAAGGAAAGAAAGAAAAGGAAACTCTGGGGCCAGAGAGAGGGCTCAGTGGTGAGGAATGCTTGCTGTCCCTCCAGAGCTCCCAGATTTGAGTCCCAGCACCCATATTCCTTTTGACAACTAAAGTTGCAGGGGACCCAGCACCCTCCTCTGGCTTCTGTGGGTATTACATGCACATGGTACACTTAAACTGCATGTGTACGCAAAACAATCATGCACATAAAATAAAAGTGATGAATATATTTTTTAATTATTGTAGATAAATACCCACCAGCGTCTCTCTATGGTCCTCTCAGTCTTGCACGTTGGTCTTCAAATCCAGCACCATGAGACCAACACTCAGAACACTGTGGAGTCGGACTACATCACGAGACTTAGCCTGGCCCCTTGCAGCACTGCTCCACCCTACACTGTGTGCCGACCCTGGGAAACACGTCCTCGGGCAGCTATTTTGAGTAACAGAGTGTCTTTAAAGCTTAAGAATTTTTCCCTTTAAAACTAACTAGTATTTAAGGAAATGGAAGTATTGATGGATACATTCTTGACCTCAGTACTTTTTCCCATTGTCCCAGGACAGTGCAGGAAGATTCTTGTTAGTTCTTCTGGTCTTTTTAGGATTCACAGTATTTTCTTAGTACCAAAGGTCATCATCTCTTAAGCCAAGTTCATGCAGGTTCTTAGGATACAGACAGAATAAGGCCACTTACTTGGCCAAAATACCACAGAATCTGTGCCTCTCTGACCTCCTGATAGTGTCTTCCTTTTTGGAACCTCATTATCTGTGCCTCCTACTCCATGTTCTCTCATCATTATCTTCTTGTAAGTTCCCACTAAACAGCACATTAAGCCCTGCTCCAGCATTCAATGACATTTGTCACCCAGTGAATCAAATGTCCCACATTATACTCACAAAACACTTCAAATAGTATGAGAACCATATAGTCAGGTTTATTTCCAGAAACGGCCCCACTTCTGAGTCCTAACACATGTTTATTTTACTATGATAAAAAGACCATCATAGGGAAACACAGTTTCTTTTAGCTCACAATTCCACAAAGATGACAGTCCATCACTGTGTGAAAGTCAAGATGTGAAGTGCTTGAAACAAATTACATCTACAGTCAACAAGAGAAAGAGAGTAAAGGAAGGGAGACCCGGCTCAGTGGTTAAGAGAACTGGATGCTCTTGCAGAGTACTTGGTTTCAATTCTCAGCACCCACATGAAGGCTAACAACCACCTGTAACTCCATATCCAGGGGATCTGATGCTCTCTTCTGAACTCTGGGGACACTGCACAACTCAAGTGCACCTACCTACATGAGACAATACACTCATACACTTAAAATATAAAATCATAATGATAATACAAAATAAAATATAATTTTTTTAAAAAAAGAAAGAGAATAAATGCATGGGTGCTTACCTGTGATTCACTTGCTTTCTTTCCTCTTAGTCTAGGAACCCAAGCCCAGGGAATGTTCCCATCCTCAACAGGATAGATGTATCCACATCAGTTCATATAATCAATATGATCTGCCACAGACATGAACACAGGAGAAGTTAATGTAGTCAGTGCCTCTTCTCACATGATTCTACATTGTGTCAAGTTGAGAGTTAATTCTATTCATCACAGCTCTCAAACACAAACAGACCACTTAAACAAAAATATGCTTTTGAGCACCTGCTCTGTGTCAAAAACAGGGCAAGCATACAGAAAACAAAGGTGTCCAAATTTGTGTCTTCATGCTGACTTCAATGTAGTTGAGAAGATGTAGACTTGGAAAGAGAAAATACTGCATTCTAAATACATGATGGAGACAGAACGTGGGAACTATGTGGTGGAGGAAAGAGGTTTATTGCAAAAGTCATAGTCCTAATGACTCTCTAAAATGATTAGTGTGTAATTAAAAGAACAAAGTGTATTTCTCAAGAGACATACTATTAAGTACAGTAAATCTTTCTAAAATTCAAATCGTTTTTCTTTCTTGTCCTCCTTTAGATTGTTGCCAGTTCTTTGACAGATGGGAAATCGAAAAAGGAAGTGGCGAGTTTTCCTGTATGCTATGTACTCAGCTGTCTGCTGGGCAATCTGGTTCTGTGGGCAAGGAGTCCCAGAAAATAGTCTTTACTCTGAATGTCTTTTTCTGAGTCGAGAATTGCAACTCTCAGTGCACACTGAGTGCAGAATGTGGGAAAATGAGGGAAAGTTCAGTGACTTCTGAGACTTTAAGATTATATTTGCATGTGGAGTGATGAAGTTCATTTGAATAAAGACAGGAAGATAATTGATTGGAAGTTGTGTTTGTGAATGGAAGTTTGTCATGTGAATGACATGACATGGATATTTACAAAAAATATGGTTGAACAGGGCATTCATATCCAATTATCAAAAATGTGGTAAGATCATACTTTAACATGGAAAGGGATATGTTACATTTCCTTATGTTCTCATTTCCTGTGCAAAAGCAGAAACAAGAAGCTGGTTATTCATCTTTTGCAAAGTCAATCATGCTTAAGTGTCGCGCCTGCACGACCTTGGGTCCAAGTCTCTTCGAGGGATGTCGGGATTGAAAAAGACACAGCACTCAGATCTTGTGGTGGCACGAACAAGCACACTTTAGCATCCCCCACCAGTATATATATCCTCCCTCACTCGAGCCTCATGTCACAGAGGATTTGGTAGGGGGCAAAAGTTCAGGCCCCTAGGGAACATCTGAGTATGTGGCCACACCTGGTTCAGACCACACCTGGTTCAGGTCAATTGCGGTTAGGCCTCTGAAGGTCAAGTTGTCTCAAGGAAGGAGGAACTGGTAAACCGGGCCCCAGGTGCGGGTGGAGTCACAGGTAGTAGCACTAGATAACCACAAATTCCTGATGGCTAGGTCTGTAGAAACAGGCAATTCTCATAAACAGCTTCAGGGAAAATACCGAGCTCTAGATCACGGGATTATCTGCAATCGCAAGGCTGATTGCAAAGCAGTAAACTAACTCAGGGGGTTGCGTTGGGAGGCCTGCTTTCCCCACACTTACGTACTGCTTATTGCTGTAATTCCTATGGTTCCATGTATCATATCCTCAGTTAAAGACCATTATTGACCATGTTGCAGATGTGGGCAAAACTGTCCTATTGATTTCATGTTTAAGACATACAGGAAAATTTTAATGTTTAGAATGTCATACTTGGTATCCACTTTTTTTTTCTAACCTAGACTCAGTTGGTCTCCACACGGTCGTTAAATTCGTTGTTTTCAGAAAAGATGCAGCTAAAGGAGACACATCAGTGGGTTGTAAGGCATTTCTCAGGTGATAACAGAAGCCTTCAATTAAGAAAAGCTCCTGATTTTTTTTCATCTCTTCTTCATGATGCATCTCTTACACTGAAGCAGTGGACTAAAGGAAAAACTGAACTAAAATATCATGCTTCTACTCTGTCAGTTCTGAGACAACTTGGCTCAAGTCCCTCACAATAAACAGTGCAACTTGGCATGAAATTAGAGGCTTCAGAGCACTCTCATGACTCTATGCCTGTATCTTCTCTGTTCCCTAAATATCTGCTTGGAAACTGTGGAAATCAATACAAAGTGTGATTGCAGATCAGTCCCATGCACAGTGTTCACTACAGTACTTAGCTCTATTTATATACATAAAGAGCCATGGCATTTCAGAAACTTCTTGTGAAACTGTTTAATAATTTTCTACAGGTACTAAAGGAGCAGGATGTTGGCACTCTGAATATAAAGCATGAATCTGGAACCATCTGGAATCTGGAACCTCCTTGCTAACAGCCCCTTGTTCTTGGTGACCATGTAAATACACATTGTAGATTTTCCTCCTCAACTATGGAACTATACATAACCTCTAGTATTTTTGGAGAAACTTACTACCTAGCATAGAACCTGTAGAACACTTTAAGAGGGGTACCTTCATGACGGTTCATATCATTCAAAGGAAGAGACATCTGCCAAGGGGAAAATCTCAATGCTTCTCTAGTCCTCAATTCTGGCTTTTGAATGTGTTGAAGAACAATCTTCTGGAAACTCTGGAAGACAGCACACACAGCATTGTGTATTTTGTATGTGCCCACAGTCATGGCTAGGTCAAAATGATTCAAAGGAAGCCATGCTAGAGAAGCAATGGGTGGACAATTTTTCACTGATAAAAAGATGAGCAATCAAGATTATCAGATTTAAATGACTGGAGGTAAGTGCCTGGAGGTAAGGATATTTGGAAGGGTTCATGGTTTGAATAAAATGTTGCAACCAGAAATCTCATCAATTTGATTAAAATAATAATTATAAAAAAGACCAGGCGTGGTTGTGCATGCCTTTAATCCCAGCACTCAGGAGGCAGAGCAGGAGCATTTCCCTGAGTTCAAGGTCAGCATGGTACAAGTCAGTGGTTTGAGGCTACCTGGGGTTACAGTAAGGAGAACCTGACTCAAAAAGGCCCCCCAACCCTGAAACTCAATCCCCCACCCCCAAAAAACAGTAGTCCCATGATATGTGCATGAAATTTGTTTCGTGATTGACACATTTCTAGTTTGAGTTTGTAACCCACAGCGGCCTTGTCACAAAATAGTTCCATGCATGAAACTATACATTTGTTAGCCATTCAGAATTAAAATAAATACCAAGTCTATAAACAATATTGGGAATGTTGTTGTGTTGCAAAAACACTTGTGAATATTTTCACAAATGTAGCGCACACACTGTTCCTGTCAGGTTTGAGAGACATTGAGCTCTTTTTGTACCTTCTGCAATGATCTGTCCTACCCTAGTAAGATGAAATGAAACATTAAAGAGATCATGGGTCAGAGATGTGTCCATGGAGGCAGTCTGATAGAGAGAGGGAATATGGCTACTGTCACTCAGGACAGGATCAGAGGAGTCAAAGGAAAGGTTGAAGGTTGAAGAATCCCAGAGGGATTGTGAGGAAGAGACTTGGTATAACTAATAGTTTCAGACTGGAAGCGTCTTAAGCAACAGTTGAATTGCAGGAGAGATTTTCATTCCCTTGTTAGAATATTTCACATCTTATGAGCATTTATGGACATAATAAGACTCTGAGACCCAGGACACTTTTCTGTCTTCTCCCTACTTGCCTCTCTCTATCACAGACAAAGAAAATGTGAATGTCCCCTCCCAATCTGTGCACTTACCCTGAGTTGATCCATCTAGAGTTTCATAAGCAGGTCTCCTTCTCTCAGCATCTTTGGGCCCAAATAGACATGGATTAATCTCATTTCTTTCTACCCTTCTTCAGCTATTGAAACTTAAAGTGAGGACTTCCTCACTAGACCTCAGCTGCCCACAGTGTCCCTGTGAGCACTGTGACTGAGCTGCGTTCTCTCCTACATGTATAATTAAGGACCTTGTCCTTTGGTTATTTTTCAAGGTCCAACACAAGAACAGCTGGATGGCACATCATATAGGATGACATTCTTTGGGGTTTCATTATAGCTTTGGCTCTATATTTCATTCCCATGAACTTGTTCCTTCATATTGCAATGGACAGGTTTAGTCTGCGTCATTGAATTGTTTTGAATAGATTATCTTGAATCTCAAAACAGACTTCAGAATTCTGAACAGCATTTGAATTATGAAAGATTCTGGAGCCAATGAGAGTTGTAATACATGCATTTTGTGCATAGGATGGACAGGAAACTGTGGAGGACATATATGAATTGTTGTGGGTTTGAATGAAAATGCTTCCTTAAGCTCATATGCTTGAAAACATGGTCCTCAGATGAGAGCAGACCATCAAGCCAAGCCAACAAACCTTGAAGTGAAGACTATCTTGAAGATAAGTGTTACTGAGAGCAATTCTTCAGCTATCTATGCAGGTTACAATTCCTGTCCTCTCTCTGCACCCCACCATGGCCAGAATGTGACCAGGGTCTGCTTCACATTCCTTACACTTGGACTTTCACATGATATTAGGTACATCCCTCAAACTGTAAGTTGTAAACCCTTCTTCCCCTGCCTTCCTTCTGGTTAGGTGTTTGGTCACAGCAATGAGAAATGGAACTAACCCAAATCCTTTGCAAATTTGGGACGTCAATCCACAAACCTCCTCCTACCTGTCCTATTTTGCTTCCGCTCTCCCTTGACACAGTCCTAGAGTTAAGTGGGAAGAGGCAAACTCAGCTGAAGATTTTCCCAGATCGGATTTTCCTGCGGCCATTCTGCAAGGTGTGTTCTTTATTATTAATTCGTGTGGAAGGATCCAGCCCACTGTGGGCAGTGCCATATTTACAGATAGGAGCCTGGGATATATATAAAGAATGCTGAGCAAGCGATGGGAAGCAGTCCAGCAAGCAGCAATCATTCATTGTATTCTGTTTCAGTTTATGCTTCTAGGTTCCTATCATTAGTTGTGGATTGGCCTCATTTGACAAGTAGTGGTCCATAGCCTGTCAACTGAATAAACGTTTATTCTGACCTGTAGATTTTCATCAGTTTTTATTTTTTTTTAATCACAACTGAAAAGCAAATTAGGAAGTCACCTATTCTTCATTCGTGGTCTTCTCCATGTCCCAACAAGCTAGTCAAACAATTCAGCACTTGCCAGTACATGTGTACAGGTCAGCCTTGGTGAATAGATGTCCATTTTATTGAACCTGTGTCTAAGATCAATTCCTGCCACCTTGGTCTTTTTCTTCATGGGCCATTTAGGCAATGAGGTACATCAGTACACAACAGTATGTGACAATACAGTGGCCATTGGACCTGCCAATGAAAATATAGGATCATGAGTACTTGCCAAATTTCTGCCCACTGTGAAATTTTCCCTTCAGGGTCTTGCCAGAAAACAGGTGGAAAGCTGCAGTTGTTCAGTTGCAGGGGGTTCTTGAGTAGAAAACAGACTTACCATCTGGCAACAAATTCGAGGATTCTCTTCCTCACTCAAACCACTGATATTGAGTTCACATTGGATCGTCAATGAGTCTAGAATATGAATGAGTGCACAATTCAA
Source organism: Eospalax fontanierii (assembly GCA_035773235.1). Lineage (NCBI taxonomy): Eukaryota > Metazoa > Chordata > Mammalia > Rodentia > Spalacidae > Eospalax > Eospalax fontanierii. The sequence continues at coordinate 3,659,159 of CM069554.1, read as the reverse complement.
TTACTTCACAAAATAGGAAGGATACTTTTCTCATGATGTTAAATCACTTCCCTCTCAGACATCTGGTCTTCTAAATACAGCAGAGTTAAGATCTAGTTCCTTCCTTACTCCCTCATCTTTGGGATGATGGGGAGCACAATCTGTAGTATTCTGGTGATGTATTCCAAAGTCCATCATGGTACAGTTTTCTTCTGGAATTTCCAGCTGTGTTTAGAAGTATTTCCAAAAGGGACAAGAACAGGGTTTCTCTGTGCTTTCTTACTCTGGTAACTCTGTGCCTTTGGTCCAGTGATTTCATGTGGGGCTTCTCCTTCCCATTACTCAGCACGCCCCATCCCTTTCTCTTCAGAACTTTCACTGCTGCAGTTTGTTTGCGTTCCCAGGTTACGGCTTGTTTGACCTCAGGCACAAAGTGCTTTCTGTTCAGTCTCCCTTATTTTCCTTCCTTCTGAGTCTTTGTTTGCAGGGTAACTTCCATCTTGTACGGTATGGTTTATTTCAGAACTGTTAGAATAGTAGACTCAGAATTTCTTAATACCAGAGAAGCTATTCTAGGAATATTGTAAAAATTGCTGTATTGAAATGTATGATAACAAAAGCATGTGAGCATTTTATTAAAATTATTGTCTTTTTCTGTGTGTGCATGTCTGTGTATGGGTTCCTGCAAATGAATGTATGTGCTCAGAAGATGTCAGGTCTCCCAGGGGCTGGAGATACAGGTGGTTGTAGCTCCCTGATGTTGCTGATAGTAACCAAAGTCTGAATCTCTATATATGCAAAACTTTGAGCTTACATGGAAAACATTTAAGCTCCCCCACTAAAAAACCTGTTATGGGTCGAAATTAGATTTCCAGCATCACTTGGATGAAGATAGTGAGATACTTTATTCAGCTTACCACGGTTCCTGACTCAGAGAAGGATCCAGATTCATGCTTGGAAAGAAGATTTTATAGGGTTTCTAAAGCAGTGACTGGTTACAATTTGAAACATCCACTAAGAATCAAGCATTGCACAAGATTAAATTTCCCACAGGTGCTGATTCCTAACAGCAACAGACCAGGAGGTTAGCCATTTGCACATGTCCTTCCCAGATTAGAACATTGGGTGGGGAGTTTGAGGTTGGGTCAGTTCTTGGAACTGGGGAGGTGACTCCTTTCTGGCATGCTGCTAGGAGGGGGAGGGCAAAGGTCAAGCACAAATGAACTTAAAGTCTGCACAGACAGCAAAATGAAAGTCTTTATCCGATTTTACTAGGCCATTGCAAAACGTACAATTCATTCTGGCTTGGAAAGACAAGGACATTTTCAACTATAGCAAACGTCCTGGCAATTTGAAAAGGTATTGTAAGAATCTGAAATGGGTGCTCTCCCAAAAAGAGCAGCAGGCCACCCGGGAAGACATTGAAACAAAATCCAGAATCCAGAGAGTTTTCCATTTTCTCCTTCTGACACCTGAAGAGCAATGGAGAAGATTATTTACACTGAGGAAGCAAAGGTCCTGGTAGATCAGGGCTACTTTACCTCTAGAAATCCCATCGTGTTTATAGCTCTCTTGTTCAGAGTGAAAATGAAAGTCAAATGCTATTATTTTCTCCACTGCACATAACCGCCTTTTAGGCAAATTGTTCTGTAGGTTGGGACCAGCAGGGAAAGGACCACCAGACTTTTCTGTTTCAATCACCTGAATTTATTAATTTGCAGCTGACTATAGTCTCTCTGTCCGGTCTGAAGGCTGCAGCAGCTGGGGAAGGGAGAGGTTGCATATACAAAGACAAAAAATAGAGTTGATTTACTTACTTCTGTTGAATTTCCAGGTGTTCAGAGTTAAGGGCTTCGCTCCCTCCCTTGGCCCTTGACATTAAGCAGGTCCTACAGAAGCAGAACCAGTTTATGGGTAGCCATTACACAACCATTACATACTTAGGGGACAAAGGGTGAGGGGCCTTCAGTGACTGAAATTTCCTTACACTGTTCCTAAGAGGAAAAACAGGATATTACCTAATTTAGCCTAAGGGCTGGCGTCTATGGTAAGCAGTTACAATAGATGGTTGAATGTCTTCCTGGTCCACAGAAAACTAAGGACCAGCTAGTTCCAAGAGACAAACCCCTGAGGTGGAGGGACAGGAATGTAGCAGAAAAGAAAACAGCTGACATCTATACAGACAGTCTCTATGCATTTGGAGTGGTGCACGACTATGGCATGCTGTAGAGACAGAGGGTTTCTCACTTTCTCCCACCAACCTATTTGAAATAGTCTCAGAATTGCTGGATGCTCAGCATTTGACTAAACAATTAGCCATCATTAAGATCCCAGGAGATTCTAAAATACATGTCCTGAGAGAAACTGACCTGTTCATTATTTGAGTTCTATCGCTGACCTCTTGGTTCAGGCTCAACAGATGAGGGGACAGCAAGAAAAGGACAACAGGCAACGAAAGGGTTGTAATCTCAGCTCCCAGAGTCATCTTTGGTTTTGTCCAAATGAGAATTCAATTATAGCCCCAAGTGCACAATTGTCTCTTCTGGAACACAAACATAATTTAATTCATTGGGCAACTGAAAAAAAGTATCTGTTTGGGGAGACAATATTTTTGAAAACCTTCCCCAGCAATAGCCCACAAGGTATATTCAAGAAGACCTACCTTGCCCCAAACACAACCGTTCTAAGCTACTACATGGATGCAAGGACATTTCCCTCTACCGCATGGGCCGTTTAAAGCTGGCAGTTAGACTCTATCCGTATGCCTGCAACACAAGGATATACGTATATTGGGTACTATTTTGCATGGAAAGGGCCTTCATTAAGAGGATAACTGAATCTAAGGGAAGTTTTCTACAGAAAAGAGGACTGTGGGGAGGAGACCCAGAGGAGACATCAGAGAAATTTCCCAAACAAAAGAAGCATGTCTGAATTTTTTTTAAAATCCTTTGAGTCAGTACTAGGAAGTTCCACACCATGTGGTTTGCTGTGGTGCAGCCTATGTGATGAGGAAATGGAGCAGTCAAGTACTGAGTAGGACCCCTGCTGTACGCAGTGTGAGGCACACAGAAAGCCCCATAGCAAAGGTGCCAATAAGAGTCCTTTAATTAGTAATAAGCTTTTGGTGGAGAGTGGGCTTAAGCCCTAAAGGATTGTTGATCCTGGGGAGTTGGAGAACAGGGTTTATAAACTGAAAACCACAATGACATCATGCCATCGTCAAAGCCTGCAATCATAGTTGCACCATAACACAGGCAGGTCCCATAATTAAACTGTAACAGTGCCAGATCAATTAACAACGAAGTTTTCAGCTAACAAAGGTTGTAAGTTTTAGGTAAGAAAAATACGTTTCTCAGAAATGCAGAAACATGACTCCCTGGAGAGACAGATGTAGCTCAGTCTGGCAGAATGCCTTCTATTGTAGCCCTAGAAAGACCAGCAGGTTCAACTTGCATGGGACCTGCATGGCTATTCATAGCAGGGCTGAGGGGAGGGGTGACAAAGTGGAGTCAGTCTGGAAATTTGTAAGGGAGACGTTCTGAATGCACAGCACAGGACTTCTTTTTACTGTGTTTCAGGAAAAGAGCTGGAGTGGAACTGTGGGAACAGAGCTGCCTGGTTTTTTCGTCTGTGAGATGTGGACTCTTAGAAAGACCAGCTTGTTAAAGAGCAGTTCTGAGTTCTAACGGAATCCTGAATGTGCCAGAGTGAAAAATCCAGATCCTTGATATGGAGCAGACACTACACTCAACACTAATGTCACCTAGAGTGAGCTGGATGACTTTCAGCACGTGAGGGAAGAGGACAAAGACATTTGACACTGAATGTGTGATTGACTAAGCGACCCTTTACCCAGGAGGATAGACAGGAAGTGTCTAGTGAATATATCAGTACTGCTGCAGCTGCTGTGCCAGGCCAGGAACAGAGCTTGGAATTCAGTCTCCCGGCAGTTGGACAGGGTCTGTGCCTGAAGAGGAAGCCAGGGCTGGGAAGAGATAAGTGCTTCTCCATCATTTTAGCCCACAGCCACTTTGGCCTCATTGGAGACCCTAACCAATCAGGGCTCCTGATCGTGATGGCCAATCAGGAGCACCGAATGTAGGCTGAAGGCGGGCTCTATCCTACCCCATGTTGCTAGTTATACCTTGCGTGTTTGGCTCCATACCTGAAGGATATTCCACGTAGGTTGCTCCTTGATCAGCACTTCAAGGAGGTGTTGGAGAGCGCGGTGAACCCGAAACCCAGGACATGGTAAGCATGTTCCCGGCAGTGCCCAAACGGGAGGAGCAGCCGTGGAGCTCCGGGCGGGGGCTGTGCTGGGTCTTCCCTGGGCTTGGGGGTAGCAGGACTGGCGTCCTATGCTGTTCCGGCACCAAGGTGCCCGGCACAGCCGCCTGTGGCATTTCCTGATGCAGCTGCTTTTGCTCCATGCACTAAGCGGGAGGCTCCGCCTGCGCGGGCAGCTTCAGTGTCGGTGATGACCACAGCGCCTGATCGTGCTTTTGGTGTGGACAAGGATTTGGGGGAGTGAACATTGGCGTCTAAAAGTTGTTAGATTTGAAGGTGCACAGAAAGAAACATATCTAAATAAAACTTCTAAATCCAGCTCTTACAGCAGACTGAATGGAGTTTATTCAGCGGAGTGACAATCCTTCCACAAGAATGAAAGCTGTGAAAAATATGAAAGATTGTCCTATATTTTATATGGTTGGAAATAAGAGAGCATACATAGCTCTGGAGTCTGAGTTAAGATGTCCTTGTGTTCTCTTTCTTGAAGATGCTTAAGCAAAACAAATGTGTGGCTGGTTGATAACCGCAAAGCAGGGACCACAAAGAAACATCATGGCAGGAGGCATAGGTTGATTGGCTTTCCTGAGGGTGTGGCTTTCCTTCAAGTCAAGTTGGACCATTGGGATGGAAATGGAGAGCTTTTGCAGCTGGCTGCGAAACAGGCTACCTGTCTAGGAAAGAGGACATACGAGGTGGTGGGAAACAACAGCCATTCTGGTCACGTTCCCTGGGAAGCTCCTCCCTGAGGAAGCCGTGCAGACACCTTTTCTATTTCCCCTAGTAACTTTGCTTGTCTGTGCAACTGACAACTCTCCATGTTCTTGTACCTAATTAAACACTGAATTTTGGGTAAAATTTTGATTGTTTCAAGAAAGGGGAGCAAGGGGAGGAGAATTTGGACCAGAACTAAGTCTGCGTGGTACAGGAAGCCAGTTAGCACTGTCCTCGGCTCTGCTGTGCACCGTCCACTCTGTAGTGTGTCCTTACTTTCCACGTTTGCTTTTTCCCCTGAAATAAACCTTGAGTGCTACAGCTCCATATTTCTCTCTGTTATGAACTTGACTCCTGCATGCTCCTTGTCCTGTAAGCTATGATGCACTAAATCGGGTGTTATGAAAGTTAAGTATCTGGAAGCCTCTGTTCTTGGGATTGCTTGGGAGTTTTCTGTGAATGTCCTGTGAGGATTACTGGGTCGTCTTTCCCTATAGAGACTCCTCTGGCCTCTCACCAACATCCCTTTCATTGGACTTTGACTCTCTCTCTCTCTCTCTCTCTCTCTCTCTCTCTCTCTCTCTCTCTCTCTCTCTGTCTCTCTCTTTCCCCCACCCCATCTCACTTATTCTTACTGCAAATGAAGCTCCTCTCCAGGTTGTGTGTTTTTAAAATACGATTTATTGTATTTTTTATTATAGGTGTTTGTGCGTGTGCATGTATTTGTCTGAATGCAGATATGAGTGAATGTGTCCACATTTTTTTGGAGGACAGAGGTCGATTTTAATTGATTCTATTTTCCATTCTTCCTTATTTTTTACTTTAGAATTTTATTTTTCTTCTATTAGATATGTGTGTCTGTGATGTGTGTGGAGGGGCTCGCTTTTGCCATGATGCTTCTGTGGAGGTCTGAGGACAACTTTGTCAAGTCAATCCTCCTTTTCCATTTTCTGTGGGTTTCGTGATTTAAACTACTTCTCAGGCTTGCCAGGAAAGTGCTTTTGGCCACTGAACAACTCGATGTCAGCTCCACCTTCTTTATCAAGACAGGCTGTCTCACTGAAAAAGAATTGACCAATTCCTTTACACCAGATATCCGGCCTGCCTTAGGAATCCTATATATCTACTTCCTCTCCAAGGGATAAGAGTCACGTGCACTGTGACCAGCTTTTGACTTAGTCCTGGGAATCCAGTTTCTTATTCTTATTCTTATGTGACAAATACTTTACAGGCAAGCCATTTCCTCAGCCCTCAAATTGAAAGTAAACCACCTGTGAGCTTTGTAATTTGTCTTGAAATTGCTTTTATTAGAGGAAGAGATGTTCTTTATTGTCCTCCTAACAGAAAAGTGAAGGTACCTGACTGAAGTGTCTCCATGGAAACAGGCTTTTCCTTATGTGTTGTGGCTTTAGTGTCCAACATCTGAGCCAGCTGTTGTTGGTTATGTTTGTCCATGTGTGTTTTGAAGGGAGGTAAGTGTGCAGCAAGATGGGGGTTCACTGAAATTATTCTGGAAGTGTGAATGTTGATTCCATTAAGAACATTATTTATTTTCAATTTACGTGTATGAATGATTTCTCTACATGTATGTAAGTGTACCATGTGTGTGTAATGTTACTGGAAACCAGAAAAAGACATAGGATTCCCTGGAACTAGAGTTCTAGATTGATGTTAACACCCAAGTCTATGTTGGAACTGAACATGAAACAGCACCCTGTGTTCTTAACTGTAGACCCATCTCTCCAGCTCTAGAGTCCATTTTCATGGAATGGCTGGTAGACATCACCAGTCCTGTTTGGATGTAAGAGCAGTCAAGTCTGCAGTCCTCTATGAGGGTTAAGTTGTGCTGTGTGAAGAGTTCATAGACTCTTGGACAGGGTCTTAAGATTGTGTTTGAGGCTGGATTAGGAGTAACTGGATATTGAGTGGTTATAAGTGACACAATAATGACATTTTACCATGGCAAGCAAGGGTTGTGACCATAGGAATGAGAAAGAAAAGAAACCCAGACCCAGAATAGAGTCCAGAGATATGTCAGCGAGTAGGCAGCCTTTGCAACTGGAGTAAGGATGTGGGGTGTAACTTTTAGGAAACTTTAATCTTGGTCCAGGAAGAGTTACAGAGGTCTCTATGGAGTAACAGGGTCAGGATGAATCTCCTAAGTCTGTTATATTCTGTCGGGCATGGAGTGAATAAAAGAAACACCATGTGAAATTTGAATTTATGTGATAGATCCTGGAAAGGTGAGAAGTTCTTGAACATTCATTAAGGTCTACAGATTTTTGAGGATGAATTTCAACTGCTTCTCCTCAGTCTTTAAAAGGAGACCTCCAAGAGGTTTCCAGGAGTAGTGCCATGAACTTTTTGCAGAGTCCAGCTGAAGTCCTGGTCTAACATGTTAGGGTAGTTGTCAAAGAGAAGAGCAGGTTCATTCATCAGTCCAACACTGACTCATTAGTGAAAGGATTTACTCATCAGTCAAAGACTGACAGATAAGGAGAGTCAGAACACCAGAACATTAAAAAAGCTGAAGAAACAGCTTTATTGAAGGAAGCAAACAGCTTCCTTTTGGAAAGGGAGGACTGCTGGAACAGGGAGTCCAGTGATCACAGTCAGTGCATCTTCCTGTCCTTTTCTCAGTGTTGGTCTGCTTGGATGTCCACCCCCAGTAGGCTCTTCTTTCCTGTCACTCTCCCCCACAGATTCTCCTGGGAACAAGCGGTTGCCATCTTACGGAACCTGCTCTGACTTGCTCTCTCTGCCTGTTGTCCCTTCTTTCTTTAATTGAAATGGGCCTTGCAGCTTGACAGCAACTAAAGATGTGAACTTAACAACGTGAGATCCAAAGAGCTTCAAGTGGTCTTTTGTCCTGTAGAAGGCTTTTAAGATTGATCTGATTCCTTGTGTTAATGTGAAGGAATGATCCCCCCAAAGCTGATGTTAGACTTGGACCTGTGCTCATCCTGGTAGTCATGATGGGCTTGACAGTCTGTACCAGTGACTGCCTTGATGATGAACCTGTAAGTACAGGGTTTCATTATAGTCAGAGAGCTAAACAGCAGGGTAGGAGAGTGCCTGCTTTAGGAGGCCCAGAAACTATGTCATCCCAATGGTCTAATCTAATGGATATTCCTCTCCTCCTCTTGAGGCCTGCTTTCTGATTGCTGAGCTGTGTAAACAGCTAACCATGCTTTAAAAATGGACTTTAAGAGTGTCCATTCTTAAAATATAAATCAAAATGCATCTTTCATCTCTTATCCTTTTAAGTTTCTTGTCAGGTGTTTGATCACAGCAAGGAGAAAAACACTTCCTGGAACTTTCAATATCTGTGTTAATGGTGGGTCTCTAATAAGCCTTTGAGTCCTTTCTATAGATGCCTCAGTTTTACTAATGTACATACATACTTGTATGCATATGCATATATTTATATTTGCGTGTGTGTGTGTGTGTGTGTGTGTGTGTGTGTTTACCAGTCTGTCCTTGAGGTCACAGTGATACTCCTTACTTTGTCTCCAGAGTGATGAGATTGCAAGTATGAGCAGCTGTGCCAGGGGTTTCTATTGATGATTTGCAGAACTACTATTGTTATCGTTGGTTCTGTATATTGACTTCCTGTCTGTAATTTTTTTTCTAGTTTCCATTTCCTGTGCCTTTCTCCATTTTCTAATGTGAGGGGTCAAATGACTGACATTTGCTCTCTTCGTTTGTGCCATTCCCCATCATGCTTGAATTTTCTTCCTAGCGTTTCTTATGTGAGGCCCATGAGAGCCTGGGCTGAGTGCCTTCAAGTACTTGGCCTCTTATTCTAGAATGAAATAAATCCCACAGGGATTGCAAAGTAGAGAAGAAACTATTCAAAAGAAAAGGAACAGAATAGAAGAGAGAGCAATTCACCAGTAGAAAGCAGCAGGCCACATGAGTCAGAAAGTACATATCTTCGTGATAGATAGATATACACAATATAAATATTTGTTTGTGTATATAGTGATTTTGTCATAATTATTATAATTTTTTTATTCCAGAATTTCACGAGTTTGCTTAGGTACTTTTTTATCACATTTAGAACCCCTCCTGCCTGCAGCTCCTCCATACCTCTCCCGATTTCATGTCCTCCATTGTTACCTGTTGTTTAGTCATTCATTTACTTTGTGGGGATTTTTTTTTTTTACGAAAGTAAGTGATCTTAATTTTGATGACACATCATCTATAAGAAGCTTTTTCAGACTCAGATTTCACAGATTCCATACAATATATTTCATCATGTGCGGGTCCCTCCTCTGTGTGCACCTTCCCTTCCCGTCCTTGCCGCATTTCACAGAATCCACATTATTTTACATATGTTCCACATTATTTCAAGTCCTTTGGAGTCAAACTTGTGTTTCCTCGTGTCCATTCATTGAAGGCTGATTTGTCTAGCACAGTCACTACTTTCCAGAGGCTGAATCTTCCCCTCCCAGCACTTAATTGTTGCAACTCTGGAGAGTGTCCAAATATGGTTAAACTGTATTCTATGACATCCTTAAATATTCCATTAAAATTTACATTTAAAAAAAGGACACTGGAAAGATAGCTCAGTAGTTTAGAGCACTGCCTTTCCTTTTGGAGGACCCACTTTCACATTCCATCACATACATGGAATTTAGCAACAATGCCTAACTATACTTTCAGGGGATCCTACACACTGTTCTCACCTTAATGGGCACTGGAAGACACAGAGAACTTGCATACATACATGAGGAATGCTCATACACATAAAATAATAAATAAAATATTAAAAAACAAACAAGGAGTTCGTTCCTGGCACTGGACTTTTTCTTTCTAGCCTATCATGTCTAGTAGAGGTGATATCTACCTGTTGATGGATAATTCCTTTAATCTCTTTAATATGTATATGTATATATATATTTAGAGAGAAAGAGAGAGAGAGAGCTTAAAAATAATCTATAGTGGAAGGCTTCAATATGACACTTAAAAAAAATTTTTTTTTTGAGACAGGGTCTACTTGTAGCCCCAGCTGGCCTGCAGTCATTATGTAGACTAGGCTTGCCACAGTCTCACAGAGATCCACCTGTCCCTGCTCCTCCCCCACATTCCAGGTGCTGTGATTAAAGGTCTGCACAACATGCCTGGCTCTGTGACTTTCTCTGAAGGACTCAGTGTTAGTTATCCCTCTCCTGCCTCCTCCTCTGTGCTGCCCTCCCATCCCATCCCTTTAACCCTCCTACTCCATGATTCTTCTTTCCCATGGCCATGTACTAGTTTCCTGGGATCCATGGATTCTCCACTTGAAACATGTGTATCTAATGATGCAAAGCAGGTGTCCACTTACAAGAGAGAACATGGGACCTTTGTCTTTCTTCTTTTCAGTAACCTGACTCAGGATGATTGTTTCCAGGTTCATCCATTTCACTGTGAATTTCAAAATTTCTTTGTTTTTAAGAACTAAATAGGTGTCAATGTTCCATACTTTCAATGTCTTTTCATCAGTTGATAGGAATCTGGATTGTTTCACTTTTCTGGTTACTGTGACTGGAGCAGCAGTGAACATGTTTGAACAAGTATCTGTGTAGTGGGATCTGGAGTGCTTTGGGTTGAGTTCCAAGAGTGGTGTGCCTGGATCATGTGCGAGATGTATTCTGAGGTTTTGAGGATTCTCCAGTGATTTCATAGTGGGGACAGCAGTCTGCAGTCACCCCATCAGTAAGTGTTGCCCTTTCCCTACATCCTTGCCAGAGATTGCCATCTTTAGTTTTTATATCTTAGCCATTCTAACTGGAGTAAGATGCAATGTCAAGGTTGTTTCAATGAGAATTTCCCTGATGGTCAAAGATTTTGAAGAAATTCTCAGTATTTCTCCGCCATTTGTGTTTCATCTTTGGGAACTATCTGTTCAATTCTTTGTACCAATTTTTAATCACTTTGTTGTTTTTTTCTATATGTTTAGTTTTTATGTTCTTCACATATTGTAGATATGAACTCTGTGTCTGCCATAAGCCTGAGAAAAATTTTCTTCCTATTCTTGAGGTGGACTCCTCACTCGAATTATGGTGTCTTTTGCCATACAGAAGCCTTTTTGTTTTATGAGTTCCTGTTTGTCAGTTGTGGACGTAATGCCTGTGCAGTATGAGTCTCCTCTGTGCAGTAGGAGTCTCCTCTGTGCCCTAGGAGTCTCCTTCTGAAAGTCTTTTCCTGTGCCTGTTACTTCTGGTATATTTCCTACTTTCTCCTCTATAATATTCAGTGTATCAGGTCTTATGTTGAATTATTTCATGATCTGGATTTAGGCTTGTGCATGGTGAGAGATAAGAATCTAGTTTCTTTCTTCTCTTTATTGAAATCCAGGTTGACTAGCTCCATTTCTTGAGCATATTGTCTGTTCTCCGGTGTGTGTGTGGAGAAGGGAATAGAGAGAGTTATAAAACTTTAGTAAACCTGGGAGGCTGGAGAGTTGGCTCAGGAGTTGAGAGCACTTGCTGCTCATCTATTTCAGATTCCAGGAATCTGGGAATTTACAACTGGGTCTTACAACTGCTTGTAACTCCGCTTGCAGAGAATCTGACTTTCTCTTCTGGCCTCTCAGAGAAGTAAATACAGAAGGTATTCTACCAGAGCCATCTACATACAAGTAAAGAAAAGTAATGCTCTTTGTCAAAGTACACTTAGGAGGCTCAGGAATCTCCTTAACAAGGTTCACAGTGCTCCTCACCAACATTATATATGCATATTAAGAAGAGCGTATCAACTCTATCAAATACAAAATATGTTGACTCTGTAGCCTTGAAGTTCCCCAGTAGTTGTTCAGGAACCTTTCAAGATGGAGCTTCTATGAGCCATTACTCTGTGGAGGGTTTTCAGACATACAGCTGTCTTTCTAGCAAGCGTTACCCTGTGAGCCTTCACCCGATCTTTTGTAGTCTAGTCACAAAATTAGAGCTTGGTAAAAGCATTTACTTTGAGTGTCATACTCTCCAGTATAAATACACATGGAACTACCTGCCCATGAGAAAGTTCTAATTTGGAGAAATTTTGACTCCATCCCCAAGGTCAGTGTATGGAGGGTGCGGGACTCATCGTAGGTTCCGTTTACATGTAGTGCCGGGGAAATGCAGGTGTAGGTGTGACAGATCTCCAGTTATGTGGAAGGAAATGTTGTCAACACTCTTACCCATGGAATCTCATTTAGATTAATGCAGTTCTGCCAAACGAAAGTGAAACCCAGTTTCCTTCTGGAGGCACCAATGGGGACTCTGTATAGTACACTGGATGAATGTGGGGGTGATGTTCACAAAGGCACTAGATTTCTGTTGGCATTGTTGAAAATTCTTCTGGGGAAATGAAGGCCTGGTCAACAGTGATTTTGCTCAGATAAATGTCCATATCCAGCTTAAGGCTGCACTTCATGTTATTTTGTTAAGTCTGAAGATGGAGATTGTAACTTGTTCTAAAAGTGCTTGTCTTATAGTCTATCATTGTTGGTTACGAATTAGTTTGGAGATGTGTGTGTAGATTGTCATGGTCACCAAGGGACACCCTGTAAATGTTTTGGCCTGATTTTTGTTCAGTTATAATTTGTTATTTTGTGTATAAGGTCTGTACACGAGATTGTATGTTACAATTGTCTAGCCTTTTTTTTCGGTTCTGTCTTGAATTTTTTCAGAGTTTCAGGGATCAGATTCACATCATCAAGCTTGTGTGCCAAGGACTTTACTTGCTGAGCTAAATCTGTGGAATGTGACCCCACCTTTTAATGGTTGGCAATAAATTTTGTCCCTTTGTCTTTAATTTTTGGAAGTCCTTGAAAGTGTTAAGCAAAACATAACTTTGTCGTTCTTTGAGTTTCAGAGCTGGTAGACACTTGATCTTAATCACTGTTTTCTTGAGTACAAAATTGTGTGGTGTCCTGATTCATGAATTTTTCTCCAGGAGTATAAAGAGGAAGCATGAACTTTCGTGGTCTTGCCTCCTGCCTTTCCTCATTCCAATCCTTTTTCCTTCCTTCTTCCTAGGATGGGCGTTTTGCTAGGTTTCATAGCATGACTTGAAGTCTGGAAATCATGAGAACCCTCTGTCTCATTCACTGTCACAGCTGTGTACACATGTCAACATGACTGTCTATACTGAGTTCTTTCTGAAGTACATTCTCACCTTTCTCTATTTAAAATATTTATATATGACATTTCCTAGAAAATTTAAACACTATTGTTATAGAGACTTTAAATATTGAATATGTATCATATTTGTTATTTGATTACAACTTTACAAGGGCTGGAAACATGAGGTTAAGAGCACTGTGTGCTGTTAAGAAAGTGTGACAGTATGCGTGGATTGTGCCCACCAGGATAAGTCATTACACACAATATCTGTTATTATTTGGGGTCAGACGATATGATCAAGTCGTTATCTCTGTGAATCTTGACTATATCAATAGATCTTTGGAAGAGAACATTTCATCATATACTGTAGAGTGTGTATAGGTCATGTTTATTTTATTTTTTTATGATGTCTGTTCAAATGAAAAATTTCCTCATGCCATAAGAAGTTGAAAATTGTGAGCGGGAATTTCTAAGGACAAGCAGACCCTTGGATGCTAATTGCCCTCTCTTCTGACAGACTTTCTTAAGACAGGAAAGGGATATGTGCTGTAGAATGACAATTTGGGCGGAGAAGCAGCACATCCTGTGTCCAGTGCCCAGTAGTGAGAGGAGCGTCCCTCCAGTGCTCCTTCCTCTCAGAACAACCCAAAGCTTGCATTAGAATTTCTCTGTCATGGATGAGAAATGTGTGGCTAGAACATGAATGTACAAACATGTTATCAATGGAGCCTATGGAATGTTTAGGATTCTGTGACATTTGAGGATGTTGTGGTGAACTTCACCCAGGAAGAGTGGACTTTGCTGGATCCTTCTCAGAAGAATCTGTACAGAGATGTGATGCTGGAAACCTGCAGGCACCTCACTTTTATCGGTAAAAATATTTTCTTACCTTCCTTTACTGTATTAAGGAACAAGCATTTACATAAATTGAGGTTCTTTTGTGATTTTGAATATGGAAAGGGAAGAGATAAAACAGAAATCAGGCATGGGTCATATACACTAAAGCTACAAACTAAGTTTTCAGTAATTTCTAATTCATTAAACTTTCCTTTACTGCATTTTAGGAAAGAGATGTGAAGCTGAGAATATTAGAGATGATTGTCCAAAGGTTGGAAAACACATAAGGTAATTCACAAAAGTAGAAGGAAACATTCTCTGATGTCATTTTTAAAAGCGTTTAGTTTATTCTAATGTGTCTGTGTGTGTCTCTCTGTGTTTTCAAATCTGTGTGCTTGTGCAGGATATTTAATGAGAAAGCAGTACTAGGAACATACATTGAAAATGTCACTATTTTATTATAATAGCTCTGTGGGAACTATATTATGGAACTAATTATCAATGTATTGAGTTTCTACCCACAGAGATGTGGCAGAAGATGTAGAATTACCTAATTTTGGGAAGAGTATGGGACCTACACATTGTAACAAATGCTAGTAAATTTACTTTTACTAATATGTTTATCATTTTAACAGAAGGTCAATGTTTGAGACATTCTCTGAGCATGAAGAAGATCATCAGGATAGAGAAACTTTCACTTGGATAACAAATGCCAATATGATCATGAACATTTCTGGTGACCTAACACCATACGAAAGTAATGTGTGTGGAAAGGTGTCCATGTGTCATTCCCCCTTTAATAACCGTGCTACCTCTCACTCTCAGTACAAATCATATGAACATGAGGAATATGGAAATAAGCCAGCAAACTCTAACTCCCTCACAAGCTGTCAAAGATGTATGAGAACTCAAACTGTGGACAGACATTTCGAATATAAGAGATGTTTAAATTCTTTTGATCTCCAACATTTGTTGATAAAAGATCAAGAAACTCACAATGCAAGAAACCTCCACCAATACAAAGAACCTAGAAAGGCCTCTGTTTATGGCAGTTCACTTCAAATATCTGGAGGACCTGAAACTGTAGGAACGCATTTGGCTCCTTCAACTTCTCCTCAAGGACATGAAAGAATCCATAGTGTTGAAAAATTCTATGCATGTAAACAGTGTGGAAAAACCTTTAAATGATACAGTCACCTTCAAGAACATGAAAGAATTCATACTGGAGAAAAACCATATGCTTGCAAGCAATGTGGAAAAGCCTTTAGATGTCAGAGTTATTTTAAGTTGTATGAAAGAATTCATACTGGAGAAAAACCTTATAAATGTAAACAGTGTGGTAAAGCCTTTGTATGTTGGTCTTCTCTGCAATGGCATGAAAAAATTCATACTGGAGATAACCCACATGAATGTAATCACTGTGGAAAAGCCTTTACATTTCCTAGTTCCCTCAGGTTACATAAACGAAGACATACTGGAAAAAAATACATATGAATGTAAACAATTTGGAAAAGCCTATAGATCCCAGAGTTATTTTCAGGTACATGAAAGAAGTCATACTGGAGAAAAACCATATGAATGCAAACAATGTGGTAAATCCTTTATACTGAAGAGTGGTCTTCAAAGGCATGAAACAATTCACACTGGAGAAAAGCCATATGTATGTAAACAATGTGGTAAAGCCTTTAGATTGAACTATTATCTTCAAAAGCATGAAAAAATTCATAGTGGAGAAAAATTGTATGAATGTAGACAGTGTGGTAAAATGTATAGATTTAACACGAATCTTCAAAGACATGAAAAAACCCATATGGGATAGAAACTTTTTGATTGTACAGAATATTGTAAGGCTGTTACACTCTACAGATACTTTCAAAAACATGAAACAAGTCATACTGCAAAGAAACCCCGTGCCAGGAACAGTGTGATAAAGTCATTAGATGTAATAATTTTCTTTAAAGACATGTAACAGCACATATTGGAGAGAAACCCTGTGGATGAAAACAACGTGGGAAAGCCTTTAGATGTCACTGGAATCATACTGGAGACAAACCACATGAATGGAAACGATGGTAAAGATGTCACAGTGATGACCACAGAGTTGACAAGCTGATACTACACAAAACTCTGTGAATCAGGGCAGTGTGGAGAAGCCTTTTGACATCCCAGCCATCTTTAATTGAGAAAATTCATATTTTTGTAAACCTATGAAGGGAAACAATGTGGTAAAGCCTTTAAATCTTACAGTTATCTGCCTTTCAGGGAAAATTTACATTAGATGAAAAACCAATGAACGAAAGCAATGTAAATTCTACATATGCTGCATTTATCTTAAGTTACATGAGGAGATTCAATCTGGAGGTAAACATTGTCAATGCAATGAATGCGGAGATTATTACATTTCATGGTACAGTACAGTTACAAGGGGAACTGAATCATGGCTAAGAACCTACAATGATAGAGCAGCTTCACAGCACAGTGCTCTGTCAAGGTCAAATAACTCATGGGAGAAAATTCCTAGAAATGTAAAAATCCACGTGTTGTCAATGCTTTATTTGAGTTCACTTCAGTTATGAATAAAAACTCACTCTCAAACTTCTGGGAATATAAACAACAGGGGAAAAGATCAAACTGTCACAGTTCCCAACAGCAACAGTGTTGGGGGAGATTCTTCCTGGGGACACCCGAACAAATGTCCACTCACCTGAGATAGGACACTAATGACATGGAAAAGAAATTCTATCAAAGTACAGATTAATTGAGCCAGCAAATACTTCCAGGAGCATGGACCGTCACAGACAGCTGCATCTGCAAAAAGCCTATTCAGCCCAAGCAATGACTCATGGACACTTCAACCCAGAGATGTTACACCCAATTACATTAAGGTGGTGTGGGTGCATCATAGAAATGAGTACCCTTGTCATGGTCAATTACGTATATACTGGAGTTGGATGAAGTCCTTGTTTGCAGCTTCAACTGTCCCTCACTTGCCTGGTAATGCTTGTGAGAGGCCGCGTCCACACCTAGAGGGCATATTTGCCTCTGTCACTGATTGGCATACGTAGTATATTGTGTGTTTGCCAGCACTTAAGAGACTAATATGCTTACATATGTGCCCTGTCAAAATACCTAGAGCCAGGCTTTGATTGTGGGTAGGAAAAACATGTGACTGGCACCTAAGTAAAGCTGTCTTCGGAAACAGCTGATTCCTGCCAGCGTGTGTTGTCTTCTTTATGCTCAGTGTGGTGTCTCCTGTTGCTGCTGCTGTTGCTACTACATTCCTCCACTGATGGACTAGATCCATTGGTCTTCCAGCATGGACTAAATAGCAGCAAAGCCAGGAAATTTCCAGTCATGTCTGCCAGAATGGAAGTGCTGAGGCATCTATTTGTGTGGACTGAGCAGCTTCTGGGGTGTCCCCTGGATCCTGCACATAGACATGCTGGACTAGCATTCTCACTGTGAGCTAATCTACTGGACCCGCTGTCATGGCACATTCTATTGTTTCTGTTCCTCCACAGCATTCTTTGTTGCATAGATTCTGGTAACGGTGGCTTGTGGTGGAAGAGAATTGATGGATGGTGATCTTCCATTGTCCGGGTTTTTCTGTAAAATACACAAGTCTCTGAATTATTCTGGTACACCAGGTAAACTGTACCAGAGAGACAAATATTTTTAACAAATACAACTTCTGTCTGTTACAAAGGAACTTAAAGCTCAAACAAGCTGATAATGTCAGTTTCATTTTGAAAATTAAAACATCTCCAGGAGAGTTATTTTTTGCTTGTGTTCACATAGAAATTTTTTAAAATTTATTTTTATTGTATGTGTATTGCTGTTTTATCTGCATGGATGCAAGTGCACCCATGTTGTGTAGGGCCTGCACAGGTCAAAAGCACGTATTGGATCCCCTGGAGCTCGATGATTAAGGATAAAAGACTATTACGTTTAGAAACAAATGAATTTTCTATTTTGGTTTTGTGCTGATATATAGATTGTTCCAAACTGGAACTGGGAAATAATAAAGCAATCCAGAAAGCTTCCAATTGACACTGCATGTGTGTGGAAGGCACAAAGTGCTTTACAAGAGAGAAAAGTGAAGGATGGTATGTAAGGATCATACTCATCATAGGTAATAGAGATTATTACTAGGAACTTTTTTTTCTTTTTTTACTAATCAGATTACTGTAGGCATCACTTTTTTATTTTGCCTCTTGGAATATTTGTAAAAATAAGACAATCCAAAACAGCCTGGCAAATATAAGTTGAAAAATGAGCCCAGTTGATAACTTGAGACTGCAAGATTATGTTCCTTGACTGATCAGTCTCTGCCAGGTCACAGTATCACAAATATGAAGAGATGTTTCAAGAGGAGGAGTGATTACCATAGATGCAATGGACGGAAAAGAACTGTTAATGGAATTCTTAAAGAAATACAGGCTCCACCCACTTGAAAATAAGTGGTCACTACTGAGGGACATTGTCAAATTAGTTAATGTGACACTATCAGTGAAAGCTGAGCATAAAAAATAATGGTGCCCAAGATACGGCAGTGGGAACCCGTTAGATGGCCCATACACATTCTATTGTTTCATGTACAAAGGTCAGGTTCCACTAAAAGAATAATAAAATTTTACTAGATTTTTTCTTCTAAAGGATAGTAATATTTCCTGGCATTTACTTGCATATTTTTTCAATCAGCAAAGCACTGAAGATTTTCTAAAATTACTTGGTGCTATTCACTAGAGTGAAATCTGCCCCTTTCTCGGTCTTTAAAATGCCAGAAGCATCCTAAAAGTATGTGGGCTTGAGAGATGGCCTTAAGAGCTGATGACATGTGTTTAAAATCCTGATAGTGAATCTACATGAACTCAGACACAGCAGTGCACATACCCATCAAACATACCTGTGTTCCTGTAGGAGGGAGAAGCAGAACACCTGGAGTCCATAGGCTGTAGAGCTTGCTGTACTCAGTGGGAAATACAGAGAGCCTGGTCTAAACAAGGTCTGAGGTGGGGAATGACACTTGAGGCTAAGAAACACCTTCAAAAGCGCTGAACATTCTTAGTAATTAAAGAAATGCAGATACAGACCACCTAAGATTCTAATTTACCCAAGTCAGATTGATTAAGACCAAGAGAATGAAAGGCACCAAATGCTGGTGAGGTTGTGGAGAGGAATGCTCATTCACCACTTGTGGGAATGCAAAGTTGTGTAACCATTATGGAGAGCAGGGTGGTGAATTCTCAAAAAACAAAGGAATCTACTATACAATCCAGTTATACCACTTCTTGGCATATACCCTCAGGGCTCATCCAACTGTACAGATAGCTGTAAATCTAAGATTTTTCTGCTCTATTCACAAAAGCTAAGAAACGGAAACAACCTAAATGTCCCTCAACCCCCGAGTGAATAAGGAAAATGTGGTACAGTTACACAATGGGGTTCTACTCAACAGTAATGAAAATAAAATTATTATATTTACAGGTAAAAGGAAGGAATGAAAGAATTATAATAAGTGAGGTAACGAAAATGTTGAAAAGTAAGCAACGTATGTTCCCCATCATTTGCAGATTGAAACGGCAATCCTTGTATGTGGTGTATATCCCAATGTAGCACCAAGAATCAGGAAAATGGAAAGCAAACATAGAGATAAAGGAAAGAAAGAATCCGAAGGAGGGGGATAACAGATGTTATGGGGGGTGGTGGGGAAATTGGAAGTGTTTGGCTGGGAGGGGAGGAGGGAAGGACATGAGGGAGCCATGGATGGAGGGGGAGGGAACTCAGGACAGGGGAAATGAAGGAAGGAGCATGTTCCTGGGGTGATGGTGGGATAATGGGGAATCTGGGACTGGGGAGGACAGTGAGGTCAGGTGGAAGGAAGAGAGAGTACAGATGAATAGGTCTTGGGTGTCTGGGGAAGACAGAGGGAAATGTGTTGCCCCAGAACCTCCTGAGAAAGGCATGTAGAGTGTCTGACCATTAGTACACATGTATGCCTGGGGGTGTAGAGCAAGCAACACAGTGCCAGACAGAAGAGACCTCCCTTTGAATGGTAGGTGACAGTGATCTGAGAGACAAAAAAAATGAAACAGGTTATTACCAGAGCTCTTGATTATCTCCAAGAAATAGACGATAAGATCCTACTGCTGAAGACAGGACATGCTACAGACACAGTACGTGGAGCAATGGAGCAGAAACTCACCCGGAAGCCTTTTATCTGCAGTTTAGCTCTAAGACTGTTAGATGATAAAATGAAAGCAGCTAAGGGAGAAAGTCACACAATGGTCCAACCTGGTCCTAAAGACTAATAACCATCATGCCTGACTCAGCAATCCTTCTATTTAGTGCAGTAGTGGCACTGCTATGTGGGGTGATCAACACCTGTCTTACAGGACTAAAGCCCACTCAGTGGGAGTGAACTCATGGATGGACAGTCAGCACATCAATAGTTGGAGAGGTCAGAGATCCTAGAGAAGTCTCTATGTCTGCCGTATCTCCAAAGAAATGTAATTCCTTACCATATGCTAAATATAGACCTTATATATACAGACAAGTATACCAAACACCACTCATTGCTGAAGCTTCTTTTTGAGAGAGATGAACACTACTGCAGAATCCCACAACTGGTCAGACACAGAGAATATAGGTCTGAGAGATACCCAGTCCTAGGTGACACACTACAGTTGAACCTCTATAAGACTCGTGGAACACAGCAGAATGAGGGCTCGAGAGAAAATGAATGCATCCCTCCACTGTCAGCAGTGAAGCTTTCTCATACGACAGACCTTTCCTGCGCCTGTGTGCTCAGTGTGTTCCCTGCTTTTTCCTGTCAGGTTCAGGGTATCAGGTCTCATCTTCATATCCTTGACCCATTTGGAGGTGCAGTTTGTGCCAGGTGAGATATAGGGTTCTAGTTTCATTTCTCTCATATTGGGGTCCAGTTTACCAGAACCACATGTTGAACATGTTGTCTTTTCTCAAACATATATATTGCGCCTCTTTATCAAGACTGAGCTCTAGAAAGGCATGGACTTTTTTCGGGGTCCTCAGACACATCCCCTTTAATACTGTTCATTGAGTTTGTTTCAGTACTGTGCTGTTTTTGTTATTACAGCTCTGCAATATAATTTAAATCAGGGATGGTGGTGCTTCCAATTCTTCTAATTTTCAAGATTCTTTTGGCTATTTTCAATGTGTGCATGTATGTGTGATTTTTTTTTTGCATTTTTGTGAAATGTGAGATTATTGTTCCCTTTCTGTGAAGAATTTATTTGAACGTTAATGGGGATTTTGTAGAATATGTAGATTGCATTTACTAGGATTGTCATTTTCACATTATTAATATTATTATTTTATTATTTTCAGAAACTGACCCATAATTCCTTTCATTTACATTCAGACCAGTATCCCAGTCAATTTCTTTCATTCAGTCAGAATAAGGCCACCCAGAACCCATTTTAGAATACTTTTTTTCGAAATAACTTTAAAATTTCATTAAAATTGGAATACCAGGACAAATTCTCTGGCTCCATGTGTGAATCCCAGTCACTGAGAACCTTTCTGTTATCTTTTTACCACTTTTATATCTCCACCAGTTTGCCTCCAAGTTAACCTATGACCTGAACACACTGGCGTTTGCGAAGTCAGAGTATTTTCGAAGCATGTGGCCTTAGCGCTGAGCATTCTAAGGGTCACGTCAAAGAGATGTCCTGCAAAAATATCTTCAAAAACACTGCAAGACCCGATATTAGAACAGAATAAAACAAAGCCAAGAAACAACTGTAATCAGCGTATTAAAAGCATGGTTATTTTAAGACTACATTTATTTATTAAGTGTGTGTGTGTGTGTGTGTGTGCATGTGTGTGTACATGCACACTTGATCCTGTATCAAAGTAAGCATGTGGAACTTAGAAGAAAACTCATAGGAATTGATTACATTCTTCATGTGAGTTCCAGGGCAGGTCATCTTTACTTGGTGAGAAGACTTTTGTCCATTAACTGATCTTGGCAGCCCTTGTATAATATTTCCATCAGCTAAAGAAATAACAGTGAGATAGACCTGTAAAGGTCTATAAGTTTGTAACACTGATAACATGTTTGTACTGAGATCCTACTGCTTTGAGATTTCCCATTATTCCGAGTCAGAACATTTCCAGCAAGAACAGCAGTCTAGATGCTCCACAATTGCACTGTATCTCCAGCATTACCAATGCCGATCTAAACAGTTTTAAGATACATGTGTTATTCCAGACTGTACACTTCAATGTGCCACTCAAAAGACAGACATAATATGAAAACATATATGTAACTGAATGCATATTGGATATATTCATAATTAAAGCACACAAGCACTGTGGGTAAATATCATGATAGGGGATCAGTATAAGGGATCTTCTGTGTGAATATATTAATTTCAAAGAAAAATGATCACAGTATATGCATAATACCTGATATCCTAAGGCATTCAATTTATAAGCAAAATAGAAAACATTAGTAGTTCCTACAATAATCCAGAATTTTCACACACTTAACTCTAAACAGGAAAAGGGAATTGTTTGAACTCAGAAAGTCAGGCTTATTGACAAGAGTCTCCACTCAGTCATCTGGCCTGCCTCATGGTCCCTTTTCTAGGGGAAACAGAAAATTCAAAAACACAGGCTATAGAGGAGGAAGCAAGTGTATTTAAGAATTTAGAAAGTTAATTCAGAAAGCCAGGGTGAAGATAGGAGAAGAGGGGATAATGTAACCATAAGTGGAATCTATATGATCATGAATGGGTAGAAGAAGGTCATATCCAGAATATTGTTCAATAAAAGGGGATAGGTGGAATGAAAAGTGGCTGTTAGTCTTAGTAGTAAAGAGCAAGAGTCTTGTTCTATGACATAAGTCTCATCTGGTTCATAAAACAGTCCACACTTGTTTGAGGCCTCTGTACATTTTAGGAAATGTGCATTTAAACTGAGAAGGTGTACTGCTGATGGAGTGCATTTTATAGCAGAATATAAGCAGAGAATTCCTTCCTGGCATTAACTAGATAATGTAGAACTTAAGGGGAAAGATGCAGACTAGCAGCCCAATGATGCAAGCCAAGATGGAGAAGAGCCCCATGGCCACCATCGCTGTATCCCTGGTGCTGTGGTAGAGATGGAGGAGGGGATGTAGACACTGCAGAACATCAGCGGGGTGATGGTCAGGAACTTGACGTCATTGAATGTATCAGTTCAGGAAAGTCACAGTGATGCTCTCCAGGGTGAAAAGCCCAGGTATTGCAGGACACAGAGAAAGGGAATGAGTCAACAAATGGAGAAAAATTCTCATCTAAATGCCACACAGAGTGAGTTGGATGAGGGTCCAGGTGGGGATGATGAAGTTAGGTGCCCCTGAAACCAGCACCTACCTCATCCTTTTTCCTGATGACTGAACTTAATGCCTTTGGATTCAGGTATCACGACAGTTAATTATTAATTCAGTAATTTATCAATATTTTATGTTTATACAGATTATTCACTGGAAAATAACATCAGTCAATTTTCTTTCCAATAAAATTGTATCCTTCTTTACTGTGCAGGGGTGCACTGGTCAGCACGTCTAGCACAGTGTCTGCAGACATAGTGACATGGAGTGCTCTCGTCTCATTCTTGTTTTCTACAGTGAACTAAAACATCTATGGCTTACATTAGCATTTGGCATATACATGGTTCTTTAACTGTGGGCTTAGTAATATTTGTTTATGTCATTGGTTGCTTATAATTTATGGAGAGTTTGCTTTCATTATATATTTCTTTATACACTGAGATGCCTTCCTTATTCCAGAAAATAATTTCCCAAATTATGTTGCATAAGACAAATATGGTTTGCCTGTTACTATTCAATGAATTATGTTTACAAACCCACTTTATGCAAGTTCAAAATTAATATTAAAAACTTTTGTCATACTTTTTATCTTCCGTTTTGTGTTTAATCTGCTCTTCTGAGTTTCTGAAGAATTATTCGAATGCAGAGTTAGTTTTTATTCATATATATACATATATGACTGCATATATATACACACAAATATATTTGTCCCAGAAGGTAATTTTTTAAAATATTTCATTTACTCGACTTCCGGCCACTCTAGCCTAGCCTTGAATGGTTCGGAGTCTGTCCTTATCTCCTTGGCAGATTTCATCCTGTCCTGCCTTTCCTCCAGCAGGAAGAATGCTGCTCAGACTCTTCAGAACCTGGAACTCATCTGGAGAAAATAATCCATTGGTGTCAAAGAAACCCATCAGAGTCTACAGATCCTATGTCCATCTAAGCGTGAAAATTGCAGCTGAGATTTTTAAACATTAAAGAGCAGTCATATCTCCAAACTTCTTAGACCTGTAGAATAGGACGGGATGTTGGGGCGCTGCTTATGGATGCGTATGCCATCGAGTGCCAGGCTGAGGCCCAAGAAGTGACACTTGTCCGATCAACTTCACTGAAACATGCGCCCGGACTGATTGCTGCATTGGCCCATGAAACAGCCAATTTCTATCAAAAAGCAAATCATACTTCACCCAGTTTGGAGCCTACTTGTTCTGCTAAGTGGAGAAAATACCTTCACTTGAAAACGGGCTTCTACACAGCTTATACTTACAGACACCATGTCTGGCTTTGTTGGCTTGGGATAAATATGGAGAAACAATCAGGTCTCTTCAAGAAGCAGAAAAGTTATATACCAAACTATCGGACAGTTGTTCTTTAGGGAACTGGGAAGCCTTGTGAAAAACACCCCAGACAAATATGGAGAGAAAATGGTTTCATTTACTTAAAAAAAATTCCAGCAGAAGCCCCACTACTGGCACCCAAAGCCAGTTATGGCCTGGTCGAGCCTGTGCCTTTTTAATCCCCGGCCCCCCGAGTTCCCTCTACACACTAGAAACGTTGGCTGCATTTGATCTCAGCAGGAGAACCGAGGATGACAGTACCAAACCTAAGCCGGAAGACGTGAAACCCCTGAAAGAACCAAATATCACAGGACACTGGATGCGCCATCTGCTGAACTGCCACACAGGTAGAATTCCTCTGCTACTTGATACGATGACCTGCAGGACTTCAGCTCGGAGTTCTGGATACCTCTGAAGCCTACAGAATAAAAATGAAAATCAGAGGGCCTTGGCTTTTAATTTATTTATTCTTGATTTTTAACACAGAGATGGCTCATGCTTAGTTTCCAGGCTCTCTTTTTTGAAATCAGGACATTTGGAAGGTTTTTGGGTGCGCCTCAAATGAGTGTATGTGAGGATTGAATATCTTTTGAACTCTACCTAGTAAGTATCACGTTAATGTGTTTTCAGGGATGATTGTTCATTCACAAAAATATGTTTATTTTCCTCCCCTTTTCTAATTTTTTTTAATATTAGAGCTTTGAACTAGCACTTGGAGTTTCTATGTAAAGTGAGATGAAAAGAATGGAAAATGCTTTTATGAACCAAATACTCAAATAGTGTATACTTATAAATACTTATAAATACTTGTAACTTGCAACAGGCAAGGGCATCCAGCATGCTGCTTCTGCTACATGTTGTTGGTATATGATTTATCCTTTTATTTATAAAATAAAACAATTTTACCCAAACATTTTTTAATTATTATTTTCATTTTATATGTAAGTATTTATTGATGCAGTAATGTTGACTATAGAGACTGATGGGATTACATATTGATGGAATCTACATTTGGGGGAAAATTCCTATCTATGTTTGGGGTAAGATGTCACGAGATACTTCACAGATGTAATAACCTTGTTTCAAAGTAGAAAACGAGTAGAAGGAATTCTTGCTAAGATTGGCATAAATGAAAACCACACACATATGATACTTAAAGAAACAAAGTGGGGTTTACTTTTTCAAACCTAAAAATAGGGGCTGGAAAGATGACTCAGCAGTTGAGAGTGCTTGCTCCTCTTGCAGAGGACTGGAGTTTTGTTCTCAAGTGAGCATCATGTGCCTGACAACCTCCTGTAACTCATCTGGAGATCCAGCACCCTCTTCTGGCTTCTGGGAGCAACTGCATGCATATGCACTTATACTAATAAATAAAAGTTATAAATCTTAAAAAATAAAAGTTACAAGATAAGTACATGGGGTTTGGGGCATGATATATCAATAGTACAGAATATAAAGATAAGAAAATTTTCATACCATAAGTATCACCTGGGAAATAATTTAATGTGGTAGTGAATTATGACCTATTGGAATCACTCTCCATTAGCCCTTTTCTGATT
Organism: Eospalax fontanierii; assembly: GCA_035773235.1. Lineage (NCBI taxonomy): Eukaryota > Metazoa > Chordata > Mammalia > Rodentia > Spalacidae > Eospalax > Eospalax fontanierii. The sequence continues at coordinate 3,632,995 of CM069554.1, read as the reverse complement.
TAATATACTGTGGCTAATTCTTGGCTCATTTTCATAACATATCTATCATGACTTCAAATTTGTTATGGAGTATTTTCGCACTTACCAAGTAAATACAGCAGAGTTAATTTGCATATGCATTCGTTATACAGGTTGAACATTTGGCACTTTCCTATACATGTTCCCTATGCATGAAGGAAAATGCACTGATCAACACCAATTCCCAAAGGTTATATTTTAGGAAATGTCCTTCTCAACACAACATGTGCATGGAAAAGAAACAAAGTCTACCATTGAAAATATTTCCTTACTCTTTTCTGACATATTCTTTTATTACCATTTTTAATAGTGTGTATGTGTGTGTGTGTGTGTATCTGCATGGGGATATTTGAACGTGAGTGCAGGTGCCCTCAGGTGCCAGAGGCACCGGATCCGGATCCCTTAGGGTTGGAATTACAGGTGATTGTGATTCACCTGACATGGCAGCTGGAATGGAAATCATATCCTCTACAAAGAGCAGCAAATACTCTTAACCACTGAGCAAGCTCTCCACTCTTTCATTTACCCCAGAGAGATAAAATAAAGCAATGGAGATGGAGAGATGGCTCAATGCTTAAGAGCACTGGCTATTCTTGCAGAAGGCTTGGGTTCAAATCCCAGCACCCACATGGCAGCTACCAACTGTATGCAAGTTCAGATCCAGTTGATCTGGCTCCCTCTTCTGTTCTCTGTGGACATCGCACAATAAAAGTGTACTTATATACACATGAAGGCAATATATGATTACACATAAAAATAATCAATAAAAAATTTTAAGTAAAATTGTTTTTATTTTACAAATAAAAAGACAAATAATTATATAAACAACAAGTAGCAAAAGCAGCATGCCGGCTGCCCTTTTCGGTTGCCCTTGCCTGATGTGAAATATACCCAACAGCAAACATCTCTCCACAGCCTTCATGCAAGGTCTTTACAGTCGATGATTTCTCTAAATTTCCAGACTACTACAAAAACTTACACAGTGGAGTATGCTGGTTATACAGTGTTAAATTGGCAGAGTCAGGAGAGGACTTATTATCTGATTATGGGTATGTTGCCACATTATGGATTTAAATACCTGTATGTACTACATATTACAGAAGCCATGAGTGTATTATGTGTTTTCATTCCCTCTGTGGCACATTAGTCCTCAAGACCCTCATTTGAAAATTATTTGGATTAATGAGCACTGGTACCTAAGACAAAGAGGTCTTGTGGGCAAAGCAAAGAACCGGGTAGGGAGGACTGCCAAAATATGGTGGGATTTAGTAAAGTACCTTTTCTATATATGCAAAATAACACCCAGGCCCACTCGTTAGTTACTCCAAATACTCTGAAGACTGCAGCTTCAAATACTAAGTACTGCAGTATAAGCAGTAAGTAGCATTTCTGCACACAAAAAAACTCACTGATTCTATGTAGTTTTTTAGAGGAGTGTTACCTCTATAATTTAGTGAACACAGTCTCTTTTGAGAGATATAATCTGTTCGGTTTTCATACTGAAATATATATTATTACTTCAATACTTTATGCAGATTTTATATATTTCACATGGGGTTGCTATGCAAATTCCTGCAAATGAACCAATGTGCCACTTATACAAGGAAATGAACACTCCAGGAGACTAATCAACTAGGAGAAACCCACATATTTGTGACTTTTCTTAAAGTGTTACACACTATTTCCCAAGTTTGTGCATCTATTTCCTAACATTTGCCTGCTATGACCTTTGACCTAAAGCAACAAAATTTTGATAGAATATATAATAGAAAATCATATTAAAAATGTAGATGGAAATCAGGTAACAAAACCCATTTTCCTAAATTTTCTTTAAGAAAGACATTGCCGGTGTATTCAGGACAACCCACCTCATCTGAATTTATAAAGGTTTTCATCACATCATACAATATTTTACTTTTTGATTCAAAAAGACCATTGTCCATTCTTTTCATCTCTCTTTACATAGAAACCACAAGTACTAGTACGAAGCTCTATTAGCAAAAAAAATTTATTAGACAATGGTACTTGTAAGAAAACCACAGTCTGGCTTAATAGGTTGACCAGCCCCCACTGGATGGACTCACAGCGGAGATAGTTGGGGAGACAAACTTGATAGTCCTTAATGTATATGACAGAGTAACTGAAATACAGGTGGGGCTCTGGGGTGGGGGGGGCTGGACAGGGGAGGGGTCTAAATATGATCAAGAAGTATTATATGATATTCACAAAACCTTTTTTTTAAACCACTGTCTGCTCAACAAAGATGACTGATGAAGCCTGGGACCACCAGGGTAACAGCAAGGTCACAACAGTCTGAACGGACCAATCATTGTTCATTTTCAAGTAAGCTACACTCTCTGGTGAACATGGGTTTTCAAGTAAATGATAGAATTTGATACGTGTAAGGAAGGAATTTAGTTTGAAAGTTCTCTGGTTTTTAATTTTGTTTTCCACCAGAAGACAAAGGATTCAGAACTTCTCAAGTCAGTACTACATTAAAAACAACAGTGAGAGGAAAAATCTTTCTCTGCTCAAAACTCGTTCTCATCATTCTTCTGCAATCAAACAGGAAGGAAAACAATATTTTTGTGACGGATGGAAACACATTAACCTGAAACACTACCTAGAGTTCAAAATAAATCCAATCCACACATGCTCATTAGAGGCACACACGGAAACCTTCCAAATGCCGTCATTTAGTAAAGGAGAGTCTAGAAACTAAGCATAAACCACCTCTATGTTAAAAATCAAGAATTCATAAATTAAAAGCCAAGTCCTTCTGAATTCAATTACCATTCTAGGGGCTTCAGAGGTATTGAGAACTACGAGCTGAAGACCTGCAGGTTATGTGATCAACCAGAGCGGAGAAGAGGACGTCACATTCCCTGGAACTGGAGTGACAGACAGGGGTTAGCCACCATGTTGGTGCTGGGATTCGAACACGTGTCTTCTGCAAGAGCAACCAGTGAGCGCTCTTAATCACAGAGCAATCTCTCTAGCTCTAGCAGTTTTATTTTAGATCTCTTAAGTAAATAAGAGGTTGGAGCGATGGCTCGATGGTTAAGTGTACTTATTCCTCTTGCAGAGGATATGATTTCAGTTCCAGACATCCATGTTAGATGGATCACAATCAACTGTAACAGCAACTCAAGGGGATCAGGTCTTTCTGGCATCTGGGGGAACCTGCACTCATATGCACATTCCCCGCACAGGTATATAAACATACACACTATTAAAAATGGTAAAAGGAATTTTGAGAAAAAAGGAAATAAATATTTCCAGTGATATACTTTGCTCTTTTCTTTCCATGACCATGTTGTATTGAGAAGGGCATTTCCTAAACCATAACCTTGTGGGAGTTAATGTTTCTTGGTGCACTATTCTTAATACATATGGAACTTACATATGAAAGTGCCAAATGTTCAACCTGTATAAGGAATGCATATGCAAATTAACTCTGTGATATTTACATTCTCAGTTTCAAAATGCTTCATAACAAATTTGTAGTCATGGTAAATATGCTGCGAAAATGAGTCAAGTATTAGCCGCAGTATAGTAACTCAGAAAAGGGCTTAAGAAAAGGATGCCAGCAGGGCATAATTCACTGTGACATTAAAGTACTTCCCAGGTAGTAGTTATGACGTGAAAAATTTATTTCTTACATCCGTTCTCTGTATTTTCGATATACCATGCACTAAAACCCATCTACATATTTTCTAAGATTTATTTTTTGAGATTTATATAGGTTTTATTTATGAGTGTCTGTATATCTATGAATGCATATACATACAATTACACCCAAAAGCCAGAAGATTGTGCTGGACCCTCTAGAGATGATTTACAGGATGTTGTGGGCCACACAATGGCAGGGTGAATGCCAAACTCCAGTCCTCTGCTTGAGCAACAAGCACTCTTAACTTGTGAGCCAACTTTCCAGCCCCTATTTTTTTAAGTTTGGACAAACTAAACCCCACTTTGGCTCTTTAAATATCATATAAATGCATTATTTTCATTTATACTAGTCTTAACATGTATGCCTTCCACCCACCGTTCACTTTTAAGAACACTAAGTCTATTACATCTGTACAGACACTCATAACATCTTTCATAATTCACAGGCTAGAATTATCCCCTAAAAGGGGATTCCATTATTACATAATCCCATCGGTCTATATGCTCAATATTATTGGAGCTCTGTCTATTGCCGTAATTTAGTTCATGTTCAAGTAAAATGTCATTCATGCTCATGTATGAATTTCATCACAGCAGGCCATATAACTTTTCTAGTCCTGTTACTAAACTACAACAGTATGACACCCTTGAAGTCATGCATACTTCTCAGAGCTAGCAAAGTTTCACAGCATTTGCGCTCTATCAAGAGCAGTGCCAAAAAGGTGAAAGCAAGGATGTAAAATGCCTCTCTGCACGGTGACCCAACACAGTTTCAGAGTTGCAGAGGTGACTCTAAAGTTTCCTGTGTGTCCTAATCAGAGATAAGCACTCTGCAGTCTCTAGTTCTCTGCATGATGGTGAGCTAATTACCCTGTCCCTATCTCTGGTGAGAGAAGAAAGATCCATTAATCTATCAGTTTCACAGTAAGTCTTTAGGACTCAGGCTAATACCTTATCTATTTAGTAGAATAATAGCAGCAGGCTCAACCCTTTGGCCTGCGACCTGTCTACCCACAGGGTCCTCGAGCTGATATTGATGTCAAGTATGAGTCCACCATGAGATGCTGACCTTAAATCTAATCAGAAAGCAGTTGTTTAATCCACAGCATTTATGCCGCTCTAGCACCAGTGGGCATACCTGGCCAGGCCAACTTGTTTCAGCCTATAGGTTTGACAGCTGGCCAAGGTTGTAATTTTGTCTTTGTGTAGCATGCATAGCCCCTTCCAACTATGAAAGCTCTCCAGTAGAGACAAAGCTTGAGGTCATGACTAGCTTGATTTCTCCTTGTTTGCTCTCCAACTCATATATGTAGTGTCTGCGGCAATAAGGTCTCAGTATCTGGTTCTGCTGGGTAACCAAGAATGGACAGGTAATTGATGAGGGTCTATGGGACACATTATCAACAGCATCAAAAAAGGAAATCTATTCTTGGCATTGGGAATTTCCATTGCTATGTTCTTATCTAGCCCGTGGTTTAAAATCAAGGCAATGTCTCCTGTAGTCTCAGGGATCATTGTAGATGAGGGCAAAGAAAGATTGTAAGAGGCAGAATGGTGGATGATTACAAGGAAACAGTTCTCCAGGCAGCTGTGCAGTTGATCATATGAAGATAATGCAATGGTGAGAGCATGCAGCACTCCCTCATGAGCTCAAGTCAGACAGAATCCCAGCACTGGGGTGGAGAAGAGGTCAAACATCTAGTTCAGGAACTATAGGCAACCAGTGACCCCTGGATGAGGGAGAACCAGATTTCTTTAAGGGTGATGACATTGTTCAGTGGATGGTCCCAGGCAGAAGGGCAGTGAGGTGCACAAGTCTGACTCACTATGGATTAAATATAAGCACATATTTACATAGAACTGTCAGTTCCTAAAGTGAATTTAACAGGCGATCTCATGAAGTTTAATAAAAATCACTCCTGGGAGTGGTTAGAAATACCTGATAGAGGCCCTTTCATTGACTGCAAAGAGGTGTGAAACTTCCACAAATCTTACTCAAAGTATATCAGTAGTTTAGAAACACCCAGCATTAGGTGACTGCGGAGGCTGAGGCACTGACAGGAGTTTCTAGTTGAGTTTTCTCTCTGTGGTTGAGCTTCTGGTGTCTAAGCATCCACCTTCTCTTTCCCACTTGGTGCACTTTTATAGCATGAGATATACCATAGTAACCACTGCTGGAAGTGGTTCACGTTCTTGCTACCTTCAGGACACGATGATTTTAGTCTCGGGCTGTTTTGCTCTTCTCCTCCCTTTCTGTCCCATGCTTGGGTGTTGTGCATCCTCAAACAATGTACATTAGAGGGGATTTTTGTGACTAACTTGCCATTCAGCTCAGATAGTGCAGTATGTTTTCTATGTGAGGTAGATCCCACAAGTGCATGAAAGAGATGGCTCAGCAGTTCAGAGCATTAGTGCTCTTCCAGAGAACCCAATTTCAGTTCCCTACAACCCACTCTGACTCCATTCCCAGGGAATCCAATGTTCTCTTCAGGCTTGCTGGCACCAGGCACTCACATGGTACACATACACCCATGCAGACAGACACTCAGACCCAGAAAATGTAAGTACATTTGGAGTAAGAGTGCAGGCACTGGAGAAATGGCTCACATGTTAAGAGAACTGACTGCTCCGGTAGAGGACACTTGATTCCCAAATCCCACTGGCATTTTACACATGTCCTTAAACCCAATTCCAGGGGATCTGATGCCCTGTCTTGGCCTGTGCAGGCATTGAATGCACACGGTGCAGTTACATACATGCAGGCCAAACACTCATATACATAAAATAAACTAATTAAGAGTACATTACACCAGACCTGGGGGAAGCACAAGTCTACATTTCTGAGAAAATTCTTAGGGTCAAAATTCCATGTCCTGAGGTAGAACTCACCTGAGCACCTGACTTGCTTCTCTCTGTCTCTGTCTCTGTCTGTCTCTTTCTTGGTTGCTACCGGTTCTTTTAATTTGGAGCCTCACCACAAGTGATGCATCCTCTTAACCACTGTGAATTCTGCTGCCTGCTCAAATGGGACTTTCCCAATCAGTTTCAGGTAGATGTCTGCAAGCCTCTTGATGATGTCCCGTTCTGCTATTATTTGTTCTTTTGCTTGGAAGCCACACATGAGGGCACTTGCTATTCTGAACAATACTCTTCATCAGAAATATCAGCTGACACGATTCAGTGAGGATTCCCAAGCAGTGTTCTGCTGAATTTTGCCCCTGCACTTTGATAATCTGCTATCTATTCATGCATTCATCTATCTAACTACCTACTATGTGCATGCCTACCTACCAAGTTCTGACTCTAGTCTGTTACTTTGGTTTGCTATATAGTTAGTAAACTCACTCATTCAGAACTAAAATACAGGTGTCATAGATAATTTTTTGGGCTACACAGAACACTTGATCAAGTTAAGAAACTCAAACATTCTATCCAACATCAATAGCAGTTACATATCACACTAAAACTTTGATACTTCCCCACACACTTCTTAAAATACACATATGGTGACTGAGGGATGCCAATAATACTAATCTTGGCTGGGTGGTGGCAAAGCATTCAATCACAGAACTTGGGAAGCAGACCCTGGCCGATCTATGAGTTGCATTCAAAGTTTCCTACATAACAACTTCCAAGCCAGCCTGAGTCACAGTGTGAGGCCCTCTCTCAAACAACAAAAAAGTAGAATGAAAAAGAGAACCTGTTATTACTTGATTGGTGGGTTAATATAGTCATTAACCCTGAGACCAGGGAGCAGTTTTTCTTTTTAATCATTTTCTTTCACGTTCCTTGGTTTAGATACTGGAGTTGAGGTAGAGAGCAAGTGATTAAAAAAATGCATACAGAGGGGAAGAAAAACAATGATATGGAATCAAAAACGATACTTAAAACTAGGATTTGTGCTGGAAGCTTCCGTCGTCCATGTGGCATACCCTGGTAGAGGAAACCTTGATGGAGAGTTTCCTCTGTTGGATTGGCCTGTGGCCATGTCTGTGGCAATATTTTTACTGTAGAGTGATGAGGGAGGGCTAGTCCATGGTTGTGTCCAACTGGGCAGTTGGTCCTTTGACGTGTAAGAAAGAAGGCTGAGCTGGGCAGGGGAGCAAGCCAATAAGCATTGTTCCTCCATGGACTGGGCTCCAGCTCTTGTCCCCAGGATTCTGCCATGAATTCCTGACTTTCTTTGATGACCAAATGCTGCAAGCAAAAGAAACCCTTTCCTCTCCAAGTTGTTTTTGGTCAGTGTTTTTACCACAGCAATAGATAGTTACGAGGACAGCAATCCAACAACCAGCTGCATCTAAACCAATGACAATCAACCATATCAAGGGAGGTCCTAATTCCACAATGAACTAACTCACTTCCACCTGAGGAGACAACGCAGAAGACCTGGGTGCACAAGTGGAAGAGGAATGTCATTAGAGTTTATTCTAGCGCACATTCTCAGGGGATACATTCCATCATGGTAGGGAAGGCCTGAAGAAACTAGTGGAGTCCAGCTGTTCACTCTGCATCTGTCAGGAGGAATAAGAGAGCAAAAATGAATTTATGCTTTCTATAAAACCTGAAGAGAAGTCCACAGTTACTCACCTTTTCTATCCTGACTGCATTTCCGGCAAGATTCAACAATCCTATGAAACAACGTCACAAGCCTGGGACCATGTGTGCACACACATGAAAATATGGGTGATGTTCCATATTGTTGCATAGGACTGTGCTCTCAGACCGTGGACAGATGCTTTCTTCCCAAGGTGGGTTGCACCTCCTTGCCTAGGATCATCACAGCTAAACGTGTTGACTGTTAGACTCTGCAAGAAAGTATGGGCAGGAAGAGTCAGTCACAGCTCCCAATTGACCAGTCATCCATAGTTTCATCAAGGGGAGGAGCTCAGGCTATGAAAACTGAGGAAGCCATGGAAAGTCTCTTGGGTTTTTGTGCAGCTCTGGGAAAGTCTCCATCCATGGAGGCCTTCTGTAACAGTTTGTGAAGCACTCAGGGTTTATTTCAGCAGGAGAGAAAGCAAACGTGGAGTAAGGACACGCTGCACAGTGGAGGCACACAGAGCCGTAGGGCGGCTGCAAGGGGATTCTTCTACTGTGCACACCTGTCAGTCCTGAGCCACATTACTTCTCCCTTTGCCCAGCCCTGGGTCCGGAGTTGTCCCTTTCCTGGGATAGTCGGAGGCGTAGTTTGAAGAACATTTTATCCAAAATACTGTGTTAGATTAGATCCGAGAACATGGAGGGAGGTGTCAACTTCCACAGACACATAAACTGAGTAGGGGACATGGAAAAGATGTCTGCACTGGCTGTTATTTCCCTCCGCACCGTCCTCCTCTGCCCTTGACTGCTTGCCTATCTCCTCCCCAGCCCCAAGCCCTCTTAGTTTCCCTCCACCAGAAGTAGCTGCAGCAGAAAACACTACAGGCAGCCTGAGCGGGAATCTGGTACACGGAAGCGCACAGGATGCAGGGCCAAAGCCAGCACAGACCAGCAGGAACCAGCACAGCCCGCTCCATGGCTGCTGCTTCCGTCTGGGGTCAGCGGACTCCGCAGTCATCATTGCCCGACTTCCCGGTTCACCCGTGTTCTCCAAACAGCTCCCTGCAGCATCGCTCACCACGAAGGACATAGGTGCATAGGTTCATGATGGAGCCAAACCCTCAGAGTAGAATCTGCAACATGGGGCCGGATGGAGCCCACTCTTGCTCCACATCCAGTTCCCACTCCTGATTGAGTAGGATGGCCGCGAGCCCTGATTGGTGAGTGTAATGGCTTTACCACATTCTATACAATCATACAGTTTCTATCCCAGATGCGTTTTTTCATGTCTTTGAAGATCCCTGTTAAATCTATACGCTTTACCACACTGTCTACATTCATACAATTTTTCTCCAGTATGAATTTTTTCATGGTTGTGAAGATAATACTTCAATATAAAGGCTTTATCACATTGTTTACATACATATGGTTTTTCTCCAGTATGAATTGTTTCATACCTTTGAAGATGACACTTAAATCTAAAGAATTTACCACATTGTTTGCATTCATATGGTTTTTCTCCAGTATGTCTTCGTTTATGTAACCTGAGGGCAGTAGGAAATATAAAGGCTTTACAAGATTGTTTACATTCATATGGTTTTTCTCCAGTATGAATTCTTTCGTGTTCTTGGAGGTGACTGTATCGTTTAAAGGTTTTTCCACACTGTTTACATGCATAGAGTTTTTCAACATTACAGATTCTTTCATGTCTTTGAGGAGAAGTGGAAGGAGCCAAATGCTTTCCTACAGTTTGAGTTCTCCCAGATGTGTCAAGTGAACTGCCATAAGCAGAGGCCTTTCTAGGTTCTTTGTATTGGTGGAGGTTTCTTGCATTGTGAGTTTCTTGATCTTTTACCAACAAATGTGGGAGATCAAAAGAATTTAAACAGGTCTTATATTCAAAAGGTCCATCCACAGTTTGAGTTCTCATACATCTTTGACACCCTGTGCGGGAGTTAGAGTTTGCTGGCTTATTTCCATATTCCTCATGCTCATATGATTTGTACTGAGAGTGAGAGGTAGCACAGTTATTAAAGGGGGAATGACCCATGGAAACCTTTCCACACACATTGCTTGCACATGGTGTTAGGTCACCAGAAATGTTCATGATCATATTGGCATTTGTTATCCAAGTGAAAGTTTCTCTATCGTGATGATCTTCTTCATGCTCAGAGAATGTCTCAAACATTGACCTTCTGTTAAAATGACAAACATATTAGGAAAAGTAAATTTACTAGCATTTATTACAATGTGTAAGTCCCATACTCTTCCCAAAATTAGGTAATTCTACGCCTTCTGCCACATCTCTGTGGTAGAAACTCAATACATTGATAATTAGTTCCATAATATACTTTCCACAGAGCTATTATAATAAAATAGTGACATTTTTAATATATGTTCCTAGTATTGATTTCACATTAAATATCCTGAACAAGCACACAGATTTGAAAACACAGACAAACGCAGAGACACACAAAAATACATTAAAATCTTTTAAAAATGACCTGAGAGAATGTTTCCTTCTAGTTTTTTCAATTACCTTATATGTTTTCCAACATTTTGACAATCATCTCTAATATTCTCATCTTCACATCTCTTTCCTAAAATGTAGTCAAAGAAAAGTTTAATGAATTAGAAATTACTGAAAACTTAGTTTGCAACTTTAGTGTATATGACCCATGCCTGATTTATGTATTTAACTCTTTCATTTCCATATCAAAATCACAAAAGAACATCAATATATGTAAATGCTTGTTTCTCAATACACTAAGGGAAGGTAATAAAATATTTTTACCTATAAAAGTGAGGTTCCTGCAGGTTTCCAGCATCACATCTCTGTACAGATTCTTCTGAGAAGGATTCAGCAAAGTCCACTCTTCCTGGGTGAAGTTCACCACAACATCCTCAAATGTCACAGAATCCTAAACATTCCATAGACTCCATTGATAACATGTTCGTACATTCATGTTCTAGCCACACATTTCTGATCCATGACAGAGAAATTCTAATGCAAAGTTTGGGTTGTTCTGAAAGGAAAGAGCACTGGAGGGACGCTCCTCTCACTACTCGGCACAGGACACAGGATGTGCTGCTGCTCCATCACAATTGTCATTCTACAGCACATATCCCTTTCCTGTCTTAAGAAAGTCTGTCAGACGAGAGGGAAATTAGTATCCAAGGGCCTTCTGGTCCTTAGAAATTCCCACTCACAATTTTTAACTTTTTATGGCATGAGGAAATTTTTCATTTGTAACAGACAGCATGAAAATAAATAATAAACATGACCTATACACACTCTACGGTGTATTATGAAATCTTCTCTTCCAAAGGTCTATTGATATAGTCAAGATTCACAAAGATAGCTATCTGATCATATCATCAGACCCCAAATAATAACAGACATTGTGTATTGACTTATCCTGGTGGGCACAATCCACACATACTGTTACCCTTTCTTAACAGCAGACATTGCTCTTAACCACTGAGTCATGTTTCCAGCCCTTGTACAGTTGTAATCAAATAACAAACATGATACATATTCAATATTTAAAGACTCTATAACAATAGTGTTTAAATTTTTTAGGAAATGTCAAATATGTGTATTTTAAATAGAGAAAGGTGAGAATGTACTTCAGAAAGAACTCAGTATAGACAGTCATGTTGACATGTGTACACAGCTGTGACAGTGAATGAGACAGAGGGTTCACATGATTTCCAGACTTCGAGTCATGCTATGAAACTTAGCAAAACGCCCATCCTAGGAAGAAGGAAGTATAAAGGATTGGAATGAGGAAAGGCAGGAGGCAAGAGCACGAAAGTTCGTGCTTTCTCTTAATACTTCTGGAGAAAAATTCATGAATCAGCACACCATACAATTTTGTACTCAAGACAACAGTGATTAAGATCAGCAAGGGTCTACCAGCTGTGAAACTCAAAAAACAACAAAGTTATGTTTTGCTTAACACTTTCAAGCACTTCCAAAAATTAAAGACAAAGGGACAAAATTTATTGACAACCATTAAAATTGTGGGGTCACATTCCACAGATATAGCTCAGCAGTAAAGTCCATGGCACACAAGCTTGATGACCTGAATCTGATCCCTGAAACTCTGAAAAAATTCAAAAGACAGAACAGAAAATAAAGAATGTTCCCTTCATAATTTAACATACAATCTCATGTACAGACATCATACACAAAATAACAAATTACAACTGAACAAAAATCAGGCCAAAACATTTACAGCGTGTCCCTTGGTGACCATGATAATCTACACACACATCTTCAAACTAATTCCTAACCGACAATGGTGAACTATAAGACAAGCACTTTTAGAACAAGTTAGGATCTCCATCTTCAGTCTTAACAAAATAACATGAAGTGCAGCGTTAAGCCGGATATGGACATTTATCTGAGCAAAATCACTGTTGGCCAGGCCTTCCCTTCCCCAAAAGACTTTTCTACAATGTCATTGCAAAGCTAGTGCCTTTGTGAACCTCACCCCACATTCATCCAGTTTGCTATACAAAGTCCCCATTGGTGCCTCCAGAAATAAACTGGGTTTCACTTTCATTTGGCAGAACTGCATTAATCTAAATGAGACGCCATGGGTAAGAGTGCTGACAACATTTCCTTCCCCATAACTGGAGATCTGTCACACCTGCACCTGCCATTTCACCGGCACTACATGTACACGGAACCTACGATGGGTCTCGCAGGCTCAATGCCCTGACCTTGGAGAAGGATTCAAAATTTCTCCAAATTACAACTTTTTCATGGGCAGGTGGTTTCATGTGTATTCATAACAGAGTATGTCACTCAAAAGAAATAATTGTACCAAGGACTAATTTTGTGAATAGACTGCAGAAGATCGGGCGAAGGCTGACAGAAGAATGTTTGCCAGAAACACAGTTGTGTCTCTGAAAACCCTACACAGAGTAACGGCTCACAGAAGCTCCATATTGAAAGGTTCCCGAACAACTACTGGGGATTTTCAAGGCTACAGAGTCAACATGTTCTGTATTTGATAGTGTTGATATGCTAATCTTAATATGCATATATAATATTGGTGAGGAGCACTGTGAACCTTGTTAATGAGATTCCTGGGTCTCCTAAGTGTACTTTTACAAAGAACATTATTTTTCTTTACCTGTATGTATATGCGGCTCTGGTAGAATACCTTGTGTATTTACTTCTCTCAGAGGCCAGAAGAGCAAGTCACATTCTCTACAAGTGGAGTTACAAGCAGTTGTAAGCCCCAGACATGATGCCTGCAATATGAAATACATGAACAGCAGGTGCTCTCAACTCCTGAGCCAACTCTCCAGCCTCCCAGGTTTACTAAAGTTTTATAACTCTCTCTATTCCCTTCTCCACACACACACTGGAGAACAGACAATATGCTCAAGAAATGGAGCTAGTCAACCTGGATTTCAACAAAGAGAAGAAAGAAACTAGATTCTTATCTCTCACCATGCACAAGCCTAAATCCAGATCATGAAATAATTCAACATAAGACCTGATACAATGAATATTATAGAGGAGAAAGTAGGAAATATACCAGAAGTAATAGGCAAAGGAAAAGACTTTCAGAAGGAGACTCTTACTGTACAGGGGAGACTCTTACTGCATTGGCATTAAGTCCACAACTGACAAACAGGAACTCATAAAACTAAAAGACTTCTGTATGGCAAAAGACTCCATAATTCGAGTGAGGAGTCCACCTTAAGAATAGGAACAAATCTTTCTCAGGCTTATGGCAGAAACACAGTTCATATCTACAATATGTGAAGAACTTAAAAACTAAACATATAGAAAAAAAAACAACAAAGTAATTAAAAATTGGTACAAAGAATTGAAGAGATAGTTCCCAAAGATGAAACACAAATGGCTGCAAAATATGAAAAATTGTTCAACATCTTTGACCATCAGGTAATTGTCATGGAAACAACCTTGACCTTGTATCTTATTCCAGTTAGAATGGCTAAGATCCAAAAACCAAAGATGGCAATCTCTGGCAAGGATGTGGGGAAAGGGCAGCACTTACTCACTGTTGGGTGACTGCAGACTGCTGTCCCCACTATGAAATCACTGTGGAGAATCCCAAAAAAGCTCAGAATACATCTCACACATGATCCAGGCACACCACTCTTGGAACTCAACCTAAAGCACTCAGATCCCACTACACAGATACTTGCTCAAACATGTTCACTGCTGCTCCAGTCACAGTAAACAGAAAACTGAAACAATCCAGATTCCTATCAACTGATGAAAAGACATTGAAAGTATGGAACATTGACACCTACCGAGTTCTTAAAAACAAAGAAATTTTGAAATTCACAGTGAAATGGATGAACCTGGAAACAATCATCCTGAGTGAGGTTACTGAAAACAAGACAAAGGCCCAATGTTCTCTCGTGTAAGTGGACACCAGCTTTGCATCATTAGATACACATGTTTCAAGTGGAGAATCCATGGATCCCAGGAAATTAGTAAGTGGCCATGGGAAAGAAGAATCATGGAGCTGGAGGATTAAAGGGGATGGGATTGAAGGGCAGCACAGAGGAAGAGGCAGGAGAGGGATGACTAACACTGAGTCCTTCAGAGAAAGTCACAGAGCCAGGCATGTTGTGCAGACCTTTAATCACAGCACTTGGAATGTGGGGGAGGGCAGGACAGGTGGATCTCTGTGAGACTGTGGCAAGTCTAGTCTACATAAAGACTGCAGGCCTGCTGGGGCTACAAGTAGACCCTGTCTCAAAAAAAACAATTTAAAAACATGTCATATTGAAGACTACCACTATAGATTATTTTTAAGCTCTCTTTCTCTCTAAATATAATATATATATATTAAAGAGATTAAAGGAATTATCCAACAACAGGTACATATCACCTCTACTAGACACAATGGGCTAGAAAGAAAAACTCCAGTGCCAGGAATGAACTCCTTGTTTGTTTTTTAATATTTTATTTATTATTTTATGTGTACGAGCATTCCTCATGTATGTATGCAAGTTCTCTGTGTCTTCCAGTGTCCACAGAGGTGAGAACAGTGTGTAGGATCCCCTGAAAGTGTAGTTAGGCATTGTTGCTAAATTCCATGTATGTGATGGAATGTGAAAGTGGGTCCCCCGAAAGGAAAGGCAGTGCTCTTAACCACTGAGCTATCTTTCCAGTGTCCTTTTTTTAAATGTAAATTTTTATGGAATATTTAAGGATGTCATAGAATACAGTTTAACCATATTTGGACACTCTCCAGAGTTGCAACAATTAAATGCTGGGAGGGGAAGATTCAGTCTCTGGGAAGTAGTGACTGTGCTAGACAAATCATCCTTCAATGAATGGACACAAGGAAACACAAGTTTGACTCCAAAGGCCTTTAAATAATGTGAAACATGTGTAAAATAATGTGGACTATGTGAAATGCGGCAAGGATGGGAAGGGAATGTGCACACAGAGCAGGGACCGGCACATGATGAAATATATTGTACAGAATCTGTGAAATCTCAATCGGAAAAAGCTTCTTTTTGACAATGTGTCATCAAAGTTAAGGAGATCACTTACTGTTGTAAAAAAAATCCCCAGAAAACAAATGAAAAAATAAAGGACAGGTAACAATGGAGGACGTGAAATCGGGAGAGGTGTGGAGGAGCTGCAGTCAGGAGGGGTTCTAAATGTGGTCAAAAAATACCTGAGCAAACTTGTGAAATTCTTGAATAAAAAAATTATAATAATTATAACAAACTCACTATATACACAAACAAATACGTATATTGTGTATATCTATCTATCACATAGATACGTACACATAGGTTCTTTCTGACTCATGTAGCCTGCTGCTTTCTTATGGTGAATTGCTCTCTCTTCTATTCTCTTCTTTTTCGTTTGAGTAGTTTCTTCTCTACTTTGCAATCCCTGTGGGATTTATTTCATTCTGGAATAAGAGGCCAAGAACTTGAAGGCACTCAGCCCAGGCTCTGATGGACCGCACATAAGAAATGCTGGGAAGAAAATTCAAGCATGACGGGAAATGGCACAAACGAAGAGAGCAAAATGTCAGTCACTTGACTTCCCACATTAGAAAATGGAGAATGGCACAGGAAATGGAAACTAAAAAGAAATTACAGACAGGAAGTCAATACACAACACCAACGATCACAACAGTAGTTCTGCAAAACATCAATAGAAACCCCTGGCACAGCTGCTCATACTTGTAATCTCAGCACTCTGGAAACGGAGTAAGGAGTATCACCGTGACCTCAAGGACAGACTGGTAAACACACACACACACACACACACACACACACACGCACATATAAATATATGCATATGCATACAAGTATGTATGTACATTAGTCAAAGTGAGGCATCTATAGAAAGGACTCAAAGGCTTATTAGAGACCCACCATTAACACAGATATTGAAAGTTCCAGGAAGTGTTTTTCTCCATGCTGTGACCAAACACCTGACAAGAATAAGAGATGAAAGATACATTTTGATTTATATTTTAAGAATGGACACTCTTAAAGTCCATTCTTAAAGCATGGTTAGCTGTTTACACAGCTCAGCAATCAGAAAGCAGGCCTCAAGAGGAGCAGAGGAATATCCATTAGTTTAGACCATTTGGATGACACAGTTTCTGGGGCTCCTAAAGCAGGCAATCACCTGCCCTGCTGTTTTAGCTCTCTCTGACCATAAAGAAACCCTGTCCTTACAGGTTGATCATAAAGGCAGTCACTGGGACAGACTGTCAAGACCATCATGACTACGAGGATAAGCACAGGTCCAAGTCTAAAATCAGCTTTGGGGGGATCATTACTTCAAATTAACTCAAGGAATCAGATGAATGTTAAAAGTCTCCTACAGGACAAAAGACCACTTGAAGCTCTTTGGATCTCACGTTGTTAAGTTCACATGTAATTGCTGTCAAGCTGCAAGGCCCATTTCAATTAAGGAAAGAAGGGACACAGGCAGAGAGAGCAAGTCAGAGCAGGTTCCGTAAAATGGCAACCGTTTGTTCCCAGGAGAATCTGTGGGGGAGAGTGACAGGAAAGAAGAGCCCACTGCAGGCAGACATCCAAGCAGACCAACACTGAGAAAAGGACAGGAAGATGCACGGACTGTGATCACTGGACTCCCTGTTCCAGCAGTCCTCCCTTTCCAAAAGGGAGCTGTTTGCTTCCTCCAATAAAGCTGTTTCTTCAGCTTTTTTCATGTTCTGGGGTTCTGACTCTCCCTACCAGTCAATCTTTGACTAATGAGTCAGTGTTTGATTGATGAATGAACCTGTTCTTCCCTTTGACAACCACCCCAACATGTTAGACCAGGGCTTCAGCTGGCCTCTGCAAGAAGTTCATGAGCACTACTGCTGTGAACCTCTTGGAGATCTCCTTTTAAAGACTGAGAAGCAGTTGAAATTCATCCTCAAAAATCTGCAGACCTTCATGAATATTCAAGAATTTCTCACCTTCCAGGATCTATCACATAAATTCAAATTTCACATGGTGTTTCTTTTATCCACCCCATGCCCGACCGAATACAACCGACTTAGGAGATTCATTCTGACACTGTTACTCCATAGAGACCCCTGAAACTCTTCCTGGACCAAGGTTAAAGTTTCCTAAAAGTTAGACCCCACATCCTTACTCCAGTTGCAAAGGCTGCCTACTCGCTGACATATCTATGGACTGTATTCTGGGTCTGGGTTTCTTTTCTTTCTCATTCCCATGCTCACACCCCTTGCTTGCCATGGTAAAATGCCATTATTGTGTCATTTATAACCATTCAATATCCTAATCCAGCCTCCAACAAAATCTTACCACCCTGTCCAAGAGTCTATAATCTCTTCACACAGCACAACTGAACCCTCATAGAGGACTGCAGACTTGACTGCTCTTACATCAAACAGGACAAGTGATGTCTACCAGCCATTCCATGAAAATGGGCTCTAGAGCTGGAGAGATGGGTCTACAGTTAAGAACACAGGGTGCTCTTTCATGTTCAGTTCCAACGCAGACTTGGGTGTTAACATCAATCTAGAACTCTAGTTCCAGGGAAACCTATGTCTTTTTCTGCTTCCCAGTGGCATTACACACACATGGTACACTTACATACGTGCAGAGAAAACATTCATTCACCTAAATTGAAAGTAAATAATGTTCTTAATGGACTCAGCATTCACACCTCCAGAATAATTACAATGAACCCCTATCTTGCTGAACACTTACCCCCCTTCAAAACACACATGGACCAACATAACCAACAACAGCTGGCTCAGATGTTGGACACTAAAGCCAGAAGACATAAAGAAAATGCTGTTTCCACGGAGACACTTCAGTCAGGTACCTTCACTTTTCTGTTGAGAGGACAATAAAGAACATCTCTTCCTCTAATAAAAAAAATTTCAAGACAAATTACAAAACTCACAGGTGGTTTACTTTCAATTTGAGGTCTGAGGAAATGGCTTGCCGGCAAAGTATTTGTCACATAAGAATAAGAATAAGAAACTGGATCCCCAGGACTAAGTCAAAAGCTGGTCACAGTGCACATGACTCTTATCCCTTGGAGAGGAAGTAGAGATGTAGGATTCCTAAGGTAGGCCTGACATCTGGTCTAAAGGAATTGGGGAACTCTTGTTCGGTGAGACAGCCTGTCTTGATAAAGAAGGTGGAGGTGACATCGAGTTGCTCAGAGGGCAAAAGCACTTTCCTGGCAAGCCTGAGAAGTAGTTTAAATCACGAAACCCACAGAAAATGGAAAAGGAGAACTGACTTGACAAAGTTGTCGTCAGGCCTCCACACAAGCATCATGGCAAATGTGAGCCCCTCCACACACATCATACACACATATAAATAATAGTAAAAAAATAAAATTCTAAAGTAAAAAATAAGGAAGAATAGAAAATGGAACCAATTAAAATCAACCTCTGTCCTCCAAAAAAATGTGGACACATTCACCCATACCTGCAATCAGACAAATACACGCACAGGCACAATCACCTGTAATGAAAAATACAAGAAATCATATTTTAAAAACACACAACCTGGAGAGGAGCTTTACTTGCAGTAAGAATAAGTGAGATGGGGTTGGGGAAGAGAGAGAGAGAGAGAGAGAGAGAGAGAGAGAGAGAGAGAGAGAGAGAGAGAGAGAGAGAAAGAGAGAGTCCAATGAAAGGGATGTTGGTGAGAGGCCAGAGGAGTCTCTACAGAGAAAGACGACCCAGTAATCCTCACAGGACATTCACAGAAAACTCCCAAGCAATCCCAAGAACAGAGGCTACCAGATACTTAACTTTCATAACACCCGATTTAGTGCATCATAGCTTACAGGACAAGGAGCATGCAGGAGTCAGGTTCATAACAGAGAGAAATACGGAGCTGTAGCACTCCGTTTATTTCAGGGGAGAAAGCAAACGTGCAAAGTAAGGACACACTACAGAGTGGAGGCTGCACAGCAGAGCCGAGGACAGTGCCAACTGGCTTCCTGTACCACACAGACTTAGTTCTGGTCCACATTCTCCTCCCCTTGCCCTCCTTTCTTAAAACAATCAAAATTTTACCCAAAATTCAGTGTTAAATTAGGCACAAGAATATGGAGAGTTGTCAGTCCCACAGACAAGCAAACTTACTAGGGAAAATAGAAAAGGTGTCTGCACGGGTTCCTCAGGGAGGAGCTTCCCAGGGAACCTGCCCGGAATGGCTGTTGTTTCCCATCACCCTGTATGTCCTCTTCCCTAGACAGCTAGCCTGTCTCCCAGCCGGCTGCCAAAGCTCCCTATTTCCATCCCAGTGGTACAGCTTGACTTGAAGTAAAGCCACACCTGCAGGAAAGCCGAACAACCCATGCCTCCAGTCATGTTTCTTTGTGGTCTCTGCTTTGCGGTTATCAACAAGCCACACATTTGTTTTGCTCAAGCATCTCCAAAAAGAACCCTAGAACACCTTAACTCAGACTCCAGAGCTATGTATTTCCAACCATATAAAATATAGGGCAATCTTTCATATTTTTCACAACTTTCATTCTTGTGGAAGGATTGTGTCACTCCGCTGAATAAACACCATTCAGTCTGCTGTAAGAGCTGGATTTAGAAGTTTTATTTAGACATTTTTCTTTCTGTGAACCTCCAAATCTAACAACTTTTAGACGCTAATGTTCACTCCCCCAAACCCTTGTCCACACAAAACCAAAAGCAAGATCAGGCGCTGTGGTCATCACCGACACTGAAGCGGCCCGCGCAGGCAGAGCCTCCCGCTCAGTGATTGGAGCAAAAGCAGCTGCATCAGGAAATGCCACAGGCGGCGGTGCCGGGCACCTTGGTGCCGGGACAGCACAGGACGCCAGTCCTGCTACCCCCAAGCCCAGGGAAGACCCAGCACAGCCCCCGCCCGGAGCTCCACGGCCGCTCCTCCCGTCTGGGGACAGCCGGGAACACGTTTACCATGTCCTCGGTTTCGGATTCCCCGCACTCTCCAACAGCTCCTTGCAGTGCTGATCAAGGAGCAACCTACGTGGAATATCCTTCAGGTATGGAGCTAAACACGCACGGCAAAACTAGCAACATGGCGTTGCATAGAGCCCGCCTTCAGCCTCCACTCGGTGCTCCTAATTGGGCAGCACGATCAGGAGCCCTGATTGGTTAGGGTCTCAAATATGGCCAAATTGGCTGTGGACTAAAATGATGGAGGGCTATTCCCAGCCGTGGCTTCCTCTTCAGGCGCAGACCCTGCCCAACTGCAGGGAGACTGACTTCCAAGCTCTGCTCCTGGCCTGGCACAGCGTCTGCTGCAGTACTGACAAATTCACTAGACACTTCCTGTCTATCCTCCTGGGTAAAGGGTCGCTTAGTCAATCACACATCCAGTGTCAGATGTCTTTGTCCTCTTCCCTCACGTGCTGAAAGTCATCCAGCTGACCCTAGGTGACATTAGTGTTGAGTCTAGTGTCTGCTCCACATTAAGGATCTGGATTTTTCACTCTGGCACATTCAGGATTTCGTTAGAACCCAGAACTGCTCTTTAACAAGCTGGTCTTTCTAAGATGCCACATCTCACAGCCTAAAGAAACCAGGCAGATCTTTCCCCACAATTCCACTCAGCTCTTTTCCTGAAACACAGTAAAAAGAAGTCCTGTGCTGTGCATTCAGAACTTCTCCCTTACAAATTTCCAGACTGACTCCACTTTGTCACCCCTCCCCTCAGCCCTGCTATGAATAGCCATGCAGGTCCCATGCAGGTTGAACCTGCTGGGCTTTCTAGGGCTACAATAGAAGGCATTCTGCCAGACTGAGCTTCATCTGCCTCTCCAGGGAGTCATGTTTCTGCATTTCTGAGAAACGTGTTTTTCTTACCTAAAACTTACAGCCTTTGTTAGCTGAAAACTTCGTTGTTAATTGATCTGCCACTGTTATAGTTTAATTATGGGACCTGCCTGTGTTATGGTGCAACTATGATTGCAGGCTTTGACCATGGCATGATGTCATTGTGGTTTTCAGTTTATAATCCCTGTTCTCCAACTCCCCAGGATCAACAATTCTTTAGGGCTTGAGCCCACTCTCCACCAAAAGCTTGTTACTAATTAAAGGACTCTTATTGGCACCTTTGCTATGGGGCTTTCCTGTGTGCCTCACACTGCGTACAGCAGTGGTCCTGCTCAGTACATGACGGCTCCATTTCCTCATCACATAGGCTACAGCACACTGAACCACACGGTGTGGAACTTCCTAGTAATCTCTCAAATGATTAAAAAAAAGTCAGACATGCTTGTTTTTCGGGAAATTTCTCTGATGTCTCCTTTGGGCCTCCTCCCCACAGTCCTCTTTTCTGTAGGAAACTTCCCTTAGATTAAGTTATCCTCTTAATGAAGCTCCTTTCCATGCAAAATAGTACCCAATATATTTATATCCTTGCGTTGCAGGCACATGGATAAAGTCTAACTGCCAGCTTTAAATGGCCCATGCGGTAGAGGGAAATGTCCTTGCATCCATGTAGTAGCTTAGAATGGTTGTGTTTGGGGCAAGGCAGGTCTTCTTGAATATATTTTGTGAGCTATTGTTGGAGGGTTTTCAAAAATATTGTCTACCCAAACAGATAAATTTTTTCAGTTGACCAATAAATTAATTATGTCTGTGTTCCAGGATAGACAATTGTGCACTTGGAACTATAATTGAATTCTCATTTGGACACAAACAAAGATGACTCTGGGAGCTGAGATTACAACCCTTTCGTTGCCTGTTGTCCTTTTCTTGCTGTCCCCTCATCTGTTGAGCCTGAACCAGGAGGTCAGCGATAGAACTCGAATAATGATCGGGCAGTTTCTCTCAGGACACGTGTTTTAGAGTCTCCTGGGATTTTAATGATTGGTAATTGTATAGTCAAAACATGAGCATCCAGCAATGCTGAGATTCACTGTTTGAAATAGGTTGATCGGAGAAAGTGAGAAACCCTCTGTCTCTACAGCATGCCATAGTCGTGCACCACTCCAAATGCATAGAGACTGTCTGTATAGATGTTAGCTGTTTTCTTTTCTGCTACATTCCGCTCCCTCCACCTCAGGGGTTTGTCTCCTGCAGGTAGCTGGTCCTCAGTTTTCTGTGGACCAGGAAGACATTCAACCATCTATTGTAACTGCTTAAAATGGACACCAGCCCTTAGGTAAATTAGGTAATATCCTGTTTTTCCTCTTAGGAACAGTGTAAGGAAATTTTAATCATTGAAGACCCCTCACCTTTTGTCCCCTAAATATGTAATGGTCTTGTAATGTTTAACCATAAACTTGTCCTGCTTCTGTAGGACCTGCTTAATCTCAAGGGCCAAGGGAGGGAGCAAAGCCTTTAACTCCAAACACCTGGAAATTCTACAAAAGTGAAGCAGCTATGTTTCTTGCCTTTGTATATCCAACGTCTCCCTTCCCCAGCTGCTGCAGACTTCAGACCCAACAGAGAGACTATAGTCAGCTGCAGATTAATAATTTCAGCTGATTGAAACACAAAAGTCTGATGGCCCCAACCTCCATAACAATTTGCCTAAAAGGCGGTTATGCGCAGTGGAGAAAGTAATAGCATTTGACTTTCATTTTCACTCTGAACAAGAGAGCTATAAACAAGATGGGATTTCTAGAGGTAAAGTGGCCCTGATCTACCAGGGCCTTTGCTTCATCAGTGTTAATAATTTTCTCCATTGCTCTTCAGGTATCAGTAAGGAGAAAATGGAAAACTCTCTGGCTTCTGGATTTTGTTTCAATGTCTTCCTGGGTGGCCTGCTCCTCTTTTTGGGAGAGCACCCATTTTAGAGTCTTACAATACCTTCTCAAATTGCCAGGACTTTTGTAATAGTTGAAAATGTCCTTGTCTTTCCAAGGCAGAATGAATTGTACGTTTTGTAATGGCCTAGGAAAATCGGATAAAGACTTTCATTTTGCTGTCTGTGCAGACTTGAAGTCCATTTGTGCTTGACCTTTGCCCTCCCCCTCCTAGCAGCATGCCAGAAAGCAGTCACCTCCCCAGTTCCAAGAATGGCCCAACCACAACATCCCCACCCAGTGTTCTAATCTGGGAGGGACATGTGCAAATGGCTAACCTCCTGGACTTTTGCTGTTAGAAATGAGCACCTCTGGAAATTTTAATCTTGAGAAATGCTTGATTCTTAGTGGATGTTTCAAATTGTAACCAGTCACTGCTTTAGAAATCCTCTAAAAGCTTCTTTCCAAGCGTGAATCGGGCACCTTCTCTGAGTCAGGCACCCTGGAAAGCTGAATAAAGTACTTCACTAACTTCATCCAAGTGGTGCTGGGAATCTAATTTTGACCCACAACAGGTTTTTTAGTAGGGGAGCTAAAATTTTTTTCATGTAAGCTCATAGTCTGCATATGTAGAGATCCAGACTTTGGTTAGTATCAGGACATCAGGGAGCTACAACCACCTGGATCTCCGGCCCCTGGGAGACCTGGCATTTTTCTTCTCTATGAGTGAACACATTCATATGCAGGAACCCATACACAGACATGCACACACAAAAAATACAATCATTTTAACAAAATGCTCACATACTTTTCCATTCAACAATGTTTACAGTTTTCCTAGAATAGCTTCTCTGGTATTCAGAAATTCTGAGTCTACTACTCTAATAGTTCTGAAATAAGCCATACAGAACAAGATGGAAGTTACCCTGCAAACAAAGACTCAGAAGGAAGGAAAATAAAGGAGACTGAACAGAAAGCACTTTTTGCCAGAGGTCAAACAAGCCATAACTTGGGAACACAACACAAACTTCAGCAGTGAAATTTCTGAAGAGAAAGTAACAGGGAGTGCTGAGGGATGGGAAGGAGAAGCCCCCACATGAAATCACTTGAACAAAACCACGGAGTTACCAAAGTAAGAAAACACAGAGAAACCCTGTTCTCATCCCTTTTGGATATGCTTCTAAACACAGCTGGAGATTGAGGAAGCTAACTGTACCATGGTGGACTTTGGAATACATCACCAGAATACTACAGATTGTGCTCCCCATCATCCCACAGATGAGTGATCAAGGAAGGAACTGGATCTTCACTCTGTGCTTTATTCAGAAGAGCAGAAGTCTGAGAAGGCTGTGATTTAACATGATGAGAAAAACATCCTTCCTGTTTTGTGAAGTAATTGAATTGTACAGTCATTCATACTCTAGATTCATTGACCATCCCATGTGGACTCAATATCAGTGGTTTGAATAAGGAAGAGAAGTCTTGAATTTGTTGCCAGATGATAATTCTATTCTCTACTCAAGAACGCCCTGGAACTGAACAACAGCAGCTTTCCACCTGTTTTCTGGCAAGACCCTGAAGGGAAAATTTCACAGTGGGCAGAAATTTGGGAAGTGCTCGTGGTCATATATTTTCCTTGGCAAATCCGATGGCCACTGGATCGTCATGTACTATTGTGTAGTGCTGTACCTCATTGCCTACACGGCCCATGAACAAAAAGACCACGGTGGCAGGAATTGATCCTAGACACAGGTTCAGTAAAATGGACATTCATTCACCAAGGCTGACCTGTAAACATATACATGAATGCCAAAAGTTTTGAGTAGATTGTTGGGAGATGGAGAAGAACACGATTGAAGAATAGGTGATGTCCTGATTTGCTTTTCTGTTGTGATTAAAAAAATTGAATACTGATGAAATCCTACATGGAGGAATAAGTGTTTAATCAGTTGACAGGCTACAGGCCACTACCTGTTAAATGAGGACAATCCACAACTAAGATAGAAACCTAGAAGCATAAACTGAAACAGAATACAATGAAGGATCGCTGTTTGATGGACTGCTTCCCATCGCTTGCTCTGCATTCTTTATACATAACCCAGGCTCCCATGTGTAAAGATGGCACTGCCCACAGTGGGCTGGATCCTTCCACACAAATTAATAATAAAGATCACACCTCACAGAATGGCGGCAGTAAAATCCGATCTGGGAAAAATCTTCAGTTGAGGTTGTCTCTTCCCAGACAACTCTAGGTTTGTGGATGGATGTCCCAAACTTGCAAAGGATTTAGGTGAGTTCCATTTCTCATTGCTGTGACCAAACACCTAACCAGAAGGAAGGCAGGGGAAGAAGGCTTTACAACTTACAGTTTGAGGGATATAGCTACTATCCTGTGAGAGTCCAAGTGTAAGGAATGTGAAGCGGTCCCTGGTCACATTCTGGTCCCTGGTCACATTCATGTCCAGAGAGAGGACAAGAATTGTAACCAGCATAGACAGCTGAAGAGTTGCTCTCAGTTATCTTCGAGGTAGTCTTCATCTCAAAGTTCGTTGGCTTGGCTTGATGGTCTGCTCCCATCTGAGGACTAAGTTTTCAAACATAGGAGCTTAAGGAAGCATTTTTATTCAAACCCACATGAATTCAAATATGTCCTCCATATTTTCCTGTCCATTCCATAACATAAAATGCATGCATTACAACTTCCTTTGTGTCCAGAATCTTCAATGATTCAAATACTGTTCAAAATTCTGAAGTCTGTTTTGAGATTCAAGATAATCTCTTCAAAAGAATTTACATGTCTCAATGACACAGACTAAACCTGTCCATTGCAGTATGAAGGAACAAGTTCATGGGAATGAAATATAGAGCCAAAGCTATAATGAAAGCCAAAAGAATGTCATCCTCCCTGATGTGCCCTCCAGCTGTTCTTGTGTTGGACCCTGTTTTGAAAAATAGCCAAAGGACAACGTCCTTATTTACACATGTAGGAGAGAAAGCAACTCAGTCACAGTGCTCACAGGGACACTGTGAGCAGCTGAGGTCTAGCGTGGAAGTCCTCAGGGACTCTTTTAAGTTCCCATAGATGAAGAAGTGTGGAAAGAGAAGAGATGAATCCATGTCTATGTGGTGAACTCAGGGCCCAAAGATGCAGAGAGAAGGAGACCTCCTTATGAATCTCTAGATGGATCAACTCGGAGTAAGTGCACAGCATTGGGAATGGACACTCCCATTTTCTTTGTCTGTGATAGAGAGAGTCAAATAGGGAGATGACAAAGAAATGTCCTGGGTCTCAAAGTCTTATCAGTTATGTCCTTAAATGCTCATAGGATGTGAAATATTCTAACGATGGGATGAAAATCTCTCCTACATTTCAACTGTTGCTTAAGACGCTTCCAGTCTGAATCTATGAGTTATGCCAAGTCTCTTCCTTGCAGTCCCTCTGGGTTTCTTCAACCTTCAACATTTCCTTTGACTCCTCTAATCCCGTCCTGAGTGACAGTGGCCATATTCCCTCTCTCTGTCAGATTACCTCCATGCACACGTCTCTGACCCTTGGCATGATCTCTTTAATGTTTTATTTCACCTCAGCAGGGTAGGACTGATCATTGCAGAAGGTCCGAAAGGAGTTCAATTTCTCTCAGACCTGTCAGGAGCAGGGTGTGCACTACATTTTTGAAAGTATTCAGAAGTGATGTTACAACATAATAACAACATTCACAATATCATTTATGGACTTGGTATTTACTTTAATTCTGAGTGGCTGAGAAATATATGCTTTCATGGATGGAACTATTTTGTGACAACACCACTGTGGGTTACAAATTCAAAGTAGAAACGTGTCAATAATGAAACAAATTTCATGGGACTATTTTTTTTAGTTCTTCGTTTTGGGAGGTCTTTTTGAGACAGGTTATCCTTACTGTAGTCCCAGGTAGCCTCAAACCCCTGACTTGTACCATGGTGACGTTAAACTCAGAGAAATCCTCCTGCTCTGCCTCCTGAGTGCTGGGATTAAAGGCATGCACAACCATGCCTGCTCTTTTATATAATTATTATTTTTATCAACATAATGAGATTTCTGGTTGCAAACATTTTATTCCAATAATGAACCCTTCCAAGTATCCAGAAGGCACTTACCTCCACTCAGTTTGATCTGATAATCTTGATGGCTCATCTTTCTCTCAGTGAAGAATTCTCCCCCCAGTGCTTCTCTGGCATGGCTTCCTTTGAATCATTTTGACCTAGCCATGACTGTGGGCACATACAACACATACAATGCTGTGTGTGCTGTCTTTCATAGTGTTGAGGAGATTGTTCTTCAACAGGTTCAAGAGCCAGAATTGAGAACTAGAGAAGCATTGGGATTTTCTCCTTGGCAGAGAAAGTCTCTTCCTTTGAATGATATGTACCATCATGAAGGTACCCCTCTTAAGGTGTTCTACAGGTTCTAAGCTAAGTAGTAACTTTCTCCAAAAATACTAGAGATTAGGTGTAGTTCCATAGTTGAGGAGGAAAATCTGCATTATATATTTAAGTAGACACCAAGAATAAGGAGTTGATAGCAAGGAGGATAATAGATGGTTCAAGATTCATGCTTTATAATCAGAGTGTCAACATCCTGACCCTTTAGTACCTGTGGAAAAAAATTAAACAATTTCACAAAAAGTTTCTGAATGACACCATGAAATGCTGTGGCTCTTTATGTACCTAAATAGAGCCAAGTACTGCAGTGAACACTATGCTGGGAGTAATCTGCAGTCATACTTTGTGTTGATTTCCACAGTTTGCAAGCAGATATTTAAGGAACAGAGCAGATACAGGCATAGAGTCATGAGTGTGCTCTGAAGCCTCTAATTTCATGCCAAATTGCACTGTTTATTGTGAGGGACTTGAGCCAAGTTGTCTCAGAACTGACAGAGTAGAAGCATGATATTTTAGTTCAAAGTTTTTCCATTAGTCCACTGCTTCCGACACCAGTGTAGAAGATGCATCATGAAGAATGCATGACAGAAAATCAGGAGCTTTTCTTAATCAAAGGCTTCTGTTATAACCTGGGCAATGCTTCACAACACACTGATGTGTCTCTTTAGCTGCACCTTTTCTGAAAACAACAAATTTAACAACCGTGACTAGATGAGGAAAAAAACTGGATGCCAAGAATAACATTCTAAACATTTAATTTTCCTGTAGGTCTTAAACATGAAATCAATAGGACAGTTTTGCCCACATCTACAACATGGCCAATAATTGTCTCTAACTGAGGATATGATATATCGAGCCATAGGAATTACAGCAATATGCAGGACCTAAGCATGATTGACTTGGCAACAGATGAATAACCGTAATCTTATTAGAGCTTCTTATTTCTGCTTTCTGCACCGTAAATGAGCACATAAGGAAATGTGACATCTCCCCTTCCATGTTCAAGTATTATCTTACCACATTTTTGATAATTGGATATGAATGCACCTGTTCAACCATATTTTCTGTAAATACCCATGTTTTTCATGCCATTCAATAAACACAACTTCCAATCAATTATCTTCCTGTCTTTATTCACATGAACTTCATCACTCCAGATGCAAATATAATCTTAAAGTCCCAGAAGTCACTGAACTTTCTCTGATTTTCCCAGATGCTGCACTCAGTGTGCAGTGAGAGTTGCAATTCTCGATTCAGAAAAAAACCCTCAGGAAGGAAAGGCTGTTTCTCTTGGACTCCTTGGCAAAGAACCAATTGCCCAGCAGACAGCTGAGTCCACGGCATTAAGGAAACTCGCCACCTCCTTTTTCGATTCCCCATCCATCAAAGAACTGGCCACAATCTAGAGGAGGACAAGCAAGAAAAACTAGTTGAATTTTTGAAAAAATATTTACTGTATTTAGTAGTATGTCTCTTGAGAAGCAAACTTTATCCTTTATATTTCACACTGTATTCAGTTAAGGGACTCATTGAGAGTATGAAGAAAAAGAAACCTCTTTTCTCCACCGCATAGTTCCCACGTTCTGTCTCTGTCATGTATTTAGCATGCAGTATTTTCTCTTTTCAAGTCTACATCTTCTCAACTACATTCAAGTCACCATGAAGACACAAATTTGTACACCTTTGTTCTCCCTGTGCTTGCCCTGTTTTTTGACACAGAGCAGGTGCTCACGAGCATATTTTTGATTAAGTGATATGTTTGACTTTGATAACTGTGATGAATAGAATTAACTCTCAACTTGACACATGTGAGAAGAGGGACTGTCTAGATCAAATTCTCCTGTGTTTATATCTGAGGCAGATGGTATTGATCACATGAACTGATGTGGGAACACCTATCCTATTGAGCCTACTGAGGATGGGAACATTCGCTGGGCTTGGGTTTCTAGACTAAGAAGAAAGAAAACAAGTGAATATCAGGTAAGCACCCATGCATTTATTCTCTTTCTTTTAAAAAATTTTATTTTGTATTATCATGATGATTTTATATTTTAAGTATATAAGTGTATTGTCTCATGTAGGTAGGTACACTTGAGTCGTGTAGTGTCCACAGTGTTCAGAAGAGGACATCAGATCCCCTGGATCCGGAGTTACAGGTGGTTGTTAGCCTTCATATGGGTGCTGAGAATTGAAACCAAGTACTCTGCAAGAGCACCCAGTTCTCTTAACCACTGAGCTGCGTCTCCCTCCCTTTACTCTCTTTCTCTTCTTGACTGTAGATGTAATTTGTTTCAAGCACTTCATGTCTTGACTTTCCCACAGTGATGGACTGTAATCTCTGTGGAATTGTGAGCTAAAAGAAACTGTGTTTCCCTATGATGGTCTTTTTATCAGAGGAAAATAAATATGTATTAGTATTCAGAAGTGGGGCTGTTTCTGGAAATAAACCTGCCTATATGCTTCTCATACTATTTGAAGAGTTTTGTGAGTATAATGTGGGACATTTGATGCACTGGGTGACAAATGTCATTGAATGCTGGAGCAGTGCTTAATGTGCTGTTTAGTGGAAACTTAGAAGAAGGTTATGATGAGAGAACATGAACTAGGAGACACAGATCATGAGGATCATGAGGACACAGAGGATAAGGAAGACACTATCGGGAGGTCAGGGAGGCACAGATTCTGTCGTATTTTGACCAAGTAAGTGAACTTATTCTGTCTGTATCCTAAGAATCTGCATGAACTTGGCTTAAGAGATGATGACTTTTGATACTAAGAAAGCACCTGTGAATCCTAAAGAGACCAGAAGAATTAACAGGAATCTTCCTGCACTGTCCTGGGACAATGGGAAAAGTACTGAGGTCAAGAATGTAACCATCAGTGTTTCTGTTTCCTTAAATACTTGATAGTTTAAAGGGAAAAAATTCTTAAGCTTTAAAGACACTCTGTTACTCAAAATAGCTGCCCGAGAACGTGTTTCCCAGGGTCGGCACACAGTGTAGGGTGGAGCAGGGCTGCAAGGGGCCAGGCTAAGTCTCGTGATGTCGTCCGACTCCACAGTGTTCTAAGTGTTGGTCACATGGTGCTTGTTGTGAAGACCAACGTTCAAGACTGAGAGGACCATAGAGAGACGCTTGTATTTATCTACAATATTTTAAAAATGTGTTCATTGTTTTTATTATATGGGCATGATTGTTTTGCCTACACATGCAGTTTAAGTGCACCATGTGCATGTAATACCCAGAGAAGCCAGAAGAGGGTGCTGGGTTCCCTGCAACTTTAGTCGTCAAAGGCAATATGGGTGCTGGGACTCAAATCTGGGACCTCTGGAGGGACAGCAAGCATTCCTCACCACTGAGGCATCTGTCTGGCCCCTGACTTTCCTTTCCTTTCTTTCTTTCTTTCTTTCTTTCTTTCTTTCTTTCTTTCTTTCTTTCTTTCTTTCTTTCTTTCTTTCTTTCATTTCATCTTGTTTTTTCTCTTTTTTTTCATACTTTTTTTTTTTTTTTTTTTTTGAGATGTTGCTCTGACTGACCTGGAACTCACCATGTAGAACAGGCTAGCCTTGAAATCACAGAGGTCCCCTTACCTCTGACTCCTGAATGCTGGGACTAAAGGACTGCAACAGCATGCCCCTGTACCACACTTTAACCCACCAATATGTTGATTAGCACCTATAATTTGGCTATTTTGAAATGTAACTCGGTGAATATGAGCATGCAGATGTTTTTGATGACTACATTTCTTGAGGCCTGTACTGGGTTTAGCAAAATCTCTTGAACTTACAATGCATATAATCTCACAGGGGAAAACTTACTTTCTCCACTTTTTATTGCTATTATTTCTTTGTGTATTTATACTGGAAATATGATTCTTAACCATGCTGTTTTCTTTGCAGTGGGAAAGACATTGAAATAGCTGTTTTCTTCATCTTTACTGTCAAATCCATGGAAAGGAGAAACACAGAGAAAGATAGTTTATATTAACTCATGTTTTCATGGCAGAAGATAAGAGGATGCACGGAGCTTCATGTCTCTCCTGGTATGAGGACTTAACCCTCAACACATGGCTGCTGTAAAGAAAAAGAAAGAAGATTCCATCTGCTCACACAAGTCAAGCCTCAGCCCTTACAGATTTCACAAATTCTCCAGCTTGTAACCAAGTGTGCAATCACATGACTATACGCAGGAAATTTCACATTCAAACCATAGCAAATGGTCATGCTTTCACTATCAAATATGCTGTTAATTATGAAGACCACAATCGTTGACAAATGAGTACAGCTTCTCATTTGTTTGTTACAACATAGGCTCAAACTATTTATTTCTATAAGCTCCTTCTAGTTTTAGGAATTTCATTGATAATGCCCAGTTCTTATTTGCTAAGAAAATTACGGACTGCTCATGGTGTGTAGTGTTCTTACAGAAGTATTCAGAACTTTAGGAATTCTGCATTTTAGCATGCATTATAAAGCCACCGGACAGAAGTCTTATGTTTAGTGCCATTCTTCTTGATTTTGGTGTTTTGCTTATTTGTTTAGATTAGCGCAGAGTTTTAACATATGAGAATTTAAAATATCATGTCACATTATGTTTCTAAAGAAACAGATATTCTTCATAGTTCGATATGTGAAAAAAGCGTAGAATTTAAACTTTTTTTCAGTAATAACTAAACAGAAAAATTTGATTCATAAAAGTCTTATTACTGATTAACTTGTATCTTCGTTTCTGGAAGTGGTGCAGTATTTCCTCTATGTTACTTTGATAAAGCATCATGACCATATGAAACATAGAGAAGACAGAGTACATTTTGACCTCCATTACAAGGGGATCCTAATCCATCACAGCATGAAGGCATGCCAGCCAGCAGCAGGCATGTTGACAGAAGTCACAAGTTGAGAGTTCACATGTTCAAGGGCTCGCAGAAAGTACAGTAAGCTGGAAGCGTGCAAAGCTATGAACTCTCAAATCTCACCCAGAGTCACACATACTAACAAAATAGGTATAATATGTGCATGAAATTATTGGATGTTTTCCTTTTTAAGACTTTTTTTATTTATTCATGTTTATGTTTTGAGTTTTTGGCCTACACCAGTGTTATGCAATGTTCTTGGAGTCAGAAGAGGGCTCTGTATTCTCCTGGAACTGGAGATTTCGATGTTTGGTAGCCAACGTGTGGGTGCTGGGAATCAAACCCACATACTCTATAAGAGCTGCTAATGCTCTTACCCAATGAGCCACCTCACTACCTTCAAATTATTTGGGTTTAATTGTACTGAATTTTTCTTAAATGGAGCAGTGAAGAGAAAGGAATGGAAAGAAGGAAGGATGGGTGTGGAGCAGAGAGAACATTAATGGAATGAAGCATGGACAAGATCATGAGGACGCTGATGGAGGCTGAGAGAGCAGAGAGATGAGGGAAAAGTACAGTGCGAGGGAGGACTCATTCTGCTGCTTCCACTCCAGTGTTTGTGTTCATTCTCCTGCTTAAAAGACTGAAAATTGGGAAAACAATGCTTTCTCTTTCTGTCTGCCTAAACCAATAGAAATTGACTTGCTCTTCAGAGCCCTCATTCCGCACTAGGAATCAGTGGCTCATCTGCTGAATGAATGCTGCCTCCCCAGACCTGTGTGTCCCCTCTTCTTCCTCTCTATTTAATCTGCTCTTCATGCCTGCAATCCCACTCAGTCACCAAATTTCCTGTTTAGTAAAATCATACCACAGATATTGAACAGGAGAGGAAACGGAATGAGCTTGTCTTTAACAGCATTGAGTACTAGTAGGCACAATGTTGGAAAATTTCCAGATCAGTTTATTGTCGCGTCTGCCTCGGCCAGCAAGGAAGACACGACACAGGATTCTTCTTGAGACAGTTTATTCAGGTCCTTTACAGCAAGTGTTCTTTTTCTTTTTTCCCTTTCCTTATGCGGGCCATAGACTAATATACCCTTAGAATAAACCTTCCCTCATATTATACGTGGCATTTGCACAATGGGCAAGTTAGTAAAACCAGGAAAAGGAAACTATAAATTTTTACTGCGCCATAAAACTCGGCAGCAAGCCAACTCTCACAACAAGCCATAACCACATCCGGGTGCACCATCTCCTCCGTGGCCATTTTATCCAGGCAAGCAGCAAGCAATATGTGGAAGCTCGTGGGCTGGCTTCCCGCAGTTTATGACACACTAATCACTAGTGTATCCTATCAGAAACTTACGAGAAGCTCAGATTCTTGAACAACTCTTGATTGCACTAGAAAACTCAAAGCATAGAACATTGTCCATCTGCTGGCCTTAGGTGCTACGGTAGGAGAAAGAATAGCTCCTTTCTAATCTGGGCATGACTGTCAAGACATCTACAACCCATGTTCCTCTGCGTTCACACTACAGATAGCCTGAGCATTCAGCAGACAGCAAAGACAAGACGCTTTGGCTTCCAGTCATTGCCATAATTCCCACACCCGTCCCTCAGAAATTCCCAATTCTTTATTGGGTTTGCACTTCTAAAATCAAAACTACATTGAATTCAGGGTGTGCCCATGAGGTGCATCTCTACCAAGGGCCAAATGAAGGCTGTGGATATTGCTGCTAATCCAAAATGCATTTAAACTACGATTTACATATAAGAAAATGCAAACTGTATTGTTATGTTCCAGATACATTTTTTTGGTCTTCTGAGGACTGGGGAGAGGGTCTCCCTTTCTAGAGACTGCTATCCTAGAACTCACTTTGTAGATGAGACTGCTTTCAGGGTCATAGAGACAAGTCTGCTTCTGCATCACAAATGCTGAGTCACCAACTAGATTTTTTAAGGAAATGATTTTTAATGTCAAATGTTATTTGCGGGTCGGTCTTCATCTCCGTCATGGCTGTTGTTCTCCAGCCATGCCAGAGAATGGAGGACGATCGAACAGGGGGCCTCAGGTGACTCTGAGTGAGACTGCAATGACTCCTGGGATACTACATCGGTGGGTAGTTCGGTTATCAAAACCAAGGCACGTTTATATAGGGAGGCTTTTCTGACCATTACAGAAAGCAGGAATGTTAAAGGTGGGGGTTTTGGTTTAAAGGCAGGAAAGTTGTAGGGCTGACGTAGAAGTTCAAGAACACGGAAATGAAACCAAAAAAACTGGTTGTGGTCTGGGGTCGGGGAAAAGAAGATTCATATCTACAGTGATTTTTTTGGGGCCAGGTTATCACATTTGGCAGAGCAGGCCAGAGTCCAACCATCCCTTTAGGGTAGATGGGATTGCTTGCCTTGCTCAACACCAAGACCTCCACAATTATTTAATATTTTCATTGAGGATAACTTGACCCAAGTGAAACATACTCACTTGTTTCCAAATCCTTCACATATGCTTGTTCATGGTTTAGTGCTGAAGCCTTTTTCCTCCATAATCTACCTGAAATTTATAGAGTAACAAACACATGATACTTCTTCCTGATCCTCAGTACAACTGAGTTCACACACTCTCTACATTCACAGACCTAGGTTCAGTCACTCTTGTCTCCTAATTCCTGAACACTACCGTCTTGTCTAGGCTGCCCAGAAGTGACTGTCCCCCTGGACTCTAGGGATCATTTAAGTGGAATATTATTTATTTTTGGCTTTTTGATATGGGGGTCCCTGCTATCCACCTGGGTTGTAACTCACTATGTAAAACAAGCTGGCCAGTCTCACAGAGATTTGCCTGCCTCTGCCTCCTGAGTACTAGGATTAAGTTGTGTACTGCCTTGTCCAAATTCTCGAGAATATTTTAGAAGGTGAAGAATTTGTCAGAACTTGAGACTTGGTCTAAGAATAGAGACACAAAAATGTTATGGGTCTAACCTGGTCATAGTGTTAGTGCTGCACTATGTCCCATGAATAGCAGCAAGGAGCGTACACTGTAGAGTGGAAGATTCCCAGAAAATGTAATGGGGTACATGTGATGCCCCAGTAAACTAATACCTAGAACACTGGACAATAGGAGTGTGAAATACATACACATACACAACAGAAACTTTCATTCCAACAATGACCACGTGCTGCCCTTTCCTCAGTGAGACTCGTGCTATGTATAATCAAGTTGACATCAGCTACTTGGTGGTTAATAACGGGACATGGTGCTGTATCTGGGGCGGAGTGTTCTTCTCTGCTGTTGGCAGACTACATCCTCCATAGCCGCTGTATCCCTACTAGCCTTGCTGAGTGGGAGCCTGAGTTACTGATTTCAGTGTTTGGAGATGCCATGACTGTGGAACATATGCCAAGGTGAGTCACACGCGTGAGGTGACTCTCACACAATTGAGAGGCTATGTGTACTGCATGCAGCAGACGTGGTGTGGGTAGGCTTTCCTGAGAGCAGTGGAGAGCATAAACTCAGACAATGGAGGAAAAGAACTTGAGTTCAGGTTTTTTTCCTAGTCGATTTCATTTAGCATTGGCCAGATAATTCTTTCCAATGATCTTGTTCTTTAATTTGGAATGGAAATGTTTAGTTTGTGTCATGAAGCATGC
Organism: Eospalax fontanierii; assembly: GCA_035773235.1. Lineage (NCBI taxonomy): Eukaryota > Metazoa > Chordata > Mammalia > Rodentia > Spalacidae > Eospalax > Eospalax fontanierii. Next base: position 3,596,610 of record CM069554.1, on the reverse strand, counting down.
AACTTGTTTTGAAGAGGTTATTTTGACTCTCAGAAGAGACTTGAGGTTTCTGAACAGTGTTTGAATTATTGAAGCCCTTTGAAGGAGTCACACATGCATTTTACATTATGGGACGGGCATGAACCTATGCAGGCCACATTCAGAAGGTTGTGGCTTGAATGAAAAATGTTTCCTTAAACTCATGTTTTTGAAACTAGGTCCTTGGAACAGAGCTGACCTTGAAGTGAAGCAACCCTTGAATGCAGATGACCCTGAGGATTCGTGCTACTGAGAGACTAAGCCTTGAGGTGCTTCTGCCGGATCACAATTCCTGTCCTCTCTCTCTTCCTGATCATACACAGGACGTGACAGCTACTGCTTTGTATTCCTAACACTGGACTTCCACACGATAACAGCTACGTCCCTCTAACTGTACTACAGGAACCCCTTCCTCCACTGTATTCCTTATGGTCAGATTTTGATCACAGCAATGAGAAATGTAACTTTGCAAATTTTGAAATGTCAGTTTACACCATCTTCTCACCTGTTATCTTTCTTTCCAGTCTATGGACACAAACCTAGAGTTACATGGGAAGAGGGACCCTCAAGGAAAGAATTCTCCATATGTGACATACTATTAATTGCTAATTCGTTTGGAAGGCTCCAGTCCACTGTGGACAGTACCATCTTTAGACGTAGTTACTGGGCTATGTATAAAGACAGCCGAACAAGCGATGGGAAGCAATGCAGCCAGCAGGGATCCTCCACTGTTCTCTACTTCAGCTGTTGTCACTGTGTTCCTAAATTTAGTTGTGGATTGACGTCGTATAGCTGATCATATCCTCTACCCTGTCAACTAAATAAGACTTATACTTCCCAAAGTTGGTTTTCATAGGGTTTTTAGCAGCAGCAGCAGCAGCAGCAGCAGCAGCAGCAGCAGCAGCAGCAGCAGCATTAGTAGCATTATTCGTAGGAACAGACAAGGAAACAGGACCTCACCAGCTCTTCAAATATGCTTTGTAAATCTCCCAATAATCTAGCCAACCCTTTTATCACCCAGTTCCGTCCTTGCTCACTCGTCTTTGTGATGATGGGCAGCACAGTCTGCAGTATTCTCATTATGTATTATTCTGAAGACCATCGAGATTCATCTAGCTTCTGCAAAATAAGCAATTTATGTAGATCTAAGTTATTCCAAAAGGCAAAAGAACAGGGTTTCTCTGTGGTTCCTTACTTCGGTAAACCCTACCTTTGGTCAAAGGATTTCCTGTGGGGGCTTTTCCTTCCCATCCCTCAGCACTCCCCATCACGTTCCTTAAGAACTTGCACTGTCACGCATGGTGACAGTATGTGTGAATTTATGACATCCAGATACTGTCATTAAACTCAACATCTGTTATCATTTGGGGGCACAGTGTCAACCTACTAGTTATCTCTGTGAGTTTGAGTAGATTAATAGACTTTCAGAATAAGAACCATTCATTGTGCATCATAGAGTTTGGTCAAGTCCTGCATGGAAGGTTATGTATCATTTCTGTTCATGCACTCAGTACCAAATGTTATCTATTCCCACACCATCAAAACTTAAACATCAAGAGCAGGAATTTCTCAGGACAAGCAGACTCTTGCATGTTAATTGTCCTCTATTCTGTACCTCAGGTTGTCAGACTTTCATCAGACATGAAGTAGACCTGTGCTGTAGAAAGAGAATGAGGACAGAGCCAAGGCACATCCTGTGTCCTGTGCCCAGTAGTGAGAGGAGTGTCCCTCCAGCTCTATTTCCTTTCAGTCTACGCAAAGCACTAGAACTTCTGTGTACGGATCAAAATATGTCAATAGTACAGGATTGTATGAACATGATACTGATTGAATCTGTGGACTATTTAGGATTCTGTGACATGTGAGGATGTTGCTGTGAACTTCACCCAGGAAGAATCAGCTTTGCTGGATCCTTCTCAGAAGAATGTCTACAGAGATGTGATGCTGGAAACCTGCAGGAACCTTACTGCTATAGGTAAGAACATCATCTTACCTTCCTTTATTATACTGGGCAAAAAGTATTTCTTAGAATTGATGCTCCTCTGTGCATTGGAATATTGAAATGCGAAAATGTGGTGCATAAATCCGACATGGTTTATATGTACTAAAGCTATAAAGTAGTTTTAAGTAATTTGTGATTGATCAAATTTTTATTCAGCTATATCTTTGGAAAAGTTTTGAAAATGCAAATATTAGACACCATTCTAAAAGTTCTGGACAAAATGTAAGGTAATTTGTAAACAGTAGATGGAATTTTTCTTTGAAGGAATTTTTCAAGGAATTGTATTGATTTTGTTATTTCTGTGTGTGTGTGTGGGTGTGTCTGTCTGTCTGTCTGTCTGTCTTTGACAACCTATGTGCATTTGCATAAGAAGGTCAGAAGAAGTTGGTGGACTCAGAGCTGGAATTACAAGTGGTTGTAAGCTATCTTTTTTTGGATGCTGGCAACCAAATGCTGGTCCTCTGGAAGAGCAGCAGATGTGCTTCACAGCAGAGCCACCTTTCCAGCCTCCCATTAAAATTATTGTTATGTGAGCATTTGTGAATTAGGAAGCAATAAGCACAACTTTTTTATCATTAGGAAATATCTCATGTATCTATGTTTAAGAATCCTATTCAGTGTGTGCAGGGTATTTAACATGCAGACAGTACTAGGAACTCAGGTTAACAAATGTCACTCTTCTTCTCATAGCCCTGTAGCAACTGTGGAGTAGAATATCAATCTATTTAGTTTCCAGTCATTCAGATTTTGTAGAAGACATATATGTTACCTAATTTTGGGAACAGTATGTGGCCTACACTTGGTAATACTAGCAAATTGACTCTTACTGACGTACTTGTCATTTTAATTTCCATGTTTGAGTCATTCTGTGAGAATAAACATCATGAAAATGATCGTGAAAATTTCTAGTGACCTAACAGCATGTGAAATCAATGTGTGTGGAAAGGTTTCCCTGTGTTATTCGCCCTTCAATAACCATCTTGCCAGGCACACTCAGTACAAGCCATAGGAGTGTGAGGAATATGGAAACAGCCCAAGAACTCTAACTCCCTCACAAGCTGTCAAGGATATTTGAGACCTCACTGTGAATGGACCTTTTGAAAATAAGGCATTTTTAAGTTATTTTGATTTCCAATGTCTGTGGGTAATACACCAAGAAACAGACAGTGAAAAAAACTTCCATCAATACAAAGAATCTAGAAAGGCCTCTGCTTATGGTAAATCACTTCACACATCAGGAGGAACTCAAACTGTAAGAAAGCATTATTAGTGTAATATATGTGGGAAATGTCTGAGTTCTTCCACTTCTTTCCAAGGACATGAAAGAATTCAGTGTTGAAAAATTCTATGCATGTAAAGAATGTGGCAAAGCTTTTACACGGTACAGTTACCTTCATGTACTCGAAATAATTCATGCTAGGGAAAAACCATATGAATGTAAACAATGTGGAAAAGTTTTTACATGATACACATACCTTCAAGTACATAAAAGAATTCATACTGGAGAGATACCCTGTGTGTGTAAAGAATGTGGTAAAGCCTTTACACAATACAGTCATGTTCAAGAACATGAAATAATTCATACTGGAGAGAAACTCTATGAATGTGAAGAATGTGGTAAACCATTTAGCAGTAAGAGTCATCTTTGGATCCATGAGAAAACCCACACTAGAGAGAAACTCTATGGTTGTAAAGAATGTGGTAATGTCTTTAGATGTAAGAGCCATCTTTGTTTACATGGAAGAAGACATACTGGAGTAAAACTATCCAGGACAGACTGTAGCTGACAGCAGCAGTGACCTGGAGGCATGAACCGAAATGTTGAGAAAGGAATCTGTGAGGCACATCCCATCCGCTTCTTGAATAAGTGCTCTTCTTTGCTTCTAATGTCAGACACATGTTTTCTCCTGTGCAGTGGACTGACATCCCAATCTGAAAGCTGTGTGTTATACTTGGACAGTAGTTGTGTCAGTGTTTCACCAGGAGGCATATTCTGCCTGTCTTGTTTGTACTGGAGCCCACAGGATTTCTAGCTGGTGATAATTCTTCCCCCATAATCTGCAGGGCACCTGCCAAATTGCAAGCCAGCCAGTAAGGAGCAGCTTGCAACCGATTCCAGCATCATGTCTCCATGTCCTGCTACCCAAGCATGTGATGTCTTCAGCAGTAGTGGCTTCTATGTAATTTCAGCATGTAATCAGTAGTAGTGGCAATATTCTTCATAGTTGTGGGACAGACATTCACCTGCTTGTGTTTTCCCAAGTGCTGGTTTTAAAAGTTTGTACCAATCACCTGGCTACTAATAACCCATTAAAGCAACGAACCTAGCCTCCGTCCATTTGTGAGGTGGCAGGAAGTGCTTTTGTGCCTGATTTCTGTTAGTTGCAGTCTGCTCATCTGTGTGTGAAATGACTAGCTTGTCACAGTCAGTTACATAACACAGAGTTGGGTGAAGTGTTTGTGTGCATTTTCACCTGTTCCTCACTTGCCACAAAATGCTTGTGAGAGGCAGTGTCCACACTTATGAGAGTGTATTTGCATCTGTCACTGATCGGCATATTGTTTGGTGTGTTTGCCAGCACTTAAGAGATAATTGGCTTACATATGTGTCCTGCCAAAATATCTAGAGCCAGGCTTTGATTGTGAATAGGAAACTCATGTGACTGGCTCCTAAACAAGGAGAAAATGGTGTTTCCCGTCTTCATGTGTTCTTTTTCCTGCCCCGTGTGCCAAGTCTTGAGGCTGTTGCTCTTGTAATCATCCAGTGATAGACTGCAGCTCCCTTCACTTTCCAACATGGACTAAATAGCAACAGCGTTGGAACTTCCCAGAACTTCACGGTCAGAATGTACCTGCAGAGGCATCCTGCCGTGTAGACTGAGCTGCTTCTGGGGTGTCCTCTCTATCCTGCACATAGACAGGATGGACTAGCATTCCCACTGGGAACTAATTACTGGAACCGCTGTCATGTCGCACAAACATTCTGGTGCTTGTCTTCTCTCTACGATTCTTTGAAGCATAGTTTCCAGTAAGGAGACTGGTTGTAGAGAAGCGTAATTGACAGATGGTGATCTTCCATTTTCTGGGTTGTTCTGTAAATTGGATAGGACTCTGCATTTGATATGGTGCTCCACATACACTGCACCAGAGAAATACATTTCTTTTAACAAAAACAGTTTCCAAGTTGTATTATTAAGGAGCTTAAATTTCAAACAAACTTGTTAGGTAAATTTTTTTTCATTAATAATTTTGTTTTTATTTGTGTGTATGAGTCTATTGCCCACATGTATGTACATGCACCTGTGTTGTGCAATGCCCACAGAGGACCAAAGAGCGCATCAGTTCCCATGTTGTTGTGGGTATGAATGTTTATTAGCCATGATGCGGATCCTGTGATTGGAACCCGGGTCTTCTGCAAGAGCAGCCAGTGCTCTTAAATGCTGAGCCATCTTTCTGGCTCAGCTTCATTTCATTGAGAAATTAAGAAGGTCTGCAGAATGGGTAACATGTTTTGCTTTTGTTCACATACAAATTTTTTAAATGCACTTTTATTTTGTGTTGGGTGGTATTTTGCCTCTATGTAAGTAAGGGCACCCATGTTCTGCAGTGCCTGCAGAGGTCAGAGGAGGGTGTTAGATTTCCTGGAACTGGATAATTAAGGAGAAAGCACTACTGATTCTTAGATCAAATTGAATATTTTCCTAGAATATTGACTTGCATTTCGTTTGTGTCAATAAAGCACTTATCAATGTCTAAAATAACACAATGTTATTCATTAAAGTAAATTCTACACTTTTTTGGCCTTTATAATGTCAAGAACATCCTCAAAACATTTGTTGCAGAGATGGGTCAAGATTTACGAGTTCTAGAAGTGTTTGAAAACTTGAGACTTGTATCTAGATAAACGCAGACACAGCAGTGCACACAGCCAACCCCAACATGCCTATGATGGTGTAGGATGGAGAAGCAGAAGAATGCCTGGATGCCCTGGTCCATATAACCTGATGCACACACTCGAGAAATATAAAGAGCCTGGTTTAAAGAATGTAGAAGGTGAGGAATGACACCTGAGATTATCTGTGCTCTGATGAAGAAACATGTTGATACATGCATACCACAATTCCAAACATGAGTGAGTGCATACACACAACAATGAATAATTCTTTACATTGACATTCAATTACAAATGGTTTATTAGTCAAATGTTATTTAATAGTGCATGCTAAAATTTCTTGTATTTGATTCATTGCTATGTATTATTTTCCAGGATTGTTCTTTCTGTGCATACAGTGCGTGTGAGATCTTTGTTAAGGCTGTGTTTTAAGTTTCTGGTGTCAGAGATATTTATTTTGGGTTCCCTTTTCATAATGAAACTCGTGAAACTCATAGAAGATATCCTTGCCCTAAGCAATGCTGTTCAAAATGTGTGGAAGCTCACTCTGTATGTAATGAATAGTTATAGTATTAATGTCAACTAAATTAACTGTAAATGTGCCTCTCAGCACATCACTAACATCTCATCTCTATAATTCTAATCAGAGATGATATACTGGAACTGGTAGTAGGCTAAAGTCTGGTAAATCATACAGTTCTGAGGTCACACACTGAAAGATTCACTGCAGAGCTTCTCCTGTAGAAGTCACTCCAAATCAAGTTCCGAACCAAGTGCTAAAGACTCCTGGGAGCTCTCGTTTACCTTAAGAACCTGCATCAACTTTGCTGAAACATTTCTGTCCTTTTTTAGAATTCCAGAACCAGGACCATCTTACTCTTGATCAAATTTCTCCTTTCTATATCCATAACCATTGAGAACAAGGAATGAAACCTTGATGATTTTCCCGTGGCAACTTAAAGGGTAGTGCCCTGTCCTATTCTACAATTCCTTCTAGTCACAATAGCATTTGTGTGGGAGAGTGATGGACACCTAATGACACCCTAATTAAAACAACATATTTCAATTAATATTTATTTTCTAAAACACAAGAAAAGCAGTTGGAGATACCATTTACTCGGGGCTTCTATCCTACTAACAAATGTTGAGGGAAACTGAAAAAAGGAAGGAAACCCCACCTTGATCTCTCACACTAAATAATCTATTACTGGCATGTATGTGGCTCTCTGGGAGTTCATGGCCAATGTTCCTCCCCTTTGTTCATCCATGAAAAGACTAATTACGTCATCCAAATAGCATCTGAATTCTGTTACAAAGATCTCCCCACAGTTAGACATAATATGTTTCTGTGATGTTTCCACCAATGTATTAAATCGTGCTTTGATATAACATTACTCTGTTACCACAGAAAGTAGGAGACTCCATGCTTCCGTAATGACTTGGGCATATGTGGTTCCAGGCAAGGTAAATCTGTGTTCCCTGTTCATCCTCTGTGGTACACGGAGAGTAATGTGACCCAGGTGCAAGCATGCAGAAGGCTTCATTGAATGTGTCTTGTAGATTCCTGGTCAGGAAAACCACATTGAAGTTCACCATGGCCAGGGTGCTCAGGCATCCCAGCACCAAGTAAAACGCAATGAGTGAGTCCTATATGTGTATGGCGACTATGTAACCACATTCTGAGTGTGCATCCTGGAAAGTTTCCCATACACATACCAAAAAGAGATGGACAAGGGTGCAGATATGGATGGTGAACTTAGGAAGCCCTCAGAGCAGCACCTATCTTATCCTTCTCTGACACGTGACATTAAATGCCAGATCACACTCACAGTTTAGCTAAAAAAGTGGAAATAGCCAGAATAAACAGAACTCCAAACTTGTATGACAGAGGATGCAGGTGGCTGTGTTTGGAAGGCCAATGCAGAGTAAGGAGCACAGACAACAGGTGAGGAGATGTACTGAGACCATAGTCATTGGCCTTGACTATGGGGATGTCTCTGCTTCACAAAGAGGACAAGAATCCCAGCTGTGAGTACATTGACTCAGAACTCTGCTTGCCAGAGCTGGTCCCGGGGGTGTTCATAATCTAGAAAGTTCAGCGATTCGGAGTGGGGGGGCTGTACCTTTAATGACTTCTGGAATACTTTACAGACTTCTCCATGTTTAGAGAGAAATGCCAAGTGTCACAATCCAGCTTCAATGCTTCTCTTTTATGCACAGATGCTGCACAGTGTGTCTCAATGGGCTCATTGAGCCAAATCGTCACTTATACTTCACAGCAAGTACAAGAATGTTACAGGGGGAAATCTCAATTAGTGCTTTTGGTGTCCTTTTCGTCCACGAGTGCTTTCTCTCTTTTCTTATGTGATACATTTCTGAGAGCATATTTTTATCTCCTAGACAAAGCACTTCAACACCTACATTTCCAAGGTGAACTTCTGGAAGGAAATACTTGAGTATTCTTTCAATCAGCAAGCACTGATTAAGAAACAATCAGTGATTCCTTCCTTTGCTTAGTTCCAGGTAAATGCACACTTATGGCTGACTTGAAGAACTTCTCCTGTACTATAGGAAGTTATAATTTCCACAAGAAACATTAGAATCTTGGCTGCATCAAAATCAATTTAGTGTATCAAATTAGAAATATCCAACATTCTTCCATTTGTATTTCTCTCAAGGTGTGTATTCTTGTGTATTCTAGCCAACCACTTATTAAAATTATAATTTTATGAATTTTTTTCTATATCTTATTGTCAGAATATTTTAGAGAATCTACACTTCGTGAGAGTACTTAAACATTTGTGAGGCAGTAAATCTCAAAATTTTAAATTTCACTGATGACTTGCTGATGAATGACAGTTAAGTATAGTTTGGTGGAGATTGTGCCTTAAATTCTGGTACAGTTATGTATGATTTTTATTCCATTAATTCACCAGAATTTTCACATTTATATAATATCAATAGGATAGCAATTCCACTAATATTTCTGGCCTTCAAATAAAATCTTGCTTTTAATTACTTAGCTGGTAATTGAGCAATGGTCACCACCTCCAGCACAGGGTTTGGTGGAACTGATCATGTGAATGCTCTTGTCTCATTCCCATTTTTAACATTTCACCACAAACAGTGGTGCTGGTTTTAGGATTCTGTAAAGAGAACTTCCTTTCATTCTTGAGTTAAAATTTGTTTCTGTTGGGGCTTGAGAGGTAAGCCAGCAGTTAAGAACTCTGGCTGCTCTTGCAGAGGTTCCAGGTTTCATTCCTCTTAACAAACTGTAGAGTTAACTTAAGTTCTAGAGGATCCAGTTCACTCTATTCTGGATATTGCACGACACAGACTAAGGACTTATAGACATAAAATAAAAACCTAAAGACAGATTTATTTCTGGTTCCCATCCGGTCTCCTTGGGTCTTGGCCCCATCCGGTTAAGTCTGCTGAAGAGCCCCTGACTATCTCAGAGAGATACCCAGATCATTTTCAAGTAAGCTACACTATCGGGCAAACACAGATTTTGTAATGAATGACAGATTTTGATATGTCTAAGGAAGGAATTTTGTTTGAAAGTTTTCTATTCTTTATTTTTTTTTCCACCAGAAGATAAAAATGAAGAAGTACTCAAGTCATTGTCAAATTATTAACAACAATGAGATCCCTGATAAAAACCTGTTGGTATAATTCTTCTGGCATAAAACAGGAAGGAGAATTTTTTTCTGAGTGCAAAAAACATTACTTAGAACAAATTAACCTGAAACAAACTACCTAGAGTTCAAAAGATTCCGGTCGACCTATACACTCATGACACAAACAGACAAAATCAGCCCTTCTCTAGATCTTTGACAATAAAGTGAAGTATGATTTCAACAAAATACAATTTGGGAAACCACTTTATTTGGATTACTTACAGAGCAATTAGAAGATGGAGGAGGCCCTACTGAGGTCATACAGCAAATTCTACATTTCCGTAGAGAACCATGAGGTGCTGTCTGAATCTGAAGAGTACAACAGGGCCAGTCTCTCCCATTTTCTTCCATTCACACTTTATTCCCTCCACAAGGTACAACTCAGGTCACTGGCTGGTTGGGAGTGCTAGCACACTCTCTCCATCCCTCCCTTTTGACAAAGCCCCAGCAGTCCATCAAGCAGGTGAAGGTGAATGTCCAGTCCATTTTGGCAGGCTTTGGCTAGTGGAGGACCAGTTCAGTACACAATTCCTAAGGCCAAACCATATGCTATAGAACCACTGAACACCAGTGAAAAAAAGAAATTGACCAATTAAACAAGCTGCATGCCATTTGTGTAGAAATTAGCAAGACTATAGCTTCCATGAGTTAGTACTTAGCTAGATACGTTTTATTCACTGATGGATCTGTGATTGTCCATGCTCCTGTAAGTAGCCCCAATAAAACAGTCACTACACTTACTTGGACTTTAGTAGAATCACTTTTTGGTGGTATTAGTTTCTTATCTCTGCTGAGCTGACATTTGCTCAGGTATTCCAAAGAAAAGGCTCACTCAATACTATTACAGTTGGGAACTGTAACAATTAGGCCTTACCCGTTTTTTAGATTCTTACAGGTTGGAGAGTGCAATCTTGTCTACATTTGAAGTGAATTCATATAAAATATTAACAACATTTGGATTTTACATTTCTCAGAATTTTCAAACATAAGTTTTTCAATTTGAAAAGAGCACTGTGCTTTGAAACTGCTCTGCCATGTATTTAGGGAGTTTTAACAACTAGAGGCCTTGTTCATACATACAGGGTTCTTTCCCAGAATTCAATTCGTCTTCTAACTTTATGATACTCTGAAACATAACTGTTTCCACATTCTTTTTCTTCATGGGTTTCTCCTCCTGTATAAATCTTTTCATGGAATTTAAGTGTACAGTATTTAGGATTTACATTGCTTTCTTTCATTGGGGTTTTGTCTAGTATGAACTTGTCATGTGTGAGTATCACTGAATTCTGCTGTCTTGAGCATAGTGCTTGTATTCACAGGGTTCTTTTCCATGTAACTGAAGATACCTGTGACAACTAGAGGCTTTATCCCATTATTTCATGAAGTTGTTCCCAAGTATGAACTTTTTCATGTACATGAAGTTGACTGAACCGTCTAAAGTCTTTTTGCATAGTTTACATGCATATGGTTTCTCTTCTATGTGTGTTTCTTCATCTATGAAGGTAACAATTATGTCTGAAGGTATGACCAAATTGCTTACATTCATATGTCTTTTTCTCCATCAGGAATTTTTTCATGTACTTGAAGGTGATTGCATCATGGAAAGGCTTTACCACATTCTTTACATGCACAGGGTTTCTATTCACTATGCATTTATTTCATAAGGCTTGACGACATTCTTTACATTCAAATGGTTTTTCTCCAGTATGAGTCCTTTCATGAAATGTGAGGAACTAGAAAATGTAAAGGCCTTACTGCATTTTCACATTCACATAGATTTCCTCCAGAATAAAATTTATCATGTAAATCATGACTTTGCATAAAAAGGAAGGATTTATCTCATTGTACATTCATATTGTTTTTCTCCAGTATATTTTCTTTCATGTAACAGTAAGAAATTAGGAAATGGAAAGGCCTTACTACATTGCTTACATTCATATGTTTTTTTCTCCAGTATGAATTTTTTGATGTAAGTGAAGATAATTATGACATCTAAAGCTTTATCACATTGTAAAGATCCATATGGTCTTTCTTTAATGAACTTTTTCATGAAACTGAACATAATGATGACATATAAAGGCTTTACCACATTCTTTACATTCAAAAGGCTTTTCACCAATTTGAATTCATTCATGTACTTGAAGGTGACTGTATTGAGTAAAGAATTTAGCACATTCTATACATGCATATGGTTTCTATCTGGTATGTGTTTTTTTTTATGTCTTTGAAGATGACTATTATATTTAAAGGCTTTACCACATTGCTTGCATTCATATGGTCTTTCTCCAACATGATTTCTTTCATGCACTTGAATGTGAACTGTATCATGTAAAGGCTTTACCACATTATTAACATACATATGGATTTTCTGCAGGATGAATTCTTTCATGGAAGTATAAGGATCTAGAAAATATGAAGGGCTGATCATATTGCTTAGATTAATATGGCTATACAGTATGAATTTTTTCATGTGATGGAAGATGACTGTGACATCTAAAGGATTTCCCACATTACTTTCATGCATATGGTCTTTCTCCTGTATGAATTCTTTCATGTACTTGAATGTAAATGTATTGTGCAAAGGCTTTGCAATATTTCTTACATTCATATGGCTTTTCTCCAGTATGAAATCTTTCATGTTCTTGAAGGTTACTCTTCAACGTAAAGGCTTTACCACATTCTTTACATGCATAGTCTTTCTCTTCATTGTGTGTTTATTTATGTCTTTGATGATGACTGCGACATCTAAAATCTTTACCACATTGCTTACGTTCATATGGTTTTTATCCAGTATGAATTCTGTCAAGTGATCGAAGATAACTGTGACATTTAAAGGCTTTACCACATTGCTTACATTCATATGGTTTTTCTCCAGTATGAACTCTTTCATGTACTTGAAGGTTACTCTTCAATGTAAAGGCTTTACCACATTCTTTACATGCATAGGCTTTCTCTCCAGTGTGGGTTTTTTTTATGTTTTTCAAGATGATGATGACATCTAAAGGCTTTACCACATTGCTTACATTCATATGGTTTTTCTCCAGTATGAATTCTTTCATGGATTTGAAGATAACTGTGCCATCTAAAGACTTTACCACATTACTTACATTCATATGATTTTACTCCAGTATGAATTCTTTCATGGAATTGAAGATAACTTTGCCATCTAAAGGCTTTACCACATTGCTTGCATTCATATGTTTTTTTCTCCAGTATGAATTCTTTCATGTGATTGACGATAACTGTGAGATTTAAAGGCTTTAGCACATTGCTTTCATTCATATGGCTTCTCTCCAGTATGAATGCTTTTATGTCTTTGAAGGTGATGCTTCAATGTAAAGACTTTACCACATTCTTTACATGCATAGTCTTTCTCTCCAGTGTGCGTTTTTTTATGTCTTTGAAGATGACTATGCCATCCAAAGGCTTTACCGCATTGCTTACATTCATATGGTTTTTCTCCAGTATGAATTCTTTCATGTGACTGACGATAACAGTGCCTTCTAAAGGCTTTACCACATTGCTTACATTCATATGGCTTTTCTCCAGTATGAATTCTTTCATGTAATTTAAGATAACTGTGACGTTTAAAGGCTTTACCACATTGCTTACATTCATATGGCTTTTCTCCAGTATGAATGCTTTCATGTTCTCGAAGGTGACTCTTCAATGTAAAGGCTTTACCACATTCTTTACATGCATAGGCTTTCTCTCCAGTGTGTGTTTTTTTATGTTCCTCAAGATGACTATGACATCTAAAGGCTTTACCACATTGCTTACATTCATATGGCTTTTCTCCAGTATGAATTCTTTCATGGGTTTGAAGATAACTGTGCCATCTCAAGACTTTACCACATTGCTTACATTCATACGGTTTTTCTCCAGTATGAATTCTTTCATGTGATTGAAGATAACTGTGCCATCTAAAGGCTTTACCACATTGCTTACATTCATATGGCTTTTCTCCAGTATGAATTCTTTCATGTGATTTAAGATAACTGTGACGTTTACTACTTTGCTTACATTCATATGGCTTTTCTCCAGTATGAATGCTTTCATGTTCTTGAAGGTGACTTTTCAATGTAAAGGCTTTACCACATTCTTTACATGCATAGTCTTTCTCTCCAGTGTGTGTTCTTTTATGTCTTTGAAGATGACTATGACATCTAAAGGCTTTACCACATTGCTTACATTCATATGGTTTTTCTCCAGTATGCATTCTTTCATGGGATTGAAGATCACTGTGCCATGTAAAGGCTTTATCACATTGCTTACACTCATATGGCTTTTCTCCAGTATGAATGCTTTCATGTACTTGAAGGTGACTCCTATGTATAAAGGCTTTACCGCATTCTTTATATGCGTACGGTTTCTCTCCAGTCTGTGTTTTTCCATGACATTTAAGATCAGTATTATATCTAAATGTTTTACTACATTGTTTACGTGCATAATGTTTTTCTGCAGTATGACTTTTTTTATGTAATGGAAAGGAAGTCAAAAATCTGCAAACTTTACTACACTGTTTACCTTCGTAGGGTTTTTTGACACTATGGATTCTTTCATGACTTCGGAGAGAAATAGAACTCAGACGTTCCCCACATATATTACACTGGTAATGCTTTCTTATAGTTTCAGTTCTTGTAGATGTGTGAAGTAAACTGCCAAAGTTAGCGAAGTTTTTAGATTCTTTGCATGGATTGAGGATTTTTGCACTTTCTGTTTCTTGATGTATTACCAACAAATGCTGGCAATCAAGAGAATTTAAAAATGTCTTATTTTCAGAAGGTGCATTCACATTGGGAGTTTTCATATATGTTTGACAGTTTGTGGGAGTGTCAGTGTACTCTGGCTTGTTTCCATAGTCTTCATGCTCATATGATGGACTGACATTGAGAGGTATGACGGTTGTTACAGGTTGAATGACACATGGAAATCTTTCCACGTACTTTGTTTTCACATGGGGTTAGGTCACTAGAAATTTTCATGATCATATTGGCATTTGATATGCAATTGAAATTTTCTCCATCCTGAAGATCTTCTTTTTGCTCACAGAATGTCTCAAATAAGGAACTTCTGGAAAAATGAGAAGGATATTCATAAAAGTCAATTTACTACTATTAGAAAGTATATGTCATGTACTGCTTCCCAAACTGGGTAAAAGCATATGTCTTCAAATCTGTATTGTTGTAAACTAAATAAACTGATAATTCTACTTTACGGTTCTCACAGGGTTATCATAAAAACAGTGATGTTTGTTAATGTGAGTTCCTTGTAGTGTTTGCATGTGAAATGCCTTGCAAACATTGAATAGGATACTTAAATTGATGCATACGTTACATTTCATAGTGATTAAATAAAACCAAGTTGTGTTTATCCTTTATCCATAAATGATCACAGAAAAATACCCTCAATGGGAGGCTGGAGAGATGGCTCAGCTGTTAAACACAGTTGCTGCTCTTAGAGACAGTCAGTGTTTGTGTGACATCACCCATGACAGGTAGCTCCCAATATCTTGTAATTCCAACTTCATAAGTCCAGCATCTGACTTCCTTGTACACATGCACAGAGGTTTATAAAGGTGGAAAGACAGAAAGACATACGTATACACAAACACACCCTGCACACATGCACATAAATAAAAAATATCAATCTTTTAGGAATTCTTCAAACAAACTTTCTACTGTTTTGAAATTACCTTGGAATTTTTCCAGAAGTTTTACAATGGTCTTTAATACTCTCATCTTCACAAGTGTTTCCTAAAATTTAGTAGAAGAAAATTTTGATGAATTAGAAATAACTGAAAACTTGGTCTGTAGCTTTAGTGTATATGAATCATACCTGATTCATACACCACGTTCTTCCCTGTCAGTATTTAAATCCCAGAAGTGCATCAATACCAAGAAATATTTGCTCTTCAACATACTAAGGGAAAGTAAGATGATATTCTTACCTATAGCAGTGAAGTTCCTGTAAGTTTCCAGCATCACATCTCTGTAGAGATTCTTCTGAGAAGGATCCAGCAAAGCCCACTCTTCTTGGGTGAAGTTCACGGCAACATCTTCAAATGTCAAAGAATCCTAAATATTCCACAGACACACTTGATAACATGATCATGCAATCCTATGCTACTCACACATTTTGCTCCATACATAGAAACTCTGATGAAAGCTTGAGTGGTTCTGAAAGGAAGGAGCATTGGAGGGACGCTCCTCTCACTACTGGGCACAGGACACAGGACGTGCTGCTTCTCTGCCCCATTCTCTTTCTATAGTGCAGGTCTTCTTTCTGTCTTAAGAATGTCTGACCACCTGATGTACAGAACAGAAAGCAACTAGCATGCAAGAGTCTGCCCGTCCTTAGAAATTTCTGCTCACGATGTTTAAGTGTTGACCACAGGAGTAAATTTAACAATTGCCACAACTACACGAGCATAAATGACACATCACTTACTGTAAATAACATACAAACTCTGTGGGATTTTATCAACCCTTCTCATTCTGAAAGTCTATCAATCCTCTCAAAACGCACACAGGTAACCAGAGGATCACCCCTGTGAACCTAACTAATAAGAGGCATTGAGAATAATAAATTTTCCTGCTGAGCATAAGTTCACATATGCTGTCACAATTTGTTTAGTGGAGAAATGAACCCATTCTATGTACTTATGGAAGAAATAATGTATACACTGCTAGAAGTAGCTTACGCAAGACCGATTAAAAATTATACTATCCACATGTATGTAAGTACACCTGTGTTATGCAATGACAGAGAGGTCACAAGAGGGCGTTAGATTTCCTAGAAATGGAGTTAGTGATAATGTTAGCCACCATGTGTTTGCTGGGAATAGAACCTGGGTCACTGCAAGAGCAGACATTGTTCTTATCACTGGGCCAACTCTCTAGCCACTCATACACAATTTTAATTAAATAACAAATATGACTCACAGTTAATATTTAAAGATCTTAAAACAACACTTTAAAAATTTTTAGGTACTGTCAAATGAGAGAGGTGGCATGTGCTTCAGAAAGCTCTCAACGTAGTCAGTCACAATGACATGTCACAGCTTCATCGGAGAAGGAGACAGACGGTCACATGAGCACAGGAATCCAAGTCAGCCTATGCTATGAAGCAGAACACCGACCCAGAAAAGAAAGAGGCAGAAAAAGATTGGAATGGGGAAGAACAGGAAGCAGAGTCACCAGATTTCTGGATTTCACTGTGTACTATTTAGAGAAAAATTGATGAATCACCACAGCAGACAATTTGTACTGAATGAAACACTGACTAGGATCAGCACATGTCTAAAAGCTGCACACGACAAAAAACAACGGAGTGGTGTATTGTCTAACACACTTTGAGGACTTCCAAAAATTAAAGGCAGAGTGATAAAATTGATTGCCACCTTTTAAAAGTCAGGTGACAGGTTCCTGGATCATGGCCCGGTAGTTCAAGGGTTTTTTGTATAAGCTTGATCACCTCAAGTTGATCCCTTAAACAAAGAAACAGGTCAAAAGAGAGAAAAGACATACTTGCTCCGTTGACAGTTGAGGCATGCACACACCCATATACATCCACATGCACACAGTAAAATTTAAAAGTTAGAAAAAATCATCAACATTTGAAGCCTGACCCTTAGTGAAACGTGACATAGTGCATACACAATTACAAACTAATTCCTAGTCACTAATGGTGCCCTATAAGATAATCACTCTCAAAACATGCTAGAATGTACTATTTCAGTCTTAACAAAATGACATGAACCGCAGCAAGATCCCAGAAATTATCTGAGAGTAACCACAGGTGGCCATACTTTCAATTCCCCAGAAGAATTTTCCACAAAACCAATACAAAGCTAGTGCCTTTGTGAACATCATCTCTAGATCAGTCCAGCTTGCCATCCAGAGACCCAGTAGGTGGCTCCAAAATGAAACTGGATTTCACATTGATGAGGCAGAATTCCACTGTTCAACATGCTTAGAGTGTTGAAAAAAGTTCCTTTTACATAACAGGCAGTTATGTCACATGTATACCTGCCTTTTTCATTGATAGTACACACAACTGGGACCTATGACGGGTCTTGCACCCTCCATACCCTGACCGGGGGAAGGACTCAAATCCTCTGTAAATTGCACCTCAGACCTTCCCATGGGCAGATGCTGCCCTGTCTATCAAAGGACGAGCATGACACTCAAAAATATGATTCTACCGAAGTCGAGTTTAGTGAGTTGACTGCAGTTACTTACAGAAGAATGAGTGAGGGGTTACTCACAGGACCATGGCTGACAGAAAGACACTTAAAACATTGAAAAATCATTAACCATGTGCAGCAACTCACAGTAGCTCCACCTAGAACATTTCCTGAACAACTGCTGTGTTAATTCAGGGCCAGAGACTCCACACCTTCAGTATTTGTCAGTGTTTATATGTTAATTGTTACATGCAAAGACAATGTCACTGTGAACCTTGTTTCAGGAGATCACTGAGTCTCCTAAGTGTACACTGAAAAGCACATTATTTTTCTGTATGTGTCTGCGCATGGCTCTGAGTGAATGCCTTGTGTATTTAGTTCCCTCAGAGGCCAGAAGAGGACATGAGAATCTCTGAACTGGAGTCACAAGCAGCTGTGAGTCCCAGACCTGGCTGCTGGAAACTGAACTCTGGTCCCTAGATGAGCAGGTGCTCTGAGCTCTCTCTACAGCCTCTCAAGTTTACTTTTTAAGTTTTATACACGTCTCTGTTCCTTTCATGAGGAAATATTTATTTAGAAGAACTATCTATGAAACACTAAATCCCTACTGCAGATTTCTTTTCCTGGTCTTTTTTGCTACATGTCCTCTGAGGCCCTATCTGTAGCCTCTCTGCTCTGGTGATATACAGTACAAAGTTCTGCCCTTCCTAAAAGCATTCAATTGAGTCAATGCAATCCTGATTAAGTTCCAAGAAATTCATCATAGCAATTGGAAATAATCTCGTGTTATTAGAAGCCCCCCGCAACTATCCAGAAGCGCCTAAATCTTGCACAACAATAAAAGAACTGCTGACAGTTCTGAGACATTACCATTCCTGATTCCAACAACACTACAGAGCAACTGTACTAAAGACACATGGCACTAGCATGACTGAACAGATAGTTCCCAAAGATTAAACCCAACTGGTGAGAAATGTTTTGATAATATTCAAGATCTTTAAGCAGCATGGAAATATAACCGAAGAGAACTTTTCCATTCCGTAATAGCTAATATCCAAAACACAAATGATGACAAAAGCTGGCAAGGATGTTGACGCAAGTGAAAGTCGATGCAGTGTCTATATAAATCCTTGTGGAGATTCCCTTAAGAATTCCATAAAACTACCTTACCTCAGGAATAACTGTTCAACCATGTTCACTGCTGCTCTATTTACAATAGCTATGAAACAGAAGCAATCTAGATGTCTATCAACTCCTTCCTCTTCTGCATTGGATGAGGTTTCCTATAGAAGTTATATCCAGTGACATGGACTTCCTCTTTTGAAACTGTTCCCTGGGGTTCCATGAATCCACAAACAACACTGACCATTGTCCCTGCTCCTTGTTCCCTACCAGAACACAGGAGTAAGACCCTATTGCTGAAGACACTACATACACAAGTTCCCATGGAACAAACCAGGAGAAATAAAATCACTATAAACTTCAAAGCTTCATCTCTACTGACTCTCTTTAATAGAGCTGGAGGGTGCTGCACATGTTTCCAGAAGAGAGGACTGATCATCAACTTTAGGTGTTGTGAATCCTGTGTGCTATAAGAACTAGCAAGATATGCACAGTGGTACAATCGTGCCACAAGTGCTAATGGAGTCACCAACCATCTTCTAACTGGGTTTGAGGTCCACTTCACAAAATGGAGCCCATATCTGACATTGATATCTGGTGTAGGAACATGGGGATAATCAGGTCCCAGGAAACTGGGGAGAGCATAATAATATTAGTGATGGAAATGAACATAGTATTAAACCAATTCCCAATGACTTATTGTTATACTCATAGATTAATGCATGTCTCAGTTCTCATCAGTGAAGCTTCGTCATGTAACAGATAGTGATTAAACAGACACCCACAACTGGACAATGTACAGAGCACAGGAGGCTAGAGACTGCTAATCCCAGAAGAGGACAAGTCAGCATTCCACGGCTTGGCTCAGGGATCATTATGTAAGACAGGCCTGACAGGGTCTAAGGGCCACAGGTGGTAGATGACCACTCGAGAACAGCTTTCCCGAAAGCTGGGCAGCTGTTCATATGACCTCACAGTGGTGGTGATAGCATACACAAGTCCCATATAAGCGTATGGCAGACAGAATCCAAAACCGCAAACCTAACTGAGGAAGTACTGGCAGCATTATCTGCTGGGAGGGGCAGACTCAGTCTTTTTAAAGTAGTGAGTCTGGGTAGGTAAAGCGGCTTCAGTAATGGACACATGGGCACACAAGTTTGACTCAGTATGTCTTTAAACTGTGGAAAAATTGTGTACTAGAGTGTGTGCACTGCACAAAGGGAAGACTGTCCACATATGATCATAGTCTACTGTACGGAGTTTGAAAAATTCAATTTTAAAAAGCCTTTTATTGATGATATATAATAAAAGTTAAGTACATCACTTACTTCCTTAAAAAAATTAAATGAATAAACAAAGGATAGATAGTAATAGAGGACACGAAACTGGGAATGGAGTAGTGGTGTGTGGATGACTGGAGGAAAGGAGGGGTTCTGAATGTGATCAGAACCACATTTGATAAAAAAAATCATGAATCTGGAATGGAAATTATAATATTCATATATCATTTACATATTATAATAAAAGTTTATAATAAATACATATTTATTAAAATTAAAATATTCATGAAGCATTTATATATACATATATACACATAAATCTGAGTCATGTGGCCTGCTACTTTCTGACACCGAATTTCTTTCTCACCAATGCTAGTTCTTTGCTTTTGAATAGTTTCTTCCCTACTTTGCAGTGTGTGTGGGATTTGTTTCATTCTGGAATAAGAAGCCAAGAACTGGGACACACTCAGCTCAGGCCCTGGTGGCCCTCACATAAGCAGTGCTGGGAAGAAAATTCAAGGATAAATGGGAATGGTAGAAACAAAGAGAGCCAATGTCAGTCAATCTTCACATTAGAAAATCAGAGAAAGTCACAGGACATGACAACTAGAAAATGAAATCACACCACTGGTTCCTGCGGCCTCCCCATGAAGTTCCTGAGCACCACTCCTGTGAGCCGCTTGGAGATCTCCATCCACTCTCTCCAAACCCTAATGAATAGTCAAGACCCTCTCAACTTTCAGGGAACTGTCATATAATAAATTCAATATGGTATTTAATTTATCTACTCCATATACCACAGAAAACCACCACTCACTGCAAGGAATTCATCCCGACCCTGATACTCACGGAGACCTCAAAATATTCATTGGCCAAGGTTACAATTTTCTAAAAGTTATGACTCACGTCTTTACTCCAGTAGCAAAGGCTGCCTTCGTGCTCTCCGGACAATGCTGACATTATCTCTGGAATCCGTACTGGGTCTGTGCATCTTAACTTCCTGACACTACTGTCACACTGCTTACCATCACATTAAATCCCATTACTGTCACTTTTAACGACTCCACATCCTGTTATTCCGGATCCTGCCTGAGTCATAATCTCACCACCTTGTCCAAGAGTCTATGATATCTTCAGACATCACAAACTGAACCTTCATAGAAGATTGCAGAGTTGACTCTTCTTAATGAGACTGGCAGTGTCTCCCAACCATTCTTGAAAATGAACTCTAGGACTGAAGAGATGGGTCAGTGGTTATGAGCACCTGGTGCTGTTTCAGAGGACCACAGTTCAGTTGCCAGCATACACATTGATGGTGGCTAACTATCATCTGTAACTCCAGTTCCAGTGGATTCGATGTGTTCTTATACCTCCATGGTCATTGCATGCACATGTTTGGTGCACTTATATACATGGAGAGAGAACATTCATACACACAAATTAAAAATACATAATTCTTAAAATGTTCTCTATTACTCTGTCCAAAGAACACCTATCTGTCCAAAGAACACCTATCAGTCTTCAGAGCACTTGCGGGCAAATGTAACACAAATTCAGGTTCCTTGCATGTCCTCACTGCTCAGTTCACAGTAGTTTCAAAAGATGCTGGCCACATGAGCCAGACTTCCATTTATACTAAGGCCACAATCCATACGAAAATGGCTGTTCCCTTGGGGACCCTTCAGTCAGGCACCTTCACTCTTCTGATAGTAAGACAGAAAAGATCATCTCTTCCTCTAATGAACCCAATTGTAAGACAGAATACAAAGCTCACAGGTGGTTTCCTTTCACCACATGGAATAAAACAGTAAATAAAACCTCAATTTAAAGTCAAGGAAATGCCTCAGTTGTAAAGTGCTCATCACAAACAATAAGGACAAGAAACCAGATTCCCTAGACTAAGAAAATGATGATCACAGCATAAATGCCTCCAATCCCAGTGGAGGAGATGGAGACTACAGGATGCCTGGGGCCTGCTGGGCTGCTGGTCTAAGGGAATTGGTGAACTCCTTGTTCAGGGAGAAAGCCTGTCTCAGTAAAGATTGAGGGGGCATCATGAAGGCTTGGTGGGTAAAAACACGTTCCTGGAAGACCTGGGAAATTCAGTAAAATTCACAAAACCCACATAAAGGTGGAAGGAGTGAACTGACTTCACAAAGTTGTTCTCAGGCCTCCACATATGCGTCACGGCAAATGTGAGCCCCTCCAGAGAGGTGAAATATACACACATACATAACAGCAATAAATAAAACTACTGAATTCAAAAAAAAAAAAAAAAGGAGGAAAGTGGCAAAGGGCATCAATCACTGTCGAGCTCAGCCCTCCAAATCCACATGGAGACCTTCACACATACCTGCATTCAGATGAACACAGACACACACGCAAAAACACAATCTCAATTCATTCCACTCTGAGAATCTGCTGTGCTGAACTATCACCCTGAAAAGAACACACCATTCTCAGAAAGATCTTTTGAAGAGGTAATTTGACTACCTCCCACTCCAGCAAAGGTCAGAGTCCTACTAGACCACAAAAAGTTCAACTGGTAGCGAGAAATGAAACAGCCTGGGCTCCACAACAACCCTGCCCAGAGTCTGGTCCCTTCTCTGCCGTGGTCTTGGATCCCCATTTCTTTCCTATATCAACTCACTCCTTTTTAGGAAAAACTTCTTTCCTGTCTAGATTTAGGCACTTGCAGGAATATCCCAGGTCCCCACTTCCCTTGGAGACATCACTCCTCTGTCAGGTAACGAGACCTCCACAAGCACCATGGCCTTCCTCATAGCCCACATCCATGTTTCTGCTAATAATCAGCAAGTTCTTTATAAGATTTCACCTAAGAGCTCCCCTCACCTGAACCCATTCCTGTTGTACAGAGGGCATCATGTACATGTGGGCACAGGAGTGGGTGGACACAGACTGGCACTTTGTGCTGATCCTTCCTTGTCAGCTGAGTTAGCCACAGGAGTAAAACAAATCTCAGAGACTCACATAACTTTCACATCACATCAACAGAACTTACAGGACAGAGACCGTGTGGCACACATAAGTATCATAGTTTTAAGAGCAGTCAAGTCACAGAATACACCGGTTCTTAACTGTCGAGAGAGCAGCAGGGAGCTGCAGCACTCAAGGTTTATTTCAGCAGGAGAGAAAGGAAACAGTGAAAGTAAGGAGACACTGCAGAGTGGAGGCACACAGAGCCCAGGGGCAGCTGCAAGGGGTTTCCTATACTACGGAGACGAGTCAGTCCTGCTCCACATTTCTCTCCCCTTTGTCCTGACCTAGCACAAGAGCCGTTCCTTTCCTGGAAAGCTGGAGGTAATTTTGAAACATTTTGTCCTAAACTCAGTGTTAAATTAGGTACAAGAATATGAAGAGAGCAGTCAACGTCCACATTAGATCAATTTAGTTCGGAAAATAGAAAGGAGTCTGGAAGTGATCCTTAGGGAGGAACTTCATAGGGGTCATGGAACCCGCCCAGACTGGCTGCTGTCTTTTCCCCCGACCTGTCCTTCCTCCTCCCTCGACAGCTACCCTATCTCCTTCCCAGCTGCAAGTCCTCTTCCTTTCCTTCCCCAATGTTCCCGACTTTTAATGGAGTGCCTAAAAGCCAAACGACTCAGGTTACCAGCCAAGATGTTTCCCTGTTGTACGTTTTGAGCTGTTAAAAGCTAAAACAGCTTCTTTGTTCTAGGAAATGTTCTCAGGGACACCTTAACTCAGAATCCTGAGCTTGTATGTTCTCGTATTTCCACCTATATAAAATGTATAGCAGCCATGAAACTCAAAGAACAACAAAGTTACATTTTGCCTAACACTTTCAAGGACTTCCAAAAGTTAAAGACAAAGGGACAAAATTTACTGCCAACCATTAAAATTCTGGGGTCACATTCTGCAGATATACCTCAGTAGGTAAAGGCCTTGGCACATGACCTTGATGACCGGAATCTGATCCCTGAAACTCTCAAAAAATTTAAAAGACAGACAGAAAACAAAAGGCTGTTCCCTCGTCAATTGTGACATACAATCTCATCTACAGACATTATACACAAAATAGCAATTTACAACTGAATAATAATCAGGGAAAAACTTTTGAGGCGTGTCCCTTGGTGACCGTGATAAACTACACACGCATCTTCAAACTATTCGTAACCAACAATGGTGAACTATAATACAAGCACTTTTAGAATAAGTTAGAATCTCCATCTTCAGTATTAACAAAATAACATGAAGTGCAGCCATAAGCCGGATATGGACATTTATCTGAGCAAAATCACTGTTGGCCAGGCCTTCACTTCCCCAGAAGACTTTTCAACAATGCCAATAGAAAGCTAGTGCCTTTGTTAACATCACCCCAACATCAATCCACTTTACTATCCAAGGTCCCCATTGGTGCCTCCAAAATGAACCTGGGTTTCACTTTCATTTGGCAGAACTGCATTAATCTAAATGAGATGCCATAGGTAAGAATTTTGACAAAATTTCCTTCCACATAACTGGAGATCTGTCACACCTCCACCTGCCATTTCACTGGCACTTCATATAAATGGAACCTCTGATGGGTCTCTCACCCTCAATACCCTGACCTTGGAGAAGGATTGAAAATTTCTCCAAATTAGAACTTTCTCATTGGCAGGTGGTTCCATGTGTATACATACCAGAGAGTACGACACTCAAAGGAAATAATTCTACCAAGGTCTAATTTTGTGAATAGACTGCAGAAGATTGGGTGAAGGTTGACAGGATAATGTTTGTCAGAAAGACAGACATATATCTGAAAACCCTGCACAGAGTAATTCCTCACAGAAACTCCATCTAGAAAGGTTCCTGAACAACTACTGGGGAATTTCAAGGCTACAGAGTCAACATATCCTGTATTTGATAGCGTTGATATGCTAATCTTAATATGCATATATAATGTTGGTGAGGAGTACTGTGAACCTTGTTAAGGAGATTCCTGAGTGTCCTAACTGTACTTTTACAAAGAACATTATTTTTCTTTACCTGTATGTATATGGCTCTGGTAGAATACCTTGTGTATTTACTTCTTTCAGAGGCCAGAAAAGAAAGTCACATTCTCTACAAGTGGAGTTACAAGCAGTTGTAAGCCCCAGACATGATTCCTGGAATCTGAAATAGATAAGCATCAAGTGCTCTCAAATGTTGAGCCATCTGTCCAGTCTCCTAAGTTTATTAAAGTTTTATATCCCTCTCTACTACCTTCTCCCTACACACACACTGGAGAACAGACAATATGCTCCAGAAATGGAGCCAGTCTACCTGGATTGCTACCTAGAGAAGAAAGAAGCTAGATTCCTATCTCTCACCATGCACAAACCTAACTCCAAAACATGAAATAATTCAACATAAGACCTGATACACTGAATATTATAGAGGAGAATTTAGGAAATATACCAGAAGTAACAGGAACAGGAAAAGACTTTCAGAAGGAGACTCCTGCTGCACAGAGGAGACTCCTACTGCACAGGCATTAAGTCCACAACTGACAAACAGGAACTCATAAAAGAAAAAGACTTCTGTATGGCCAAAGACACCATCATTTGAATGAAGAGTCCACCTCAAGAATAGGAAGAAAATCTTTCTCAGGTATATGGCAGACACAGGGTTCATATCTACAATATGTGAAGAACATAAAAGATAAACATCTAGAAAAAAACAACAAAGTAATTAAAAATTGGTTCAAGGAATTGAACAGATAGTTCCTGAGGATGAAACACAAATGGCTGAGGAATACTGAGAACTTCTTCAGCATCTTTGACTATCAGGGAAATTCTCATGGAAACAACCTTGACATTGCATCTTATTGCATTTAGAATGGCTAAGATCCAAAACACAAATGATGGCAATCGCTGGCAAGGATGTGGGGAAGGGACAATACTTACTGTTGGGTGACTGCAGACTGCTGTCCCCACTATGAAATCACTGTGGAGAATCCCCAAAAATCTCAGAATACATCTCACACATGATCCAGGCACACCACTCTTGGAACTCAACCCAAAGCATGCCAAATCCCACTACACAGATACATGCTCAAACATGATCACGGTAACCAGAAAAGTGAAACAATCCAGATTCCTATCAACTGATGAAAAGACATTGAAAGTATGGAACATTGAACCTATAAGAACCTATTTAGTTCTTAAGAACAGAGAAAATTTGAAATTCACAGTGAAATGGATGAACCTGGAAACAATCATCCTGAGTGAGGTTACTGAAAAGAAGAAAGACAAAGGTCCCATGTTCTCTCTTGTATGTGGACACTATCTTTGCATCATTAGATACACATTTCAAGTGGAGAATCCACAGATTCCAGGAAAGTAGTAAGTGGCCATAGGAAAGAAGAATCATGGAGTAGGAGGGTTAAAGGGATGGGATGGGAGGGCAGCACAGAGGAGGAGGCAGGAGAGGGATAACTAACACTGAGGCCTTCAGGGAATGTCACAGAGCCAGGCAGGTTGCTGCAGACCTTTAATCACAGCACTTGGGATGTGGAGAAGGGGCAGGACAGGAGGATCTCTGTGAGACTGTGGCAAGCCTAGTCTTCAAAATGACTGCAGGACAGCTGGGGCTACAAGTAGACCCTGTCTCAAAAAAACAATTTAAAAAAATGTCATATTGAAGACTACCACTATAGATTGTTTTTAAGCTCTCTCTCACTTTCTCTCTAATATATGTATATATTTAAATTTAAACATAAATATATTTATATATATTTAAATTTAAATATAAATATATTTATATATATTTAATAGATTAAGGGAACTATCCAACAAAAGGTAGATATCACCTCTACTAGACACCATAGGGTAGAAGGAAAAAGTCCAGTGCCAGGAATGAACTCCTTGTTTGTTTTTTAATATTTTATTTATTATTTTATGTGTGTGATCATTCCTCGTGTATATATGTGAGTTCACTGTGTCTAGCAGTGCCCACAGAGGTGAGAAGAGTGTGTTGGATCCCTTGAAAGTGTAGTTCGGCATTGTTGTTAACTTCCATTTTATATGCTGGGAAAGAAGCTGGGTCCTCTGAAAGGAAAGGCAATGCTCTTAACCACTGAGCTATCTTTCCAGTCACCTTTATTAAAATGCATGTTTTTACTGAACAGTTGCAGATGTCATACAATACAATTTAAGCATATTTAGAGACTTCCATAGGTGCAACCATTAACTGCTGGGAGGGGAAGAATCAGCCCCTGGAGAGTAGTGACTGTGGGTAATCAAATCAGCCTTCAATGGATGGACACATGGAAACACAAATGGAAACCCAAGTTTGACTCCACAGGCCTTTAAATAATGCGGACTCTGTGAAATGTGGCAAGGATGGGGAAGGGAAGGTGCACGCAGGGGAGGGACCCACATATGATGAAATATATTGTACGGAATCTGTGATATCTCAACCTGAAAAAGCTTCTTATAGATAATGTATCATCAAAGTTAAGGAAATCACTGACTCCTGTAAAAAAAAATTCCCACCAAGTCAATGAATAAATAGAGGACAGGTAACAATGGAGGATGTGAAATCGGGGAGACGTGTGGAGGAGCTGCAGGCAGGAGGGGTTCTAAATGTGATCAAAAAATACCTGAGTAAATCAGGAAATTCTGGAATAAATAAAATTATAATAATTATAACAAACTCATTATATACACAAACAAATACGCATATTTGTGTATATGTATCTATCACATACATGCGTACGTATGTACATGATCCTTGAGTTCTTTCTGGCTCATATGGCCCTCTGCTTTCTTATGGTGAATTGCTCTCTCTTCTGTTCTGTTCCTTTTCTTTTGAATAGTTCCTTCTCTACTTTGCAGTCCCTGTGGGATTTATTTCATTTTGGAATAAGACTCCAAAAATTTGATGGCACTCAACCCAGGCTCTGACCGGCCTCACATAAGAAATGCTGGGAAGAAAATTCAAGCATGACGGGGAATGGCAGAAATGAAGAGAACAAATGTCAGACACTTGACCTCCCACATTAGAAAATGGATAAAGGCAGAGGAAATGGAAACTGGAAAAAGAAATTAAGGAAAGGAAGTCAATAGACAACAGCAACCATCACAACACTAGTTCTGCAAAACATCAATAGAAACCCCTGGCACAGCTGCTCATACTTGTAATCTCAGCACTCTGGAAATGGAGTAAGGAGTATCACCGTGACCTCAAGGATACACTGGTAAACACACAGAAACACACGCATGCACACACATATGCACATATACATGTATGCATATGCATACAAGTATGTATGTACATTAGTAAAACTGAGGCATCTATAGAAAGGACTTAAAGACTTATTAGAGGACCCACCATTAAATCAGATATTGAAAGTTCAAGGAAGTGTTTTTCTCCTTGCTGTGACCAAACACCTGACAAGAAACTTAAAAGCATAAGAGATGAAAGATGCGTTTTGATTTATATTTTAAGAATGGACACTCTTAAAGTCCATTCTTAAAGAATGGTTAGCTGTTTACACAGCTCAGCAATCAGAAAGCAGGCCTCAAGAGGAGCAGAGAAATATCCATTAGATTAGACCATTGGATTGACACAGTTTCTGGGCCTCCTAAAGGAGTCACTCACTTGTCATGCTGTTTTAGCTCTCTCTGAGCATAAAGAAACCCTGTCCTTACAGGTTCATCATCAAGGCAGTCACTGGGACAGACTGTCAAGCCCATCATGACTACCCGAATAAGCACAGGTCGAAGCCTACCATCAGGTTTTGCGGATGATTCCTTCACATTAACACAAGGAATCAGATCAATCTTAAAAGCCTCCTACAGGAAAAAAGACCACTTGATGCTGTTTGGATCTCACATTGTTAAGTCCACATCTCTAATTGCAGTCAAGCTGCAAAGCCCATTTGAAGTAAGAAAAGAACGGACACAGGCAGATAGATCAAGTCAGAGCAGGTTCCTTAAGATGGAACAACTTGTTCACAGGAGACACTGTGGAAGAGAATGGCAGGCAAGACAAGCCCACTGGGCATAGACATCCAAGCAGACCAACACTGAGAAAAGGAAACGAATATGCACGGACTGTGATCAGTGCACTCCCTGTTCCAGCAGCCGTCCCTTTCCAAAAGAGAGCTGTTTCATTCCTTCAATAAAGCTGTTTCTGCCACTTTTTTCATGTTCTGGTGTTCTGACTCTCCCTATCAGTCAATCTTTGACTGATGAGTAAATCCTTTGACTAATGAGTCAATGTTTGACTGATGAACGAACCTGCTCTTTCCTTTGACCGTCATCCCAACATGCTAACACGGCTTCAGCTGGCCTCTGCAAGAAGTTCATGAACAGTAATCCTGTGAACCTCTTGGAAATCTCCTTTTACTCACTGAGGAAAAGAAGGTGAAATTCATTCTCATAAATCTTCAGACCCTAATGAATATTCAAGAACTTCTCACGTTTCCAGGACCCATCACATAAATTCAAATTTCATATGGTATTTCTTTTATCGACTCCATGCCCAACAAAATGCAACTGACTTAGGGAATTCATCCTGACCCTATTACTCCATAGAGACCCCAGAAACTCTCCCTGGACCAAGGTTAAAGTTTCCTAAAAGTTACACATCACATCCTTACTCCAGTTGCAAAGGCTGCCTACCTGCTGACATATCTCTGGACTCTATTCTGGACCTGGGTTCCTTTTCTTTCTCATTCCTATGGTCACACCCCTTGCTTGCCATGACAAAATGCCATTATTGTGTCATTTTTAACCAATCAATAACCTGTTACTCCTAATCCGGCCTGAAACAGAATCTTACCACCCTGTCCAAGAGTCTATGATCTCTTCAGACACCACAACTGAACCCTCATAGAGGACTGCAGAGTTGACTGCTCTTACATACAAACAGGACTGGTGATGTCTACCAGCCATTCCATGAAAATGGACTCTAGAGCTGGAGAGATGGGTCCACAGTTAAGAACACAGGGTGCTCTTTCATGTTCAGTTCCAACATAGACTTGGGTGTTAACACCAATCTAGAACTGTAGTTCCAGGCAATCCTATGTCCTCTTCTGGTTTCTAGAGGCATTACACACACATAGTACACTTATATATGTGCAGAGAAAATATTTATACAGATAAATTAAAAATAAGTAATGTTCTTAAAGGATTCAACATTCACACTCCAGAACCATTGCAATGAACCCCTATCTTGCTGCACTTACCGCCCTTCAAAACACACATGGACAAACATAGCCAACAACAGCTGGCTCAGGTGTTGGACACATAAGCCAGGCATCCATTTACACTAAAGCCACAGGAAATAAGGAAAAGGCTGTTTCCATGGAGACCCTTCAATCAGGTACCTTCACTTTTCTGTTACAAAGACAATAAAGAACATCTCGTCCTCTAATGAAAGCAATTTCAAGACAAATTACAAAGCTCACAGGTGGTTTACTTTCAATTTGAGGTCTGAGGAAATGGCCTGCCTGTAAAGTATTTGTCACATGAGTAACAATAAGAAACTGGATCCCCAGGACCAAGACAAAAGCTGGTCATAGTGCACATGACTCTTATCCCTTGGAGAGGAAGTAGAGATCTAGGATGCCTAAGGTAGGCCTGACATCTGGTCTAAAGTAATTGGAGAACTCTTGTTCAGTGAGACAGCCTGTCTTGATAAAGAAGGTGAACGGGACATCGAGTTGCTCAGTGGGCAAAAGCACTTTCCTGGCAAATACATGCACAGGCACAATCACCTGTAATGAAAAATACAATAAATCGTATTTTTAAAACACACAACCTGGAGAGGACCTTCATTTACAGTAAGAATAAGTGAGATGGGGTGGGGGAGAGAGAGAGTTACAGTCCAATGAGAGGGATGGTGATGAGAAGCCAGAGGAATCTCTACAAGGAAAGACCACACAGCAATCTTCAGGGGACATTCACAGAAAAATCCCAAGCAATCCCAAGAACAGAGGCTACCAGACACTTAGCTTTCATAACACCCGATTTAGTGCATCATAGCTTACAAAACAAGGAGCATGCAGGAGTCTAGTTCATAAGAGAGAAATACAGAGCTGTAGCACTCAAGGTTTATTTCAGGGGAGAAAGCAAACGTGGAAAGTAAGGACACACTACAGAGTGGAGGGGGCACAGCAGAGCCGAGGGAGTGCCAACTGGCTTCCTGTACCACGCAGACTTAGTTCTGGTCCACATTCTCCTCCCCTTGCCCCCCTTTCTTGAAACAACCAAAATTTTACCCAAAATTCAATGTTAAATTAGGCGCAAGAATATTGAGAGTTGCCAATACGACAGACAAGCAAACTTACTAAGGGAAATAGAAAATGTGTCTGCATGGGTTCCTCAGAGAGGAGCTTCCCAGGGAACCTGCCCGGAATGGCTGTTGTTTCCCACCACCCTGTATGTCCTCTTCCGCCTGTTTCCTAGTCAGCTGCAAATGCTCTCCATTTCTTTTCTAATGGTCCAAATTGACTTGAAGGAGAGCCCCACCAGCAGGAAAGCCAAACAACTCATGCCTCTTGCTGTGATGTTTCTCTGTGGTCCCCACTTTGCTGTTATCAACCACCAGCCACACGTTTGTTCTGCTCAAGCATCTCCATGAAAAAGAAATCAAGGACACCTTAACTCAGACTCCAGAGCTATGTTTGCTTTATTATTTCCAACCATATAAAATCTAGGACGATCTTTCATATTTTCCACAACTTTCATTCTTGTGGAAGGATTCTGTCACCTGCTGAATAAACACCAATCAGTCTGTTGTAAGATCTGGATCTAGAAGTTTCATTTCAACTTATTTTCTTTCTCTGCACCTCAAAATCTAACAACTTTTAGACGATAATGTTCACTCCCCCAAACCCTTGTCCACACAAAACCAAAAGCACGATCTGGCGCTCTGGTCAGTCACCGACACTGAAGCTGCCCCCACAGGCAGAGGCTCCTGCTCAGTACCCGGCGCAGAAGCAGCTGCAGCAGGAAATTCCACAGGCGGCAGCGCCTGGAACTTGGGTGCCGGGACAGTACAGGATGCGGGTTCTGCTGCCGGCCCAGCCCGGGGAAGACCCAGCCTAGTCCCCGCCCGGAGCTCCATGGCCGCTCCTCCCGTCTGGGGAAAACTGGGAACACGCTTACCATGTCCTTGGTTCCGGGTTCCCCCGCGCTCTCCACACAGCTCCTCGCAGTGCTGATCAAGGAGCAACCTATGTGGAATATCCTTCAGGTATGGAGCCAAACTCATGCGGTAGAACTCGCAACATGGCGTAGGATAGAGCCCGCCTTCAGCCTCCTGTCGGTGCTCCTGATTGGGCAGCACGACCAGGAGCCCTGATTGGTTAGGTTCTCCAGTGAGTCCCAAGTAGCCAGGGGCTAAAGTGATGGAGAAGCACTTATCTCTTCCCAGCCCTGGCTTCCTCTTCAGGCACAGACCCTGTCCAACTGCAGGGAGACTGAATTCCAAGCTCTGCTCCTGGCCTGGCACAGCAGCTGCTGCAGTTCTTGATAAATTCACTAGACACTTCCTGTTCCTCCTCCTGGGTAAAGAGTTGCTCAATCACATATTCAGTGTCAGATGTCTTTGTTCTCTTGCCTCACGTGCTGAAAGTCACCCATCTCACCCTAGGTGACATTTGTGTTGAGTCTAGTGTCTGCTCCACATCAGGATTTGAATCTTTCACGTAGGCACATTCAGGATTTGTCAGAACCCAGAACTGCTCTTTAATAAGCTGGTCTTTCTAAGATGCCACATCTCACAGCCTAAAGAAACCAGGCAGCTCTGTCCCCACAATTCCACTTGAGCTCTTTTCCTGAGACAAAGTTAAAAAACGTCCTGTGCTGTGCATTTAAGATTTCTAATTTACAAACTGACTCCATTTTGCCCACTCCCCTCTGCCCAGCTAAGAATAGCTGTGCAGGTCCCATGCAGGTTGAACCTGCTGGGCTTTCTGGGACAAAATTGTTTTACAATAGAAGGTATTCATCAAGACTGAGCAACATCTGAATCATGTTTCTGCAATTCTGAGAAACGTGTTTTTCTTACGTAAAACTTAGAAGCTTTTGTTAGCTGAAAACCTCGTTGTTAATTGATCTGCCACTCTTATGGTTTAATTATGGGACCTGCCTGTGTTACGGTGCAGCTATGATTGCAGGCTTCCCTGGCAATATGTCCCTGTGGTTTTTGGTTTATAAACCCTGTTCTCCTCCTCCTCAGGATCAACAATTCTTTGGGGCTTAAGCCCACTCTCCCCGGAAAGATTATTGCTAATTAACTGACTCTAATTGCCACCTTTGCTATGTGGCTTTCCTGTGTGTCTCACACTGGGTACAACTGTAGTTCTGCTAAGTACATGATGCTCCATTTCCTCATCTCATAGGCTACACCACACTGAACGACACGGTGTGAAACTTCCTAGTACTGCCCCAAAAGATAAAAATAAAACATCAGACATGCTTTTTTTTGTTTGGGAAATTTCTCTGATGTCTCCTCTGGGCCTCCTCCCCACAGTCCTCTTTAATGTAGGAAACTTCCTTAAGTTCAGTTATACCTCTTAATGAAGCCCCTTTCCATGCAAAATAGTACCCCAATATATTTATATTCTTTTGTTGCAGACATATGGATAAAACCTAAGTGCCAGCTTTAAATGGCCCACGCGGTAGAGGGAACTGACCTTGAATCCCATGAAGTGCCTTAGAAGGGTTTTGTTTGGGGCAAGGTAGATCTTCTGGAATATACCTTGTGAGCTATTGTTGGAGAGGATTTTCAAAAATATTGTTTACACAGACAGACAATTTTTTTCAGGCACCCAATAAATTAAATTACATATGATTCCAAAAGAGACAATTGTGCACTTGGACCTATAATGGGCTTCTCATTTTCAAACAATCAAAGATGACTCTGGGAGCTGAGATTACAACCCTTTCGTTGCCTGTTGTCCTTTTCTTGCTGTCCCCTCATCTGTTGAGCCTGAAAGAGGAGGTCAGAGATAGAACTTGAATAATGAACAGGGAGGTTTCTTTCAGGACACGTGTTTTAGAATCTCCTGGGGTTTTAATGATGACTAATTCTTTAGTCAAATGCTGAGCATCCAGAAATTCTGAGATTGACTATTTCAAACAGGTTGATCGGAGAAAGTGAGAAACCCTCTGTCTCTACAGCATGCCATAGTCGTGCACCACTCCAAATGCATAGAGACTGTCTGTATAGATGTTAGCTGTTTTCTTTTCTGCTACATTCCTCTCCCTCAACCTCAGGGCTTTGTCTCCTGGAAGTAGATGGTCATCAGTTTTCTGTGGACCACTGAGACATTAAAACATATATTGTATCTGCTTGCCATAGACCCCAGCCCTTAGGCTACATTAAGTAATATTCTGTTTTTCCTCTTAGTAACAGTGCAAGGAAATTTTAATCACTGAAGACCCCTCACCCTTTGTCCCCTAAATATGTAATGGTCTTGTAATGGTTAACCATAAACTTGTCCTGCTTCTGTAGGACCTGCTTAATCTCAAGGGCCAAGGGAGGGAGCCAAGCCCCTAACTCTGAACACTTCGAAATTCCACAGAAGTGAAGCAGCTATATTTTTTGCCTTTATATATCCAACCTCTCCCTTACCCAGCTGCTGCAGCCCTCATACCCGACACAGAGACTGTAGCCAGCTGCAGATTAATAAATTCAGCTGATTGAAACAGAATAAGTTTGGTTGTCCTTCTCTAGTGCCTGAAATCCATAACAATTTGTCTAAATGGCAGTTATGGGCAGGTGAGAAAATTCTAGCATTTGATTTTCATTTTCATTTTGAGCAAGAGTTATAAACATGGTAGAATTTCTAGAGATGATGTAGCCCTGATCTACCAGGGCCTTTACTTTCTAAGTGTCAGTAAATTTCTCTATTTTTTTTTAAGGTGTCAGGAAGGAGAAAATTGAAAACTCTCTGATTCTCTCTGAACAGACATTCCGGCCTGATTTTTGTTTCAATGTCTCCCTGGGTGGCCTGCTGCTCTTTTGGGGAGAGCACCCATTTCACATTCCTACAATACCTTTTCAAATGGCCAGGAATTTTGCAGTAGTTGAAAATGTCCTTGTCTTTTCAAAGGCAAAATGAATTTGTATTTTTTGTAATGGCCTAGGAAAATAGGATAAAGACTTTCATTTTGCTGTCTGTCCAGACCTTAAGTCCATTTGTGCTTGACCTTTGCCCACCCCGTCCTAGCAGCACAGCCAGAAAGGAGTCACCTCCCCAGTTCATAGACTGGCCCAACCCCTCACCCCCCATCATGTTCTAATCAGGGAGGGAGATGGGCTAATGGTTAACCTCCTGGTCTGTTTTTGTTAGGCAAGTGCATCTGTGAGAAATTTTAAACTTGAGAAATTCTTGATCCTTACTGGATGTTTCAAATTGTAGCCAGTCACTTCTTTAGAATCCCTATAAAAGCTTCTTTCCAAGCATGACAGACTTCCTTCTCTGGAGTCAGGCAGAATGGTAAACCGAATAAATTTCCTTCCTACCTCACCCGAGTGGTGCTGGGAACCTTATTTTGACTCATAACAGGTTTCTCAGCGAGGGCGCTTAAGTGTGTTTCGGGTAAGCTCATAGTTTTGGTAGTGATTTCTTTTTCATTTCTTATGATAGTTCTGGAAAGCTGGCGTGGAAGGTAAAGAGAGCATGTATGGTTAACAAGGTGCAGGTTCCATCATTCGGTGACCAGTTCGTCTTCCAGCTCGTTCATAGATTCAGGATTCGATAAGGGAAGATTCTTATGGTCCTCAATTTTCCGAGGAAAAATACCTGAGTGCTGTTTAAATGCTTCCGAAAATCTGACATAGAATTCAGGTGCAGGTGCCCATGGCCTTACCTTCCACTGCGCTATTTTTCTCCAGTCAATAGAGAAGAAATAATTTTGGTTTCACAGCACAGCAGGGGTTTCCTAACTCACAGCAGGCATTTTTACCATTAGCGTGTATTTTATTAAAGTCCTCATGGGGTTCCTCCATCTGCCAAGTAAAACCATTCTTCTGCTTTTCCTCCTGAAGGTACTAACTGAATTAATTGGTTAAAATCAGAAAATCCTGGTTCATGTGTCAGCGGGGTGATCTAAAGTTCTTTAGCAAATACTAGAATTCTCTGATATGGGTCAGAGAACCCATAATTCAAGATTTCAACTGACTTTCTGTGCAGGGAGTGGAAATAGTATCTGGATCACTTCTCCGCTTGGTTTTATTTTAAATGGAACTATATATTTTGGGATTTTAATATAGAATTTTTTTCCCCTTGAGATATGGTAAAGTTCCTTTGGAAATTGTTTCTGTCCCCTCAAGAAATGCTCAGCAATATTTCTCCACGTCCAGGGAGAAAGCAGGAGGGGAGGGGGATGAACACGGAGGATGCTGAAGGTCTTCTGACAGAGGAGGCAAAGCTGGAGAGGACAGTTAGGAGCAGAGGGTGGAGAAAGCTTCAGCATTCATCTCTAGTTTGGACACAGTCTCTGAGATTTTCTTCTCAATCTCCTGCCCTTCAGTGTCTTTAATCCTGATACTGTTTCTCAAAGTCTCTTATTCATTTCCTGTCAATAATTTCATGGTTTCTTTTTTAGATGGTTGTAGATTCCAGTTAAAACAGGCTGCCCACACATTATCTTTCGTTCCATTTCTAGCACATCAAGTTTTGTGTGTAAAAATACCCATTTTGGAGCATCAAATCTTTGCTTCACTGAATCATATTTGCAGGTTATTTTTGGTTAGATCTCAGCAGTTTTCCAAATACTTGCAAACTGAAAGTCCATAATTACCATACATAAAGTCGGCTGGAGGACCAAATGGTGCTTTATCTTTAAACACTTTAATTTCAGAAAATTGCTTCCCTTATTTATCATTCCTCTGAAAATTTTTACGTTTTCTGTGCTAGAAGGGCGATGGGAATTTGCATCCGTTTTTCTGCTGCTTTTGGGATGGACTTGCTGAGCTGTCACCCTGAAACCACCTCCCTCTGGCTCTCGGGGTTGTCCTGCACATTCACAGAAATGAGGTGCATCAAGACACCGGGACTTGAAGCCCTTACGTGTGCCTTTCTGACTGAGCTTCTGAGCCAGGAATGGGGATGTTTGCTGGTTTCCTTGTGAAGCTGTTTCAAGTCATATGGTGTTTCCCATGATAACTTCCATGTTACACTGCATGGAGCAAGTGCCTCTTCTCTTCAGCATCTCTATTATCCAATGCACATAAAATTCTCAAACCACAAGGGAGCAAGGATGAAAGAAACAGGAGAAGGCACAGAAAATTGCGGAAATGGGTATTGTAGTGTCCGGAAACAAAGGCCAAGTAATTCAAAATATCAAAAACAAACAAAACGAGGTCAGACGAAACAAAACCCAAAATGCCTTGAAAAGGTCTAGGAGACAGCAATACAGAAAACAAATCAATTAAAAATTAAATTCTTCTTCGATTTGGGAGATGACTGAAAGATAAAAACACTAGTTGCTCTTGCAGAGGACCTGGGTTCAAATGTCATCTGATACCATTGACAGACCTCCATAGACCCTGCAAAATACGAGTACATTGCCTACACATGCATGTAGGCAATACAGTCGTACACGTAAAATAATAAAATTATGTTCTTTTTAAAAAATCTGGGTTAGGTGGCCAATACCTTTAATCCTGGTTCTTGGCAGGCAAATCTCTGGGAGTTTGAGGACAGCCTGGTCTATATAGAGAGTTCCAGGACAGCTGGGGCTACAGGGAAACGATGTCTCTCAAAAAGAACAAAGAGAAAAAAAAGAAAGGATGTTTTTAAACTAACAAAATGGACTCTTTACAGCAAACACTTTGAAACAGGCAATAAACAAATAAGTTTCTAAACTATTATGGAGTTAAAGACCACAGGGAAGAAGACCAACAGACTCAATCCAAGTTCCAGTCAGCCAAATTTATTAAGTTGCAGCTGTCTAGAGTCTGTCCATCAGGTTTGTTTGCCATAGTCCCAAAAGAGGTTTTGGCTTTTAAGGAAAACAGCACAATTGCTTCATTCCTGTGCACTTTCCAGATGTCAAGAGTTAGGGGCTTCACTCGCCTGTATTTCTGGGCATCAGCAGGTCACAGAAATGGACAAAGCTGTAATGAATCATTTAATGACAGCTGATGTTCAGAGGACCAGTGTGAAAAAGGGCTTCAGTGTTCAGGGTTTCATTACCTTGTCACAAAAGAATAAAACAGGACATTACCTTTGTCAGTCTTAAGAGCACAAGACAAGCCCTTCTAATAGGCAGTTACAATGCCCATATGCCTGAACAATTATCGTATCAACTACATTCAAGTCACCATGAAGACACACATTTGTACACCCTTGTTCTCTGTGTGTTTGCACTGTTTTTGACACAGAGTAGGTGCTGAGAAGGGTATTTTTGTTTAAGTGGTCTGTTTGTCTTTGAGAACTGTGATGAATAGCATTCACTCTCAGCTTGACACTATGTGAATCACATGAGAAGAGGGACTGGTATTGACGACATGAACTGACTTTGGAACACCTATCCCATTGAGGATGGGAACACTCCCTGGGTTGGGTTACTAGCCTAAGAGGAAAGAAAGAAAATGAATCACAGGTAAGCACCCATGCATTTATTCTCCTTTCCTTTTAAAAAAATATTTTATTTTGTGTTATCATTATGATGTTATATTTTAAATGTATGAGTGTATTGTCTCATGTGGGTAGGTGCACTTGGGTCATGCACTGTCCACAGAGCTCAGAAGAGGGCATTAGATCCCCTGGAACTGGAGTTACAGGTGGTTGTTACCCGCCATGTGGGTGCTGAGAATTGAAACCAGGTCCTCTGCAAGAGCATCCAGTGCTCTTAACCACTGAGCCATCTCTCCCTCCCTTGATTCTCTTTCTCCTGTTGACTGTAGATGCAATTAGTTTTTTGAAGCACTTCACGTCTTGACTTTCTCACAGTGATGGACTGTAATCTTCATGGACTTGTAACCTGAAAGAAACTGTTTTTCCCGAATTTTCCCTCTTATGGTATTTTTTATCAGAGGAAAATATCATGTATTTGAACTCAGAAGAAGGGCCATTTCCAGAATAAAACTAACTATGTGGTTCTCACACTATTTGATTTGTTTTGTGAGTATAATATGGGACATTTGATTCGATGGGCTACAGAACACATTGAATGCTGGAGCAAGGCTTAATGTGCTGTTTAGTGGGAACTTAGAAGAAGGTTATGATGAGAATATGGGCTAAAGGAAGCATAGATCATGAGGATACAGAGGGGAAGGAAGACACTATCAGGAACTCAGAGAAGCACAGATTCTGTGGAATTTTGGCCAAGGAAGTGGCCTTATTCTTCCTGTGTCCTAAGAATCTGCATGAACTTGGCTTAAGAGATGATGACGTTTGGAACTAAGAAAGCACCTGCGAATCCAAAAGAGACCAGAAGCACTAAGGAGAATCTTCCTGCAGTGTCCTGGGATAATGGGAAAAAGTACTGAGGTCAAGAATGAATCCATCAGTGCTTCCATTTCCTTCAGTAGAGTTAGTTTAAAGGGGGAAAAATGCTTAAGCTTTAAAGAGAGTCTGCTACTCAAAATAGCTGGCTGAGAATGTTTCCCAGGGTGTGCACACAGTGTATGTGAGTGCAGTGCTGCAAGGGGGCAGGCTAAATCTTGTGACGTAGCAGAACGTCACAGTGTCCTGAGTTGGTCCCATGGTACTGGTTTTGAAGACCAATAGCAAGAGTGAGAGGGCCATGGAGAGAAGCTTGTGAGTATGTATCTACAATATTTTAAAAATATATTCTTTATTTTTATTTGATGTGTATAAGTGTTTTTCCTAAATATGCAGTTTGAGTGCACCATGTGTATGCAATGCCCATAGAAGCCAGAAGAGGGTGCTGGATCCCTGCTGCAACTTCAGTTGTGAAGGGGAATGTGGGTGCTGGGACTCATATCTGGGAACTCTGGAGGAACAGCAAGTGTTCTCCACCACTGAGCCCTCTCTCTGGCCACTGAGTTTTCTTTTCTTTCTTTCCTTCTTTTATCTTTTTTTTTCATCTCTTTTTTTTGAGATGTTGCTCTGACTGGCATGGAACTCACCATGTTGACTAGACTACATCACAGAAGTCCCCTTGCCTCTGACTCCCGAATGCTGGGACTAAAGGCCTGTAACACCATGCCTCTATACCACGTTTTTAATCCACAAATATGTCGATGAGCACCTATAATTTGGCTATTGTGAAATGTAACTCAGTGAATATGAGCATGCAGGTGTCTCTCATGACTCATTTCTTGAGTCCTTTACTGGGTTTATCAAAATCTCTTGAACTTACAATGCATATAATCCTACAGGGGAAAATTTACTTTCCCCAATTGTTATTGCTGTTCTTTCTTTGAGTATTTATACTGGAAATATGATTTTTAAATATGCTGGGACATTTGGCATTTTCTTTTCTTTGCAGTGGGAAAGACATTGAAATGGCTGTTTTCTTCATCTTTACCATCAAGTCCATAGAAAGGAACAACACAGAGAAAGATGAGTTTATATTAGCTCATGATTTCCTGGCAGAAGATAGAAGATGCACAGAGCTTCATATGTCTCCTCAGTATGAGACCTTACACCGAACTTCCTGGCTTCTGTAAAGAGGAAACAGAGAGAAGATTCCACCCACTTCCACAAGTCAAGCCTCAGCTCTTAAAGGTTCCAAAAGCTTTCCAGCTGGGAACCAAGTATCCAATCACATGAGCATGAGGAGGAAATTTCACATTCAAACCATAGCAAATGGTCATGGTTTTACTATCAAATATGCAGTTAATTATGAAGACCATAATCGTTGGCAAATGAGTACAAGTTCTGACATGAGTAACTTATACTATCTTCCAAGATAGGCTCAAACTATTTCTATCAGGTCCTTCTAGTTTTAGAAATTTCATTGATAATGCCCAGTTCTTACTTACTAGAAAATTACTGACTGATCATGTTGTGTAGTGTTTTATGGAACTATTCAGAAATTTAGGAATTCAGCACTTTAGCATGCATTATAAAGCCACTGGCTAGAAGTCTTATGTTTAGTCTCATCAGTCTTGAATTTGGTATTTTGCTTCATTTTTTTTTTAGAATGGCACAGAGTTTTAACATATGAAAATTCAAAATAACATGTCACATTATGTTTCTAAAGAAGCAAATATCCTTAACATTTCAGTATGTGAAAAAGTCATTTGACCTACTTAGGATTTAAACTTTTTCTCAGCAAAGACTAACTAGAAAACTTTGATGCATAAAAAATTAATATTGATATTTTTATATTATCCATTTCTAGAAGAGGTGGATTTTTTCCTCTACTTGGCTGTGATAAAGCGTCAGGACCAGATGAAACATATAGAAGACAGAGGTCATTTTTGCCTCCATTACAGAGGGAATCTATTCCATCACAGCAGGAAGACATGGCAGCAAGCATAGGCACAGTGACAGAAGTCACAAGTTGACAGCTTACATATTCAAGTGCTTGCATTAAGCATAGTAATCTGGAAGTGTCCAAAGCTATGAACTCTCAAATCCCACCTAGATTCACACATACTAATATAGTAGCTATAATATGAGCATGAAATTATTGCATGCTTTACTTTTTTAAAAACTATTTTTATTTAATTATTGTTTTATGTATATGAGTTTTTTTTTCTTTTTCCAGTGTCCTTGGAGTGAGAAGCGGGTGTTGGATTCCCATGGATCTGGAATTGTGGATGGT
The DNA here is from genome assembly GCA_035773235.1 of Eospalax fontanierii. Lineage (NCBI taxonomy): Eukaryota > Metazoa > Chordata > Mammalia > Rodentia > Spalacidae > Eospalax > Eospalax fontanierii. The sequence continues at coordinate 3,554,718 of CM069554.1, read as the reverse complement.
TGTTAGCCACCAGGTGGGTGTTGGGAATCAAACCCAGGTACTCTGCAAGAACTGCCACTGCTCTTACCCACTGAGCCATCACGAGCTTCAAATTATTGGGGTTTAATGGTACTGAATTTTTCTTAAATGGGACAATGAAGAGAAAGAGATGGAAAGAATGAAGGATGGGTGTGGAGCAGAGAGAACGTTAATGGAATGAAGAATAGGACAAGACTATGAGGAAGTTGATGGAGGCTGAGAGAGTAGAGAGATGAAGCAAAAAGTGCACTGAAAGGGAGGATTTATTCTGTTCTTCACAATCCAGTATTTGTGTTCATTCTCCTGCTTAGTAGACTGAAAACTGGGAAAACAATACTTTCTCTTAATAGGAACAATGTTGGAATTCTTAAATTGAACGTTGGATGGCCTCATTCTTGTTCTAGGCTAGACATGAAGGGGTATACTGCTCTTTAACTCAATGAATATTATGATAGACCAAGATCTAAAAATGAGGCCCCACTGGAGAAATCTTGACACCTTACAGAATGCTAAACTGAATGGGAACATAAGGACATCAGGAATCTTAGCTGGCCCAAAAAATGGACCCCAAACTGAAAGGCAACTGTTAGTGCATGTGAACAGTGTCTTTTGGAATTCCCTAAGATAATAACATAAACCTCAAAGATTTCAGTAAAATATTCAGAGCATAAAATGTACTGGAGAGATGGCCTCACGTTGAAGAATGCTTGCTGATCTCACAGAGGACTGGAGCTATGTTCCCAGAACCCAAGTCTGCTTGCTCAAAATTACTAGTAATTCCAGCTCTATGATCTCCAACAATCTCATACACCTTCACACATCTACATACATATGAACAAACACATACATGTACAGAGCCCGATAAAAAAGTAAATTTCTGGAAGGCCAGAGCAGCGTCCAGCCCTCTCTCTAGATCCCTGACAACAAAGTGAAGTATGATTTCAACGAATTACAATTTGGGAAACCAGTTTATTTGGGTTATTTACAGAGCAATTAGTGGATGGGGGAGGCCTTACTGAGGCCATACTGCAAATTCTACATTTCTGTGGAGACCCCGTGAGCTGCCGCCAGTCACCCAACGGGGCCAGTGCAATGGGGCCAGTCTCTCCAGCTTCTTCCACTCATGCTTTATTCTGTCCTCGAAGTACAACTCAGGCCACTGGCTGGTTGGGAGGGTTAGCTAACTCTCTCCAGCCCTCACTTTTGACAAAGTCCCAGCAGTCCATCAGGCAGGTGTAGCTGAATGCCCAGTCCATTTTGGCAGGCTTTGGCTAGTGAAGGATCAATTCAGTACACAATTCCCAAGGCCAAACCACTAAACACCCACGAAAAAAAATTCATCAACTAAACAAGCTGCATGCCATTTGTATAGAAATTACCAGGATTGTCGCTTCCATGAATTCTCACTTAGGCTGGATGGGTTTTATTCACTGATGGATCTGTCATTGTCCATGCTCCTGTAAGAATCCCCAATAAAACAGTCACTTCACTTATTTGGACTTTAGTAAAAACACTTTTTTGTGGTATTAGTTTCTAATCTCAGGTGAGTTGACATTTGCTCAGGCATCCCAACACAACACTATTGCTGGTGGGAACTGTGACAACTCAGGCCTTACCCCTGTTTTTTAGATTCTTGGAAGTTGGAGAGTGCAGTCTTGTCCACATTTGAAGTGAATTCATATAAAATATTAACACCGTTTGGATTTTACATTTCTCAGAATTTTCTACCATGAGTTATTTCATTTTGAAAACAGCACAGTGCTTTGAAACTGCTCTACCACGTATTTAGGGAGTTTTAACAACTAGAGGCCTTGTTCACAAGAATAGTGTTCTTTGACAGAATTTAATTCCTCTTGTAACTCTACGATGAAATGTAAAGGCTGTAAAATGTAAAGGTTTCCACATTGTTTGACTTCACAGAATTTTCCTCCAGTATGAATCTTTTCAGGTAATTTTACTGTCCCATATATATACATTGCTTTCTTTCATTGGTTTTGGTCTAATGTGAATTTTCATACAAACGAAGATGACTGTGATATCATAACGCTTTATTACTCTGCATTCATGTTTTCTCAAATACGAAATCTTTCATGTAAAGATGACTGTGACGTCTAAATGGTTCTCCACACTGATCCTATTCACAGGTTTTTGTCTAGTATGTACTTGTCATGTCTGAATATCAATGACATGTAATGTCCTAACCACAATGCTTATATTCATAGGGTTCTTTTGCATGTGACTGAAGAGACCTGTGACAACCAGAGGCTTTATCACATTTTTTCATATACTTGTTCTCAAGTGAGAACTTTTTCATGTACATGAAGGTGACTGGACTATCTAAAGGCTATTTTTACAGTGTTTACATGCATAGGGTTTCTCTTCTCTGTGTTTCTTCATGTCTTTGAAGGTAACAATTACGTCTGAATGTTTTACCACACTGCTTACACTCATAAGTCGTTTTTGCCAACATGAACTTTTTTATGTACTTGAAGGTGAGTGGATCTCGGAAAAGCTTTACCGCATTATTTACATGCACAGGGTTTCTCTTCACTATGTGGTTTTTTTTTTTTTTTTCATGCCTTTGAAGATTACTGTTATATCTTGATCACATTCTTTACATTCAAATGGTTTTTATCCATTATTAGTCCTTTCATGCACTAAGGAACTAGAAAATGTAAAGGCCTTACTACATTTTTACACATTTATATAGTTTTCCTCCAGATCAAAGATTTAGAAATCCTTATTTCTGTAAAGAGAAAATTAGGTGGGCACAAGATATACCATAGGACATATAATATTGACCTAAGAATTTTATCAAATTTTACAGTTTTCAAAGTTGTACTTCAGTCAGGATTTGTGCAGTGAACTCATAATTTAATTTATATATTTATTATTATATGTCTGAGCATGATCTCCATCCATGAAATTGCAGGATGAGCATGCAATGCCTGCAGGGACCAGGAGAGGGCACCAAATCTCCCGGAACTGGAGTTAAGTATATTTGCAAGCTTCCAGGTTGTTCTGGGAACCATCTACTGTCCTCTGCATGAGCAGTCAATACTCTTTTGAGCTATTTTTTCAGCCTCTGTACCCTTACTCTAAATTTATTTTTATTCTACCTTTGTATGTCTGCATGGTTATGTGTGCACCATGCTACCACCAAGCCAAAAGAAAACACTGCGTCCCCTGGAATGGAGTGACAGTAGGTAGTGAGCTGTCATGTGGACATGGGGAACTGAAACTGCACATTTAGGAACAAATCTATCGATAAAAATTATGCTTCACACCGAGAGAGCTGGCTCAGTGGTAAACAACACGTGCTGCTTTGGCAGAGTACCTGAATTTGGCTCCTAGCACCCAATTGGCAGCTAACAATTGTCCATAACTCCAGTTCAGGGGATCTGACACACTCTTCTGGCATCTGCGCTACCCACACAATTGCCACTATCCCACCAGCCCTATGGGGATAGCCCACCTCACCAAAATTTCTTCTCTAAACATTCTGCCCTTACCAAGCTGCCCATCAGTTGTTGGTTCCTTTCCCCACATCACAGAAAACATCACCGCTATTCTGAAAGTGATCCTCTGTTTTGTCCTATTCTGCCAACTATTGCAATTGTACTTAAAATTCCTTCTGGGAAGCTCAAACAACGTGCACCCTCCTCCTCCTTAGAGGAGTGTGAGAGCTCCCCCACTAAGGCTTGCTAGAAATTCTCCATCCAGGCTGGATCATGACTGCCCCAGAGCTGGGCAAGAGAGCCTCCTTACAGCTTCCTCTGCTTATATACTCAGTCCCTCCCCATGTGCAACTAGGGCCAAGTGGTTGCACCAAGGGACGCCCTAAAGATGTGTGTATCAAGGAAGCCATGGATCAGTGTCTTCTGCTATTTTGTGTTTTGGGGAAAGTCACCATCCACACTTGAGAGTTTCCAGTGTGGCCTTAGGAGAAGAGCGCCCCCATTCCTGGAAGTCGACCCTCAGCACAGCTCTGTAAGCCCAATATGCTCACGGGTACCCAGACTGCATTTAGCAGAATCAAGCCTGTTTGTCCTAGGGACCTAGGGAAGGAGGAGTAAGGTTGTTTATACCTCCCAGAAGGAATTTCAACCACACATATCCAAACCACAATGTAACCTTAATTCTAGAACCAAATGTGAGTGAGTATGCTCAGGGAACACAGACTTAGCTTACCTCAAATCACATATGCCCAACTCACTACAGTAACGTGAACTTTCCTCCCTTCCCTAGTAATAGAATAAAGTTACATTCCACAGCACTAGGAAATATATTTGTGGTAACATCACAGAGACATACTACACATCGATGTGGGGAGATGTCTGTGACAGAATACAAGTGCTATTTGATGGTGTATCAATCTTTTGGTATGTGAAAAGGATGAGGAACCGTGGCTGTGAACCCTCAATGGCCACCTACATGTCAGCAATATATTACTTAGTGTCCAGAGTCCAAGTGTAGTTTCGTTCCTCTGGGGTTTTACTGGATCATTTGGAAAGGAAAGGGTCATGTTAAGTAGGACAAGAAGCCATGTATAAATGGCACTTTCAACTGCTTCTCTCGTCATTTAAAAATAAATCTTTATTGAAATACACTGTTGTAATGGGTGTGACATTAAGTCGCCATCACTCTTCCTCTTCAAGTAATATTTTGTTTAAAAGGACCTGATAACAGAAGACAAGGCACTAACTCTTTACATTGACATGGTCAAATCCTCAAGATTTCGTTCCTCATTCTCAGTGGTTAAAGATACATTCAAGTCGAGCTTTGAACAGGGTTAAGATGGAATTCTAAAGAAAGCAGGAGCTGAAATGACAAAGGTAAAGGTTCCTAGAGATATAAGAGATCCCATAGAGACATCACTCTAGAGACCTCCGGATCCTACGATGTGTCTCTGAGAGCATCATCAACCACAAGATGGTTATGGGTAGGCAGATATTTCTAGTACTATATTGGGGACTGATGTCACTTAATGTGGAATGATTTCAACACGGGAAGCTCTGCAGTTAAAGTTTGAATGTCTGAACTCAGAACTGCATGACCTAGCAGGCTTTAGAATCCTACCAGTTGCAATATATCATCTCTGTTCAGACAATCTAAAGAGATAAGCTGTTAGTGATTTCTCGAATTACAGCCAATATAAGAGGGTTTCCTATTCAGATTTAGTTTGAGGCAGAACAATAATAAAACCACACTCATTTATTACCCAGAGTAAGCTTATACACATTTTGAAGGTCACTGATTATGGCAAATGCATCTTGAAGTTTTATGGGGGAAAGTACACTGAAAATGATCATCTCTGACAATACACACTTACCTGACTCACAACTTTAGCCAAGATCTCACACCCACTATACATATACAAAGAACACTCCTGGAATACAGATCCATAGCCATCAGTCAAATAGGAGAAATTTTACCATGCACTATTTAAGATTTAGTAATATTTGTCCAGTAAGCTATTCATAATTGTCAATTGAAGTAACCTTATAATTTTGGGTGCATGCACACATTCATGTCTACATGTATGTGCAGAGGTAATTGTTGGAGGTCAGGGACAACCTGAGGGTCATTCCCCACCTCGAACCTTGTTTAGACCAGGCTCTCTGTATTTCCCACTGAGTAGAGCAGGCTCTACAGCCTATGGACTCCAGGTGTTCTGCTTCTGCTTCCTACAGGAACACAGGTATGTTTGATGGGTATGTGCACTGCTGTGTCTGAGTTCATGTAGATTCACTATCAGGATTTTAAACACATGTTATCAGGTGTTAAGGCTATCTCTCAAGCCCAAATACTTTCAGGACGCTTCTGGCATTTTAAAGACCGAGAAAGGGGCAGATTTCACTCTAGTGAATAACACTGAGTAATTTTAGACAATCTGCAGTGCTTTGCTGACTGAAAAGATACGTAAGTAAATGCCAGAAAATATTACTATACTTTTGAAGAAAAAATTTAATAAAATTTTTTGATTCTTTTAATGGAATCTGACCTTTGTAAACGAAACAATAGAATGTTTATGTGCCATCTAAGGGGTTCCCACTGCCATACCTTGGGCACCATCATTTTTTATGCTCAGCCTTCACTGGAATTGAAGGACCATCCTCACATTAACTAATTTGACAATATCCATCAGTAGTGGCCACTTATTTTCAAGGGGTGGGGGTGGAGCCTATATTTCTTTAAGAATCCCATTTACAGTTCTTCTCCGTACAGAGTATCTATGGTAATCACTCCTCCTCTTGAAACTTCTCTTTATATTTGGGTTACTGTGACCTTGCAGACTGATCAGTCAAGGAAAATAATCTTGCTATCTCAAGTTATCAACTGGGCTCATTTTTCAACTTACATTTGCCAGGCTGTTTTGGATTCTCTTATTTTCACAAATGTTCCAAGAGGCAAAATAGGAAAGTGATGCCTAGAGTAGTCTGATTAGTAAAAACAAAACAAAACAAACATCAAAGAACCCAGTAATAATTTCTTATCTATGATGAATATGATTCTTACATACCGTCCTTCACTTTTCTCTCTTGTAAACCACTTTGTTCCTTCCACACACACGCAGTGTCAGCCAGAAGCTTTCTGGATTTGCTTCATTATTTCTTATTTCCAGTTTGGAACAATCCATATATTAGCACAAAACCAGCATAGAAAATTCATTTGTATATAAACATAATATTCTTCTTTCCTTAATCATCCAGCTCCAGGGGACCCAAAACCTGCTTCTGACCTGTGCAGGCCCTGCACAACATGGGTGCACTTGCAGCCATACAGATAAAACACCAATACACATACAATAAAAATGAATTTTAAAAACTTCTATGTGAACACAAGCAAAACATAACTGTTTTAATTTTAGCAATGAAAGTAACATATCAGCTTCTTTGTGCTTTAAGTTGCTTTGTAACAGACAGAATTTATAGTTGTTAAAAAAAATTATCTCGCTGGTCCAGTTTATCTGCTATACCAGAATAATGCAGAGAATTGTGTATCTTACAAAAAAATCCAGACAAGGGAAGATCACCATCCATCAATTCTCTTCCACCACAAAATGTGCCATGACAGCAGGGCCAGTAGATCAGTGGGACTGCTAGTCCACCATGTCTAGGTGCAGGACCAAGGGGACACTCCAGAAGCTGCTCAGTCCACAGATAGATGCCTCAGCACTTCCATTCTGGCAGACACGACTGGAAATTTCCTGACTTTGCTATTGTTTAGTCCATGCTGGAAGACCAATGGATCTAGTCCATCAGCGGAGGAGTGTAGTAGCTACAGCAGTAGCCACAGGAGACGCCACATTCAGCAGAAAGAAGACAACGCACGCGGGCAGGAAACACAGCTGTTTCCAAAGACAGCTTTACTTAGGTGCCAGTCACAAGTTTTTCCTACCCACAATCAAAGCCTGGCTCCAGGTATTTTGATAGGGCACATATGTAAGCACATTAGTCCCTTAAGTACTGGCAAACACACAGTATACTACATACGCCATTCACTGACAGAGGCAAATATGCCCTCTACGTGTAGACACGGCCTGTCACAAGCATTACTGGGCAAGTGAGGGACAGGTGAAGGTGCAAACAAGGCTTTCATCCAAGTCCAGTGTATACGTAATTGACCATGACAAGGGTGCTCATTTCTCTATGACGAACACACACCATCTAAATGTAATTGGGTGCACCATGTCAGGGTTACAGTGTCCGTGACTCATTGTTGGGCTGAATAGGCTTTTTGCAGATGCAGCTGTCTGTGACAGTCCATGCTCCTGGAAGTGTTTGCTGGCTCACTTAATCTGGACTTTGATAGAATTTCTTTTCCATGTCATTAGTATCCTATCTCAGGTGAGTGGACATTTCTTCGGGTGTCCCCGGGAACAATCTCCCCCAACACTGTTGCTGCTCGGAACTGTGACAGTTTGATATTTTCCCCTGTTGTTTATATTCCCAAAAGTTTGAGAGTGAGTTTTTATCCATAAATGAAGTGCACTCAGATAAAACACTAACAACACTTGGATTTTCACATTTCTAGGAATTATCTCCCATGAGTTATTGGACTTGACAGAGCACTGTGCTGTGAAGCTGCTCTACCCTTGTAGGTTCTTTGCCATGATTCAGTTCCCCTTGTAAGTGTACTGTACTGTGAAATGTAATACTCTACACATTCGGTGCACTGACTATGTTTACCTCCAGATTGAATCTTCTCATGTAACTAAGATAAATGTAGCATATGTAGGATTTACATTGCTTTCGTTCACTGGGTTTTGTTCTAATGTAAATTTTCCCAGAAAGGCAGATAACTGTAAGATTTAAAGGCTTTACCCCACTGTTTCCTTTCATAGGTTTACAAAAATATGAATTTTCTCAAGTAAAGATAGCTGGGATGTTGAAAGGATTCTCCACACTGCTCTTACTCACAGGGTTTTGTCTAGTATCAGCTTGTCCACTCTGGTCATCACTCTGACATCTAAAGGATTTCCCACATTGTTTTCATCCACAGGGTTTCTCTCCAATATGTGTTGTTACATGTCTTTAAAGACAATTATTGCATCTAATATCTTTATCACACTGTTTCCTGGCACAGGGTTTCTTTGCAGTATGACTTGTTTCCTGTTCTTGAAGGTATCTATAGAGTGGAACAGCTTTACCACATTCTGCATAATCATACAGTTTCCATCCCATATGGGTTTTTTCATGTCTTTGAAGATCCCTGTTAAATCTGTACATTTTACCACACTGTCTACATTCATACAATTTTTCTCCAGCATGAATTTTTTCATGGGTTTGAAGAGAACACTTCAATCTAAAAGCTTTACCACATTGTTTACATACATATGGCTTTTCTCCAGTATGAATTGTTTCATGGCTTTGAAGATGACACTTAAATCTAAAGAATTTACCACATTGTTTCCATTCATATGTTTTTTCTCCAGTATGGTTTTGTTTACATAACATGAAGGAACTAGGATATATAAAGGTTTTACCGCATTGTTTACATTCATATGGTTTTTCCCCAGTGTGAATTCTTTCATATAACTGAAGATAACTGTGACATAGAAAGGCTTGTCCACATTGTTTACATTCATGTGCATTATCTCCAGTATGAATTTTTTCATGGCATTGCAGATAAGACTGACATACAAAGGCTTTACCACACTATTTACATTTATAAGGTTTTTATCCAGTATGTATTCTTTCATGTCGCTGAAGACTACTCGGATATCGAAAGGCTTTTCCACATTGTTTACATTCATATGGTTTTTCACCAGTATGAATTTTTTCATGTACTTTAAGGTGACCATATTGTGTAAAGGCTTTACTGCATTCTTTACATTCATAAGGTTTTTCTCCAGTATGAATTCTTTCATGTAATGCTAAGGATCTAGAAAATACAAAGGCTTTACTGCATTGTTTACATTCATATGGTTTTTCTCCAGTATGAATTCTTTCATGTAATTTAAGATAACTGCGAAATCTAAATGCTTTTCCACATTGTTTACAATTATACGGTTTTTCCCCAGTGTGAATTCTTTCATGTAACTGAAGATAGCTGTGACATCGAAAGGCTTTTCCACATTGTTTACAATTATATGGTTTTTCTCCAGTATGAATTGTTACATGTAACTGAAGAGAACTCTGGCATCTAAAGGCTTTTCCACATTGTTTACAAGTATATGGTTTTTCTCCAGTGTGAATTCTTTCATGTAATGCTAAGGATCTAGAAAATACAAAGGCTTTACCACATTGCTTACATTCATATGGTTTTTCTCCAGTATGAATTGTTACATGTAACTGAAGAGAACTCTGGCATCTAAAGACTTTTCCACATTGTTTACAATTATATGGTTTTTCTCCAGTATGAATTCTTTCATGTTCTTGAAGGTAACCATATCGTTTAAAGGTTTTTCTACACTTTTTACATGCATAGAGTTTTTTAACACTACCAATTCTTTCATGTCCTCGAGGAGAAATGGAAGGACCCAAATGCGTTCCTACAGTTTGAGTTCCTCCAGATGTGTGAAGTGAACTGCCATAAGCAAAGGCCTTTCTAGGTTCTTTGTATTGGTCGAGGTTCCTTGCATTGTGAGTTTCTTGATCTTTTACCAACAAATGTTGGAGATCAAAAGAATTTAAACAGGTCTTATATTCAAAAGGTCCGTCCACAGTTTGAATTCTCATACATCTTTGACAGCTTGTGAGGGAGTTATTTGCTGGCTTGTTTCGATTTTCCTCATGTTCATATGGTCTGTACTGAGAGTGAGAGGTAGGACAGTTATTGATGGGGGAATGACACATGGAATCCTTTCCACACACACTACTTCCGCATGGTGTTAGGTCACCAGAAATGTTCATGATCATATTTGCATTTGTTATCCAAGTGAAAGTTTCTCTATCCTGATGATCTTCTTCATGCTCAGAGAATGTCTCAAACATTGACCTTCTGTTAAAATGACAAACATATTAGGAAAAGTAAATTTACTAGCATTTATTATAATGTGTAGGTCCCATACTCTTCCCAAAATTAGGTAATTCTACGTCTTCTGCCACATCTCCTTGGGTAGAAATTCAATACATTGATAATTAATTCCATAATATAGTTCCCACAGAGTTATTGTAATAAAATAGTGACATTTTTAATGCATGTTCCCAGTACTGCTTTCACATTAAATATCCTGCACAAGCACACAGATTTGAAAACACAGTCACACAAACAGACACACTAGAATAAATTGAAATCTTTTAAAAATGAACTGAGAGAATGTTTACTTCTACTTTTTAAAATTACCTTATATGTTTTCCAACATTTTGACAATCATCTCTAATATTCTCATCTTCACATCTCTTTCCTAAAATGTGGTCAAAGAAAAGTTTAATGAATTAGAAATTACTGAAAACTTAGATTGTAGCTTTAGTGTATATGACCCATGCCTGATTTATGTGTTTAACTCTTCCCTTTCCATATTAAAATCACAAAGAACATCAATTTATGTAAATTCTTGTTCCTCAAGACACTAAGGGAAGGTAAGAAAATATTTTTACCTATAAAAGTGAGGTTCCTGCAGGTTTCCAGCATCACATCTCTATACAGATTCTTCTGAGAAGGATTCAGCAAAGTCCACTCTTCCTGGGTGAAGTTCACCACAACATCCTCAAATGCCACAGAATCCTAAACATTCCATAGACTCCATTGATAACAGGTTCATATATTCATGTTGTAGCCACAGATTTCAGATCCATGACAGAGAAATTCTAATGCAAGTTTTGGGTTGTTGTGAAAGGAAAGAGCACTGGAGGGACGCTCCTCTCACTACTGGGCACAGGACACAGGATATGCTGCTTCTCCGCCCAAATTGTCATTCTACAGCACATATCCCTTTCCTGTTCTAAGAAAGTCTGTCAGAAGAGAGGGCAATTAGCATCCAAGGGCCTGCTTGTCCTTAGAAATTCCTGCTCACAATTTTTAACTTTTTATGGCATGAAGACATTTTTCATTTGGTACAGACAGCATGAAAAATAAATAAATAAACATGACCTATACATACTCTATGGTATATTATGAAACATTCTCTTCCACAGAGCTATTGATATAGTCAAGATTCACAAAGAGAGCTACCTGATCATATTGTCTGACCCCAAATAATAACAGAGATTGTGTGTAATGACTTATCCTCGTGGGAAGAATCCACACATACTGTCACAATTTCTTAACAGCAGACAGCACTCTTAACCTCTGAGTCATGTTTTCACCCTTGTAAACTTGTAATAAAATAACAAATATGATATATATTCAGTATTTAAAGATGCTATAAAAATAGTGTTTACATTTTTTAGGAAATGTCAAATATGTGTATTTTAAATAGAGAAAGGTGAGAATGTACTTCAGAAAGAACTCAGTATACGCAGTCATGTTGACATGTGTACACAGCTGTGACAGTGAATGAGACAGAGGGTTCACATGATTTCCAGACTTCAAGTCATGCTATGAATCCTAGCAAAACACCCATCCTAGGAAGAAAAAAGGATTGGAATGAGGAAAGATAGGAGGCAAGAGCATGAAAGTTCGTGCTTCCTCTTTATACTCATGAAGAAAAATTCATGAATCAGGACACCACACAATTTTGTACTCAAGAAAACAGTGTTTAAGATCAGCAAGTGTCTACCACCTGTAAAACTCAAAGAATAACAAAGTTATGTTTTGATAAACACTTTCAAGGACTTCCAAAAAGTAAAAACAAAGGGACAAAGTTTATTGCCAACCATTAAAATTGTGGGGTCACATTCCACAGATATAGCTCAACAGGTAAAGTTCTTGGCAAGGAAGCTTGATGACTTGAATCTGATCCCTGAAACTCTGAAACAATTCAAAAGACAGAACAGAAAAAAAAGGCTGTTCCCTTGACAATTGTGACACAAAATCTCATGTAGAGACATCATACACAAAATAACAATTTACAATTGAACAAAAATCATTCTAAAACATTTGCAGCGTGTCCCTTGGTGCCCATGATAATCTACACACACATCTTCAAACAAATTCCTAACCAACCATGGTGAACTATATGACAAACACTTTTAGAACATGTTAGAATCTCCATTTCAGTCTTAATAAAATAATATGAAGTGCAGCCTTAAGCCGGATTTGGACATTTATCTGAGCAAAATCACTGTTGCCTAGACCTTCCCTTCCCCAGAAGGCTTTTCAACAATGCCAACAGAAAGCTAGTGCCTTTGTGAACATCACCCCCACATTCATCCAGTTTAGTATACAGAGTCCCCATTAGTGCCTCCAGAATAAAACTGGGTTTCACTTTCGTTTGGTAGAACTGCATTAATCTAAATGAGATACCATGGGAAAGAGTTTTGAGAAAATTTCCTTCCACATAACTGGAGATCTGTCACACCTGCACCTGCCATTTCACTGGCACTTCACATAAACGGAACCTACGATGGGTCTCGCACCCGCAATAACCTGATCATGCAGAAGGATTTAAAATTTCTCCAAATTTGAACTTTTTCATGGGCAGGTGGTTCCATGTGTATCCATAACAGAGTACGTCTCTCAAAAGAGATGATTCTATCAAGCTCTAATTTTGTGACTAGACTGCAGAAGATCAGGTGAAGGATGACAGGGTAATGTTTGCTAGAAAGACAGCTGTATCTCTCAAAACCCTCCACAGAGTAATGGATCACAGAAGCTCCATATTGAAAGGTTCCTGAAGAACTACTGGGGAACTTCAAGACTACAGAGTCAACATGATCTGTACTTGATAGCGTTGATATGCTAATCTTAATATGCATATATACTGTTGGTGAGGAGTACTGTGAACCTTGTTAAGGAGATTCCTGAGTGTCCTAAGTGTACTTTTACAAAGAACATTATTTTTCTTTACCTGTATGTATATGCGGCTCTGGTAGAATACCTTTTGTATTTACTTCTCTCAGAGGCCAGAAGAGAAAGTCACATTCTCTACAAGTAGAGTTACGAGCAGTTGTAAGCCCCAGACATGATTCGTGGAATCAGACATAGATGAGCATCAAGTGCTCTCAACTGCTGAGCCATCTGTCCAGCCTCCCAGGTTTATGAAATTTTTATAACTCTCTCTCTATTCCCTTCTCCACACACACACACTAGAGAACACACAATGTGCTCAAGAAATGCAGCTAGTCAACCTGGATTTCAACAAAGAGAAGAAAGAAACTATATTCCTATCTCTCACCATGCACAAACTTAACTCCAGAAAATGAAATAATTCAACATAACACCTGATACACTGAATATTAAAGAGGAGAAAGTAGGGAATAAACCAGAAATAACAGATACAGGAAATGATTTTCAGAAGGAGACTCCAACTGCACAGAGGAGACTCCTACTGCACAGTCACTAAGTCCACAACTGAGAAACAGGAACTCATAAAATAAAAGGCTTCTTTATGGCAAAAGATACCATCATTTGAGTGAAGAGTGCACCTCAAGAATAGGAAGAAAATCTTTCTCAGGCTTATGGCGGACGCAGGGTTCATATCTACAATATGTGAAGAGTTCAAAAACTAAACATCTAGAAAAAAAACAAAGTAATTAAAAATTGGTACAAAGAATTGAACAGATAGTTCCCAAAGATGAAACACAAATGGCTGCAAAATACCTAAAAGTTGTTCAACATCTTTGACCATCAGGGAAATTGTCACTGAAACAACCTTGACGTTGCATCTTATTCCAGTTAGAATGGCTAAGGTATAAAAACTAAAGATGGCAATCTCTGGCAAGGATTTGGGGAAAGGGCAGTACTTACTCACTGTTGGGTGACTGCAGACTGCTATCCACACTATGAAATCACCGTGGAGAATCCTCAAAACCTCAGAATACATCTCCCACATGATTCGGGCACACCACTCTTGGAACTCAACCCAAAGCACTCCAGATCCCACTACACAGACACTTGTTCAAACATGTTCACTGCTGCTCTACTCACAGTAATCAGAAAAGTGAAACAATCCAGATTCCTACCAACTGATGAAAAGACATTGAAAGTATGGAACATTGACACCTATTTAGTTCTTAAGAACAAAGAAATTTTGAAATTCACAGTGAAATAGATGAACCTGGAAACAATCATACTGAGTGAGGTTACTGAAAACAAGACAAAGGCTCCATGTTCTCTCTTGTAAGTGGACACTAGCTTTGCATCATTAGATACACATGTTTCAAGTAGAGAATTCAAGATCCCAGGAAAGTAGTAAATAGCCATGGGAAGGAAGAATCATGGAGTAGGAGGGTTAAGGGGATGGGATGGGAGGGCAGCACAGAGGAGGAGGCAGAACAGGGATGACTAACACTGAGGCCTTCAGAGAAAGTCACAGAGCCAGGCATGTTGTGCAGACCTTTAATCACAGCACTTGGAATGTGGGGGAGGGGCAGGGACAGGTGGGTCTCTGTGAGACTGTGGCAAGCCTAGTCTACATAACGACTGCAGACCAGCTGGGGCTACAATTAGACCTGTCTCAAAAAAACAATAAAAAAAAATGTCATATTGAAGCCTTCCACTATAGATTATTTTTAAGCTCTATCTATCTATCTATCTATCTATCTATCTATCTATCTATCTATCAGATTAAAGGAATTATCCAACAACAGGTAGATATCACCTCTACTAGACACCATAGGGTAAAAAGAAAAAGTCCAGTGCCAGGAATGAACTCCTTGTTTGTTTCTTAATATTTTATTTATTTATTTTATGTGTATGAGCATTCCTTGTGTATGTATGCAAGTTCACTGTGTCTTGCAGTGAGAAGATTGTGTAGGATCCCCTGAAAGTGTAGTCAGGCATCGTTGTTAACTTCCATGTCTGTGCTGGGAAGTGAAAGTATGTCCTCTGAAAGGAAAGGCAGTGCTCTTAACCACTGAGATATCTTTCCAGTGCCCTTTTTTAAAATGTATATTTTTACGGAATATTTCTGGATGTCATACAATACAGTTTAACAATATTTGGACACTCTCCAGAGTTGCAACAATTAAGTGCTGGGAGGGGAAGATTCCTCCTCTGGAAAGTAGTGACTGTGCTAGACAAATCAGCCTTCAATGAATGGACACAAGGAAACACAAGTTTGACTTCAAAGGCCTTTAAATAATGTGGAACATGTGTAAAATAATGTGGACTCTGTGAAATGCGGCAAGGAGGGGGGAGGGGAGGTGCACACATGGAGGGACCCGCACATGATGAAACATATTGTACGGAATCTGTGAAACCTCAATAGGAAAAAGCTTCTTATTGATGATGTGTCATAAAGTAAAGGAGATCACTTACTGTTGTAAAAAAACATCCCCAGAAAACAAATGAATAAGTAAAGGACAGGTAACAATGGAGGACGTGAAATCAGGAGAGGTGTGGAGGAGCTGCAGGCAGGAGGGGTTCTAAATATGATCAAATAATACCTGAGCAAACTCGTGAAATTCTGGAATTAAAAAAATTATAATAATTATAACAAACTCATTATGTACACAAACAAATATGTATATTGTGTATATCTATCACATAGATATGTATGTATATACATGGTCCTTGGGTTCTTTTTGACTCATGTAGCCTTCTGCTTTCCCATGGTGAATTGCTCTCTCTTCTATTCTGTTCCTTTTCTTTTGAATAGTTTCTTCTCTACTTTGCAAACGCTGTGGGATTTATTTCATTTTGGAATAAGAGGCCAAGAACTTGAGTGCACTCAGCCTAGGCTCTGACAGGCTTCACATAAGAAATGCTGGGAAGAAAATTCACACATGACTGGGAATGGCAGAAACAAAGAGAGAAAATGTCAGACACTTGACCTTCCACATTAGAAAACGGAGAAAGACACAGGAAATGGAACCTGGAAAAAGAAATTACGGACAGGAAGTCAATAGACAATACCAACCATCACAACATTACTTCCGCAAAACATCAATAGAAACCCCTGGCATAGCTGCTCATACTTGTAATCTCAGCACTCTGGAAATGGAGTGCGGAGTATCACTGTGACCTCAAGGACAGACTGGTAAACACACACACACACACACACACACACACGCACGCACGCACATATACACATATGCATATGCATCCAAGTATGCATGTACATTAGTAAAACTCAGGCATCTATAGAAAGGACTCAAGACTTATTAGAGGACCCACCACTAAAACAGATATTGAAAGTTCCAGGAAGCGTTTTTTGCCATGCTGTAACCAAACACCTGACAAGAATCTTAAAAGAATAACAGATGAAAGATGCATTTTGATTTGTATTTTAAGAATGGACACCCTTAAAGTCCATTCTTAAAGCATGGTCAGCTGCTTACACAGCTCAGCAATCAGAAAGCAGGCTTCAAGAGGGGCAGAGGAATATCCATTAGATTAGACCATTGGATGACACAGTTTCTGGGCCTCCTAAAGCAGGCACTCTCCTACCCTGCTGTTTTAGCTCTCTCTAACTATAAAGAAACCCTGTCCTTACAGGTTCATCATCAAGGCAGTCACTGGGACAGACTGTCAAGCCCATGATGAGTATCAGGATAAGCACAGGTCCAAGTCTAACATGAATGATCTAATGGGGGATCATTCCTTCACATTAACCCAAGGAATCAGATGAATCTTAAAAGCCTCCTACAGGACAAAAGACCACTTGAAGCTCTTTGGATCTCACGTTGTTAAGTTCACATCTCTGATTGCAGTCAAGCTGCAAGGCCCATTTCAATTAAGGAAAGAAGGGACACAGGCAGAGAGAGCAAGTCAGAGCAGGTTCCTTAGGATGGCAAGAACTTATTCCCAGGAGAATCTGTGTGGGAGAGTGACAGGAAAGAAGAACCCACTGGGGGTGGACATCGAAGCAGGACCAACACTGAGAAAAGGACAGGATGATGCACTGACTGTGATCACTGGACTCCCTGTTCCAGCAGTCCTGCCTTTCCAAATGGGAGGTGTTTGCTTCCTCCAATAAAGCAGTTTCTTCAGGTTTTTTCATGTTCTGGTGTTCTGACTCTCCCTATCAGTCAGTCTTTGACTGATGAGTAAATCCTTTGACTAGGGAGTCAGTGTTTGATGAATGATCCTGTTCTTCCCTTTGACAACTACCACAACATGTTAGACCAGAGCTTCAGCTGGCCTCTGCAAGAAATTCATGAGCACTACTCCTGTGAACCTCTTGGAGATCTCCTTTTAA
Source organism: Eospalax fontanierii (assembly GCA_035773235.1). Lineage (NCBI taxonomy): Eukaryota > Metazoa > Chordata > Mammalia > Rodentia > Spalacidae > Eospalax > Eospalax fontanierii. The sequence continues at coordinate 3,537,011 of CM069554.1, read as the reverse complement.
AGACTGAGGAGTAGCAGTTGAAATTCATCCTTAAAAATCTGCAGACCTTCATGAATATTCAAGAACTGCTCACCTTTCCAGGATCTATCACATAAATTCAAATTTCACAGTGTTTGTTTTATCCACTCCATGCCCGACAGAATACAAGCAACTTAGGAGATTCATCCTAACCCTGTTACTCCATAGAGACCTCTGAAACTCTTCCTGGACCAAGGTTAAAGTTTCCTAAAAGTTACACCCCACATACTTACTCCAGTTGCAAAGGCTGCCTACTCGCTGACATATCTCTGGACTCTATTCTGGGTCTGGGTTTCTTTTCTTTCGCATTCCTATGGTCACAACCCTTGCTTGCCATGGTAAAATGCCATTATTGTGTCATTTATAACCATTCAATATCCTGTTACTCCTAATCCGGCCTCAAACACAATCTTACCACCCTGTCCAAGAGTCTATGATCTCTTCAGACACCACAACTGAACCCTCATAGAGGACTGCAGAGTTGACTGCTCTTACATACAAACAGGACTGGTGATGTCTACCAGCCATTCCATGAAAATGGGACTCTAGAGCTGGAGAGATGGGTCCACAGTTAAGAACACAGGGTGCTCTTTCATGTTCAGTTCCAACATAGACTTGGGTGTTAACATCAATCTAAAACTCTAGTTCGAGGGAAACCTATGTCGTCTTCTGCTTTCCAGTGGCATTACACATACATGGTACACTTACATACGTGCAGAGAAAACATTCATACACGTAAATTGAAAATAAATAATATTCTTAATGGACTCAACATTCACACTTCCAGAATAATTACAATGAACCCCTATCTTGCTGCACACTTACCCCCTTTCAAAACACACATGGACAAACATAAGCAACAACAGCTGCCTCAGATGTTGGACACTAAAGCCAGAAGACATAAGGAAAATGCTGTTTCCATGGAAACACTTCAGTCAGGTACCTTCACTTTTCTGTTGGGAGGACAATAAAGAACATCTCTTCCTCTAATAAAAGCAATTTCAAGACAAATTATAAAGCTCACAGGTGGTTTACTTTCAATTTGAGGTCTGAGGAAATGGCTTGCTGGTAAAGTATTTGTCACATAAGAATAAGAATAAGAAACTGGATCCCCAGGACTAAGTCAAAAGCTGGTCACAGTGCACATGACTCTTATCCCTTGGAGAGGAAGTAGAGATGTAGGATTCCTAAGGTAGGCCTGACATCTGGTCTAAAGGAATTGGAGAACTCTTTTTCAGTGACACAGCCTGTCTTGATAAAGAAGGTGAACGGGACATCGAGTTGCTCAGTGGGCAAAAGCACTTTCCTGGCAAGACTGACAAGTAGTTTAAATCACGAAACCCACAGATAATGAAAAGAACTGACTTGACAAAGTTGTTGTCAGACCTCCACACAAGCATCATGCCAAATGTGAGCCCCTTCACACATCATATACACACATATCTAATAGTAAAAAAATAAATTTCTAAAGTAAAAAATAAGGAAGAATGGAAAATGGAATCAATTAAAACTAACCTCTGTCCTCCAAAAAAATGTTGACACATTCACCCATACCTGCATTCAGACAAATACATGCACAGGCACAAACACCTACAATGAAAAATACAATAAATAGTATTTTAAAACACGCAACCTGGAGAGGAGCTTCATTTACAGTAAGAATAAGTGAGATGGGGTGGGGGAGAGAAAGAGAGTCACAGTCCAATGAAAGGGATCGTGGTGAGAGGCCAGAGGAGACTGTACAAGGAAAGATCACCCAGCAATCCTCACAGGATATTCACAGAAAAGTCCCGAGCAATCCCAAGAACAGAGGATACCAGATATTTAACTTTCATAACACCCAATTTTGTGCATCATAGCTTAGAGGACCAGGAGCATGCAAGAGTCAACATCATAACAGGGAGAAATATAGAGCTGTAGCACTCAAGGTTTATTTCAGGGGAGAAAGCAAACGTGCAAAGTACGGACACACTACAGAGTGGAGGGTGCACTGCAGAGCCAAGGGAGTGCCAACTGGCTTCCTGTACAACACAGACTTAGTTCTGGGCCACATTCTTCCCCTCCTGCCCCCCTTTATTGAAACAATCAAAATTTTACCCAAAATTCAGTGTTAAATTAGGTGCAAGAACATGGAGAATTGTCAGTTCCACAGAGAAGCAAACTTACTAGGGGAAATAGAAAAGGTGTCTGCACGGCTTCCTCAGGGAGGATCTTCCCAGGAAACCTGACCAGAATGCTGGAGCCGGTTGGCAGAAATCGAACAGCACCCGAAGACGGGAGTGAGGATGAGAAAATGGAGAGAGAGATAGAGATAGAGATAGAGATAGAGATAGAGATAGAGATAGAGATGAGAGAGAGAGAGAGAGAGAGAGAGAGAGAGAGAGAGAGAGAGAACAGGACAGACTCAGGAGGGTTGTTAGTCATACTGAAGCAGCTGGCCTTTATTAAGTCTCCCCTATTTATACTGTGAAATGAGTAAAACAATGAGTTAGATGTTCAACGTGAAAACAATACTAATCCAGGCAAAATAACTTAAGATGTGACGGGCTTCCTTCAAAGATCTTCAGGTGATCTCAGTACTGGGTGTAGAATAAACTTCCCTTTTGGTGTAAATGCCAAATAGTGAAATATAGATCATTTACACAATGGATTATTATTCAGAGATTAAGAAAACCAAAATTATGGTCTGGAGAGATGTTTAAGACCACTGGCTGCTATGCAGAGGAGCCAGGTTGTATTCATCCCCGGATGCAGGAGCCAGCCTGGGGCAGCTTGTGCCACCTGGGCAGGTGTTGCTCAAGAAGGAGGTTTTAAATCAAAGATGGGAAAACCTGCCTACCCCACAGCCAATTCCCCACAAGGTGTTTCCGGAAAGGCTTGGCCAATGGCCTTGCCTTCGCTCTGAAATGGGGTGGGGGGGTCAGGCCCTCATGTAATTTCACCAGGTGGAACCAAGAAGGGAGGGCCAGCACGGGCTTCAGGACCATGTGGTGAGGTATGCTTTCCTATGGAGGTCGGGGAGACAAACACAGAAGAAGGGGAGAAGGAGGGGGTCGCTTTTGCACCCTTGGACGACCATCAGCACACAGAACACAGAGAGGCCTACTCACTCACAACCAGGGAGGGGGCGTTTCACCAATGGGGGTTGTGGCACAGAGGGTTCCTCTTCAGGCACCAGATGTTGGAGTCCCTCTGCTCGGAGCCTACCTGAGGGGGCACAGGGTCTCTGCCATGACAGGGGTGAGACATGGAGGTGAGAGGGGAAGAGTTAAGACACAAACTCTGGAAGCTGGGTGGAAGCGGTGGATAGCTAGCTGCTGCAATCTCGTTTATTCATTGAAATGCAAGGGGTCTTATAGGTTTGGTTAGTCAATTGCCTTATGGGGTGGGGTCTGGATTGCAGCCACTCCTGTTCTGTCTCTTAGACAGGGCATTCAGTCGCAGGGCTGGGGCAGAGTGCTCCATCCACAGGCCCTCCTCCCCATGTCTCATGGCAGGAGGCCTGGCCAAGGCCCACAATGCAGTATACCATACAGTTTACATTCATATGGTTTTTCTCCAATATGAACTTTTTCATGTCTTTGAAGATAAAGTTGGCATCTAAGGGCTCTGCCACATTTTTTACATTCTACGGTTTTACTTCAGTATGCATTCATTCATGTAACAGTAAGGAACTAGGAAACGTAAAGACCTGACCACATTGTTACATTCATATGGTTTCTCTCCAGCATGTGTTTTTTCAAGTCTTTGAAGGTACTGCTCACATCCAAAGGCTTTAGAACATTCATGTGGTTTTCCTCCAGTATGAATATTTTCATGTAACTGAAGATAAGGTTGACATGTATCTTTTTTTCTGTCTTTGAAGAAGACTATGACATCTAAAGGTTTTCCCACATTATTTACATACATAGGGTTTATCCCCAGTATGAACTTTTTCATGTAACTGAAGATGAATGTTACATATACATGCTTTACCACATTGCTTACATTCATACAGCTTTTCTCCAGGATTTCTTCGTTTATGTAACAGGAAGGAACTAGGAAATGTAAAGGCTTTACCACATTCTTTACATTCAAAAGGTTTTTCTCTCATATGAATTTTTTCATGTAACTGAAGATAACATTGACATATAAAGGCTTTATCACATTGTCTACATTCATCTGGTTTCTGTCCAGTATGAATCTTTTCATGTAATTTAAGGTAACTGTATCGTGTTGTGCAGTGTGCTCGGAGATCAGCAGATGGCATTGGATTCCCTAGATCTGGAGTTACCAATGATGTTAGTAGTCATGTGCATGCTGGGAATCAAATCCAAGTCCTCTGCAGGAGTAGACAGTGTTCTTAACCTCTGAGTCATCTTTCAAGCTCATGTAGAATTTTAATCAAATAACAAATATGATACACAATCAATATTTAAAGATCCTACAACCATACTTTTCAAATATGTTAGGTGATGTCATATGCAAATAAAGTAAGTATAAAGGTGACAATGTGCTTCCAAAAGAATTCAGTGCAGTCAGTCACGTTGACATGTGTGGTACACAGCTGTGTCAGAGAAGGTTCACATGAGTTCTGAGATCCAAGTCCTGCTATTCAACCCAGTAAAACACCCACCTTAGGAAGAAAAGGGGAAGGAAAAGGATTGCAATGGGGAAGGCAGGGAGCAAGGCAACCAAATTTCAGGATTTCTTTTATACTATTAGAGCAAAGTTCATGAGTCACCAAACCACACAATTTTGTAGTGAAGAAAACACTGGCCAGGATCAGCAAGTGTCTAGTAACTTTCAAAGTCAAGGAACAACAAAGTAATGTTTTTCCTAACAGACTGCAAGGACTTCCAAAAATAAGGTAAAGACAAAGGGACAAAATTAATTGCCAAACTTTAAAATTCAGGTGTCAAGAGTCCAGGGACATGGCTCAGTAGATAAAGGACATAGTACACAAGCTTGGTGACCTGAATCTGTTCCCTGGAAGCCACAAAAATTTCAAAAGACAGAACAGAAAATAAACAGCAGTTCCCCTGACAATTGTGACATGCACATATTCACATACGTACACAATAAACACAAAATTTTACAACATAATAAAAATCAGGCCATCAATATTTGCACCCTGACCCTTAGTGACCATGACATAGCGCACATGCATCTCCAAACTAATTCCTAAACAATGGTATCTTATAAGACAAGCACTCTTAAAATAAGTTAAAAGCTTCCATTTCAGTCTTAACAAAATGACCTGAACTGCAGCACTATGCCAGATATGGACTCACATCTGAGAAAAATAACACTTGACCAGGCATTCACTTCCCCAGAAGACCTTTCCAAAAGAACAAAACAAAGCTAGTGCCTTTGTGAACACAACCCCAGATCAGTCCGTTTACGATCCAGAGTCCCAAAAAGTGTATCCAAAGTGATTTTTGACACAGGGACCCAAAGCACACACTAGAGAAAAAGCAGCATGTTCAAGAAATGATACTAGTCAAACTGGACTGCTACATAGAGAAGAGTGAAACTAGAGCTCTAGCTCTCAGCATGCACAAACCTAACTCCAAATCTATCAAGTAATTCAACAAAAGACCCAATATCCTGAGTGTTATAGAGGAGAAAGTAGAGAATACACCAGAACTAATAGGCACAGGAAAGGACTTTCTGAAAGAGACTCATATAGCATAGGCATTAAGGCAACAATTGACAAATGGGAACTAATGAAACAAAAGGGTTTCAGTATAGCAAAAGATAACATCCTTTGAGTGAAGAGGCAACCTCCAGAATGGGAAAAAATATTTCTCAGGTATATGTCTGACACAGGGTACAAATCCATGATATCTAATGAAATTAAAAAATTAAACAAACAAACCAAAAAATAAATAAATAAATAAAACCATCAACTTAATTAAAAATCAGGACAAAAAATTGAACAGATAGTTCCCAAAGATGAAATACTATTGGCTGAGAAATATTTAGAATTTGTTCAACATTTTTGACCATGAAGGAAATGCAAATTAAAACAACTCTGACATTTCATCTTATTCAAGTCACAACAACTGAGATTCAAAACAGAAATGAGGACAAATACTGAGGAAGGTGAGGAAGGAGTAACACTTCCTCACTGTTGGTGTGAATTCAAACTTTTGTCCCCACCATGAAAATCATTGTGAAGATTACTCAAAAATTTGAAGTACATCTCCCACACGATCCAGTCATACCGCTACTGGAACTCTACCCAAAGCACTGCATACCCCACCAAGCAGATACTTGTTCAAACATGTTCACTCCTGCTCTATTCACAATAACCAGAAAACTTAATCTAGATTCCTATCAACAGATGAAAAGACAATGAAGGTATACAATATTTACACCTGCAATATTTAGTTCTGAAGAAAAAAGAAATTAAGAAACTCACAGTTAAATGGATGAACCTGGAAACAATCATCCTGACTGAGGTAACTGAAAACAAGAAACACAAACGTCCCATGATCTCTTTCATAAGTGGTCACTAGTTTTACATTATTACATACACGTTTCAACTGGAGAATCCATGGATTCCAGGAAACTAGTACATGGCCATGAGAAAGAAGAATCATGTAGTAGGAGGGTTAAAGGAATGGGATGGGAGGGCAGCACAGAGGAGGAGGCAGGAGAGGGATGACTAACACTGAGTCCTTCAGAGGAAGTCACAGAGCCTGGCATGTTGGTGCAGACCTTTAATCACAGCACTTGAGGGAGGGGGGCAGACAGGGAGATCTCTGTGAGACTGTGGGAAGCCTCGTCTACATAATGACTGCAGGCCAGCTGGGGCTCCAGGGAGACCCCGTTTCAAAAACACAATTTTAAAGAAATGTCACATGGCAATCTAGCACTATAGAATATTCTTGAACTATATCGATATATAATAAAAGACATTAAAGGAGCCACCGAATAACAGGAGATATCATCTCTACTAGACGATATAGGATAGACATAAAAAGTCCAATGCCTGGAATGGACTACCTGGTTTTTTTTTTTAATATTTTATTTATTGTTTTGTTTTATGTGCATGAGCGTATTGTGTGCATGAATGCAGGTGCACCTGTGTCTGGCAGTGGCCACAGAGGGGGGAAGATGGTCTTGGATCCCTTGAAACTATAGTTAGGAATTGTTGATAGCTTCCATGTATGTGCTGGGAAGTGAAGCCGGGTCCTGTAAAACCGCAGACAATGCTCTTAACCACTGAGCCATCTCTCCAGTCCACTTTTTAAAATGTATATTTTTATTGAATACTTGTAGATTTCATACTATATGTTTAACTATAAGTTTAACCATATTTAGACACTCTATCATAGCTGCAACACCCCATAGCTTGCCCTCAAGATTTTGTGCAGTCTGTCATATATTTTAAGGCCTATCAAGTTAAGTTTCTATACCCAGATATCCTTCAATTTGAGTTCATTCACTGGAGCCTAGTCATCCGATCTAGCGTCACTCCAATAAAGATCTATTCTCCTTCACGAAGCAGTGACCATCTGTCAACAGTTCTTTGCTAAGGTTGTGGCTTCCTGCCCATTTCCCGCTTCTATGCTGGTTTCTGTCTGATTGAGTTTCTTGGGTCTCGTGCATGCTCTCACCATTGCAGCAGGCTCATATGAACACGTCCCCAGGAGCCTGTGAGACACTGTCCGTTATAGTCATGCGCCTCCTGTGGCTCTTATTATCTCCCTCCCTCACCCACCAATGAGTGACTTTTAAAATAGGAGTCCTGTCCAGGTACACAAGACTCCCTGTTTTAAACCTGCTGACCAGGTTCCCATGAACACTCAAATAACACTGACAAATCCTCTGCCCTTGGTTTCCCATCAGAACTTCACAGTAAGACCCCATTGCTGAGGACATTACATACACATGTTGCGAAACAAACAGAGAGAAATCAAAGCGGCATTCACTTCAAAGCTTCATCTCTACTGACCAGCTTTAAGAGTGCTGAAAGATGCAATGCATGCTACTAAAAGAGAGGATTGACCATAAACTTGACTTGCTGTGAATCCTGTGTGCTACAAGAACTGGCCTAGCCAGGTATGCCCTGCGGTAGAGCGGAACCACAAGTGTTGTGTGAGTAAACAACCTCTTTTGGGTTTGACTTGAAGTCCACTTCACAAGATGGAGCCCATACCTGACACTGATACCAGGTGAGGCAGTCTGTGGCTAGCTAGGTCACAGGACATCCAGGTGAGCTTACTAATATGATTTGCCTAAATAAAAATAGTACTAAACTAATTTCTAATGACTTATTGTTCTCAGTTCTCATCAGTGAAGCTTTCTCATGTTGCAGATTGTGACTAAAATGGAGACCCACACTGGTCAGTGTGCAGAGAACAAGAGGTTTGTCCTGGAATGGGATACCTGTATCAATCTTTGGACTCCCAAGGTTCAGGGATCATTGTGTAAGACAGGCGTGAAAGGTACTAAGAGCCAGAAGTGGTAGGTGACCACATGGAAAGTTTTCCAGATAGTTAGGCAGCCACTCACATGGTCTCACTGCAGTGGTGACAGGCTGCACAAGTTCACAACTGAGCTTAAGTCAGACAAATTCCCAGCATAGAAGACGGGAAGTGGATAGGAAAACCAACCCTAGCTGAAGAACTACTGGCAACCATGAACTGCTGGGAGGGGAAGAATCAGTCTTTGAAAGTAGTGACGTAGTGGATGGACACACGGGGACACAAGTTTCACTCCACAGACCTTTAAATAATGCGGAAAATGTATAATGGAATATATGGACTGGGGCGAGGAGGGGAGGGAGAAGGTGCGCATAGGGGAGGGACCCGTATAAGATGAAAATATAGTGTATAGAATGTGTAGAAATTCAATTTGTAAAAACCTCTTATTGACGATGTATAATTAAAGTTAAGGAGATCACTTACTTCCTAGAAAAAAAACTCAACCAAAATTAAATGAATAAATAAAGGACAGATAACAATGGAGGACATGAAATCAGGAAGGGAGTAGTGTGGAGGGCGGAGGAAGGGAGGGGCTTTGAATGTGATCAAAACAAATGAAATTCTGGACTTAATACTCAAAATTAAAACACGCATATATATATATATTCTCTATGTGTGTGTATATAGATGGCCCTTGAGTTCTCTCTGGCTCATGTGGCCTAATGCTTTGTTGTGGAAAATTTTTCTCTCATCTATACCATTCCTTTGCTTTTGAGTAGTTTCTTCCCTACTTTGTAATATGTGTGGGATTTATTTCATTCTGGAATAAGAGGCCAAGACCGCGGATACACTCGGATCAGGCCCTGACAGCCTTAACGTAAGCAGTGTTTAGAAAACATTCAAGCATGAATTGGACTAAGAGAAATGAAGAGTGCAAATGTCAGTCACTTGCCCTCCCACATTAGAAAATGGAAAAAGCACAGGAAAATGACAACCGGAAAATGAAATTATAGGCATGAAATCAACAGACAACACCAACAACCACGACACTGATTCTGCAAAATGTCAATAAAAACCCCAGGCACAGCGGCTCATACTTATAATCTCAGCACTCTGGAATCGGAGGATGGAGCATCACGGTGACCTCAAGGACAGAGTGATAAACACACACATATATGCACATATGTGTATGTAACTATGTATTTATATATATATACATGTATGTATGCACACGTATATTAGTAAAACTGTTAAGCCTACAGCAAAGAAGACACAACGATTACATATTAGAAAGCTCATCATTAAAGGTATGAAGAGCACCAGGACACAGGTATTTTTCTCTTGCTGTGACCAAACACCTAACAAGACACGTCAAAGGCTAACAGATGAAAGATGTATTTTCGGCTTATACTGTAGGTGTGCCCTCTGGGTGTGGAAGCATGGTTAGCTCTTTACATAGTTCAGCAATCAGAAAGCAGGCCTTAAGAGGATCAGAGCAAGATCCATTAGACTAGATCATTGGGATGACACAGTCTCTCGACCTCCTAAAGCAGACAGTCACCGCTCCTGAAGTTTCAGCTCTCTCTGACTACAAATAAACCCGTTCCTTACAGAGTCATAGTCAATGCTGTCACTGGGACAGACTGTCAAGAACATAATGACTACCAGGATAAGCACAGGCCCAAGTCTAAGCTCAGCTTTTTGGGATCACTGCTTTACATTAACCCAGGGGATCAGGTGAATCTTAAAAGCCTCCTACAGGAAAAGACCACTTGCAGCTGTTTGGACCTGACATTATCAGGTCAAGTTTAAATCCCTAATTGCAATCAGGCTGCAGGGCTCATTTCCATTGAGGGGGGTGAGAAGGGACACAGGCAGACAGGAAAAGTCAGAGCAGCTTCCTTAAGATGCAACAACTTGTTCCCAGGAGACACTGTGGGGGAGAGTGACAGGAAAGAAGAGCCCACTGGGGGTGGACATCCAAGCAGGACCAATAAGGAGAAAGAAAGGATCCAGTGACGTATAAGACCCTCTTGAGTAGACTCCCAGCTCGAGGACCCCTCACATTCCAAAAGGGAGCTGTTTGCTTACATCAGTAAAGCAGTTTCTGTTCCTTTGTCCATGTTCTGGTTTTCTGTCTCTCCCAGTAAATCCTTTACCTGTCTCATGAGTGAACTTGCCTAGTCCCTGGATGACCACCCAAAACTGATATACCATAGGTTCATCTGTCCTCCTCCAGAAGTTCATGAGCATGACTCCTGGGAGCCTCTGGGAGATGGCCATCCACTCTCTGATGAGAATCAAGTGAAGCTCAACACCACAAACCTCCAGAATCTAATGATATCCAATGATATCTCTCCTTTCTGGTATCTATATCATAAATTTTAATTTTATATGGTGTTTCCTTTTATCCTTTCCATGTCTTATACTACACCACAACCCACTTCAGGGATTCATCCTGACCCTGTTACTCCAGGGAGACCTCTGAAACTCTTCCTGGACCAAGGTTAAAGTTTCCTAAAAGTTACAAGCCACATCTTTACTCCAGTTGCAAAGGCTGCCCACCTGCTCTCAGGACAATGTTGATATATCTCTGGACTCTGTCCTGGGTCTGGACCTATAATGATCCAATTCCAAGACACAATGCAAAGTTCACAGCTGGTCAGCGCATCTGTAAAATGCTAAATAAAACCTTAATCTAGTTATGAGGAAATGGCTCACCTGTAAAGTGCTTGTCACATAAGCATAAGGACAAGTAACCGAATCCCCAGGAAAAAGGAAAAAGCTGCTCACAGTGCACAGGCCTCCAATCCCAGTAGAGTAGGTGGAAACTACAGGATGCCTGGGGCCTGATAGACTGACAATCTAAGAGAATTGATAAACTACTTCTTCAGTGAGAAAGCCCGCTTTGATAAAGAAGGTTGCGGGGGCATTGAGATGGCTCAGTGGGTAAAAGCACTTCCTGGCAAATCTGGAAAAGTCAGTAAAATCCACAAAACCCACATAAAGGTAGAAGGAGATAACTAACTCCACAAAGTTGTCCTCAGGAATCCACACATGGGTCATGGCAAATGTGAACCCCTCCACACATGATATACACATGCATATGTAACAGTAATAAATAAAATTTCTAAATTCAAAACTGAGGAAACTGGAAAATGGCATCATTGACTGTCGACCTCTGACCTCCAAGAATATGAGAACACCTTCACACATATCTGCATTCAGATGAACACAGGCACACGCACCAACACACAATCTCAATTTAATCAAATCTGAGAATCTGCTTGTGCTGAACTATCACCCTGGAAAGAACACACCATTCTCAGAAAGCTCTTCAAATTCCCTCCCACTCCAACAGACGACAGAGTCCTAGTAGACCACTGAGAGTTCAACTGGTAACAAGAACTGAAACAGTCTGCGCTCCACATCAACACTGCCCAGAGTCTGATCCCTTCTTTGCAGAGGTTTTGGTTCTCCATGTCTTTCCTAACTCAACTCACTTCTTTTAGGTCCCCATTTCCCACTTCTCTATCAGCTAACCTGACTTACACAGGGACAATATACAGGAGAAGCCACATATGATGGGGATCTTACGGAAAAGAAACGGCTTTCCTCTAAAATCTGGAGAGGGGCCTGGAGAGATGACTCAGTGGTTAAGAGTATGTACTAGTCTCACAGATGACCTGTGTTCAACTCCAAACAGCTACTTGAGTGCTTGAGTCACTCACAGCAATTTTTAACTCCACTCCAGGGGAATCATTTGTCCTCTGACCACTGCGGACACCCTCCAGTCATGTGTGCACACACATACATACACATATACATGATGGAAAAGAAATCTTTACCAAAAAAATCCACATAGTGGACGAAAACTTCAGTTAGAATAAGAAAAAGTGAAACAGGGAAGGGAGGGTGGGAGGCAGGGGGAGGGGCAGGAGGGAAGAGGAAGGGAGAGTTCCAATGAGGGGGATGGAAGGGGGCGCAGAATTTGCTTGATCTGTCAGAGCAGGTATTGATGGGGACATTCACATACACAGTCAATGACCTAGGTTATTGTCCTCTTGTGAGACATTTTGTTTTATGAGGCACTCGGTGATACGAGCTCGGCCCCCCCCCCCCCCAATTAGAAAAACAACTAAGAAACTATAAATCCAGGAGGAAGAGACCCAGGGAATTCAAGAGTTATGCAAACATCCCTTGGTATGCAAGATAAAGCCTGTGGGCTTAACATTCCACAGGAAGAGTCTCCATTATCCCATCCATAAATTGTGGAAAAGTTTACCTCCTGTGAACTGCAAAGTAATGTGTGAGGTTTATGGAGAAGTTGTCCCTTCTGTAACCCTGATCTGTAAGCAAATATCTTGTATGTGAACTGTTTGTTGAGCTATACGTCAATGCATAATCATCCTGTGAAACCTTACTATAAAAACCTGGCCTGGCAGGAGTCAGGCGGGCTGAGTCTCATGAACGAGACTGAGTCTCCCACTTGCGCAAGTGAAATAAACCTACTTCTTGCATTTTGCATCTGACGGTCTGGATTCTTGGGACTGACTCTCAGGCAGCCTACAGGGGTTCGAGTCCCCTGGGCTGAGTGAGGTCAGTGGGCTTGAGGCTCCCCGACGTTAGTCACCCAGGCGGCCCACTGGGGTTCGAGTCCCCAGGCTGAGAGTGGGGTCTAACACTCTTATCTCAGGTGTAGAAACGCACTCAGCCACCAAAGGTGACATTAGTGTTGAGTCTAGAGTTTGATATCTTCGAAGTATCTGGAATTTCCACGCAGGCACATTAAGGTTTGTGTTAATGTCCAGGAGTGCTCTTCTTCATTGCTCTTTCGAAGAGGCCTGAAGAGTCCCAGCCACACTGTACCTACACTGCACTCCTTTCACTCTTTGCGGAGATACAGTCAAGAAGCTGTCCATGCTGTGCTCTCACAACTTCTAATTTATGGCGAAATTGCCAAACTGACTCCATTTTTCCCCCCAGCTTTCTCTCCCTCCCCACCACCCCATGCATGTCCCCTGAAGGCTGAACTTGCAGCAGTTTCAGGGAGTACATTGTTTCTACAATGCTGAGAAACTTACATTCAGCCAGACAGAATAACATGAGCAGTTCCTGGAAAATATTTTTTCTGCAATTCTGAGAAACACGTATAGATGTTGGGGGTTGTTGTTATTTTCTGCTAAATGACACACTCTAGTTAAGGCTCTGAGTTCAGTGTCTGAGTGGATTTAATCCCAGGTAAATGAGTGCTCTCAAATATATCAAGAGTGGAGCAAACTGAATGGGCCATTGGAAAACGTCCAATTGTGTATTTTCCATAGGTGTTTCCAATACATACCTTTAAGTTGTCCTGGGCCCTCCACATGTGCACCTTGGCATGTGCGCACAAAACACTAACAGTAAATTCATGTAAAACTACAAACTTCTGCATCCCCCATTTACTGCCTTCACTTATTTGAGCAGTACAGTGTTCTTGATGACATTTGGTGTGGTACCACTAGATATGTATTAAACGTAAATGACATATTAAAATATAGCGAGGAAAAAAATTAGACATATATATATTTTGAGATGGGGCTCACTGTAGTCCCAGCTGACTTGGAACTCCCTATGAAGATCAGGCTTCCCTCAGTCTGACAGAGGTCATCTTGCCTCTGCCTGTGCCTCTCCCTCCCAAGTGCTGGGATTAAACATATGTAACACCACATCCAGTCTAATACCTCTTAAAATTTTATTTTAATTTAGTTTTCTTTTATGTGTATGTGATTTTTTCCTATATACATACACCCATGTCTACATTTCCAGGGGTGCCCAAAAGAGGAGCTGGAGGTATAGATGAGTGTGAGCCACCTGTAGGTGCTGGGAAATAAACTTGGGTCCTCTCCAAGAGCAATCAGTGTTCTTAATTGCTGATCCAACCCCTTTGACTCAGATCTGGATGAGTAGATAGCAGGATGTGCAGGGGTTTCTTCCTCAGTGTCTTTGCCAACTACTTTTCTCTCCCATCAATCAAGGGGCATTATGAATGAAACATAGACAAGAACCTAAAGGACGCTAAAAGAAGCTCCTCATTTCTTATTATGGTTAAGACCAAATTTACAGAACAAATAATATTGAAAAGAGAGAAGCACGAACTGACTCCCATGGGAAATCCATTGGAATAAGAGCAGATACCTCAGCAGACATTCTCAAGGCCAGGAGGATAAGGAATAGGTTTTTTCAAGCTCCGAAATCAGCTGCAGAACTCTATCTAATGATTCTGTACTTCATGACTAAAAGAGAAAGGTCAACCTTCCATGGCCACTAATCTAAGAATACACGACATACTTGAGGAGCTCCATATATTCAAGAGAGATGATTACATAGTTCCATGAGGACAAAGGAAAGCTAAGGAAGCCACACTAGCCCAGCAAATAAGTGAATGTTAAAACATGACCAAGCATTAGAAAACAAATGTCAAGACTTCCTGTACACGTCTGAATATTAACTCCTTTCTAGCATGCTGTCAATTCTCCAGTCAGAATACACCAACTTTTTAAAAACTTAAAACAACTCATGCCTGCAAAGAACCATATGCTTAAAATCAAAGAACTTTAAAAGGTGCACCTAGCACACAGTATTAAAAAGCAAGCAGGTGTGGATATATTGATATCTAATAAAATAGACTTTGAGCCTCAATTCATGAGAAGAAAAAAGGTTTTTCTAAAAAATAATTTTAATTTATTGTCTTTATTTTATGTGTATGCATGTACTGCCTACATGAAGGTAAGTGCATCTGTATCATCCATGCCTGCAAAGGACAGAAGAGGGTGTGGAATCCTCTGTAACTGGACTTACAGTCAGCTGTCTTGTGTGAGTGCTGGGATTTGAATCTGGGTCTTCTACAAAACGTTCTTAAGTGTTCTTACCATTGAGCCATCTCTCCGGCCCCTAGAAATATAGATTTTTCTTTTATGTTAAGGAAACAATGTCTACAGAGGACAGTAGACTTTTATACATGTGCATCAGCCATCAGCACCCGAAATTTCATAGACACTGAGAGATAAAGAAACACAGATTGACTGCAGTATAATTATCACACTTGACTTTAATACCACGCCCTTGCCAATAGACAGGCAGTCAACACAAAACAACACCAGTGAATATCAAATGTAAATGACATATATAAAGAGTTGAGAAATGAGATTTATGAAATTGAAAGCTTTTGTACAGGAAAGAATTGAGAAGAGGTCGACTTATAAATGAGGATGATTCATAGCAAGCTATGCATCTGAAAGAGTATTCATATCTACATTACAGAACTCAGAACACTCAATATCTGAGAAAAACACCCCAAATGAATAAGTAAATATTGAAACGAATTTCAGAAGTAAATTACAGATGGCCAATAAACAATTGAAACGATGTCCAGCATTCTTAGTAATCAGGAAAATGCAAGTTAAAGGTGCATTGAGATTATATCTCGCTCCAGAAATACTTGATGTCATTATGAAAAAAAACAGCAAATGCTGACAAGTGTGTGCGAAGAAGGGAACTTTCACACTCTGCTGGTGGGAATGGAAATTGGTCCAGTCAGCAGGGAAGACATTGTGGAGGATGCTCAGAGAAAGAAAAGTAGTTCTCAGGTCAGGAGAAATGCTTCCTTGAAAGCTTGACAACTTGAGTTCATTCCCAGAAGCCACTGCCCAGTGTGGGTTTTGAGCTTCCTGTTTCCATCCTTGTCATGGGAGTTCAAGACAGGGGAGCACGTTTGCTACTTCATGGATTGTCCAGGAATAAACTGCTTCCGGGAGTCGAATGCTTCCAGTGGGTGTAATAAGATGCGCACTCCCCCACTCCTCACCTGACTTTGGCTGCTGGCCTCTGATTTTTTGGCAACATTTCTGGAGACCCCCAGAGAGATCAAGTCACAGTACCCCCCTTGGTAATAGAGGCTCCCAGACCCTGTAGTCCCCACAGCCTCTGGAACAGAGAAGTGTGCACCCTAAAACATTTCCTCTCTGGGTTTCCTTCCAGGAGGTCAGAGAGACCTGCATAGCCGTGAACTGGAAGCTGGGCTGATACAGAGATCCAGAATGGATGTCCAGATCAGGTAAAAAAAGGGTCCCCCAGGGTAGACAGGAAGATGCCACTGTGAGCTGATCCCGGTAGGAGGTTGCATACAAAGTCTTGATGTGATTCCAAGATGGTGGAAGGAAAGGTGCTCAATTAAACCTCAAGGTGATTCTGAGGTGCTGGCCCTATTTAGGTAAAACAGGGATCATGCATGAAAGGGAACGATTAAACTTTGATGTGATTCCGTGGTGTTAGCTCCATCTGGGTAGAACAGGAATTTAATGGGAATAACTAGGCTATTATGACATTAAGATAAAACCCTCCAAATTAAAAACATTTGTGTTTGAAAACAGGCCATGCTGAGGGAAAATCCCTGTATCCAGATGGAGGCTACTTAAATCCTAAAACCCAGCCTCATACCTACCAGAACAGAAGAGAGAACTGCACCATTGCTAGAAAGAGATTATAGAGGAAGAGTTCTCCTCTCATCCGGGTTTAAAAGATAAGTGCTATTTATATTAGGCCATCCTAATCAAAGTCCTTGTTTACTGTGTTTCGGAATCACTTACTTTGTGTGTAATTATGTTATATGTGTCTATAATAATTGTTTTCATGTGTTACTTGAGATTTCATGTAATTATGTCATGTATCTGTAAGTTTTCTCGTATGTTGAGATCTCACATAATTCTGTATTGTATGCCTATGACAATGTCTTCATATGCTGCTTCTATCAAAACTGGTCGTTTTAGTTTCTCTTTTTCATTTTTTTATTCTGCACAAAATTACTAATTTTATTTTTGTTTTATTTTTGCATGCCCAGTTAAAATACACATGTGCAGATTTATAAATATGGATATCTTGATGATGCATTGAAAGGCCTTATAAACTTGGGTACTTTAACAACTTAAAATTTATTGAACAATGTCTCTAAGTCTATTAAGTGCTTCACAGAACTTTAAAGTGCTATTTGTTTATGCAGAACAATGTAAGATGTGACTTGAATCTCCAACAGTTTGAAACTCAAGAAGATGGGAAGAAACCTGAAGGTGGAGTTTACAAAACATGCATGAGAAAAGACCGACTTTTACAACTTCTCCTCAGAAATCCAGGCCCTGCAAATAGCTACAAATAGCTCAGATAAGACTCCAGACCTGAAATTCACAAAGGACACTGGATTTCCTTAACAGATAAGGTTCCCGACTCAAAAATTCACAAACAGCTGTAAAACTGGACTACTTCCTGGTCAGAAACTTGCCTTAAACATCAATCAGATGTCATGGCAATCCTAAACCTCCACCCCTAAAGCCAGGAGGGGGCTGAGGATTTTTAAAAGGATTTGAGGCTTTGAAGACTAAGACATAGACACCGAGTAAAAGAATGTCATGTACAGAATAATTCTTAATTATATATTGTTGATCTTTTGAGCACAAGACTAGTGTTTCCTCTCCATTGTTATCTTATACACTTAAGAGTTTTCCTTTTCTAGCAAAATCCTTAAACTTATACGTCTAAGGCTCACAGAACCTAGTGAAACGTGAGGTGAAGAGAATAGGAATGCATCTCTCAACTCTCACCAGGAAAGCTTCCTCATGCGATAGAGGCTGATGAACACAGAGGGCCACAGCTGGCCAAAATGTAGAGAATAAGAGACTGCAGAGTGCAGTTCCCTGGACAGAATGATACTAAACCTCATCGACCTAGGGCACAGACGATTGCAAAAGATGGAATGGAAAGATTGCAAAGAGCCAGGATTCATGCATGACCATAAGGAAGCAGAATTTTCCCGGATTCAGGGAACTTGGTCATATGAACTTGCAGCAACGGTGACAGCCTATACAAGACCCACACAAACTTAGACAAAAACCCAGGACAGAACAGGGAAAAAGGTCAGGGGGCTTTAACCTCAGCCAAAAATCTGTTGATGGATGGCAACTGCTATGTGAGGGAGAGGTGATCTTCTACAAGGGAATGACTCTAGATAATCTGACTAGTGAATGAACTCACTCTATGTGTACACAGTATTGACTAGACAGGCCTTAACCTGTCTGAGAGAATGCAGCAAATCTGGCGGTGGGGTGTGAACTGATGCAGAGGGGAAGAGAGCATACATATGATTAAGGCCTATTGTGTGAGATGCACAAAATTTCATCAAAATCAAACATTGAAATAATATGTAAGTGCATATGTGGGCTCACAGATACAATGTATTTGCTCCTAAAGGTGGTTTTAACTGTTATCTCTGGAGTAGAGAGACTGTAGAGATGGCTCAGTGGTTTAGTGCACTGACTGCTCTTTCAGAGGACCTGGTTTCAGTTCCAGGAGTCTGTGTGAGGTGTTCACTACCCCCGCACCTCCTGCTACAGCAGTCCAATGCCTCTGGCCTCTGAGCACCTGCATTCATGAACACATCCCCACGCAGATCACATGCATACACACTATTAAGAGTAGTCAGAGAAATCATTTTTGAAACAGTAAATATTTCAGTTATAAATTTTAGTTCCATGCTCCACATGGTGTTGAGCTGTGCATGACAATAAATATGTGGGAATTGATGATATGAAAAATTGCTTATATTGGTGTTCTGTCCTTTTTTGCACCGTGCCTCAATACTCAAGTACATACATTCTGTTTTATTATTCATGACATATATAGCTTTTAATTTATGTACATGTGTATGCCTGAATATGTTCACAAGCGTGCTATTGCTCCCAAGGACCATAAGAGAGTATTTAATGCCTTGGAGATGAGTTACAGGCAATTGCGAGTCACTCAGTGTCAGTGCTGAGAATCAAGCTTCAATCATCTGCAAGAGCAGCCAGCACTCTTCACTCCTGAGCCGTCCCTCCTCCCCTATTTTCCATATTTTGACAACCGGACCCCATTTCAGGCTCTTTAAACTTCATAAAATACACTGCTTTATCTATGTCATCCTGAACAACATTCATTTTTCCTGTAGTCCACCTTTAACAAGACCCAGGGTAATGTGCAGAATATCTCTGTGTATTTCCTCATTATGTAACCACATAGGTCTCTAGGGTTAATATGATTGCGTCTCTACTGCACTAATTCTGTTCATGACCTACGTTGTTCTCAGTCATGGTCATGTATGAATTTTAGGACAGCAGGGCAGCTAACTTACTGAGTCCTGTTGTGAATCCATGCATTCTTTTTGAACCTAACAAACATTCAGAGCATTCACTTTGTGTCAAGAGAAATAAAATAACAGTGAAAGCATGAATGTACAAGCATGTCATCAAGGTTACCTGATGTTTCAGAGTTGCCGAGGTGGCACTAAAGATTCCTGTGTACTAATCAGTAAAAAGCGTCTGCAAGTCTCTAATTCTCTGCATGTTCGTCATCTCGCGGGTCTCTGTGTTAATTTCCCTCTGTTCCATGAAGAAGTTTCCCTGGTGAGAGATGAGGGATGCATTATTTTATGGGTCTAACAATAAGTCATTTCAACTCAGTTTAATAATTTGTGTATTTAGTAAAATAATAGCGACAGTGTCCTCCCATGGCCTGCGACCTGTCTAAAACGAATATTGAATGTACCAGGAAGTATTTTTCTCCACGCCGTATCCAAACACCTGATAAGAAAGTTAAAAAGATAACAGATGAAAGATGCATTTTGATTTATATTTTAAGAATCAATACAGTCCATTCTTAAAGCATGATTAGCTAGTGAGCTATGGTTTACATAGCTCAGCAATCAGGAAGCAGGCCTCAGGAGGAGCAGAGGAATATCCATTACGTTAGACCATTGGGATAAAACAGTCTCTGGGCCTCCTAAAGCAGGCATTAACCTATCCTGCAGGTTTACCTTTCTCTGACCATAAAGAAACCCTGTCCTTGCAGGTTCATCATCAAAGCAGTCACTGGAACAGACAGTCAAGCCCATCGTGATTACCAGCATAAGCACAGGTCCAAATCTATCATCAGCTTTTTTGGGATCATTCCTTCACATTAACCCAAGTAATCAGATCAATCTTAAAAGCTTCCTACAGGAAAAAAGACCATTTGAAGCTGTTTGGATCTCACATTGTTAAGTCAAGTACACATCTCTAATTGCATTCAAGATGCAAGGTCCATTTCCCTTAAGAAAACACAGGTAAATAGAGCAAGTCAGAGCAGGTTCCCTAAGATGGCAACTGCTTGTTCCCAGGAGACACTGTGGAAGAGAGTCGCAGGAAAGAAGAGCCCACTGCGGGTGGACATCCAAGCACACCAACACTGAGAAAAGGAGAGAAAGATGCTCGGACTGTGATCACTGTTCCAGCAACCCTCCCTTTTTTCATGTTCTGGTTTTCTGACTCTCCCTACCAGTCAATCTTTGACTGATGAGTAAATGTTTGATTGATGAATGAACCTGTTCTTCCCTTTGACTACCACCCCAACATGCTAGACCAGGGCTTCAGCTGGCCTCTACAAGAAGTTCATGAGCACTACTGCTGTGAACCTCTTGGAGATCTCCTTTTCAACACCGAGGAGAAGCAAGTGAAATTCCTCCTCACAAATCTGCAGACCCTAATGAATATTCAAGAACTTCTCACCTTTCTGGGATCTATCACATAAATTCAAATTTCACATCATGTTTCCTTTATTCTACTCCATGTCTGAAGAACACAACTAACTTAGGAAATTCATCCTGACCCTGTTACTCCGTAGAGACTTCTGAAACTCTTCCTGGACCAAGGTTAAAGTTTCCTGAGAAATAAAATGGAGTCTAAAATGTTATGGAAATTCACTGTGTACCCCCTTAAGGAAGTGAAACTGCCTAAGACAATAGTAAATTTCTAAAACCACAGAATGTACAAAGCATGCTTGAGAAATCTTGTGACAAGATCATCTGTGACCGATTGCTGTAAGCTGTAAACTGTCACCACCCCACCCGCTTTGCTTTGTTTCCCCCGAAACTTTGTAAGTTCTCGGAAAGTAACAATGTTCCTGGAATTTCCCGCCTGCGGTTTTATGCTTTAAAAGAAGCAGGCCCCTGTAGGCCTGTGCGCTTCTGTGTCCCGAGACAGGGCGCCCACTTGTACAAGTGCCTTTAATAAAAACCTCTTGTCTTTGCATTTGGCGTTGGTTCTTTAACCGGGTGCCATTGGGTTCAAGTCCCAGGGCAAGGCGTCGGGTTGCGTGATGGGGGTTCAAGTCCCACAGAACTCAACATTCCTAAAAGTTACAACCCACATCCTTACTCCAGTTGGCTGCCTACCTGCTGACATATCTCTGGACTCTATCCTGGGTCTGGCATCCTTTTCTTTCTCATTCCTATGGTCACACCCCTTGCTTGCCATGATAAAATGCCATTATTGGGTCATTTTTAACCATTCAAAATCCTGTTACTCCTAATCCTGCCTGAAACAGAATCTTACCACCCTGTCCAAGAGTCTATGATCTCTTCAGACACAACTGAACCCTCATAGAGGACTGCAGAGTTGACAGTTCTTATATCCAAACAGGGCTCGTGATGTCTACCAGCAATTCCATGAAAATGAACTCTAGAGCTGGAGAGATGGGTCCACAGTGAAGAACACAAGGTGCTCTTTTAAAAGACATAGACACGGGGGTTAACACCAATCTAGAACTCCATTTCTAGGGAATTATATGTCCTCTTCTATTTTCCAGGTCATTACACACCCATGGTACACTTATGTGTACTTGCAGAGAAAACATTCATATACATAAGTTAAATATAAATTGTAAGGTGTGAATGAAACCCCCAACAGTTTCAGACTCAGGAAGAAATCTGGAGCCAGAGTTTGCAAAAGAGGAATGAAGAAAGACGGACCTTTTTACAACCTCTCAGAGATCTAAACCTTGCACATTCCTCAGATTAAAAACTCCAGACCCCAAATTCCAAAGGACACTGGGCTTCCTTGGCAGATAAGATTCAGGACTCAAGGAATTCACGAACAGCTCTGAAAAAGGACTACTTCCTGGCCAGAACCTTGCCTTAAACATCAATCAGATGTTATGGCAACTCCCTTCCCCTAAAAGTCAGGAGGGGGCTGAAGGTTTTTTAAGGCTTTGAGGACTTGGACAACGTGCTGGTGCTGGTGCTGCGTGGGGACTTTGAGACACAGACTTGGGCTGGGCTGCTCCCCGGGGGATCACAGCAGCCCGGTTCCCCGGAGCCCCAGCCCCAAGATCGGGGTAAGAGGGCTAGCCTCCCCCGCATCTCTTCGGGGAGGCTAGCCCCCAAGCAGAGCTAGCGCTTCTCCACTCCTGGGTGCGAAGGAGCTAGTCCCATCTGGTCTTCTCTCAATAAAGCCGGGTCCTGTTAGCTGCCAGCGGAGTCTGGTCCCTTCTGTCTGCTGTGTCTCTCGAACCCTGAACCTTACATAAATAATTTTCTTAAAATTAACATTCACGATCCCAGAAGCATTACAATGAACCCCTATCTTGCCGCAATTATCACCCTTCAAAACACACACAGACAAAAATTACCACGAATTCAGCTTCCTCACAACTCTCACTGTTCAGTTGACAGCAGTTGGATCAGATGTTGGCCCCATAAGCCAGGCATCCATTTACACTAGAACCACAGGACATAAGGAAACGGCTGTTTCCATGGAGACCCTTCAATCAGGTACCTTCACTTTTCTGTTACGAAGACAATAAAGAACATCTCATCCTCTAATGAAAGCAATTTCAAGACAAAACACAAACCTCACGGGTGGTTTACTTTCAATTTGAAGTCTGAGGAAATGGCTTGCCTGTAAAGTACTTGTCACATAAGCATAAGAATAAGAAACTGGATCCCCAGGACTAACTCAAAAGCTGGTCATAGTGCACATGACTCTTATCACTTGGAGAGGAAGTAGAGATATAGGATTCCTAAGGCAGGCCGGACATCTGCTCTAAAGGAATTGCAGAAGTCTTGTTGAGTGAGACAGCCTGTCTGGATAAAGAAGGTGGAGGGGGCATCGAGTTGCTCAGTGGGCAAAAGCACTTTCCTGGCAAGCCCTGAAAAGTAGTTTAAATCATGAAACTTACAGAAAATGGAAAAGGAGAACTGACTTGACAAAGTTGTTGTCAGGCCTCCACACAAGCATCATGGCAAATATGAGCCCCTCCCCTCACATCATACAGACATATATCTAATAGTAAAAATTAAAATTCTAAAGTAAAAAATAAGGAAGAATGAAAAATGGAATCAGTTAAAATAGAACTCTGTCCTCCAAAAATATGTGGACACATTCACCCATACCTGCATTCAGACAAATACATGCACAGGCACAAACACGTATAATAAAAAATACAATAAATAGTATTTTAAAAACACACAACCTGGAGAGGAGCTTCATTTACTGTAAGAATAAGTAAGATAGGAGGAGAGAGAGAGAGAGAGAGAGAGAGAGAGAGAGAGAGAGAGAGATAGTCCAATGAAAGAGATGGTGGTAAGAGGCCATAGGAGTCTCTACAAGGAAAGACCACACAGCAATCCTCACAGGACCTTCACAGAAAAATCCCGAGCAATCCCCAGAACAGAGACTAGCAGACACTTAACTTTCATAACACCCGATTTAGTGCATCGTAGCTTACAGGACAAGGAGCATGCAGGAGTCAAATTCATAATTTAAGGGTTGTCAAGTCACAGCACAGACTGCTTAACTCTGCCCAGAGAGAGAAGCAGGGAGCTGTAGCACTCAAGATTCATTTCAGGAGAGAAAGCAAACGTGGAAAGTAAGGTCACACTGCAGAGTGGAGACGCACAGAGCCGAGGACAGTGCCAAGTGGCTTCCTTTGCCATGCAGACTCAGTTCTGGTCCACATTTCTCCTCCCCTTGCACAGCCCTGGGTCCAGTGGTCCGTTTGCTGAAACGATCAGACAGACTTATTTTACATTTTACCCAAAATTCAGTGTTAAATTAGGTGCAAGAATATGGAGAGTTTTCAGTTCCACAGACAGCCAAAATTACTTAGAAAAAATGTCTCCCCTGGTTCCTCAGTGAGGAGCTTCCCAAGGAACCTGCGCAGAACGGCTGTTTTCCCACCATCCTGTACGTCCTCTTCCCTAGACAGCTAGCCTGTCTCCTACCTAGCTACAAACCCTCTCCATTTCCTATCCAGGTGGTCCAACTTGACTTGAAGGTGAGCCACACCCACAGGAACGTCAGACAACCCATGCCTCCCGGATGATGTTACTCTGTGGTTCCTGCTTTGCCCCTCCGTTATTAATTGGCCACACCTTTATTCTTCTCCAAGAAAAAGAACCCAAGGACACCTTAACTCAGACTCCAGAGTGTGCATTCTCTCTTATTTCCAACCATATAAAATCTACAACAATCTTTCATCCTTTGCACAACTTTCGTTCTTGTATCACCTCTCTTAATAATCGCCTTTCAATCTGCTGTAAGATCTGGCTTTAGCCCTTTATTTAAAATTTTCTCTCTCTGCGCCTCAAAATCTAACAACTTTTAGACGATAATGCTAAGTACGCCAAATCCTTGTCCACACAACACCAAAAGCAAAATCAGGCCCTCCAGTCAGTCAGCGACACTGAAGCTGCCCGCGCAGGTGGAGCCTCCTGCTCAGTGCCCTGTGCAGAAGCAGCTGCAGCAAGAAATGCCACAGGCTGCCGCACTGGGAACCTGGTCGCCAGGACCAGACAGAACACCCATCAGTCCCAACCCGGGGAGAACCCAGCATAGCCCCCGCCCAGGGCTCCACAGCCGCTCCTCCTGTCTAGGGACAGCAGGGAGCACGCTTACAATGTCTAGGGTTCGGGTTCCCAGCGCTCTCTGCACAGCTCATCACAGTGCTACTCAAGGAGCTATACACATGGAGCATACTTCACGTATGGGCCAAGCATGCACAGTAGAACTCGAAACACCATGGCGTAGGATAAATCCCACCTTCTGCCTCCATTCGGTGCTCCTTATTTGGTAGCAGGACCAGGAGCCCTGATTGGTTAGGGTCTCCAATGAGGCCTAAGTAGCCGCGGGGGTTAAAACAATGGAGAATCACTTATCTCTTCCCAGTCCTGGCTTCCTCTTCAGCCACAGACCCTGTCTAACTGCGGGGAGACTGTCTTCCAAGCTCTGACCTGGCCCGGCACAGCAGCCACTACAGTCTTGAGCAACTCAATAGATCCTTCCTGTTCCTCCTCCTGGGTAAAGGATCGCTGAGTCAATCACACATTCAGTGTCAGATGTCTTTGTCCTCTTGCCTCATGTGGTGAAAGTGATCCAGCTGACCCTAGGTGACTTTAGTGTTAAGTCTAGTGTCTGCTCCTCATCAGGGATCTGGATTTTTCACTCAGGCACAATCAGGATTGTGTTAGAACCCAGACCTGCTCTTTAACAAGCTGATGTTTCTAAGATGCCACATCTCACAGCCTAAAGAAACCAGGCACCTCTGTCCCCACAACGCCACTCCAGCTCTTTTCCTGAGACAGTAAAAAACATGTCCTGTGCTGTGAGTTCAGAATTTCTCATTTACAAATTTCCAGACTGACTCTGTTTTGCCCCCTCCCCTCGGCCCTGGTAAGAATAGCCATGCAGGTCCCATGCAGGTTGAACCTGCTGGGGTTTCCCGGAGTCTATTGTTTTACAATAGAACATATTGAGGCAGACTGAGCAACATCTGCATCTCCAGGGAATCATGTTTCTGCAGTTCTGAGAAACGTGTTTTTCTTACCTAAAACGTAGAACCTAATATTAGCTGAAACCTTCATTGTCAATTGATCTGCCAGTATTATGGTTTAGTTATGGGAGCTTCCTTTCTTATGGTACAACTAGGATCACAGTCTTTGAGCCTGGCATGATGTCATTGTTGTTTTGGGTTTATAAACCCTCTTCTCCTCCTCAGGATCAACAATTCTTTGGGACTCAAGCCCACTCTCTGCAGAAGGCTTATTAATAAGGACTCTTATTCCCTCCTGTACCGTGTGGCTTCCTGTGTGCCTCTCACTGTGTACAGCAGTGGTCCTAGTCTGTACTTGACGGCTCCATTTCCTCATCACATAGGCTACAGCAGACTGAATCACATGGTGTGGAACTTCCTCCTACTGCCTGAAAGGATAAAAAAAGTCAGACATGCTTCCTTTGTTTGGGAAATTTCACTGATGTGTCCTCTGGCCATGTCCCCACAGGCAGCTTTTCTATAGGAAACTTCCCTTAGGTTCAGTTATCCTCTTAGTGAAGCTCCTTTCCATGCAAAATAGTACTGAAATATATTTATATCCTTGTGGTTCAGGCGTATAGATAAAGTCTAACTTCCACTTTTAAATGGCCCATGAGGCAGAGAGAAATATCCTTCATCACATGAAGTGGCTGACAAGGGTTGTGTTTGGGGACAGATGGGTTTTCTTGAATATACCTTGGGAGCTTTTAGTGGGGAGGTTTTCAAAAATATTGTCTACCCAAACATAATTTTTTTCAGGCACCTAATGAATTAAATTATGTATGTATTCCAGAAAAGAAAATTGTGGACTTGGGCTATAATGGGATTTTCATTTGGACACAACCAAAGATGACTCTGGGAGCGTAAATTACAACCCTTTTGGTGCCTGTAGTCCTTATCTTGCTGTCCTCCCAACCTGTTGAGCAGGAACCAGGAGGTCATAGATAGCATCCGAATAATCAACAAGGCAGGTTCTCTCAGGACACGCAGTTCCATATAGGACAGTGCTCTTTGCTGCTTCATTCACCAATTTATAACCCTGTGCTACCTCAGAGTTTTCTTTAGAATCATAAGATGTGTCTGAAGGAGGAACCCCCCAGCAGTTCAGGACTGAGGAAGACTGACAGAAACCTGGGTCCAGATTTTTCAAACATTCTTGAGAGGAGGCTGACTTTTACAACTTCTCTTGGGCGGGATCTGCAGATTCTTGCAGAAGGGACTAACTTTTAGATAAGGGCCCTCAATCTGGGGTCTGCAACATTCCTGCAAAAGAGAGTGACTTACAGCTTCTTGGTCAGATAAAATTCCTGATAGGCAATTGCTTCCTGGCAAAGGGTTTACAGTCTCCCTTTAGGCATGAATTGAATGTCATGGGGACTCCCTACCCCATAAAAGGGCAGGCTGGGCGGCTGGAAGGGCTTATCTCTCACTGTCTCTGGGCTGTTCTCTCTCTCCTGGAGAGCTGGTCTCTCTTGCACTCTCCCTGAGCAAGTTTCTCCACCCCAATATGGAGAACATAAGGCAGGCAGGCCAGCATGGTCCACACAGCCCCAGCACTCCACAAGATGAGGGGATAGTCTCCCACATCTCCTTGGGGATGCTAGCTCCAGGGAAGCTATCATTTCTTCACTCTCAAGTGCAGAGAAGCCAGTCCGAGCATATCTTCTCTTAATAAACCTTTCCTGTTAGCTCCCAGCAGCGTCTCTGGTCCCATTGTCTGCTGTGTCTGTCAAACTGAGACTTTAAAAGAATCTCCTGGGATTTTGATGATGGCTAATTGTTTAGTCAAATGCTGAGCATCCAGCAGTTCTGAGATTAACTACTTCATATAAGTTCCTAAACTGTTATGGAGTTCCAGACCACAGGGAAGAAGACCACCAAATGCAATCCAAGCTCCAGTCAGGCAAATTTATTAAGTTGCAGCTGGCTACAATTTCTCTCTCAGGTTTGAGAGCTATAGTCCCAAGATGAAGGAGGTTTGGGCTTTTAAGGGCAAACAGCATAACAGCTTCCTTACTGTGCAATTCCCAGATGTAAAGAGTTCGGGGCTTCACTTGCCTGTCTTTCTAGATGTAAGTAGTTCACAGAAGCGGAACAGGCTATAAAGAATCATTCAATGACAGGTGACATTCAGAAGGCAAGAATCAAAAGGGACTTCAGTGTTCAGGGTTTCATTACCTTCTCACAAAACAATAAAACAAGACATTAACTTAGTCAGTCTTAGGTGCACATGACAAGCAATTGGAATAAGTAGGTACAATGCCCATATGCCCAAACAATAATCTGGGGAACAAGCTCCTGAAGGACAGAGAGAGGGATTTACTGGAATTTAGGACACCCTTAGATCAAACTTACCTGAGGCTAGTTGACAGAAGAGGGAACATGAGGGAGTCTCTCCACCACAGAAAAATTAAGATCCTGAAAACCACCTCAGAAAAAAACAAATGGACAGTTGCCTAATCCAGGAGGTCTGGAGCCCAAGAAAGAAGTCACCATTTTGCCACTCCAGGAGACAATACCAGATGATGGCCTACAAGGAAGCCCCGACTGTTACCTGTAAGATGTGACTGGAGGAGAAACCTGCCAGCAATTCAGGACTGCAGATTCCTGC
Source organism: Eospalax fontanierii (assembly GCA_035773235.1). Taxonomy (NCBI): domain Eukaryota; kingdom Metazoa; phylum Chordata; class Mammalia; order Rodentia; family Spalacidae; genus Eospalax; species Eospalax fontanierii. Next base: position 3,508,277 of record CM069554.1, on the reverse strand, counting down.
AGTCCTACAGAAGGGACTGACTTTTAGATAAGGCCTTTAAATCCGGGGTCTGCAAAATTCCTGCAAAAGTCAGTGACTTTTTCAGCTTCTTGGTCAGATAAGATTCCTGAGTTGCTTCCTGGCCAAGGATTTTCAGACTCCCCTTAGGCATCAATCCGATGTAATGGGGACCCCCTCCTTTCCCCATGAAGGGGCCTGTTGAGCAGCTGGGTGGGGTTTATCTCTCACTTATCCAGAGCTGATATCTCTCCCCTGGGGAATTAGGCTCTCCAACTCTCTCCCTGAGTGAGCTTCTCCACTCCAATCTGCAGAACTTATGCCAGGCATAACAGCTGGGTCCCCACAGCCTGAGTCCCCCAATATGAAGGGGATAGTTTCCCCCATCTCCTTGATAGGCTAGCCCCAGGAGGGCTAGTATTTTCTTCACTCCTGGGAGAAAGCTAGTCCTGGCTGGTCATCCCTCCTTCCAGAATAGGAAGTCAGTCCTGTGTCTTAATAAACCAGCCCTGTTGACTCCCAGCGCTCTGGTCCATTTGTCTGCTGTGTCCAAACCCAGACTTTATACTACGTGGCACCAATCCAGTTTCCTGGATTGTTCTGATTGTGCTTCATGTAAGGCACAAAGAAATGATGATGAAAAAAACAGTCATAACTAAAAGGAATTAAAGAGTTTTTTTTCTGCGCCAAATATGAATGGCCATGGCCCAGGAATATGAACTTAGGTTTTTGAAAATGCCGTAATCTAATCTGGTAACAGTTTTAGGAAGTTTTTGTAGCAACAGAACCAAGAAAATTCTTAAGTCAAGAGACATATCACATACATGGGAGTCCATTCAGTAGGCAGGCCAAAGAAAAGTGAAGTAATTCTACTATAGATCTCTCATACAATCTGATGACATTTTTTAGCTTTTAATAAAGTAATACATTCTGTTAGTCAAAGAATGTTAAATCCAGAATGCAAGTAGGTAAGGAGTGGCTATTTATAGGCCTAAACATGACTCAAGATATTGTTGTAAATAGTCTCTGAATCTGGAACATTCTCAACTCTCCACAATCATTGAAGTGCTAATCATTTGATCAGCCTCACAGGAAGTTCAGTTCCATATGCAGGATTTTTTCTCGGAACTTTTCCTTCACAACTCTTTAAAACGTTTTAAGGGGGATCTCAACCCAGAGAACACCCATTCCTCAGATATTTCTCAGAACTGTGCTAATGGGTCAGGCCACATAAATGTTTATTTCCAAAGGATTCTTCAGTCTCCCAGTTGAAATTCAGATCTTTCTTACCATCAAGCCTTTTCATCCCTAGCATATCATTCCTAGAAGATGACCAGTTCTTTCCAGACTGGGCTGCATCCAGTGGATGGGTGGGTTGAGTCCTTTTATGTCATATGTTGCTTCTCAAAGTTTCCCACCTTCATTCATTAACTCTTGGAGTGCATACAAATCTGAGGTTGCCAAGGACTCCCTCTGTCATCAGACCCATGTGTGTGGTTTCGCTGGTGTTAATTAAAGTCTGTTTGATTGTCCACTCTCTGCTGGTTCAAGATTTTTCTTGCTTTTTAATTCTTCAGTTGACTGAGAAAACATACCCAACTATAACCCCTAGAGAAAAATATGCCAATGGCAACACTGGGAATGGAGGAGGCAGCAGTGAGGAAGTCATGGTCTCACAGTAAAGATCCAAATTGTGTTTCATCCTGGCAGTGCACAAGAAGGACAGCTCCTGGGAAGAGATCGGAAAAGAACATTGCCTGGAGCTGTATAGGGGAAGTATGAACTGCAATGGAATAACAGCAAGAACTTAAAGACACTATGGTATGCACTAGGATTTGTGTGTGTTTGATGAAAGCTGTTGTCAGTGATGGCAGCTGGATGAAGAGAAAGACCATGTGTGTGTAGTTGAAAGAGCTGCCACAAGCTGTTGGGGTGGAAGATTGCAATACAAGCCTCACATAACAGAAACGTACCTGAAAGATGCTATGTTATTCAGACTGCTGAGATCTAGCATTGTCCCAGTATTTCCTTGTTCTACCTCCACTCAAAGAGCTAAATCTACAGAAGTATCAAGAAGAAGAAGGACAAGAGTGACAATGTCCAGTTGTGTAGGTTGGAGCTAAGATTCACTACTGGGAACAGTATTGGCAAGTTGGCCTCAACAATTTGCATACTAATTTGAATAAATTTCAAAATCATAATTTGTTTTTAAAGTTCAGGTGCTGGCTTAGCAGTTAAGAGCCTGCACTGCATTTGCAGAGAACCAGACTTTGGTTACTATCAGCAACATCAGGGTTCTCACAAACATCTGAACCTCCAGCCACAGAAGACCTGACATCTTTATTCTTTGGGGGCACACACCTTCATGATGTTGTTATCATACAGTTCCATACAAAAAGTTTTACAAATATTACAAGAATGTCTTCTCTGGCTGAAACGAATTCTGAGTCAACTATTCTAATAATTTTGAAACAAACTATACAGTGCCATCCATCTTGATTCTGGTGTTTTGCTTGTTTTTTTTTAGATTGGCACAGAGTTTTAACATATGAAAATACAAAATAACATGTCACAGTATGTTTCTGAAGAACCAAATATTCTTAATAGTTCAGTATGTGACGAAAGCACTTCAAACTTAGAATTTAAACTTTTTTTCAACAAATACCAACTGGAAAATTTTGATACATAAAAACCTTAATATTGATACGTTTATATTATACTTTTCTAGAAGTGGTGCAGTGTTTCCTCTACGTGACTGTGATAAAGCATCATGACCAAATGAAACATATAGAAGTCAGAAGTCATTTTGGCCTCCATTACAGGGGGATTCTAATCCATCACAGCAGGAAGTCATGGCAGCAAGCAGCCGGCAGAGTGGCAGAAGACACAGGTTGAGAGCTCACATGTTCAAGCACTCGCAGTACGCACAGTAAGCTGCAAGTGTGCAAAGCTATGAACTCTTGTTGAGTTCCGTGGGACTTGAACCCCCGTCACTTCAACCCGACGCCTTCCCCTGGGACTTGAACCCAATGGCACCAGGGCTTCGGGACTCGAACCCTCAATGGCCGCCTGCTCCGGGATGCAAGCCCAAAGGCAGGGCCAAGAAGACCAACGCCAGATGCAAAAGCAAGAGGTTTTTATTAAAGCACTTGTACAAGCGGGCGCCCTGCCTCGGGATACAGAAGCGCGCCTGCTTACAGTGGCCTGTCTACTTTTAAAGCTAAAAACTGCAGGCGGAGAATTCCAGAGCCATTGTTACTTTCTGAGAACTTACAGTTTTGGGGGAAACAAAGCAAAGCGGGTGGGGTGGAAACAGTTTACAGCTTACAGCAATAGGTTACAGGTGCTCTAGGTGATCTTACCACAAGATTTTTCAAGCGTGCTCTTATACATTCTATGGTTTTAGAAGTTTCCCATTGTCTTAGGCAGTTTCATGTCTCAAGCAGTTTCACTTCCTTAAGGGGGCACACAGTACATTTCCACAGTATTTTAAACTTTATTTTATTTCTCACTCTCAAATCCCACCCAGAGTCACACATAAGAACATAGTAGCTATAATACGTGCATGAAATTGGATGTCAAACTTTTAAAACACATTTTTTAATGTAATTATTCATTTTATTATGTATATGAGTTTTTTTACCTGCACCTGTTTCATGCAATATCCTTGGAGTCAGAAGAGGGTGTTGGATTCCCCTGGAACTGACATTTGAGCGGTTGGTAGCCATCATGTGGGTACTGGGAATCGAACCCAGGTCCTCTGCAAGAGCTGCCAGTGCTCTTAACCCCTGAGCCACCACGAGCTTCAAATTATTGGGGTTTGATGGTACTGAATTTTTCTTAAATGCAGCAGTGAAGAGCAAGAGATGGAAAGAAGGAAGGATGGCTGTGGGGTAGAGAGAACGTTAATGGACTGAACTATGGGGCAAGACTATGAGGACATTGATGGAGGTTGAGAGAGCAGAGAGATGAAGCAAAAAGTACAGGGTGAGGGAGGACTTATACCGTGTGGGGTCTCGCTAGCTGCCTGAAAACAATGAGAGGAAGTGAGGCCTAACCACGAGGCATCGGAGAGATAAGCAAAGGCAACTTATTCCTGAGAACTGAGTGACCTTGGAGAAATCACAACCTAAAACCTCCCAGGTATAATAATTAAGCTTTATATTTGCTATCTTCTGATTGGATTATTAATGCCTCTTGTAACCCCCATGTATCCACCCCTCATGCTAGGAACGCAAGGCTTGGAGATATGCCAAAAGCGAGGTGTGGAAATATATAGATATGATTGGATGTTAGTAAAAAGGGGAACTAAGTAATGCGAGGGGAGGGGGGCATAAAAGGGCATGCTTGTGCTTTGCAAGGAGGAACCTGCGCTCGGGGAGAGCTGTATCATCTGTTAGAGTTGCAAAACAATAAAGAGTTAAGACTTCTGCTGAAGACTCCGGGTGCTGTCTCTCCCCGGGTCGATCAGGGGCCCCGGCATCCTCTGAGGGGTGTCCTGGCCATCAGCCACACCCCGGGTCCGTGCCACCTAGCAGGCTCGGGCTTATCCGTGGCAGATCGCACACCTGACTTCTCCCGACTCAGCTCCTGCCGATTGGCCACCGGCTGAGGGGCTGTAATCTTGAAGGAGGAAAGGACACGGCCCCTGATTATCTGTGGCGGCGCCCTGTGGGAGCCATCAGCCCCCAGAAGGGACCCCCACAATACTGCTTCTTCCACTCCAGTATTTGTGTTCATTCTCCTGCTTCACAGATTGAAAATTGGGAAAACAATACTTTCTCTTTTCCTGTCTTCCCAACCCAGGAGAAACTGACCTGCTGTCCTTCAGAGCCCTCATTCCGCACCAGGATTCAGTGGCTCATCTGCTGAATGAATGCTTCCTCACCAGACCTGTGCTTCCTCTCTTCTTCCTCTCTATTTACTCTGCTCTTCAAGTCTGTGATCCCACTTCAGTCACTAAATTACTAATTTAGTAAAATCGTGCCCCAAATATTTGGCACAAGAGGAAAAGGAATGAACGTGTCTTTAACAGGGCTGAGCACTAGAAGGCATAATGTTGCAAAATTTCCATATCACTTTGTGACACTCTAATCACTAGTGTATCCTATCAGAATGTACTAGGAGCTCAGACTCTTGAACAACTCTTGGTTGCCCTAGAAAACTCAAAGCATAGAACATTGTCCATCTGCTGGCCTTAGGTGCTACGGTAGGAGAAAGAATAGCTCCTTTCTAATCTGAGCATGACTGTCAATACATCTCCAACGCATGTTCCTCTGCGTTCACACTACAGATAGCCTGAGCATTCAGCAGACAGCAAAGAGAAGACCCTTTAACTTCCAGTCATTACCGTGATTTCCACACACATTCCTCAGTAGTTCCCAAATCTTCTTTCTTTTAAACGTCTAAAATCTAAAATCAAAACTACATTGAATTCAGGGTGTGCCTATGAGGAGCATCTCTACCAAGGGCCAAATGAAGGCTGTGGATACTGCTGCTTATGCAGAATGCATTCCAGATACGATTTACATATAGAAAATTCAAACTATATTTAAGTCCCTTATACATTTTTGGTTTTCTAAAAAGTGGGGAAGAGGGTCTCCCTTTTTAGCTCCAGCTGGCCTGGAACTCACTTTGTAGATGAGGCTGCTTTCAGTCTCATAAGGATCAGCCTGCTTCTGCATCCCAAATGCTCGGATTAGAAGTATGAGTCACAAAGTTGACTATTTAAGGCAATGACTCTTAAAGTCAAAAGATATTTAATATTTTCTTTGAGGATAACTTGACACAGGTCAAACATACCCCCTTGTTTCCAAATCCAAGAAGTCTTTCTGAATTTTCTTTCAGATATACTTGTTCATGATTTAGTGCTGAAGCCTTTTTTCTCCCTAATCAACCTGAAGTTTATAGAGTAACACTCCCATAAGCTATTACTTCCTGATCCTCAGGACAGCTGAGTTCAGACAATCTCTATCCTCAAGGATCTATGTTCAGACACTCTTGTCTCCTAATTCCTGAACCCTACCCTCTTCTCTTGTCTGCCCAGAAGTGACTGTCCCTTGGACTTTAGGAACAAATTAAATGGAACATTTTTTTGTGGGGAGGTTGAGATAGGGGGTCGTGCAACCCACCTCTGCTGGATCTCACTATGTAAAAATTTGGCCACAGTCTCACGGAGATGTGGTTGCATATGCCTCCTGAGTACTAGGATGAAAGGTGTGCATCGTCCTGTCCACTTTCACCAGAATATTGAAGAGGGTAAAGAATTTCTCAGAACTTGATATTTGGTCTAGAATACACATACAGAAATGCTACAGGTGTGACCTGGTCATAGAATTAGTGCTGTACCTGTGTCCCACGAATAGCAGCAAGGATCACACAGTGGAATGAAAGATTCTTGGAAATTGGAATGGGATCTCCCTGATTACCTAGTAAACTAATACCTATAACACTGAACAACGTAAGTGTGAAATGCAGACACACAACCAACAGGAATTTCGTTTCCAGTAATGACCATGTGCTGTCTTTTTCTCTGTGAGAGTGGCACAGTGTATATTCAACTTGCCATGGGGAGTTGCATCATATATGGGGCTGAGTTTGTTCTCTGCTGATGGCAGATTACATCCTTCATAGCTGCTGCACCCTTATTAACCTTGCTGAGTGGAGCCTCTGTTACTGATTTCAGAGTTTGGAGATGCCATGACGGTGGAACATATGGCAACGTGAGCCAGAAATAAGAGGGGACTGGAGGCATAACAAGGAAATATTGGGACAAGGTTAGACCTCAACTACCTGAATAACACCCCATCTTTCAGGTATATTTCTGCTATTTGTGGCTTGCATTGGCATATTCTAACCACAACAGCATGTGGAAGCTCCGTCCCCTCCAGAACACATGGCCTTTCTCTTCATTCAGCTCCAGTCACTGACAACAGCTTTCAGCGGAGACACTCCCAAATCCTGGATCTTGAACTGCCTGCAGTATCCACTGCAGTGATTGCTTCATCTACACAGGTACAAGCACGGTCCTTTTCGGATCTCACTGCCAGCAGTAGTCTCTGTCCTGCATTGCCAGGAAAGGACACATTTTTGGAAGTTTGAAACTTTGCTACAAGAGATCATGACCTCCTCACTGCAGCAACCTTCATTCCAGTGTTGAATTGGCATGTTATCTGTCAAGGGTTATAGTCAGATTTGTTTTCTCAGTCAATTAAAGAACTAAAAGATAAGAAAAATTTCAAAACAGCAGAGTGTGCAAACAGATTTATTGAGAGATAGTCACATTCATATACATAAAAAATCAAACATATAACATGTAGGAATGACTTTTTTTTTCGTCTTTCTGAGTCAGGTTTGCACTGCAGTCCCAGTTGGCATGGAACTCTCTATGCGGGCCAGGCTGGCTTTGAACTCATAGACATCCATCTGCCTTGTTTACAGTGTACTGGGATTAAAGGCATGACATTTTAATGGACATAATCTGGACTAAAGACCTTTAGTTAATACCGACAAAACCAGGCACTTTTGTCTGATTACAGGGTGAATCATTGGCAACTTAAGTTTGGTAAGGCACCCAAAAAGATAATGAGTAAATATCACTTCAATTAAGATATCAAAGTGTTGGAAGAATGCACACATTCAATTATAAAGTAGGGAGTTTGTTAAAACTGGTGATCTTGCAAGAATTAAATAGTAGGGCTGAAAAGGCCTGATGGTCCATTGAGATAAGGATGGAGGGGAATTTAAAGTTCCACATTGAAGCTGTGGAAATCTTTGGGAATAAAAACATGAGTGTAGCCTGACCTATCATCAGAGTTCTGAGAGACAGCTTGGGGAATGAATGGCCACTGGGTTTAGGCTGACTCTCCAAAATTTTAAGAGTTAAGAAGCCCATTTGGGCTGGTGAGTTAGCTCAGCTGATAAAGAGATGACAGACTTGCCGAGGTCGCAATTCAGTTCCTAAAGTCCCGTTGCAGCAGACAACAATCCTAACTCCAGTTCCAATGGAACTGATGCCTGCTTCTGACCACACTGAGAACTGTATGACACAGGTGCACTTACATACATGCAGAAAAAACATAAACTAAACTAAAAGTAATAAATAGAATATGTTTACAGTTCTGAAGGCAAAGTTCCCAGAAGAATTCTGCATCTTGAACTTCAATGACTGTGGGAATTTTGGAATGTTGCAGGTCTAGAGTGTATTTACAACTCATCTTAAGCCTTGGATAGCCCCATAAATAGCTACTTTTCCCCAAATCTCTTTCTGAGTAACATTCCTTGAGCAACAGAATACAATAACTTAACAAAGAACGTTCCTTCAACCAAAAGGCTAGGAATACTGTCATTTAGCACTGAAGATCTAGTGTAGAATTCCTGCCCTTTGCCATCCCCAGTCTACTGAATCCACCCACCCATGTATGCGAAAAAGTACCTTAATTTGTGATTTTTCTTTCCTCTGTTACTATAAAAACTTCTGAAAACTGTTACCATGTTAGCACACGGTTTTGGGAGAAACCTAAATCTGTGTTCCCAGGCTATATCAGTCATATTTGGCTACAGAATAAGTCATATCTTTGGTACTCTTGAGGTGATAGCTGTTTACTTCATCAATAGTTCCTGGTGACCAACATAGGGCTCCCCCCAAATAATGTGGGGGAATCTTCTTGATAGGTGCCAGGGCTCCCTTGTATTCCACTGTTCAGTATTGTCTCCCTGAGCAGCATTTGGTGATTTCTTCTTCCAGTCCAGACCTCCCTGGATTATTTGACAGTGCAATGCTTTTTTCTGAGCTGGTGTCCGGGTCCTATGTGTTTAGATGCTTACTGGCTTCCTTTGAAAGTATGTGCTTTCAGGTTCCTATTATTGCTTATTTCACAATCACGTGATTTCTAATTGGATTGTTTTCACTGTTGCTGCTTTCTAGACATTTGTAGGCATTTTGGGATTTTTTTGTCTGTAGTGGCTTTGTTGTTGTTTTGGAATTTAATTCCCCTTTGTCTCCAGACAGTCCTCCAATCCCCAACTCTGTATTTTCTGTGCCTTCCTCTGTCTATTTCAACCTTGCTATCTTTTAGTATGTGAAATTAATGAACACCTGACCATAATGATGCTGAAGATAAGAGACTGTTGTTCCCTTCCTCATAATACAGTTGAGGTGTCAAGGGGAACTCCCCTGAACATACAACAACTTCATAGAGAAACCCATGAAACACACCCTGTTGCTGGGTCAGAAGGAACTTTATTGGCTCAGTCAGGAAGACACACATAAGCAGTTAATATTTCAGGGTCTTGATTCCTCTCAAATATATGTAATGTGGCAGGATGACCCTGAGACCCAGTGGGAGAAGATAGTCTATGGGTGAAAGCTGAGAAAAAAAAAACAAAAGCGGCACAAAAATCAATCCAAATTTCATATATTCTCCAGGTAGCATAGGATGGCTTGCAATTTCTCAGGGGGAAGAATGAAAAACAAAGGGGGAGATAATTTCCTAAAAAGGAGGAAGAGTTTAAAGACAAACCACCATGTGGCACTGCAGCTGACTTCACGGAAGATAAGTGCGAGCTTTCAACTTGCACATATTTGGATAAACGGGGAGATCTAACCATAGATAACTTGCCTTTAGAATTCCCTCATTGGGAAAGTTTGATGCTCCAGAATTAGTATTTTTATATGAAAAAATAGAAGTCCTAGGCAATAGGACAGGACAGAAAATCCTGAATGCGCTGTCCATTTTAGTTGGAATTTAGAAGCATCTAAGAAAGTAATGATATGATAGATAACTTACAGGAAATCAATGAGAGACTTTTAGAAACATTTTCAGAATTAGAGAAGGATTTAAATGATTCTCTAACGACAGTAGATTCATAGAAGATATGAAAGATTGTTTCAAAACTAAAGATCAATGCTGAAAAACACTATTTCTCTAACCCTTTGCTCGCACCTCTTTGAGCTCATGATGAAAAGGCGATGTGATAAAGAAGTAGAAGCAGATCTCACCAGATGCAGCTGCCTTGAGCAGGTGTGAAGGACACAACCTTCCCAAGGGAATGGAGGCTGTGTGTAGGGGTTGGGAGAGATCTGGGAATTACAGGTGAATCCAGAGAACCCCAGAAAAAGGATCATGCTTTCCCAGAATCTTAGAAAAATTCATCTTATGACTTTCATGGATTTTGGGATGGAAAAATGGGAGTTCTGATAGGAGAATGCGGTATCTTCCACAGCTATGGAACCAGATTCTCAAGGAAGCTGATAAGGTAGTAGGTGTCTAGGCTGGAGACCCTGTTTCCTGAGACAGATGTGTCTCCCTCCTGGCATGGACAGGCAGGATGGGAGGAGGAAGGTCAGTTCATTACTAATTTCAAAGCTGATTTTCCTTCACCTTTTTCTACATTTGCCTCCTCTATCAGAAGCCCATAATAACCACATTTGCACAAGTGCCTCTTCTAGAATACAACCATAATTTAATTCATTGTGTACCAGAAAAAACGATCTCTTGTAGGAGACAAAACTATTGGAAGCCTTCCCCAACAATAGCTCACATGGTCTATTCAAGATATCTTCTCTGCTCCAAATACAACCCAGGTAAACCAGTTCAGAGGACACAAGGACATTTTTCTCTCCTGAACTGGTCATTAGCAACCTGGAAGTTTATCATTTTGCAACACAACATTATAAATATACTTTCGAACTAAATTGCATTGAAAGGTACTTAACTAAGAGGGATAATGTAACCTAAGGGAAGTTTCCAAGAGAAGAGAAGTCTGGGCAGAGAAAGCCCAGAGAAGTCCTCAGAGAGAGTACAGTACAAAAGAAATACGTCTGACTTCAGGGGGAAGCAGGAGTTCCACACCATGTGTTTCAGTCTAGTATCACCTATGAGATAAGGAGAATGGAGGAGCTAGGTACTGAGTAGGATCACTGTATGATCCTTTGGGAAGCATGGAGTTTAGCCACATAGCTATGGTGACATTAAGAGTCCTTTAGTCAGTAATTGACTTTGGGGGAGTGCAGGTTCAATCCCAACAGAACTACTGATGCTGAGGAGAGGCAGAGCAGAGCTTATAAAGCTTAAATCCACAATTATACTATGCCCGAGCAAAGTCAGAAGCATAGCTGCACTGTCACAGAGGCAGGGCCTGTAAGTGTGAGTGACTCCAACTTACTCCCTCCCTAATTTTGTATTCTTGAACTAGGCTGGCTTGATCTAGTGTAAGACCCCTGCTCTAGTGGAAAAACACCTGGGCCCTCTGTTAACTTGCCCTCTCTTAACTGGAGAGTCCCAGGGTCACAAAAGGCTATGTCAACATTACATGGTATGTGAGATAATGTCTATGCTATTTACCAGAAAAGCCCCAAAATGTACGTCAATATTGTAAAACAAAGTTTATGGCCCCAAAATGTACGTCAATATTGTAAAACAAAGTTTATGGTTATAACATCTTGTTAAGTCAATATCTTGTGATATGTGAAACAATGCTTGTGGAATTCCTGAGAAAAGGTTGAACTATGTAAAATTATCCCCTCTGTGACCCTGGCCTAAGGGCCAAGAGCCAATCCAAATGTAACAAATACCCCATATGTTAAATGCATGATAATCCTGTGAGTTTCTACTATAAAAACCTGGCCTGGCAGAAGTCGGGTGTGCTTGGCTCCCCAAGGTCAAGTCACCCACTTGCGCAAGTGAATAAATTCCTCTTGCTGATTGCATCTGACGGTCGGGATTCTTGGGAATGACTCTCAGGCAGCCTAAAGGGGTTCGAGTTCCCTGGGCTGAGAGGGAGGTCAGTGGGCTTGAGGCTCCCCGACGTTGGGCTCTCAGGCAGCCTACAGGGGTTCGAGTCCCCTGGGCTGAGAGTGAGGTCTAACACTAGTAAACCTCTCCCCTCTCTCCCTTAAGGGCTCTATTCCGAGAAATAGCTACCCACAATTGCGCCGCCCAGATACCGTAACTACAAATCTTGCTCTGCTCAACAGGAACGATCATGGCTGTTAGAGCAACACCTTGTGTATCTACGATACCTGAAAGTGTTCCCTGTACAGGTTAACTGGGTCCCATATAGTTGCCTGACTGCAAATACCTTGTGATGACTTAGGGTTTTTGATTCAAAAAACCGGATCCTCCCAACCCCAGTCCCTGTCATTTACTGCATTCCCAATTCCCGAACTTGGGAGGTAGTCACTCCAGCTAATAAATTTTACCAATTTGAAAGTGTCTGAGTGGTCTTTTCCCAGTGGTCCCGGCACCATAACAGTCCCATAGTCACACAATAACAGTGGAAGGTCAGCTAACAAGGACGTTCTTAGCTAATAAAAGGATTGGAACTTTTACTTAAGAAAAACCAGTTTTTGAGGGTTGCAGGAACATTGACTCCCTGGAGTTTTTCTTGATGCTCTGCCTGGCCTAATGTGTTGTCCTGTAAAACAATGTACTTCCTGAAACCCCAGCAGGTTCAGCCCGGAGGGGATCTGCCTGAAACCTGCATGGCAGGGCGGATGGGAAGGGCACACTGGAGTCAGTCTGGCCATTTCACCTGCAAATTAGAAGTTGTGACTACACAGCACAGAACTTCTTAACTGTGTCTCAGGAAAGGAGCAGAAGTTGTGGAGTTGTGGGGACAGAAGGGCCTGGTTTCTTCAAGTTCTGAGATGTGGCATCTTAGAAAGTCCAGCTTGTTAAAGAGCAGGCCTGGGTTCTAACACAATCCTAAAAGAGCCAGAGTGGAAAATGCAGATCCCTGGAGGGCAGCAGACACTAAGCTTAACACTAATGTCACCTATGGAGAGCTGGATGACATTCTATGTCTGAGGTAAGAGGACAATGACGTCGGACACTTAACGTGTACTTGACTGAGCGACACTATGCCAGGGAGGATGAAGAGGAAGTGGCTATTGAGTTGTTGAATATGGCAGTCCCTGCTGTGCCAGGCCAGGAGCAGAGCTTGGAAGCCAGTCTGCACTTGGACAGGGTCTGTGCCTGGAGGGGAAGCCAGGGCTAGAAGAGATGTGCTTCTCCAGCATGTTAGCCCCTCTTGCTACTCAGACATCATGGGTGACGCTAACCATTCAGGGCTCCTAGCCTTCCTGCTCAGTCAGGAGCAGGGACTGGAGATGCAGCAGGGGCGGGCTCCATCACGCGCCACGTTGCGGGTTCTACTCTGCGGATTTGGCTCCAGGATAAACAAATGCACCATCAATCCTCAGCTGTGAATGACGCTGCAGTGAGCTGTTTGGAGGTGAAGTGGGAAGTCAGGCCATGGTGAGTGTGGAGTCTGCTGACCCCACAAGTGAAGACCGGTCGTGGCCGGGCTGCTGGTTCCTGCCTGTCTGTGCCGGCTTTTGCCTTGCATCCTGTGGGCTTCTGGGTACCAGGTTCCTGCAAGGGCCGCCTGTGGCGTTTCCTGCTGCAGCTGCTTCTCCGGGGAGGAAACTAAGGTGGCTTGGGGCTGGGGAGGAGATAGGGAAGCTCTCTAGGGAAGAGGAGGACAGTGCTGAGGGAAACAGCAGTGAGTGCAGACGCCTGTCCGGTTCGGTTTCCCCTACTAACTTATCTGTCTATGGAAGTTGACACCTCCCTCCATGTTCTTACATCCAATTTAACTTAGTATTTTGGATAAAATGTTCTTCAAACTAAGCCTCCGACCATTCCAGGAAAGAGACCGGGAAAGGGGAGGAGAAATGGGGCTCAGGACTGACAGTTCTGCATAGTAGAGGAAGCCCCATGCAGCTGCCCCTCGGCTCTATGCGCCTCCACTCTACAGTGTGTCCTTACTTTCCACGTTTGCTTTCTTTCCTGCCGAAATAAACCTTGAGTGCTGCAGCTCCCTGCTGCTCTCTCTGGAGAGTTAAGAAGCAGTCTGTGCAGTGACTTCATAGCTCTTGAACTATGATATATGTCTGCTGAATGCTCTTCGTCCTGTAAGCTGTGAAGTACTAAGTCCAGTGTTGTGTAACTAAGTGTCTGGTATTTCTTTTGCTGTTGGAGTTGCTGAGATTTTTCTATGAATGTCCTCTGAGGATTGCTGTGTAGTCTATCCTTAAAGAGGCTCCTCTGGTCACCCACCACCATCCCTTTCATTGGCTCTTTCTCTCTATATATATCTCTTATACAACTTATTCTAAGTGAAGGATCTCTCGAGGTTATGGATTTTTTTGAAGGTTTTTTTTTTTATATATACATACCTGAGTTTGTGTGTGTGCACTCATTGGTGTAGGTGTTCACTTGGTCAGAGGATATGAGATTCCCTTGGAGATGGAGTGGTTTCATTTGACTGGTAGGAATCAAACTCATGTCCTATAGTAACCACTGAACGATATGTCTAGTCCCCTTTCCAGGTTTGAATGGGAGGGCATATCTTCTTCTTACGGTAGCCATCATGTCCAGCCTCTCTCATATATTGTATATTTTCTATGTAATGTACTTCCTCACACCACCTGATCATGGTCCGCAAACCCTTTCTCCTCATAAACCTCATTCCTGTAGGGAATTGTGTCAGCTTTGCTCTTACCTACTCAACACTGTTGCAATATCTTCCTTTTATTGTTACATGTAACCGAGGCACAGTGGTTTTTTGAGTGCTCCAGGAATAAGATGAACTTGGTCATTAAGGAATGTGTGGGTCCCTGAGATAGGCTATTCTCCAATGACTAACTCGGCCGACAGTAAAGGATAAACACAAGTGTCCACCCACTCCTGTGACTACATTACATGATGCTCACTGTACAATAAGAATGCCGTCAGGTGAGCAGAGCTCTTAGATCAGTTCTTACAAAGGGCATACTGATTACTAAGGGAAAGGTGGATGTTGGGTGTGATGAAGGCCACCGTGCACTTGTTAATCCAGTTAGATGGTAGAGAAGTGATTTCCCCAAGGCAAATGCAGACCTGGGAAGGGCTGCCATGTGTCCACATCTAGGCATAAAGTGACCCAATCCCCTCTGTATGTATTTACCATTTTGTCCTTGAGGTCATGATGATCATCCTTCCTCCATTTACAGAGTGCTGAGATTACAAGTACGAGCCGCTGTGGCCAGGGGTTGTTATTGATGTTTTGCAAAGACCCAGTGTTCTGATGATTGGTGTTGTCTATTGACTTCCTGCCTGTAATTTTATTTTCCACTTGGCATTTCCTGCACTTTTCTCCATTTTCTAATGTGGAAGGTCAAGTGACTGACATTTGCTTTCTTCGTTTCTGCCATTACCATTCATGCTTGAATTTTCTTTCAAGCACTACGTATGTTAGGGCTGTCAGGGCCTAAGCTGAATGTGTCTGATTACTTGGACTCTTATTCCAGAATAAAATAAATCACATACAGACTGCAAAGTAAGGAGGAAACTATTCAGTCATAAAGGAAAAAATGAGAAAAAAATTCAGTGTTAAGAAAGCAGCAGGCCATATGAGTCACAATGGACATGTATAATGTTTATTGATTCCAGAAGTTCATGCTTTTTGATCCAACGTCTTTTTGATCACATTCATTATCCCACAGTCCTTAGGTCTTCCTTACTAATCCCTTCCCAACATCATGTCTTCCATTGTTACCTTTCCTTTATATATTCATTTAATTTTTATTTTTTATAAAGGAAAAACTGATTCATTATAAATCATCATTAAGAGCTTTTCATAACTGAATTGCTCAAATTCTTACAGTATATTTGGTTCATATTTAGGCCCTTTCCCCTCTCTAAACCTCCCTATTACCTCATTGTGCTTGATTTCACACACTCCAGTATATATTTTTCCACAGTTTAAAGCCTACACATTCAAACTTGTGTCGCCATGTGTCCGTCCTCTAAGGGTTGGTTTAGATACCCAGAGTCACTACTTGAAGAAGACAGATTTTCCCCTCTCAGCATCTAATGCTTGCCAATGCTTCCTCAGCTAGGTTTGGGGTTTCCTATCCACTTACCGTCTTCTATGCTGGGATTTTATCTCACTTAAGCCAAGGTGGCAGCTTGTGCATGCATCCGCACTGCTGTGAGATCAGATGGGTAGTCACCCAGCTCTCTGGAAAACCTTTCGTGTGGTCCTGTACCACCTCAGACTCCGAGAACAACCCAGGTCTGTCTTACATAATGATCCCTGAGGCTTGGGAGACCAAACTTTAATACAGGTGGACTATTATGGGATAAGTTGTCTGCAGACTCTTACTCTCTGCACATTGGTCAGTTGTGGGTCTCTCTTTTCATCACCATCTGATACAAATGTTCCATATTTTCACTGTCTTCTCATCAGTGTATACACATCAAGATTCTTTCCATTTCCTGGCTTGTATGATTGGTGCAGCAATGAACATGGTTGAATAGGGATCTCTGTAGTGGGATATAGAGTTGCTGGGTATAGTCTCAAGCGTGATATGGCTGGATCTCATGGAAGTTGTATTTTTCCCTTTCTGAGGAATCTTCTCAATGATTTCTCTAGTTGGCTGCACCATTTTGTGCTCCCAGCAGCCGGGAATAAGTGTCACCCTTCCCCACCTCCGTGCCAGTATTTCTCCTCATTTGTTTTGAATCTTAGCCATTATGACTAGGTGAGATGAAACATGTAGTTGTTTTAATTTGCATTTCCCTGAGGGTTCAAGATGTTGAACAATGTCTCAGTATTTCTCAGTCAGTTGTATTTCATCTTTGGAAATATTGCTTCAATTCTTTGCCTCAAGTTTTGATCTGGTTGTTTGTTTTTTTGATGTTAAGATTT
This sequence comes from Eospalax fontanierii, assembly GCA_035773235.1. Lineage (NCBI taxonomy): Eukaryota > Metazoa > Chordata > Mammalia > Rodentia > Spalacidae > Eospalax > Eospalax fontanierii. The sequence goes on along the minus strand of CM069554.1, from coordinate 3,491,582 downwards.
TGTAGTTCTTTAAATAGTCTAGATATGAACCCTGACTCAGATATATAGGTGGTAAAGAGTCTTGACCATTCTGGAGGTTGCCTGTTCACTTGAATGATAGAGCCTTTTTTATGCAGAAACTTTTTTGTTTCATGAGGTACAGCTTTTCAACTGTGGACTTAATGCCTGTGCCATACAAGTTTTGTTCAGAAAGTCCTTTCCTGTGCCTGGCAATTCCAGTGGATTCGCTACTTTTGCCTTTATAAGATTCTGGCTATTAGGACATAGATCAGTTTGGAATTTTAATAGAGAAAAGTCCGGATTTGTAGGTTATTGTACGTCAAGCTGAACAAGTGTCTCCCCTGTTCCCCCTTTTCTCTTCGTGTTAGAAGTCACAGAGCATAGATGGATACACATAGGGGCTCAGAGGCTCTGTCAGAAAAGTGAATAACAGCAACAAAGATCTTCAAGGCCTGAGGTATTTTTGAGTGTTCCATAGGTATTTCTTTTGTGTTAGTATTTTCTCATGACGGGAATAGAGAGGTTTATAAATCTTAAAAACTATACTTAGGAGGCTGGAGAGATGGTTCTGCAGTTGAAAACAGTTGTTGCTCATTTAGAGAACCAGAGTTCAGATTCCGTGAACCATGTCTAGGTCTCACAGCTCCTTGTAACTTCCACTTCAAAGAATCTCACATGGTCTTCTGGTCTCTGAGGGAACTAAATACACAAGGGATTCATTCAGAGTCATGTACATACTCATAAAGGAAAATGATGCACTTTTTAAAGTAACATTAGATGCTTAGCAATCTTCTGAAGCAAGATTTACAGTGCCCTCACCATTCTAAAATTCATTATATATACATGTAAAGATCAACATATAAACACTAATAAATGCTTAAGATGCTGACTCTCTGACAATGAAGTTTCACAGTATTTCTTAGGAGCCTTTTTAGATGGAGTCATTTTGTGAGCCATTACTCCTTCTGTGGATGGTTTTCAATGATAGAGCATTTTTTTTCTGTCAACCATTGTCTGGTCAGGACTCACCCATTCTTCTGCAGTAAACCCACTAAACTAGACTGTGGTAGATTAGTTTCTTCTGAGGGTCTTTCTCTGGTATGAATAGACCTGGTACCACCTGACTATGAAAAGTTCTGAGGTTCAAATTTATACAGATTTTAAGTCCTTCCCCTAGATCAGGTATGGAGGATGCAGGCTCATCATAGGTCCCAATCATGTGTAGAGCTAATGAAAAAGGCATGTGTGTGTGTGTGATATAACTGCCAGTTATGTGAAAAGAACTTTTCTCAACACTCCAATCCATGGCATCCTATTTAGCACAATGGATTTCTTTCTAATGAACGTGAAATCCAGTTTAATTTTGGATTCACCTACACAGTAAGGTAGACTGATCTGGAGGTGATGTTCACAAAGGCAACAGGTCTGTAGCGATTTTGTGGAAAAGCCTTTGGGGGGAGCGAAGACCTGGCCCTCTGTGATTTCATTCTGATCAGTGTCCATATCTGACATACTGCTGCTGCAACACATGATATTTTGTTAAGGCTGATATTGGAGATGGGAACTTACTTCAATAGCATTTATCTTATAGGCCACCATTGGTTGTAAGGATATATTGGAGGGTAGCTTTGAATTATGTCATGGGTCACTAAGGATCAGGTTGCAAATCATGATGATCTGAGTTCTAAAATATAATTGTGTCTATAATTTATATGTATATGACCTTGGTCATGTCACAATTGTCTGGGGAACAATTTTTTTTTTTTGTACTTTGTTTTCTGCTTTTTCTGGGTTCTAGGAACAAATTCAGATCATCACGTTTGTGTGACAAGTCCTTTACCAACTGAGGCACCTCCCTGGACTCTTGTAGATGAATGTAGCTGGACTTTCTCTCTGTTTGTATGGCTGGACACTGGACATGCCTACATCGAAATATAGCTATTCTTCCCCTCAGCAGAAGACCGCCTGCAGGATTATACTGACAGGAAGGAAACCAATTAGTTTGACCACTCTCCAATCAATCAGGGACATGAGTAGGTGGGCAGTGGAAAAAGAGGAAGCAGGAAATGCTGAGGAGCCATGCTGTAGCTTGGAGGTTGGGGTGTAATTCTTCTGCTCAATATGCTGGACTCTCCCCTATATGGGATGCCTCTCCCTGGTGACCAATCATTTGTAAGTAAAGCACTAATTCTTCTCATTAGAAAGCAGTTCCAGGTTTCCTTCCATGGAATCAGAATTGCAGGGGCGTGTCCAAACCCCGAGTCTCATCCTGGAGAATTCTCAGGACAATTCTGTGACCTGAGTTTCAAAATGTGGCCATTAATTTTGACTGTTTGTATTTACTTTCGTTTTGGAAGTCTTTAAAGTCAGTTAGCGAAAAATCACTATGTTGTACTTTCATTTTGACAGTTGCTAGACTATTGTGGATCCTAGTCAGTTTTTCATTCAGTACAAAATTATCTGTTGTGGTGATTCTTGGATATTTCTTTTAATAGTATAAAATGAAATCATGAATTTTGTTAACACTTCCCGTCCTTCCCCGCTCCCATCCACTTGTCCTCCCTCTTTTCTTTTGCAGATAGGTGTTTGTTGTGTTGCACAGGCTGACCTGGAGTCCTGAGTAATGTGAACTTCTGCCTCATTTTCTAATGCAGCTGTGAATCTACCAACATGTCACCATGACTGATTGCATTCAGTTCCTTTATACATACTGTCTTCTTATATGAGATTATGTAAAAAATTCAGAAAGTACTGAGGTAGGGTCTTTAAATATTATTTGTGTGTCACATTTATTATTTGATTAAAATTGTGTTTGGGGACATTGAGAGATGGCTCAGTGGTTAAGAGCACTGAATATTCTTGTAGAGGACCTGTGTTCAATTCTCAGCACCTACATGGTGTCCAACAATCATAGGTAAATCCAGTTCCAGGAAACCCAACACTCTTTCTGACCTATGAGGGCATTGCACAAGAGAATGACACTGACATACATGCAGGCAGTACATCCACACATAAAGTAAAAATAATCAAAAATATTTTTACTTGTGCTTCAGTAAGGGAAGTACTTACAGCATATAAATTATTTCTGCTGTAAACACAGAGAAGGGGTCATTTGCCCATTTAACACACATGGTGACAGTATTTGGGAATTTATGCCCTGCAGGTAATCTTATTACACTCAACATCCATTATCATTTGAGGGCACAGTAGTCGATCTATTAGTTATCTCTGTGAGTTTGAGTAGATTGATAGACTTTCAGAATGAGAACAATTTATAGTGTATCATAGAGTTTGTTCAAGTTCTGTATGGAAGGTCATTTATCATTTCTGTTCATGCACTCAGTACCAAATGTTACATATTCCCACACCATCAAAACTTAAGCATCAAGAGCAGGAATTTCTCAGGACAAGCAGGCTCTTGCATGCTAATTGTCCTCTGTTCTGTACCTCAGATTGTCAGACTTTCGTCAAACATGAAATAGACATGTGAAGTAGAAAGAGAATTGGGGCAGAGCCAAGGCACATCCTGTGTTCTGTGCCCAGTTAGTGAGAGGAGTGTCCCTCCAGCTCTATTTCCTTTCAGTCCACGCAACGCTTACACTAGAACTTCTGTGTATGGATCAAAATATGTCAATAGCACTGGATTGTATGAACATGAATGAATCTGTGGACTATTTAGGATTCTGTGACAGTTGAGGATGTTGCTGTGAACTTCACCCAGGAAGAGTGGGCTTTACTGGATCCTTCTCAGGAGAATCTCTACAGAGATGTGATGGTGGAAACCTGCAGGAACCTTACTGCTATAGGTAAGACTATCATCTTACCTTCCCTTATTTTACTGGGCAACAAATATTTCTTAGAATTGATGCTCTTCTGTGCTTTGGAATACTGAAATGCAAAAATGTGGTTTATAAATCAGGCATGGTTTATATATACTAATTCTATAAAGTAGTTTTCAGTAATTTGTAATTGATCAAACTTTTATTTAGCTACATTTTAGGAAAAGTTTTGAAGATACAAATATTAGACACCATTCTAAAAGTTCTGGACAAAACATAAGGTAATTTGTGAACAGTAGACGGAATTTTTCAAGGATTTCTATTTATTTTATTATTTCTGTGTGTGTGTGTATGTGTATGTAATTTCAGCCTGTAAGCAGTAGTAGCAGCAATATTCTTCATAGTTGTGGGTCAGACATTCACCTGCTTGTATTCCCCAAGTGCTGGTTTTAAAAGTTTGTACCAATGCACCTGGCTACTAATAAGTCATTAAAGCAATGAACCTATCCCCAGTCCATTTGTGAGGTGGCAGGAAATTCTTTTGTGCCTGATTTCCATTAGTTGCGGTCTATCCATCTGTGTGAAATGAGTAGCTTGTCACAGTCAGTTACATAACACGGAGTTGGGTGAAGTCCTTGTGTGAAAGTTCACCTGTTCCTAACTAGCCTCAAAATGCTTGTGAGAGGCAGGGCCACACTTATGAGAGTATATTTGCATCTGTCACTGATCAGTGTAAAGTGTGGTGTGTTTGCCAGCACTTAAGAGATAATTGGCTTACATATGTGTCCTGTCAAAATATCTAGAGCCAGGCTTTGATTGTGAATAAGAAACTCATGTGACTGGCTCCTAAACAAGGAGAAAATGGTGTTTCCTGTCTTCCTGTGTTCTTTTTCCTGCCCCGTGTGCCAAGACTTGAGGCTGTTGCTCTTGTAATCATCCAGTGATAGACTGCAGCTCCCTTCACTTTCCAACATAGACTAAATAGCAACAGCGTTGGAACTTCCCAGATCTTCATTGTCAGAATGCACCTGCAGAGGCATCCTGCCGCGCAGACTGAGCAGCTTCAGGGGTGTTCTCTCTATCCTGCACATAGACATGATGAACTAGCATTCCCACTGGGAACTAATTACTGGATCCGCTCTCATGGCGCACACACATTCTGGTGCTTCTCTTGTCTCTAGGATTCTTTGAAGCATAGTTTCCAGTAAGGAGACTGGTTGTAGAGAAGTGTAATTGACAGATGGTGATCTTCCATTGGCTGGGTTGTTGTGTAAGAAGCACAGGACTGTGCATTTGATCTGGTGCTCCACATACACTGCACCAAAGAAATAAATTTCTTTTAACAAAAACAGTTTCCAAGTTGTATTATTAAGGAGCTTAAATTTCAAACAAACTTGTTAGGTAAATTTTTTTTCATCAATAATTTTCTTTTGATTTATGTGTATGAGTATATTACCCGCATGTATATACATGCACCTGTGTTGTACAATGCCCACAGAGGACCAAAGAGCGCATCAGTTCCCATGCTGTTGTGGGTATGAATGTTTATTAGCCATGATGTGGATCCTGTGATCGGAACCTGGGTCTTCTGCAAGAGCAGCCAGTGCTCTTAAATGATGAGCCATTTTTCTGGATCAGCTTCATTTCATTGAGAAATTAAGAAGGTCTGCAGAATGGGTAACATGTTTTGCTTTTGTTCACATACACAGTTTTTAAATGAACTTTTATTTTGTGTTGGGTGGTATTTTGCCCCTATGTATGTAAGTGCACCCATGATCTGCAGTGTCTGCAGAGGTCAGAGGACGGCGTTAGATTCCCTGGAACTGGATAATTAAGGAGAATACACTACTGATTCTTAGATCAAATTGAATATTTTCCTAGAATGCACATTATTCCAAAATGGAAACAAGAAAAGTGAAAATAAAATAATAAAACTTTTGGCTCTAACAGCATTTCCCCGGAAGTTAAAGAGAGGTTTAGAAGAGAAAAAATGTAAGGATCATTCATAGAATTCATCCTAGGAAAAAGATTATTACTAGGTACTTATTTCACTAATCAGTCTACTCCAGGCATCACTTATAATTTTGGGTTTTGGAACATTTGGCAAACTAAGACCATCCAGAAAGCCAGACAAATACAAGTACAAAAACAAACCCAGTTGAAAATTCCCACCTCCCAAATTATTTTCCTTGACTGATCCGTATCTGCTACATCATAGAATCCCGCACATGAAGAGAAGGTTCAAGACAGGTAGTGGAGAGCATAGGTGTAATATAGCAGTGGAGAAGCACCGCTGTGATGGAATTCTAAAAGACAAACAGCCTGTCCCCATCCCTCACTGTGCAAGGACATTGTGAATTTCTTTAATGTGAGGATGTGCCTTCATCTCCAGTGATGACTGAGTATGAGGATATGGTTGCCCAAGATTTGGTGTTAGGATCTCCTCACAAACTGTTACAGATGGCCACCAACACATCTCAGGTGCCTTCTGATATCACAGGTCCTGTTTGATTTTCTCAGTATATTGAGGCTTTGTTCTCTGTCTAAATAATTAAGCAGTTTCTTTTCGGAAGAGATTTGTATACCACATATTTTTGGAAAAACTGAAGCCTAACAGCTGTTGTTCTCAGCCTTAGTCCAGAGTTAGTACAACCAGTTCCCTTACATGTAACAAAAAGATAAGATTTGGCCTGAGAGGTGGCCCTTCAAAGTCCCAGGTAGACTTTATAACTGAATAGACAGAATGTGTCCTAGCTTCCATAGTTTACAGGAGTTCACTGAGGTTAGTCTTCACACTGGAATTTGTTTCTGAAGATCAAGTGTAAGTCCAACTTTCAGAAAATCAGAGAAGAAATGGTCCACACAAAGAAAATAAAACTAAGACAATGAATATAATTCCACTGAGTATTCCACTCATTGTATCCTTGAAAAAAAAAGGGAGTCTATGAGTTATTGGTCTTTGAAACTGTGGAGTGTAACCATAAGTCCTTGACCGCTATTACAAAGAAAATCATCTGTATGAAGAAAAGATTGCAGTGAAAGGATAAAGTTTTACCACAAGTCTTTCTTTTAAAGGATGTAATTATTTTCTGACATTGACTTGCAATTCATTTGGGTCAATAAAGCACTTATCAATGTCTAAAATAACACAATGTTATTCATTAGAGTAAATTCTGCACTTTCATGGCCTTTATAATGTCAAGAACATCCTCAAAACATTTGTTGCAGAGATGGGTCAAGATTTACGAGTTCTAGAAGTGTTTGAAAACTTGAGACTTGTATCTAGATAAACGCAGACACAGCAGTGCACACAGCCAACCCCAACATGCCTATGATGGTGTCGGACGGAGAAGCAGAAGAATGCCTGGATGCCCTGGTCCATATAAACTGATGCACACACTCGAGAAATATAAAGAGCCTGGTTTAAAGAATGTAGAAGGTGAGGAATGACACATGAGCTTGTCTGTGCTTTGATGAAGAAACACATTGATACATGCATACCACAATTCCAAACATGAGTGAGTGCATACACACAACAATGAATAATTCTTTACATTGACATTCAATTACAAATGATTTATTAGTCGAATGTTATTTAATAGTGCATGCTAAAATTTCTTGTATTTGATTCATTGCTATGTATTATTTTCCAGGATTGTTCTTTCTGTGCATACAGTGGGTGTGAGATCTTTGTTAAGGCTGTGTTTTAAGTTTCTGATGTTAGAGATATTTATTTTGGGTTTCCTTTTCATAATGAAACTCATGAAACTCATAGAAGATATCCTTGCCCTAAGCAATGCTGTTCAAAATGTGTGGAAGCTCACTCTGCATGTAATGAATAGCTATAGTATTAATGTCAACTAAATTAACTGTAAATGTAGAATTGTCCCTTATATTGACTGCCTCTCAGCACATCACTAACATCTCATCTCTATAATTCTAATCAGAGATGATATATTGGAACTGGTAGTAGGCTAAAGTCTGCTAAATCATACAGTTCTGAGGTCACACACTGAAAGATTCACTGCAGAGCTTCTCCTATAGAAGTCACTCCAAATCAAGTGACATCAGTTCCGAACCAAGTGCTAAAGACTCCTGGGAGCTCTTGTTTACCTTAAGAACCTGCATCGACTTTGCTGAAACATTTCTGGCCTTTTTTAGAATTCGAGGACCAGGACCATCTTACTCTTGATCAAATTTCTCCTTTCTATATCCATAACCATTGAGAACGAGGAATGAAATCTTCATGATTTTCCCGTGGCAACTTAAAGGGTAGTGCCCTGTCCTATTCTACAATTCCTTCTAGTCTCAATAGCATTTGTGTGGGAGAGTGATGGACACCTAATGACACCCTAATTAAAACAACATATTTCAATTAATATTTATTTTCTAAAACACAAGAAAAGCAGTTGGAGATACCATTTACTCAGGGCTTCTATCCTACTAACAAATGTTGAGGGAACGGAAAAAGGAAGGAAACCCCACCTTGATCTCTCACACTAAATAATCTATTACTGACGTCTATGTGGCTCTCTGGGAGTTCATGGCCAATGTTCCTCCCCTTTGTTCATCCATGAAAAGACTAATTATGTCATCCAAATAGCATCTGAATTCTGTTACAAAGATCTCCCCACAGTTAGACATAATATGTTTCTGTGATGTTTCCACCAATGTATTAAACCGTGCTTTGATATAACATTACTTTGTTACCACAGAAAGTAGGAGACTTCATGCTTCTGTAATTACTTGGGCTTATGTGGTTCCAGGCAAGGTAAATCTGTGTTCCCTGTTCATCCTCTGTGGTACACAGAGAGTAATGTGACCCAGGTGCAAGCATGCAGAAGGCTTCATTGAATGTGTCTTGTAGATTCCTGGTCAGGAAAACCACATTGAAGTTCACCATGGCCAGGGTGCTCAGGCATCCCAGCACCAAGTAAAACGCAATGAGTGAGTCCTATATGTGTATGGCGACTATGTAACCACATTCTGAGTGTGCATCCTGGAAAGTTTCCCATACACATACCAAAAAGAGATGGACAAGGGTGCAGATATGGATGGTGAACTTAGGAAGCCGTCAGAGCAGCACCTATCTTATCCTTCTCTGACACGTGACATTAAATGCCAGATCACACTCATAGTTTACCTAAAAAAGTGGAAATAGCCAGAATAAACAGAACTCCAAACTTGTATGACAGAGGATGCAGGTGGCTGTGTTTGGAAGGCCAATGCAGAGTAAGGAGCACAGACAACAGGTGAGGAGATCGACTGAGACCATAGTCACTGGCCTTGACTATGGGGATGCCTCTGCTTCACAAAGAGGACAAGAATCCCAGCTGTGAGTACATTGAGACTCAGAACTCCGCTTGCCAGAGCTGGTCCCAGGGGGTGTTCATAATCTAGAAAGTTCAGAGTTTCGGAGTGGGGGGGGGCTGTACCTTTAATGACTTCTGGAATACCTTACAGACTTCTCCATGTTTAGAGAGAAATACCAAGTGTCACAATCCAGCTTCAATGCTTCTCTTTTATGCACAGACGCCTCACAGTGTGTCTCAATGGGCTCATTGAGCCAAGTCGTCACTTATACTTCACACCAAGTACAAGAATGTTACGGGGGGAAATCTCATTTAGTGCTTTTGGTGTCTTTTTTCGTCCATGAGTGCTTTCTCTCTTTTCTTATGTGATACATTTCTGAAAGCATATTTTTATCTCCTAGACAAAGCACTTCAACACCTACATTTCCAAGGTGAACTTCTGGAAGGAAATACCTGAGTATTCTTTCAATCAGCAAGCACTGATTAAGAAACAATCAGTGATTCCTTCCTTTGCTTAGTTCCAGGTAAATGCATACTTATGGCTGACTTGAAGAACTTCTCCTGTACTATAGGAAGTTATAATTTCCACAAGAAATATTAGAATCTTGGCTGCATCAAAATCAATTTAGTGTATCAAATTAGAAATATCCAACATCCTTCCATTTGTATTTCTCTCAAGGTGTGTATTCTAGCCAACCACTTATTAAAATTATAATTTTATGAATATTTTTTCTATATCTTATTGTCAGAATATTTTAGAGAATCTACACTTCGTGAGAGTACTTAAACATTTGTGAGGCAGTAAATCTCAAAATTTTAAATTTCACTGATGACTTGCTGATGAATGAGAGTTAAGTATAGTTTGGTGGGGATTGTGCCTTAAATTCTGGTACAGTTATGTGTGATTGTTATTCCATTAATTCACCAGAATTTTCACATTTATATAATATCAATAGGATAGCAATTCCACTAATATTTCTGGCCTTCAAATAAAATCTTGCTTTTAATTACTTAGCTGGTAATTGAGCAATGGTCACCACCTCCAGCACAGGGTTTGGTGGAACTGATCATGTGAATGCTCTTGTCTCATTCCCATTTTTAACATTTCACCACAAACAGTGGTGCTGGTTTTAGGATTCTGTAAAAGAACTTCCTTTCATTCTTGACTTAAAATTTGTTTCTGTTGGGGCTTGAGAGCTAAGCCAGCAGTTAAGAACTCTGGCTGTTCTTGCAGAGGTTCCAGGTTTCATTCCTCTTAACAAACTGTAGAGTTAACTTAAGTTCTAGAGGATCCAGTTCACTCTATTCTGGATATTGCATGACACAGGTCCTTGGATACATGCAGACTAAGCACTTATAGACATAAAATAAAAACCTAAAGACAGATTTATTTCTGGTTCCCATCCGGTCTCCTTGGGTCTTGGCCCCATCCGGTTAAGTCTGCTGAAGAGCCCCTGACTATCTCAGAGAGATACCCAGATCATTTTCAAGTAAGCTACACTATCGGGCAAACACAGATTTTGTAATGAATGACAGATTTTGATATGTCTAAGGAAGGAATTTTGTTTGAAAGTTTTCTATTCTTTATTTTTTTTTCCACCAGAAGATAAAGAATGAAGAACTACTCGTCATTGTCAAATTATTAACAACAATGAGAGGTAATCCGATCCCGGATAAAAACCTGTTGGTATAATTCTTCTGGCATAAAACAGGAAGGAGAATTTTTTTCTGAGTGCAAAAAACATTACTTAGAACAAATTAACCTGAAACTAACTACCTAGAGTTCAAAAGATTCCAGTCGACCTATACACTCATGACACAAACAGCCCTGTCTCTAGATCTTTGACAACAAAGTGAAGTATGATTTCAACAAACTACAATTTGGGAAACCAGTTTATTTGGATTACTTACAGAGCAATTAGAAGATGGAGGAGGCCCTACTGAGGCCATACAGCAAATTCTACATTTCCGTAGAGAACCATGAGGTGCTATCTGAATCTGAAGAGTACAACAGGGCCAGTCTCTCCCATTTTCTTCCATTCACACTTTATTCCCTCCACAAGGTACAACTCAGGTCACTGGCTGGTTGGGAGTGCTAGCACACTCTCTCCATCCCTCCCTTTTGACAAAGCCCCAGCAGTCCATCAAGCAGGTGAAGCTGAATGTCCAGTCCATTTTGGCAGGCTTTGGCTAGTGGAGGACCAGTTCAGTACACAATTCCTAAGGCCAAACCATATGCTACAGAACCACTGAACACCAGTGAAAAAAAGAAATTGACCAATTAAACAAGCTGCATGCCATTTGTGTAGAAATTAGCAAGACTGTAGCTTCCATGAGTTAGTACTTAGCTAGATACGTTTTATTCCCTGATGGATCTGTGATTGTCCATGCTCCTGTAAGTAGCCCCAATAAAACAGTCACTACACTTACTTGGACGTTAGTAGAATCACTTTTTGGTGGTTATTAGTTTCTTATCTCTGCTGAGCTGACATTTGCTCAGGTATTCCAAAGAAAAGGCTCACTCAGTACTATTACAGTTGGGAACTGTAACAATTAGGCCTTACCCCTGTTTTTTAGATTCTTACAGGTTGGAGAGTGCAATCTTGTCTACATTTGAAGTGAATTCATATAAAATATTAACAACATTTGGATTTTACATTTCTCAGAATTTTCAAACATGAGTTTTTCAATTTGAAAAGAGCACTGTGCTTTGAAACTGCTGTGCCATGTCTTTAGGGAGTTTTAACAACTAGAGGCCTTGTTCATACATACAGGGTTCTTCCCCAGAATTCAATTCCTCTTCTAACTTTATGATACTCTGAAACATAAAGGTTTCCACATTCTTTTTCTTCATGGGTTTCTCCTCCTGTATAAATCTTTTCATGGAATTTAAGTGTACAGTACTTAGGATTTACATTGCTTTCTTTCATTGGGGTTTTGTCTAGTATGAACTTGTCATGTGCGAATATCACTGAATTCTGCTGTCTTGAGCACAGTGCTTACATTCACAGGGTTCTTTTCCATGTAACTGAAGAGATCTGTGACAACTAGAGGCTATATCCCGTTTTTTCATATAGTTTTTCCCAAGTATGAACTTTTTCAGGTACATGAAGGTGACTGGACTGTCTAAAGGCTTTTTCCACAGTTTACATGCATAGGGTTTCTCTTCTGTGTGTTTTCTTCATCTATAAAGATAACAATTACGCATGAAGGTATGACCAACACTGCTTACATTCATATGTCTTTTTCTCCATCAGGAATTTTTTCAGGTACTTGAAGGTGATTGCATCATGGAAAGGATTTACCACATTCTTTACATGCACAGGATTTCTCTTCAGTATGTGTTTATTTCATAAGGCTTGACCACATTCTTTACATTCAAACGATTTTTCTCCAGTGAGTCCTTTCATGCAATGTGAGGAACTAGAAAATGTAAAGGCCTTACTACATTTTACATTCACATAGTTTTCCTCCAGAATAAAATTTATCATGTAAATGATGACTTTGCATAAAAAGGCTTTATCTCATTGTACATTCATATTGTGTTTCTCCAGTATGTTTTCTTTCATGTAACAGTAAGAAATTAGGAAATAGAAAGGAGTTACCACATTGCTTACATTCATATATTTTTTTTCTCCAGTATGAATTTTTTGATGTAAGTGAAGATAATTATGACATCTAAAGGCTTTACCACTTTGTAAAGATCCATATGGTCTTTCTTTAATGAACTTTTTCATGAAACTGAAGATAATGATGACATCTAAAGGTTTTACTACATTCTTTACATTCAAAAGGCTTTTCACCAATATGAATTGTTTCATGTACTTGAAGGTGACTGTTTTGAGTAAAGAATTTACCACATTCTTACATGTACTTGAAGGTGACTGTATTGAGTAAAGAATTTACCACATTCTTTACATGCATATGGTTTCTATCTGGTATGTATTTTTTTTCTTTATATCTATATCTTTTATTGTATCTAAAGGCTTTACCACATTGCTTGCATTCATATGGTCTTTCTCCCATATGATTTCTTTCATGTACTTGAATGTGAACTGTATCGTGTAAAGGCTTTACCACATTATCGACATACATATGGATTTTCTGCAGGATGAATTCTTTCATGGAACTGTAAGGATCTAGAAAATATAAAGGCCTGAACACATTGCTTAAATTAATATGGCTTTCCAGTATGAATTTTTTCATGTGATGGAAGATGACTGTGACATCTAAAGGACTTCCCACATTGCTTACATGCATATGGTCTTTCTCCGGTCTTTCATGTACTTGAAGGTTACTCTTCAATATAAAGGCTTTATCACATTCTTTAAATGCATAGGCTTCCTCTCCATTGTGTTTTTTTTTTTTAAATGTCTTTCAAGGTGACTTTTCCGTGTGAAGGCTTTACCACATTGTTTACATTCATATGGTTTTTCTCCAGTATGAATTCTTTCATGTACTTGAAAGTAAATGTGCCCCGGCCGGCATGGCATCAACAGAGCATGAGTCCTCAGAAACCTGGGCTGAAAGAGACAAAAGGAACATGGAGGGCTGACAAGACAATCTTCTGATCAAATCGGCAAATCTTTATTCTGTACACAGCTCTCTATACTACAGCTGCAAGGTGTTAGGTGGGGCGTGGTGGACTAGGGTTGCTAGGAGACAAATCACTGGAAGACCAGGAGCCAAGGGTATGTGTAGCCAAGGGCAGCTACAGATAGGGGAACTTGTCTGTTTGGATAATAAGAAACTCTAAAAGGCATTTAAGAGAATCCAGGATAACATAATTGGTGTCAACAAGTGTCACAGGATGTTACATTTGCAGGAAGGGCAAGACAGAGGTCACTTGCTCCCCGGCATAAATGTATTGTGTAAAGGCTTTACCATATTTCTTACATTCATATGGTTTTTCTCCAGTATGAATTCTTTCATGTACTTGAAGGTGACTCTTCCATGTAAAGGCTTTACCACACTGCTTACATTCATATGGCTTTTCTCCAGTATGAATACTTTCATGTACTTGAAAGTGACTCTTTCGTGTAAAGGCTTTACCGCATTCTTTACATGCCTAGGCTTTCTCTCCAGTGTGTGTTTTTTTATGTCTTTGAAGATGACTATGATATCTAAAGGCTTTGCCACATTGTTTACATTCATATGGTTTTTCTCCAGTATGAATTCTTTCATGGGATTGAAGATAACTGTGCCATCTAAAGGCTTTACCACATTGCTTACATTCATATGGCTTTTCTCCAGTATGAATTCTTTCATGTGATTTAAGGTAACTGTGACGTTTAAAGGCTTTACCACATTGCTTGCATTCATATGGCTTTTCTCCAGTATGAATGCTTTCATGTTCTTGAAGGTGACTCTTCAATATAAAGGCTTTACCACATTCTTTACATGCATATTCTTTCTCTCCAGTGTGTGTTTTTTTATGTCTTTGAAGATGACTATGACATCTAAAGGCTTTACCACATTGCTTACATTCATAGGGTTTTTCTCCAGTATGAATTCTTTCATGTACTTGAAGGTGACTCTTTCGCATAAAGGCTTTACCACATTCTTTACATGCATAGTCTTTCTCTCCAGTGTGTGCTTTTTTATGTCTTTGAAGATCACTGTGCCATTTAAAGGCTTTACCACATTGCTTACACTCATATGGCTTTTCTCCAGTATGAATGCTTTCATGTTCTTGAAGGTGACTCCTCTGTATAAAGGCTTTACCACATTCTTTACGTAAGTAGGGTTTCTCTCCGATCTGTGTTTTTTCATGACATTGAAGATCAATATTATATCTAAAGGTTATACTACATTGTTTACGTGCATAAGGTTTTTCTGCAGTATGACTTTTTTTATGTAACTGAAAGGAAGTGAAAAATCTGTAAATTTTACTACACTGTTTACATTCATAGTGCTTTTCGTCACTATGGATTCTTTCATGACTTCGGAGAGAAATAGAAGAACTCAGACGTTCCCCACATATATTACATTGATAATGCTTTCTTATAGTTTCAGTTCGTCCAGATGTGGGAAGTGAGCTGCCAAAGTTAGAGGAGTTTTTCGTTTCTTTGCATAGATTGAGGATTTCTGCACTGTCTGTTTCTTGATGTAGTACCCACAAATGCTGGCAATCAAGAGAATTTAAAAATGTCTTATTTTCAGAAGGTCCATTCACATTGGGAGTTTTCATATATCTTTGACAGTATGTGAGAGTGTCAGAGTACTGTGGCTTATTTCCGAAGTCTTCATGGTCATATGATTTGTACTGACATTGAGAGGTAGGATGGTTATTAAATGTTGAATGACATGTTGAAATCTTGCCACGTACTTTGTTTTCATATGGGGTTAGGTCACTAGAAATTTTCATGATCATTTTGGCATTTGCTATGCAATTGAAAGTTTCTCCATCCTGATGATCTTCTTTTTGGACACAGAATGTCTCAAATATGGAACTTCTGGAAAATTACAAGGATATTCTTAAAAGTCAATTTACTACTATTAAAGTATATGTCATATACTGCTTCCCAAATAAGGTAAAAGTATATGAATTCAAATCTGTATTGTTGTAAACTAAATAAACTGATAATTCTACTTTATGGTTCTCACAGGGTTATCATAAAAACAGTGATGTTTGTTAATGTGAGTTTTTTGTAGTGTTTGCATGTGAAATGCCCTGCAAATATTGAATAGGGTACTTAAATTGATGTATATGTTACATTGCCTAGTGATTAAATAAAACCAAGTGGTGCTTATCCTTTATCCATAAATGCTCACAGAAAAATACCCTCAATGGGAGGCTGGAGAGCTGGCTCAGCTATTAAACACAGTTGCTGCTCTTAGAGACAATCAGTGTTTGTGTGACATCACCCATGAGAGGTAGCTCCCAATATCTTGTAATTCCAGCTTCATAAGTCCAGCATCTGACTTCCTTGTACACATGCACAGAGGTTTGTAAAGGTGGAAAGACAGGCAGACAGACAGAAAGACATACGTACACACAAATACACCCCCCACATGCACATAAATAAAAAATATCAATCTTTTAGAAATTCTTCAAACAAACATTCTACTGTTTTGAAATTACCTTGGCATTTTTCCAGAAGTTTTACAATTGTCTTTAATACTCTCATCTTCACAACTGTTTCCTAAAATTCAGTAGAAGAAAATTTTGATGAATTAGAAATAACTGAAAACTTAGTCTGTAGCTTTAGTGTATATGAATCATGCCTGATTCATACACCACGTTCTTCCCTGTCAGTATTTAAATCCCAGAAGTGCATCAATACCAAGAAATATTTGCTCTTCAACATACAAAGGGAAAGTAAGATGATATTCTTACCTATAGCAGTGAAGTTCCTGCAGGTTTCTAGCATCACATCTCTGTACAGATTCTTCTGAGAAGGATCCAGCAAAGCCCACTCTTCTTGGGTGAAGTTCACGGCAACATCTTCAAATATCAAAGAATCCTAAATATTCCACAGACACACTTGATAACATGATCATACAATCCTATGCTACTCTCACATTTTGCTCCATACATAGACATTCTGATGGAAGCTTGAGTGGTTCTGAAAGGAAGGAGCACTGGAGGGACGCTCCTCTCCCTGCTGGGCACAGGACACAGGATGTGTTGCTTCTCTGCCCCATTCTCTTTCTATAGCGCAGGTCTGCTTTCTGTCTTAAGAAAAAAAAGTCTGATCACCTGATGTACAGAACAGAAAGCAATTAGCATGGAAGAGTCTGCCTCCCCTTAGAAATTTCTGCTCACGATGCTTAAGTGTTGACCACAGAAGTAAATTTAACAATTACTACAACTGCATGAGCATAAATGACACATTACCTAGTGTAAACAACATACAAACTCTATGGGATTTTATCAACCTTTCTCATTCTGAAAATCTATCAATCCACTCAAAAGTCACACAGGTAACCAGAGGATAACCCCTGTGACCCTAACTAATAAGAGGCATTGAGAGTAATAAATTTTCCTGCAGAGCATAAATTCACATATGCTGTCACAATTTGTTTAGTGGAGAAACGACCCCATTCAATATGCTTACGGAAGAAATAATGTATACACTGCTAGAAGTACCTTAAGACCAATTTAAAATTTTGTCTTATACTACCCACATGTGTGTAAGTACACCTGTGTTGTGCAATGACATAGAGATCACAAGAGGGCATTAGATTTCCCCGAAATGGAGTTAGTGATAATATTAGCCACCATGTGTTTCCTGGGAATAGAACCTGGGTCCCTGCAAGAGTAGACATTGTTCTTATCACTGGGCCAACTCTCTAGCTACTTAAGCACAATTTTAATTAAATAACAAATATGACTCAGAGTTAATATTCAAAGTTATAAAACAATACTTTAAAATTTTTTAGGTACTATTAAATGAGAGAGGTGGCATGTGCTTCAGAAAGAACTCAACATAGTAAGTCACAATGGCATGTCACAGCTGCATTGGAGAAAGAGACAGAAGGTCACATGACACAGGAGTCCAAGTCAGCCTATGCTATGAAGCAGAACACCGACCCAGGTAGAAAAGAGGCAGGAAAACGATTGGAATGGGGAAGAACAGGAAGCTGGGTCACCACATTTCTGGATTTCATTGTGTACTATTTAGAGAAAAATTCATGAATCACCACAGCAGACAATAACACTGACTAGGATCAGCACGTGTCTACAAGCTGCGCAAGACAAAAAAGAACAGAGTGATGTATTGTCTAACACACTTTGAGGATTTCCAAAAATTAAAGAAAGATGGACAAAATTGATTGCCACACTTTAAAAGTCAGGTTACAGGTTCCTGGATCATGGCTCGGTAGTTCAAGGGTTTGCCCCATAAGCTTGATCACCTCAAGTTGATCCCTTGAACAAAGAAACAGGTCAAAAGAGAGAAAAGACATACTTGCTCCGTTGACAATTGAGGCATGCACACACCCGTATATATCCACACGCAAACAGTAATATTTTAAAACTTAGAAAAAAACATCAACATTTGAAGCCTGACCCTTAGTGAACCGTGACATAGTGCATGCACAATTACAAACTAATTCCTAGTGACCAATGGTGCCCTATAAGATAATCACTCTCAAAACAATCTAGAATGTACTATTTCAGTCTTAACAAAATGACATGAACTGCAGCAGGATCCCAGAAATTATCTGAGAGTAACCACAGGTGGTCAGACTTTCACTTCCCCAGAAGATTTTTCCACAAAACGAATACAAAGCTAGTGCCTTTGTGAACGTCACCTCCAGATGAGTCCAGCTTGCCATCCAGAGATCCAGTAGGTGGCTCCAAAATGAAACTGGATTTCACGTAGATGAGGGAGAAATCCACTGCTCAACATGCTCAGAGTGTTGAAAAAAGTTCCTTTTACATAACTGGCAGTTATGTCACATGTACACCTGCCTTTTTATTGACACTACACATAACTGGGATCTATGACAGGTCTTGCACCCTCCATACTCTGAGGGGGGGAAGGACTCAAAACCTCTGTAAATTGAACCTCAGACCTTTTCATGGGCAGATGGTGCCCTGTCTGTCAAAGCACGAGTGTGACACTCAAAAGATATGATTCTACCGAAGTCGAGTTTGGTGAGTTGACTGCAATTACTTAATGGGTGAGAGGTTACTCACAGGACCATGGCTGTCAGAAAGACTCTTAAAACATTGAAAAATCCTTAACTATGTGAAGCGACTCACAGAAGTTCCACCTAGAAAGTTTCCTGAACAACTGCTGTGTTAATTCAAGGCCAGAGACTGCACACCTTCAGTATTTGTTAGTGTTTATATGTTAATTATTACATGCAAATACAATGGCACTGTGAACCTTGTTTCAGGAGATCACTGAGTCTCCTAAGTTTACACTGAAAAGAACATTATTTTTCTGTATGTGTCTCGTATGGCTCTGAGTGAATGCCTTGTGTATTTAGTTCCCTCAGAGGCCAGAAGAGGACATGAGAATCTCTGAACTGGAGTCACAAGGAGCTGTGAGTCCCAGACCTGGCTGCTGGAAACTGAACTCTGGTCCCTAGATGAGCAGCAGGTGCTCGGAACTCTCTCTCCAGCCTCTTAAGTTTACTTTTTTAAGTTTTATACACTTCTCTGTTTCTTTCATGAGGAAATATTAATTTAGAAGAACTATCTTTGAAACACTCAATCCCTACTGCAGATTTCTTTTCCTGGTCTTTTTTGCTACATGTCCTCTGAGGTCCTATCTGTATGCTCTCTGCTCTGGTGATATATAATACCAAGTTCTGCCCTTCCTAAGAGTAATCAATTGAGTCAATGCAATCCTGATTAAGTTCCAAGAAATTCATCGTAGCAATTGAGAAATAATCTCGTGTTATTAAGAAGCCCCCCCCAACTATCCAGAACTGCCCAAATCTTGCACAACAATAAAAGAACTGCTGACAGTTCTGAGACATTACCATTCCTGAATTCAACCAACACCACAGAGCAACTGTACTAAAAACACATGGCACTAGCATAATTGAACAGATAGTTCCCAAAGATTAAACCCAACTGGCTGAGAAATGTTTTGATATTATGCAAAATCTTTAACCAGCATGGAAATATAACCGAAAAGAAGTTTTCCATTCCGTAATAGCTAATATCCAAAACACAAATGATGACAAAAGCTGGCAAGGATGTTGATGCAAGTGAAAGTCGATGCAGTGTCTATGTAAATCATTGCAGAGATTCCCTAAAGAATTCCGTAAAAGTACCTTACCTCAGGAATAACTGTTCAACCATGTTCACTGCTGCTCTATTTACAATAGCTATGAAACAGAAGCAATGTAGATGTCTATCAACTCCTTCCTCTTCTCCATTGGATGAGGTTTCCTATAGAAGTTATATCCAGGGACATGGACTCCCTCTTTTGAAACTGTTGCCCGGGGTTCCATGAATCCACAAACAACACTGACCATTGTCCCTGCTCCTGGTTCCCTACCAGAACACAGGAGTAAGACCCTATTGCTGAACATACTACTTATACAAGTTCCAATGGAACAAACCAGGAGAAATAAAGTCACTATAAACTTCAAAGCTTCATCTCTACTGACTCTCTTTAATAGAGCTGGAAGGTGCTGCACATGTTTCCAGAAGAGAAGACTGATCATCAACTTTAGGTGCTGTGAATCCTGTGTGCTGTAAGAACTAGCAAGATATGCACAGTGGTACAATCGTGCCACAAGTGCTACTGGAGTCACCAACCATCTTCTAACTGGGTTTGAGGTCCACTTCACAAAATGGAGCCCATATCTGACACTGATATCTGTTTTAGGAACATGGGGATAATCAGGTCCCAGGACACTGGGGAGAGCATAGTAATATTATTGATGGAAATGAACATAGTATTAAACCAATTCTTAATGACTTATTGTTATACTCATAGATTAATGCATGTCTCAGTTCTCATCAGTGAAGCTTCGTCATGTAACAGATAGTGATTAAACAGACACCCACAATTGGACAATGTACAGAGCATAGGAGGCTAGAGACTGCTAATCCCAGAAGAGGACAAGTCAGCATTCCATGGCTTGGCTCAGGGATCTGACAGGGTCTAATGGCCACAGGTGGTAGATGACCACATGAAAACAGCTTTCCCGACAGCTGGGCAGATGTTCATATGACCTCACAGTGGTGGTGACAGCATACATAAGTCCCATATAAGCGTAAGGCAGACAGAAACCAAAAGTTCAAAAGTAAATGAGGAAGTATTGACAAACATTATCTGCTGGGAGGGGCAGACTCAGTCTTTTTAAAGTAGTGAGTCTGGGTAGGTAAAGGGGCTTCAGTAATGGACACATGGGCACACAACTTTGACTCAGTATGTCTTTAAACTGTGGAAAAATTGTGTAGTAGAGTGTGTGCACTGCACAAAGGGGAGGTTGTCGACATATGATCATAGTCTACTGTATGGAGTTTGTAAAATTCAATTTTAAAAAGCCTTTTATTGATGATATATAATAAAAGTTAACTATATCACTTACTTCCTTAAAAAAAAATGAATAAACAAAGGATAGATAGTACCAGAAGACATGAAACTGGGAAGGGACTAGTGTTGTGTGGATGAGTGGAGGAAAGGAGGGGTTCTAAATGTGCTCAAAACCACATTTGATAAAAAAAATCCTGATTCTGGAATAAAAAATCATAATATTCATGTACCATTTACATATTATAAGAAAAATTTATAATAAATAAATATTTATTAAAATTAAAATATTCATGTAACATTTATATATACATATATATACACACAAATCTGAGTCATGTGGCCTGCTACTTTCTAACACTGAATTTCTTTCTCACCAATGGTAGTTCTTTGCTTGTGAATACTTTCTTCCCTACTTTGCAGTGTGTGTCAGATTTGTTTCATTCTGGAATAAGAGGCCAAGAACTGGGACACAATCAACTCAGTCCCTGACGGTCTTAACATAAGCAGTGCTGGGAAGAAAATTCATGCATGAATGGGAATGGTAGAAACGAAGAGAGCCAATGTCAGTCAATCCTCACATTAGAAAATCAGAGAAATTCACAGGACATGACAACTAGAAAATGAAATCACACCACTGGTTCCTGCGGCCTCCCCATGAAGTTCCTGAGCACTACTCCTGTGAGCCTCTTTGAGATCTCCATCCACCCTCTCCAAACCCTAATGAATAGTCAAGACCCTCTCAACTTTCAGGGAACTGTCATATAATAAATTTTATGTGGTATTTTATTTATCTACTCCATGTATCACAGAAAACCGCCACTCACTGCAAGGAATTCATCCCGACCCTGATACTCAGGGAGACCTCAAAATATTGATTTGCCAAGGTTACAATTTCCTAAATGTTATGACTCACATCTTTACTCCAGTGGCAAAGGCTGCCTTCCTGCTCTCCGGACAATGCTGACATTATCTCTGGAATCTGTACTGGGTCTGTGCATCTTAACTTCCTGACACTACTGTCACACTGCTTTCCTGCCACATTAAATCCCATTACTGTCACTTTTAATCACTCCACATCCTATTATTCCATATCCTGCCTGAGTCATAATCTCACCACCTTGTCCAAGAGTCTATGATCTCTTCAGATGTCACAACTGAACCTTCATAGAAGATTGCAGAGTTGACTCTTCTTAATGAGACTGGCAGTGTCTCCCAACCATTCTTGAAAATGAACTCTAGGGCTGAAGAGATGGGTCAGTGGTTATGAGCACCTGGTGCTGTTTCAGAGGACCACAGTTCAGTTGCCAGCATACACATTGATGGTGGCTAACTATCATCTGTAACTCCAGTTCAGCGGATTCGATGTCTTCTTCTGCTTCCATGGTCACTGCATGCACATGTTTGGTGCACTTACATACATGCAGAGAGAACATTCATACATACAAATTAAAAATACATAATTCTTAAAATAGTCTCAATTACTGTGTCCAAAGAACACCTATCTTCCTACACTTATCAGTCTTCAGAGCACTCATGGGCAAATGTAACACAAATTCAGCTTCCTTGCATGTCCTCACTGCTCAGTTCACAGTAGTTTCATGAGATCCTGGCCACATAAGCCAGACTTCCATTTATACTAAGGCCACAATCCATACAAAAATGGCTGTTCCCTTGGGGACCCTTCAGTCAGGCACCTTCACTCTTCTGTTAGTAAGACAGAAAAGAACATCTCTTCCTCTAATGAACCCAATTGTAAGACAGAATACAAAGCTCACATGTGATTTCCTTTCAACACATGGAATAAAACAGTAAATAAAACCTCAATTTAAAGTCAAGGAAATGCCTCAGTTGTAAAGTGCTCATCACAAACAATAAGGACAAGAAACCAGATTCCCTAGACTAAGAAAATGATGATCACAGCATAAATGCCTCCAATCCCAGTGGAGGAGATGGAGACTACAGGATGCCTGGGGCCTGCTGGGCTGCTAGTCTAAGGGAATTGGTGAACTCCTTGTTCAGAGAGAAAGCCTCTCTCAGTAAAATCGAGGGGACATCAAGAAGGCTCACTGTGTAAAAGCACGTTCCTGGAAAACCTGGAAAATTCAGTAAAATTCACAAAACCCACATAAAGGTAGGAGAGAATGACTCCCCAAAGTTGTTCTCAGGTCTCCACACATGTGTCATGGCAAATATGAGCCCCAACACAGAGGTGAAATATACACACATACAAAATACCAATAAATAAAATTTATGAATTCAAAAAATGAGGAAAGCAGCAAAGTACATGACTCACTGTTGAGCTTAGACTTCCAAATTCACATGGAGACCTTCACACATACCTGCATTCAGATGAACAGACACACACACAAACACACAATCTCAATTCAGTCAACTCTGAGAATCTTCCTGTGCTGAACTATCACCCTGGAAAGAACACACCATTCTCAGTAAGGTCTTTTGAAGAAGGAATTTGATTCCCTCCCACTCCAACAAAGGTCAGAGTCCTACTAGACCACAAAGAGTTCAACTGGTAGCGAGAAATGAAACAGCCTGGGCTCCACAACAACCCTGCCCAGAGTCTGGTCCCTTCTCTGCAGTGGTTTTGGTTCCCAATTTCTTTCTTATCTCAACTCGCTCCTTTTTAGGAAGAACTCATTTTCTGTCTAGATGTGGGCACTTGCTGGAATATCCCAAGTACCCACTTTCTATGGGGATGTCACTCATCTCTCTATCAGCTTACTAGACCTCCACGTGCACCATGGCCTTCCTCACAGCCCACATCCATGTTTCCCCTAATAATCAGCAAGACCATTATAAGATATCACCTAAGATCTCTGCTCACCTGACCCCATTCCTGTGGTACAGAGGGCGTCACGTGCATGTGGGCACAGGAGTGGGTGGACACAGATTGCCATCTTGTGCTGATCCTACCTTGTCAGCTGAGTTAGCCACGGGAGTATAACATATCTCAGGCATTCACATAACTTTCACATTACATCCACAGAACTTACAGGACAAAACCCTGTGCCACAGACAAGTATCATAATTTTAAGGGCAATCAAGTCACAGGATGCACTGGTTATTAACTGTCGTGAGAGGAGCAGGGAGCTGCAGCACTCACGGTTTCTTTCAGCAGGAGAGAGAGCAAAGGTGGAAAGGAAGGACACACTGCAGAGTGGAGGCGCACAGAGCCGAGGGGCAGCTGCAAGGGGCTTCCTCTACTATGGAGACTAATCGGTTCTGGTCTACATTTCTCTCCCCATTTTCCCCACCTGGGACAAGAGCTGTCCCTTTCCTGGAACAACTGGAGGCTAATTTCGAAGCATTTTACCCAAAAATCAGTGTTTAATTAGATGCAGGAATATGAAGAGAGCAGTCAACGTCCACATTCCCCGACCCTGTCCTTCCTCTTCCCTAGACAGCTAGCCTATCTCCTTCCCAGCTGCAAGTCCTCTTACTTTCCTTGCCCAGTGTTCCTGACCTTTAATGAAGTTCCCAAAAGCCAGACGACTCATACTTCCTGCCAAGATGTTTCTCTGTTGTACCTTCTTAGCTGTTAAAACTAAAACAGATTTGTTCAGTTTAAGCAGCTCCAGGAAAAGATCTCAAGGACGCCATAACTCAGACTCCAGAGCTGTGTATGCTCTCTTTATTTCCACCGATACAAAATTTACAAGAATCTTTCATCTCTTGCACAACTTTCGTTCTTGTGGGAGGATTGTGTCACCTCGCTGAATAAACGCCATTCAGTCTGCTGTAAGATCTGGCTTTTGTATTTATCTAATTTTTCCCCTATTCTCTGCATCTCAAAATCTAACAACTTTTAGATGCTAATGTTTGCTTACCCCTAACTCTTGTCCACTAGAACCAAAGCTCTGGACAGTGACCGACCCTGAAGCTGCCGCGCAGGCAGAGCCTCCAGCTCAGTGCTCTATGCAGAAGCTGCAGCAGCAGGAAATGCCACAGGCGGCCGCGCCGGGAACCTGGGCGCCAGTACCGCACAGGACGCCGGTCGAGCTGCCTGCAGGCCCAGCCTGGGAGGATCCAGCACAACCCCCGCCCGGGACTCCACAGTCACTCTTCCTGTCTGGGGTCAGCGGGGAACACGCTCACCATGGCCCGGCTTCCAGGTTCACCCGGGATCTCCGCACAGCTCCTCACAGTGCCGATTTCAGAGCAGCACACGTGGCGCATCCTTCAGGTGTGGAGACAAAGCTGGGGAGAAGAACCCGCAACATGGAGGTGGGATAGCGCCCGCCTTTCACCTGTACTCAGAGCTCCTGATTGGACACTTGTCCCGGAGCCCTGATTGGTTAGGGTCACCCGTGATACTTAAGTAGTAGGTGGGGCTAAAGAGATGGAGAAACACCTCTCAGTGGTGCTTTCCTCTCCAGGCACAGACCCTTTCCAACTGCTGGGAGACTGGCTTCCATGCCCTGTTCCTGGCCTGGCACAACAGAAACTGCAATCTTGAACAATTCACTAGACACTTCCTGTTCATCCTCCCAGGCATAGCATCGCTCAGTCAATCACGCATTCGGTGGCAGATGTCATTGTCCTCCTAACCTGAGATATAGAATGTCATAAAGCTCAACAGAGGTGACATTAGTGTTGAGTCTAGTGTCTGCTGCCCTCTAGGGATCTGGATTTTCCTTTCAGGCACATTTAGGATTGTGTTAGAACCTAGGCCTGCAGTTTAAGAAGCCGGTCTTGTCTCCATTTCTCCTGAGAGGTCAACAAAAAGAAAGAGAAAACAATATGGATTCTCTCTGGACAGTCCTATTCTGGCCTGATGTTTTTTCAAGGTCTGCCTGGGAAACCTGCTGCTCTTTTCGAAAGAGCACCCGTTTCAGACTCTCACAGTACCTTTTCAAATGGCCAGGACTTTTGCAATAGTTCAAAATGACATTCCAAGGATGAAGGGATTTGTAGGTTTCTCAGTAAGGGCGCTGACGTGTTTTTCTTGTAACCTCATAATTTTGGTAGGGATTTCCTTTTATATTTTATGATGGTTCTGGAAAGTTGGTTTGCTAAGGTAACAAGAGCATCTGTGGGAAACGAGGCCCATGTTCTATTTTTCTGTGGACAGTTCATCTTCCAGCTCTTTCATAGATTCAGAATTCAATATGAGATGACTCTTAAGATGCTCAAAGTTCTCAGGAGGAATACCTGAGTGCTATTTAATGTTTTGGAATTCTGACATAGAAGTCAGGTGCAGGTGTCTGTGGCCTTACTTTTGATTGCTCTATTTTGGCCCAGTCAATAAAGTGGAAATAATTTTGCCATCACAGTATAGCAGGGCTTTCCTAACTCACAGCATGAATATATTTGATTAAAGTCTGGGGGCGTAGGGTGTTCTCCATCTGCCACCGAAACCATTCCTCTGTTTTTGCTTCTGAAGCCAGTAATTGAATTAATTGCTTTAAATCAAAAACCCCTGGTTCATGTGTCAATACGGTGTTCTGAAATTTTTTAGCAAATCCTAGAATTCCTTGATATGGGTCAGGGAACCCATAATTAAAGATTTCAACTGACTTTCTGTGCAGTTGAAACAGTATCTGGATCCCATCTCCCTCAGGGTTTTATCTTAACAGGAAAAATATATTTTTGGATTTTAATTCAGAATTGTTTTCCCCCTGAGATTTCTTTAGGAATTGTTACCGTTCCTTCAAGAAATGATCAGTAATATTTCTTCACCTCCAGGGAGAAAGCAGGAGGGGAGGGTGATGAACACAGAGGAAGCTGAAGGTCTTCTGACAGAGGAGGCAAAGCTGGGGAGGACAGTTAGGAGCAGAGGGTGGAGAAAGGTTCTTCCACATTCATCTCCATTTTGGACACAATCTCTTAGTTTTTCTTATTATTCCTGGTTTTTCAACATCTCTTTTTAATTCTCGTACTGTTCCTAAAAGTCTCTTACTCATTTCCTGTCAGTAGTTTTATGATTTCTTTTTTGTTTTAGATGCTTCTAAATTACTGTTAAAATAGCCTGCACATTCGTTATTTTTTGTTCTAGTTCTAGGACTTCATTTTTGCATGAAAAAAAATACCATTTTGGAGCGCCAAAATTTCCCTATTCAGAGAATCATACTTCCAAGTTATCTTTGGTTATCTATTAAATCTAAGTAAAGCTGGGTGTGGCGGCCAGTGCCTTTAATCCCAGTACCTGGGTCGCAGATCTATGTGAGTTTGAGGTCAACCTGTCTACATAGAGAATTACAGGCCACTGGGGCTATAGGGAAACCCTGTCTCTCAAAAAGAGCAAAAGAAAGAAAGAAAGAAAGAAAGAAAGAAAGAAAGAAAGAAAGAAAGAAAGAAAGAAAGAAAACATTTTAAATTGAAAATCTGTCATAAACATGCACAGATCTACCTGGGGTACTGAACCTACTTTATCCTTAAATACTTCCTCAATGTCGAAAATTGTTTCCCTTATTTTTCTTTCCTTTCAAAAATTATATGTCTCTTTATGCTGAATGCTGGATGCATATTTTGGATCAGTTTTTGTGCTGCTTTTGTGATGGATTTCCTTAGCTTGGACCCGCAGACCATCTTCTCCCACTGGCTCTCCTGGTTGTCCAGCCCATTTACAGATATGAGGGGCTTAAGACCCTGGGATATGAATCCCTTATGTGTCTTTGTGACTGAGCCAATAAAGTTTCTTCTGACACAGGAATGGGGAATGTTTTCTGGTTTCCTTGAGAAGTTGTTAGAAGTCATGTGTAGTTTCCCCTGATACCTTAACACAGTTACACTGCAGGGAGCAAGTCCCACTCATCATTAGGATCCTTATGGTAAGATGCTCACAAAACTCCTAAAGTAAAAGGAAGCAAAGATGAAAGAAACAGAAGAAGGCACAGAACAGTGCAGATAAGGATATTGGAGTGTATGGAAACAAAGGCCAACTAATTCCAAACATCAAATACCTCCAAACCAGGACAGACCAAACAAAACCCAAAATGGCTTCAAAAGGTTTAGGAGCCTGCAATACTGAAAACAAACGAATTAGAAATAAAATCCATCTTGTTGTTGGAAGACTGTTCAAAGGTAGGAACACTGGTTGTTCTTGCAGAGGACCTAGGTTCAATTGCCTTTAAACAGCATGGCTAGACCTCTGCAGACTCTACATGATGTGAGTACAGTCATACCCATGCAGGCAAAACACTCATGCACATAAAATGAAAAATAATAAAAAAAACCTGGGTGTGGTGGCCAATGCCTTTAATCCTGGTACTTGGGAGACAGATCTCTGTGAGTTCGAGATCAGCCTGGTCTACATAGAGAATTCAGGCACCTGGGGCTACAGGGAAACCCTGTCTTTAAAAAGAAAAATTAAAAAGAAAAAGAAGAAAGAAAGAAAATACTTTTAAGCAGACAAAATGGATTCTTTACAGAAAACACTTGCTAGTAGTCAACAAGCAAGCAAATAAGCATTTAAACCATTACAGAGTTCAAGAGCACAAGGAGGAAGACCACCAGACTGAATGCAAGTCAAGTCAGTCAAAAATATTAAGTTGCAGCTTGCTACAGTGTCTCCATAAGGTTTGAGAGCTGTAGTCCCAAGATGAAGGAGGTTTGGGCTTTTAAGGGCAAACACCATAATTGCTTCCTTCCTATGGAATTTCCAGATGTAAGGAGTTAGGGGCTTCACTTCCCTGTCATTCTAGGGATAAGCAGGTCACAGAAGTGGAACAAGCTATACTGAATCATCCAATGACAGCTGATGGTCAGAGGCCAAGGAGAACCCGGGCTCCAGTGTTCAGGATTTCATTACCTTCTCACAAAAGGAAAAAACAGGACATTACCTAAGTCATTCTTAAGTGCACACGACAAGCAGTTGCAATAGGCCGTTACAATGCCCTAATGCCCAAACAAGTATCTGTAGAACTAACTCCTGAGGGACAGGGAGAGTTGTTTTGTGGAATTTAGGACAGCCTTAGGTCAAACTTGCCCGAGGCTAGTTGGCAGAAGTACAAGAGGTTGTCACTCCAGCACAAAACAAATAAGATTCTGAAAACCAGGTCAGAATAAATCAAATGGACCAGTGAGGAATCCAGGGAGGTCTGGAACCCAGAAAGAAATCAGCAATTGCCACTCCAGGAGACAATACCAGATGGTGGGCTGCAAGGGAGCACTGACTGGTAACTGGCACCAATCCAGTTTCCTTAAGTGAAAAGTAGATTGTTCTGTTTGGGCTCCATGTTGGGCATCAAGAAGTGATGATGAAAGACACAGTCCTAACTCAAAGGAAGCAAAGAGATTGTTTATTCTGGAGCCAAATATGAGTGGCCAAGGCCCAGGGATATGAATTTAGGTTTTGTAAATGCTATGTTCCAATGTGGTAACACTTTTAGGAAGTTTTTGTATCAACAGAACTAAGAAAATTCTTAAGTCGAGACTTGTTACATACATGGGGTCCATTCACTAGGCGGGTCAGAGCAAAATGACGGGAATTCTACTATAGGTCTCTGATGCAATCTGAGGACATTCTTAGCCTTTTGATTGGTGGGAACTCTTTAAGTCTCTGTTAGTCAAAGAATGTTAAATCAGGAACACAGGTAGGTAATAAGTGGCTATTTATGGGCCTAAACATGACTCAATCTACCTTGTAAAAATCTCTGAATCTGAAACATTCCAAACTATCCACAAACATTGAAGTGCTAATCAGTTGGTGAGCCCTGCAGAAAGTTCAGTTCAGATGCAGGATTTTTCTGGGAACTTTTCCTTTAAAACTCTTAAAAAGATTTTATGAGAGGCCATTAACCCAGAGAACACCCATTACTCAGATGTCTCTCAGAACTATGCTAACGGCCCAGGCTACATTCACATGTCTTGTCACTGTAGCGTCTGGCGCCCCTGCATTCCCTTCTTTCTGAGTGCTAGGCTCTTGGCCAAGAGCTAGCCGGATCTTGTCAGTTGCAGTTCTGAAGTAAACAACTTGAGCTTTATTGATTTGACTGCAGACTTCCTCAGTTTACATCAGATGTGTGTCATGTGGCTGCATGTCTCCTGAGAACCTGAACTTTTAACCCTCCTGCAAAGCCCCGCCTCAGGGTATATAAGGCTTGCTGCCTCGCAGTAAAGTCAGTCACTCATTCTCCTTTCCTCCTACCTAGTGTGTGTGTCTGTGTCTCTGTCTTATGTGTTTCATTCAATCCGCAGCCCTCCACTGATCCAGACTCGGTCAATGAATGTAGCCAGGGTGCTACAGTCCCAAATGTTTCTTCAGTCCCACAAATGAAATTCAGCTCTCTCTTAACATCAGGGCTTTTCATCCCTAGCAATCATTCCTACAAGATCAGGAATTCTTTCCAACCTGTGCTGGTTGGATTGGTGGGTGTGTTGGGTCCTGCACAGTCATATGTTGTTTCTGAAGTTTTTCCACATTCATCCATTAACTCTTGGGTGGCATAAAAAAATGAGGTTGCCAAGAAGTTGCTCCATCATGAGACCCATGTACACAGTTTTGCTGATGTTAATTAATGGTCATTAGTCCAGATTATGTTCATTAATAAAAGTCATTCCTACATGTTTATATGTGTGATTCTTTATGTGTGTGCATATGACTGTCTTTCAATTAAACTCTGTTTGATTGTCCACTCTCTGCTGGTTTGAGTTTTTTCCTTTTATATCTTTAACTGACTGAGAAAACATACCCGACTGTAACCCCTAGAGAGAGGATGGGCCAATGGCAACACTGGAAATGGCGGACATAGCAAAAAAGAAGTCATGATCTCTTGCAACAAAGATCCAAAAAGTGTTACATGCTGGCAGTGCACAACAAGTTCAGCTACTGGGACAGAGATCAGAAAAGGACATTGGCTGTGGCTGTATAAGGGAAGCATGAATTGCAGCAGATTAATGGCAAGAACTTCTATATATCAGGATTTGTGAGTGTCCATAGATTAAAGCTGTTGTCAGTGACTGCAGCTGGATGAAGAGAAAGGCCATGTGTGCTGCAGTTGACAGAACTGCCACCTGCTTTTGGTGTAGAAGACTGCCATAGAAGCCTCACATATCAGAAAAGTAGCTTAAAGATGGAGAGCTGGTCAGGTTGAGATCTAGCTTTGTCCCAGTATTTCCTTATTATGCTTCCAGTCAAAGAACTAAATTTGTGGAAGTGTCAAGTGGAAGGAGTACAACAGTGACGAGGTCCAGTTGTGAAAGCTGGAGCCCAAATTCACAACTGGAACAGGAACGGCAAGTTCACATCAAGCATTTGCATATCAATTTGAAAATATCTCAAAATCATAATTTGTTTTTAAGATTTTGGTGCTGGAAAGATGGCTTAGCAGTTAAGAGCCCACACTGCACTTGCAGAGATCCAGAATTTGGTTTGAATCAGTAACATCAGGAAGCTCACAACCACCTGGACCTCCAGCTCCAGAGCGATGTGACATCTTTGATCTTTGGGGGCATACACGTTCATATGCAGGAACCCATACAGAAACATGCACACACAGAAAAAGACAATCATTTTAATAAAATGCTCACATGCTGTTGCAATCATACTTTTACATACAGCAATTTTTACAATATCATTATAATGGCTTCTCTGGCACAAAGAAATTCTGAGTCAACTCTTCTAATAGTTCTGAAATAAACCATAGTGAACAAAATAGAAGTTACCGTGCAAACACAGACCACAGGAGGAAGGAAAACAAGGGAGAAGGAACAAAAAGCACTTCTTGCCAGAGGTCAAACAAGTCATAATGCAGAAACACAACATAAACTACAGCAGTGCAAGGTATTAAATAAAAGTGATGGGGAGTGCAAAGGAATGGGAAGGAGACGTCCCCTTATGAAATCATTTAACAAAAGGCAGGGAGTTTTCAAGGTAAGAAACTGCAGAGAATCCTGTTCTTGCCCCTTGTGGAAATGCTTCTAAACACAGCTGGAGATTTCACTCGTTAACTATATCTCAATGGACTTTGGAATACATCACCAGAATACTACAGATTGTGCTTCCCATCATCCCAAAGATGAGTGATGAAGAAAGGAAGTGGATCTTCACTCTCCTTTATTCAGAAGACCAGAAGTCTGAGAAGGCCATGATTTAACATCATGAGAAAAGCATCCTCCCTGTTTTGTAAAGTAACTGAATTGAGGAATCATTCATACTCTAGATTCATTGACCATCCCATGTGGACTCAATATCAGAGGTTTCAGTGAGGAAGAGAAGGCTTGAATTTCTTGGCAGATGATAATTCTGTTTCCAATGCAAGAACCACCTGAAACTGGACAGCTACAGCTTTCCAACTGTTTGCTGGGAAGACCCTGAAGAGAAAATTCACAATGGGCAGAAATTTGGGAACTACTCATAGTCATATATTTTCCTTGGCAGTTCGAATGTCAACTGTATTGTCATGGACTGTTGTGTACTGCTCTGCCTCATTGTCTAAATGGCCCATGAACAAAAAGACCACGGTGGCAGGAATTGATCCTAGACACAGGTTCAGTAAAATGGACAGCCATTCACCAAGGCTGACCTGTAAACACACTGGAAAATGCTAAATGGTTTGACTAGATTGTTGGGAGATGGAGAAAATTATAAATGAAGAATAGGTGATTTGCTAGTTTGCTTTTCTGTTGTGATTAAAAAATTAAAAACTGATGAAACCCTATAAAGGGGAGTAAAGGGTTTATTGAGTTGACAGGCTACAGGCCAGTATCTGTCAAATGAGGCCTATGAACAACTAATGATAGGAACGTAGAAGCATAAACTAAAGCAGAATACAGTGAAGGATTGCTGCTTGCTGGACTGCTTCCCATCGCTTGCTCAGCATTCTTTATACATATCCCAGGCCCCTATGTGTAAAGATGGCACTGTGCACAGTGGGCTGGAACCTTCCACACGAATTAACAATAAAGATCACAACTCACGGAATGGTCACAGGAAAATCCGCCCTGGTAAAATCTTCAGTTGAGGTTGCCTCTTCCCAGACAACTCTAGGTTTGTGTCAACCAGAAGATGGAAGCAAAATAAGACAGATAAGAAGAGGTTTGTGGACTGACATCCTAAATTTGAAAGGATTTGGGTTAGTTCCTTTTCACATTACTGTAACCAAACACCTAACGAGAAGAAATGCAGTGGAGGAAGGGTTTACTGCCATTTTCCAGTTTGAGGGATATACCTAATGTCTTGTGAAAGTCCAAGTGTAAGGAATGTGAAGCAGGCTCTGGTCACATTCTGGCCATGGTGGGGTGCAGAGAGAGGACAGGAATTGTAACTTGCATAGACAACTAAAGAGTTGCTCTCAGTAACACTTCACCTTAAGATTGGATTCATGTGTCCTCCATAGGTTCATGCCCATCCCATAATGTAAAATGCATGTATTACAACTTCAATTAGCTCCAGAATCTTTAACAATTCCAGTCATGTGTAGAACTCTATTCTGAGATTCAAGATAATCTCTTCCAAACAATTTACACACTTCAATGATGCAGAGTAAACACTTCCATTGCAATATCAATGAACAAATTCGTGGGAATGAAATATAGGGTCAAAACTACAATGAAACCCAGCATAGAATACCTTAAATCAGTTACTTTCATCCACAGTATCTGAGGCTTATGACGGAATCATGGGCACTCCAATGTTCTCAAGCCATCCTATTTCCTCCCGGTGTGCTACATGCCAGACACAGCCTCTTAGTAGTTTGGGATTCACCCCATGTCTTTAGCTCACCTTTGCATATGGTCATCACTCAGGGCAACTCCCAATAATGGAACTTCCACTGAGACCTAGGTTTCATGTTCACAACTTCATGCAGGGCCTCCTAGGGCTTCCCTGCAGGGCCTCCAACCATGATGCACATTGTTTGACTCAGCACCTCTGAAGCCTTGGTGTTGGATTTCTTGTCTCTCTATCATGAATGCTATACATGATATATATATAGAGTCATGGGAATCATCTTGCTTAGCGCAGCTTGAGATGAAACAGTCACCCTGCACCACACTTACATTGCCTTCTACCTGTTAAGACCATTGTTTTCTAGAAGAAAAACGCTTCAGTATCATGCTCAGTTGAGCCTCCCTCCTCTCACATGAAGATGCATGTTCAAAAGTTGTAGCCCGTGATGGCCGGGCTCTGGGGATTCAGGGCTCCTTTCCCATTGCCTATTGCAGAGCTCTAGTTTCCTCTTTACTGGTGCTCATCCCTTTAACAGGGGATTAGCTGCCACAGCAGCTTTCTCAGCACATCCTTGCTTACAACTTGAAACTCATCCTGTTTCCTGCCAAACAGCACAGTTTTCATATTTTCTGTCCCTTTGGTGCGCTCTCACACACTCAAAATGGACAAGAGCAGTGATAGTAACAATGGCGCAGCCTGACGGCATCATGTCTGCACATTTCCTCCACCACACAAACTAGTGTGACACAATTTACACAGTCACACTCACATCCCAGGATGTCAGAATGCAGCAAAATTATTTGCCAGTATGATATAGGCATGGAACCTATTCAAATTCCTTACAGTTTCCAGTTCTTCTCTGAAACCTTATCAATTGGTGCTCAGGGACCATATTCATCTGGCCATTTTCTCTCGGGCATTTGTCTGGGGTGTTTTTCACAAGGCTTCTCCCACCCACAAACAAGCGTCAGATTGCTTGACTGTGACACCTGGTCTTTTTGTTTCCTTGTACTCTGCACAGAGCTTCTGCCTTGACATATCACTTTTCTGCTTCTTGAAGAGACCTGATTGCTTCTCCACATTTATCACTAGCCAACAAAGTCTGACCATGGTGACTGTGAACACAAGCTGTGTAAAAGCCCGTTTTCAAGTGAAGGCATTTTCTCCACTTGGCAGAGCATTCAGAATCCAAACTGGGTAAAGTATCATCGGATTTTTAATAGAATTGGCCTGTTTTATTAATCAGATTAGATTCATGTCCCTGTACAATGGACTCTTACTCCTTTCTCCAAGAGAGTAATAGTCACTTTTAATTCTCCTTTTAGTGACCAATATTCTGGAAATGACCTTGTTGCACCTGTTCATAAACATGTAGTTTCCAGTTATGGCTATATTATCTCTTCTTCTGCCATCTTCCTCTTGACTATCTGAATTAAACATTCTAAATTCTTAAATCCACTTACTTCCTTCTTTTTGACCCTGTATTTTCAAGTTTTCTAATTGTTTTCTTAAATGCTTTCCTCTTGAAAAGGGACCATGAGGCAAGCCAAATGAGTCAATGAGTGGAGATACTTACCAACAAGCATGACTTTCTGAGTTCAAACATCCAGACCAACTATTTAATTTTCTGTTTTTTAGTTAACTGGGTAAAAATCCTGGATTACTTCAGGAACACCAAATATTTTGAATATTGCTTATAATTTGAATCCCTTACGATATCAGGTATTATGCATATAGTGTAATCATTTCTTTTTTAAATAAAAATATTCACACAATAGATGACTTACAATCATGGTTTCTTGATGTTTATCCACAAAGTTTGTTTGCCAAGTTATGAATATAACCATTATACATTTAGTTACATATATGTTTTTGTATGATGTCTGTCTTTTGGGTGATACACTGAAATGGAGTAACACACTTAGCTCTAAACTCTTTAGACTGACTTTGGTAAGGGCTGGAGATGTAGTACAGTGATAGAGCACCTATCTACACTGCTGTTCTTGGTGGATATTTTCCGACTTAGTATAATGGGAAAATCTCAAAGTAGTAGGATCTCTGTGCAAACGTGTTATTGGTGTTACAAACGTGCAGAACTTTGACAGAAGTAAAGATCTCACTGTTCTTTCTTAGCTGGTTGAAATACTACATAAAGGCTGCCAATAAAGCCTAGTTGATAAAAGTCTTCCCATGAAGTCTGATGATATAGGTTGAGTCCCTGGAACCCACATGGAGAATGAAATCAACTCCTGCGAGTTGTCCTCTAAGTTCCACATGCTTGATATGACAGGTTCACATGTGTATGTATACACAAAGACACACAGACACAGACACACACACACACAAATACACACACACACACAGACACACATAGACACACAAACACACACACTGAAAATAGCCAACAGAATCCAGGAAAATAAAAGAGCAAGTAGCATCACAGTCCTTATTTTTAAATTATACTGCAGAGCTATAATAATAAAAACAGCACAGTAATATAATAAAATGAGATATAATTGAGGATCCACTATTAAGTCCATGTCTTTCAAGGCACCAGTCTTTTCACAAGAGGCCAAATACATACGCCTGAGAAAAGGCAACATGTTCAACACGTGGAACTTGAAACTGGACTGCTACATGAGGAAAAGGAAATGAGATCCCTATATTCCACCTGTCACAAACCTGAACTCCAAATGGATCAAGGACGTCAGTATGAGACGTGATGTCCTGAACCTGATAGGGTACAAAGTAGGGAACACACCAAGCACACAGGCCCAGGACGGGACTCTGATAGCACAGGCCTTAACACAAACAATGGACAAATGGGACCTTGTGAAAATATGAAAACTTCTTTACAGCAAAGGACACCATCATTTCACGTGAAGAGGAACCTATAGAATGGAAAACATCTTTACCATCTATATATTTGACAGAGTGTTAGTATCTAGAATATTCAAATAAAAAAACTAAATATCAAAGCACAAGCAACCCAATTAAAATTTGGAACAAGAATCTAAACCAAGAGTGCTCAAAATATGAAATGCAAATGTACAGAAAAAATTTTAATGTTCATCATCTCTAACTATCAGAGAAAAGCAAATTAGAATGACTCTGAAATTTCCTCTTGCCCAGTCAGAGGGCCAAAGACACAAAAACCAGTCATGGACAAATGGTATTAAAGATATGGGGAAAGGAAACCAGTTATTCACTCCTGGTCAGAGTCATACCTGCTGCAGCCACTATAGAAATCAGTGTGGAGATTCCTCAGTGAGCTAGAAAGAGCTCTACCACATGACCCTGCCATAGCACTCTTGACGATACATTCAAATAACTCTATATGTTATAAGACAGAGTCCTACACATCCATGTTCATTGTTGCTCTATTGACAATAGACAGAAAGTGGATACAACCTAGATGTCTATCGACTGATGAATAGTGAAAATATAGAGCATTTACACAATGGATTCTTATTCAGCTGTTAAGAAAACCAAAATCAGGGCCTGGAGAGATGATTAAGATCACTGTCTGCTATGCAGAGGACCCAGGCTGTATTCCCACGACCCCCATGGCAGCTAACAACCATCTGTAATTTTAGAATCTGGGGAATCTAATACTATCTTTTGACATCTGTGGGCATTGCACTACATGAGTGTGTCTACATAAGGCAATACAGTCACATATATAAAATAAAAATAATAAACTTTAAAAATTTTTAATAAGAGAAATGACGTTATACAGGTGAGGAAACTAGTAAAGCTCCATGGGAGGAGAGATAGAATGGAGTGATACAAAAGGATGAAAGAGATATGAAAGAAGAGAAAGGGTTAATGGGATGGGGAAATGGGAGGGCAAAGTGGAGGAGGAACTGTACTGAGAGGAATCTAACAATAATGGCTTTGAAAAAGTCGTATGGAACAGGCTAGGCATGGTGACACATGTGTTTAATACCAGCACTGGAGGGAGAAGCAGGTGAATCTCTGTGACACAGAGGCAAGTCTGATCTACTTAGTGAGTGCCATGCCTACTGGGACTACATGACATGAGGAATCCCCACACGGATTTCCATAGTGGATGCATAAGATATCACTCTCACCAGCAGTTAGTAAGTGTTCTCCTTGTTAGCATTTGTCCTACTTGTTTTTTCTTTGTTTGTTTGTTTTTATTTTTTATCTTATTCATTGGCTATGACAAGGGCAAGATGAAAGGTGCATCATTTTAGTTTGCCTTTCTGTGATGGTTACAAATGATGAACATTAAAAAAAATTTCAAGCATTTGCATTTTCTCTTTAGCGAACTCACGCTTTACATCATTATCACAATTTTTCATTGGGTTGTTTAGTTCTGTGATGTTTCATTCTTTGAGTCACATCTATATTCTAGACACTATCCCACTGTCCGATTCATAGCCTGAAAAAAGAAATTTTGCATTCTTCATTCAAGCATGGTGTTCTTTACTATAAAGCAGTTTTTACAGATTCACACGGTCCCATTTATCAATGTTGATCTTAATGCTGTGCTATCATCATCCTTTTCAGAAAGTCCTTTCTTGTGCAGTGCACTCTGGTGTGTTCCCTACTTTCTCCTCTAGCAGGTTCAGGATATCAGATCTTATCTTGGGGTCCTTGACCCAGTCAGGACAGAAGTTTGTGTGGGTCAAGGGAGAGAAATCTTTTCTCATTCTTCTCATGTCGCTGTCCAGTTTCTCAGAAACACTTATTGAACATGCATTCTATTCTCCCA
The DNA here is from genome assembly GCA_035773235.1 of Eospalax fontanierii. Lineage (NCBI taxonomy): Eukaryota > Metazoa > Chordata > Mammalia > Rodentia > Spalacidae > Eospalax > Eospalax fontanierii. The sequence continues at coordinate 3,453,171 of CM069554.1, read as the reverse complement.
TGTGCGTGTTTCAACTGTTAAAGAACTGGTGACTGGAAGTGCATGGCCTTAAATCTGGTTCCACAATTATATTCACTTGTCTCTGACCTGATCTGGTGTCTGTTTTTATGCAGTGCTATGCTGCTTTTAGTACATAACTCTGTAGTGTAATGTGAAATTAGGAATCACGATGCTTCCAGCACTTCTTTTATTGCTCGGCATTATTTTTACTATTCTGTAGTTTTTTATACTTTGATAAAAATTTATTTTTTTCCAGTTTGTAGGAATTTCTTAAGAATTTTACTAGGGATCTGTTGAGTGTGTAGGTTGCATTTAGTAGGATAGCCATTTTCACATTGTTGATCCTACAAATCTTGAGCATGGTGAATCTTTCCTGCATTTCTTTCTTTGGTATCTTATTATCCAAGTCTGTCACTTCTTTGATTAGATATGCTCCAAGAATTTTTTTGAGCTTTTCATGGATGGTTCATTATTGGGTTCCTTCTCAGAATATCTGTATTTGTTATCTAGAAAGATATTGATTGTAATTTTGTATTCTGCTTCTTTGATCAATGTGGTTTTCTGCTTTAGTAGATTGCTTTTGCAGTCTTTATGGTCTTTTTTGTTCAGAATCATGCCATGTGCACGTAAGGATATTTTGACTTCTTTCTTTCCAATTTCCATCATCTCTATGTTCTTCACTTGTTGAATTGCACAAGCTGAAACTTCATATTGAACAGAAATGGAAAGAGTGGAAAAACTTTTCTTATTCCTGATTTTAGTGGAAATGCTTTGAGGTTTCTCCAATTACTGTGAATTTCGATCTGGGACTGTTGGATATTGGAGTTATTATGTGGAGATATAAACACCCCGTGTACCCTAGATTCTCCATCACTGTTACCGTGAAGGGAAATTTGATTTTGTCAGAGACCTTTCATGCAGCTAAACAAATGATCATATGCTTTCTGTACTTGACTTTGTTATGAAGCAGATGTTATTTATTGATTTATGTAAGTTGATCCATCCTTGCCTCTCAGAGATAGAGTCAGTTTGGTCGTGGTGGATGTTCTTTTTGATGTGCTCTTGCATTCTGTTTGCAAGTACATCACTGAGAATTTGTGTCTGTGCTCATCAGAGAGATGGGTATATAATTTTTTCCTCTTGAATTTTAGGTTTCAGTGTCAGGGCAGCACTGGCTTTGTGAAGAGCATTCGGAAGTCTTTCATTCCCATTTCATCGTTTATTTGAGGATTATTGGTAATAAAACGAACTAAATTAAATAACCTCGTGATGCCCTTCCAGAAGGAAGACACGAAGTCAAAGCAAATAACAGAACATGGGAAAATTATATATTATGGTAGAAATGAATGCAATGGAAACTCATAAAAATACAAAGTGTCAATGAAACAGCAGGTCCCTACTAAAGTTTATTTATTTTACATTATTTGTATCACTGTTTACCTGCATGTAGGTACACCATGCCAAGTACTGCTCAAAGAGGTCACAAGAAGGCACCTGAGTCCTTCGAACTGGAATGACACATGGTTGTTAGGAACCATGGTGTGCGGAGAACAAAACCTTGGTCCTCTGATAGAGCTGTCAGGGTTTTTGATTGCTGAGTCATCTATACAGGCCTACGGGTTGCAGTTTATAAACAAAAGTAATATAAGTAATATTAGCAATCTCTCAAAATAACTGAAAGGAAACATCTAACTTAATAACATGAGAGGTGAAAAGAAGATATTACAACAGATAACAAAGAATTACACACCATCATCAAGAATATATTGAAAACATGCTAAGAACACACGGTATATTCCAGATATTTACAAGTTTCAAGGCCTGTATGGCAAACAAAATTAATTAAAAGATTATGCAGAGGTTACATAGAACTGCTATGAGCCTGGAACCTGAAGTAACATAAATGGAAAAACAACAATGGAATTCTGGAACATCCTCACTGTTGATTCCTCCCAGTTCTGTAAAACACAGATAACACTAACGGTCCTCAAAAATTTACAAAAAAACTGAAAGGGAATAGCAATACTAACTAGATTTTGGAAGCTCATTTTACCAAGATATACAAAAAAGAGAAAAACATAAAGACACAAATACACATCTATACATATAAACACATCATAGACCAAAGTATGTCATCAGTACAAACATAAACATGTACAAAACATCCCTCACAAATGGAACTGAGGAACATATTCAGAAATGTGTTTCATTGCAGGTATGTGAGAACTGTTCATTAATTTGCAACAGTTAATGCAATATAGGAGATAAACATTCAAAGACAGAAACCACATGATCATCTAAAGAGATGCAGAAAGGACAGTGATTGAGTTGGATTTTCTTTCGTGATCAAAGCTCCGAAATGCTGGGAATAAGAGGAGCATATTAAGATGAAGTCTGTGTGTTATCACTAAGGGTAACAGACAGTGAAGACTTAAATCATGTCCTCTAAAAGCAGTAGTGAGTCACAGGTCTACTGTCTGCTCAACGCAGTTCTTCAGCAAAGCAGGAAGAGAAGAAATTGGATAAATAAGCACCGGAAAGGAAGACACGAAATTATTCCTATTTACAGACTGCAAGATCATATATCTAAGAGACCTTAAAATCTCAGTTCTCCTAACCTTTGATTTGATAGTCACTTTCAGCCAAATAGCATGCTGGGAAAGAGGTCAGGAAGATGTACTATTCACAGAAGTCTCAACAGCCAAAAAAATGAAGACCAGAAAAGCCCAGGAGTAAACCTAACCCTGGACGTGAATGAACTCAGAATTAAACCTATGAAGAGAGAAAAAAGAAATGAAAGAGGACATATATTCTGAAGATAATCTACAGATTCAATTCAACCCCTAGCAAATTTCCAATGATAATTACCTTGAAAATACAGAAAATACGTCTAGTACTCATTTGAAAGCAGAGAAGACTCCATATAGCTGTAGAAATCTTAAGCAGAGTCAATTTGGTATTCTCAACTAAGTTCCTGGTTTCAAATCACTGAATCACAGAGGGAAGAAAATCATTGTATTGTTATATAAATGGACACTATATCAATGGGATAGAATAGAGGACCCAGAAATAAATCTACATATCTGAAATCCCTTGATTTCTTGAAAAGTATAAGATGGAATCATATGTTGGAGGAAAAACCACCTCTTTAATAAATGGTGATAGAAAAGCTAAATTTCCACACCTACAGGAATGAAATTGGGTACACTATCTCTCACCTGCTAAAATCAGTCAGTGCAACATTAAAAACAAATCTGTGTATAAGACCTCACATATTGAATCTTTTAGCAGTAACATCAGAAATATGTATGTGTATGCATATGAGAAGAGTTTCTGTGAAGAGCTGTGGTACCACAGCCATTAGTTCCCAGAACTGACCAATTGGACTGCATCAATTAAGAACTCTTCTGAAGGAAAAAAAAAAATCAATGACTGCGTGTAGAAACAGGGTAGAGGATGTGAGAAAATCTTTTACCCACTATGCATCTGACAGAAAGTTAATATCTAGAATCTTTAAGGAACTCAAAATATTAAGTGACTAAGTAAGTCATTGAGTATTTGCTCAGTTGAATTGAACAGTTAATACAGTGTCAATAAATGTATGAAAAATGTGCAATATCCTAATTTATCTAAGAAATGGAAATTCTTCAGATTCCATGTAATTCCCTTTACAAAAGCATCATCAAGAAAATTATTACAACCAATGCTGAAGAAGCAAATGGAACTTTACACAGTACTTGTGAAGACGTAAGAGACTGAAACCACTTACTGGTTTCTGGGGGTGGGAGGTGTATCAAATAGTTCTGGTTTATGATCCAGCTACATGATTTCTAGATATAGACCTAAAGATATCTAAGTGAACCAGGCTTCCATTCGTGTGTATTGTGGCGCTGTTCACAATAGTTAAGACAGCTTAGAGTTCCATCAAATGAATGGATACTGAACATGTGGCGCATGTGCACAGTGCAGCTCTCACTCAGCCATTAGTGAAGAGACAGTTTCTTGCCACCAATCTCCATCACCATGTTGTGCTACATCCTTAAACTGTGGGCAAAGATAATATTTTGCTCCGTTCATTTGGTTATTTACACAAATACCAGGTGCACAAGCCAGAAAAACGAGAGGAAGAGAAACAAAAGGGAAATAAATTCCTCTACTTGGTTCAGATGATATTTACAGTGAGGTTTTTTTTTTCATTCTTAAGCTTTTTCATTTCTGGAGCATTTTGCCCTACACTACTGTAGTAGGCAGGTTCTCTAAAGGAATAGAGCCAACACAACCTACATATCTAAAACAGTGTGATGTGTTAATAAAGCCCACATAATCTGTATATATTAAGCAGGGTTATGTATTAATACAGCCAATACAATGTGTATATATTAAACAGGGTGGGATATTAATAGAGCCAATACAATCTGTATATAGTAAACAGGGTGATGTCTTAGACTGCCTTACACAGTAGGGGCTGGAGATCTGGGGGTCTCTGCAGAGCCGCTAGAATTCATTCTGCTTTGGAGGCTGAAGTTGCAGTGTCTATAGATGTAGGCTTTCAGGAAGAAAGAGCGAACAGAAAACACTGCTTTTTCCTTTGACATCCCTTGGAATATGCACCCCAACCTGAGGGCAAGTCTCCTTCTCTCACTGCTTTGTTTAATCTCTGCAGAGGCATTCAAAGATCCGTTCACAGGCCTTTTACTTAGGTTGATCCTTAATCCATCAGGTTGAAATTAAAATCAACAAACAACTCTGAGTCTTGTATTTTTCTGTTCTGAATATTTTACTGTAATTCTTGAAATCCCTACACTTTATTCAGAGGGAATTCCAGAAGGAATTCTTTTCCATGCATTAACAGTTGGCTCTCACTTTTTCATCTCTCTGTTGGGAAATCTAACACATCTGAATTTCTAGTGGTCCCACTCCGTTTATTATACAACTTATTATATAGCTATATTATTATATAACTACAAGTTGTCAAGTTATTTCTACTGGTCCCCCATGTTCAGAAGCTGACCCAGAGTACCTTTCATGTAATTTAGGAGCATTGTTCCTCTTCACGTCTTTCCTTCATCAGAGTAAGTCCACCCAGGGTCCATTTCAAGAACTCCAATATGTTCCTTTTTAAATGAAACTTATTTGAAATAATTTTACATTTATATTAAAATTGCAATAGCATTAAAATTTCTCCAAGTCCCTGAGTGAATCCCTGTCACTGAGATGCCCCCTTTCTGATCTTTTTAAAAACATTCCATTTACTATTTAATTTTCTGTATGCGTGTATTGCCTTCATGTATGTAAGAGCGTTCACAGAGGTGAGAAGAAGTTATCAGATACCCCTGGAACTGGACTTACAGACAGTGGTTAGCCCCAATTTGTGTGCTTGGAATTGAAGCCGGAACCTCTGCAAGTTCAGCCACTGCTCTTCGTCACTGAGCCGTCTCTCCAGCCCTTATCTCTTCACTACTTTTACGTCTCCGCCAGCATTACCTCTCCACCATGAGACATGAAGTTGACCTGATGAAATCAACATGAATTCAGCAATGCAGTTCAATCCACTTAATCATTCCATACTCAAATATCTTTCTCAGATGACTAAAATTGTATCCTGATTTTCAGTCTAATTTACTATTATTTTTCTATCTCTTTTGGATATTCACCAAACATCAGCAACCGGAAATGTACAAAATATTGACCCCAGGCAAGGTCTTCTCATGACCTATTCCCAAGCATTCCTGAATTGCAGGAGGAACACAGACAGCCCAGTCCTGCACTTCTTTCAGCCCCAGCCCTCCTCTCCTCTGGAAATACACCTGCTGGTGCAAAAACCCAGGTCTCACTTTCATATGTAAAGGAGATAGTTTATTCAAGAGTCAAACATGAGTGACAATACGCACTAACAGATTCACATTCCCACAAAGATTAAGGTGTGATGTAGTAACACTTTGATGAACTTTTTATAGTAACAGAGCAAAGGAAAGTCATAAATGAAGTCACTTAAAAATATTTTGATGAAGGGCAGAAGAGATGGCTCAGCAACTGAGAGCACTGGCCATTCTTACAAAGGAACACAACATCCAAAAGACAGCAAACAACTGTCCTTAAACCTGGTTGTATGGGAACATATGCCCTCTGCTGTCCTCCATGGTCATTGCAGGCACCTGGGTGAACCTCCATTCATGCAGGTAAACACACAAAAGCATAAAAAATAAAATACATTAAGAGCATTTTTTAAATACTGGTGAAAACATCAGCTAGACAGGTAAGAGTAGAGTTGAGAAATCCCTCCTACGGAACTGAGATGCTTCAGGGTGACCTTCTTAGCCTTTGAATTGGTGGAAGCAATCATGCTTTTAGCACATTCCAATAGAGTTTACCTAACCATTATGAGATGGTTAGATATGACACTGTGGAGGGTAAAAACTGTCTATTAATTGATCAAGGAGTATAGAGAGGCAATAATGCTCACAGAATGTTTTATGAATACATGGGAATGTCATGAGGTGGAGTTGGAGAGATGGTTGAGCAGGTCAGACCATGTAATACTTTTGCAGAAGACTCAAGTTCGCTTCCAAACCACCACATCGGGCAGCTCTCAGTCACTTGTTTGTCCAGATCTAGGAGCTTCCTCTTCTGATCTACAATTCTGTACACATACCTACACAGACAAATGCACATACTCATAAAAAAATCATGATGTAATCCATCTTTCCAATTATATGCTAACAGAAGTCTCATATTCCATATAAGCAAAGTGCTTGAAAATGTGACAGATAAACGTTCCCTTTTGTGATATCATCAAATCCTACAAAATTTGTAATAATAAATATAAGAAAATATATTACATAACTATTACATGCTTGCACTTTAATATGATCTGTCACATTAATAAAGGGTGATCAAGTTAGAATGCTTGGAAAAATATGACACCACAGGTGGAAATCTCATGGTTTTATAACAGTTGGGTTCCCTCCAAAGTAATCCATAAATTGAAAACACTGGCATTTGCTAAAGCAAAGTGTATTTTTGTAGCATAGGAACTTAGAGTTGGAAACTCTAAGGGCTGGATCACAGAGATGTCCTGCAAAATAGCTTCGAGTATACTGCAAAAGCCAATATTGGGACAAATAAAACCTGTAATCAGCATACTAAAAGGATAGCTCTTTAATAATTACATATATCAATAGTGTGTGTGTGTACACATGTACATGTGACCTTGGGTCACAGCAAGCATGCGGGAGTTAGAGCACAACTTACTTGTCGGAGTTGATGCTCCCTTTCTCCATGGAAATTCCCGGGATTGAACTCAGGACATCGGGCTTTCTGGCCAGAATGTTCCCCTGTAAGTCATGTTGCCAGCCCTTGTGTAACAGTACAATCATTTAAAGAACAGGGAGTTCATTAATCCTTTCAAATGTCTGAAAGCTTATATTAGCAATAATATGGATCCACAGGGACCTCACTGCCTTATAAAGCAACTCAGAAAATTTTCATATAAACACCAGTCTAGGAAGTTGCTGTACCATTCCACTAAGTCTAGAGCACTTAATATCAGGGAGAAATGTTTTTAGGAAAATATGTTACCACAAAATGTACACTTCAGTGTATCACCTCCAAAATAAGACAGAGTATTGAAACATACATGCAGCTTCACAGATTTTGGAGGTAGTGGTTTTGCTGAGTGTTGGCGTACTGATGATCTGGACACTTCACACATTCTCCATATCTATGGAGAAATGGAAACTGTCACAAGTCCCGCTTCAGTGTTTCTCCTTTATTCACAGATGCCACACAGTGTTCCCTGATGGAGTCATCAAGAAAATTATTCCCTTATTCTTGACACTGAGTAAAAGAATGTTGTCTAGAGAAAAATTCTTCATTATACATTGTTAGTCTTTTGAGCACAAGACTAGTGTTTCCTCTCTGCTGTTATCTGATACATTTAAGAGTTTTCCTTTTCTAGCAAAATCCTTAAACTTATACGTCTAAGGCTCACAGATCCTAGTGAAACTTGGGGTGAAGAGAATACGAATGAATCTCTCAACTCTCACCAGGAAAACTTCCTCATGCGATAGAGGGTGATGAACCAAAGGCCACAACTGGCCAAAATGTAGAGAATAAAAGACTGCAGAGTGCAATTCCCTGGACAAACGATACTAAACCTCACAGACCTAGGGCACAGACCACTGCAAAAGAGGGAAAGTAAAGATTGTACGAGCCAGGATTCATGCACAACGATAAGGAGCAGAAGTTTCCAAGATTTCGGGAACTTGGTCATATGAACTTGCAACAATGGTGACAGCCTATGCAAGACCCAAACAAACTAAGAAAAAAAAAAACAGGACAGAACTGGAAAAATGGTCAGAGGGCTTTAACCTCAGCCAAAAAGCTGTTGATGGATGGCAACTGCTATGTGAGGGAGAGTTGATCTTCTATAAGGGAGTAATTCTAGATAATCTGACTAGTGAATGAACTCACTCTATGGGTACACAGTATTGACTAGACAGGCCTTAACCTGTCTGAGAGAATGCAGCAAATCTGGTGGTGGGCTATGAACTGATGCAGAGGGGAAGAGAGCATAAATATGATTAAAGCATATTGTGTGAGATGCACAAAATTTCATCAAAATCATACATTGAAATAATATATAAGTGCATATGTGTGCTCACACACATGATGTATTTGTTCTAAAAATTCGTTTTAACTGTAGCTCTCTGGAGTAGAGACACTGTAGAGATGGCTCAGTGGTTTAGTGCACTGGCTGCTCTTTCAGAGGACCTGGTTTCAGTTCCAGGAGTCCGTGTGAGGTGTTCACTACCCCCGCACCTCCTGCTCCAGCAGTTCAATGCCCCTGACCTCTGAGCACCTGCATTCATGAACACATCCCCCCACGCAGATCACATGCATACACGCTATTACCAGTAGTTAGAGAAATCATTGTTGAAATGGTAAATATTTCAGTTATAAATTTTGGTTCCTTGCCCCACATGGTGTTGAGATGTGCATGACAATAAATACGCGGTAATTGATCATATGAAAAATTGCATATATTGGTGTTCTGTCCTTTTTTGCACCATACCTCAATCCTCAAGTACAAATTGTCTGCTTCATTATTCACGACTTACATAGCTTTTTATTTATGTATATGTTTATATCTGAATATATTTACATGTGTGCTATTGCTCCCAAGGACCAAAAGGGAGCATTTAATCCCTTGGACTTGAGAAACAGGCAATTGTGAGTCACTCAGTGTCAGTGCTGAGAATCAAGCGTCAATCATCTGCAAGAGCAGCCAGCACCCTTCACTCCTGAGCCGTCCCTCCTCCCCTATTTTCCATATTTTGACACCAGGACCCCATTTCAGGCTCTTTAAACATCATAAAATATACTGCTTTATTTATGTCATCCTGAACAAGATTCATTTCATCCATAGTCCACCTTTAACAAGACCAAGGCTAATGTGCATAATATCTGTGTATATTTCCTCATTATGTAACCACATAGGTCTCTAGGGTTAATATGATTGCGTCTCTACTTCACTAATTCCGTTGATGACCTACGTTGTTCTCACTCATGGCCACGTATGAATTTTAGGACAGCAGGGCAGCTAACTTTCTGAATTCTGTTACTATGCCATACTCTACTGTTGAATCCATGCGTTCTTTTTGAACCTAACAAACATTCAGAGCATTTGCTTTGTGTCAAGAGAAATAAAGTAACAGTGAAAGCATGAATGTACAAGCATGCCATCAAGGTAACCTAATGTACTTTCAGAGTTGCAGAGATGGCACTAAAGAATCCTGTGTCCTAATCAGTAAAAAGCCCTCTGCAAGTCTCTAATTCTCTGCATGTTGGCCATTTCGTGGTTCTCTGTGTTAATTTCCCTCTGTGGTATGAAGAAGTTTCTCTGGTGAGTAATGAGGGATGCATTATTTCATGGGTCCAACAATAAGTCATTTCAAATCAGTTTAATAATTTGTGTATTTAGTAAAATAATAGCAACAGTCTCCCCCTATGGCCTGTGACCTGTCTAGCCACAGGTTTCCTTGCCTGCTCTCAGAGTCAGGAACGGGTCTCCATTTTGAGAAGGAGACCAAAAATCCAATGAAATTTGGGTGGTTACTCCCCTAATACTTGTGCCATGATTGCACCAGTAGGAATTTCCTGCCATGCTTGCAGGAAATCACAGCTGGGAAAGGTGAATAATTGGTTTTCTCTTTGAGTAGCATGCATAACAACTTCAGCACTCTGAAAGCTAGCCAGTAGAGATGAATCCTTGAGATCACTCCTAGCTTGATTTCTCCTTGTTGGCTCTACAACTCATGTATGTAGTGTCTTCAGAGAGAGGGTTTTATTGTCAGTTTCCATTGGGTAATGAAGAGCAGGGGAAACTTCCAGTATTGTTTGAGGTGCTTTAGGACCCACAGTCAAAAGCATCGAAAAAGGGAATCTATTCTTGACATGCAGGTTTTTCTTTGGTACAGTATTTTCTAGCCTGTGGTGTTCAGTTGGAATGGTGTCTTCTGAGACTGGGTAACTCAAAAGGTTCAGGGATCACTGGGGAAGAGGGAAAAGAAAGATTGTTAGGGCCAGAGCCAGTAGATGACTACACGGACCAGAGTATTCCAGACACCTGGGCAGTAGATCATATGAACCCACAGCAAGCATGTCAGCATGCACCAATTCCATGTAAACTCAAGGCAAACAGAATTGCAGCATGGAACTGGGGAGGTGGGAAGGAGGTCACAGCCCTAGGTGAGGAAGTGATGTCCCTGGGTGAGGGAGAATCACTTTTCTATGAGGGTGTGCTGAGCAGGCTTCAGTGGATCGTACCACACAATAGAGCAAGAGCAACTGGGGCAACGATTTCACTGAAGAGGCACAGAGACAAAGACGATAATGATAGATAGATGCATAGATAGATAGACAAATGGATAGATAGGTAGAAAGAGGATAGACAGACAGAAAGATAGATAAGTGATAGATGATAAATAGATATAATATCATAGTACATAGACTTGGGTGGGAGGAAAATGGAGAGAGGGGCTTAAATATAATCAAAGTGCATTCCATGAAATACACAAAAAATCATTTAAAATTTTTCAAAGAGGAAAAAAAATTGTGCACTAAGGACGTGATGGCGTTGGGATGGAAGCCATGGGGAAAAGAATGAACACAGCCCAAGGCTGCTAGTCTCCAGCTTCCTCTTTACTTGTGATACCCCTGGGGATGAAAATTCCAGCTCTCCTCTTCAGGACAGTAAGACTGTCGCACCCTCTCGTGGCTGACACGATGATCGTGGCAGATATGGGTAGGCGCTCCTCTTCCTCCTTGTTATTACCCCTGTGCCCGGCCGCGGGGAGGGGAGCTCAGGAGAGATCGGGTGTGCGGCTTGCCCCAACCCAGATCCCTGGCGCTATGCGGCGGAGATCCTAAACGCAAAACCCGGAGTCCCGTCGGCCCAAAAAGAGTCTACAGCTGACTTCCTCCAGTGTTGCAACTCTTTATTGTGTCACAGCTCTTCTTAGGAGCAGCAGGGAAATTGTTTTACAGTACTCAAGCATGCTCTTATATACAGTTCTCTCCCCATCAGGCTTACTTCACTATTTCTTAACAGCCTATTACATCGTGTTATTTTCAAGCCTTGTATATCATAAATGTGAGCAGTTACTTGGGTGTTTACATGGGCAAGCAAACCTACCAATCACTACAGAGGAAAAAGAATGCTTTATTGGCATACAGTGGAGGGGAAGCCTTCGCTATGCAGAAGTAACACACTGCTCCTATGGTATGCATTTCTACATTTCATCTCATTAGCACAGTACGTTTCTGTTTCTTTGCAGGTTCCTCCTTTCAGGGAATTCTTGTTTATCTCTTGGTGCCCTCTGGTTTGATTTCACTTCCTCTAGGTGCCATCTTAACAGCACACAGCACACTTAATTAAATAAGGCCCGACATAAGACTTTATCCTGGAGGCAAATATGAGTGACCATTGCTAGAAACACAGATTTAGGGTATCCGATATCAACTTTGTATATGATAAAATTTTAATGAAATTTTTATAATAACTGTACAAAAGAATGTCATAAATCAAGGCATTTAAAATCGTAGTTTGATGGGAATATCAGGTAGGCAAGTTTTAGCAAGCTGCAGAAATATCAGCTAGAGAAATCAAATGCTGTATAAGGACATTCTAAGCCTTTGGTATGTTGGAAGTTAGCAGTGTATTAGAACATTTTTAAATGATTTATCTTTTTAAGAGATGGTCAGATCAGACCCGGCAGTGGGCAATGAATTGCTATTAGTGGGGAAAAGATAGCCCAAGATAGACTAACTCTAGACCTACAACAAGCCAACCTTCTATGATCAAAAAATTGTGTTGCATGGTCAACCAGATCCAGCAAATACACAGCAGCAGAAGCTTGGCAGATTTCTATTCCTAACACAAAGGTCTGCGTCCTTTCCCCATTGGCTGGGGCCCAGTATCACACTCCTCCTCAGCGTCTTTCCTCGTTGGCAACTTATAAGAAGCAGAGCAAAGGGAGGGGGAGGAGCGCTACTGGCCCCAGGCCATCAGGTTTTAGGCAACAGGGCCTTACAATCAACAAAAATCTTACAGAGTATGGAGGAATTAAGGTTAGAATTCTTTGTCATAAACCAAGCTTTATAGGGTTTGGAATAAAAGAGTAAGGTTTTATTTTTCTTCCAAATGCCTCATCTGCTTTTCTTTTTATAGTGGCATGTTTCACTTAATTTCTGTCATTTTCTTACAATGTAGTTTGATAACATTTAGATCCTCATCCACATCACCACCAGTGCCCACCGTCCAATATAATGTACATGTATATCATCCTGTGGAGCTTTTTAAGTCCCCAAATGTGCTTCAATTTTATTCCATTCACTGGACATCACAAATGTATACGTATGTGGTGGTAATTCACGCAGATGTTCTAAACAATTCTACCAATGAAGTATAGGAAAGAACTTGGTTCTTCTAGCCTTGGGCACAGGCCCATTATTGCTCTTAGCACCTGAGATCCATAGACTACTCTCTTAGTCCAGATCCACCCAGTATACCCTGAATCCCACAGTCAGAACAGCTCAATTTTTCAGTCTACTTTGTTAGAACCTTCAAAGGTTGTCCCTCTCCCAACATGCCTTGGATTCCTCAGACCAGCTTTCTTCCCTGGTAAATCTGATCCTGTCCACAGCTAATTCATTCCCTTACTGCCTCAACAACTCTAAACTCACTCACACCACATCCCATTCTCCATCTAGCCTGGGCACAGACACAGTCTTATTCTTAGCCCCCAAGATCTCTGCACAACCCTCTTAGCTCTGTAGGGCTGTGAGCTTTCCAAATCACATCATGTCCTTCCCTCTACATTGCTACATTTGCCACCACTCCCACTGCTGCAAGGCTAGACATCTCTGCCCTTCTGTAGGGCCCAGACCTTTTAAAACTAACTGCTTGAGAAAGCCTGAATTCAGACTCTGCCTAGCAATTTTCTCAAATGGAACTGTGCCTGCTGATTAGATGGACCCAGACCTTAAGGGAGAGCCTGAGTGCATCTGATATCACTTCATATGTGCCTCTGAGGAAACTCTAGAGTAGCTGGACTAGAGCCATTTGGTCCCTCAAACATAAAATCAAAGGAGAGAACTTGAAGTCTTGACCAACCAGCTTTATCTACCGAAAAAGAATAGAACCAAATCACATCAAGTGTACAAACAGAATTAGACTTCAACTCAACAAAGGAAGGATTGAGTCTCATGTCAGAATCACAAATACCAAAAGAAATACACAAGCAAAGATCACAACAAAAAATAATAACATGAAAAACTCACATAATATGTCCTCAACAAACATCACCAGTTCTCCAAAACAGATCTAGAATGAGAACCCCATAGAGATAACACAGAACTCAGAGCCTAAAAGAAGAATGATAAACATCAAACAATCAAAGAATTCAGTGAACTTAAAGAACACACAAATGAACAAATGAAAGAACTAAAAGAAGACAGGGATAAACTTCTGACCGAAGTCGCAAAAGAGAAAAATATTAAAGAAAAGTCAGGCTGAAATAAAGAAGGAAGTGAATTACTCAGTAAGCAAATTTAAATGATGGGGAGAAAACCTCACCAATAATATGAATGAAATATGAAGCTGAGTATCAAGACAGGATGATAAAGGTGAAGAGTTGAATCACTCCCCCAAAATTATAATCTTTCCTCCAAAAAGGAATGGAATATACAGAAAGTGAGGGACAGCATGAAAAAAATGAAATCCATTCATCACAGGCATAGAGGAAGAAGCAGAATCTGAGGACCATAGTATTGACCAGCTCTTCAACCAGACTGTAAAAGAAAATTTCCCCAAGTAAAGGAAGCAAAGTCCCTACTTATAGAAAAGACACAGAAAACACGAAGTATACAGGACAAGGAAGTAAACTCCACACAGCATATCATAGTAAAAACCTTAAGGGAACAGAACTGAGACAGAATTCTGAAAGCTTCAAAAGAAAAACAAAAAGTCACATATAAATGGAAACCAACCAGAATTACAGATGACTTTACAGTGCAAACTATGAAAGTCAAAAGAGCCTGGACCAAAGTAGTCTCAGTTGTAAATGACCATAGATGCCAACCTACAATACTTTACCCCACAATCATTTCTATTATATTTTAAGGGGAAAGAAAAATGTTCTGTAACATGAATTGGCTGAAAGAATTAATGTACACAAAATCAGCCCTTCAGAGAATACTTGAAGCAATACAAAGAGCTGAAGAAAGGAATGCAAGGGGACACAGAACTAAGCTAAATGTGGGTACAACTGGGGAGCCACAATGTTAGACCAAAGTTACAAAATGAATTTAAAATGATGGGAAACAATCCACATCCTGCAATAATAGCTTTAAGTATCAACGAACTGAACTTCCAAGTCAAAATGGATGAAGAAACAAAACTCATCCTTCTGTTGTCTGCAAGAAACCCATCTCAACTTCATGGACAGGAACTACCTTAATGTGAAACGATGGAAAAATATTCCAACCAAAATGCACTAAGAAACAATTAAAAGTTATTATTCTCTCTGACAAAATCTACTTCAAACTAAAACTAATCAGAACAGAAACAGATGACAACTTCATTCTGAACAATGGAATGATTAATTAAGAACATTATGAACAAATATGCACCAATCTTTGCAACCATGTCCATAAAAGAAATACTACAGGACTGTAAGACACAGATTAATCAAACCTCACTAATATTACAGGATGTCAATAGCCCACTGTCTCCACTAGACATGTAAATAGGACAGATAATAAACAGAGACTTCTGAATTAAAAAATTCCATACATCAAATGGCCCCAACAGACATCTACTGAATATTCTGTACAAGCACCAAAGAATTCAAATTCTGTTCAGCACATCACAACGTTCTCCAGAATCAACAACATACTGGGGCACAAAACAAACCCCAACAAACTCAAAATAATGTAAGCAATTCCAAGCATCCTATCACATGACAAAGAAATAAAGCTTAAAATTAACACAGAGGGAACTCTAGTAACTTAACAAATTCATGGATACTACACAACACATGCCTGAATGATGAATGTTTCAAATGAGAAATTAAGAAAGAAATAAAATTATTCTTAGAATTAAAGGAAAACTACCATACACCTCAACAAATCCTTTGAGACACTTTAAAAGCAGTCCTAAGGGATAAGTTTAAAACTCTCACTGCCTACATTAAATAATCAGAAGGAAAACAAATAAATGATCTAACAAATTGGAAATCAAGAATCTTGAAACTCAAAACAACTAAAATCCATACCTACCACACAAGAAGAAATAACAAATATCAGAGATAATTTAATGAAAAAGAAAACAATATAAAACTCAATGAATCCTAAAAGCAGATACTTTGAATACATAAATAAGAGAGACAGACCGTTCGCTCTGTTAACAAAAAGAAATAAAGAAAAATCAACAAAATCAGATTCGAAAGGGAAACATCACAATAGACAATAAAAAGATCAAGAATATTATAAAGGAATAGTTTGAATACCTATATGCCATTAAATTTTAAACTTAAAAAAAAAAAGGTGCCACAGCCCTTGATTGTCTCCAAGAACATGAAGGTAAGATCTTATTGCTGAAGACAGGACATACTTTGGAGACTGAATTTGAGCAGTGGAGCTGGAACTGACTTGGAAGACACTTCCAGTGAGTGCAAGCACCCATAGCTCTGGAAACCATTATGCAAGTAGCCAAGAGAGAAAATCAGTTGATGGCTCAACACCAGCTTCATTGCCAAATATTCACAGCAATGACTGTCACAGAATTTGACACTGGTGCAGTAGAGGCACTTTTATTTGGGTGGGACAGTCAATGGCTAGTTAATTGATCTTAGAGCCCATTCAATAGGAGGAAATTGACGTGTGGTACTGTAATCATAACCAAATACACATGGCTGATCTTTTCATAGATCTCAGAGAAATCCCCAAAGCTGTTAAATTCCTAGGCCGATGTAACTTCTTACTAAGTATAAAATATATATCCTTATATTTACAATCAATAATCACAGTCACCAGCCATCAAAGAAGTTTCATTGTCACCAGATGGAGACTAATACAGATTTACACAGCAGGTCACACACAAACATTGTGCCAATGTCTAAGCGGCACATCTACAATGCAACCTTCACACCCACAGCTCAAACGACATTCAACAAGAGGTTAAGAAGTACACCAATGAATCTCTCAACTCTCATTAATGAAACTCCCACATGTAACAAAAGTCCATTAACACAAAAGGTCACAAATAGCTAAATCATGTAGATTAGAAATCTACAGAGTGTGGGGCTCTGGACAGGACTCTTCTATTAACTTTCACTCAGCAAAGGTTCATGGACCATTGTAGAATCTCTGTCAGAAAGACTGTAAGAGCCAGTGAGGAGGTATGTGACCATATGGAAATTGAATCCTATAAAGTCCTGCCACCAGGCTCATATGAACCTACAGCGATGGTTTCAGCATGCTCAAGATCCATGCAAACTCAAAAGACAAAAATCCACCATGGAACTGGGTAAATGGGTAGAACACCTCATCCTTTGCTTAAGAAATGTTGGGAACTGACTACTGTTGGGTGAGCATGAGCTAGTCCCCTAAAGTGAGGGATTCTGGGTAACCTGACTAGACCTGGGTGGATGAACCTGCACTGAGGTCATTTGCGAACTCTAATGACACAATAGACTTTTAACACACATGAAAGATTGTATGGAATCCAGTTGACGGCCTATGGGAGGTGCCGGTGGATAAAGGGTTATTAAGATTGCTTGAGATGTTCTGTATGAACCACACAATTTTGCATTAAAATAACTTTTAAAAATTACAGAAAGGCACTCATAAAATATAATTCCAATAAGTGGTTGGACAGATTATGCATTGAGAGAAACATGCAATTGAACTGTGTTAAGTCTTTCTAATTTGATCCAGTAAATAAATCATTATATAATCAAGACACAATGTTTCTGGTGCAAAGGATAACTTCTTGTGATGGAGGATCAGTTCTTCTCTCAGCCAGTAAGTATACATTTTCCTGGAACAAAGCAAATGAAGAACGCACTGGTATTTCAGTAAGTACCTGCTCATTGAAAGAGTACTCAGGATGTTACTTATAGGGCTTTAACATAGAAACCAGGGAATGGAAATATTTTGCCTAAAAGAGATAAATAAACTCTCTTCCATGTGTCATATGAGAAAGGAGAAAAACAGTTGTGGTCCATAAACAACACCAACAGTATTAATTGAAAATTACTCCCTAGTGTAGCATTCTTTATTTGGTGTTCCATCAAAAGGGTGTATTTTGGCTCAATGAGCCAACTGATGTACACTATGTAGGTTCTGGGAAGAAAGAGGACACACTGAAGCTAGGCTTGTGATAGGTTGCATTTCTCCCTAGACATGGATTATTGTGTGAGGGGTCCATATTATCAGTATGCCAACACTCTCTGAAGGTACAGCCCCCATAAAATAAAGTGACTTCTTTATTTTATGAAAAAAGGAACCCTGGGGAAGACTCTGGCAGGCACAGTCTCGAGACTCTGTCCTCACAGGTGATGATCTTGTTCACTTTGTGAAGCAGAGACACTCCCGTAATCAAGGCCAGTGACCATGGTCTCAGCTACGTCCTACTCATCTCATCACCTGATGTCTCTGCTCCTTACTCTTCATTGGACTTGCAAAGACAACCACCTACATCCTCTGTCAGATTATGTTTAGAGTTCTCTTTGGTCTCACTGTTTAGACTCTCTTAAGCAAAATTGTGACTTTGTTCCAGATTTTAATGTGAGCATGCAGTGAAGAAGGATGAGGTGGCATCTGCTGTTAGCGTTGTCTGACTTCATTATCCCTGTCTGCACATTTGTCCAACTCTTTTTAGCATCTGGATGGGACCCTAACCAGGATGTACACACAGAACATACTCACATTATCATTATGTGCGCCAATGGCTGACTCACTGCCTTCTACCTGGTCCTGGGATGCCTGAGCACCCAGGCTATGGTGAGGTTCAGTGTGGCTTCCACTTCTTGAGCCATCGGTGGTGAGGTTTCATGCAGGGTTCCTGTCCAGGGACATAACTCTGCAATCTCTGATTCTTTAAAACTGGCCAGTGGTGTCCTGCTGTGTGCATCACAGTTTATTGTATAAGAAAGCTTCCCTGGTGACAGTGGAGGGATGCATTCATTTTCTCTCTAGGCCTCATTCTGCTATGTTCCACAAGTCTTAGGTGTAGAGGTTTTACTGTAGATGTGTCACCTACAATTGGGTATCTCTCAGACCTATATTCTCTGTGTCTGAGCAGTTGTGGGATTCTGCAGTACTGTTCATCTGTCACAAAAAGAAGCTTCTGTAATGAGTGGTGCATGATATACTTGTCTGTAAATATAAGGATCTATATTCAGGATATAGTAAGAAAATACATTTGTTTAGAGATATGGCAGATATATGGACTTCTCTAAGATCTATGATATCTCCAACTATTGACACTGTTTACTGTTCCATCCATGAGTTCACTCCCACTGAGAGGGCTTTAGTCCTGTTAGATAGGTGTTGATTAACCCTTACACAACAATGCCACTGTTGCACTAAATAGAGGTATTTTGCAGTTCCAGGCATTACGGTTATTAGTCTTTAGGACTGGGTTAGATCATTGTTTAATTTTCTCCCTTAGCCTCTTTCATGTTTTCATCTAAGACTCTTGGAGCTAAACCACAAGTAAATGACTTCCATGTGACTCTCTGCTTCATTGCTCCAAGGTCTGTGTCTGAAGCATGTCCTGTCTTCAGCAGTAGAGCCTTATCTTCTATTTCTTGGAGATAACCAAGAGCTCTGGTAATAGCCTGTGCCATTTTGGTTGTCTCTTGGACCACTGTCACCAGCCATTCAAAGGGAGGTCCCTTTCTTCTGGTAAAGTGCTGCTTTCTGTACAGCCCCAGATATACATATCTTCAAATGGTCAGACACTCTACATGCGTTTCTCAGGGGGTTCTGGGGCAAAACATTTCCCTCTGTCTTCCCCAGCCAACCAAGACGTATTCATCTGTACTCTCTTCCTTCATCCTGACCTCGCCACCCTCCAAGTCCCAGGTCCCCCATTATTCCCACCATCAACCCAATAACACTCTCCTCCCTTCATTCCCCCTGTCCTGGGTTCCCTCCCCCTCCATCCATGGCCCCTCATGTCCTTCCCTCCTCCCCTCGCAGCCAAACACTTCCAATTTCCCCACTGACCCGATAATAACTGCTGTTCCCCTCCTTCGGATTCTTTCTTTCTTTTAACTCTACATGTTCTTTCTATTTTCCTGTTTCTTGGTGCTACATCGGGATATACACCACATCTAAGGATTGCTGTTACAATTTGCAAATGATGGGAAACATACATTGCTTGCTTTTCAGCATTTTTGTTACTTCACTTAGTATAATACTCACATTCCTTCCTTTTACCTGTAAATATAATAATTTCATTTTTCCTTACTGCTGAGTAGAACCCCATTGTGTAACTGTACCACATTTTCCTCATTCCCTCTGGAGTTGATGGACTTTTAGATTGTTTCCGTTTCTTAGCTTTTCTGATGAAAGCATCAAAACTCTTAGATGTACAGGTATCTCCACAGTTGGATGAGTCCTGAGGGTATATGCCAAGAAGTGGTATAACCGGATCGTATAGTAGACTCATTACTTTTTTGAGAATTCACCACACTGCTCTCCATAGTGGTTATACAACTTTGCATTCCCACGAGTGGTGAATGAGCGTTTGTCTTTCTCCCCAACCTCATCAGCATTTGGTGTCTTTTCTTCCATTGGTCTTAATCAATCTGATTAGGGTAAATTAGAAATTTTAGTGTTTTGTTTCTGCATTTCTCTAATTACTAAGAATGTTCAATACTTTTAAAGTGTTTGTTAGTCATTTTTATTTCTTCACTTGCAAAATCTCTGTTCATTCCATTTTTTATTCAGTTGTTTATTTTATTGTTTCTTTCTTTTTTGAGTTCTTTGTATATACTGGATATTAATCCTCTATTGTATGTGTAGCTGTTAAATTTTTTTCTCCCTCTCAGTGGCTTTCAACCTTCCATTCTTGGTTGTTTCCTTTGTGGTACAGATTCTTTGTGGTTTAATGAGGCCCCATTTATTCATTGTTGAGTTTAATGCCTGAGCAACTGATGTTCGATTTAGAATGCCTGTTCCTATGCCTATATCATGGAGCATACTGCCTGTGTTGTCTTCTAGCAATTACAGAGTTTCAGGGTTTATGCATTTGGATTTAACTTCTGTGCAGGGAGAAAAGTGTTCAATTTCGTTCTTTTACTGGTAGAAATCCAGTTTTGTTATTTTTATCAACACCTTTGTTGAAGATGCTGTCTTTTCTCGATTCGTGTGTTCTTGGCACCTTTGTCCAACATCAGATGGCTAAAATGGCATTACTAATATTTGGATCTTCTATTGTGTTCCATTGACCTGCATGAATATTTTTGTGCCAGAATAGCTCTGTCTGAGACCTGGAATAGTGATATTAACAGCCTTATTATTTTTGCCCAACAATGTGCTGTATATCTGTAGTGTTTTGTGGTTCCATATGAATTTCAGGATGCTTGTTTTTGTTAGACTCTGAGGAATGCTGTGCGTATTTTGATGGGTATTGCATTGAATCTATAGATTACTTTTGATAAGATGGTCATTTTCACAATATTGATTCTCCCAATCCATGAACAAAGTAAGACTTTCCATTTCCTTGTGTCTTCCTTTATTTCTTTAAAAATTTGAAATATTCACTATAGAGGTCTTTGATGTCTTTGGTTAGGTTTATTCCTAAAAATATTTTTGAGGTTATTGTGAATTGGATGGTTTCCATGTACGCCTTTTCTGAATTTTGGAGGGGGCTGTAGAAAGTCTATTTATTTCTTAAAGTCAGTGTTGTAATCTGCTACTTTACTGAACGTATTAATCATTTCTAAAAATTTTCTTGTGGAATTTTTGCAACTCTTCTATATAATATCGTATCCTTTGAAAATAGTAATAATTGGACATTGTCTTTTCCAATGATCAATCTTTTAATTTACCTCTCTTGTCTTGTTGATTTTGCAAGAGTGTCAAGAACTATAATAAAAGGAAATGGAGCTTGTGTATTACCCTGTCTGGTTCCTGGTTTTAATAGGAATGCTTTCAGTTTTTCTCCATTTAGAAAGATGTCATCTGTGCCCTTTCATATATAGATTTAATTATGTTAAGATCTATTCCCTTCTACCTATTCCTTCTAGAACTTTTAACATGAATGTACACTGGATTTTGTCAAGGAACTATTTACATCTATAAAAATGAACATGTGATTTTATATTTAAGTCTACTTATATGTTTTATTACATATATTGACTTATGTATATTGAACCATCTCTGCATCTCTGGAATAAAACTTACTTGTCCACTGTGGATGAACTTTTAGAAGTGTGTCTATATGCAGTTTGTAAGTTGTTGAGTATCTTTTCATGTATGTTTATTAAGTACATGGTTTCTTTTTTATTGTATCTTTACTTGATTTTGGTATTAGACTGATATCGCCTTCATAGTAGTTTGGGAGTTTTCCCTCTTTTTGAATAATTATAGTAGTTTGGGAGTTTTCCCTCTGCTTCTTCCTCTTGAGTTATTTAAGCAGTATTGGCTGTAGATCCTTTGTGAAGTTCTCATAAAATTCTGCCCTGAATCCATCTGCACCTGGGCTTTTTTTATTTCGGAGGTTTTGTATTGCTGTTTTAATTTTCTTATTTATTATGGGTCTATGTTTTTATCTCTTCTTGGTTTAATTTGGTGCTATTCATAATTTTAGAAATTCATCCATTTCTTTCGGATTTTTGAAGTTTAATGGCGTATGGAATTTTAAAGTATTCCCTTACAATGTTCTGGATTTTTTGGTGTCTCGTGATGTTTTCCATTTCATCTCTGATTCTGTTAATTTGGATTTCCTCTTTCTTTCTTTTAGTTCAATGGATTAATGTTCTGGATAATGGATAACTTTAATGTCTCAAATAATCGGGTCCTAAGTTCGTCGATTTTTTTTTTTTTTTGCTCTTTTCTTTCTAGTTCATCACTTTATGCTCTGACTTTTGTTATTTCTTCTTTTCTACTATGTTTGGGGTTGGCTTGTTCTTTCTTTTGGAGTCTTCAGTTGTACTATGAAGTCATTTACATGTGCTTTCTGATTTTTTTACTGTGTATGAGTGTATTATTTGCCCGTCTGTCAAAACACCTGTATCATGCAATACCTAAAGAGGTCAGATGAAGGAATCAGATCCGGTGTGTCTGAAGGTATGGCTGGATGTTAGCCACCAAGTAGATACTCAGAATCAAACCCAGGTACTCTGCAAGTGCATTCAGGGCTCGTATCTGCGGAGTCATTTCTTCATTTCATGCTCTGATTTTTTAATTTTGGCACTAAAGCTATAAACCTCTTAGAACTGCTTTTAAGGTGTCCCAGAGTTTGTGTGTGTGTGTTTGTATTCTCATTTTCATTTACTTCCAGGTATACTTTCGTTTCTTTCTGAATTTCTTTGTTCTTTAATCTCCTTCAGTTTGTGTAGTTACGAGAGCTTCTTTTCTGTTGTCTCTAATCTTCACTGCACTGTTTTCTGATTGAATGCATGGAAATACTATAATTTTTTTAATGTTCAGATTTGTTTTGTGTGCCAGAATTTGGTCAGTTTTAAAAAAAAAACTTGCATGAACTGCTGACTAGAAAGCATATTCTTGGCACCTGGGTGGAATATTGTGTAGTTGCCTTTTATTTAAACTGCCCTTTAATTCAGATGTCTCTTTTAGAATTTGTCCAGTTGATATATCTTCTGGTGATAATTGGTTATTGAAATCACTTACTATTACGGAGTTGAGGTTAACATGTATTTTAATAATTCTGGAGTACTTTTTAAAAATTGAATGTGCTATAGTTTAGTGCATGTATATTCATGATTGTACGATCTTATTGAATGGTTGTTCCTTTGATTAGAATGAAGTGACACTCTTTATCTCTTATGAATAATGGTAATTTGAAGTCTATTTTGTCAAATATTAGTATAGCAACTCTTCCTTCCTAGAGTAATTTTTTGGAATATTTTTTCCATCCTTTCACCATAACGTAGTGTCTATCCTTGAGAGTGAGATGACTTTCTGGAAGAAAAAAATGGTGGATATTTTTTCTTGATCCATATCAGCAATCTGTGATTTTTGACAGGGGAGTTTAACCCACTGAAAATGTGCTATTACTGAATATGTGTATGATAGACTGTCATTTTAATTTCTTTGTTAGTGATCCTATTTTGTGTTTCTGTTACTATATTTTATATTATTTTCTTGCTGTATTCCTTTGAGTATACTCATTCTTGTCTTCAGACTCTTTTGTATAGATTCAAGTATTCTCTGTAGGGTTGTGCTGGTTTGGAAGATATTGAATTCCATCAGTCTATTCATGTTATGAAAAATTTCTGAATTCTCTTGAATCATGATAGATAGTTTTGCTGGACAAAGTATTCAGGGTTGGTATCCATGGTCGTTTACAGGACAAAGTATTCAGGGTTGGTATGCATGGTCGTTTATACCTGGGAATACTTTGGTCCAGGCTCTTCTGGCTTTCATACTTTGAACTGAAAAGTCAGATGTAATTTTAATGACTTTTCCTTTATATGTAACTTGTTGATATTTTCTAGCAGCTTTCAGTGTCCTCTCATTGCTTTACACATTTCAATTTCTTACTATGACATTTTGTGAGAGGTTTCTGTTCTGGTCATGTATAATTCATGTTCTATGAACTTTCTTTTATATGTTACTTGTGCTTTTTCTCTACCACCTTTCAGTACTCTCTCTTTGTTCTGTACATTTAAGGATATTACTATGATATTCTGTGAGAAGTATCTGTCCCGGTCATGCCTAATTACTGTTCTATCTGCTTCTTGAACTTCTCTCTCTCTCCATTTGTGTGTGTGTGTATGTGTATGTGTGTGTGTGTGTATGTGTGTGTGTGTGAGAGAGAGCGTGCACATGCTCAGGAGCACACAATGAAAGGTCAGGGACGCTTTGGGAAAGATGTGTCTCTCCTTCCACCATTTGGGTTCCAGACACTTAATGAAGGTCACCAACGTTGGAGGAGAGTGGCTTCACACATTATCATCTCACTGGCCCAAAGATGAATCTTCCTAAACATGAAGCTTTGGTTCTAGTAAGGTGGGGGGAGTGGCTAGACAGGTACAGTAAAGAATGTTTTTGTTTTTAATGTGGGGACATAATATCACTTGTTTGTGGCTCTTTTAAAAGCACAGAGAGTTAAATGTTTTAGCAGGTTATGAGATGAGTGAGATGCACGTCACACATCTTTTCAAAATCCATATGTATGCTAAGAAGTTAGCACAAGTGTGCAGTGAGAAGTACAAATTTAATGGCTGAGCTCCTGAAGTTTGATAGAACTAGCTCCTGAAAGGAGTTAGAAATACCTAATACGGGCCATTACATAGAAACCAAAGAGTTGCAGAACTGTCCCTTGAAATCTTACTAAAAGTAGATCAAGGATTTAGGAATCCTTATTTCTGTAAAGAGAAAATCAGGTGAGCACAAGTTGTACCACAGGACATATAATTTTGACCTAATAATTTTCTCAAATATTTAGTTTTGAAAGTTGTACTTCAGTCAGGATTTGTGCAGTGAAATCATAATTTAATTTTTACATTTATTATTATATGTCTGAATGTTTGATCTGCCTACATGAAATTGAAGGATGAGTATGCAATGACTGCAGGGACAGGGAGAGGGCATCACATTTCTTGGAACTGGAGTTAAGTATATTTATAAGCTTCCAGTGGGTTCTGGGAACCATCCACTGTCCTCTGCATGAGCATTCAGTACTCTTCTGAGCCATTTTTTCAGCCCGTGTACCCTTAATCTAAATTTATTTTTATTCTACGTGTGTATGTCTGCATGGTTATGTGTGCACCATGTGAGTGTCTGCTACCACCAAGCCAAAAGAAAACATAGCATCCCCTGGAATGGAGTGACAGCAGGCAGTGAGCTGTCATGTGACCATGGGGAACTGAAACTGCACATTTAGGAACAAATCTATTGATAAAAATTATACTTTACGATGAGAGAGCTGGCTCTGCTTTGGCAGAGTACCTGGATTTAGTTCCTAGCACCCAATTAGCAGCTAACAATTGTCCATAACTCCAGTTTCAGGGGATCTGACACACTTTTCTGGCATCCAAAGCACTGCATGCATTGATGCACTTATTTATATGGAGGTGAAACATTCATAAATATTAAAACAAACAAAAATATGAACACCACCATCACAAACAAAAAAACCATCTACTTCAAAGGGAATATGAGGTGCATAATCTCACTGGTGCACCAAAATATCTGGGAAGAAATGTTATGAGAAAGAAAGGTTTATCTGGGGTTCAATTTCAAGGGATGCATTTCACCGTGGTGGAGAAGGCATGGTGAGAGTAATGGAGTCCAGCTGTGCATACTGCACCTGTCAGCAGGGATCAGAAAGCAAAAAGATATTTGAAGTCTATGAAAACTGAATGCCAGTCCCAGTGACCCACCTTATCTATCAAGACTCCATTTCCAAAGATTCAACATTAAAAAAAAGGTTACAAGGATGGACCAAGTGGTCACACACATGAAAATATGGGTGATCTTTCATATTCTTACAAGAAGCTGGTCCCCAACATACCATGGACACATTCCTTTTTTCAACTTGGCTTGTAAATGAGTAGCTGAAATGCCTTCTGGGAGGTGCAAATGACATCTGGTTCCCTCCTCCCCTGGTTCCTATAACAAACTGTTGTACCCTTTGTGAAACTTTATTTTCATTCCTTTTTCTTAAGCTTTACCTGATATCTCCCAAATGAGTTTTACATAGGCAAAACATATGTAACACAGCATAACACCATGCTAAATCAAATACAAACAAGGTCTAACAAAGCAAGAAAAGATTGTATTCCTTTGTACCAATTTCCTCAACAGACCCATGTTGGGTAGAGAAGCGTAGATATGAACCATCGATTTAGGCAGCATTTTACTATATTGCTCCTTTTTCTTGAGCCATTCACTATCCTAGAGCCCTTACAAGGAGCATTTTTTTTTATCCTTTATTAGCCCACTGGCGCTGGCTAAAGCTGCCTGGCCCTGCTCATAGCCAAGGAGAAATTTAATACCTGTGTGCCTTTTGTGAACTGACTGTCACGTATCAAAGCCGTCCAGAAGCTCCTTAGCACAGAATTGGGTTTTGGTCAAAGTTTTCTTAGGATCTGGGGCTCACCAATAATCTCGCCACATTTGCCTTTGAGTAACCCAAGTTGACCTGTTTCTCTGCTCTATCTTTCTTAGGTCTCCTCTAGATTGCTTAGTATTTTACAGACATTCTTCACATGCTGGTCTAAGTCATTTAGATCTTCCAAAGCTTCTCCAACTTCATAAAGATCCTCTAAAATCAAGGAACTGAGCAAAGGCACCAGAGGTCCATACCAATCTCAAGGTAACTGTTGAATCAAGTTCTTCTGTAAATCCCTAGTGAATGCAGTCCTATCTGACTCAGTGAACTGGACATCATGCATAGCTTTCCTCATCTCTAGTTCTCTCAGCAGTGCCTGTCCCTCCACTAATGTCCTCCAGCCCCTGATATCCATGGGAACCTCTAATGGTGATAACGAAGTATATCTAATGGCTTGTAGAAGACAGCCCATCAGGGACTGATTCCCACTTTACTGGCTCAGGTTATACATACAGCCTGGGTCTCAAGGAGGGCAGAGAAATTATATTGCTCAGCTTTTCTGCTTCTGCAGCACTCAAAGTAATTCCCTCTGCTCCCATGCCCCACAGCCTTACAAGCCAGGAGGTGAGAGGCTCCTTCATTGCTTGTCTGAATGTCTTCTCTAGTTTCAACAATTCAAGTGATAAGCATTCTAGGATTGCATAGTCTCTCACACCAGAACACTGTTTAGACCCTCATTAGTATGCTGAATCATAGATTTTCTATTTCTCTGTATTAAAGGTTGAACATGAGGGATATCTCAGGCTATTTCTAGGTTGCTCCCTTCCTCATCACTATCTGACTTCTCCTGTCAGTTTCAGTTTTGGAGTCTGAGGATGAACCATGTACTACGGATCTAATCTGGGCTCTCTTGCCCTTCTTGGCCCCTAGCTGTAAGATGTGGCAGGTTAACACCTCTATCTCTTTTTCACTTTTATGCAATTTACTGGCCAGATCTGAGGCCAGAACTGAACAGGACAACCTCATGACCCTTTCACGGTGCTATTCCCCTCATCCACCCTCTGTCCCCATGTGGACTGTGACTCAACCTGGAACAGATCAGTTATTACCCATAGGAGAGGCCAGGCTGCCTCCACAGTTGCCCCACACCCATTGCCTATAAATCAGCTAAAGACCTTCGTCTGTTCTCACAGCATCTCCGTACACCCACGGTGGAACCTATTGATGAAACAGGCGAGCCACTCCATACCACCTAAAACTGGACTCCATCTTGGGATTTCCTGCCCGTCATTCTCTTAAGTGACGTTTCTTAGTTCCACACCTCACTTCACACTGCGCTACCCACACCACTGCCACTATCCCACCAGCCTTATGGGGATAGCCCACCATGCCAAACTTTCTTCTCTAAACATTCTTCCCTTACCAAGTTGCCCATCAGTTGTTGGTTTCTTTCCCATCACAGAAAATATCACTGCTATTCTGAAAGTGATCCTCTGCTTTTTCCTATTCTGACAACTATTGCAATTGTACTTAAAATTCCTTCTGGGAAGCTCAAACAACGTGCACCCTCCTCCTCCTTACAGGAGTGTGAGTGCTCCCCTATAAGGCTTGCTAGAAATTCTCCACCCAGCCTGGATCATGACTTCTCCAGACCTGGGGCAAGAGAGCCTCCTTACAGCTTGCCCTGCTTATATACTCAATCCCTCCCCAAGTGCAACTAGGACCAAGTGTTTGCACCAAGGGACGCCCTAAAGATATGTGTATGGAGGAAGCCATGGGTCAGTGTCTCCTGCCATTTTGTGTCTTGGGGAAAATCACCATCCACACTTGGGAGTTTGCAGTGTGGCCTTGGGAGAGGAGCACCCCAACTCCTGTAAGTCAACCCTCAGCACAGCTCTGTAAGCCCAATATGCTCAGGGGTACCCAGACTGTACTTAGCAGAATCAAACCTGTTTGTCCTAGGGACCTAGGGAAGGAGGAGTAAGGTTGTTTATACCTCCCAGAAGGAATTTCAACCACACATATCAAAACCACAATGTAACCTTAATTCTAGAACCAAATGTGAGTGAGTATGCTCAAGGAACACAGATTTAGCTTGCCTCAAATCACATATGCCCAACTCATTACACTAGCGTGAACTTTCCTCCCTTCCCTAGTAATAGAATAAAGTTATATTCCAAGGCACTATGAAATATACTTGTGGTAACATCACAGAGACATACTAAATATCGATGTGGGGAGATGTCTGTAACAGAATACAAGTGCTATTTGATGGTATATCAGTTCTTGGTATGTGAAAAGGATGAGGAACCATGGCCGTGAACCCTCAATGGCTACCTAGATGTCAGGAATATATTACTTAGTGTCCAGAGTCCAAGTACAGTTTCCTTCCTTTGGGGTTTTCCTGGATCATTTGGAAATGAAAGGGTCATGTTAAGTAGGACAAGGAGCCATGTATAAATGGTACTTTCAACTGCTTGTCTCATCATTTAAAAACAAATCTTTATTGAAATACAGTGTTGTAATGGGTGTGTTAATTAAGTGGCCATCACTCTTCCTCTTCAAATAATATTTTGTTTAAAAGGAACTGATGACAGAATAAAAGGCACCAACTCTTTACATTGCCATGGTCAAATCGTCAAGATTGTGTTCCTCATTCTCAGTGGTTAAAGATACAGTCAAGTGGAGCTTTGAACAGGATTAAGATGGAATTCTAAAGAAAGCAGGAGCTGAACTGACAAAGATACAGGTTCCTAGAGATATAAGAGTTCCCCTGGAGACATCGCTCTGAGAGACCGCTGGATCCTCCATGTGTCTCTGAGAGCATCATCAACCACAAGATGGTTATGGGTAGCCAGGCGTTTCTAGTACTAGATTGGGGACTGATGTCACTTAATGTGGAATGATTTCCACACAGGAAGCTCTGCAGTTAAAAGTTTGTATGTCTGACCTCAGAACTGCATGACCTAGCATGCTTGAGAATCCTACCAGTTGCAATATATCATCTCTGTTCAGAAAATCTAAAGAGATAAGCTGTTAGTGATTTCTAGAATTACAGTCAGTATAAGAGGGTTTCCTATTCAGATTTAGTTTGAGGCAGAACAATAATAAAACCACATCCATTTATTACACAGAGTAAGCTTATACACATTTTGAAGGTCGCTGCTTATGGCAAATGCATCTTGAAGCTTCATCAGGAAAAGTAAACTGAAAATGATCATCTCTGACATTACACACTTACCTGACTCACAACTTTACTTAAGATCTCACACCCACTATACATATACAAAGTACACTCCTGGAATACAGATCCATAGCCATCAGTCAAATAGGAGAAATTTTAGCATGCACTGTTTAGGATTTAGTAACATTTGTCCAGTAAGCTATTTGTAATTGTCAATTGAAGTAACCTTATATTTTTGTGTGCATGCACATATTCATGTCTCATGTCTACATGTATGTGCAGATGTAATTGTTGGAGGTCAGGGACAACCTAAAGGGTCATTCTTCACCTCAGACCTTGTTTACAGTAGGCTCTCTGTGTTTCCCACTGAGTACAGCAAGCTCTACAGCCTATGGACTCCATGTGTTCTGCTTCTGCCTCCTACAGGAACACTGATATGTTTGATGGGTATGTGCACTGCTGTGTCTGAGTTCATGTAGATTCACTATCAGGATTTTAAACACATGTCATCAGCTCTTAAGGCCATCTCTCAAGCCCACATACTTTCAGGATACTTCAGACATTTTAAAGACTGAGAAAGCGGCAGATTTCATGCTACTGAATAACACCGAGTAATTTTAGACAATCTTCAGTGCTTTGCTGACTGAAAAGATATGCAAGTAAATGCCAGAAAACATTACGTTCCTTTAGGAGAAAAAGTTTAGTTAAATTTTATTATTCTTTTAATGGAACCTGACCTTTGTTTATGAAACAATAGAATGAGTATGTGCCATCTAAGGGGCCCCCACTGCCATATCTTGGGCACCATTATATTTTATGCTCAGCCTTCCCTTGAGTTGAAGCACCATCCTCACATTAAGTAATTTGACAATATCCCTCAGTAGTGACCAGTTATTTTCAAGGGGTGGAGGTGGAGCTTGTATTTCTTTAAGAATCCCATTAACAGTTCTTTTCCATACACTGCATCTGCGGTAATCACTCCTCCCCTTTAAACTTCTCTTCATATGTCGGATACTGTGACCTGGTAGAGACTGATCAGTCAAAGAAAGTAATCTTGCAGTCTGAAGTTATCAACTGGGCTAATTTTTCAACTTAAATTTGTCAGGCTGTTTTGGATTGTCTTATTTTCACAAATGTTCCAAGAGGCAAAATAGAAAAGTGATGCCTAGAGTACTTGGATTAGTTAAAAAAAAAGTTCCTAGTAATAATCTCTATTACCTATGATGAGTATGATCCTTACATACCATCCTTCACTTTTCTCTCTTGTAAACCACTTTGTTCCTTCTACACACACGCAGTGTCAGCCAGAAGCTTTTTGGATTTGCTTCATTATTTCCTATTTCCAGTTTGGAACAATCCATATATTAGCACAAAACCAGCATAGAAAATTCATTTCTTTATAAACATAATATTCTTTTATCCTTAATCGTCCAACTCCAGGGGACCCAATACCTGCTTCTGACCTGTGCAGCCCCTACACAACATGGCTGCACTTGCATCCAGACAGATAAAACACCAATACACCTACAATGAAAATGAATTTTAAAAAACTTCTATGTGAACACAAGCAAAACATAACTGTCCTGGAGATATTTTAATTTTCACAATGAAATTGACATATCAGCTTCTTTGAGCTTTAAGTTTCTTTGTAACAGACAGAATTTATATTTGTTAAAAAAATTATCTCTCTGGTTCAGTTTATCTGGTGTACCAGAATAATACAGAGAATTATGTATCTTACAGAAAAACCCAGACAATGGAAGATGACCATCCATCAATTCTCTTTCACCACAAGCAACCAGAATCTATGCAACAAAGAATACTGTGGAGGAACAGAAACAACAGAATGTGCATACGTCATGACAGCGGCTCCAGTAGATTATCTCACAGTGGGACCACAATCCAGCTTGTCTATGTGCAGGACCGAGGGGACATTCCAGAAGCTGCTCAGTCCACACAGATAGATGCCTCAGCACTTCCATTCTGGCAGACACGACTGGAAATTTCCTGGGTTTGCTTCTATTTAGTCCATGGTGGAAGACCAGTGGATCTAGTCCATCAGCGGAGGACTGTAGTAGGGACAGCAGCAGCCACAGGAAAGGCCACACTCAGCACAAAGAAGACAACACAAGCAGGCAGGAAACACAGCTGTTTCCGCAGTCAGCTTTACTTAGGTGCCAGTCACATGTTTTTCCTACCCACAATCAAAGCCTGGCTCTAGGTATTTTGACAGGGCACATATGTAAGCACATTAGTCCCTTAAGTGCTGGCAAACAGACAGCCTACCTATGCCAATCAGTGACAGAGGCAAATATGCCCTCTAGGTGTGGACACTGCCTCTCACAAGCATTACCAGGCAAGTGAGGGGCAGTTGAAGCTGCAAAGAAGGCTTTCATCCAAGTCCAGTATATACATAATTGACTTTGACAAGGGTACTCATTTCTGTGATGCACCCACACCAACTTAACCTAATTGGGTGTAACATCTCTGGGATGCAGTGTCCGTGAGTCATTGTTGGGCTGAATAGGCTTTTTGCAGATGCAGCTGTCTGTGATGGTCCATATTCCTGGAAGGATTTGCTGGCTCACTTAATCTGGACTTTGATAGAATTTCTTTTCCATGTCATTAGTTTCCTATCTGAGGTGAGTGGACATTTGTTCGGGTGTCCCCGGGAAAAATCTCCCCCAACACCGTTGCTGCTCGGAACTGTGACAGTTTGATCTTTTCCCCAGTTGTTTATATTTATAGAACTTTGAGAGTTAGTTTTTATCCATAAATGAAGTGAACTCAAATAAAACATTAACAACACTTGGATTTTTACATTTCTAAGAATTTTCTCCCATGAGATATTTGACCTTGACAGAGCACTGTGCTGTGAAGCTGCTCTGTCCTTGTAGGTTCTTTGCCATGATTCAGTTCCCCTTGTAACTGTTCTGTACTGTGAAATGTAATACTCTCCGCATTCAGTGCACTGACTATGTTTACCTCCAGATGGAATCTTCTCATAGATAAATGTAGCATATGTAGGATTTACATTGCTTTCGTTCATTGGGTTTGTTCTAATGTAAATTTTCCCTGAAAGGCAGATAACTGTGAGATTTAAAGGCTTTACCACACTGTTTCCCTTCATAGGTTTATGAAAATATAAATTTTTCTCAAGTAAAGATGGCTGGGATGTCTAAAGGCTTCTCCACACTGCTCTTACTCACAGGGTTTTGTCTAGTATCAACTTGTCAACTCTGTGGTCATCACTGTGACATCTTTACCATTATTTCCATTCATGTGGTTTTTCTCCAGTATGAAACCTGTGACATCTAAAGACTTTCCCAAATTGTTTTCATCCACAGGGTTTCTCTCTAATATGTGTTGTTACATGTCTTTAAAGACAATTATTACATCTAATGACTTTATCACACTGTTTCCTGGCACAGGGTTTCTTTGCAGTAGGACTTGTTTCATGTTCTTGAAGGTATCTGTAGAGTGTAATGGCTTTACCACATTCTGCACAATCATAGTTTCTATCCCATAAGGGTTTTTTCATGTCTTTGAAGATCCCTGTTAAATCTACACATTTTACCACACTGTCTACATTCATACAATTTTTCTCCACTATGAATTTTTTCATGCTTTTGAAGATAATAGTTCAATCTAAAGGCTTTACCACATTGTTTACATACATATGGCTTTTCTCCAGTGTGAATTGTTTTATGGCTTTGAAGATGACACTTAAATCTAAAGAATATACCACATTATTTGCATTCATATTGTTTTTCTCCAGTATCTTTGTTTATGTAACGTGAAGAAACTAGGTTATATAAAGGCTTTTCCACATTGTTTACATTCATGTGTTTTATCTCCAGTATGAATTTTTTCATGGCGTTGCAGATAAGACCAACATACAAAGGCTTTACAACTCTGCTTACATTTATAAGGTTTTTCTCCTGTATGAATTCTTTCATGTAACTTAAAATCACTCTGACTTGTAAAGACTTTCCCACATTGTTTACAATTATATGGTTTTTCTCCAGTATGTATTCTTTCATGGCCCTGAAGATAACTCTGACATCTAAAGGCTTTTCCACATTGTTTACATTCATATGGTTTTTCACCAGTGTGAATGTTTTCATGTACTTTAAGGTTACTGTATTGTGTAAAGGCTTTACCGCAGTGTTTACATTCATATGGTTTTTCTCCAGTATGAATTCTTTCATGTAACTTAAAATAACTCTGAGATCTATAGGCTTTTCCACATTGTTTACATTCATATGTATTTTCTCCAGTATGTCTTCGTTTATGTAACCTGAGGGAACTATGAAATGTGAAGGCTTTACCACACTGTTTACATTCATATGGTTTTTCTCCAGTATGAATTCTTTCATGTAACTGAAGACACCTGTGGCATCTAAAGGCTTTTCCACATTGTACAATTATATGGTTTTTCTCCAGTATGAATTCTTTCATGTTCTTGAAGGCGACTGTATCATTTAAAGGTTTTTCCACACTGTTTACATGCATAGAGTTTGTCAACACTACAGATTCTTTCATGTCCTCGAGGAGAAGTGGAAGGAGCCAAATGCCTTCCTACAGTTTGAGTTCCTCCAGATGTGTGAAGTGAACTGCCATAAGCAGAGTCCTTTCTAGGTTCTTTGTATTGGTGGAGGTTTCTTGCATTGTGAGTTTCTTGAACTTTTACTAACAAATGTTGGAGATCAAAAGAATTTGAACATGTCTCATATTCAAAAGGTCCGTCCACAGTTTGAGTTCTCATACATCTTTGACACCCTATGAGGGAGTTAGAGTTTGCTGGTTTATTTCCATATTCCTCATGTTCATATGACTTGTACTGAGAGTGAGAGGTAGCACGGTTATTAAAGGGGGAATGTTGCATGGAAACCTTTCCACACACATTACTTTCGTATGGTGTTAGGTCACTAGAAATGTTCATGATCATATTGGCTTTTGTTATCCAAATGAAAGTTCCTCTATCCTGATGATCTTCTTCATGCACAGAGAATGTTTCATACATTGAACTTCTGTTAAAATGACCAACATATTAGCAAAATTAAATTTATTAGCATTTATTACAATGTGTATGTCCCGTAATATTCCCAAAATTAGGTAGTTCTACGTTTTCTGGCACATCTCCGTGGGTAGAAATTCAATACATTGATAATTAATTCCATAATATAGTTCTCCCAGAGCTATTATAATAAAATAATGACACTTTTAATGTACGTTCCCAATACTGCTTTCACATTAAATGTCCTGCACAAGCACACAGATTTGAAAACACAGACAGACACAGTGACACACTAGAATAAATTAAAATCTTTAAAAATGACCTCAGAGAATGTTTCCTTATACTTTTTTGAATTACCTTACATGTTTTCCAACATTTTGACAATCATTTCTAATATTATCATCTTCACATCTCTTTCCTAAAATGTGGTCAAAGAAAAGTTTAATGAATTAGAAATTACTGAAAACTTAGTTTGCAGTTTAGTGCATATGACCCACGCCTGATTTATGGATTTAACTCTTCCCTTTCCATATTCAAAAGCACAAAAGAATATTAATTTATTTAAATGCTTGCTCCTCAGTATATTAAGGGAAGGTAAGAAAATATTTTTACCTATAAATGTGAGGTGCCTGCAGGTTTCCAGCATCACATCTCTGTACAGATTTTTCTGAGAAGGATCCAGCAAAGTCTCCTCTTCCTGGGTGAAGTTCACCACCACATCCTCAAATGTCACAGAATCCTAAACATTCCATAGACTTCATTGATAACATATTCATACACTCATGCTCTAGCCACACATTTCTGATCCATGACAGAGAAATTCTAATGCAAGCTTTGAGTTGTTCTGAAAGGAAAGAGCACTGGAGGGACACTCCTCTCACTATTGGGCAGAGGACACAGGATATGCTGCTGTTCCATTACAATTGTCATTCTACAACACATATCCCTTTCTCGTCTTAAGAAAGTCTTTCAGAAGAGAGGGCAATTAACATCCAAGGGCCTGCTTGTCCTTAGAAATTCCTGCTCACAATTTTTAACGTTTTATGGCATGAGGAAATTTTTCATTTGGAACAGACAGAATGAAAAAAAAAATAAACATGACCTATACACACTCTACAATATATTATGAAATGTTCTCTTCCAAAGATCTATTGATATAGTCAAGATTCACGGAGATTACTACTTGATTATATCGTCTGACACCAAATAATAACAGACATTGTGTGTAATGACTTATCCTGGTGGGCAGAATCCACATATATTGTCATACTTTCTTAACAGCAGACAGTGCTCTTAACCTCTGAGTCATGTTGCCAGCCCCTGAAAAGTTGTAATCAAATAACAAATATGATACATATTCAATATTTAAAGACTCTATAACAATAGTGTTTAAATTTTCTAGGAAATGTCATATATGAATATTTTAAATAGCGAAAGGTGAGAATGTACTTCAGAAAGAACTCAGTATAGACAGTCATGTTGACATGTGTATACAGGTGTGACGGTAAATGAGACAGAGGGTTCACATGATTTCCAGACTTCAAGTCATGCTATGAAACCTAGCAAAACGCCCATCCTAGGAAGAAGGAAGGAAAAAGGAATGAGGAAAGGCAGGAGGCAAGAACACGAAAGTTCATTCGTTCTCTTTATACTCATAAAGAAAAATTCATGAATCAGGACACTATACAACTTTGTACTCAAGGAAACAGTGATTAAGATCAGCAAGTGTCTACCAGCTGTGAAACTCAAAGAACAACAAGGTTATGTTTCCTTTCCTAAACACTTTCAAGGACTTCCAAAAATTAAAGACAAAAGGACAAAATTTATTGCCAACCATTAAAATTGTGGGGTCACATTCCACAGATATAGCTCAGCAGGTAAAGTGCTTGGCACACAAGCTTAATGACCTGAATCTGATAACTGAAACTCCGAAAAAATTTATAAGACAGAACAGAAAAAAAGGCTGTTTCCTTGACAATTGTAACATACATTCTCATGTACAGACATTATACAGAAAATAACAAATTACAATTGAACAAAAATCAGGCCAAAACACTTACAGTGTGTCCCTTGATGACAATGATAATCTACACGCACATCTTCAAACTAATTCCTAACCAACAATGGTGAACTATAAGACAAGCACTTTTAGAACAAATTAGAATCTCCATCTTCAGTCTTAACAAAATAACATGAAGTGGAGCCTTAAGCCGGATATGGACATTTATCTGAGCAAAATCACTGTTGGCCAGGATTTCCCTTCCCCAGAAGAATTTTCAACAAGGCCAATAGAAAGCTAGTACGTTTGTGAACATCACCCACACATTCATCCAGTTTACTATCCAAGGTCCCCATTGGTGCCTCCGGAATGAAACTGGGTTTCACTTTCATTTGGCAGAACTGCATTAATCTAAATGAGATGCCATGGGTAAGAGTGTTGACAAAATTTCCTTCCACATAACTGGAGATCCGTCACACCTGCACCTGCCATTTCACCGGCACTGCATGTACATGGAACCTACGATGGGTTCCACAATGCCCTGATCTTGGAGAAGGATTCAAAATTTCTCCAAATTATAACTTTTTCATGGGCAGGTGTTTCCATGTGTATTCATAACAGAGTATGTCACTCAAAAGAAATAATTCTACCAAGCTCTAATTTTGTGAATAGACTGCAGAAGATCGGGTGAAGGCTGACAGGAGAATGTTTGCCAGAAACACAGCTGTATCTCTGAAAACCCTCCACAGAGTAATGGCTCACAGAAGCTCCGTATTGAAAGGTTCCTGGACAACTACTGGAGAACTTCAAAGCTACAGAGTCAACATGATCTGTATTTGATGGCGTTGATATGCTAATCTTGATATGCATATATAATGTTGGTGAGGAGCATTTAAGTGTACTTTTACAAAGAACATTATTTTTCTTTACTTGTATGTATATGGCTCTGGTAGAATACCTTGTGTATTTACTTCTTTCAGAAGTCAGAAGAGAAAGTCACATTCTCTGCAAGTGGAGTTACAAGCAGTTGTAAGACCCAGACATGATTCCTGCAATATGAAATAGATGAGCAGCAAGTGCTCTCAACTCCTGAGACAACTCTCCAGCCTCCCAGGTTTACTAAAGTTTTATAACTCTCTCTATTCCCTTCTATACACACACACTGGAGAACAGACAATGTGCTCAAAAATGGAGCTAGACAACCTGGATTTCAACAAAGAGCAGAAAGAAACTAGATTCTTATCTCTCACCATTCACAAGCCTAAATCCAGACCATGAAATAATTCAATATAAGACCTGTTCACTGTGTCTTGCAGTGCCCACAGAGGTTAGAACAGTGTGTAGGATCCCCTGAAAGTGTAGTTAGGCATTGTTGCTAAATTCCATGTATGTGATGGAATGTGAAAGTGGGTCCTGCGAAAGGAAAGGCAGTATTCTTAACCACTGAGCTCTTTCCAGTGTTCTTTTTTTAAATGTAAATTTTTATGGAATATTTAAGGATGTCAAAGAATACAGTTTAACCATATTTAGACACTCTCCAGAGTTGCAACAGTTAAGTGCTGGGAGGGGAAGATTCATCCTCTGGAAAATAGTGACTGTGCTAGACAAATCAGCCTTCAATGAAGGGACACAAGGAAACACAAGTTTGACTCCAAAGGCCTTTAAATAATGTGGAACATGTGTAAAATAATGTGGACTCTGTGAAATGGGGCAAGGACGGGGAAGGGAACGTGCACACAGAGGAGGGACCCATATATGATGAAATATGTTGTATGGAATCTGTGAAATCTGAGTCTGAAAAAACTTCTTATTGATGATGTGTCATCAAAGTGAAGGATATCACTTACTTCCATAAACACACACACACACACACACACACACACACACAAAGTAAAAGAATAAGTAAAGGATAGGTAACAATGAAGGACGTGAAATCAGGAGAGGTGTGGAAGAGCTGCAGGCAGGAGGGGTTCTAAATGTGATCAAAAAATACCTGAGCAAACTCGTGAAATTGTGGAATAAAAAAATTATAATAATTATATCAAACTCACTATATACACAAACAAATACATATATTGTGTATATGTATCTATCACATAGATACGTACGTATATACATGGTCCTTGAGTTCTTTCTGACTCATATGGCCTGCTGCTTTCTTATGGTGAATTGTTCTCTCTTCTATTCTGTTCCTTTTCATTTGAATAGTTTCTTCCCTACTTTGCAATCCTTGTGGGATTTATTTCATTCTGGAATAAGAGGCCAAGAACTTGAAGGCACTCAGCCCAGGCTCTCACGGGTCTAACATAAGAAATGCTAGGAAGAAAATTCAAGCATGACGGGGAATGGCACAAACGAAGAGAGCAAATGTCAGTCACTTGACCTCTCACATTAGAAAATGGAGAAAGGCACAGAAAATGGAAACTAGAAAAAAAATTACAGACCGGAAGTCAATACAGAACACCAACCATCACAACAGTAGTTCTGCAAAACATCAATAGAAACCCCTGGCACAGCTGCTCATACTTGTAATCTCAGCACTCTGGAAACGGAGTAAGGAGTATCACCGTGACTTCAAGGACAGACTGGAAAACACACACACACACACACACACACACACACACACACACACACACACATGCACATATAAATATATGCATATGTATACAAGTATGTACGTACATTATTAAAACTGAGGCACCTATAGAAAGGACTCAAAGACTTATTAGAGGACCCAACATTAAAACAGATATTGAAAGTTCCAGGAACTGTTTTTCTCCATGCTGTGACCAAACACCTGACAAGAAACTTAAAATAATAACAGATGAAAGATGAATTTTGATTTATATTTTAAGAATGGACACTCTTAAAGTCCATTCTTAAAGCATGGTTAGCTGTTTACACAGCTCAGCAATCAGAAAGCAGGCCTCAAGAGGAGCAGAGGAATATTCATTAGATTAGACCATTGGGATGAGACAGTCTCTGGGCCTCCTAAAGCACGCACACACCTACCCTGCTGTTTTAGCTCTCTGACCATAAAGAAACCCTGTCCTTACAGGTTCATCATGAAGGCAGTCACTGGGAAAGACTGTCAAGCCCATCATGACTACCAGGATAAGCACAGGTCGAAGTCTACCATCAGGTTTTTGCGGATGATTCCTTCACATTAACACAAGGAATCAGATCAATCTTAAAAGCCTCCGACAGGAAAAAAGACCACTTGAATCTCTTTGGATCTCACGTTGTTAAGTTCACATCTCTAGTTGCTGTCAAGCTGCAAGGCCCATTTCAATTAAGGAAAGAAGAGACACAGGCAGAGATCAAGTCAGAGCAGGTTCCGTAAGATGGCAACCGCTTGTTCCCAGGAGAATCTGTGGGGGAGAGTGACAGGAAAGAAGAGCCTACTGGGGGTGGACATCCAAGCAGACCATCACTGAGAAAAGGACAGGAAGATGCACTGACTGTGATCACTGGACTCCCTGTTCCAGCAGTCCTCCCTTTCCAAAAGGGAGCTGTTTGCTTCCTTCAATAAAGCTGTTTCTTCAGCTTTTTTCATGTTCTGGTGTTCTGACTCTCCCTATCAGTCAATCTTTGACTGATGAGTAAATCCTTTGACTAATGAGTCAAGGTTTCATGAATGATCCTGTTCTTCCCTTTGACAACTACCCCAACATGTCAGACCAGGGCTTCAGCTGGCCTCTGCAAGAAGTTCATGAGCACTACTCCTGTGAACCTCTTTGAGATCTCCTTTTAAAGACTGAGAAGCAGTTGAAATTCACCCTCAAAAATCTGCAGACCTTCATGAATATTCAAGAACTTCTCACCTTTCCAGGATCTATCACATAAATTCAAATTTCACATGGTGTTTCTTTTATCGACTCCATGCCCGACAGAATACAACCGATTTAGGAGATTCATCCTGACCCTGTTACTCCAGAGAGACCTCTGAAACTCTTCCTGGACCAAGGTTAAAGTTTCCTAAAAGTTACACCCCACATCCTTACTCCAGTTGCAAAGGCTGCCGACTCGCTGACATATCTCTGGACTCTATTCTGGGTCTGGGTTTCTTTTCTTTCTCATTCCTATGGTCAAAACCCTTACTTGCCACAGTAAATTGCCATTATAATGTAATTTATAACCATTCAATATCCTGTTACTCCTAATCCGGCCTGAAACAGAATCTTACCACTGTGTCCAAGAGTCTATGATCTCTTCAGACAGTACAACTGAACCCTCATAGAGGACTGCAGAGTTGACTGCTCTTACATCCAAACAGGACTGGTGATGTCTACCAGCCATTCCATGGAAATGGACTCTAGAGCTGGAGAAATGGGTCCACACTTAAGAACACAGGGTGCTCTATCATGTTCATTGTTCCAACATAGACTTGGGTGTTAACACCAATCTAGAACTCTAGTTCCAGGGAATCCTATGTCTTTTTCTGGTTTCCAGTAACATTACACACACATGGCACACTTACATACATGGAGAGAAAACTTTCATACACGTAAATTAAAAATAAATAATGTTCTTAATGGAATCAACATTCACACTTCCAGAATAATTACAATGAACCCCTATCTTGCTGCACTTACTGCCCTTCAAAACACACATGGACAAACATAGCCAACAACGGCTGGCTCAGATGTTGGACACATAAGCCATGCATCCATTTACACTAAAGCCACAGGAAATAAGGAAAAGGCTGTTTCCATGGAGACCCTTCAATCAGGTACCATCATTTTCTGTTATGAAGACAATGAACATCTCTTCCTCTAATGAAAGCAATGTCAAAACAAATTACAAACCTCACAGGTGGTTGACTTTCAATTTGAGGTCTGAGGAAATGGCTTGCCTGTAAAGTATTTGTCACATAAGAATAAG
Source organism: Eospalax fontanierii (assembly GCA_035773235.1). Classification (NCBI taxonomy): domain Eukaryota; kingdom Metazoa; phylum Chordata; class Mammalia; order Rodentia; family Spalacidae; genus Eospalax; species Eospalax fontanierii. The sequence continues at coordinate 3,411,266 of CM069554.1, read as the reverse complement.
AATAAGAAACTGGATCCCCAGGACTAAGTCAAAAGCTGGTCACAGTGCACGTGACTCTTATGCCTTGGAGAGGAAGTAGAGATATAGGATTCCTAAGGCAGGCCGGACATCTGGTGTAAAGGAATTGGTCAATTCTTGTTCAGTGAGACAGCCTGTCTTGATAAAGAAGGTGGAGCTGACATCGAGTTGCTCAGTGGGCAAAAGCACTTTCCTGGCAAGCCTGACAAGTAGTTTAAATCACGAAACCCACAGAAAATGGAAAAGGAGAACTGACTTGACAAAGTTGTCGTCAGGCCTCCACAGAAGCATCATGGCAAATGTGAGCCCCTCCACACACATCATAGACACACATATCTAATAGAAAAAAAATAAAAAATAAGGAAGAATGGAAAATAGAATCAATTAAAATCGACCTCTGTCCTCCAAAAAAATGTGGACACATTCCTTCATACAATACATGCACACGCACAAACACCTATAACAAAAAATACAATAAATCTTATTTTAAAAACACACAACCTGGAGAGGAGCTTCATTTGCAGTAAGAATAAGTAAGATGGGATGGGGGGGAGTGCGAGAGAGAGTCAAAGTCCAATGAAAGGGATGTTGGTGAGAGGCCAGAGGAGTCTCTATAGGAAAAGACGACCAAGTAATCCTCACAGGACATTCACAGAAACCTCCCAAGCAATCTCAAGAACACAAGGTACCAGACACTTAACTTTCGTAACACCCGATTTAGTGCATCATAGCTTACAGGACAAGGAGCATGCAGGAGTCAAGTTCATAAGAGAGAAATACAGAGCTGTAGCACTCAAGGCTTATTTCAGAGGAGAAAGCAAACGTGGGAAGTAAGGACACACTACAGAGTGGAGGGTGCACAGCAGAGCCGAGGGAGTGCCAACTGGCTTCCTGTACCACGAAGACTTAGTTCTGGTCCACATTTTCCTCCCCTTGCTTCCCTTTCTTGAAACAATCAAAATTTTACCCAAAATTCAGTGTTTAATTAGGTACAAGAACATGGAGAGTTGTCAGTTGCACAGACAAGCAAAGTTACTAGGGGAAATAGAAAAGGTGTCTGCACGGGTTCCTCAGGGAGGAGCTTCCCAGGGAACCTGACCAGAATGGCTGTTGTTTCCTACTACCCTGTATGTCCTCTTCCCTAGACAGCTAGTCTGTCTCCCAGCCAGCTGCAAAAGCTCTCCATTTCCATCCCAAAGGTCAAACTGGACTTGAAGGAAAGCCACACCCTCAGGAAAGCCAAACAACCCATGCCTCCTGCCATGATGTTTCTTTGTGGTCCCTGCTTTGAGGTTATCAACCAGCCACACATTTGTTTTGCTCAAGCATCTCCAAGAAAAAGAACCCAAGGACACCTTAACTCAGACTCCAGAGCTATGTATGCTCTCTTATTTCCAACCATATAAAATATAGGGCAATCTTTCATATTTTTCACAACTTTCATTCTTGTGGAAGGATTGTGTCACTCCGCTGAATAACACCATTCAGTCTGCTGTAAGAGCTGGATTTAGAAGTTTTATTTAGATATTTTTCGTTCTGTGCACCTTCAGATCTAACAACTTTTAGACGCTAATGTTCACTCCCCCAAACCCTTGTCCACACAACAGCAAAGGTACGATCAGGCTCTCTGGTCAGTCACCAACACTGAAGCTGCCCGCGCAGGCGCAGCCTCCTGCTCAGTGCCCGGCGCAGAAGCAGCTGCAGCAGGAAATGCCACAGGCGGCCGTGCCGGGAACCTTGGTGTCAGGACAGGACAGGACAGCAGTCCTGCTACCCCAAGCCCGGGAAGACCCAGCACAGCCCCCGCCCGGAGCTCCACGGTCGCTCCCCGCGTCTGAGGACATCTGGGAACACGCTTACCATGTCCTGGGTTTCGGGTTCCCCGCTCTCTCCAACAGCTCCTTGCAGTTCTGATCAAGGAGCAACCTCCGTGGAATATCCTTCAGGTATGGAGCCAAACACGCACAGTAAAACTAGCAACATGGTGATGGATAGAGCCCGCCTTCAGCCTCCACTCGGTGCTCCTTATTGGGCAGCACCATCAGGAGCCCTGATTGGTTAGGGTCTCCAATGAGGCCAAAGTGGCTGTGGGCTAAAATGATGAAGAAGAACTTATCTATTCCCAGCCCTGGCTTCCTCTTCAGGCACAGACCCTGTCCAACTGCAAGGAGACTGAATTCCAAGCTCTGCTCCTGGCCTGGCACAGCAGCTGCTGCAGTATTGATAAATTCACTAGACACTTCCTGTCTATCCTGCTGGGTAAAGGGTCGCTGAGTCAATCACACATTCAGTGTCAGATGTCTTTGTCCTCTTCCCTCACGCGCTGAAAGTCATCCAGCTCACCCTAGGTGACATTCGTGTTGAGTGTAGTGTCTGCTCCATATCAAGGGTCTGGATTTTTCACTCTGGCACATTCAGGATTCTGTTAGAACGCAGAACTGCTCTTTAGCAAGCTGGTCTTTCTAAGATGCCACATCTCACAGCCTAAAGAAACCATGCAGCTCTGTCCCCACAACTCCACTGCAGCTCTTTTCCTGAAACACAGTAAAAAGAAGTCCTGTGCTGTGCATTCAGAACTTCTCCCTTATAAATTTCCACACTGACTGCACTTTGTCACCCCTCCCCTCAGCCCTGCTATGAATAGTCATGCAGGTCCCATGCAGGTTGAACCTGCTGGGCTTTCTAGGGCTACAATAGAAGGCATTCTGCCAGACTGAGCTACATCTGCCTCTCCAGGGAGTCATGTTTCTGCATTTCTGAGAAACGTGGTTTTCTTACCTAAAACTTACAACTTTTGTTAACTGAAAACTTCGTTGTTAATTGATCTGGCACTGTTGTAGTTTAATTATGGGACCTGCCTTTGTTATGGTGCAACTATGATTACAAGGTTTGACCCTGGCGTAATATCATTTTGGTTTTCAGCTTATAAACCCTGTTCTCCTCCTCCTCAGGATCAACAATTCTTTGGGGCTTAAGGTCACTCTCCACCGAAAGCTTATTACTAATTAAAGGACTCTTATTGGCACCTTTGCTATGGTGCCTCACACTGGGTACAGCAGTGGTCCTACTCAGTACTTGACTGCTCCATTTCCTCATCACATAGGCAACACCACAGCAAACCACATGGTGTGGAACTTCCTAGGACTGCCTCAAAGGATAAGAAAAATGTCAGAGGTGCTTGATTTGTTTGGGAAATTTCTCTGATGTCTCCTCTGAGCCTCCTCCCCACAGTCCTCTTGTCTGTAGGAAAGTTCCCTTAGATTCAGTTATCCCACTTAAGGAAGTTCCTTTCCATGCAAAATAGTACCCAAATATATTTATATCCTTGTATTGGAGGCATATAGATAGTCTAACTGCCAGTAAAAAATGGTCAATGGGGTAGAGGGAAATGTCCTTGCATCCCATGAAGTAGCTTACAAGGGTTGTGTTTAGGGCAAGGTAGGTCTTCTTCAATATACTTTGTGAGCTGTTGTTGGGGAGGGTTTTCAAAAATATTGTCTACCCAAACCGATCATTTTTTTCAGTTGCCCAGTGAATTAAATTATGTATGTGTTCCAGAAGAGACAATTGTGTACTTGGAACTATAATTGAATTCTCATTTGGACACAACCAAAGAGGACTCTGGGAGCTGAGATTACAACCCTTTCGTTGCCTGTTGTCCTTTTCTTGCTGTTCCCATCTGTTCACCCTGAACCAGGAGGTCAGTGATAGAATTCAAATAATGAACAGGGCAGTTTCTCTCAGGACACGTGTTTTAGAATCTCCTGGGATTTTAATGATAGCTAATTGTTTAGTCAAATACTGAGCATCCAGCAATTCTGAGACTATTTCAAATAGGTTGATCGGAGAAAGTGAGAAACCCTCTGTCTCTACAGCATGCCATAGTCGTACACTACTCCATATGCACAGAGACTATCTGTATAGATGTTAGCTGTTTTCTTTTTCTGCTACATTCCTCTCCCTCCACCTCAGGGGTTTGTCTCCTGGACCTAGCTGGTCCTCAGTTTTCTGTGGACCAGGAAGACATTAAACCATCTATTGTAACTGCTCACCATAGACCTCAGCCCTTAGGCTAAATTAGGTAATATCCTGTTTTTCCTCTTAGGAACAGTGTAAGGAGATTTTAATCATTGAAGACACCCACCTTTTGTCCCATAAATATGTAATGGTCTTGTAATGGCTACCCATAAACTTGTCCTGTTTCTGTAGGACCTGCTTAATCTCAAGGGCCAAGGGAGGGAGCGAAGCCCTTAACTCTGAACACCTGGAAATTCAACAGAAGTAAGTAAATCAACTCTATTTTTTGTCTTTGTATATGCAACCTCTCCCTTCCCCACCTGCTGCAGCCTTCAGACCAGACAGAGAGACTATAGTCAGCTGCAAATTAATAAATTCAGGTGACTGAAACAGAAAAGTCTGGTGGTCCTTTCCCTGCTGGTCCCAACCTACAGAACAATTTGCCTAAAAGGCGGTTATGTGCAGTGGAGAAAATAATAGCATTTGACTTTCATTTTCACTCTGAGCAAGAGAGCTATAAACACGATGGGATTTCTAGAGGTGAAGTAGCCCTGATCTACCAGGACCTTTGCTTCCTCAGTATTAATTTTCCTCCATTGCTCTTCAGGTATCAGTAAGGAGAAAATGGAAAACTCTCTGGCTTCTGGATTTTGTTTCAATGTCTTCATGGGTGGCCTGCTCCTCTTTTAGGGAGAGCTCCCATTTCAGAGTCTTACAATACCTTCTCAAATTGCCAGGACTTTTGTAATAGTTGAAAATGTCCTTTTCTTTCCAAGGCAGAATGAATTGTAGGTTTTGTAATGCCTAGGAAAATCGTATAAAGACTTTCATTTTGCTGTTTGTCCAGACTTTAAGTCCATTTGTGCTTGACCTTTGCCCACACAGTCCTAGCAGCACACTAGAAAGGAGTCACCTCCCCAGTTCCAAGAAGGGGCCAACCACAACATCCCCACCCAGTGTTCTAATCTGGGAGGGACATGTACAAATGGCTAACCTCCTGGTCTGTTGCTGTTAGGAATGAGCACCTCTGGGAAATTTTAATCTTGAGAAATGCTTGATTCTTAGTGGATGTTTCAAATTTTAATCAGTCACTGCCTTAGAAACCCTCTAAAAGCTTCTTTCCAAGAATGAATCGGGCACCTTCTCTGAGTCAGGCACCCTGGTAAGCCGAATAAAGTACCTCAGTAACTTCATCCGAGGGGTGCTGGGAATGTAATTCTGACCCACAACAGGTTTCTTAGTAGGGGAGCTTAAATTTTTTTCATGTAAGCTCATAGTTTGCATTTGAAGAGATCCAGACTTTGGTTAGTATCAGGACATCAGGAAGCTACAACCACCTGGATCTCCGGCCCCTGGGAGACCTGACATCTTTCTTCTCTATGAGTGAACACATTCATATGCAGGAACCCATACACAGACATGGACACACAAAGAATACAAAGAATTTTAATAAAATGCTCACATGCTGCTGTTATCATACTTTTCCATACAACAATTTTTACAATATTCCTAGAATAGCTTCTCTGATATTAAGAAATTCTGAGTCTACTACTCTAATAATTCTGAAATAAGCCATACAGAACAAGATGGAAGTTACCCTGCAAACAAAGACCTCAGAAAGAAGAAAAATAAGGGAGACTGAACAGAAAGCACTTTTTGCCAGAGGTCACACAAGCCGTAACCTGGGAACGCAAAACAAACTGCAGCAGTGAAAGTTCTGAAGAGAAAGTGATGGGGCGTGCTGAGGGATGGGAAGGAGATGTCCCCACATGACATCACTTGAACAAAACCACGGAGTTACCAAAGTAAGAAAGCACAGAGAAACCCTGTTCTCATCCCTTTTGGATATGCTTCTAAACACAGCTGGAGATTGTGGAAGCTAACTTTACCGTGGTGGACTTTTGAATACATCACCAGAATACTACAGATTGTGCTCCCCATCATCCCACAGATGAGTGATCAAGGAAGGAACTGGATCTTCACTCTGTGCTTTATTCAGAAGAGCAGAAGTCTGAGAAGGCCGTGATTTAACATCATGAGAAAAACATCCTTCCTGTTTTGTGAAGTAATTGAATTGTGCAGTCATTCATATTCTAGATTCATTGACCATCCCATGTGGACTCAATATCAACAGTTTGAATGAGGAAGAGAAGTCTTGAATTTGTTGAAAGATGATAATTCTTTTTTCTACTCAAGAACGACCTGGAACTGAACAACAGCAGCTTTCCACCTGTTTTCTGGCAAGACCCTGAAGGGAAAATTTCACAGTGGGCAGAAATTTGGGAATTGCTCGTGGTCATATATTTCCCTTGGCAAGTCCGATGGCCGCTGTATTGTCATGTACTATTGTGTACTGCTGTACCTCATTGCCTACACGGCCCATGAACAAAAAGACCATGGTGGCAAGAATTGTTAATAGACACAGGTTCAGTAAAATGGACATCCATTCATCAAGGCTGACCTGTAAACATATACATGAATGCCAAAAGTTTTGAGTAGATTGTTGGGAGATGGAGAAGAACACGATTGAAGAATAGGTGATGTCATGATTTGCTTTTCTGTTGTGATTAAAAAAATTGAAAACTGATGAAATCCTACATGGGGGAATAAGTGTTTAATCAGTTGACAGGCTACAGGCCACTATCTGTCAAATGAGGACAATCCACAACTAAGATAGGAACCTAGAAGCATAAACTGAAACAGAATACAATGAAGGATCGCTGCTTGATGGACTGCTTCCCATCACTTGCTCTGCATTCTTTGTACATAACCCAGGCTCCTATGTGTAAAGATGGCACTGCCCACAGTGGGCTGGAACCTTCCACACAAATTAATAATAAAGAACACACCTCACAGAATGGCGGCAGTAAAATCCGACCTGGGAAAAATCTTCAGTTGAGGTTGTATCTTCCCAGACAACTCTAAGTCTGTGTCAAGGGAGAGTGGAAGCAAAATAGGACAGGTAGGAAGAGGTTTGTGGATGGATGTCCCAAATTTGCAAAGGATTTAGGTTAGTTCCATATCTCATTGCTGTAACCAAACACCTAACCAGAAGGAAGGCAAGGGAAGAAGGGTTTACAAGTTACAGTTTGAGGGATATAGCTATTATCCTGTGAAAGTCCAAGTGTAAGGAATGTGAAGCAGTCCCTGGTAACATTCTGGCCATGGTGTGGGGTGCAGAGAGAGGACAAGAATTGTAACCTGCATATACAGCTGAAGAGTTGCTCTCAGTTAACATTTATCTTCAAGGTAGTCTTCACGTCAAAGTTCGTTGGCTTGGCTTGATGGTCTGCTCTCATCTGAGGACCAAGTTTTCAAACATAGGAGCTTAAGGAAGCATTTTGATTCAAACCCACAACAATTCAAATGTGTCCTCCATAGGTTCCTGTCCATTCCATAACATAAAATGCATGCAGTACAACTTCCTTTGTGTCCAGAATATTTAATGATTCAAATACTGTTCAAAATTCTGAAGTCTGTTTTGAGATTCAAGATAATCTCTTCAAAAGAATTTACATGTTTCAATGATGCAGACTAAATCTGTCCATTGCAGTATGAAGGAACAGGTTCATGGGAATGAAATATAGAGCCAAAGCTATAATGAAAGCCAAAAGAATGTCATCCTCCCTGATGTGCCCTCCAGCTGTTCTTGTGTTGGACCTTGTTTTGAAAAATAACCAGAGGACAAGGTCCTTATTTACACATGTAGGAGAGAAAGCAACTCAGTCACAGTGCTCACAGGGACACTATGGGCAGCTGAGGTCTAGTGTGGAAGTCCTCAGGGACACTTTTAAATTCCCATAGATGAAGAAGGGTGGAAAGAGAAGAGATGAATCCATGTCTATTTGGTGAACTCAGGGCCCAAAGATTCTGAGAGAAGGAGACCTGCTTATGAATCTCTACATGGATCAACTCGGAGTAAGTACACAGCATTGGGAAGGGACACTCCCAGTTTCTTTGTCTGTGATAGAGAGAGGCAAGTAGGGAGACGAGAGAAAAATGTCCTGGGTCTCAGAGTCTTATCAGTTGTGTCCTTAACTGCTCATCGGATGTGAAACATTCTAACGATGGGATGAAAATCTCTCCTACATTTCAACTGTTGCTTAAGACGCTTCCAGTCTGAATGTATGAGTTATGCCAAGTCTCTTCCTTGCAGTCCCTCTGGGTTTCTTCAACCTTCAACATTTCCTTTGACTCTTCTAATCCCGTCCTGAGTGACAGTGGCCATATTCACTCTCTCTATCAGATGTCCTTCCCTCTACATTGGTACCATTTGCAATCACTCCCACTGTTGTAAAGCTAGGGGCCCTTTTGTTGGGGCTCAGACCTTTAAAACTGCCTGAGAGATCCTAAATTCAGCCTCTACCTAGCAATTTCCCCGAATTGTGCTGTGCCTGCTGGGTAGATGGACCCAGACCTTAAGGGAGAGCCTGAGCGCATCTGATCTCACCTAATCTGTGCCTCTGAGGGATTCTAGAATAGCTGGACTAGAGCCATCTGGTCCCTCAAATATAAAATCAAAGGGGAGAACATGAAATCTTGCCCAACTAGCTTTACAAACCCAATAAGAATACAACCAAGTCACATCAAGTATACAAACAGAATTAGACTTCAACTCAACAAAAGAAGGACTGAGTCTCACATCAGAATCACAAATAACAAAAGAAATACACAAGCCAAGAACACAACAAATATAATAACATGAAAAACTCACAAAATATGTCCTCAACAAACATCACCAGTCCTCCAAAAGAGTTCTAGAATGAGAACCCCATAGAGATAACACAGAACCCAGAGCTTAAAGAACAATCATAAACATCAAACAATCAAAGAATTCAATGAATTTAAAGAACACAAAAATGAAAAAATCAAAGAACTAAAAGATAGGGATAAACTTCTGACTGAAATCACAAAAGAGAAAGAAATATTAAAGAAAACTCAGGCTGAAATAAAGAAGGAAGTGAATTACTAAGCAAACAAATTTAAATGACGGGGAGAAAACCTCACCAATAATATAAATGAAATATGAAGCCGAGAATCAAGACAGGATGATAAAGGTGAAGAATTGGAGCACTCCACAAAGATTATATACTTTTCTCCAAAAAGGAATAGAATATACAGAAAGTGAGGGAAACCATGAAAAAAATTAAATCCATGCATCATAGGCATAGAGGAAGAAGCAGAATCTGAGGATCATAGTATTGACCAGCTCTTCAACCAGAATGTAAAAGAAAATTTCCCCAAATAAAGGAAGCAAAGTCCCCTACAAATAGAGAAGGCACACAAAACACCAAATAGACAGGACAAGAAAAGAAACTCCATACAGCATATCATAGTAAAAACTTGAAGTGTACTGAACAGAGAAAGAATTCTGAAAGCTTCAAAAGAAAAACAAAAGGCCACATATAAATGAAAATCCACCAGAATTACAGATGACTTTTCAGAAACTCAGAAGAACGTGGACCAAAATAGTGTCAGTTGTAAATGACCATAGATGCCAGCCTAGAATACTTTACCCCACAATAATGTCTATTATTGTTTAAGGAGACAGAAAAATGTTCTGTGACATGAATTTGCTAAAAGAATTAATGTCCACAAAATCAGCCATTCATAGAATACTTGAAGTAATACAAAGAGCTGAAGAAAGTAATCATTATACCCAGGGGGACAGAGAACTAAACTAAATGAAGCTGTAACTGGGGAAACAATGTTAGACCAAAGAAACAAAATGAATTTAAAATGATGGGAACCAATCCACATCTCACAATAATAGCTTTAAATATCACCGAACTGAACTTCCAAGTCAAAATGGATGAAGAAACAAAATTCATCCTCTGTTGTCTGCAAGAAACCCATCTCACCTTCAAGAACAGGCATTACCTTAATGTGAAAGGAAGGAAAAAAATATTCCAAGCAAAAGGCACTAAGAAACAATCAATAGTTATTATTCTGTCTGATAAAAGTGACTTCAAACTAAAACTAATCAGAAGAGATAAAGAAGATGACTTCATTCTGAACAAAGGAATGATTAACTAACAAGATCATGAACATATATGCACCAATCTCTGGGCCACCAACTTCATAAAAAAATACTACAGGACTTTAAGACACATAATAATCACACCTTACTAATAATAGAGGATGTCAATACCCCACTATCTCCATTAGACACATAAATGGGACAGATAATAAACAGACACTTCTGAATTTAAAAATACCATACATCAAACGGCCCCAACAGACATCTACTGAATATTCCATGCAAGCACCAAAGAATTCATATTCTATTCAGCACATCATGCAACTTTCTCCAGAATCAAGCGCATGCTGGGGCACAAAACAAACCCCAACAAACAAAATTATTTAAACAATTCCAAGCATTCTATCACATCACAATGCAATAAAGCTTAAAACTAACAAAGAAGAAACTCTAGTAACTTCACAAATTCATGGAGACTACAGAACACATGCCTGAATGATGAATGTTTCAAAGGAGAAATTAAGAAGTTATTAAAATTCTTCTTGGAATTAAATGATAAGTACAGTACACCCCAACAAAACCTCTGAGGCACTTTTAAAGCTAAGAGATGAGTTTAAAACTCTCACTGCCTACATTAAACGATCAGAAAGAAAACAAATGAAGGATCTAACAAATTGGAAATCAAGAATCTTGAAAGTCAAAACATCTAAAAACCATACCCACCACACAAGAAAAAATAACAAATATCGGAGACAATTTAATGAAAAAAAAAAACAATATAAAACTCAATAAATCCAAGAACAGATACTTTGAATACATAAATACTTTGAATACATAAATAAGAGATACATAAATACATAAATGGGCACCATTCACCAAGGCTGACCTGTAAACATGTACATGAATGCCAAAAGTTTTGAGTAGATTGTTGGGAGATGGAGAAGAATACTAATGAAGAATAGGTGATGTCCTAATTTGCTTTTCTGTTGTGATTAAAAAAATTGAAAACTGATGAAATCCTACATGGGGGAATAAGTGTTTAATCAGTTGACAGGCTACAGGCCACTATCTCTCAAATGAGGACAATCCTCAACTAAGATAGGAACCTAGAATCGTAAAGTGAAACAGAATAAAATGAAGGATCGCTGCTTGCTGGACTGCTTCCCATTGCTTGCTCCGCATTCTTTATACATAACCCAGGCTCCCATGTGTAAAGATGGCACTGCCCACAGTGGGCTGGAACCTTCCACACAAATTAATAATAAAGATCACACCTCACAGAATGGCGGCAGTAAAATCCGATCTGGGAAAAATCTTCAGTTGAGGTTGCCTCTTCCCAGACAACTCTAGGTCTGTGTCAAGGGAGAGTGGAAGCAAAATAGGACAGGTAGGAAGAGGTTTGTGGATGGATGTCCCAAATTTGCAAAGGATTTAGGTTAGTTCCATTTCTCATTGCTGTGACCAAACACCTAACCAGAAGGAAGGCAGGGGAAGAAGGGTTTACAACATACAATTTGAGGGATATACCTACTATCCTGTGAGAGTCCAAGTGTAAGGAATGTGAAGCAGTCCCTGGTCACATTCTGGCCATGGTGTGGGGTGCAGAGAAAGGACAAGTTCGTTGGCTTGGTTTGATGGTCTCCTCTCATCTGAGGACCATGTTTTCAAACATAGGAGTTTAAGGAAGCATTTTGATTCAAACCCACAACAATTCAAATATGTCCTCCATAGGTTCCTGTCCATTCCATAACATAAAATGCATGCATTATAACTTCCTTTGTGTCCAGAATCTTTAATGATTCAAATACTATTCAAAATCCTGAAGTCTGTTTTGAGATTCAAGATAATCTCTTCAAAAGAATTTACATGTCTCATTGACACAGACTAAACCTGTCCATTGCAGTATGAAGGAACAAGTTCATGGGAATGAAATATAGAGCCAAAGCTATAATGAAAGCCAAAAGAATGTCATCCCCCCTGATGTGCCCTCCAGCTGTTCTTGTGTTGGATGCTGTTTTGAAAAATAACCAAAGGACAACATCCTTATTTACACATGTAGCAAAGAAAGGAACTCAGTCACAGTGCTCACAAGGGACACTGTGAGCAGCTGAGGTCTAGTGTGGAAGTCCTCAGGGACTCTTTTAAGTTCCCATAGATGAAGAAGGGTGGAAAGAGAAGAGATGAATCCATGTCTATTTGGTGAACTCAGGGCCCAAAGATGCTGAGAGAAGGAGACCTGCTTATGAATCTCTAGATGCATCAACTCGGAGTAAGTGCACAGCACTGCGAATGGACACTCCCATTTTCTTTGCCTGTGATAGAGAGAGGCAAGTAGGGAGAAGACAGAAAAGTGTCCTGGGTCTTATCAGTTGTGTCCTTAACTGCTCATAGGATGTGAAACATTCTAACGATGGGATGAAAATCTCTCCTACATTTCAACTGTTGCTTAAGACGCTTCCATTCTGAATCTATGAGTTATGCCAAGTCTCTTCCTTGCAGTCCCTCTGGGTTTCTTCAACCTTCAACATTTCCTTTGACTCCTCTAATCCCGTCCTGAGTGACAGTGGCCATATTCCCTCTCTCTGTCAGATTACCTCCATGCACACGTCTCTGACCCTTGGCATGATCTCTTTAATGTTTTATTTCACCTCACCAGGGTAGGACTGAGCATTGCAGACGGTCCGAAAGGAGTGCAATTTCTCTCAGACCTGACAGGAGCAGGGTGTGCACTACATTTGTGAAAGTATTCAGAAGTGATGTTGCAACATAATAACAACATTCACAATATCGTTTATGTACTTGGTATTTACTTTAATTCTGAGTGGCTGAGAAATATATACTTTCATGAATGGAACTATTTTGTGACAAGGCCACTGTGGGTTACAAATTCAAAGTAGAAATGTGTCAATAATGAAACAAATTTCATGGGACTATTTTTTCTTAGTTTCTTCGTTTTGGGAGGTCTTTTTGAGACAGGTTATCCTTACTGTAGCCCCAGGTAGCCTCAAACCCTGACTTGCACCATGCTGACCTTAAACTCAGAGAAATCCTCCTGCTCTGCCTCCTGAGGGCTGGGATTAAAGGCATGGACAACCACACCTGCTCTTTTATATAATTATTATTTTTATCAACATAATGAGATTTCTGGTTGCAAACATTTTATTTCAATAATGAACCCTTCCAAGTATCCAGAAGGCACTTACCTCCAGTCAGTTTGATCTGATAATCTTGATGGCTCATCTTTCTATCAGTGAAGAATTCTCCCCCCAGTGCTTCTCTGGCATGGCTTCCCTTGAATCATTTTGACCTAGCCATGACTGTGGGCACATACAACACATACAATGCTGTGTGTGCTGTCTTCCATACTGTCCAGGAGATGGACGTTCAACACGTTCAAGAGCCAGAATTGAGAACTAGAGAAGCATTGGGATTTTCTCCTTGGCAGAGAATGTCTCTTCCTTTGAATGATATGCACCGTCATGAAAGTATCCCTCTTGAGGTGTTCTACAGGTTCTAAGCTAAGTAGTAACTTTCTCCAAAAATACTAAAGGTTATGTGTAGTTCCGTAGTTGAGAAGGAAAATCTGCATTATATATTTAAATAGACACCAAGAATAAGGATGTGATAGCAAGGAGGATCAGATGGTTCAAGATTCATGCTTTATAATTAGAGTGTCAACATCCTGCCCCTTTAGTACCTGTAGAAAAAAATTAAACAATTTCACAAAAAGTTTCTGAATGACACCATGAAATGGTGTGGCTCTTTATGTACCTAAACAGAGCCAAGTACTGCAGTGAACACTATGCTGGGAGTAATCTGCAATCATACTTTTGTATTGATTTCTACAGTTTGCAAGTAGATATTTAGGGAACAGAGCAGATACAGGCATAGAGTCATGAGTGTGCTCTGAAGCCTCTAATTTCATGCCAAATTGCACTGTTTATTGTGAGGGACTTGAGCCAAGTTGTCTCAGAACTGACAGAGTAGAAGCATGATATTTTAGTTCAAAGTTTTTCCTTTAGTCCACCGCATAGTTCCCACGTTCTGTCTCCATCATGTATTTAGCATGCAGTATTTTCTCTTTCCAAGTCTACATCTTCTCAACTACATTCAACTCACCATGAAGACACAAATTTGGACACCTTTGTTCTCTGTGTGCTTGCCCTGTTTTTTGACATAGAGCAGGTGCTCACAAGCATATTTTTGATTAAGTGGTGTGTTTGACTTTGATAACTGTGATGAATAGAATTAACTCTCAACTTGACATAATGTGGAATCATGTGAGAAGAGGGACTAGTGAGATCAAATTCTCCTGTGTTCATGTGTGTGGCAGATGGTATTGATTATATGAACTGACGTGGAACACCTATCGTATTGACCTTACTGAGGATGGGAACATTCGCTGGGCTTGGGTTCCTAGACTAAGAGGAAAGAAAGCCAGTGAATCACAGGTAAGCACCCATGCATTTATTCTCTTTCTTTTTTAAAAAAAATATTTTATTTTGTATTATCATTATGATTTTATATTTTAAGTGTATGAGTCTATTGCCTCATGTAGGTAGGTACACTTGAGTCATGCAGTGTCCACAGAGTTCAGAAGAGGACATCAGATCCCCTGGATCTGGAGTTACAGGTGGTTGTTAGCCTTCATGTGGGTGCTGAGAATTGAAACCAAGTACTCTGCAAGAGCATCCAGTTCTCTTAACCACTGAGCCGCAGGAAATTTCACATTCAAACCATAGCAAATGGTCACGCTTTCACTATCAAATATGCTGTTAATTATGAAGACCACAATCGTTGACAAATGAGTACAACTTCTGACATGAGTAACTTACAGTTTGTTACAAGATAGGCTTAAACTATTTATTTCTATAAGCTCCTTCTAGTTTTAGGAATTTCATTGATAATGCTCAGTTCTTATTTGCTAAGAAAATTATGGACTGCTCACGATGTCAAGTGTTCTTACAGAAGTATTCAGTACTTTAGGAATTCTGCATTTTAGCATGCATTATAAAGCCACTGGACAGAAGTCTTAAGTTTAGTGCCATTCTTCTCGATTTTGGTGTTTTGCTTATTTTTTTAGATTAGCACAGAGTTTTAGCATATGAGAATTTAAAATATCATGTCACATTATGTTTCTAAAGAAACAGATATTCCTAATAGTTCAATATGTGAAAAAAGCATTTGACATCCATAGGATTTGGACTTTTTTCAGTAATAAGTAAATGGAAAAATTTGATTCCTAAAAATCTTATTATTGACTAATTTGCATCATAGTTTCTAGAAGTGGTGCAGTATTTCCTCTACATTACTGTGATAAAGCATCATGACCACATGAAATATATAGAAGACAGAGTTCATTTTGGCCTCCGTTATAGAGGGATTCTGATCATTCACAGCAGCAAGGCATGCCAGCCAGCAGGAGACATGTTGACAGAAGTCACAAGTTGAGAGTTCATATGTTCAAGGGCTCACAGAAAGCACAGTAAGCTGGAAGCGTGCAAAGCTATGAACTCTCAAATCTCACCCAGAGTCACACATACTAACAAAGTAGGTATAATATGTGCATGAAATTATTGGATGTTTTCTTTTTTAAGACATTATTTTTTATTTATTCATGTTTATGTTTTGAGTTTTTGGCCTACCCCAGTGTCATGCAATGTTCTTGGAGGCAGAAGAGGGCTCTGTATTCTCATGGAACTGGAGATTTCGATATTTGGCAGCCAGCATGTGGGTGCTGGGAATCAAACCCACGTACTCTGTAAGAGTTGCTGATGCTCTTACCCAACAAGCCACCTCACTACCTTCAAATTATTTGGGATTAATTGTATTGAATTTTTCTTAAATGGAGCAGAGAAGAGAAAGGAATGGAAAGAAGAAAGGATGGGTGTGGAGCAGAGAGAACGTTAAGGGAATGAAACATGCACATGACTATGAGGACGCTGATGGAGGCTGAGAGAGTAAAGAGATGAGGCAAAAAGTGCAGTGCGAGGGGGAACTTATTCTGTTGCTTCCACTCCAGTGTTTGTGCTCATTCTCCTGCTTAACAGACTGAAAATTGGGAAAACAATGCTTTCTCTTTTCCTGTCTGACCAATCCAGAAGAAACTGACTTGCTGTCCTTCAGAGCCCTCATTCCGCACTAGGATTCAGTGGCTCATCTGCTGAATGAATGCTTCCACACCAGACCTGTGCTTCCTCTCTTCTTCCTATGTATTTACTTTGCTCTTCAAACCTGAAATCCCACTTCAGTCACTAAATTACCATTTAGTAAAATCGTGCCCCAAATGTTTGGCACAAAAGGAAAAGGCATGAACGTGTCTTTAACAGGACTAGTAGGCATAATGTTGTAAAATTTCCAGATCACTTTGTGACACTCTAATCACTAGTGTATTCTATCTGAATGTACCAGGAGCTCAGGTTCTTGAACAATTCTTGGTTGCCCTAGAAAACTCAAAGCATAGAATATAGTCCATCTGCTGGCCTTAGGTGCTATGCTAGGAGAAAGAATACGTCCTTTCTAATCTGGTCATGACTGTCAAAACATCTACAACCCAACTTCCTCACTGTTCATACTACAGATAGCCTGAGCATTCAGCAGACAGCAAAAAGAAGACGCTTTGACTTCGTCATTACTAAGATTCCCACACACATCCCTCAGTAATTCCCAAATCTTCTTTGTTTTAAACCTCAAAAACTAAAATGAAATCTACATTGAATTCAGGGTGTGCCTATGAGGAGCATCTCTACGAAGGGCCGAATGAAGGCTGTGGATGTTCCTGCTTATGCAGAGTGCATTCCAGATACGATTTACATGTAGAAAATTCAAACTATATTTAAGTCCCTTATACATTTTTGGTTTTCTGAAGAGTGGGGTCAGGGTCTCCCTTTTTAGCCCCAGCTGGTCTAGAACTCACTTTGTAGATGAGGCTGCTTTCAACTCTTACAAGGAACAGCCTGATTCTGCATCCCAAATGCTGAGATTAGAAGTATGAGTCACCAATTTGACTTTTTAAGGAAATAACTCTTAATGTCAAACGTTATTTAATATTTACTTTGAGATTAACTTGTCACATGTCAAAGATACCCACTTGTTTCTAAATCCAAGAAGTCTTTCTGAACTTTCTTTCAGATATACATGTTCATGGTTTAGTGCTGAAGCCTTTTTTCTCCCTAATCAACCTGAAGTTTATAGAGTAACACTCCCATATTGTACTGCTTCCTGATCCTCAGGACAGCTGAGTTCAGACACTCTCTGTCCTCAGGGATCTGTGTTCAGACACTCTTGTCTCCTAATTCCTGAACACTACCCTCTTCTCTTGTCTGCCCAGAAGTGACTGTCCCCCTGGACTTTAGGAATAAATTAAATGGAACATTTATTTATTTGTTTTTCGGTTTTTGAGATGGTGGATACCTGCAACCCACCTGAGCTGGAACTCACTATGTAAAACAATTGGCCACAGTCTCACAGAGATGTGGCTGCCTCGGCCTCCTGAGTACTAGGATGAAAGGTTTGCATCGTCGTGTCCAGTTTTCCAGAATATTGAAGATGGTAAAGAATTTTTCAGAACTTGAGACTTGGTCTAGAATGCACATACAGAAATGATACAGGTGTGACGTGGTCATAGAATTAGTTCTGTACCTGTGTCCCACGAATAGCAGCAAGGATCACACACTGTAGAATGAAAGATTCTCAGAAAATGGAATGGGATCTTCCTGATTACCCAGTAAACTAATACCTAGAACACTGAACAATGTGAGTGTGAAATGCAGACACACACCCAACAGGAATTTCCATTCCAGTAACGACCACGTGCTGTCTTTTCCTCTGTGAGAATGGCACAATGTGCCATGAGGAGTGATGCCATATCTGGGGCTGAGTTTCCTTCTCTGCTGATTGTAGACTACATCCTCCATAGCTGCTCAATCCTTCTTAACCTTGCTGAGTGGGAGCCTGTGTTACTGAGTTAAGTGTTTGGAGATGCCATGAATATGGAATATAGGCCAAGGTGAACCAGAGACAAGGGTTGACTGGAGGCATAACAAGGAAATATTGGGAAAAGGTTAGACCTCAACTATTTGAATAACACCACATCTTTGAGGTACATCTCTGCCATGTGAGGCTTATATTGACATCTTCTGACCCCAACAGCATGTGGCAGCTCTGTCTCCTCCAGCACACATGGCCTTTCTCTTCATCCAGCTCCAGTCACCAACAACAGCTTTCAGGGGAGACACTCCCAAATCCTGGATCTTGATCTCCCTGCGGTATCCACTGCAGTGATTGCTTCACCTACACAGCTACAAGCACGGTCCTTTCGGATCTCACTGCCGGCAGTAGTGCCTGTCCTGCACTGCCAGGATATGACATGTGTTTGGAACTTTGGAACTTTGCTACAAGAGACCATGACCTCCTCACGGCTGCATCCTTCATTTCAGTGTTCCATTGGCATGTTATCTGTCCAGGGTTATAGTCAGGTTTGTTTTCTCAGTCAATTAAAGAACTGAAATATGAGAAAAATCTAAAACAGCAGAGTGTGTGCACACAGATTTATTGAGAGATAGTCACATTCATATACATAAAAAAATCAAACACATAACATGTAAGAATGAGTCTTTTTTATTTTTTTTTTCTTGGTTTTATTTATTTATTTTTTTTTCGTCTTCTTTAGTCAGATTTGTACTGCAGTCCCAGTTGACCTGGAACTCTCTATGTAGACCACGCTGGCCTTGAACTCACAGACACCCACCTGCCTTGCTTCCAGCGTACTGGGATTAAAGGCACGACATTTTAATGGACATAATCTGGACTAAAGACCTCTAATTAATACCGACAAAACCAGGTGCTTTCATCTGATGACAGGCTGAATCCTTGGAAAATTTTTGGGTAAGCCACCCAAGAAGATAATGAGTGATTATCACTTGGATTAAGATACCAAAGTGCTGGAAGAATGCACACTTCAATTATAAAGAATGGACTTTGTTTAATCTGCTGATCTTCCATGATTAAAATACTAGAGATGGAAAGCCTCATGGTTTACTGAGATAAGGATGCAGGGGAATTTAAAGTTCCATATTGAAGCTGCAGAAACCTTGGAAATAAACACATGAGTTCTGAGAGACAGCTGAGGGAATGAATGGCCACTTGAGTGGGGCCCACTCTCCAAAACTTTAAGAGTTAAGAAGCTGGGCTGGTGAGTTAGCTCAGCTGATAAAAAATGACACACTTCCCGAGGTCCCAGATTCAGTTCCCTACAGCCAGGTGTCAACTCACAACCATCCTAAATCCAGTTCCAATGGAACTGATGCTGTCTTCTGAGCACCTGAGAACTGTATGACACAGGTGCACTTACACATTTGCAGACAACAACATAAACTAAACTAAAAATAATAAATAGAATATTTTTAAAGAGTTGTGAAGGCAAACTTCACAGAAAAGTTCTGCACCTTAAGCTGATTAGCACATCAATGACTGTGGGGAGTTTGGAATGTTGCAGATCTAGAGTGTATTTACACCTCATCTTAAGCCATGGACAGCCACATTAATACCTAGTTTTTGCCAAACTCTCTTTCTGAGTAACATTCCTTGAGTAACAGAATACATTAACTTAATAAAGAAGTTCCTTCAACCAAAAGGCTAAGAATGTTGTCATTTAGCACTGGAGACCTATTGTAGAACTCCTGCACTTTGCCTTCACCCACTACTGAATGCACACTCCCATGTATGCGGCAAGTACCTTAGTTTGTCATTTTTCTTTCCTCTGTTACTATAAAAAGTTCTGAAAACTTTTACAATGTTAGCACATGGTTTTGGGGGAAACCTAAATCTGTGTTCCCAGGCTATGTCAGTCATATTTGGCTACAGAATAAGCCATATCTCTGACACTCTTGAGGTGATAGCTGTTTACTTCATCCAT
The DNA here is from genome assembly GCA_035773235.1 of Eospalax fontanierii. Taxonomy (NCBI): domain Eukaryota; kingdom Metazoa; phylum Chordata; class Mammalia; order Rodentia; family Spalacidae; genus Eospalax; species Eospalax fontanierii. Next base: position 3,391,335 of record CM069554.1, on the reverse strand, counting down.
AGTTCCTGGTGACCAACATAGGGCTCCCCACAAATAATGTGGGGGGAAACTACTCGATAGGTGCCAGGGCTCCCTTGTATTACACTGTTCAGTATTGTCTCCCCGAGTACTGTTTGCTGATTTCTTCTTCCAGTCCAGACCTCCCTGGATTATTTGAGAGTTCATTGCTTTTGTTCTGAGCTGGTGTCCAGTCCTATGTGTTTAGATGCTTGCTCGCTTCCTTTCAAAGTGTTTGCTTTCAGGTTCCCATTATTGCTTGTTTCAGAATCATTTTATTTCTACTTGGATTTTTTCACTGTTGCTGCTTTCTAGATTTTTGTAGGCATTTTGGGGTTTTTGGTCTGTAGTGGTTTTGTTGTTCTTTTTGAATTTAATTGGCCTTTGCCTCCAGACAGTCCTCCAGTCTCCAAATCTGTATTTTCTGTGCCTTCCTCTGTCTATTTCAACCTTGCTACCTTTTAGTTTAGGAATTTTATGAGCACCTGACCATAACGATGCCGAAGAGACTCTTGTTCCCTCCTCATAATTGGTTGAGGTGTCAAAGGGAACTCTGCTTATCATACAACTTCATAGAGAAACCCATCAAACACACCCTGTTGCTGGGTCAGAATGAACTTTATTGGCTCAGACATGAAGACACACATAAGCAGTTAATATTTCAGTGTCTTGATTCCTCTCCCATTTCTGTAATTGTGCAGGATAACCCTGAGACTCAGTGGGGGAAGACAGTCTATGGGTTAAAGCTGAGAAAAAAAATGTGGCACAAAAACCAATCCAAATTACATATATTCCGCAGCGAGCATAGGAAGGCTTGTGATTTCTCAGGAGGAAGAATGAAAAAGACAGGGGGGATAATTTCCTATAAAGGAGGAAGAGTTTAAAAAACAAACCACCTTCTAGCACCGCAGCTGACTTCACGTAAGATAAGTGTGAGCTTTCAACTTCCACATATTTGAAAAACATGGGGAAACCTCACCATAGATAACTTGCCTTTAGGATTCCCTCATTGGAAAAGTTTGACGCTCCAAAATTAGTATTTTTAGGTGAACAAGTAGAAGTCCTAGGCAATAGGACAGAAAATCATGAATGGGCTGTCCATTTCAGTTGGAATTTAGAAGCATCTAAGAAAGTAATAATATAATTACTAACTTACAGGAAATTAATAAGACACTTTTAGAAACATTTTCAGAATTAGAGAAGAATTTAAATGATTTTCTACAGACAGAAGATTTATAGAAAATATTAAAGATTATTTCAAAACTAAAGATCAATGCTGAAAAACACTATTTCTCTAACCCTTTGCTCCCACCTGTTAGAACTCGGGAGAAAAGGTGATGTGATAAAGAAGTAGAAACAGACGTCACCAGATACAGATGGTTGAGCAGGTATGAAGGACACAACCTTCCCAAGAGAATGGAGGCTGTGTGTAGGGGTCGGGGAACATCTGGGAATTACAGGTGAATCCAGAAATCCCCAGAAAGGGGATCCTGCTTTCCCAGAAGCTGAGAAAATGAGTCTAATTCTTTCATGGGTTTTTGGATGGAGAGATTGGAGCTGTGATAGCAGAACCAGGTATCTCCCACAAGATAGTGAATCAGATCCTCAAGGAACCTGATAAAGTAGCTGGTGTCCAGGCTGGATACCGTGTTTCATGAGACAGATGTGTCTCCCTCCTGGCATGGACAGGCAGGATGGGAGGAGGATGGTCAGTTCATTACTCATTTAAAAAGTTGATATTCCTTCACCTTTTTCTACATCTGCCTCCTCTCTCAGAAGCCCAAAATAACCACATTTGCACAACTGCCTCTTCTAGAATACAACCATAATTTAATTCATTGGGCATGAGAAAAAATTATCTCTTGCAGGAGACAACACTATTGGAAGCCCCAGAAATAGCTAACATGGTCTATTCAAGACATCCTCTCTGCTCCAAATACAACCCACGTAAATCAGTTCAGAGGACACAAGAATATTTTTCTCTCCTGAATTGGTTATTTGATACCTGGCAGTTCATCATTATGCAACACAACATTGTAAATATATTTTGGAACTAAATTGCATTGAAAGGTAATTAATTAAGAGGGATAATGTAACCTAAGGGAAGTTTCCAAGAGAAGAGAAGTCTGGGCAGGGAAAGCCCAGAGAAGTCCTCAGAGAGACTACAGTACAAAAGAAATACGTCTGACTTCAGGGGGTAGCAGGAGTTCCACACCATGTGTTTCAGTCTAGTATCACCTATGAGAAAAGGAGAATGGAGGAGCCGGATACTGAGTAGGATCACTGTTTCATCATTTGGGAAGCATGGAGGATAACCACATAGCGATGGTCACATTGAGTCCTTTAGTCAGGAATTGACTTTGGGGGAGAGCAGGCTCAATCCACACAGAACTGCTGATCCTGAGGAGAGGCAGAGCAGGGCTTATAAAGCTTAAAACCAAAATTATACTATGCCAGTGCAAAGTCAGTAAACATAGCCACACTGTAACAGAGGCAGGGCCTGTGGGTCTGAGTGACTCCAACTTATTCCCTCCCTAATTTTGTATTCTTGAACTAGGCTGGCTTCATCTAGTAAATCTCTCCTCTCTCTCCCTTAAGGGCTCTATTCTTAGAAACAGCTACACAATATAGCGCTGCCCAGATGCTGTAACTCCAAATCTTGCTGTGCTCAACAGGAACAAGCATGGCTGTTAAGCAACACCCTGATTATCTAAGATACCTGAAAATGTTATCAGTACAGTCTAACCAGGTCGCATAAAGTTGCCTGACTGCAAATCCCTTGTGAAGACTGAAAGTTTTTGATTTTAAAAACTGGATCCCAACCCCCGCACCCCACTCCCGTCCCTGTCAGTTACTGTATTCTCAATTCTCAAACTTGGGGTGTAGCCACTGCAGCTAATATATTTTACCAATTTGAAATTTGACTGGGTGGTCTTTTCCCAGTCGTATATGCACCATAACAGTCCCATAGTCACACAATAACTGGATGGTCGGCTAACAAGAATGATTTTAGCTAACAAAATATTCCAACTTTTACTTAAGAAAAACCAGTTTCTGAGGATTGTAGGAACATTGACTCTCTGGAGCTGTAGCTGATTCTCTGCCTTGCTGAATATGTTGTTTTATAAAACAATGTACTTCTTGAAACCCCAGCAGGTTCAACCTGCCTGGGACCTGCATGAGACCTGCACGGCAGGGCAGAGTGGAGGGGGCAACCTAGAGTCAGATGGGCTGTTTCACCCCTAAATTAGAAGTTCTGAATGCACAGCATTGTCAGCTTCTTAACTGTGTCTTAGGAAAGAGCGGAAGTTGTGGCATTGTGAAGACAGGAGAGACTGGTTTCTTCCGGCTGTGAGATGTGGCATCTTAGAAACAACAGCTTGTTGAAGAGCAGGCCTGGGTTCTGACACAATCGGAATTGAGCCTCAGTGGAAAATGCAGATCCCTGGAGGGCAGCAGACACTAACGTCAACACTTAAGTCACCTATAGTGAGCTGGATGACTTTCTATATCTGACGTAGGAGGAAAATGACATCAGACACTTAACGTGTGACCTTATGCCAGGGAGGACGAAGAGAAAGTGTCTACTGAGTTACTCAATACCGCAGTAGCTGCTCTGGCAGGTCAGGAGCAGAGCTTGGAAGCCGGTCTGCAGTTGGACAGGGTCTTTGCCTGGAGAGGAAGTCAGAACTAGGAAGAGATGTGCCTCTCCGTGATTTTAGCCCCTCCGACTACTGAGACATCATGGGTGATGCTCACCAGTCAGGGCTCGCGGCCATCCTACTCAATGAGGAGCGGGGACTGGATCGGGAGCAGGAGCGGGCTCCATCCGGCCCCATGTTGCGGATTCTACTCTGAGGGTTTGGCTCCAGGATGAACGGATGCACCGCTAGTCCTTCGTGGTGAGCGATGCTGCAGGGAGCTGTTTGGAGAACACGGGTGAACCGGGAAGTCGGGCAATGATGACTGCGGAGTCCGCTGACCCCAGACGGAAGCAGCAGCCATGGAGCGGGCTGTGCTGGTTCCTGCTGGTCTGTGCTGGCTTTGGCCCTGCATTCTGTGCGCTTCCGTGTACCAGATTCCCACTCAGGCTGCCTGTAGTGTTTTCTGCTGCAGCTGCTTCTGGTGGAGGGAAACTAAGAGGGCTTGGGGCTGGGGAGGAGATAGGCAAGCTGTCAAGGGCAGAGGAGGACGGTGTGGAGGAAAATAACAGCCAGTGCAGACATCTTTTTGGTGTCCCCTACTAAGTTTATCTGTCTGTGGAAGTTGACACCTCCCTCCATGTTCTTGCATCTAATTTAACACAGTATTTTGGATAAAATGTTCTTCAAACTAAGCCTCCGACTATCCCAGGAAAGGGACCACTCTGGACCGAGGGCCAGGCAAAGGGAGAAGCAATGTGGCTCAGGACTGACAGGTCTGCACAGTAGAGGAAGCCCCTTGCAGCTGCCCCTTCGCTCTGTGCGCCTCCACTCTGCAGTGTGTCCTTACTCCACGTGTGCTTTCTCTCCTGCTGAAATAAACCTTCAGTGCTTCACAAACTGTTACAGAAGGCCTCCATGGATGGAGACTTTCCCAGAGCTGCACAAAAACCCAAGAGACTTTCCATGGCTTCCTCAGTTTTCATAGCCTGAGCTCCTCCCCTTGATGAAACTATGGCTGACTGGTCAATTGGGAGGTGTGATGGACTCTCCCTGCCCATACTTTCTTGCAGACTAGAACAGTCAACACGTTTAGCTGTGATGATCCTAGGCAAGGAGATGAAACCCACCTTGGGAAGAAGGCATCTGTCCACGGTCTGTGAGAGCACAGTCCTATGCAACAATATGGAACATCACCCATATTTTCATGTGTGTGCACACATGGTCCCAGGCTTGTGACCTTGTTTCATAGGATTGTTGAATCTTGCCGGAAATGCAGTCGGGATAGAAAAGTGCGTAACTGTAGATTGTTCTTCAGGTTTTATAGAAAACATAAATTCATTTTTGCTCTCTCATTCCTCCTGACAGATGCAGAGTGAACAGCTGGACCCCACTAATTTCTTCAGGCCTTCCCTACCATGATGGAATGTATCCCCTGAGAATGTGTGCTAGAATAAACTCTAATGACATTCCTCTTCCACTTGTGCACCCAGGTCTTCTTCGTTGTCCCCTCAGGTGGAAGTGGGTTAGTTCATTGTGGAACTAGGACCTCCCTTAATATGGTTGATTGTCATTAGTTTAGATGCAGCTGGTTGTTGGAATACTGTCCTCGTAACTATCTATTGCTGTGGTAAAAACTCTGACCAAAAACAACTTGGAGAGGAAAGGGTTTCTTTTGCTTGCAGCATTTGGTCATCAAAGAAAGACAAGTCAGGAACTCAGGGCAGAATCCTGGGGGCAAGAGCTGGAGTCCAGTCTATGGAGGAACAATGCTTACTGGCTTGCTCCCCTGCCCAGCTCAGCCTGCTTTCTTACACATCAAAGGACCAACTGCCCAGTAGTGGCACAACCATGGACTCGCCCTCCCTCATCACTCCACAGTAAAAATATTGCCACAGACATGGCCACAGGCCAATCCAACAGAGGAAACTCTCCATCAAGGTTTCCTCTACCAGGGTATGCCACGTGGACGACGGAAGCTTCCAGCACAAATCCTAGCTTTAAGTATCGTTTTTGATTCCAGATCATTGTTTTTTTTCCTCTGTATGCATTTTTTAATCACTTGCTCTCTACCTCAATTCCAGTATCTAATCCAAGGAACGTGAAAGAAAATGATTAAAAAGAAAAACTGCTCCCTGGTCTCAGGGTTAATGATTATATTAACCCACCAATCAAGTAGTAACAGGTTCTCTTTTTCATTCTACTTTTTGGTTGTTGTTTGAGAGAGGGCCTCACACTGTGACTCAGGCTGGCTTGGAAGTTGTTATGTAGGAAACTTTAAGTGCAACTCATAGATTGGCCAGGGTCTGCTTCCCAAGTTCTGGGATTGAATGCTTTGCCACCACCCAGCCAAGATTAGTATTTTTGGCATGCCTCAGTCACCATACGTGTATTTTAAGAAGCGTGTGGGGGATGTATTAAAGTTTTAGTGTGATATGTAACTGCTATTGATGTAGGATAGAAGGTTTGTTTGAGTTTCTTATCTTGATCAAGTGTTTTGTGTAGCCCCAAAATTATCTATGACACCTATATTTTAGGTCTGAATGAGTGAGTTTACTAACTATATAGCAAAACAAAGTAACAGACTAGAGTCAGAACTTGGTAGGTAGTCATGCACATAGTAGGTAGTTAGATAGATGAATGCATGAATGGATAGCAGATTATCAAAATGCAGGAGCAAAATTCATCAGAACACTGCTTGGGAATCCTCACTGAAGCGTGTGAAGATGTATCTGATGAAGAGTACTGGTCAGAACAGCAAGTGCCCTCATGTGAGGCTTCCAAGCAAAAGAACAAAAAACAGCAGAACGGGACGTCATCAAGTCAGAGGCTTGCAGACATCTACCTGAAACTGATTGGGAAAGTCCCATTAGAGCAGCCAGCAGAATTCACAGTGGTTAAGGGGATACATCACTTGGGGTGAGGCTCCGAATTTAAAGAACCAGTAGCAACCAAGAAAGAGACAGACAGAGACAGAGACAGAGACAGAGAGAGGCAAGTCAGGTGCTCAGAACACCCAGCTCAGACCACCCAGGTGACTCGGGAGGCTGAGGCACTGACAGGAGTTTCTAGCTGAGCTTTCTCTCTGTGGTTGAGCTTCTGGTGTCTAAGCATCCAGCTTCTCTTTCCCACTTGGTGCACTTTTATAGCATGAGATATACCATAGTAACCACTGCTGGACGTGGTTCACGTTCTTGCTACCTTCAGGACACGATGATTTTAGTCTCGGGCTGTTTTGCTCATCTTCTCCCTTTCTGTTACATACTTGAGGGTTGGGCATCCTCAAACAATGGATGTTAGATGGGATTTTTTTGACTAGCTTGCTTGGGTTTGAAATGATGGAGAGTGGAGAGTATCCCACTTCCAAAGAAAGCCATTCAGCTCAGATAGTGCAGTATGCTTTTCTATGTGACATAGATCCCACAAGGGCATGAAAGAGATGGCTCAGCAGTTAAGAGCATTAGTGCTCTTCCAAAGAACCCAATTTCAGTTCCCCACAACCCACTCTGACTCCATTCCCAGGGGATCCAATGTTCTCTTCAGGCTTGCTGGCACCAGGCACTCACATGGCACACATACACCCATGCAGACAGACACTCAGACCCAGAAAATCTAAGTAAATTTGGAGTAAGAGTGCAGGCACTGGAGAAATGGCTCACACGTTAAGAGAACTGGCTGCTCCGATAGAGGACACTTGATTCCCAAATCCCACTGGCATTTTCCACATGTCCCTAAATCCAGTTTCAGGGGATCTGATGCCCTCTCTTGGCCTGTGCAGGCATTGAATGCACATGGTGCAGTTACATACATGCAGGCCAAACACTCATATACATCAAAAAAAAAAAGAAAAAAAAAACTAATTAAGAGTACATTACACCAGACCTGGGTGAAGCACAAGTCTACATTTTTGAGAAAATTCTTAGGGTTAAAATTCTATGTTCTGAGGTAGAACTCGTGTCTGCCAGATTTTTCTATACACAAATAAGGATTTCTAAACTACTGATATACTTTGAGTAAGATTTGTGGAAGTTTCACATCTCGTTACAGTCAATGAAAGGGCATTTATCAGGTATTTCTAACCACTTCCAAGAATGATTTTTATTAAAGTTCATGAGATCACCTGTTAAATTCACTTTAGGAACTGACAGTTCTATGTAAATATGTGCTTATATTTAATCCATATTGAGTCAGACTTGTGCACCTCACTGCCCTTCTGCCTGGGACCATCCAATGAACAATGTCATCACCCCTTAAAGAAATCTGGTTCTCCCTCATCCAGGGGTCACTGGTTGCCTATAGTTCCTGAACTAGATGTTTGACCTCTTCTCCACCTCAGTGCTGGGATTCTGCCTGACTTGAGCTCATGTGGGAGTGCTGCATGCTCTCACCATCGCATTAGCTTCATATGATCAACTGCACAGCTGCCTGGAGAACTGTTTCCTTGTAGTCATCTACTGTTCTGCCTCTTACAGTCTTTCTTTGCCCTCATCCACAATGATCCCTGAGACTACAGGAGACATTGCCTTGATTTTAAACCACGGGCTAGATAAGAGCATAGCAATGAAAATTCCCAATGCCAGGAATAGATTTCCTTTTTGATGCTGTTGATAATGTGTCCCATAGACCCTCATCAATTACCTGCCTGTTCTTGGTTACCCAGCGGAACCAGATACTTAGCCCTTATTTCCGCAGACACTACATACATGAGTTGGAGAGCAAACAAGGAGGTATCAAGCTAGTCGTGACCTCAAGCTTTGTCTCTACTGGAGAGCTTTCATAGTTGGAAGGGGCTATGCGTGTTACTCAAAGACAGAATTACAGTCTTGGCCAGCTGTGAAACCTATAGGCTGAAACAAGGTGGCCGGGCCAGGTATGCCCACTAGTGCTAGAGCGGCATAAATGTGGATTAAACAACTGCTTTCTGATTAGATTTAAGGTCAGCATCTCATGGTGGACTCATACTTGACATAAACAGCAGGCCGAAGAATCTGTGAGTAGACAGGTCACAGGCCAAAGGGTTGAGCCTGCTGCTATTATTCTACTAAATAGATAAGATACTAGCCTGAGTCCTAAAGACTTACTGTGAAACTGATAGATTAATGCATCTTTCATCTCTCACCAGAGATAGGGACAGGGTAATTAACTCACCAACATGCAGAGAACAAGAGACTGTAGATTGCTTATCTCTGATTAGGACATACAGGACACTTTAGAGTCACCTCTGCAACTCTGAAACTGCGTTAGGTCACCGTGCAGACAGGCATTTTACATCCTTGCTTTCACCTTTTTGGCACTGCTCTTGATACAGTGCAAATGCTGTGAAACTTTGCTGGCTCTGAGAAGTATGTATGACTTCAAGGGTGTCATAATGTTGTAGTTTAGTAACAGGACTAGAAAAGTTAGATGGCCTGCTGTGATGAAATTCATACATGAGCATGAATGACATTATACTAGAACATGAACGAAATTATGCAATAGAGAGAGCTCCAATAATATTGAGCATATAGACCGATGGGATTACATAATAATGGAATCCCCTTTTAGGGGATAATTCTAGCCTGTGTATTATGAAGGATGTTATGAGTGTCTGTACAGATGTAATAGACTTAGTGTTCTTAAAAGTGAACGGTGGGTGGAAGGCATACATGTTAAGACTAGTATAAATGAAAACAATGCATTTATATGATATTTAAAGAGCCAAAATGGGGTTTAGTTTGTCCAAACTTAAAAAATAGGGGCTGGAAAGTTGGCTCAGAAGTTAAGAGTGCTTGCTGCTCAAGCAGAGGACTGGAGTTTGGCATTCACCCTGCCATTGTGTGGCCCACAACATCCTGTAAATCATCTCTAGAGGGTCCAGCACAATCTTCTGGCTTTTGGGTGTAATTGCATGTATACGCATTCATAGATAAACAGACACTAATAAATAAAAGCTATATAAATCTCAAAAAATAAATCTTAGAAAATATGTAGATGGGTTTTAGGGCATGGTATATCAAAAATACAGAGAACCGATGTAAGAAATAAATTTTTCACGTCATAACTACTACCTGGAACTATTTTAAATCACAGTGAATTATGCCCTGCTGGCAGCCTTTGCTTAAGCCCTTTTCTGAGTTACTATACTGCGGCTAATACTTGACTCATTTTCGCAGCATATTTACGATGACTACAAATTTGTTATGAAGCATTTTGAAACTGAGAATGTAAATATCACAGAGTTAATTTGCATATGCATTCCTTATGCAGGTTGAACATTTGGCACTTTCATATATAAGTTCCATATGTATTAAGAATAATGCACCAAGAAACATTAACTCCCACAAGGTTATGGTTTAGGAAATGGCCTTCTCAATACAACATGGTCATGGAAAGGAAAGAGCAAAGTATATCACTGGAAATATTTATTTACTCTTTTCTCAAAATTCCTTTTACCATTTTTAATAGTATGTATGTTTATATACCTGTACGGGGAATGTGCACATGAGTGCAGGTGCCCCCAGATGCCAGAGACACCCGATCCCCTTGAGTTGCTGTTACAGTTGATTGTGATCCGTCTCTCATGGATGTCTGGAACTGAAATCACGTCCTCTGCAAGAGGAATAAGTACACTTAACAACTGAGCCATCGCTCCAACCTCTCTTATTTACTTAAGAGATCTAAAATAAAACTACTAGAGCTGGAGAGATTGCTCTGTGATTAAGAGCGCTCACTGGTTGCTCTTGCAGAAGACACGTGTTCGAATCCCAGCACCAACGTGGTGGCTAACCCCTGTCTGTCACTCCAGTTCCAAGGAATCTGATGTCCTGTTCTCTGCTCTGTTGGATGACATAACCTGCAGGTCTTCAGCTCGTAGTTCTCAATACCTCTGAAGCCCCTAGAATAGTAACTGAATTCAGAAGATCGTGCCTTTTAATTTATGAATTCATGATTTTTAACATAGACGTGGTTTATGCTTAGTTTCTCGACTCTCCTTTACTAAATGAGGGCATTTGGAAGGTTTTCGTGTGTGCCTCTAATGAGTATGTGTGGATTGGATCTATTTTGAACTCTAGGTAGTGTTTCAGGTTAATGTGTTTCCATCCGTCACAAAAATATTGTTTTCCTTCCTGTTTGATTGCAGAAGAATGATGAGAACGAGTTTTGAGCAGAGAAAGATTTTTCCTCTCACTGTTGTTTTTAATGTAGTACTGACTTGAGAAGTTCTGAATCCTTTGTCTTCTGGTGGAAAACAAAATTAAAAACCAGAGAACTTTCAAACTAAATTCCTTCCTTACACATATCAAATTCTATCATTTACTTGAAAACCCATGTTCACCGGAGAGTGTAGCTTACTTGAAAATGAACAATGATTGGTCCGTTCAGACTGTTGTGACCTTGCCGTTACCCTGGTGGTCCCAGGCTTCTTCAGTCATCTTTGTTGAACAGACAGTGGTTTAAAAAAAAGTTTTTGTGAATATCATATAATACTTCTTGATCATATTTAGACCCCTCCCCTGTCCAGCCCCCCCACCCCAGAGCCCCACCTGTATTTCAGTTACTCTGTCATATACGTTAAGGACTATCAAGTTTGTCTCCCCAACTATCTCCGGTGTGAGTCCATCCAGTGGGGGCTGGTCAACCTATTAAGCCAGACTGTGGTTTTCTTACAAGTACCATTGTCTAATAAATTATTTTTGCTAATAGAGCTTCGTACTAGTACTTGTGGTTTCTATGTAAAGAGCGATGAAAAGAATGGAAAATGGTCTTTTTGAATCAAAAAGTAAAATATTGTATGATGTGATGAAAACCTTTATAAATTCAGATGAGGTGGGTTGTCCTGAATACACCAGCAATATCTTTCTTAACGAAGATTTAGGAAAATGCGTTTTGTTACCTGATTTCCATCTACATTTTTAATATGATTTTCTATTATATATTCTATCAAAATTTTGTTGCTTTAAGTCAAAGGTCATAGCAGGCAAATGTTAGGAAATAGATGCACAAATTTGGGAAATAGTGTGTAACACTTTAAGAAAAGTCACAAATATGTGGGTTTCTGCTAGTTGATTAGTCTCCTGGAGTGTTCATTTCCTTTTATAAGTGGCACATTGGTTCATTTGCAGGAATTTGCATAACAACCCCATGTGAAATATATAAAATCTGCATAAAGTATTGAAGTAATAATATATATTTCAGTATGAAAACCGAACAGATTATATCTCTCAATAGAGACTGTGTTCAATAAATCGTAGAGGTAACACTCCTCTAAAAAACTACATAGAATCAGTGAGTTTTTTTATGTGCAGAAATGCTACTTACTGCTTATACTACAGTACTTAGTATTTGAAGCTGCAGTCTTCAGAGTTTTTGGAGTAACTAACGAGTGGGCCTGGGTATTATTTTGCATATATAGCAAAGGTACTTTATTATCTTTGCTTTGCCCACAGGACCTCTTTGTTTTATGTACCAGTGCTCATTAATCCAAATAATTTTCAAATGAGGATCTTGAGGACTAACGTGCCACAGAGGGAATGAAAACACATAACACACTCATGGCTTCTGTAATATGTAGTACATACAGGTATTTAAATCCATAATGTGGCAACATACCCATAATCAGATAATAAGTCCTCTGCTGACTCTGCCAATTTAACACTGTATAACCCGCATACTCCACTGTGTAAGTTTTTGTAGTAGTCTGGAAATTTAGAGAAATCATCGACTGTAAAGACCTTGCATGAAGGCTGTGGAAAGATACAACTCTATGTTTGCTGTTGGGTATATTTCACATCGGGCAAGGGCAACCGAAATGGGCAGCCGGCATGCTGATTTTGCTACTTCTTGTTTATATAATTATTTGTCTTTTTATTTGTAAAATAAGAACTATTTTACTTAAAATTTTCACTTATTATTTTTTATGTGTAAGCATATATTGCCTGCATGTGTATATAAGTGCACTTTTATTGTGCAGTGTCCACAGAGAACAGAAGAGGGAGCCAGATCAACTGGATCTGAACTTGCATACAGTTGGTAGCTGCCGTGTGGGTGCTGGGATTTGAACCCAAGCCTTACTGCAAGAATAGCCAGTGCTCTTAAGCATTGAGCCATCTCTCCATCTCCATTACTTTATTTTATCTCTCTGGGGTAAATGAAAGAGTGGAGAGGTTGCTCAGTGGTTAAGAGCATTTGCTGCTCTTGTAGAGGATATGATTTCCGTTCCAGCTGCCATGTCAGGTGAATCACAATCACCTGTAATTCCAACTCTAAGGGATCCGGTGCCTCTGGCACCTGAGGGCACCTGCACTCACGTTTAAATATCCCCACACAGACACACACACACACACACACACATACACACTATTAAAAATGGTAATAGAAGAATATGTCAGAAAAGGGTAAGTAAATATTTTCAATGGTAGACTTAGTTGTTTCTTTTCCATGCCCATGTTGTGTTGAGAAGGACATTTCCTAAAATATAACCTTTGGAAATTGATGTTAATTAGTGCATTTTCCTTCATGTATAGGGAACATGCATAGGAAAGTGCCAAATTTTCAGCCTGTATAACGAATGCATATGCAAATTAACTCTTTTGTATTTACTTGATAAGTGTGAAAATACTCCGTAACAAATTTGAAGTCATGATAGATATGTTATGAAAATGAGCCAAGAATTAGCCACAGTATATTAAATCAGAAAAGGGCTAATGGAGAGTGATTCCAAAAGGTCATAATTCATTACCACATTAAATTATTTCCCAGATGGTAGTTATGGTATGAAAATTTTCTTATATTTGTATTCTGTACTTTTGATATATCATGCCCCAAACCACATCTACTTATCTTTTTAAGATTTATAACTTCTATTTATTAGTATAAGTGCATATGCCTGCAGTTGCTCCCAAAAGCCAGAAGAGGGTGCTGGATCCCCAGATGAGTTACAGGAGGTTGTGAATCACATGATGTTCACTTGAGAACAAAACTCCAGTCCTCTGCAAGAGGAGCAAGCACTCTCAACTGCTGAGTCATCTTTCCAGCCCCTATTTTTAGCTTTGAAAAAGTAAACCCCACTTTGGTTCTTTAAGTATCGTATGTGTGTGGTTTTCATTTATGCCAATCTTAGCAAGAATTCCTTCCACTCGTTTTCCACTTTTAAACAAAGTTATTACATCTGTGAAGTATCTCGTGACATCTTACCCCAAACATAGATAGGAATTTTCCCCCAAATGTAGATTCCATCAATATGTAATCCCATCAGTCTCTATAGTCAACATTACTGCATCAATAAATACTTACATATAAAATGAAAATAATAATTAAAAACTGTTTGGGTAAAATTGTTTTATTTTATAAATAAAAGGATAAATCATATACCAACAACATGTAGCAGAAGCAGCATGCTGGATGCCCTTGCCTGTTGCAAGATTAGAAGTATTTATAAGTATACAGTACTTGACTATTTGGTTCATAAAAGCATTTCCCATTCTTTTCATCTCGCTTTACATAGAAACTCCAAGTGCTAGTTCAAAGCTCTAATATTAAAAAAAATTAGAAAAGGGAAGGAAAATAAACATATTTTTGTGAATGCACAAATATCCCTGAAAACACATTAGCGTGATACTTACTAGGTAGAGTTCAAAAGAGATTCAATCCTCACATGCACTCATTGGAGGCGCACCCAAAAACCTTCCAAATGTCCTGATTTCAAAAAAGAGAGCCTGGAAACTAAGCATGAGCCATCTGGGTGTTAAAAATTAAGAATAAATAAACTAAAAGCCAAGGCCCTCTGATTTTCATTTTTATTCTGTAGGCTTCAGAGGTATCCAGAACTCCGAGCTGAAGTTCTGCAGGTTATCGTATCAAGTAGCAGAGGAATTCTACCTGTGTGGCAGTTCAGCAGATGGCGCATCCAGTGTCCTATGATATTTGGTTCTTTCATGGGTTTCATGTCTTTTGGCTTAGGTTTGGTACTGTCATCCTCGGTTCTCCTGCTGAGATCAAATGCAGCCAACGTTTTTAGTGTCCTGAGGGCACTCAGGGGGGGAATTCAAAAGGCACAGGCTCGACCAGGCCATAACTGGCTTTGGGTGCCAGTAGTGGGGCTTCTGTTGGAATTTTTTTTAAGTAAATGAAACCATTTTCTCTCCGTATTTGTCTGGGGTGTTTTTCACAAGGCTTCCCAGTTTCCTAAAGAACAAGTGTCCGATAGTTTGGCATATAACTTTTCTGCTTCTTGAAGAGACATGATTGTTTCTCCATATTTATCCCAAGCCAACAAAGCCAGACATGGTGACTGTAAGTATAAGCTGTGTAGAAGCCCGTTTTCAAGTGAAGGTGTTTTCTCCACTTAGCAGAACAAGTAGGCTCCAAACTGGGTGAAGTATGATCTGCTTTTTGATAGAAATTGGCTGTTTCATGGGCCAATGCAGCAATAAGTCCTGGCGCATGTTTCAGTGAAGTTGCTCGAACAAGTGTCACTTCTTGGGCCTCAGCCTGGCACTTGATGGCATACGTATCCATAAGCAGCGCCCCAACATCCCTTCCTATTCTACAGGTCTAAGAAGTTTGTTGATATGACTGCTCTTTAATGTTTAAATATGTCAGCTGCAATTTTCACGCTTAGATGGACATAGGATCTGTAGACTCTGATGGGTTTCTTTGACACCAATGGATTATTTTCTCCAGATGAGTTCCAGGTTCTGAAGAGTCTGAGCAGCATTCTTCCTGCTGGAGGAAAGGCAGGACAGGATGAAATCTGCCAAGAAGATAAGGACAGACTCCGAACCATTCAAGGCTGGGCTAGAGTGGCCGGAAGTCTGGCGGGCTCTGTGCTTAGTCGCACGACCTTTGGCCATGGTGGTTGCTGAGGCTGCAGTGCTCATTGCTGAGGGGCGTTTATCGGGTGCGCTGTTGCATCCCCTCAGCGGGAATTCTAAGTTTCTCTCTGATCCATCCCAACCAGATTCTGTGTGGTTCCAAGAGATTAATGTGGTGAGGCGCCTTGGGAGACGGTGCGGTTAGCTATGGCGGCCCCCAGACGAGTAAATGAAATATTTTTAAAAATTACCTTCTGGGACAAATATATTTGTGTGTATATATATGCAGTCATATATGTATATAGATGAATAAAAACTAACTCTGCATTCGAATAATTCTTCAGAAACTCAGAAGAGCAGATTAAACACAAAACGGAAGATAAAACGTATGACAAAAGTTTTTAATATTAATTTTGAACTTGCGTAAAGTGGGTTTGTAAACATAATTAATTGAATAGTAACAGGCAAACCATACACAGGAATTTGAAGTGACTGTGATTATCTAGTGTAGTCCAGACCGTTTTCAGGTAAACAAAAGAAATGAAATCTAGGGAATGAAGGAAATATTGACACCATAGAAGACAGTACTATTCTTAGAAACAAATTTTACAAGATAGAACTTATCTGAGCTGAATTCACAGATGCAATTCCAAGTTCTCACATAATTTAGCCGTATCTTCCCTTTTGTCTTATGCAACATAATTTGGGAAATTATTTTCTGGAATAAGGAAGGCATCTCAGTGTATAAAGAAATATATAATGAAAGCAAACTCTCCATAAACTATAAGCAACCAATGACATAAACAAATATTACTAAGCCCACAGTTAAAGAACCATGTATATGCCAAATGCTAATGTAAGCCATAGATGTTTTAGTTCACTGTAGAAAACAAGAATGAGACGAGAGCACTCCATGTCACTCTGTCTGCAGACACTGTGCTGGACGTGCTGACCAGTGCACCCCTGCACAGTAAAGAAGGATACAATTTTATTGGAAAGAAAAATGACTGATATTATTTTCCAGTGAATAATCTGTATAAACATAAAATCTTGATAAATTACTGAATTAATAATTAACTGTCATGATACCTGAATCCAAAGGCGTTAAGTTCAGTGATCAGGAAAAAGGATGAGGTAGGTGCTGGTATCAGGGGCACCTAACTTCATCATCCCCATCTGCACCCTCATCCAACTCACTCTCTGTGGCATGTAGATGAGAATTTTTCTCCATTTGTTGACTCATTCCCTTTCTCTGTGTCCTGCAATACCTGGGCTTTTCACCCTGGAGAGCATTACTGTGGCTTTCCTGAACTGATACATTCAATGACGTCAAGTTCCTGACCATCACCCTGCTGATGTTCTGCAGTGTCTACGTCCTCTCCTCCTTCTCTACCACAGCATCAGGGATTCAGCGACGATGGCCATGGGACTCTTCTCCATCTTGGCTTGCATCATTGGGCTGCTAGGCCGCATCTTTCCCCTTAAGTCCTACATTATCCAGTTAATGCCAGGAAGGAATTCTCTGCTTATATTCTGGTATAAAATGCACTCCATCAGCAATACACCTTCTCAGTTTAAATGCACATTTCCTAAAATGTACAGAGGCCTCAAACAAGAGTGGACTGTTTCATGAACCAGATGAGACTTACGTCATAGAACAGCAAACTCTTGCTCTTTACTACTAAGACTAACAGCCACTTTTCATTCCACCTATTCCCTTTTAGTGAACAATATTCTGGATATGACCACCCGTTCATGATCATATAGATTCCAGTTATGGTTACATTATCCCCTCTTCTCCTATCTTCACCCTGGCTTTCTGAATTAACTTTCTAAATTCTTAAATACACTTGCTTCCTACTCTATAGTCTGTGCTTTTGAATTTTCTGTTTCCCCTAGAAAAGGGACCATGAGGCAGGCCAGATGACTGAGTGGAGATTCTTGTCAATAAGCCTGACTTTCTGAGTTCAAACAATTCCTTTTTCCTGTTAACTTAGAGTTAAGTGTGTGAAAATCTTGATTATTGTAGGAACCCCTAATGTTTTCAAAATTGCTTATAAACTGAATCCCTTAGGACATCTGGTATTATGCGTATACTGCGATCATTTTTCTTTGAAATTAAAGTATTCACACAGTAGATCCCTTATAATGATCCCCTATCATGATATTTATCCAAAATGTTTGTGTGCTTTAATTATGAATATATCCAGCATGCATTCAGTTACATATATGTTTTCACATTATGCCTGTCTTTTGGGTGGCACACTGAAGTGGACAGTCTGGAGTAACACATGTAGCTTGATCGGCACTGGTAAGGCTGGAGATACCGTGCACTGGGGGAGCACCTAGACTGCTGTTCTTGCTGGAAATGTTCTGACTCGGAATAATGGGAAATCTCAAAGCGGGAGGATCTCAGGGCAAACATGTTATCGGTGTTACAAACTTATACACCTTTACAGGTCTATCTCACTGGTCTTTCTTTAGCTGATGGAAATATCACACAAGGGCTGCCAAGATCAGTTAATGGACAACAGTCTTCTCACCAAGTCAGATGACCTGAGTTCAATCCCTGGAACTCACATGAAGAATGTCATCAATTCCTGTGAGTTTTCTTCTAAGTTCCACATGCTTGCTTTGATACAGCATCAAGTGTGCATGTACACACACGTCCACACACACACACAAACACACAACGCTTAATAAATAAATGTAGTCTTAAAATAACCATGCTTTTAATACGCTGATTACAGTTGTTTCTTGGCTTTGTCTTATTCTGTTCCAATATCGGGTCTTGCAGTGTTTTTGAGGCTATTTTTGCAGGACATCTCTTTGACGTGACCCTTAGAATGCTCAGCGCTAAGGCCGCATGCTTCAAAAATACTCTGACTTCATAAAGGCCAGTGGGTTCAGTGCATAGGTTAACTTGGAGGCAAACTGGTGGAGATATAAAAGTGGTAAAAAGATAACAGAAAGGTTCTAAGTGACTGGGATTCACACATGGAGCCAGAGAATTTGTCCTGGTATTCCAATTTTAATGAAATTTTAAAGTTATTTCGAAAAAAAGTATTCTAAAATGGCTCCTTGTTTGCCTTATTCGGACTGAATGAAAGAAATTGACTGGGATACTGGTCTAAATGTAAATGAAAGGAATTATGTTTCAGTTTCTGAAAATAATAAAATAATAATATTAATAATGTGAAAATGACAATCCTAGTAAATGCAATCTACATATTCTACAAAATCCCCATTAATGTTCGAATAAATTCTTCACAGAAAGGGAACAATAATCTCACATTTCACAAAAACGCAAAAAAAAAATCACACACACATGCACACATTGAAAATAGCCAAAAGAATCTTGAAAATTAAAAGAAGAATTGGAAGCACCACCATCCCTGATTTAAATTATATTGCAGAGCTGTAATAACAAAAACAGCACAGTACTGACACAAACTCAATGAACAGTATTAAAGGGGATGTATCTGAGGACCCCGAAAAAAGTCCATGCCTTTCTAGAGCTCAGTCTTGATAAAGAGGCGCAATATATATGTTTGAGAAAAGACAACATGTTCAACATGTGGTTCTGGTAAACTGGACCCCAATATGAGAGAAATGAAACTAGAACCCTATATCTCACCTGGCACAAACTGCACCTCCAAATGGGTCAAGGACATGAAGATGAGACCTGATACCCTGAACCTGGCAGGAAAAAGCAGGGAACACACTGAGCACACAGGCGCAGGAAAGGTCTGTCGTATGAGAAAGCTTCACTGCTGACAGTGGAGGGATGCATTCATTTTCTCTCGAGCCCTCATTCTGCTGTGTTCCACGAGTCTTAGGTATAGAAGTTCAACTGTAGTGTGTCACCTAGGACTGGGTATGTCTCAGACCTATATTCTCTGTGTCTGACCAGTTGTGGGATTCTGCAGTAGTGTTCATCTCTCTCAGAAAGAAGCTTCAGCAATGAGTGGTGTTTGGTATACTTGTCTGTAAATATAAGGATTTTTATTTAGTATATGATAAGAAATCACATTTCTTTGGAGATATGGCAGACATAGAGACTTCTCTAGGATCTCTGACCTCTCCAACTATTGATGTGCTGGCTGTCCCATCCATGAGTTCACTCCCACTGAGCGGGCTTTAGTCCTGTAAGATAGGTGTTGATCACCACACATAGCAGTGCCACTACTGCACTAAATAGAAGGATTGCTGAGTCAGGCATGATGGTTATTAGTCTTTAGGACCAGGTTGGACCATTGTGTGACTTTTTCCCTTAGCTGCTTTCATGTTATCATCTAACAGTCTTAGAGCTAAACTGCAGATAAAAGGCTTCTGGGTGAGTTTCTGCTCCATTGCTCCACGTACTGTGTCTGTAGCATGTCCTGTCTTGCAGCAGTAGGATCTTATTGTCTATTTCTTGGAGATAATCAAGAGCTCTGGTAATAGCCTGTGTCATTTTTTTTGTCTCTCAGACCACCGTCACCGACCATTCCAAGGGAGGTCTCTTCTGTCTGGCACTGTGTTGCTTGCTCTACAGCCCCAGGTATACATATGTACTAATGGTCAGACACTCTACATGCCTTTCTCAGGAGGTTCTGGGACAACACATTTCCCTCTGTCTTCCCCAGACACCCAAGACCTATTCATCTGTACTCTCTCTTCCTTCCTCCTGACCTCACTGACCCCCAGATTCCCCATTATCCCACCATCACCCCAGGAACATGCTCCTTCCTTCATTTCCCCTGTCCTGAGTTCCCTCCCCCTCCATCCATGGCCCCCTCATGTCCTTCCCTCCTCCCCTCCCAGCCAAACACTTCCAATTTCCCCACCACCCCCCATAACATCTGTTATTCCCCTCCTTCGGATTCTTTCTTTCCTTTATCTCTATGTTTGCTTTCCATTTTCCTGATTCTTGGTGCTACATCGGGATATACACCACATATAAGGATTGCCGTTTCAATCTGCAAATGATGGGAACATACGTTGCTTGCTTTTCAACATTTTTGTTACCTCACTTATTATAATTCTCTCATTACTTCCTTTTACCTGTAAATATAATAATTTTATTTTCCTTACTGCTGAGTAGAACCCCATTGTGTAACTGTACCACATTTTCCTTATTCACTCGGGGGTTGAGGGACATTTAGGTTGTTTCCGTTTCTTAGCTTTTGTGAATAGAGCAGAAAATTCTTAGATTTACAGCTATCTGTACAGTTGGATGAGCCCTGAGGGTATATGCCAAGAAGTGGTATAACTGGATTGTATAGTAGATTCCTTTGTTTTTTGAGAATTCACCACACTGCTCTCCATAATGGTTACACAACTTTGCATTCCCACAAGTGGTGAATGAGCATTCCTCTCCACAACCTCACCAGCATTTGGTGCATTTCATTCTCTTGGTCTTAATCAATCTGACTTGGGTAAATTAGAATCTTAGGTGGTCTGTATCTGCAATTCTTTAATTACTAAGAATGTTCAGCGCTTTTGAAGGTGTTTCTTAGCCTCAAGTGTCATTCCCCACCTCAGATCTTGTTTAGACCAGGCTGTCTGTATTTCCCACTGAGTACAGCAAGCTCTACAGCCTATGGACTTCAGGTGTTCTGCTTCTCCCTCCTACAGGAACACAGGTATGTTTGATGGGTATGTGCACTGCTGTGTCTGAGTTCATGTAGATTCACTATCAGGATTTTAAACACATGTCATCAGCTCTTAAGGCCATCTCTCAAGCCCACATACTTTTAGGATGCTTCTGGCATTTTAAAGACCGAGAAAGGGGCAGATTTCACTCTAGTGAATAGCACCAAGTAATTTTAGAAAATCTTCAGTGCTTTGCTGATTGAAAAGATATGCAAGTAAATGCCAGAAAATATTACTATCCTTTAGAAGAAAAAATCTAGTAGAATTTTATTATTCTTTTAGTGGAACCTGACCTTTGTACATGAAACAATAGAATGAGTATGTGCCATCTAACGGGTTCCCACTGCCATATCTTGGGCACCATTATTTTTTATGCTCAGCTTTCACTGATAGTGTCACATTAACTAATTTGACAATGTCCCTCAGTAGTGACCACTTATTTTCAAGTGGGTGGAGCCTGTATTTCTTTAAGAATTCCATTAACAGTTCTTTTCCGTCCACTGCATCTATAGTAATCACTCCTCCTCTTGAAACTTCTCTTCATATTTGTGATACTGTGACCTGGCAGAGACTGATCAGTCAAGGAACATAATCTTGCAGTCTCAAGTTATCAACTGGGCTCATTTTTCAACTTATATTTGCCAGGCTGTTTTGGATTGTCTTATTTTTACAAATATTCCAAGAGGCAAAATAGAAAAGTGATGCCTACAGTAATCTGATTAGTAAAAAAAGAAAAAAAGTTCCTAGTAATAATCTCTATTACCTATAATGAGTATGATCCTTACATACCATCCTTCACTTTTCTCTCTTGTAAAGCACTTTGTGCCTTCCACACACATGCAGTGTCAATTGGAAGCTTTCTGGATTGCTTTATTATTTCCCAGTTCCAGTTTGGAACAATCTATATATCAGCACAAAAGCAAAATAGAAAATTCATTTGTATCTAAACGTAATAGTCTTTTATCCTTAATCATCGAGCTCCAGGGGATCCAATACGTGCTTTTGACCTGTGCAGGCCCTACCCAACATGGGTGCACTTGCATCCATACAGATAAAACAGCAATACACATACAATAAAAATGAATTTTAAAAAATTTCTATGTGAACACAAGCAAAAAATAACTCTCCTGGAGATGTTTTAATTCTCAAAATGAAACTGACATTATCAGCTTGTTTGAGCTTTAAGTTCCTTTGTAACAGACAGAAGTTGTATTTGTTAAAAATATTTGCCTCTCTGGTACAGTTTACCTGGTGTACCAGAATAATTCAGAGACTTGTGTATTTTACAGAAAAACCCGGACAATGGAAGATCACTATCCATCAATTCTCTTTCATCACAAGCCACTGTTACCAGTATCTATGCAACAAAGAATACTGTGGAGGAACAGAAACAATAGAATGTGCCATGACAGCGGGTCCAGTAGATTAGCTCACAGTGAGAATGCTAGTCCAGTATGTCTATGTGCAGGATCCAGGGGACACCCCAGAAGCTGCTCAGTCCACACAGATAGATGCCTCAGCACTTCCATTCTGGCAGACATGACTGGAAATTTCCTGGCTTTGCTGCTATTTAGTCCATGCTGGAAGACCAATGGATCTAGTCCATCAGTGGAGGAATGTAGTAGCAACAGCAGCAGCAACAGGAGACACCACACAGAGCATAAAGAAGACAACACACGTGGGCAGGAAACAGCTGTTTCCGAAGACAGCTTTACTTAGGTGCCAGTCACATGTTTTTCCTACCCACAATCAAAGCCTGGCTCTAGGTATTTTGACAGGGCACATATGTAAACACATTAGTCCCTTAAGTACTGGCAAACACACAATATACTACGTATGCCAATCAGTGACAGAGGCAAATATGCCCTCTAGGTGTGGATGCGGCCTCTCACAAGCATTACCAGGCAAGTGAGGGACAGTTGAAGCGGCAAACAAGGACTTCATCCAACTCCAGTATATACGTAATTGACCATGACAAGGGTACTCATTTTTGTGATGCACCCACACCTCCTTAACGTAATTGGGTGTAACATCTCTGGGTTGAAGTGTCCATGAGTCATTGCTTGGGCTGAATAGGCTTTTTCCAGATGCAGCTGTCTGTGATGGTCCATGCTCCTGGAAGTATTTGCTGGCTCACTTAATCTGTACTTTGATAGAATTTCTTTTCCATGTCATTAGTGTCCTATCTCAGGTGAGTGGACATTTGTTCGGGTGTCCCCAGGAAGAATCTCCCCCAACACTGTTGCTGCTGGGAACTGTGACAGTTTGATCTTTTCCCCTGTTGTTTATATTCCCAGAAGTTTGAGAGTGAGTTTTTATCCATAACTGAAGTGAACTCAAATAAAGCATTGACAACACTTGGATTTTTACATTTCTAGGAATTTTCTCCCATGAGTTATTTGACCTTGACAGAGCACTGTGCTGTGAAGCTGCTCTATCCTTGTAGGTTCTTTGCCATGATTCAGTTCCCCTTGTAACTGTACTGTACCATGAAATGTAATAATCTCCGCATTCATTGCATTGACAATGTTTACCTCCAGATTGAATCTTCTCATGTAACTTAAGATAAATGCAGCATATGTAGAATTTACATTGCTTTCGTTCATTGGGTTTTCATCTAATGTAAATTTTCCCTGAAAGGCAGATAACTGTAAGATTTAAAGGCTTTACCACATTGTTTCCCTTCATAGGTTTACGAAAATATGAATTTTCTCAATTAAAGATGGCTGGGATGTCAAAAGGCTTCTCCACACTGCCCTTATTCACAGGGTTTTGTCTAGTATCAGCTTGTCGACTCTGTGGTCATCACTGTGACATCTTTACCATCGTTTCCATTCATGTGGTTTGTCTCCAGTATGATTCCAGTGACATCTAAAGGCTTCCCATATTGTTTTTATCCACAGGGTATCTCTCCAATATGTGCTGTTACATGTCTTTAAAGAAAATTATTACATCTAATGATTTTATCACACTGTTCCTGGCACGGGGTTTCTTTGCAGTATCACTTGTTTCATGTTTTTGAAAGTATCTGTAGAGTGTAACAGCCTTACCATATTCTGTACAATCAAAAACTTTCTATCCCATATGGGTTTTTTCATGTCTTTGAAGATTCGTGTTAAATCTATACGTTTTACCACACTGTCTACATTCATACAATTTTTCTCCACTATGAATTTTTTCATGCTTTTGAAGATAATAGTTCAATCTAAAGGCTTTACCACATTGTTTACATACATACGGCTTTTCTCCAGTGTGAATTGTTTCATGCCTTTGAAGACCACTCTTCAGTATAAAGGATTTACCACATTGTTTGCATTCATATGGTTTTTCTTCAGTATGACTTCTTTCATGTACCTGAAAATAACTCTGGGATCTATAGGCTTTTCCACATTGTTTACATTCATATGTATTTTTTCCAGTATGTCTTCGTTTATGTAACTTGAGGGAACTAGGAAATGTAAACGCTTTTCCACAGTGATTACATTCATGTGGGTTGTCTCCAGTATGAATTTTTTCATGGCGTTGCAGAGAAGACCAACATACAAAGGCTTTACCACACTGTTTACATTTATAAGGTTTTTCTCCAGTATGAATTCTTTCATGTAACTTAAAATAACTCTGACATCTAAAGGCTTTTCCACATTGCTTGCAAGCATATGGTTTTTCTCCAGTACGAATTCTTTCATGTTCTTGAAGGTGACTGTATCATATAAAGGTTTTTACACACTGTTTACATGCATAGAATTTTTCAACACTATGGATTCTTTCATGTCCTTGAGGAGAAGTTGAAGGACCCAAATGCATTCCTACAGTTTCAGGTCCTCCAGATATTTGAAGTGAACTGCCATAGACAGAGGCCTTTCTAGGTTCTTTGTATTGGTGGAGGTTTCTTGCATTGTGAGTTTCTTGATCTTTTACCAACAAATGTTGGAGATCAAAAGAATTTAAACATCTCATATTCGAAATGTCCGTCCACAGTTTGAGTTCTCATACATCTTTGACAGCTTGTGAGGGAGTTAGAGTTTGCTGGCTTATTTCCATATTCCTCATGTTCATATGATTTGTACTGAGAGTGTGAGGTAGCACGGTTATTAATGGGGGAATGACACATGGACTCCTTTCCACACATATTACTTTCATATGGTGTTAGGTCACCAGAAATGTTCATGATCATATTGGCATTTGTTATCCAAGTGAAAGTTTTTCTATCATGATGATCTTCATACTCAGAGAATGTCTCAAACATTGACCTTCTGTTAAAATGACAAACATATTAGTAAAAGTAAATTTACTAGCATTTGGTACAATGTGTAGGTCCCATACTCTTCCCCAAATTAGGTAATTCTACATCTTCTGCCACATCTCTGTGGGTAGAAACTCAATACATTGATAATTAGTTCCATAATATAGTTCCCACAGAGCTATTATAATAAAATAGTGACATTTTCAATGTATGTTCCTAGTACTGCTTTCTCATTAAATATCCTGCACAAGCACACAGATTTGAAAACACAGAGAGACACACACACAGACACATTAGAATAAATTAAACGCTTTTAAAAATGACCTCAGAGAATATTTCCTTCTACTTTTGTGAATTAGCTTATGTGTTTTCCAACCTTTTGACAATCATCTCTAATATTCTCAGCTTCACATCTCTTTCCTAAAATGCAGTAAAGGAAAGTTTAATGAATTAGAAATTACTGAAAACTTAGTTTGTAGCTTTAGTGTATATGACCCATGCCTGATTTATGTTTTAACTCTTCCCTTTCCATATTCAAAATCACAAAAGAACCTCAATTTATGTAAATGCTTGTTCCTTAATAAAGTAAAGGAAGGTAAGAAAATATTTTTACCTATAAAAGTGAGGTGCCTGCAGGTTTCCAGCATCACATCTCTGTACACATTCTTCTGAGAAGGATCCAGCAAAGTCCACTCTTCCTGGGTGAAGTTCACCACAACATCCTCAAATGTCACAGAATCCTAAACAGTCCGTAGACTCCATTGATAACATGTTCGTACATTCATGTTCTAGCCACACATTTCTCATCCATGACAGAGAAATTCTAATGCAAGCTTCGGGTTGTTCTGAAATGAAGGAGCACTGGAGGGACGCTCCTCTCACTACTGGGCACAGGACACAGGATGTGCTGCTTCTCCGCCCAAATTGTCATTCTACAGCACATATCACTTTCCTGTCTTAACAAAGTCTGTCAGAAGAGAGGGCAATTATCATCCAAGGGCCTGCTTGTCCTTAGAAATTCCCGCTCACAATTTTTAACTTTTTATGGCATGAGGAAATTTTTCATTTGGAACAGACACATGAAAACAAACAATAAACCTGACCTATACAATCTGTACAGTATACTATGAAACGTTCTCTTCCAAAGGTCTTTTAATTTAGTCAAAATTCACAGAGATAAGTACTTGATCACAACCTGGGACCCCAAATAATAACAGATATTGTGTGTAATGACTTATCCTGGTGGGCACAATCCACGCATACTGTCACACTTTCTTAACAGCAGACAGTGCTCTTAACCTCTGAGTCATGTTTCCAGCCCTTGTAAAGTTGTAATCAAATAACAAATATGATACATATTCAATATTTAAAGTCTCTATAACAATAGTGTTTAAAATTTCTAGGCAATGTCATATATAAATATTTTAAATAGAGAAAGGTGAGAATGTACTTCAGAAAGAACTCAGTATAGACAGTCATGTTGACATGTGTACACAGCTGTGACAGTGAATGAGACAGAGGGTTCACATGATTTCCAGACTTCAAGTCATGCTATGAAACCTAGCAAAACGCCCATCCTAGGAAGAAGGAAGGAAAAAGGATTGGAATGAAGAAAGGCAGGAGGCAAGACCACGAAAGTTCGTGCTTCCTCTTTATACTCCTGGAGAAAAATTCATGAATCAGGACACCACACAATTTTGTACTCAAGAAAACAGTGATTAAGATCAAGTGTCTACCAGCTGTGAAACTCAAAGAACAACAAAGTTATGTTTTGCTTAACACTTTCAAGGACTTCCAAAAATTAAAGACAAAGGGACAAAATTTATTGCCAACCATTAAAAGGTGGGGTCACATTCCACAGATTTAGCTCAGCAAGTAACGTCCTTGGCACACAAGCTTGATGATGTGAATCTGATCCCTGAAACTCTGAAAAAATTCAAGACAGAACAGAAAAAAAAAGGCTAGACAATTGTAACATACAATCTCGTGTACAGACCTTATACACAAAATAACAAATTATAACTGAACAAAAATCAGGCCAAAACATTTACAGGGTGTCCCTTGGTGACCATGACAATCTACACACACATCTCCAAACTAATTCGTAACCAACAATGACAGACTATAAGACAAGCACTTTTAGAACAAGTTACAATCTCCATCTTCAGACTTAACAAAATAACATGAAGTGCAGCCTTAAGCTGGATATGGACATTTATCTGAGCAAAATCACTGTTGACCAGGCCTTCATTTCCCCAGAAGAATTTTCAACAATGCCAACAGAAATCTAGTGCCTTTGTGAACATCACCCCCACATTCATCCAGTGTACTATACAGAGTCCGCATTGGTGCCTCCAGAAGGAAACTGGGTTTCACTTTCGTTTGGTAGAACTGCATTAATCTAAATGAGATTCCATGGGTAAGAGTGTTGACAACATTTCCTTCCACATAACTGGAGATCTGTCACACCTGCATTTCCCCAGCACTACATGTACACGGAAACTCCGATGAGTCCCGCACCCTCCATATACTGACCTTGGGGATGGAGTCAAAATTTCTCCAAATTAGAACTTTCTCATGGGCAGGTAGTTCCATGTGTATTTATACTGGAGAGTATGACACTCAAAGTAAATGCTTTTACCAAGCTCTAATTTTGTGACTAGACTGAAAAAGATCGGGTGAAGGCTCACAGGGTAATGCTTGCTAGAAAGACAGCTGTATGTCTGAAAACCCTCCACAGAGTAATGGCTCATAGAAGCTCCATCTTGAAAGGTTCCTGAACAACTACTGGGGAACTTCAAGGCTACAGAGTCAACATATTTTGTATTTGATAGAGTTGATACGCTCTTCTTAATATGCATATATAATGTTGGTGAGGAGCACTGTGAACCTTGTTAAGGAGATTCCTGAGCCTCCTAAGTGTACTTTGACAAAGAGCATTACTTTTCTTTACTTGTATGTAGATGGCTCTGGTAGAATACCTTCTGTATTTACTTCTCTGAGAGGCCAGAAGAGAAAGTCAGATTCTCTGCAAGCGGAGTTACAAGCAGTTGTAAGACTCAGTTGTAAATTCCCAGATTCCTGGAATCTGAAATAGATGAGCAGCAAGTGCTCTCAACTCCTGAGCCAACTCTCCAGCCTCCCAGGTTTACTAAAGTTTTATAACTCTCTCTATTCCCTTCTCCACACACACACACTGGAAAACAGACAATGTGCTCAAGAAATGGAGCTAGTCAACCTGGATTTCAACAAAGAGAAGAAAGAAACTAGATTCTTATCTCTCACCATGCACAAGCCTAAATCCAGATCATGAAATAATTCAACATAAGACCTGATACACTGAATATTATAGGGGAGAAAGTAGGAAATATACCAGAAGTAACAGGCACAGGAAAAGACTTTCAGAAGGAGACTCCTAGTGCACAGAGGAGACTCCTAGTGCACAGAGGAGACTCCTACGGCACAGAGGAGACTCCTACTGCACAGGCATTAAGTCCACAACTGACAAACAGGAACTCATAAAACAAAAAGGCTTCTGTATGGCAAAAGACACCATAATTCCAGTGAGGAGTCCACCTCAAGAATAGGAAGAAAATCTTTCTCAGGCTTATGGCAGACACAGAGTTCATATCTACAATATGTGAAGAACATAAAAACTAAACATATAGAAAAAAACAACAAAGTGATTAAAAATTGGTACAAAGAATTGAACAGATAGTTCCCAAAGATGAAACACAAATGGCGGAGAAATACTGAGAACTTCTTCAACATCTTTGACCATCAGGGAAATTCTCATTGAACCAACCTTGACATCGCATCTTACTCCAGTTAGAATGGCTAAGATATAAAAACTAAAGATGGCAATCTCTGGCAAGGATGTAGGGAAAGGGCAGCACTTACTGATGGGGTGACTGCAGACTGCTGTCCCCACTATGAAATCACTGGAGAATCCTCAAAACCTCAGAATACATCTCGCACATGATCCAGGCACACCACTCTTGGAACTCAACCCAAAGCACTCCAGATCCCACTACACAGATACTTGTTCAAACATGTTCACTGCTGCTCCAGTCACAGTAACCAGAAAACTGAAACAATCCAGATTCCTATCAACTGATGAAAAGACATTGAAAGTATGGAACATTGACACCTACTTAGTTCTTAAAAACAAAGAAATTTTGAAATTCACAGTGAAATGGATGAACCTGGAAACAATCATCCTGAGTCAGGTTACTGAAAAGAAGAAAGACAAAGGTCCCATGTTCTCTCTTGTAAGTGGACACCTGCTTTGGATCATTAGATACACATATTTCAAGTGGAGAATCCATGGATCCCAGGAAACTAGTACATGGCCATGGGAAAGAAGAATCATGGAGTAGGAGGGTTAAAGGGATGGGATGGGAGGGCAGCACAGAGGAGGAGGCAGGAGAGGGATAACTAACACTGAGTCCTTCAGAGAAAGTGACAGAGCCAGGCATGTTGGTGCAGACCTTTAATCACAGCACTTGGAATGTGGGGGAGGGGCAGGACAGGTGGATCTCTGTGAGACTGTGGCAAGCCTAGTCTACATAATGACTGCAGGCCAGCTGGGGCTACAAGTAGACCCTGTCTGAAAAAAAATTTTTTTTAAAGTGTCATATTGAAGTCTCCACTATAGATTATTTTTAAGCTCTCTCTCTCTTTCTCTCTAAATATATATATAATATACATATTAAAGAGATTAAAGGAATTATCCATCAACAGGTAGATATCACCTCTACTAGACACGATAGGCTAGAAAGAAAAAGTCCAGTGGCAGGAACGAACTCCTTGTTTGTTTTTTAACATTTTATTTATTATTTTATGTGTATGAGCATTCCTCATGTATGTATGCAAGTTCTCTGTGTTTCCCAGTGCCCACAGAGGTGAGAACAGTGTGTAGGATCCCCTGAAAGTGTAGTTAGGCATTGTTGCTAAATTCCATGTATGTGATGGAATGTGAAAGTGGGTCCTCCAAAAGGAAAGGTAGTGCTCTAAACTACTGAGCTATCTTTCAAGTGTCCTTTTTTTAAATGTAAATTTTAATGGAATATTTAAGGATGTGATAGAACACAGTTTAACCATATTTGGACACTCTCCAGAGTTGCAACAATTAAGTGCTGGGAGGGGAAGATTCAGCCTCTGGAAAGTAGTGACTGTGCTAGACAAATCAGCCTTCAATGAATGGACACGAGGAAACACAAGTTTGACTCCAAAGGACTTGAAATAATGTGGAACATGTGTAAAATAATGTGGATTCTGTGAAATGCGGCAAGGACGGGAAGGGAAGGTGCACACAGAGAAGGGACCCGCACATCATGAAATATATTGTATGGAATCTGTGAAATCTGAGTCTGAAAAAGCTTCTTATAGATGATGTGTCATCAAAATTAAGAACACTTACTTTCGTAAAATAAAAATCCCCACAAAGTAAATGAATGACTAAACAACAGGTAACAATGGAGGACATGAAATCGGGAGAGGTATGGAGGAGCTGCAGGCAGGAGGGGTTCTAAATGTGATAAAAAAGTACCTGAGCAAACTCATGAAATTCTGGAATAAAAAAATTATAATAATTATAACAAAATCACTATATACACAAACAAATATTTATATTGTGTATATCTATCTATCACGTAGATACGTACTTTCTGACTCATGTGGCCTGCTGCTTTCTAATGGTGAATTGCTCTCTCTTCTATTCTGTTCCTTTTCTTTTGAATAGTTTCTTCTCTACTTTGCAATCCCTGTGGGATTTATTTCATTCTAGAATCAGAGGCCAAGAACTTGAAGGCACTCAGCCCAGGCTCTCATGGGCCTCACATAAGAAACGCTAGGAAGAAAATTCAAGCATGATGGGGAATGGCACAAACGAAGAGAGCAAATGTCAGTCATTTGACCCCTCACATTAGAAAATGGAGAAAGGCACAGGAAATGGAAACTAGAAAAAAAATTACAGACAGGAAATCAATATACAGTACCAACGATAACAATAGTAGTTCTGCAAATCATCAATAGAAACCCCTGGCACAGCTGCTCATACTTGCAATCTCAGCACTCTGGAGACAAAGTAAGGAGTACCACTGTGACCTCAAGGACAGACTGGTAAACACACACACACACACACACACACACACACGCAAATATAAATATATGCATATGCATACAAGTATGTATGTACATTAGTAAAACTGAGGCATCTATAGAAAGGACTCAGAGGCTTGTTAGAGACCCACCATTAGCACAGATATTGAAAGTTCCAGGAAGTGTTTTTCTCCTTGCTGTGATCAAACACCTAACAAGAAACTTAAAAGGATAAGAGATGAAAGATGCATTTTGATTTATATTTTAAGAATGGACACTCTTAAAGTCCATTTTTAAAGCATGGTTACCTGTTTACACAGCTCAGCAATCAGAAAGCAGGCCTCAAGAGGAGGAGAGGAATATCCATTAGATTAGACCATTGGGATGACACAGTTTCTGGGCCTCCTAAAGCAGGCACTTTCCTACCCTGCTGTTTAGCTTTCTGACTATAAAGAAACCCTGTACTTAAAGGTTCATCATCAAGGCAGTCACTGGTACAGACTGTCAAGCCCATCATGACTACCAGGATGAGCACAGGTCCAAGTCTAACATCAGCTTTGGGGGGATCATTCCTTCACATTAACACAAGGAATCAGATCAATCTTAAAAGCCTCCTACAGGACAAAAGACCACTTGAAGCTCTTTGGATCTCACGTTGTTAAGTTCACATCTCTAATTGCTGTCAAGCTGCAAGG
This sequence comes from Eospalax fontanierii, assembly GCA_035773235.1. Classification (NCBI taxonomy): domain Eukaryota; kingdom Metazoa; phylum Chordata; class Mammalia; order Rodentia; family Spalacidae; genus Eospalax; species Eospalax fontanierii. The sequence goes on along the minus strand of CM069554.1, from coordinate 3,359,228 downwards.
CCCATTTCAATTAAGGAAAGAAGGGACACAGGCAGAGAGAGCAAGTCAGAGCAGGTTCCGTAAGATGGCAACCGCTTGTTCCCAGGAGAATCTGTGGGGGAGAGTGACAGGAAAGAAGAGCCTACTGTGGGTGGACATCCAAGCAGACCAACACTGAGAAAAGGACAGGAAGATGCACTGACTGTGATCACTGGACTCCCTGTTCCAGCAGTCCTCCCTTTCCAAAAGGGAGCTGTTTGTCTTCCTTCAATAAAGCTGTTTCTTCAGTTTTTTTCATGTTCTGGTGTTCTGACTCTCCTTATCTGTCAGTCTTTGACTGATGAGTAAATCTTCACTAATGAGTCAATGTTGGACTGATGAATGAACCTGCTCTTCTCTTTGACAACTACCCTAACATGTTAGACCAGGTCTTCAGCTGGACTCTGCAAAAAGTTCATGGCACTACTCCTGGAAACCTCTTGGAGGTCTCCTTTTAAAGACTGGGGAGAAGCAGTTGAAATTCATCCTCAAAAATCTGCAGACCTTAATGAATGTTCAAGAATTTCTCACCTTTCCAGGATCTATCACATAAATTCAAATTTCACATGGTGTTTCTTTTATTCATTCCATGCCCGACAGAATATAACCGACTTAGGAGATTCATCCTGACCCTGTTACTCCATAGAGACCTCTGAAACTCTTCCTGGACCAAGGTTAAAGTTTCCTAAAAGTTACACCCCACATCCTTACTCCAGTTGCAAAGGCTTCCGACTCGCTGACATATCTCTGGACTCTATTCTGGGTCTGGGTTTCTTTTCTTTCTCATTCCTATGGTCACAACCCTTGCTTGCCATGGTAAAATGCCATTATTGTGTCACTTATACCCACTCAATATCCAGTTACTCCTAATCCAGCCTCAAACACAATCTTACCACCCTGTCCAAGAGTCTATGAACTCTTCACACAGCACAACTTAACCCTCATAGAGGACTGCAGACTTGACTGCTCTTACATCCAAACAGGACTGGTGATGTCTACCAGCCATTCCATGAAAATGGACTCTACAGCTGGAGAGATGGGTCTACAGTTAAGAACACAGGATGCTCTTTCATGTTCAGTTCCAACATAGACTTGGGTGTTAACATCAATCTAGAACTCTAGTTCCAGGGAATCCTATGTCTTTTTCTGGTTTCCAGTAACATTACACACACATGGTACACTTACATACGTGTAGAGAAATCATTCATACACGTAAATTGAAAATAAATAATGTTCTTAATGTAATCAACATTCACACTTCCAGAATAATTTCAGTGAACCCCCATCTTGCTGCACACTTACCTCCCTTCAAAACACACATGGACAAACATAACCAACAACAGCTGGCTCAGATGTTGGACACTAAAGCCACAACACATAAGGAAAAGCCTGTTTCCATGGAGACACTTCAGTCAGGTACCTTCACTTTTCTGTTAGGAGGACAATAAAGAACATCTCTTCCTCTAATAAAAGCAATTTCAAGACAAATTATAAAGCTCACAGGTGGTTTACTTTCAATTTGAGGTCTGAGGAAATGGCTTGCCTGTAAAGTATTTGTCACATAAGAATAAGAATAAGAAACTGGATTCCCAGGACTAAGTCAAAAGCTGGTCACAGTGCACGTGACTCTTATCCTTTGGAGAGGAAGTAGAAGTATAGGATTCCTAAGGCAGGCCGGATATCTGGTGTACAGGAATTGGTCAATTCTTGTTCAGTGAGGCAGCCTGTCTTGATAAAGAAGGTGGAGCTGACATCGAGTTGCTCAGTGGCCAAAAGCACTTTCCTGGCAAGCCTGACAAGTAGTTTAAATCACGAAACCCACAGAAAATGGAAAAGGAGGACTGACGACAAAGTTGTCGTCAGACCTCCACAGAAGCATCATGGCAAAAGTGAGCCCCTCCACACACATCACAGACACACATATCTAATAGAAGAAAAATAAAATTCTAAAGTAAAAAATAAGGAAGAATGGAAAATAGAATCAATTAAAATCGACCTCTGTCCTCCAAAAAAATGTGGACACATTCACTCATACCTGCATTCAGACAAATACATGCACATGCACAAACACCTATAAGAAAAAATACAATAAATCGTATTTTAAAAACACACAACCTGGAGAGGAGCTTCATTTGCAGTAAGAATAAGTGAGATGGGGTGTGGGGGAGAGAGAGAGAGAGAGAGAGAGAGAGAGTCAAAGTCCAATGAAAGGGATGTTGGTGAGAGGCCAGAGGAGTCTCTATAGGGAAATACAATACAGTAATCCTCATAGGACATTCACAGAAAACTCCCAAGCAATCCCAAGAACAGAGGCTACCAGACACTTAACTTTCATAACACCCGATTTAGTGCATCATAGCTTACAGGACAAGGAGCATGCAGGAGTCAAGCTCATAACAGAGAGAAATACGGAGCTGTAGCACTCAAGGTTCATTTCAGGGGAGAAAGCAAACGTGGAAAGTAAGGACACACTACAGAGTGGAGGGTGCACAGCAGAGCTGAGCACAGCAGTGCCAACTGGCTTCCTGTACCACGCAGACGTAGTTCTGGTCCACATTCTCCTCCCCTTGCTTCCCTTTCTTGAAACAATCAAAATTTTACCCAAAATTCAGTGTTTAATTAGGTACAAGAACATGGAGAGTTGTCAGTTGCACAGACAAGCAAAGTTACTAGGGGAAATAGAAAAAAGTGTCTGCACGGCTTCCTCAGCGAGGAGCTCCCCAGGGAACGTGACCAGAATGGCTGTTGTTTCCCACCACCCTGTGTGTCCTCTTTCCTAGACAGCTAGCCTGTCTCGCAGTCAGCTGCAAAAGCTCTCCATTTCCATCCCAATGGTCCAACTTGACTTGAAGGAAAGCCACACCCTCAGGAAAGCCAATCAACCTATGCCTCCTGCCATGTTGTTTCTTTGTGGTCCCTGCTTTGCGGTTATCAATCAGCCACACATTTGTTTTGCTTAAGCATCTTCAAGAAAGAGAACCCAAGGACATCTTAACTCAGACTCCAGAGCTATGTATGCTCTCTTATTTCCAACGATATAAAATATAGGACAATCTTTCATATTTTTCACAGCTTTCACTCTTGTGGAAGGATTGTCACTCCGCTGAATAAACATCATTCAGTCTGCTGTAAGAGCTGGATTTAGAAGTTTTATTTAGATATGTTTCTTTCTGTGCACCTTCAAATCTAACAACTTTTTGACGCTAATGTTCACTCCCCCAAACTCTTGTCCACACAACACCAAAAGCACGATCAGGCGCTCTGGTCATCACCGACACTGAAGCTGCCCGCGCAGGCGGAGCCTCCCGCGTAGTGCATGGAGCAAAAGCAGCTGCATCAGGAAATGCCACAGGCGGCGGGACCGGGCACCTTGGTGCCAGGACATCACAGGACGCCAGTCCTGCTACCCCCAAGCCCAGGGAAGACCCAGCACAGCCCCCGCCCGGAGCTCCACGGCCGCTCCTCCCATCTGGGGACTGCCGGGAACATGCTTACCATGTCCTGGGTTTCGGGTTCCCCGTGCTCTCCAACAGCTCCTTGCAGTGCTGATCAAGGAGCAACCTACGTGGAATATCCTTCAGGTATGGAGCCAAACACGCAAGGTAAAACTAGCAACATGGCGTTGGATAGAGCCCGCCTTCAGCCTCCACTCGGTGCTCCTGATTGGCCATCAAGATCAGGAGCCCTGATTGGTTAGGGTCTCCAATGAGGCCAAAGTGGCTGTGGGCTAAAATGATGGAGAAGCACTTATCTCTTCCCAGCCCTGGCTTCCTCTTCAGGCACAGACCCTGTCCAACTACAGGGAGACTGACTTCCAAGCTCTGCTCCTGGCCTGGCACAGCAGCTGCTGCAGTACTGATATATTCACTAGACACTTCCTGTCTATCCTCCTGGGTAAAGGGTCGCTTAGTCAATCACACATTCAGTGTCAGATGTCTTTGTCCTCTTCCCTCACGCGCTGAAAGTCATCCAGCTCACTCTAGGTGACATTAGTGTTGAGTGTAGTGTCTGCTCCACATCAAGGATCTGGATTTTTCACTCTGGCACATTCAGGATTCTGTTAGAACTCAGAACTGCTCTTTAACACGCTGGTCTTTCTAAGATTCCACATCTCACAGACGAAAGAAACCAGGCAGCTCTGTTCCCACAGTTCCACTCTAGCTCTTTTCCTGAAACACAGTAAAAAGAAGTCCTGTGCTGTGCATTCAGAACGTCTCCCTTACAAATTTCCAGACTGACTCCACTTTGTCACCCCTCCCCTCAGCCCTGCTATGAATAGCCATGCAGGTCCCATGCAAGTTGAACCTGCTGGGCTTTCTAGGGCTACAATAGAAGGCATTCTGCCAGACTGAGCTACATATGCCTCTCCAGGGAGTCATGTTTCTGCATTTCTGAGAAACGTGGTTTTCTTACCTAAAACTTACAACTTTTGTTAACTGAAAACTTCGTTGTTAATTGATCTGGCACTGTTGTAGTTTAATTATGGGACCTGCCTTTGTTATGGTGCAACTATGATTACAAGGTTTGACCCTGGCGTAATATCATTTTGGTTTTCAGCTTATAAACCCTGTTCTCCTCCTCCTCAGGATCAACAATTCTTTGGGGCTTAAGGTCACTCTCCACCAAAAGCTTATTACTAATTAAAGGACTCTTATTGGCACCTTTGCTATGGTGCCTCACACTGGGTACAGCAGTGGTCCTACTCAGTACTTGACTGCTCCATTTCCTCATCACATAGGCAACACCACAGCAAACCACATGGTGTGGAACTTCCTATGACTGCCTCAAAGGATAAGAAAAAAGTCAGAGGTGCTTGATTTGTTTGGGAAATTTCTCTGATGTCTCCTCTGAGCCTCCTCCCCACAGTCCTCTTGTCTGTAGGAAAGTTCCCTTAGATTCAGTTATCCCACTTAAGGAAGTTCCTTTCCATGCAAAATAGTACCCAAATATATTTATATCCTTGTATTGGAGGCATATAGATAGTCTAAATGCCAGTAAAAAATGGTCAATGGGGTAGAGGGAAATGTCCTTGCATCCCATGAAGTAGCTTACAAGGGTTGTGTTTAGGGCAAGGTAGGTCTTCTTCAATATACTTTGTGAGCTGTTGTTGGGGAGGGTTTTCAAAAATATTGTCTACCCAAACAGAAAAATTTTTTCAGTTGCCCAATGAATTAATTATGTATGTGTTCCAGGATAGAAAATTGTGCCTTGCAACTATAATTGAATTCTCATTTGGACACAAACAAAGATGACTCTGGGAGCTGAGATTACAACCCTTTCATTGCCTGTTGTCCTTTTCTTGCTGTCCCTCATCTGTTCAGCCTGAACCAGGAGGTCAGCGATAGAACTCGAATAATGATCGGGGCAGTTTCTCTCAGGACACGTGTTTTAGAATCTCCTGGGATTTTAATGATTGGTAATTGTATAGTCAAAACCTAAGCATCCAGCAATTTTGAGAGTCACCATTTCAAATAGGTTGATGGGAGAAAGTGAGAAACCCTCTGTCTCCACAGCATGCCATAGTCGTGCACCACTCCAAATGCATAGAGACAGTCTCTATGGATGTTAGCTGTTTTCTTTTCAGCTACATTCCTCTCCCTCCCCCTCAGGGGTTTGTCTCCTGGATCTAGCTGGTCCTCAGTTTTCTGTGGACTAGAAAGTCATTAAACCATCTATTGTAACTGCTCACAATAGACCCCAGCCCTTAGGTTAAATAAAGTAATATCCTGCAGCAGTGAAAGTTCTGAAGAGAAAGTGATGGGGCGTGCTGAGGGATGGGAAGGAAAAGCTCCACATGAAATCACTGGACCAAAAGCACGGAGTTACCAAACTAAGAAACCACAGAGAAACCCTGCTCTCATCCCTTTTGGATATGCTTCTAAACACAGCTGGAGATTGTGGAAGCTAACTGTACCGTGGTTGACTTTGGAATACATCACCAGAATACTACAGATAGTGCTCCCCATCATCCCACAGATGAGTGATCAAGGAAGGAACTTAATCTTCACTCTGTGCTTTATTCAGAAGACCAGAAGTCTGAGAAGGACAACATCATTATTTCCACATGTAGGAGAGAAAGCAACTCAGTCACAGTGCTCACAGGGACACTGTGAGCAGCTGAGGTCTAGTGTGGAAGTCCTCAGGGACTCTTTTAAGTTCCCATAGATGAAGAAGGGTGGAAAGAGAAGAGATGAGTCCATGTCTATTTGGTGAACTCAGGGCCCAATGATGCTGAGAGAAGGAGACCTGCTTATGAATCTCTAGATGGATCAACTCGAAGTAACTGCACAGCATTGGGAAGGGACACTTCCATTTTCTTTGTTTGTGATAGAGAGAGGCAAATAGGGAGACGACAGAAAAATGTCCTGGGTCTCAAAGTCTTATCAGTTGTGTCCTTAAATGCTCATAGGATGTGAAACATTCTAATGATGGGATGAAAATCTCTCCTACATTTCAACTGTTGCTTAAGACCCTTCCAGTCTGAATCTATGAGTTATGCCAAGTCTCTTCCTTGCAGTCCCTCTGGGTTTCTTCAACCTTCAACATTTCCTTTGACTCTTCTAATCCCATCCTGAGTGGCAGTGGCCATATTCCCTCGCTCTATCAAATTACCTCCATGCACACGTCTCTGACCCTTGGCATGATCTCTTTAATGTTTTATTTCACCACACCAGGGTAGGACTGATCATTGCAGAAGGTCGGAAAGGAGTTCAATTTTTCTCAGACCTGACAGGAGCAGGGTGTGCAGTACATTTGTGAAAGTATTCAGAAGTGATTTTGCAACATAATAACAACATTCACAATATCGTTTATGTACTTGGTATTTACTTTAATTCTGAATGGCTGAGAAATATATACTTTCATGAATGGAACTATTTTGTGACGAGGCCACTGTGGGTTACAAATTCAAAGTAGAAACGTGTCAATAATGAAACAAATTTCATGGGACTATTTTTTTTTAGTTCCTTGGTTTTGGCAGGTCTTTTTGAGACAGGTTATCCTTACTGTAGCCCCAGATAGCCTCAAACCCCTGACTTGCCCCATGCTGACCTTAAACTCAGAGAAATGGTCCTGCTCTGCCTCCTGAGTTCTGGGATTAAAGGCATGCACAACCACGCCTGCTCTTTTATATAATTATTATTTTTATCAACATAATGAGATTTCTGGTTGCAAATATTTTATTCAAATAATGAACCCTTCCAAGTATCCAGAAGGCACTTACTTCCAGTCAGTTTGATCTGATAATCTTGATGGCTCATCTTTCTATCAGTGAAGAATTCTCCCCCCAGTGCTTCTCTGGCATGGTGTCCTTTGAATCATTTTGACCTAGCCATGACTGCAGGTACATACAACACATACAATGCTGTGTGTGCTGTCTTCCATAGTGTCCAGGAGATAGTCCTTCAACACGTTCAAGAGCCAGAATTGAGAACTAGAGAAGCATTGGGATTTTTCCTTGGCAGATAATGTCTCTTCCTTTGAATGATATGCACCGTCATGAAGGTTTCCCTCTTAAGGCGTTCTACAGGTTCTAAGCTAGGTAGTAACTTTCTCCAAAAATACTAAAGGTTATGTGTAGTTCCATAGTTAAGGAGGAAAATCTGCATTATATATTTAAATAGACATCAAGAATACGGAGGTGATAGCAAGGAGGATAACAGATGGTTCAAGAATCATGCTTTATAATTAGAGTGTCAACATCCTGCCCCTTTGGTACCTGTAGAAAAAAATTAAACAATTTCACCAAAAGTTTCTGAATGACACCATGAAATGCTTTGGCTCTTTATGTACCTAAATAGAGCCAAGTACTGCAGTGAACACTATGCATGGGAGTAATCTGCAATTATACTTTGTATTGATTTCCACAGTTTGCAAGCAGATATTTAAGGAACAGAGCAGATAGAGGCATAGAGTCATGAGTGTGCTCTGAAGCCTCTAATTTCATGCCAAATTGCACTATTTATTGTGAGGGACTTGAGCCAAGTTGTCTCAGAACTGACAGAGTAGAAGCATGATATTTTAGTTCAAAGATTTTCCTTTAGTCCACTGCTTCAAACACCAGTATAAAAGATGCATCATGAAAAACGCATGAAAAAAATCAGGAGCTCTTCTTAATCAAAACCTTCTGTTTTAACCTGAGCAATGCTTCACAACCACAACACACTGATGTGTCTCTTTAGCTGCCCCTTTTCTCTAAACAACAAATTTAACGACCGTGACTAGATGAGGAAAAAAACTGAATGCCAAGAATAACATTCTAAACATTTAAATTTTCCTGTAGGTCTTAAACACGAAATCAGTAGGACAGTTTTGCCCACATCTACAACATGGTCAATAATTGTCTCTAACTGAGGATATGATATATTGAGCCATAGGAATTACAGCAATAAGCAGGACCTAAGCATGATTGACTTGGCAACAGATGAATAACCGTAATCTTATTAGAGCTTATTTCTGCTTTTTGCACCGGAAATGAGCACATAAGGAAATGTGACATCTCCCCTTCCATGTTCAAGTATGATCTTATCACATTTTTGATAATTGGATATGAATGCACCTGTTCAACCATATTTTCTGTAAATACCCATGTTTTTCATATCATTCAATAAACACAACTTCCAATCAATTATCTTCCTGTCTTTATTCAAATGAACTTCATCAGTCCAGATGCAAATATAATCTTAAAGTCCCAGAAGTCGCTGAACTTTCTCTGATTTTCCCAGATTCTGCACTCAGTGTGCAGTGAGAGTTGCAATTCTCGACTCAGAAAAAAAGCCTCAGGAAGGAAAGACTGTTTTTCTTGGACTCCTTGGCAAAGAACCTATTGCCCACTAGTCAGCTGAGTCCACGGCATTAAGGGAAACTCGCCACCTCCTTTTCCGATTCCCCATCCGTCAAAGAACTGGCCACAATGTAGAGGAGGACAAGCAAGAAAAACTGGTTGAAGTTTTGAAAGAATACTTACTGTATTTAATAGTGTGTCTCTTGAGAAGCAAACTTTCTCCTTTACATTTCACACTGTATTCAGGTGAGGGACTCATTGAGAGTATGACTTTTGCAAGAAACCTCTTTTCTCCACCGCATAGTTCCCACGTTCTGTCTCTGTCATGTATTTAGCATGCAGTATTTTCTCTTTTCAAGTCTACATCTTCTCAACTACATTCAAGTCACAATGAAGATACAAATTTGTACACCTTTGTTCTCTGTGTGCTTGCCCTGTTTTTTGACACAGAGCAGGTGCTCACGAGCATATTTTTGATTAAGTGGTATGTTTGACTTTGATAACTGTGATGAATAGAATTATGTTTGACTTTGATAACTGTGATGAATAGAATTAACTCTCAACTTGACACAATGTGGAATTGTGTGAGAAGAGGGACTGTCTAGATCAAATTCTCCTGTGTTCATGTGTGTGGTAGATGGTATTGATCATATGAACTCATGTGGGAACACCTATCCTATTGAGCCTACTGAGGATGGGAACATTCCCTGGACTTGGGTTCCTAGACTAAGAGGAAAGAAAACAAGTGAATCACATGTAAGCACCCATGCATTTATTCTCTTTCTTTTAAAAGAATTTATTTTCTATTATCATTATGATTTTATATTTTAAGTGTATGAGTGTATTGTCTCATGTAGGTAGGTACACTTGAGTCATGCAGTGTCCACAGAGTTCAGAAGAGGGCATCAGATCCCCTGGATCTGGAGTTACAGGTGGTTGTTAGCCTTCAAGTGGGTGCTGAGAATGAAACCAAGTACTCTGCAAGATCATCCAGTTCTCTTAACCACTGAGCCACGTCTCCCTCCCTTTACTCTCTTTCTCTTATTGACTGTAGATGTAATTTTTTCAAGCACTTCACGTCTGGATTCTCCCACAGTGATGGACTGTAATCTCTGTGGAATTGTGAGCTAAAAGAAACTGTGTTTCCCTATGATGGCCTTTTTATCAGAGGAAAATAAGCATGTATTAGTACGAAGAAGTGGGGCCGATTCTGGAAATAAACCTGCCTATATGCTTCTCATACTATTTGAAGTGTTTTTGTGAGTATAATGTGGGACATTTGATTCCCAGGGTGACAAACGTTATTGAATGCTGGAGCAGGGCTTAATGTGTGTTTAGTGGGAACTTAGAAGAAGGTTATGATAAGAGAACATGGACTAGGAGACACAGATCATGAAGTTACAGAGGATAAGGAAGACACTATCGGGAGGTCAGGGAGGCACAGATTCTGTCGTATTGGGCCAAGTAAGTGGCCTTATTCTGTCTGTATCCTAAGAATTTGCATGAACTTGGCTTAAGAGATGATGACCTTTGATACTAAGAAAGCACCTGTGAATCCTAAAGAGACCAGAAGAACTACCAGGAATCTTCCTGCACTATCCTGGGACAATGGGAAAAAGTACTGAGGTCAAGAATGTATCCATCAGTGTTTCTGTTTCCTTACATACTTGATAGTTTAAAGGGAAACAATTCTTAAGCTTTAAAGACACTCCGTTACTCGAAATAGCGGCCCGAGAACGTGTTTCCCAGGGTCGGCACACAGTGTAGGGTGGAGCAGTGCTGCAAGGGGCCAGGCTAAGTCTCGTGATGTCGTCCAACTCCACAGTGTTCTAAGTGTTGGTCACATGGTGCTGGTTGTGAAGACCAACGTGCAAGACTGAGAGGACCATAGAGAGACGCTTGTATTTATCTACAATATTTTAAAAATGTGTTCATTGTTTTTATTTTATGTGCATGATTGTTTTGCCTACACATGCAGTTTAACTGTACAATGTGCATGTAATACCCAGAGAAGCCAGAAGAGGGTGCTGGGTTCCCTGCAACTTTAGTTGTCAAAGGCAATATGGGTGCTGGGACTCAAATCGGGACCTCTGGAGGGACAGCAAGCATTACTCACCACTGAGCCATCTGTCTGGCCCCTGAGTTTCCTTTCCTTTCCTTTCCTTTCTTTCTTTCTTTCTTTCTTTCTTTCTTTCTTTTTTTCTTTTTTTCTTTCTTTCTTTCTTTCTTTTCATCTTGTTTTTTCTCTTTTTTTTCATCCTTTTATTTATTTTTTTTTTCGAGATGTTGCTCTGACTGACCTGGAACTCACCATGTAGAACAGGCTAGCCTTGAAATCACAGAGGTCCCTTTACCTCTGACTCCTGAATGCTGGGACTAAAGGACTGCAACAGCGTGCCCCTGTACCACACTTTTAACCCACCAATATATTGATTAGCACCTATAATTTGCCTATTGTGAAATTAACATGGTGAATATGAGCATGCAGATGTTTTTGATGACTACATTTCTTGAGTCCTGTACTGGGTTTAGCAAAAATCTGTTGAACTTACAATGCATATAATCTCACAGGGGAAAACTTACTTTCTCCAATTTTTATTGCTATTATTTCTTTGTATATTTATACTGGAAATATGATTCTTAACCATGCTGTTTTATTTGCAGTGGAAAAAACTTTGAAATAGCTGTTTTCTTCATCTTTACTGTCAAATACATGGAAAGGAGAAGCACAGAGAAAGACAGTCTATATTAACTCATGTTTTCATGGCAGAAGATAAGAGGATGCATGGAGCTTCATGTCTCTCCTGGTATGAGGACTTAACCCTCAACACATGGCTGCTGTAAAGAAGAAGAAAGAAGATTCCATCTGCTCACACAAGTCAAGCCTCAGCCCTTAAAGATTTCACAAATTCTCCAGCTTGGAACCAAGTGTTCAATCGCATGAGTATATGCAGGAAATTTCACATTCAAACCACAGCAAATGGTCACGCTTTCACTATCAAATATGCTGTTAATTATGAAGACCACAATCACTGACAAATGAGAACAGCTTCTGACAGTTTGTTACAAGATAGGCTCAAACTATTTATTTCAATAAGCTCCTTCTAGTTTTAGGAATTTCATTGATAATGCCCAGTCTTTATTTGCTAAGAAAATTATGGACTGCTCATGGTGTGTCGTGTTCTTACAGAAGTATTCAGAACTTTAGGAATTCTGCATTTTAGCATGCATTATAAAGCCACTGGACAGAAGTCTTATGTTTAGTGCCATTCTTCTTGATTTTGGTGTTTTGCTTATTTTTTTAGATTAGCGCAGTGTTTTAACATATGAGAATTTAAAATATCATGTCACATTATGTTTCTAAAGAAACAGATATTCTTCATAGTTCAATATGTGAAAAAAGCGTAGAATTTAAACTTTTTTTCAGTAATAACTAAACAGAAAAATTTGATTCATAAAAGTCTTATTACTGATTAACTTGTTTCTTCGTTTCTGGAAGTGGTGCAGTATTTCCTCTATGTTACTTTGATAAAGCATCATGACCACATGAAACATAGAGAAGACAGAGTTCATTTTGGCCTCCGTTACAGAGGGATTCTAATCATTCACAGCAGGAAGGCATGCCAGCCAGCAGGAGACATGTTGACAGAAGTCACAAGTTGAGAGTTCACATGTTCAAGGGCTCACAGAAAGTACAGTAAGCTGGAAGCATGCAAAGTGATGAACTCTCAAATCTCACCCAGAGTCACAAATATTAACAAAGTAGGTATAATATGTTCATGAAATTATTGGATGTTTTCCTTTTTAAGACATTATTTTTTATTTAGTCATGTTTATGTTTTGAGTTTTTGGCCTGCCCCAGTGTCATGCAATGTTCTTGGAGTCAGAAGAGGGCTCTGTATTATGTTCTTGGAGTCAGAAGAAGGCTCTGTATTCTCCTGGAACTGGAGATTTCGATGGTTGGTAGCCAACATGTGGGTGCTGGGAATCAAACCCACATACTCTGTAAGAGCTGCTAATGCTCTTACCCAATGAACCACCTCACTACCTTCAAATTATTTGGGTTTAATTGTACTGAAGTTTTCTTAAATGGAGCAGTGAAGAGAAAGGAATGGAAAGAAGGAAGGATGGGTGTGGAGCAGAGAGAACGTTAATGGAATGAAGCATGGACAAGACTATGAGGACGATGATGGAGGCTGAGAGAGCAGAGAGATGAGGGAAAAGTACAGTGCGAGGGAGGACTCATTCTGATGCTTCCATTCCAGTGTTTGTGTTCATTCTCCTGTTAACAGACTGAAAATTGGGAAAAAAATGCTTTCCCTTTTTCTGTCTGCCTAAACCAATAGAAATTGACTTGCTCTTCAGAGCCCTCGTTCCGCACTAGGAATCAGTGGCTCATCTGCTGAATGAATGCTTCCTCCCCAGACCTGTGTGTCCTCTCTTCTTCCTCTCTATTTACCCTCCTCTTCATGCCTGCAATCCCACTCAGTCACAAAATTGACTGTTTAGTAAAATCATACCACAGATATTGAACAGGAGAGGAAACAGAATGAGCTTGTCTTTAACAGCATTGAGGACTAGTAGGCACAATGTTGGAAAATTTCCAGATCACTTTATGACACACTAATCACTAGTGTATCCTATCAGAAACTTACGAGAAGCTCAGATTCTTGAACAACTCTTGATTGCACTAGAAAACTTAAAGCACAGAATATTGTCCATCTGCTGGCCTTAGGTGCTTTGGTAGGAGAAAGAATAGCTCCTTTCTAGACTGGGCATGACTGTCAATACATCTACAACCCATGTTCCTCTGCGTTCACACTACAGATAGCCTGAGCATTCAGCAGACAGCAAAGAGAAGACGCTTTGGCTTCCAGTCATTGCCATAATTCCCACACACGTCCCTCAGAAATTCCCAAATCTTTATTGGTTTTGCACTTCTAAAATCAAAACTACATTGAATTCAGGGTGTGCCCATGAGGTGCATCTCTACCAAGGGCCAAATGAAGGCTGTGGATATTGCTGCGTATCCAAAATGCATTTAAAATACGATTTACATATAACAAAATGCAAACTGTATTGTTATGTTCCAGATACATTTTTTTGGTCTTCTGAAGACTGGGGAGAGGGTCTCCCTTTCTAGACCCAGCCAGCCTAGAACTCACTTTGTAGATGAGACTGCTTTCAGGGTCATAGAGATAAATCTGCTTCTGCATCACAAATGCTGAGTCACCAACTAGTTTTTTTTAAGGAAATGATTTTTAATGTCAAATATTATTTGTGGGAGGGTCTTCATCTCCATCACAGCTGTTGTACTCCAGCCATGCTGGAGAATGGAGGACAATCGAACAGGGGCTCAGAGTGAGACTGCAATGACTCCTGGGATACTACATCGGTGGGTAGTTTGGTTATCAAAACCAAGGCACGTTTATATAGGGAGGTTTTTCTGACCATTACAGAAAGCAGAAATGTTAAAGGTGGGGGTTTTGGTTTAAAGGCAGGAAAGTTGTAGGGCTGACGTAGAAGTTCAAGAACATGGAAACGAAACCAAAAAATTGTTTGTGGTCTGGGGTCGGGGAAAAGAAGATTCATATCTACAGTGATTTCTTGGGTCCAGGTTATCACATTTGGCAGAGCAGGCCAGAGTCCAACCGTCCCTTTAGGGTAGATGGGATTGCTTGCCTTGCTCAACACCAAGACCTCCACAATTATTTAATATTTTTATTGAGGATAACTTGACCCAAGTGAAACATACTCACTTGTTTCCAAATCCTTCACATATGCTTGTTCATGGTTTACTGCTGAAGCCTTTTTTCTCCTAATCAACCTGAAATTTATAGAGTAACACTCACATATGATATTACTTCCTGACCCTCAGTACAGCTGAGTTCACATACTCTCTACATTCACAGACCTAGGTTCAGTCACTCTTGTCTCCTAATTCCTGAACATTACCCTCTTCTCTTGTCTGCCCAGAAGTGACTGTCCCCCTGGACTCTAGGGATCATTTAAGTGGAATATTATTTATTTTTGGCTTTTTGAGATGGGGGTCCCTGCTATCCACCTGGGTTGGAACTCACTATGTAAAACAAGCTGGCCAGTCTCACAGAGATTTGCCTGCCTCTGCCTCCTGAGTACTAGGATTAAGTTGTGTACTGCCTTGTCCAAATTCTCGAGAATATTTTAGAAGGTGAAGAATTTGTCAGAACTTGAGACTTGGCCTAAGAATACAGACACTAAAATGTTATGGTGTAACCTGGTCATAGTGTTAGTGCTGCACTATGTCCCATGAATAGCAGCAAGAAGCATACATTGTAGAGTGGAAGATTCCCAGAAAATGTAATGGGGTACATGTGATGCCCCAGTAAACTAATACCTAGAACACTGGACAACATGAGTGTGAAATACATACACATACTGAACAGAAACTTTCATTCCAACAATGACCACGTGCTGCCCTTTCCTCAGTGAGACTCGTACTATGTATAATCAAGTTGACATCAGCTACTTGGTGGGTAATAACGGGACGTGGTGCTGTATCTGGGACGGAGTGTTTTTCTCTGCTGTTGGCAGACTACATCCTCCATAGCCACTGTATCCCTACTAGCCTTGCTGAGCGGGAGCCTGTGTTACCGATTTCAGTGTTTGGAGATGCCATGCCTGTGGAACATATGCCAAGGTGAGTCACAGGCGTGAGGTGACTCTCACACAATTGAGAGGCTACGTGTACTGCATGCGGCAGACGTGGTGTGGGTAGGCTTTCCTGAGAGCAGTGGAGTGCAGATTATTCCATCATAATCTCAGATAATGAAGGAAAAGAACTTGAGTTCAGGTTTTTTTCCTACTCGATTTCATTTAGCATTGGTCATATAATTCTTTCCAATAACCTTGTTCTTTAATTTGGAATGGAAATGTTTAGTTTGTGTCATGAAGCATGCAACTTGTTTTGAAGAGGTTATTTTGACTCTCAGAAGAGACTTGAGGCTTCTGAACAGTGTTTGACTTATTGAAGCCCTTTGAAGGAGTCACACATGCATTTTATATTATGGGACGGCCATGAACCTATGCAGGCCACATTCAGAAAGTTGTGTCTTGAATGAAAAATGTTTTCTTAAACTCATGTGTTTGAAACTAGGTCCTTGGAAGAGAGCTGACCTTGAAGTGAAGCAGCCCTTGAATGAAGCAGCCCTTGAGGATTCGTGCTCCTGAGAGAATAAGCCTTGAGGTTCTTCTGCTGGATCACAATTCCTGTCCTCTCTCTCTTCCTGATCATACACAGAACGTGACAGCTACTGCTTTGTATTCCTAATACTGGACTTCCACAGGATAACAGCTACGTCCCTCTAACTGTACTGCAGCATGTACTGCAGCAACCCCTTCCTCCACTGTATTCCTAATGGTCAAATTTTGATCACAGCAATGAGAAATGTAACTTTGCAAATTTTGAAATGTCAATTTACACACATCTTCTCACCTGTTATCTTTCTTTCCAGTCTATGGACACAAACCTAGAGTTACGCGGGAAGAGGGACCCTCAAGGAAAGAATTCTCCATATGTGGCATACTATTAATGGCTAATTCGTGTAGAAGGCCCCAGTCCACTGTGGACAGTAACATCTTCAGACGTAGTTACTGGGCTATGTATAAAGACAGCCGAACAAGCGATGGGAAGCAATGCAGCCAGCAGCGATCCTCCACTGTTCTCTACTTCAGCTGTTGTCACTGTGTTCCTAAATTTAGTTGTGGATTGACGTCGTATAGCTGATAACGTCCTCTACCCTGTCAACTAAATAAGACCAAAGTTGGTTTCCATAGCGTTTTTAGCAGCAGCAGCAGCAGCATTAGTAGCAGTATTCATAGGAACAGACAAGCAAACAGGACCTCACCAGCTCTTCAATCATGCTTTGTAAATCTCCCAATAATCTAGCCAAACATTTTATCACCCAGTTCCGTCCCTGCTCACTCATCTTTTTGATGATGGACAGCACAGTCTGCAGTAGTCTCATTATGTATTATTCTGAAGACCATCAAGATTCATCTAGCTTCTGCAAACATAAGCAATTTATGTAGGTCTAAGTTATTCCAAAAGGCAGAAGAACAGGGTCTCTCTGTGGTTCCTTACCTCGGTAAACCCTACCTTTGGTCAAAGGATTTCGTGTGGGGGCTTTTCCTTCCCATCCTCAGCACTCCCCATCACGTTCCTTAAGAACTTGCAATGCTGCAGTTTGTGTTGTTTCCAGGTTATGGCTTCTTTGACCTCTGGGTAAACAGTGCTTTCTGTTTGTCTCTTTGTTCACTTCCTTCTGTGGCCTTTGTTTGCAAGGTAACTTCTTTTTGTTCTGTATAGTTTATTTCAGAACGATTAGAATATGTGGCTCAGAATTTGTTTTTGCTAAAGAAGATATTCTTATATCTGTAACACAAAGTTGTATCTAAATGTGATATCTACAGAATATTAAAATTTTATTAGAGTATAAAGATTTTCTTTATCTGCATGTGCATGTCTGTGTAAGTGTAAATGAATATGAATGTATTCGCCCATATAGAACAAAGATGTCAGATCTCCTGGATCTGGAGGTCCAAGTAGTGGTTAATAATCCTGATGTCACTGATATTAAAGGAAGTCTGGTTCTCTGCAAGTGCAGTGCAGGCTCTTAACTGCTAAGCCATCTTTCTAGCACATTAATTTTAAAAACAAAATATGATTTTGAGATATTTTCAAATTAATAGTCAAACCTTGGGGCTAACCTGCCAGTACTATACCCATTAGGGAATCTTGTGTCCAGTCTGTATGACTGGGCATCCTCACTCTGGTCTTTCTCCCACTTGATACTTAGCTCTTTGACTGGAGGCATAACAAGGAAATACCGGGACAAATTTAGACCTCAGCTGCCTGAATAACACCCCATCTTTCAGCTACATTTCTGCCATGTGAGGCTTATATTGGCATCTTCTGACCACAACAGCAAGTGGCAGCTCTGTCCACTCCAGCACACATGGCCTTTCTCTTCATCCAGCTCCAGTCACTGACAACAGCTTTCAGCGGAGACACTCCCAAATCCTGGATTTGATCTCCCTGAGGTCTCCACTGCAGTGATTGCTTCACCTACACAGCTACAAGCATGGTCCTTTCCAGATCTCATGGTCAGCAATAGTGCCTGTCCTGCACTGCCAGGAGATGACACACTTTTGGAGCTTTGGAACCTTGCTGAAAGAGACCATGACCTCCTCACTGCTGCTCCTTCATCCCAGTATTCCATTGGCACCTTGTCTCTCTAGAGTTATAGTCAGGTTTGTTTTCTCAGTCAATTTAAGAACTGAAAGATGAGAAAAAAATCTAAAGCAGCAGAGTGTGTGCACACAGATTTATTGAGAGATAGAGAGTCACATTCATATACATGAGAAATCAAACATATAATATGTAGGAATGACTTTTTTTGTTAGTGTTTGTTTCTTAGCCCACCCTACCCCCCGTCTTTTTGAGTTAGGTTTGCACTGCAGTCCCAGTTGGTCAGGAACTCTCTATGTAGACCAGGCTGGCCTTGAACTCACAGACACCGACTTGCCTCTGCTTCCACAGTGCTTGGATTAAAGGTATGTACCACCACATTTTAATGAACATAATCTGGACTAACGACCTTTAATTAATACCAACAAAACCAGACACTTTGGTCTGATGACAGGGTGAATCCTTGGGAACTTCAGATTGGTAAACCACCCATAAAGATAATGACTATCACTTGAATTAACATATCAAAGTGCTGGAACAATGCACACATTCAATTGCAAAGAGAGGAGTTAGGAAAAACTGCTGATCCTCCATGCATAAAATACTAGGGATGGAAAGGCCTGATTGTTTATTGACATAAGTGTGGAGGGGAATTAAAACTTCCACATTGAAGCTGCAGAAACCTTTGGAATAAACACATGAGTGTAGCCTGACCCATCATCAGAGTTCTGAGAGACAGCTGAGGGAATGAATGGACACTGGGTTCAGGCCCACAATCCAAAACTTTAAGAGGTAAGAAGCTGGGCTGGTGAGTTAGCTGAGCTGATAAAGAAAAAACACACTTGTCCAGGTTCCGGGTTCAGTTCCCCAAAGCCACATAGCAGGAGACAACCATCCTAACTTCACTTTCAATGGAGCTGATGCCCTCTTCTGAACACACTGACAGCTCTATGACACAAGTGCACTAACATATATGTGCATGATCTATTCAAGATATCCTCTTCATTCCAAATACAACCCGTGTTAGTCAGTTCAGAAGAACAAGGGCATTTTCCTCTACTGAATGGGTCATTTGTAACCTGGCAGTTTATCACTCTGCAACACAATATTAGAATATATTTTGGTAATAAATTGCATAGAAAGGTACTTAATTAAGACGGATAATGTAATCTAAGGGAAGTTTCCAAAAGAAGAGAAGTCTGTGTGGGGCGGGGCCAGAGAAGTCCTCAGAGAAATTAGTAGGATAAAAGCAATAAGTCTGACTTGAAGGGGTAGCAGGAGTTCCAGAGGAAGTGTTTCATTCTAGTGTTGCCTATGAGATGGAGGATCCAGGTACTGAGTATGACCAGTGTTGTGTCCTTTGGGAAGCATGGAGGATAGCCACATTGTGATGGTCACATTAAGAGTCCTTTAATCTTTAATTGTCCTTGGGGGAGAGCAGGTTCAATCCCAGCAGAACTACTGATCCTGAGGAGAGACAGAGCAGGGCTTATAAAGCTTAAATCCACAATTATATTATGCCATAGCTGCACTGTAACAGAGGCAGGGCCTGTGGGTGTGAGTGAGAATTTTGCATTCTTACAGTAGGCTGGCTTGATCTAGTAAATCTCTCCTCTCTCTCCCATAAGGGCTCTATTCTGAGAAATAGCTACCCACAATGGGGCCGCCCAGATGCTGTAACTACAAACCTTGCTCTGCTCAACAGGAACTAGCATGGCTTTTAATGCAACACCCTGTTTGTCTAAGATACCTGAAAATGTTACCTGTACTGTTTAACCAGGTATTATAAAGTGGCTTGTTTGCAAATACCTTGTGATAACTGAGGGTTTTTGATTTTAGAAAAAGGATCCACACCCCCACCCCTCACCCCTTCCTCATCAGTTACTGCATTCAAAATTCTCAAACTTGGGGTGTAGTTACTACAAGCTCATAAATTTTACCAATTTGAAATTGGACTGGGTGGTCTTTTCCCAGTGGTCCCAGCACTATAACAGTCCCATAGTCACACAATAACAGTGGAAGGTCAGCTAACAAGGACATTTTTAGCTAATAAAAAGTTTCGAACTTTTACTTAAGAAAAACCAGTTTTTGAGGGCTGCAGGAGCAGTGACTCTCTGGAGCTGTAGTTGATGCTCTGCCTGGTTGAATGTGTTGTCTTGTCAAACTATGTACTTCCTGAAACCCCAGCAGGTTCAACCTGCATGGGACCTGCTTGAGACCTGCAAGGCAGCGCATAGGGGAGGGGTCAACATGGAGTCAGATAGGCTGTTTTACCTGTAAATTAGAAGTTCTGAATACACAGCACAGTCAGCGTCTTAACTGTGTCTCAGGAAATTCTGGCTATCACTGCAGGTCTGCGCTAGATCCACAGAGGTTTGGAAGAGATAAAAGGGAAGACTGCAGTATGTAAGGATCGTTCCAAGGAGTCATCCTAAGAAATATAGATTGTTACTAGGTACTTATTTCACTAATCAGTCTACTTGAGGCATCACTTTTAAATTTTGTCTCTTGGAACATTTGGCAAAAGTAGACAGTCAGAAAGCCAGACAAATACAAGTACAACAAAAACCCAGTTCAAAATTTCCACCTTCAAAATTATTTTCCTTGACTGATCCGTATCTGCTAGGTCAGAGAATCCAAAGATGAAGAAAGGTTCAAGAGGACTAGTGGTGAGCATAGGTGAAATATAGCAGGGGAGAAGCACCGCTGTGATGGAATTCTAAAAGAGAAACAGGCGGTCCCCATCCCTCACCACGGAGGACACTGTGAATTTCTTTAATGTGAGGATGTGGCTCATCTCCAGGGATGACTGAGTATGAAGGACACTGTTGCCCAATATTTGGTGGTAGGATCCCCGCACAAACTGTTACAGATGGCCACCAACGCATCTCAGGTACCTCTTGATGTCACAGGTACTGCTTGATTTTCTCTGTATATTGAGGCTTTGCTCTCTGTCTAAAAAATTAAGCAGTTTCTTTTCTAAACAGATTTGTATAGCACACATTTCTGGAAACCTGAAACTTAAGTGCTGATATTTTCAGCCTTAGTCCAGAGTTAGTACAACCATTTCCCTTACATGAAATAAAAAGGTAAGATTTGGCCTGAAAGGTGTCTCCTCAAAGTTCCAATTAGACTTTATACCTGAATAGACAGAATGTGTCCTAGCTTCTGCACATTACAGTAGTTCACTGAGGTTACAGTCTTCACATTCAAACTTGTTTGTGAAGATCAAGTGTAAGTCCATGTTTCAGAAAATCAGAGAAGAAAATAAAACTAAGACATTAAATATAATTCTATTGAGCACTCCAATCATTGTGTCTCAGAAAAAAAGGGGGAAAGTCTACGTGTTATTGGTCTTTGAAAATGTGGAGTGTAAACATAAGTCCTTGACCACTATTAAAAAGACAATAATCTTGTATGAAGAAAAGATGCAGTAAAAGCATAAAATTTTACCAAAATTTTTTCTTATAAGGATATAGTTATTTTCTGACATTCACTTGCATTTCCTTTGGGTCAAAAAAGCACTTATCAATCTCTAAATCCACTCAGTGTTATTCACTAGAGTAAATACTGCACTTTCTGGGCCTTTACAATGTCAACAACATCCTCCAAACCTTTGTTGCAAGGATGGATCAGTATTTAAGAGTTCAAGACGTGTTTGAAAACTTGAGACTTGAAACTAGATAAACTCAGATGCAGCAGTGCATACAGCCAACCCCAACATGCCTATGATGGAGTAGCAGGGAGAAGCAGAAGAATAGCTGGAAGGCCTGGTCCATATAACCTGGTGCACACACTCGAGAAATAGAAAAAGCTCTGACCAACGAGCACATTGATATATGCATAGCACAATCCTAAACATGAGTGAGTGCATGCACAACACAACGTATGCTTCCTTACACTGACATTCAATTACAAACTGGTCAAATGTTATTAAATTGAGCATGCTAAAATTTCTTGTATTTGATTCAATGCTATATATTATTTTCCAGGAGTGTTCTTTCTGTGCATACAGTGGGTGTGAGTTCTTAACTAAGGTTATGTGTTAAGTTTCTGATGTCAGATATTTTCATTTTGGGTTTCCTTTTCACAGTGAAACTCATAGAAGATATCCTTGCTCTAAGCAATGCTGTTCAAAATGTGTGTAAGCTCACTCTGTATGTAATGAAGAGGTATGGTATTGATCTCATCTAAATTAACTGTAAATATAAATCTGTCCCTTATATTGAGTGCCTCTCAGCACATTATTAACATCTCATCTCTATAAATTCTAGGCAGAGATCATACATTGGAACTGGTAGGAGTCTAAAGTCTGCTAAATCATACAGTTCTGAAGTCAGAAACTGAAAGTTTCACTGCAGAGCTTCTCCTGTAGAAGTCACTCCAAAACCAGTGGCATCAGTTCTGAACCAAGTGCTAAAGGGATCTGGGAGCTCTCGTTTCCCTGAAGAGCCTGTATCTTTGCCGAAAGATTTCTGGCCTTCTTTTAGAATTCCAGGCTCAAGAACATCTTACTCTTGTTCAAATTTCTTCTTGGCAATATCCTTAACCATTTAAAATGAGGAATGAAATCTTGATAATTTTCCCATGGCAACATAAAGGGTAATGCCTTATTCTTTTCTACAATCCCTTCCAGTCACAATAGCATTTGAGCAGGAAGAGTGATGGACGCCTAATGACAGTATAATTACAACATATTTCAATTAATATTTATTTTCTAAAACACAATAAAATTAGTTGGAGATACCATTTATGCAGGGCTTCTATCCTATTAACTAATGATGAGGGAAACCCAAAAAGGAAGGAAACCCCACCATGATCTCTCACACTAAATAATCTATTACTGAGGTCTATGTGGCTCATTGGGAGTTATTGGCCAATGTTCCTCCCCTTTGTTCATCCATGAAAAGACTAATAATGTCATCTAAATAGCATCTGAATACTGGTACAGAGACCTCTCCACACTGAGACATAACAGGTTTCCATGATGTTACCACCAATGTATTAAATAGTGTTTTGCTTGACATAACATTATTCTGTTACCACAGAAAGAAGTCATGCTACTGTAATGACTTAGGCATATGTGGTTTGAGGCAAGCTAAAGCCGTGTTCCCTCTCCATCCTCTGCAATACACAGAGAGAATGGGACCCAGATGCTAGAGCATGCAGAAGGATACACTGAATGTGTCTTGTAGATTCCTGGTCAGGAAAACCACACTGAAGTTCGCCATGGCCAGGGTGCTCAGGCCTCCCAGGACCAAGTAAAAGGCAACGAGTGAGCCCTATATGTATATGGTGACTATGTAACCACATTCTGATTGTGCATCCTGGAATGTTCCACATCCACATGCGAAAAAGAGTTGGAGAAGGGTGCAGATATAGATGGTGAACTTAGGAAGCCTTCAGAGCAGCACCTATCTTATCCTTTTTCTCTGACACATGACATTAAATGCTAGATCAGTCATAGTTTAGTGAAGAAAGTGGAAACAGCCAGACTAAACAGAACTCCAAACTTGTATGACAGAGGATGCAGATGGCTGTGTTTTGAAGGCCAATGCAGTGTAAGGAGCAGAGACAACTGGTGAAATGAGCAGGATGTGCTGAGACCAGGGTCACTGGCCTTGACTATGGGGATGTCTCTGCTTCACAAAGAGAACAAGAATCCCAGCTGTGAGTACAGTGAGACTCAGGACTCTGCCTACCAGAGCTGGTCCTAGGGGGTGTTCATAAGCTGGAAAGTTCCCAGATTGGGGGGGGGGGGGAATGTACCTTTACTGACTTCTGGCATACTTCACAGAATTCTCCATGTTTAGAGAGAAATTCCAAGTGTCACAATGCATCTTCAGTGCTTCTCCTTTATGCACAGATGCCGCACAGTGTGTGTCAATGGGCTCATTGAGCCAAATAGACCCTTATACTTCACACCAAGTATGAGAATGTTACAGAGTGGAATACTCAATTAGTGCTTTTGGTCTCCTTTATGGACCATAATTGCTTTCTCTCCTTTCTTATGTGATACATTTCTGATAGCATATTTTTGTGTTCTAGACAAAGCACTTCAACACCTACATTTCCAAGCTGTACTTCTGGAGGGAATTACCTGGGTATTCTTTCAATGTGCAAATACTTACTGAGAAAGAGCAGTGATTCCATCATTTGCTTAGTTCCAGGTAAATGCATATTATGGCTGAGTTGAAGAACTTCTCTTGTACTGTAGCAACTTATAATTTCCCCAGGAAAGATTGGAATCTTGGTCACATCAAGATCAATTTCGTGGATCAAATTAGAAAGACCCAACATCCTTCCATTTGTGTTTCTCACAATGTACATCCTCTAGCCAACCACTTATTAAAATTATAATTTTATGTATGCTTTTCTATAATTTGTTGGCAGAATATTTTAGAGCATTTACATATCACGAGAGTATTTAAGCATTTGTGATGCAGTAAATCCCAAATTTTAAATTTCACTGATGACTTGCTCATGAATGAGATTTAAGTATATTTTGGTGGGGATTTTTTCTTGAATACTGGCAGAATTATGTTCCATTGTTATGCCATTAATTCACCTGAATTTTCACATTTCCATAATATCATTAAAAAAATAATTTCACTAATACTTGTAGCCTTCAAATAAAATCTTGCTTTTAATTACTTAGCTGATAACTGAGCCCTGGTCTGCACCTCCAGCACAGGGTCTGGTAGAGATGATCATGTGAATGCTCCTGTCTCATTCCCATTTTTAACACTGAACCACAAACTGTGGTGCTGGTTTTAGGATTCTGTAAAGAGAATTTCATTTTATTCTTGACTAAAAATTTGTTTCTGTTGGGGCTTGAGACCTAACTCGGCAGTTAAGAACTCTGGCTGCTCTTGCACAGGTCCCAGGTTTTGTTCCTGGTAAAATGGGGAGTTAAGTTTTAGTGGATCCAGTTCACTGTACTCTGTGGATATTGCATGACACAGGTACTTAGATATATACAGAATAAATATAGACGTAAAAATAAAAACCTAAAGACAGATTTGTTTGTGGTTCCCATCCAGTCTCCTTGGGTCTTGGCCCCATCCTGTTCAGACTACTGGAGAGCCCTGACTAGCTCAGAGACATACCCAGATTGTTTTCAAGTAAGCTACACTCTCAGGCAAACACAGGTTTTCAAATGAATGATAGATTTTGATATGTATAATGAAGGAATTTTGTATGAAAGTTTTCTAATTTTCTTTTTCCAGAAGAAAATAAAAGAATGAAGAGCTACTCAAGTTATTGCCAAATTACTGAGAACAATGAGAGGAAAACCTATCGCTGATCAAAATCTGTTTGTATCATTCTTCCAGCATATAACAGGAATGAGAATTTTTTTCTGAGTGCATAAAACGTTCTTAGAACACATTAACATGAAACTTACTACCTAGAGTTCAGAAGAATTCCCATCGACATATACCCTCATTACAAAAACACACAAATACCAGCCCTGTCTCAAGATCCCTGACAACAAAGTGAAGTATGATTTCTACAGACAACAATTTGGGAAACCAGTTTATTTGGGATACTTACAGCGCAATTGGTGGAGGGGGGAGGCCCGACTGAAGCCATACAGCAAATTCGACATTTCTGTGTGGACCCGTGAGGTGCTGCCTGTCAAACATCAGTGCAATGGGCCCAGTCTCCTCCCAGCTCTTCCACTCACACTTTATCCCATCCCCAAGTTACAACACAGGCCATTGGCTGGTTGGGAGGGCTAGCTAACTCTCTCCATCCCTCCCTTCTGACAAAGCCCCAGAAGTCCATCAAGCAGGTGAAGCTGAATGCACAGTCCATTTTGGCAGGCTTTGGCTAGTGGAGGACCAGTTCAGTACACAATTCCCAAGGCCAAGTCATACGGCTATAGAAGCACTAAACACCTGTGAATAAAAAAATTCACCAACTAAAAAAGCTGCATGGGATTTGTGTAGAAATTAGCAGGATTGCAGCTTTGATGAGTTAGCATTTAAGCTAGATACGTTTTATTCACTGATGGATTTGTGATTGTCCATGCTCCTGTAAGTAACCCCAATAAAACAGTCACTTCACTTACTTGGATTTTAGTAGAATCACTTTTTTGTGGTATTAGTTTCTTATCTCTGCTGAGTAGACATTTGCTCAGATATCCCAAAGAAAAGGCTCACACGACACTACTACTGTTGGGAACTGTTACAATTCAGCCCTTTCCCCTGTTTTTTAGATTCTTAGAGGTTGGAGAGTGCAATCTTGTAAACATTTGAAGTGAATAAATATAAAATATTAAGAACATTTGGATTTTACATTTCTCAGAATTTTCTAACATGAGTTATTTCAATTTGAAAAGAGCACTGTGCTTTGAAAATGCTCTGTCATGTATTTAGGGAGTTTTAACCGCTAGAGGCCTTGTTCATACATACAGGGTTCTTTGCCAGAATTCAATTCCTGTTCTAACTTTATGATACTCTGAAACGTAAAGGTTTCCACATTCTTTTTCTTCATAGGGTTCTCCTCCTGTATGAATCTTTTCATGTAATTTAAGTGTACCATATGGAGGATTTACATTGCTTTCTTTCATTGGGTTTTGGTCTAATGTGAATTTTCATACAAACGAATATGACTGTGATGTCCAAATGCATTTTCAGACTGCTCCTATTCACAGGTTTTGTCTAGTATGAACTTGTGAATATCACCAACTTCTGTTGTCTTGAGCACATTGCATTCACAGGGTTCTTTTCCATGTAACTGAAGAGATCTGTGACAACTAGAGGCTTTATCACATTATTTCATATAGTTGTTCCCAAGTATGAACTTTTTCATGTACATGAAGGTGACTGGACTATCTAAAGGCTTTTTCCACAGTTTACATGCATAAGGTTTCTCTTCTGCGTGTGTTTCTTCATCTATGAAGGTAACAATTATGTCTGAAGGTTTGACCACACTGCTTACATTCATGTCTTTTTCTCCATCAGGATTTTTTTCATGTACTTGAAGGTGACTGCATCACGGAAAGGCTTTACCACATTCTTTACATGCACAGGGTTTCTCTTCACTATGCGTTTATTTCTTAAGGATTGACCACATTCTTTACATTCAAACGTTTTTTCTCCAGTATGAGTCCTTTCATGCAGTGTGAGGAACTAGAAAATGTAAAGGCCTTACTACATTTTTACATTCACATAGTTTTCCTCCAGCATAAAATTTATCATGTAAATGATGACTTTGCATAAAAAGGCTTTATCTCATTGTACATTCATACTGTTTTTCTCCAGTATGTCTTCTTTCATGTAACAGTAAGGAATTAGGAAATGGAAAGGCCTTACCACACTGTTTACATTAATATTTTTTTTCTCCAGTATGGATTTTTTGATGTAAGTGAAGATAATTATAACATCTACAGGCTTTACCACATTCTTTACATTCATAAGGCTTTTCACCAGTATGAATTGGTTCATGTACTTAAAGGTACTTTACTCATGTACTGAGTAAAGATTTTACCACATTCTTTACATGCATATGGTTTCTATCTATGTTTTTTTTTATGTCTTTGAAGATGACTATTATATCTAAAGGCTTTACCACACTGCTTGCATTCATATGGTCTTTCTCCAGTATGATTTCTATCATGTACTTGAATGTGAACTGTATCGTGTAAAGGCTTTACCACATTATTTACATACATATGGTTTTTCTGCAGGATGAATTCTTTTATGGAACTGTAAGGATCTAGAAAATATAAAGGCCTAATCACATTGCTTACATTAATATGGGATTCCAGTATGAATTCTTTCATGTGATCGAAGATGACTGTGACATCTAAACGATTTTTCATATTGCTAACATGCATATGGTCTTTCTCTGGTATGAATTCTTTCATGTACTTGAAGGTGACTCTTCCGTGTAAAGGCTTTACCACATTGCCTACATTCATATTGTTTTTCTCCAGTATGAATTCTTTCATGGGATTGAAGATAACTGTGACATCTAAAGGCTTTACCACATTGTTTACATTCATATGGTTTTTCTCCAGTATGAAGTCTTTCGTGTACTTGAAGGTAACTCTTCCGTGTAAAGGCTTTATCACATTCTTTACATGTATAGGCTTTCTCTCCAGTATGTGTTTTTTTATGTCTTTGAAGATGACTATGACATCTAAAGGCTTTACCACATTGCTTACATTCATAAGGCTTGTCTCCAG
The DNA here is from genome assembly GCA_035773235.1 of Eospalax fontanierii. Taxonomy (NCBI): domain Eukaryota; kingdom Metazoa; phylum Chordata; class Mammalia; order Rodentia; family Spalacidae; genus Eospalax; species Eospalax fontanierii. The sequence continues at coordinate 3,331,004 of CM069554.1, read as the reverse complement.
TATGAATTCTTTCATGTGCTTGAAGGTTACTCTTCAATGTAAAGGTTTTACCACATTCTTTACATGCATAGGCTTTCTCTCCAGTGTGGGTTTTTTTATGTCTTTGAAGGTGACTATGACATCTAAAGGCTTTACCACATTGCTTACATTCATAAGGCTTGTCTCCAGTATGAATTCTTTCATGTGCTTGAAGGTTACTCTTCAATGTAAAGGTTTTACCACATTCTTTACATGCATAGGCTTTCTCTCCAGTGTGTGTTTTTTTATGTCTTTGAAGGTGACTCTTCCGTGTAAAGGCTTTACCACATTGCCTACATTCATATTGTTTTTCTCCAGTATGAATTCTTTCATGTACTTGAAGGTGACTCTTCCGTGTAAAGGCTTTACTACATTCTTTACATGCATAGACTTTCTCTCCAGTATGTGTTTTTTTATGTCTTTGAAGATGATTATGACATCTAAAGGCTTTACCACATTGCTTACATTCATAAGGCTTGTCTCCAGTATGAATTCTTTCATGTATTTGAAGGTTACTCTTCAATGTAAAGGTTTTACCACATTCTTTACATGCATAGGCTTTCTCTCCAGTGTGTGTTTTTTTATGTCTTTGAAAGTGACTCTTCCGTGTAAAGGCTTTACCACATTGCCTACATTCATATTGTTTTTCTCCAGTATGAATTCTTTCATGGGATTGAAGATAACTGTGACATCTAAAGGCTTTACCACATTGTTTACATTCATATGGTTTTTCTCCAGTATGAATTCTTTCATGTACTTGAAGGTAACTCTTCTGTGTAAAGGCTTTATCACATTCTTTGCATGCATAGGCTTTCTCTCCAGTGTGTGTTTTTTTATGTCTTTGAAGATGACTATGCCATCTAAAGACTTTACCACATTGCGTACATTCATATGGTTTTTCTCCAGTATGAATTCTTTCATGGGATTGAAGATAAGTGTGACATCTAAAGGCTTTACCACAAAGTTTATATTCATGTGGTTTTTCTCCAGTATGAATGCTTTCATGTGACTTTAAGGATCTAGAATATGTAAAGGCTTTACCATATTGCTTACATTCATATGGCTTTTCTCCAATATGAATGGTTTCGTGTCCTTGAAGGTGGCTCTTCAATGTAAAGGCTTTGCCACATTCTTTACACGCATAGGCTTTCTCTCCAGTGTGTGTTTTTTTATGTCTTTGAAGATGACTATGCCATCTAAAGACTTTACCACATTGCATACATTCATATGGCTTTTCTCCAGTATGAATGCTTTCATGTACTTGAAGGTGACTCCCCTGTAGGAAGGTTTTACCGCATTCTTTACATGCGTAGGGTTTCTCTCCATTCTGTGTTTTTTCATGACATTGAAAATCAGTATTATATCTCAAGGTTTTACTACATTGTTTATGTGCATAAAGTTTTTCTGCAGTTTGACTTTTTTTATGTAATTGAAAGGAAGTAAAAAATCTGCAAACTTTACTACACTGTTTACACTTATCATGTTTTTCGTCACTATGGATTCTTTCATTACTTTGGAGAGACGTAGAAGAACTCAGATGTTTCCCACATATATTACATTGATAATGTTTTCTTATAGTTTCAGTTCTTCCAGATGTGTGAAGTAAACTGCCAGAGTTAGCAGAGATTTTAGATTCTTTGCATGGATTGAGGATTTTTGCACTATCTGTTTCTTGATGTATTACCAACAAATGTTGGAAATCAAAAGAATTTAAAAATGTCTTATTTTCAGAAGGTCCATTCACATTGGGAGTTTTCATATATCTTTGAGAGTATGTGAGAGTGTCAGAGGACTCTGGCTTGTTTTCATAGACTTCATGTTCATATGATTTGTACAGACAGTGAGAGGTAGGATGGTTATTAAATGTTGAATGACACATGGAAATTTTTGCACATATTTTGTTTTCATATGGGGTTAGGTCACTAGAAATTTTCATGCCCATATTGGCATTTGCTATGCTTTTGAAAGTTTCTCCATCCTGATGATCTTCTTTTGGCACACAGAATGTCTCAAATATGGAACTTCTGGAAAAATGACAAGGATATTCATAAAAATCAATTTAGTACTATTACAAAGTATATGTCACATACTGCTTCCCAAATTAGGTAAAACTATATGTATTCTGTCAAATCTATATTGTTGGAAACCAAATACATGGATAATTCTACTTTATGGTTCTCACACGGTTATAATAAAAACAGTGATGTATGTTAATGTGAGTTCCTTCCAGTGTTTGCATTTGAAATGCCCTGCAAACATTGAATAGGATACTTAAATTGACATACATGTTACATTGCATAGTGATTAAATAAAACCAAGTAGTGCTTATCCTTTATTCATAAATGCTCACAGAAAAATAACCTCAATGGGAGGCTGGAGAGCTGATTTAGCTGTTACGCACATGTGCTGCTCTTAGAGACAATCAGTGTTTCTGTGACATCACTCATAAGAGTTAGCTCCCAAAATCTTGTAATTCCAGTTCCATGAGTCCAGCATCTGACTTCTTTGTGCAAATGCACACAGGTTTGTAAAGATGGAAAGACAGGCAGACAGACAGAAAGACATACATACACATAAACACACCCCCACACATGCACATAAATAAAAAATATCAATATTTTAGGAATTCTTCCAAACAAACTTTCTACTGTTTTCAAATTACCTGGGAGTTTTTCCAGAACGTTTATAATGGTCTTTAATACTCTCATCTTCACAACTGTTCCCTAAAGGTAGTAGGAGAAAATTTAGATGAATTGGAAATAACTGAAAACTTAGTTTTTAGCTTTAGCGTATATGAATCATGCCTGATTTATACAGCACGTTCTTCTCTGTCACTATTTCAAATCCCAGAAGCAGATCAATACCAAGAAAGACTTGCTCCTCAATATACTAACGGAAGGTAAGATGATATTCTTACCTATAGCTGTGAGGTTCCTGCATGTTTCCAGCATCACATCTCTGTAGAGATTCTTCTGAGAAGGATCCAGCAAAGCCCACTCTTCTTGGGTGAAGTTCACGGCAACGTCTTCAAATGTCAAAGAATCCTAAATATTCCACAGACACACCTGATAAAATGATCATAAAATCCTATACGGTACACACATTTTGCTCCATACATAGAAACTCAATGCAAGCTTGAGTGGTTTCTGAAAGTAAGGAGCACCAGAGGGACCCTCCTCTCACTACTGGACACATTACACAGGATGTGCTGCTTCTCTACTTTTTGTCTTAAGAAAGTCTGACAACCTGATGTACAGAACAGAAAGCAATTAGCATGCAAGAGTCTGCCTGTCCTTAGAAAGTTCTGCTCACGATGTTTAAGTGTTTACCACACGAGTAAATTTAACATTTGCTACAACTGCATGAGCATAAATGTCACATCACCTAGTGTAAATAACATACAAACTCTATGGGATTTTATGAACCTTTTTCATTCTGAAAGTCTATTAATCCACTCAAAACTCACACAGGTAACCAGAGGTTCACCCTTGTGACACTAACTAATAAGAGGCACTGAGAGTAGTAAATTTTCCGGCTGAGCATAAATTCACATATGCTGTCACAATTTGTTAAGTGGAGAAATGAACCCATTCTATGTGCTTATTGAAGAAATAATGTATACACTGCTAGAAGTAGTTTACTCAAGACCAATTTAAAATTTCATCTTATATTACCCACATATATGTAAGTACACCTGTGTTATGCAATGACATAGAGGTCACAAGAGGGCATTGGATTTCCAGGAAATGGAGTTACTGATAATGTTAGCCAGGATGTGTGTGCTGGGAATAGAACCTGGGTCCCCTGCAGGAGTAGAGATTGTTCGTACCACTGAGCCAACTCTCTAGCCACTCATACACAATTTTAATTAAATAACAAATATGACTCACAGTTAATATTTAAAGATCCTAAAAAAATACTTTAAAATTTTTTAGGTACTGTCAAATGAGACAGGTGGCATGTGCTTCAGAAAGAACTCAACGTAGTCAGTCACAATGACATGTCACAGCTGCATCAGAGAAAGAGACAGAAGGTCACATGTGCACAGGAGTCCAAGTCAGCCTATGCTATGAAGCAGAACACCGACCCAGGAAGAAAAGAGGCAGGAAAAAGATTGTAATGGGGAAGGCCAGGGAGCAGGGTGACCAGAATTCAGGATTTCATTGTGTACTATTAAGAGAAAAATTCACAAATCACCACAGCAGTCAATTTGTACTGAATAAAACACTGACTAGGATTAGCACGTGTCTAAAAGCTGCAGAAGAGAAAAAACAATGGAGTGCTGTATTGTCCAGCACACTTTGAGGACTTCCAAAAATTAAAGACAGAGGGCCAAAATTGAATGCCACACTTTAAAAGTGAGGTCACAGGATTTGGAACATGGCTCGGTAGGTCAAGGGTTTGCCCCATCAGCGTAATAACCTCAAGTTGATGCCTTAAACAAACAAAGAGGTCAAAAGTGAGGAAAGACATACTTGCTCTGTTGAAAATTGAGGCATGTACACAGTCATATACATCCACATGCACACAGTAATATTTTAAAACTTAGAAAAAATCATCAACACTTGAAACCTGACCCTTAGTGAACTGTGACATAGTGCATACACATCTACAAACTAATTCCTAATGACCAATGATGCCCCATAAGATAAGCACTCTCAAAACATGTTAGAATCTACTATTTCAGTCTTAACAAAATGACATGAACTGCAGCAGGATCCCAGAAACGATCGGAGAGAAACCACAGTTTTTGAGACCTTCACTTCCCCAGAAGACTTTTCCACAAAACCAATACAAAGCAAGTGGATTTGTGAACATCACCTCCAGATCAGTCCAGCTTTCCATCCAGAGACCCAGTTGGTGACTCCAAAATAAAACTGGATTTCTCGTTGATGAGGCAGAATTCCACTGCTCAACATGCTTAAAGTGTTGAAAAAAGTTCCTTTTACATAACTGGCGGTTATGTCACATGAATACCTGCCTTTTTTATTGATACAAAAGAGAATTGGGACCTATGATGGGTCTTGCACCCTCCATAGTCTGAACGGGAGAAGGACTCAAAACCTCTGTAAATTGAACCTCAGAACTTTTCATGGGCAGATGTTGTTGCCCTGTCTGTCAAAGCACGAGGGTGACACTCAAAAGCTATGATTCTACCGAAGTCGAGTTTAGTGAGTTGACTGCAGTTACTTACAGAAGAATGGGTGAGGGGTTACTCACAGGACCAGGGCTGACAGAAAGACACTTAAAACATTGAAAAATCCTTAACCATGTGTAGCGACTCACAGTAGCTCCACCAGAAAGTTTCCTGAACAACCGCTGGGGAAATTCAAGGGGAGAGACTCTGCACCTTCTGTATTTGTTAGTGTTGATATGCTAATCATTACATGCAAATATAATGGCACTGTGAACCTTGTTTTAGAAGATTACAGAGTTTTCTAACTTTATACTAAAAAGCACATTATTTTTGTTTATGTGTCTGTGCATGGCTCTAAGTGAATGCCTTGTGTATTTAGTTCCCTCAGAGGCCAGAAGAGGACATGAGAATCTCTGAACTGGAGTCACAAAGAGCTGTGAGTTCCAGACCTGGATGTTGGAAACTGAACTCTGGTCTCTAGATGAGCAGCAGGTGCTCTGAGCTGTCTCTCCAGCCTCTTAAGTTTAATTTTTAAGTTTTATATAATTTTCTGTTTCTTTCATGAGGAAATATTAATTTACAAGAAATATCTATGAAACACTCAATGAATGTGATCAGAACCACATTTGATAAAAAAAATCATGATTCTGGAATTAAAAATTATAATATTCATGTATCATTTATGTATTATAATAATTTATAGTAAATATTTATAAATATTAAAATATTAACATATTCATGTAACATATATGTATATATAGACAAATCTGAGTCGTGTGGACGCTACTTTCTAACATCGAATTTCTTTCTCACCAATGCTAGTTCTTTGCTCTTGAATAGTTTCTTCCCTACTTTGCAGTGTGTGTGGGATTTGTTTCATTCTGGAATAAGAGAAAAAGAACTGGGACACACACAGCTGAAGCCTTGACGACTCTAACATAAGCAGTGCTGGGAAGAAAATTCAAGCATGAATGGGAATGGCAGAAACGAAGAGAGCAAATATCAGTCAATCTTCACATTAGAAAATGCGAGAAAGTAGGAGGACATGACAACTAGAAAATGAAATCACACCATGGGTTCCTCTGGCCTCCCCTAGAAGTTCATGAGCACTAACTACTCCTGTGAACGTCTTGGAGATCTCCATCCAGTCTCTCCAAACCCTAATGAAAGCCAACACCCTCTCTCAATAAACTGTCATATAATAAATTTTATATGGTATTTCATTTATCTACTCCATGAGCCACAGAAAACCGCCACTCACTGCAAGGAATTCATCCTGACCATGATACTCAGGAAGACCTCAAAATATTCATTGGCCAAGGTTACAATTTCCTAAAAGTTATGAACAACATCTTTACTCCAGTGGCAAAGGCTGCCTTCTTGCTCTCCGGACAATGCTGACATTATCTCTGGAATCTGTACTGGGTCTGCGCATCTTAACTTCCTGACACTACTGTCACACTGCTTATCTGCCATGTTAAATCCCATTACTGGTACTTTAACTACTCCACATCCTGTCATTCCTTATCCTGCCTGAGTAATAATCTCACCACTTTGTACAAGAGTCTATTATCTCTACAGACATCACAACTGAACCTTCATGGAACATTGCAGAGTTGACTCTTCTTAATGAGACTAGTGGTGTCTCCTTGAAAATGAACTCTAGGGCTTCAGAGGACTACAGTTCAGTTGCGAGCATACAAATTGGTGGTGGCTAACTATCATCTGTAGCTCCAGTTCCAGCGGATTCGATGTCTTCTTCTGCCTCCATGCTTATTGCATGCATATGCTGAGTAAACTTCCATACATGCAGAGAAAACATTCATACACACAAATTAAAAATACATAATTCTTAAAATGCTCTCAATTACTCTGTCCAAAGAACCCCTATCTTCCTACACTCATCAGTCTTCAGAGCACTCATGGACAAATGTAACACAAATTCAGCTTCCTTGCATGTCCTCACTGATCAGTTCACAGTAGTGTCATGAGATGCTGGCCACATAAGGCAGACTTCCATTTATACTAAGGCCACAATCCATAAGGAAATGGCTGTTCCCGTAGGGACCCTTCAGTCAGCCACCTTAACTTTTCTCTTAGTAAGAGAGAAAAGAACATCTCTTCCTCTAATGAACCCAATTGTAAGACAGAATACAAAGCTCACAGGTGGTTTCATTTCACCACATGGAATAAAACAGTAAATAATACCTCAATTTAAAGTCAAGGAAATGGCTCAGCTGTAAAGTGCTCATCACAAACAATAGGCACAAGAAACCAGATTACCTAGACTAAGAAAATATTGGTAACAGTATACGTGCCTCCAATCCCAGTGGAGGAGATGGAGAGTGCAGGATGCCTGGGATCTGCTGGGCTGCTAGTCTAAGGGAATTGGTGAACTCCTTATTCAGAGAGAAAGCCTGTCTCAGTAAAGATTGAGGGGACATCAAGAAGGCTCGGTGTGTAAAAGCACGTTTCTGGAAAACCTTGCAAATTCAGTAAAATTCACAAAACCCACATAAAGGTGGAAGGAGAGAACTGACTCCCCAAAGTTGTTCTCCGGTCTCCACACATGTGTCATGGCAAATGTGAGCATAAAGACAGAGATAATATATATACACATACATAATACCAATAAACAACATTTCTGAATTTAAAAAATAAGGAGGAAAGTGGCAAAGTGCATCAATCACAGTCGAGCTCAGGCCTCCAAATCCACATGAAGACCTTCACACATACCTGTATTCAGATGAACAGACACACACACAAAAACACAATCTCAACGCAGTCCACTCTGAGAATTTGCTGTGCTGAACTATCACCCTGGAAAGAACACACCATTCTCAGAAAGCTCTTTTGAGGAGGGAATTTCATTCCCTCCCACTCCAACAAAGGTCAGAGTCCTAGTAGAACACAAAGAGTTCAACCGGTAGCGAGAAATGAAACAGCGTAGGTTCCACAACAACCCTGCCCAGAGTCTGGTTCCTTCTCTGCAGTGGTTTTGGTTCCCCATTTCTTTCTTATCTCAAGTCGCCTCTTTTTAGGAAGAACTCCTTTCCTTTCTATATGTGGGCACATTCAGGATCATCCCATGTCCCCACTTCCCATGTGGACGTCACTCCTCTCTATCAGATAACTAGACCTCCACATGCACCATGGCCTTCCTCACAGCCCACATCCATGTTTCCTCTAATAATCTGCAAGACCTCTGTAAGATTTCACCTAAGAGCTCTGCTCACCTGACCCCATTCCTGTGGTACAGAGGACATCATGTCCATGTGGGCACAGCAGTGAGTGGACACAGATTGCCATCTTGTGCTGATCCTACCTTGTCAGCTGAGTTAGCCACGGGAGTATAACATATCTCAGAGACTCACATAACTTTCACATCACATCAACAGAACTTACAGGACAAAACCCTGTGCCAAAGACAAGTATCATAATTTTAAGGGCAAGCAAGTCACAGCATGCACTGGTTCTTAACTGTGGAGAGACCAGCAGGGAGCTGCAGCCCTCAAGGGTGATTTCAGCAGGTGAGAAAGTAAACGTGGAAAGTAAGGACACACTGCAAAGTGGAGGCGCAAAGAGCCCAGGGGCAGCTGCAAGGGGCTTCCTCTACTGTGCAGACTAGTCAGTCCTGGTCTCCATTTCTCTCCCCATTGTCCCGACCTGGAACAAGAACCGTCCCTTTCCTCGAACAACTGGAGGCTAATTTTGAAGCATTTTACCCAAAATTCAGTGTTTAATTAGATGCAAGAATATTAAGAGCGCAGTCAACGTCCACATTAGATCAACTCTGTACGGAAAATAGAAAAGGAGTCTAGAAGTGATCCTTATGGAGGAATTTCATATGGGTCATGGAACCTGCCCAGACTGGCTGATGTCTTCCCAGACCCGGTCCTTCCTCTTCCCTAGGCAGCTAGTCTCTCTCCTTCCCAGCTGCAAGTTCTCTTCCTTTCCTTGCCCAGCGTTTCCGACCTTTAATACAGTGCCCAAAAGCCAGGGGACTCATGCTTCCTGCTAAGATGTTTCTCTGTTGTACTTTCTTAGCTGTTAAAAGCTAAAACAGCTTCTTTGTTCAGCTCAAGCAGCTCCAGCAAAAGATCCCAAGGACACATTAACTCAGACTCCGGAGCTGTGTATGTTCTCTTTATTCCCAAACATATAAAATGTACAAAAATCTTTCATCTCTTTCACAACTTACGTTCTTTTGGGAGGATTGTGTCAGGTCGCTGAATAAATGCCATTCAGTCTACTGTAAGATCTGGCTTAAGTATTTATCTAATTTTTTCCCCGTTCTCTGCATCTCAAAATCTAACAACTTTTACATGCTAATGTTTTCTTACCCCTAACACTTGTCCACACAGAACCCAAGCTCTGGACAGTACCCAACACTGAAGCTGCCTGCGCAGGAGGAGCCTTCCTCTCAGTGCCCGACATAGAAGCAGCTGCAGCAGGAAATGCCACAGGCGGCCGAACTGGGAACCTGGTCGCCTGGACCACCCAGAACGGCAGTCCCGCTGCCTGCTGGCCCAGCCTGGAGAAGACACAGCACAAGCCCCGATCAACCTCCACAGTGGCTCCTCCTGTCTGGGGACAGCCAGGAATGGGCTCACCATGGCCCGGCTTCCAGGTTCACCCGGGATGTCCGCACAGCTCCTTACAGTGCCGTTCCTGGAGCAGCACATGTGGCGCATCCTTCAGGTGTGGAGCTAGAGCTGGGGAGATAAACCCAAAACATGGAGGTCGGATACAGCCCGCCTTCTGCCTCTACTCGGGGCTCCTGATTGGACACATGTTCGGGAGCACTGATTGGTTAGGGGCACCCGTGATGCTTAAGTAGTAGGCGGGGCTAAAGAGATAGAGAAGCACTTATCTCTCAGCCCTGTCTTCCTCTCCAGGCACAGACCCTGTCCCACTGCTGGGAGACTGGCTTCCATGCTCTGTTCCTCTCCTGGCGCAACAGGAACTGCGGTCTTGAACAATTCGGAAGGTACTTCCTGTTCATGTTTCCAGGCTTAGCATCGCTCACTCAATCACACATTCAGCGTCAGACGTCACTGTCCTTCTACCTCAAATGGAGAATGCCATGCAGCTCAAAAGAGGTGACATTAGTGTGTAGTCTAGTGTCTGCTGCCCTCCAGGGATCTGGATTTTTCTCTAAGGCACAATTACGATTGTGTTAGAACCTAGGCCTGCAGTTTAACAAGCTGGTCTTGTCTCCATTTCTCCTGAGGGATCAACAAGAAGAAAGAGAAAACAATCTGGATTGTCTCTGGACAGTCCTATTCTGGCCTGATGTTTCTTTCAAGATCTGCCTGTGAAACCTGCTGCTCTTTTTGAAAGAGCACACATTTCTGATTCTTTAATGCCTTTGCAAATGGTCAGAACTTTTGCATTAGTTCAAAATGACCTTCCAAGGAAGAAGGAATTTGTAGGTTTCTCAGCAAGGGAGCTGACGTGTTTTTCTTGTAAGCTCTTAATTTTAGTAGAGATTTCCTTTCATATCTTATGATAGTTCTGCAATGTTGGTTTGCTAAGGTAACAAGAGCATTTATGGGAAGCGAGGCCCATGTTCTATTATTCTGTGGTCAGTTCCTCTTCCAGCTCTTTCATAGATTCAGAGTTCAATAAGAGATGACTCTTATGATGCTCGATGTTCTCAGGAGGAATACCTGAGTGCTATTTTATGTTTTGGCATTCTGACATAGAAGTCAGATGCAGGCATCTGTGGCCTTAGTTTTGATTGCTCTATATTGGCCCAGTCAATAAAGTGGAAATAATTTTGGTATCACAGTATAGCAGGGCTTTCCTAACTCACAGCAGGCATGTATTTAATTAAAGTCCTGGGGTGGGGGGTGTTCTCCATCTGCCAGGGAAACCTAACCTCTGTTTTTCATTCTGAAACCAGTAATTGAATTAATTGCTTTAAATCAGAAAACCCTGATTCATGTGTCAACAGGGTGATCTGAAATTCTTTAGCAAATCCTAGAATTCCTTGATATGGGTCAGGGAACCCATAATTAAAGATTTCAACTGACTTTCCGTGCAGTTGAAACAGTATCTGGATCCATCTCCCTCTGCGTTTTATTTTAACAGGAGCTTTTTATTTTTGGGTTTTAATGCAGAATTTTTTCCCCTTGAGATTTCTTTGGAAATTGTCACTGTTCCCTCAAGAAATGATCAGCAATATTTCTCAACCTCCAGGGAGAAAACAGGAGGGGAGGGGGATGAACACGGAGGAAGCTGAAGGTCTTCTGACAGGGAACAAAGCTGGAAAGGATAGTTGGGAGCAGAGGGTAGAGAAAGGTTCTTCCACATTCATCTCCAGTTTGGACATGATCTCTTAGTTTTTCTTATTAATCCCTCGTCCTTCAATATCTTTCTTTAATTCTAATATTGTTGCTAAAATTCTTTTACTCATTTCCTGTCAGTAGTTTTATGATTTCTTCTTTTTTTTAGATGCTTCTAATTTTCTGTTAAAAATAGCCTACACAGTCATCATTTTTTGTTCTATTTCTAGGACTTCAGTTTTGCATGTACAAACACCATTTTGGAGCATCAAAATTTCCCTATTCAGAGAATCATACTTGCAAGTTATCTTTGGTTATCTTTTAAAACTAAGTAAAGCTGGGTGTGGCAGCCAATGCCTTTAATCCCAGTACTTGGGTGGCAGATCTATGTGAGTTCGAGGTCAGCCTGGTCTACATAGAGAGTTACAGGCAGCTGGGGCTACAACTGCATGAGCATAAATGACATATCACTTAGTATAAATAACATACAAAGTCTGTGGGATTTTATCAACCTTTCTCATTCTGAAAGTCTATCAATCCAGTGAAAACTCACACAGGTAACCATAGGATCAAACGTGTGATTCTAACTAATAAGAGGCATTGAGAGTAATAAATTTTCCTGTTGAGCATGAATTCACATATGCTGTCACAATTTGTTAAGTGGAGAAATGAACCCATTCTATGTGCTTATGGAAGAAATAATGTATGCACTGCTAGAAGTACTTTACTCAAGACCAATTTAAAATTTTGTCGTATACTACCCACATGTATGTAAGTGCACCTGTGTTGTGCAGTGACATAGAGATCACAAGTGGGCGTTGGATTTCCGGAAAATGGAGTTAGTGATAATGTTAGATACCATAAGTGTGCTGGGACTAGAACCTGGGTCCCTGCAAGAGTAGACATTGTTCTTACCACTGGGCCAACTCTCTAGCCAATCAGGCACAATTTTAACAAAATAACAAATATGACTCACAGTTAATATTTAAAGATCCTAAAAAAATACTTTAAAATTTTTAGGTACTGTCAAATGAGACAGGTGGCATGTGCTTCACAAAGAACTCAACGTAGTAAGTCACAATGACATGTCACAGCTGCATCAGAGAAAGAGACAGAAGTTCACATGAGCACAGGTGTCCAAGTCAGCCTATGCTATGAAGCAGAACACTGACCCAGGAGGAAAAGAGGCAAGAAAAAGTTTGGAAAGGGGAAGGACAGAAAGCAGGGTCACCAGAATTCAGGACTGCATTTTGTACTATTAAGAGAAAAATTCACAAATCACCACAGCAGACAATTTGTACTGAATAAAACACTGACTAGGATCAGCACGTGTTTAAAAGCAGCAGATGACAAAAAACAGTGGAGTGATGTACTGTCTAACACATTTTGAATACTTCCAAAAATTAAAGACAGAGGGCCAAAAGTGAATGGAACACTTTAAAAGTCAGGTCACAGGTTTTGGAACATGGCTCGTTAAGCCAAGGGTTTGCCCCATTAGCTTGATAACCTCAAGTTGATCCCTTGAACAAACAAACAGGTCAAAAGAGAGAAAAGACATACTAGCTCAGTTGACAATTGAGGCATGCACACACCCATATACATCCACATGCACACAGTAATATTTTAAAACTTAGAAAAAATCATCAGCATTTGAAGCCTGACCCTTAGTGAACCGTGACATAGTGCATACACATCTACAAAGTAATTACTAATGACCAATGGTGCTCTATAGGATAAACACTCTCAAAACATGCTAGAATCTACTATTTCATTCTTAACAACATGACATGAACTGCAGCAGGATCCCAGAAATTATCTGAGAGAAACCACAGGTGGCCAGACCTTCACTTCCCCGAAAGACTTTTCCATAAAACCAATACAAAGCTAGTGTTCACAAAGCTTTGTGAACATCACCTCCAGACCAGTCCAGCTTTCCATCCAGAGACCCAGTTGGTGATTCCAAAATAAAACTGGATTTCACGTTGATGAGGCAGAAATCCACTGCTCAACATGTTTACAGTGTCGTAAAAAGTTGCTTTTACATAACTGGCAGTTATGTCACATGTACACCTGCCTTTTTTATTGATACTACACACACCTGGGACCTATGATGGGTCTTGCACCCTCCATACTCTGACCGGGGGAAGGACTCAAAATGTCTGTAAATTGAACCTCAGACCTTTTCATGGACAGATGGTGCCCTGTCTATCAAAGCAGGAATATGACACTCAAAAGATATGATTCTACCGAAGTCTAGTTTATTGAGTTGACTGTAGTTACTTACAGAAGAATGGGTGAGGGTTACTCTCAGGACCATGGCTGACAGAAAGACACTTAAAACATTGAAAAATCCTTAACCATGTGTAGCGACTCACAGTAGCTCCACCTAGAAAGTTTCCTGAACAACTGCTGGGGAAATTCAAGGCAAGAGACTCTGCACCTTCCTCATTTGTTAGTGTTGATATGTTATTCATTACATGCAAATACAATGGCACTGTGAACCTTGTTTTCGGAGATTATTGAGTCTCCTAACTTTACATTAAACAGCACATTATTTTTCTTTATGTGTCTGTGCATGGCTCTGAGTGAATGCCTTGTGTATTTAGTTCGCTCAGAGGCCAGAAGAGGACATGAGAATCTCTGAACTGGAGTCACAAGCAGCTGTGAGTCCCAGACCTGGCTGCTGGAAACTGAACTCTTGTCCCTAGATGAGCAGCAAGTGCTCTGAGGTATCTCTACAGCCTCTTAAGTTTACTCTTTAAATTTTATACACTTCTCTGTTTCTTTCATGAGGAAATACTAATTTAGAAGAAATATATATGAAACACTCAATTCCTATTGCAGATATTTTTTTCCTGGTCTTTTTTGCTACATGTCCTCTGAGGTGCTATCTGTATCCTTACTGCTCTGGTGCCATCTAACAAAAAGTTCAGCTAATCTTAAAAGCAATCAATTTATTCAATGCAATCCTGATTCAAATTTCAAAAAATCATCATAGAAATTGAGAAATAATCTCGTTTTATTAAGAAGCCCGGCCCCCAACAAAAAATATGCAGAAGCACCCATCTTGCACAACAATAAAAGAACTGCTAACAGTTCTGAGACATTACCATTCCTGAATTCAAGCAATACCATAGAGCAACTGTACTAAAAACAGATGGCACTAGTATAATTGAACAGATAGTTCCCAAAGATTAAATCCAACTGGCTGAGAAATGTTTGGATAATATTCAAGATCTTTAACCAGCAGAGAAATATAAATGCATATAATATATGGGACTTGCATAGACAAGTCCCATATAAGCCTAAGGCAGACAGAATCCAAAACCTCAAAGGTAACTGAGGAAGTATTCACAAACATTACCTGCTTGAAGGGGCAGACTCAGTCTTTTTAAAGTAGTGAGTGTGGGTAGGCAAAGGGGCCTTCAGTAATGGACACATGGGCACACAACTTTGACTCAATATGTCTTTAAACTGTGGAAAAAAATGTGTACTGGAGTATGTGCACTGCACAAAGTGTAGGTTCTTGACATATGATCATAGTCTATTGTATGGAGTTTGTAAAATTCAATTTTTAAAAGCCTTTTATTGATGATATATAATAAACGTTTAGTACATCACGCACTTCCTTAAAAACTTAAATGAATAAACAAAGGATAGATAATAATAGAGGACATGAAACTGTGAAGGGACTAGTGGTGTGTGGATGACTGAAGTAAAGAAAGGGTTCTGAATGTGATCAGAACCACATTTGATGAAAAAAAAATCATGATTCTGGAATGAAAATTTGTAATATTCATGTATCATTTATATATTATAATAATTCATAATAAATAAATATTTATAAAAAATTAAAATATTCATGTAACATATATATATAAACACACAAATCTGAGTCACGTGGCCTGCTACTTTCTAACACTGAATTTCTTTCTCACAAATGCTAGTTCTTTGCTTTTGAATAGTTTTTTCCAACTTTCAGTGTGTTGGGGATGTGTTTCATTCTGGAATAAGAGGCCAAGAACTGGGACACACTCAGCTCAGGCCCTGACGGCCCTAACATAAGTAGTGCTGGGAAGAAAATTCAAGCATGAATGGGAATGGCAGAAACGAAGAGAGCAAATGTCAGTCAATTTTTACATTAGAAAATGGGAGAAAGTCACAGGACATGACAACTGGAAAATGAAATCACACCACTGGTTCCTGTGGCCTCCCCTAGAAGTTCCTGAGCACTACTCCTGTGAACCTCTTGGAGATCTCCATCCACTCTCTCCAAACCTTAATGAAAGCCAACACCCTCTCATATAATAAAATGTCATATAATAAAGTTTATATGATATTTTATTTATCTACTCCATGTACCACAGAAAACCGCCACTCACTGCAAGGAATTCATCCTGACCCTGATACTCAGGGAGACCTGAAATTATTCATTGGTCAAGGTTACAATTTCCTAAAAGTTATGACCCACATCTTTACTCCAGTGGTATAGGCTGCCTTATTGCTCTCCTGACAATGCTGACATAATCTCTGGAATCTGTACTGGGTCTGCACATCTTAACTTCCTGACACTACTGTCACACTGCTTACCTGCCATGATAAATCCCATTACTGGCACTTTTAACCACTCCACATCCTGTCATTCGTTCTCCTGCCTGACTAATAATCTCACCACATTGTCCAAGATTCTATGATCTCTACAGATATCACAAGTGAAACTTCATGGAAGATTGCAGAGTTGACTCTTAATGAGACTGATGGTGTCTCCAACCATTCCTTGAAAATGAACTCTTGGGCTGAAGAGATGGGTCAGTGGTTATGAGCACCAGGTTCTGTTTCAGAGGACCACAGTTCAGTTGCCAGCATACATATTGGTGGTGGCTAACTATCATCTATAACTCCAGTTCCAGTGGATTCAATGTCTGCTTCTGCCTCCATGGTTATTGCATGCACATGCTGAGTGAACTTACATACATGCAGAGAGAACATTCATACACACAAATTAAAAACACATAATTCTTAAAACATTCTCAATTATTCCTTCAAAGAATCCCTATCTTCCTACACTCATCAGTCATCAGAGCACTCATTGACAAATTTAACACAAATTCAGCTTCCTTGCATGTCCTCACTGCTCAGTTCACAGCAGTGTCATGAGATGCTGGCCACATAAGCCAGACTTCCATTTATACTAAGGCCACATTACATAAGGAAATGGCTGTTCCCATGGAGACTCTTCAGTCAGGCACCTTCACTCTTCTGTTAGTAAGACAGAAAAGAACATCTCTTCCTCTAATGAACCCAATTGTAAGACAGAATACAAAGCTCACAGGTGGTTTCCTTTCACCACATGGAATAAAACAGTAAATAAAACCTCAATTTAAAGTCAAGGAAGTGGCTCAGTTGTAAAGTGCTCATCACAAACAATAAGGACAAGAAACCTGATTCCCCAGACTAAGAAAATATTGGTAACAGTATAGGTGCCTCCAATCCCAGTGGAGGAGATGTAGACTACAGGATGCCTGGGGCCTGCTGGGCTGCTAGTCTAAGGGAATTGGTCAACTTGTTCAGGGAGAAAGCCTGTCTCAGTAAAGAATGAAGGGGCATCAAGAAGGCTCGGTGTGTAAAAGCACGTTCCTGGAAAACCTTGAAAATTCAGTAAAATTCACAAAACCCACATAAAGGTGGAAGGAGAGAACTGACTCCCGAAAGTTGTTCTCCGGTCTCCACACATGAGTCATGGCAAATGTGAGCATAAAGACAGAGGTGAAATATACACACATACATAATACCAATAAATAAAATTTCTGAATTCAAAAAATAAGGAGGAAGTGGCAAAGTGCATCAATCACAGTCAAGCTCAGGCCTCCAAATCCACATGGAGACGTTCACACATACCTACATTCAGATGAACAGACACACAAAAAAACACAGTTCATTCCACTCTGAGAATCTGCTGTGCTGAACTATCACCCTGGAAAGAACACACCATTCTCAGAAAGCTCTTTTGAAGAGGGAATTTGATTCCCTCCCACTCCAACAAAGGTCAGAGTCCTACTAGACCACAAAGAGTTCAACTGGTAGCAAGAAATAAAACAGCGTGGGTTCCACAACAACCCTGCCCACAGTCTGGTCCCTTCTCTGCAGTGCTTTTGGTTCCCCATTTCTTTCCTATCTCAACTCACACCTCTTTAGGAAGAACTCCTTTCCTGTCTAGATGTGGGCACTTCCCGGAATATCACAGGTCCCCACTTGTTATGGAGATGTAACTCCTCCTTCTCTCAGCTAACTTGACTTCCAAATGCACCATGGCCTTCCTCACAGCCCACATCCATGTATCCCCTATTAATCAGCAAGATCTTTATAACATCTCACCTAAGAGCTCTGCTCACCTGACCCCATTCCTGTGGTACAGAGGACATCATATGCATGTGGCCACAGCAGTGAGTGGACAGAGATTGCCATCTTGTGCTGATCCTACCTTGTCAGCTGAGTTAGCCACGGGAGTATAACATATCTCAGAGACTAACGTAACTTTCACATCACATCAACAGAACTTACAGGACAAAACCCTGTGCCAAAGACAGGTATCATAATTTTAAGGGCAAGCAAGTCACAGCATACACTGATTCTTAACTGTGGAGAGACCAGCAGGGAGCTCCAGCCCTCAAGGTTTATATCAGCAGGAGAGAAAGCGAACGTGGAAAGTAAGGACACACTGCAAAGTGGAGGCGCAAAGAACCCAGGGGCAGCTGCAAGGGGCTTCCTCTACTGTGCAGACTAGTCAGTCCTGGTCTCCATTTCTCTCCCCATTTTCCCGACCTGGGACAAGAGCCATCCCTTTCCTGGAACAACTGGAGGCTAATTTTGAAGCATTTTACCCAAAATTCAGTGTTTAATTAGATGCAAAAATACGAAGAGAGCAGTCAACGTCCACATTAGATCAACTCTGTACGGAAAATAGAAAAGGAGTCTGGAATGATTCTTAGGGAGGAATTTCATACGGGTCATGGAACCTGCCCAGACTGGCTCCTGTCTTCCCTGACCCGGTCCTTCCTCTTCCCTAGACAGCTAGTCTCTCTGTTTCCCAGCTGCAAGTTCTCTTCCTGTCCTTGCCCAGCGTTTCCGACCTTTAATACAGTGCCCAAAAGCCAGGCGACTCATACTTCCTGCTAAGATGTTTCTCTGTTTTACCTCCTTAGCTGTTGAAAGCTAAAACAGCTTCTTTGTTCAGCTCAAGCAGCTCCAGGAAAAGATCCCAAGGACACCTTAAGTCAGACTCCAGAGCTGTGTATGTTCTCTTTATTCCCAACCATATAAAATCATCCGGAATCTTTCATCTCTTGCACAACTTACGTTCTTGTGGGAAAATTGTGTCACCTCGCCGAATAAACACCATTCAGTCTGCTGTAAGATCTGGCTTTAGTGTTTATCTAATTTTTCCCCATTCTCTGCATTTGAAAATCAAACAACTTTTAGATGCTCATGTTCGCTTACCCCTAACAGTGGTCCACACAGAACCAAAGCTCGGGATAGTGACGACACTGAAGCTGCCAGCGCAGGCAGAGCCTCCCTCTCAGTGCCCGACTGAGAAGCAGCTGCAGCTGGAAATGCCACAGGCGGCCGCACTGGGAACCTGGTCGCCCGGACCACACAGGACGCCGGTCTAGCTGCCGGCACGCCCAGCCCGGGGAATAACAATCACAACCCCCGCCCGGGGATCCACAGTGGCTCCTCCTGTCTGGGGACACCCGTTAACATGCTCACCATGGCCCGGCTTCCAGAATATCCGCACAGTTCCTTACAGTGCCGCTTCCAGAGCCGCACACGTGGCTCATCCTTCGGGTGTGGAGCCAAAGCTGGGGAGAAGAACCTGCAAGATGGAGGTGGGATAGAGCCCGCCTTCGGTCTCTACTCGGGGCTCCTGATTGGACACGTGTCCGGGAGCCCTGATTGGTTAGGGTCACCCGTGATGCTTAAGTAGTAGGCGGGCCTAAAGGGATGGAGTAGCACTTATCTCTCAGCCCTGCCTTCCTGTCCAGGTATAGCCCCTGTGCAACTGCTGGGAGATTGGCTTCCGTGCTCTGTTCCTGGCCTGGCACAACAGGAACTGCAGTCTTGAGCAATTCAGAAGACACTTCCTATTCATGCTTGCAGGCATAGCAGCGCTCACTCAATCACACATCCAGCGTCAGATGTGACTGTCCTCCTAACCTCTGATGGAGAGTGCCATGCAGCTCAACAGAGGTGACATTAGTGTGTAGTCTAGTGTCTGCTGCCCTGCAGGGATCTGGATTTTCCTCTCAGGCACATTTAGGATTGTGCAGGAAACTAGGCCTGCTGTTTAACAAACTGGTCTTGTCTCCATTTCTCTTGAGGGATCAACAAGAAGAAATAGAAAACAATCTGGATTGTCTCTGGACAGTGCTAGTCTGGCCTGATATTTCTTTCAAGATCTGCCTGTGAAACCTGCTGCTCTTTTTGAAAGAGCACCCATTTCAGACTCTTTTCAATACCTTTGCAAATGGCCAGAACTTTTGCATTAGTTCAAAATGACCTTCCAAGGAAGAAGGAATTTGTAGGTTTCTCAGCAAGAGAGCTGACGTGTTTTTCTTGTAAGCTCATAGTTTTGGTAGGGATTTCTTTTCAGATCTTATGATAGTTCTGCAAAGTTGTTTTGCTAAGGTAACAAGAGTGTCTGTGGGAACCGAGGCCCATGTTCTATTATTCTGTGACCAGTTCCTCTTCTAACTCGTTCATAGATTCATAATTCAGTAAGAGATTACTCTTATGATGCTCAAAGTTCTCATGATGAATACCTGAGTGCTATTAAATGTTTTGGCATTCTGACATAGTAGTCAGGTGCAGCTGTCTGTGGCCTTACTTTTGATTGCCCTACTTTGGTCCAGTCAATAAAGTGGAATTAATTTTGGTATCACAGTATAACAGAGCTTTCCTAACTCACAGCAGGCATGTATTTGACTAAGTCGTGTGGAGGGGTGTTCTACATCTGCCAAGGAAACCATTCCTCCGTTTTTCCTTCTGAAGCCAGTAATTGAATTAATTGCTTTAAATCAGAAAACCCTGGTTCATGTGTCAACAGGGTGATCTGAAATTCTTTAGCAAATCCTAGAATTCCTTGATATGGGTCAGTGAACTCATAATTAAAAATTTCAACTAACTTTCTGTGCAGTTGAAACAGTGTCTAGATTCCATCTCCCTCTGGGTTTTATCTTAAAAGGAACTATATATTTTTGGGTTTTAATATAGAATTTTTTCCCCTTAAGATTTTCTAAAGTTCCTTTGGAAATTTTTACTGTCCCCTCAAGAAATGCTAGGTAACATTTTTCCGTCTCCAGGGAGAAAGCAGGAGGGGAGGGCGATGAACACTGAGGAAGTTGAAGGTCTTCTGAAAGGAGGCAAAGCTGGAGAGGACAGTTAGGAACAGAGGGCAGAAAAAGGTTCTTCCACATTCATCTCCAGTTTGGACACAGTGTCTTAGATTTTCTTATTAATTCCTGGTCTTTCAATATCTTTTTTAATTCTGGTAGTATTGCTAAAATTCTCTTACTCATTTCCTGTCAGTAGTTTTATGATTTCTTTTTTTTTTTTTTTACTTGCTTCTAAATTCCTGTTAAAAATAGCCTGCGCAGTCATCATTTTTTGTTCTATTTCTAGGACTTCAGTTTTGCATGTAAAAATACCATTTTGGAGCACCAAATTTCCATATTCAGAGAATCATCCTTTTAAGTTATCTTTGATTATTTTTTAAAACTAAGTAAAGCTGGGTGTGGCGGCCAAAGCCTTTAATACCAGTACTTGAGTGGTAGATCTACATGAGTTCGAGGTCAGCCTGGTCTACATAGAGAGTTACAGGCAGCTGGGGCTACAGGGAAACCCTGTCTCTCAAAAAGAGCAAAAGAAGAAAGAAAGAAAGAAAGAAAGAAAGAAAGAAAGAAAGAAAGAAAGAAAGAAAGAAAGAGAAAGAAAGAAAGAAAAGAAAGAAAACATTTTAAATTGAAATTCTGTCATAACCATGCACAGATCTGGAGTACTGCACCTGCTTTATCTTTAAATACTTCCTCAATGTGGAAAATTGTTTCCCTTATTTTTCTTTCCTTTGAAAAATTATACGTATCTTCATGCTGATTGTGGAATGTGTATTTTGGATCAGTTTCTGTGCTGCTTTTGTGATGGATTTGCTTTGCTTGGACCCACAGACCATCTTCTCCCACTGGCTCTCCTGGTTGTCCAGCACATTTACAGATATGAGGGGCTCAAGACACTGGGACATGAAGCCCTTTCGTGTCTTCCTGACTGAGCCAATAAAGTTTCTTCTGACACAGGAATGGGGAATGTTTGCTGGTTTCCTTGAGAAGTTGTTAGAAGTCATGTGTAGTTTCCCCTGATACCTCCACACTGTTACACTGCAGGGAGCACGTGCCACTCATCTTTAGGATACTTATGGTAAGATGCTCACAAAACTCCTAAAGTAAAAGGGAGCAAGGATGAAAGAAACAGAAGAAGGCACAGAACAGTGCAGATAAGGATATTGGAGTGTCTGGAAACAAAGGCCAAGTAATTGCAAATATCAAATACATCCAAACCAGGACAGACCAAACAAAACCCAAAATGTCTTCATAAGGTTTAGGATCCTGCAATACTGAAAACAAACCAATTAGAAATAAAATCCATCTTGGTGTTGGTAGACGGTTCAAAGGTAGGAACACTGGTTGCTCCTGCAGAGGAGCAATTGCCTTCTAACAGCATGGCCAGACTTCTGCAGACTCTGCATGATGTGAGTACATTCATACCCATGCAGGCAACACACTCATGGATATAAAATGAAAAATACTAAAAAAAAACCTGGGTGTGGTAGCCAATGCCTTTAATCCTGGT
Organism: Eospalax fontanierii; assembly: GCA_035773235.1. Taxonomy (NCBI): domain Eukaryota; kingdom Metazoa; phylum Chordata; class Mammalia; order Rodentia; family Spalacidae; genus Eospalax; species Eospalax fontanierii. The sequence goes on along the minus strand of CM069554.1, from coordinate 3,308,660 downwards.
ACTTGGGAGGCAGATCTCTGTGAGTTCGCAATCAGCCTGGTCTACATAGAGAGTTCAGGCAGCTGGGGCTCCAGGTAAAACCTGTCTTCAAAAAGAACAATTAATAAAAAAGAAGAAAGAAAGAAAATATTTTTAAGCACACAAAATGGACTCTTTACAGAAAGCACTTTCAAGTAGTCAACAAGCAAGCAAATAAGTATCTAAACCATTACAGAATTCAAGAGCACAAGGAGGAAGTCCACCAGACTGAATGCAAGTCAAGTCAGTCAAAAATAATAAGTTGCAGCTGGCTACAGTGTCTCCATCAGGTTTGAGAGCTGTAGTCCCAAGATGAAGGAGGTTTGGGCTTTTGAGGGCAAACACCATAATTGCTTCCTTCCTATGGAATTTCCAGATGTAAGAAGTTAGGGGCTTCACTACCCTGTCGTTCTAGGGATAAGCAGGTCACAGAAGCAGAACAAGCTATACTGAATCATCCAATGACAGCTGATGGTCAGAGGGCAAGGAGAACCCGGGCTTCAGTGTTCAGGATTTCATTACCTTCTCACAAAAGAAAAAAACAGGACATTACCTAAGTCATTCTTAAGTGCACATGACAAGCAGTTGCAATAGGCAGTTACAATGCCCTATGACCAAACAAGTATCTGTAGAACAAACTCCTGAGGGACAGGGAGTCAAACTTGCCTGAGGCTAGTTGGCAGAAGAAGAGGTTGTCACTCCAGCACAAAACAAGTAAGATCCTGAAAACCAGCTCAGAATAAACCAAATGGACCAGTGAGGAATCCAGGAAAGTCTGGACCACAGAAAGAAATCAGCAATTGCCACTCCAGGAGACAATACCAGATGGTGGGCTACAAGGCAGCACTGACTGGTAACTGGCACCAATCCAGTTTCCTTAAGTGAAAAGTAGATTGTTCTGTTTGGGCTCCATGTTGGGCATCAAGAAGTGATGATGAAAGAAATAGTCATAACTCAAAGGAAGGAAAGAGATTATTTATTCTGGAGCCAAATATGAGTGGCCATGGCCCAGGGATATGAATTTAGGTTTCGTAAATGCTATGTTCCAATGTGGTAACACTTTTAGAAACTTTTTGTATCAACAGAACTAAGAAAATTCTTAACTCGAGACATGTCACATACATGGGGTCCATTCACTAGGCAGGTCATAGCAAAATTAGGGGAATTCTACTATAGGTCTCTGATGAAATCTGAGGACATTCTTAGCCTTTTGATTGGTGGGAACTCTTTAAGGTAATACATTCTGTTAGTCAAAGAATGTTAAATTGGGAACACAGGTAGGTAATAAGTGGCTATTTATGGGCCTAAACATGACTCAAGATACCTTGTAAATAGTCTCTGAATCTGAAACATTCCAAACTCTCCACAGTCATTGAAGTGCTAATCAGTTGGTGAGCCCTGCAGGAAGTTCATTTCCACATGCATGATTTTTCCATGAAACTTTTTTTCATAGTTCTTAAAAAGTGTTTAGGAGGGGCCATTAACCCAGAGGATACTCATTCCTCAGATGTCCACCAGACATTGCTAATGGCCCAGGCTACATTCACATGTATTGTCCCAAATGTTTCTTCAGTCCCACAAATGAAATTCAGCTCTCTCTTAACATCAGGTCTTTTCATCCCTAGCAATCATTCCTACAAGTTCAGGAATTCTTTGCAACCTGTGCTGGTTGGATTGGTGGGTGTGTTGGGTCCGGCACAGTCATATGTTGTTTCTGAAGGTTTTCCACATTCATCCATTAACTCTTGGGTGGCATAAAAAATGAGGTTGCCAAGGAGTCGCTATGTCATCAGACCCATGTACATGATTTTGTTGGTGTTAATTAATGGTCATTAGTCCAGATTATATTCATTAATAAAAGTCATTCCTACATGATTGTATGTATGATTCTTTATGTGTGTGCATATGACTGTCTTTCAATTAAACTGTGTTTGATTGTCCACTCTCTGCTGGTTTGAGATTTTTCTTGCTTTTTAATTCTTTAACTGCCTGAGGAAACATACCGACTGTAACCCCTAGAGAGAGGATGTGCCAATGGCAACACTGGGAATGGAGGAAACAGCAGTGAGGAAGTCATGATCTCTTGCAACAAACGTCCAGAAAGTGTTTCATTCTGGCAGTGCACAACAAGTTCAGCTACTGGGACAGAGATCAGAAAAGGACATTGGCTGTGGCTGTATAAGGGAAGCATGAATTGCAGCAGATTAATGGCAAGAACTTCTATGTATCAGGATCTGTGAGTGTCCATAGATGAAAGCTGTCGTCAGTGACTGCAGCTGGATGAAGAGAAAGGCCATGTGTGCTGTAGTTGACAGAGCTGCCACATGCTGTTGGGGTAGAAGACTGCCATAGAAGCCTCACATGGCAGAAATGTTGCTTAAAGATGGGGGTGAGGTCTAGTTTTGTCGCTGTATTTCCTTCTTATGTTTCCAGTCAAAGAGCTAAATATTTGGAAGTGTCAAGTGGAAGAAGGACAGGAGTGACGATGTCCAGTAGTGAAGACTGTAGCCAAAATTCACAACTGGAACAGGATTGGCAAGTTCACATCAAGCATTTGCATATCAATTTGATAATAACTCAAAATCATAATTTGTTTTTAGGATTCTGGTGCTGGAAAGATGGCTCAGCACTTAAGAGCCCACACTGCAGTTGCAGAGAAATAGACTTTGGTTACAATCAGCAACATCAGGATGCTGACAACTACTTGAGCTCCAGAGCAATGTGACATCTTTGTTCTTTGTGAGCCCACACATTCATATGCAGGAACCCATACAGGGACACGCACAGAAAAAGACAATAACTTTAATAAAATTTTCACATGCTGTTGCTATCATACTTTTACATAGAGCAGTTTTTACAATATTATTATAATGGCTTCTCTGGCACCAAGAAATTCTGAGTCATCTCTTCTAATAGTTCTGAAACAAACCAAACTGAACAAAATAGAAGTTACCCTGCAACCACAGACCACAGAAGGAAGGAAATCAAGGGAGGCAGAACAGAAAGCACTTCTTGCCAGAGGTCAAACAAGTCATAATGCAGAAACACAACATAAATGGCAGCAGTGCAAGGTATTAAGTAAAAGTGATGGGGAGTGCAAAGGAATGGGAAGGAGACGTCCCCTCATGACATCATTTGACCAAAGGCAGGGAGTTAGCAAGGTAAGAAACCACAGAGAAGCCCTGTTCTTGTCCCTTGTGGAAATACTTCTAAACACAGCTGGAGATCCCAGACGTTAACTATATCTTAATGGACTTTGGAATACATCACCAGAATACTACAGATTGTGCTCCCCGTCATCCCAAAGATGAGTGATGAAGAAAGGAACTGGATCTTCACTCTGTGCTTTCTTCAGAAGACCAGAAGTCTGAGAAGACCGTGATTTAACACCATGAGAAAAGCATCCGTTCTGTTTTGTGAAGTAATTGAATTGCCCTGTCATGCATACTCTAGATTCACTGACCATCCCATGTGGACTCAATATCAGTGGTTTGAGTGAGGAAGAGAAACCTTGAATTTGTTGCCAGATGCTAATTCTGTTTTCAATGCAAAGAACACCTGAAACTGGACAGCTGCAGCTTTCCAACTGCTTTCTGGCAAGACCGTGAAGGGAAAATTTCACAGTAGGCAGAAATTTGGCAAGTGCCCATGGTCATATATTTTTCTTGGCAGTTCCAGTTGCCACTGTATTTTCATGTCCTATTGTGTACTGATATACCTCATTGCCTAAACAGCCCATGAAGAAAAAAGACCAAGGTGGCAGGAATTGATCCGAGACACAGAGTCAGTAAAATGGATATCCATTCACCAAGGCTGACCTGTACACATGTACTGGCAAATGCTAAAAATTGACTAGATTGTTGGAAGATGGAGAAGAGCATGAAAGAAGAATAGGTGATCTCCTAATTTGGTTTCTTTTGTGATTAAAAATGATAAAAAACTGATGAAAACCTATAAAGGGAAGTAAAGCCTTTATTTAGCTGAAAGGCTACAGGCCAGTATCTGTCAAATGAGACCAATGTGCAACTAATGATAGGAACCTAGAAACATAAACTGATGCAGAATACAGTGAAGGATTGCTGCCTCCTGGACTACTTCCCATTGCTTGCTCATTATTCTTTATACATAGTCCAGGCTCCTATGTGTAAAGAATGGTACTGTCCACAGTGGGCTGGATAATTCCACACGAATGAACAATTAAGAACACAACTCACAGAATGTTCTCAGGAAAATCCGACCTGATAAAATCTTCAGTTTAGGTTGCCTCTTCCCAGACAACTCTAGGTTTGTGTCAACTGGAGAATGGAAGCAAAAAAGGACAGATCAGAAGAGGTATGTGGATTGACATTCCAAATTTGCTAAGGATTTGGGTTAGTTCAATTTCTCATTGCTGTGATCAAACACCTAAGCAGAAGAAATGCAGTGGAGGAAGGGTTTAATACCACTTACAGTTTGAGGGACGTATCTTATATCCTGTAAAAGCCCTAGTGTAAGGAATGTGAAGCAGGCCCTGGACGTATTCTGGTTATTGTGGGGTGCAGAGAGAAGACAGGAACTGTAACCTGCATAGACAGCTAAAGAGTTGTTCTCAGTAACACTTAATTTCAATGTAGTCTTCACCTCAAGATTGGTTGGACGTGTCCTGCACAGGTTGATGCCCATCCCATACTGTAAAATGCCTGTATTACAACTTCAATTGGCTCCAGAATCTTTAACAATTCCAAAGATGTGAAGAACTTTGAAGTCTGTAGAAGAGATTAAGGATAATCTATTCCAAACAATTTGCATGCTTCAATGATTCAGACTAAACATTTCCATTGCAATATGAAGGAACAAGTTCATGGGAATGAAATATAGGGCCAAAGCTACAATGAAACCCAGCCTAGAATACCTTAAATCAGTTATTTTCATACCCAGTGTCTGAGGCTTATGACGGAATCATGGGCACTCCAACATTCTCAAGCCATCCTATTCCCCCCGGTGTGCTGCATGCCAGACACACAGCCTCTCAGTAGTTTGAGATTCACCCCATGTCTCTAGCTCTCCTTGACATATGTTCAACACCCAGGGCAACTCGCAGTAATGGAATTTCCACTGAGACCTAGGTTTCACTTTCATAACTTCATACAGGGCCTCCTAGGGCTTCCCTGCAGGGCCTCCAACCATGATGCACATTGTTTGACCTCAGCACCTCTGAAGCCTTGGGGTAGGATTTCTTGTCTCTATATTATGTATGTATAGCATTCCAGAGTCATGGGAATCATTTTTCTTAGCGCAGCTTGAGATGAAACAGTCACCCTGCACCACACTTACATTGGCTTCTATCTGTTAAGACCATTGTTTTCTAGAAGAAAAACGCTTCAGTAGCATTCTCAGTTGAGCCTCCCTCCTCTCACGTGAAGGTGCATATTCACAAGTTGGAGCCTGTGATGGCCGGGCTCTGGGGATTCAGGGCTCCTTTCCCATTGTCCTAGTGCTCATCCCTCTAACAGCTACAGCAGCTTTCTCAGCACATTCTTGTTTACAACTCGAAACTCATCCTGTTCCCTGCCAAACAGTACAGCTTTCATATTTTCTGTCCCTTTGGTGCGCTCTCACACTATCAAAATGGACAAGAGCAGTGATAGTAACAATGGCGCAGCCTGATGCCATCATGTCTGCACATTTCCTGCACCACACAAACTAGTGTGATACATTTTACATAGCCACACTCACATCCCAAGGTCTCTGGCAGGATGCAACAATATTATTTGCCAGTACGATATTGGCATGGAACCTATTCAAATTCCTTACAGTTTCCAGTTCTTCTCTGAAACCTTATCAATTCGTGCTCAGGGACCATATTCATCTGGCCATTTTCTCTCGGACATTTGTCTGGGGTGTTTTTCACAAGGCTTCTCCCACCCCCAAACAAGTGTCAGATGGCTTGACTGTGGCACCTGGTCTTTTTGTTTCCCTGTACTCTGCATAGAGCTTCTGCCTTCGCATATCACTTTTCTGCTTCTTGAAGAGACCTGATTGCTTCTCCACATTTATCACTAGCCAACAAAATCTGACCATGGTGACTGTGAACACAAGCTGTGTAGAAGCCCGTTTTCAAGTGAAGGCATTTTGTCCACTTGGCAGAGCCTGCAGGATCCAAACTGGGTAAAGTATCATCTGCTTTTTAATAGAATTTGCCGGTTTTGCAATCAGTCCAGGAACATGTTCAATTGCTACGGCAAGTGTTGGATCTTGGGCCTCACCCTGGCACTGGGAGGTTTACTCACCCATGAGCCATGCCTCTGTATCTCTTCCCTTTTCTGCGGCATAAAAAATTTAAGGACATGACTTCACTTTAAAGTTTAGAAATACCAGCTGCAAATTTGAGGCTTCCATGGACGTCTTGCTTCCTCAGTCATGTTTTCCTTTCCTGCCGATCTTGAAGCATACTCTGTAAGGCAGAACCACATTAAAACCCAAGGAAATTATGCCAAGAACAGCATCAAGCTGGTCACGAGGAACCTGCCATTGCATACCAATCCACTTGCAAGTTTGAAAGTATCAAAATTTTCTTTCCTGGATAGATTCATCCAGTAAATTTAGGAAGCCTTTTAAAAGTGAGAAATAAAAGTCTTTGGCATTCTTCATTGTTTCCAGGTTACAGTGCAGACATTACTCTAGAGGTACTGACAAATCACCAGTGTAAAGAAAATAAGAGTACAATTTTATTGGAAAGAAATATGACTGTTATTCTTTTCCAGTGGTAATACTGTATGAACATAAATTCCTGATAAAGTAATGATTTAACAACTAACTGTCATGACACCTGAATACAAAGGCTTTAAGATCAGTCCTCCAGGAAGAAGGATGAGGCCGGTGCTCGTATCAGGGACATCTAACTTCATCATCCCCATCTGCACCCTCATCCAACTCACTCTGTGTCATTGACACTGATGCTCACTCAGAACAGGGCCATGACATCATTGAGTGCAACAAGGGCCCACTCATTCCCTTCCCCCGTGACCTGGAATACATGGCCATTTTCAGGCTGGTGAGCATCACTGTGCCTTTCCTGACCTGATACATTCAATGGTGTCAAGTTCCTGACCATCACCCTGCTGATGTTCTGCAGCGTCTGAGTCCCCCTCCTCCCTCTCTACCACAGCACCAGGGATACAGTGATGGTGGCCATGGTGCTCTTCTCCATCCTGGCTTCCATCACGGGGCTGCTGGGCCGCATCTTTCCCCCTAAGTGCTACATTATGTTGTTAATGCCAGGAATGAATTATCTGCATATGTCCTGCATAAAGTGTTTGCTAGCAGAAGAGCACTCCACCTTCTTAGTTTAAATGAACATGGTTCCTAAAATATACAGAGGGCTGAGACAAGTGTGGACTGATTTATTTATCAGATAAGATTCATGTCATTGTACAATGGACTGTTACTCCTTTCTCCAAGACAGTAATAGTCCCTTTTAATTCTCTCTGTTGCCTTTTAGTGAACAATATTCTGGAAATGACCTTCTTCCACCTGTTCATGACCGTGTAGTTTAGTTACGGTTATATTATCTCCTCTTCTGTCATCTTCCTCTTGACTATCTGAATTAAACATTCTAAACTCTTCAATCCACTTACTTCCTTCTTTATAACTCTGTGTTTTCAAGTTTTCTAATTATTTCCTTAAATACTTTCCTCTTGAATAGGGAAAGCAAGCCAGATGAGCCAATGAGTGGAGATACTTACCAACAAGCCTGACTTTCTGAGTTCAAACACCCAGACCAACTATTCCTCTTTCCAGTTTTTAGTTAACTGGGTGAAAATCCTGGATTATTTGAGGAGCACCAAATATTTTCAATATTGCTTATAATTCGAATCCCTTACGATATCAGGTATTATGCACACAGTGTAATCATTTATTTTTAAAATTAAATTATTCATACAATAGATACCTTAGAGTCATGGTTTCTTGATGTTTATCCACAAAGTTTGTTTGCTTAAATTATGAACATAGCCATTATACATTTAGTTACATATATGTTTTTGTATGATGTCTGTGTTTTGTGTGATACACTGAAGTGGAATAACACACGTAGCTCTAAACTGTTTAGACTGAATTCGGTAAGGACTGGAGATGTAGTGCAATGATAGAGCACCTATCTACACTGCTGTTCTTGAGGGAAATTTTCTGACTTAGTATAATGGGAAAATCTCAAAGTTGTAGGATCTCTGTGCAAACATGTTTTTGTGTTACAAACTTATAGAACTCTGACAGAATTAAAGATCTCAGTGTTCTTTCTTAACTGGTTGAAATACTACATAAGGGCTGCCAAAATAGCTTAGTGGATAAGTCTTCCCATGAAGTCTGATGACATGGGTTCAGTCCCTGGAACCCACATGGAGAATGAAATCAAATCATGTGAGTTGTCCTCTAAGTTCCACATGCTTGATGTCACAGATTCACATGTGTATGTATACACAAAGACACACAGACACTGACACAGACACAGACACAGACATACACACACACACACACACACACACATACACACACACACACAAATACACACACTGAAAATAGTCAACAGAATCCTGAAAAATAAAAGAGCTAATAACATTCCCAACCCCGTTTTTAAATTATGCTGCAGACCTATATGAATAAAAACAGCACAGTAATATAATAAAATGAGATATAATTAAGGACCCACAATTAAGTCCATGTCTTCCAGACACCAGTCTTTTGACAAAGAGGACAAATATATATGCCTGAGAAAAGGCAACATGTTCAAAAGGTGGTTCTGGCAAACTGGATTGCTACATGAGGAAAAGGAAATTAAATCCCTATATTCCTCCTGTCACTAACCTGAACTCCAGATGGATCATGAACCTCAATATGAGACCTGATGTCCTGAACCTGATAGAGGAGAAAGTAGGGAACACACTGAGCACACAGGCCCAGGACAGGACTCTGATTGCACAGGCCTTAATACAAACAATGGACAAATGGGACCTCATGAAAATATGAAAATTTCTTTACAGCAAAGGACACTATCATTTCAAGTGCAGAGGAACCTATAGAATGGAAAACATCTTTACCATCTGTATATTTGACAGTGTTAGTATCTAGAATATTCAAATAAAAAATCTAACTATCAAAACACAAACAACCGAATTAAAACTTGGAACAAGAACCTAAACCAAGTGTGCTCAAAATATGAAACGCAAATGTATGGAAAAATTTTAATGTCCATCATCCCTAACTATCAGAGAAAAGCAAATCAGAATGACTCTGAGATTTCATCTTACCCAGTCAGAGGGGCGAAGACACAGAAAACAATCAGGACAAATGCTATTGAATATATGGGGAAAGGAAACAGTTATTCTCTCCCGGTGAGAGTCATACCTGCTGCAGCCAGTATAGAAATCAGTGTGGAGATTCCTCAGTGAGCGAGAAACAGGTCTACACATGACCCTGCCATAGCACTGTTGATGATACATTCAAATAACTCTGTATGCTACAACAGAGATTCCTACACATCCGTGTTCATTGTTGCTCTGTTGGCAATAGACAGAAAATGGATACAACCTACATGTCTATCAACTGACGAAGAGTGAAAATATAGCGCATTTACACAATGGATTCTTATTCAGCTGTTAAGAAAACCAAAATTCGGGGCTGGGGAGATGTTTAAGATGACTGGCTGCTATGCAGAGGACGTACATGGCAGCTAGATCAATCATCTGTAACGTCAGTGTCGGTGGAATCTGATACCATCTTCTGACTTCTGTGGTCATTGCACTACATGAGTGTGTCTACATACAGGCAATCCACCCACATATATAAAATAAAAATAATAAACTTTAAAATGTTTTAATAAAAGAAACAAAGTTATACAGTTCAATGGTAAATCAGTGAAACTGAAAACAATAATCCTGAATAAGTGCACCTAGACTCAGAAATACAAATGCCCCATATCCTCTCTCGTCAGTGGATGCTAGCTTTGAATATTTGGATATGTGTTTCAGTTGGAGCAACTGCACAGTCCTGAAATCAGAAAACTAGTAATGGGCCATGGGAGGAGAGATAGAATGCAGTGATACAAAAGGATGAAAGAGATATGAAAGACGAGAAAGGGTTAATGGGATGGGGAAATGGGAGGGCAAAGTGGAGAAGTAACTGCACCGAGAGGCAACTAACAATAATGGCTTTGAAAAAGTCATACGGAACAGGTTAGGCATGGTGACACATGTGTTTAATACCAGCACTGGAGGAAGAAGCAGGTGAATCTCTGTGACATAGAGGCAAGTCTGATCTACTTAGTGAGTGCCATGCCTGGTGGGACTAAATGACAGTCTGTTTCAGAAATATTTAAAAAAAAGTCATATGGAAAGCTAATCCTACAGAAACTTTATATATATATATATATGATAAAAAGAGTTTAAATGGAGTTATTCTATAATTAGGAGGAGGTCAATACACTAACTATACTATAGACATATAGTATACTATAGACAAGTAAATAAAAGCTCAGTGTCAGGAATGGAGTTCCTCTTTTGTAGATATTGACCAGGAGAGAATCATATACATTCAAAATTACTGCCAATTACAATTGCTGCTTATTACCTACCAGAACATGCTAATATTTCCCTATGCCTAAGGTACTACACACAGAAGTCATAGAACAAGCAAGGAGAAATAATGCTAGTAGTGGTCTCACAACTTCATTTCTAGGGTAGTTCTCAGCTTCCTGGAAAGTGCTATGCATGCTACTGGAAGAGAAAGGAGATAATCACGCTTATCCAGCTAGTCTGTAGTATCTGGCATTGCCCTGCCCCATTATATGGTAATTCCATTTAAACCCTTTTTACATTGTATTTGTATATATTTTAAGTAGAGTCTGTAGTACTGATATGTATAGGACTTTTTATCAAACGGTGTTCATTATCCCTCTGCATAGTTCCTCCTCTCTCTTGCCCTCCCATTTCCCTCCCATTTAACACTTCCTGTTCCTTTATTCCTTTTTCGCCATTTATAAATCTGGATTCTGACTCCCCTCCCATGAAGTACACTCCCCATCATGACCCTTCGCTAGTTTCTTGACCTCTGAACTCTTCAATTGAAAATACTTCAGTTGAAGCGTCCCTATCTTAAGATTCATAATTAGCATCCATTCATCAGACAGAAAATGGGCTATTTGTCTTTCTGCTCTGGGATAACTCACTCAGGTTAGTTATTTCCAGTTTTATGCATTTACCTTTGAATTGTATAGTTTTGTTTTTCTTAATAGCAGAATAATAGTCCATGTTATAAATGCACACTATTTTCATTATCCAGTCATCAATACATACAAATGTAAGTCGACTCCTTTTTCTGGTTATGGTCCATAGAGTAAAAAGGAACATGCACTTCCAGGGAACTCTGTAGTAAAGTATAGAGTTCTTTGCGCACGTGGCCCAGCATAGTACGGCTGGATTATGTGATAGGTCGATTTCTACCTTATTGAGGAATCCCCACAGGGATTTCCATAGTGGATCACTCTCACTAGCATTTGTCCCTGCTATTTTTTTCTTTTTCTTTCCTTTTCTTTTCTTTTTTTTTTTTTTTTTTTTTATCTTATCCATTGGATACGGCAGCGGTAAGATGAAAGGTCAGCCATTTTACTTTGCTTTTCTGTGATGGTTACAGATGATGAACATTAAAAATAATTTCAGGCTTTTGCATTTTCTCTTTAGAGAACTCATACTTTTCATCATTATCACAGTTTTTCCTTGGGTTGTTTAGTTCTATGATGTTTCATTCTTTGCGTCACATCTATATTCTAGATACTATCCCTTAGTCAGATTCATAGCTGGTAAAAAAAGAAAATTTCCATTCTGTAGGTTGCCTCATCATTAAAGCATGGTGTTCTTTACTATAAAGCAGTTTTTATAGATTCACAACGTCCCATTTATCAATGTTGATCTTAATGCCTGTGCTATCACCATCCTTTTCAGAAAGTCCTTTCCTGTGCAGTGCACTCTGGTGTGTTCCCTACTTTCTCCTCTAGCAGGTTCAGGATATCAGGTCTTATCTTGGCGTCCTTGACCCAGTCAGGACAGAAGTTTGTGTGGGTCAAGGGAGAGGAATCTTCTCTCATTCTTCTCATGTAGGTGTCCAGTTTCCCAGAACCACTTGTTGAATGTGCAGTCTTTTCCCCGATGTGCATATTTGACCTATTAGTCAATGAATTGCTGGCTGGAAATACATGGCCTTAAATCTGGGTCCAAAACTATATTCCACTTGTCTCTGACCTGATCTGGTGTCTGTTTTTATGCACTGCCATGCTGGTTTTAGAACTATAACTCTGTAGTGTACTGTGAAATTAGGAATCATGCTCCTTCCACCACTTTTATTGCTCAGTATTATTTTGACTATTCTGGACTTTTTTATACTTGGATAACAATGTAATTTTTTTCCATTTTTTTAGGAATTTCTTTAGAATTTTACTAGGGATCTGTTGACTCTGTAGGTTGCATTTAGTAGGATAGTCGTTTTCGCATTGTTGATCCTACAAATCGTGAGCATGGTGGATCTTTCCAACTTCCTGTATTTTCTTGCATTTCTTTTTTAGTATCTCATTATCCAAGTCTGTCACTTCTTTGATTAGATATGCTCCAAGAATTTTTTCAGCCTTTCAGGCATGGAATCATTGTCCTGGTTCCTTCTCAGTGTATCTGTTTTTATTGTCTAAGAAAGGTATTGATTTTATTTTTGTATCCCGCTTCTTTGATCAATGTGGTTTTCTGCTTTAGTAGATTGCTTTTGAAGTCTTTACGGTCTTTTTTGGTCAGAATCATACCTTGCGCATATAAAGATATTTTCACTTTTTTCTTTCCAATTTCCATCATCTCTATGTTCTTCAGTTGTTAAACTGCACTAGCTGAAACTTCATATTGAACAGAAATGGAAAGAGTGGAAAACCTTTTCTTATTCCTGATTTTAGTGGAATGCTTTGAGTTTCTCCAATTACTATGAATTTTTCTGTGGGAATGTTGGATATTGGAGTCATTATGTCGAGATATAAACAGCCCCTGTGTCCTAGATTCTCCATCAGTGTTACAATGAAGGGAAATTTGATTTCGTCAGAGACCTTTCATGCCGCTAATGAAATGATCATATGCTTTCTGTACTTGACTTTGTTATGTGGCAGATGTTATTTATTGATTTATGTAAGTTGATCCATCCTTGCCTCTCACAGATGGAGTCAGTTTGGTCATAGTGGATGTTCTTTTTGATGTGCTCTTGCATTCTGTTTGCAAGTATATCATTGAGAATTTTTGCGTCTATGTTCATCAGACATTGAGATGGATCTATAATTTTTTTTCTCTTGAATTTTAGGTTTCAGTATCAGGGTAGTACTGGCTATATGAAGAGCTTTTGGGAATCTTTCATTCCTATTACATCAATTATTTGAGGATTATTGGTAATAAAACGAAGTAGAATAAAAAATCTCATGATGCAATTCCAGAAGGAAAACACAAAGACAAAGCAAATAACACAGCACGCAAAATTTTAAATATGATGTTAGAAATGAATGTAATGGAAACTCATAAAAGTATAAAGTGTCAATGAAACATCATGTCCTTATTAAATTTTATTTATTTCACATTATTTGTATCACTGTTTGCCTGCATATAAGTACGCCATGCCATGTACTGCGCAAAGAGGTCACAAGAGGGCATCAGATTCCTTGGAACTGGAATGACATATGGTTGTTAGGTACCATGGGGTGCGGAGAACAAAATCTTGGTCCTCTGATAGAGCAGTCAGTGTTTTTAATTGCTGAGCCATCTGTACAGGCGTACAGGTTGCCTTTTAAAAACAAAAGTAATAATAGTACTATTGGGAATCTTTCAAAATAACTGAAAGGAAACATTCAACTTAATAACATGAGAGATGAAAGGAGACATTACAACAGATAACAAATATTACACAACATCATCAAGAATATATTGAAACCATCCTAAGAATACATGGTATATGCAGATATTTACAAGTTTCAAGGTCTGTATGGCAAACAAAATTAATTAAAAGATTTTGCACAGCTTCCATAGATCTGTTATGAGCATGTAGCCTGAAATAACATAAATGTAAAAACAGCAATGGAATTCTGGAACATCCTCACTGTTGATTCCTCCCAGTTCTCTAAAAAAACAGACAAAACCAGCATCTCTTGAAGATTTCCAAAAAAACTGAAAGGGAATAGCAATACTAACCAGATCTTGGAAGCTCATTTTACTAAATATACAAATAAGAGAAAAGCATACAGACAGAAATACACATCTAAACACACATACACATCAGAGACGAAAGTATGTCATGAATAGAAATATAAACATGTCCAACACAGCTCTCACAAATGGAACTCAGCAACATATTCAGAAACTTGTTTCATGGCAGGCATGCGGGGATGGTTCACAAAATTCCAACTGTTAATGCAATATGGGAGATAAACTCTCAAAGACAGAAACCACATGATCATCTAAAGAGATGCAGAACAAACCGTGATAGAGTTGGATTTTCTTTCATGATGAAAGCTCCGAAATGCTGGGAATAGGAGGAGCATATTTAAGATGAAGTCTATGTGGTATCGCTAAGGCCAATGGACAGTGAAGAAAACTGAAAGTAGTTCCTCTAATAGCAGCATTGAGTCACACGTTTACTGTCTGCTCAAAGCAGTTCTTCAGCAGAGCAGGAAGAGAAGAAACTGGAAAAATAAGCACAGGAAAGGAAGACAGAAAATTATTCCTATTTGCAGACTGCAAGATCATATATTTAGAAGACTTTAAAATCTCAGTTCTCCTAATCTTTGATCTGATTGTTGGTTTCAGCGAAAGAGCATGCTGAGAAAGAAGTCAGGAAGATATCCTATTCACAGAAATCTCAGCAGCCAAACCAAAATAAAGACCAGAAAAACCCAGTAGTAAACCTAACCCTGGAAGTGAATGAACTCCAGAATCAAAACTATGAAGAGGTAGAAAAGAAATAAAAGAGGACACTATGAATTGGAAAAGCCCATTCTCATGAACTGGCAGAATGAGCACTGTGATACTGCGTATATTCTGAAGATAATCTTCAGATTCAGTACAATCCCTAACAAATTTCCAATGACAATTACCTCAGAATTACAGAAAATACTTCTAGTACTCATTTGAAAGGAGAGAAGACTCCATGAAGCTGTAGAAATCTTAAGAAGAATCAATTTCTTGTGTTCTCATCTAAGTTCCTCATTTCAAATCACTGAATCACAGAGACAAGAAAATCATTGTACTGTTATATAAATGGACACTATATCAATGGGATAGAATACAGGACCCATTAATAAATGCACATATCTGAAATCCCTTGATTCCTTGAAAGTCTAAAAAGGAAACATGTTGAAGGAAAAACCACCTCTTTAATAAATGGTGGTAAAAAAGCTAAATTTCCACACCTACAGGAATGAAATTAAGTGCACTGTCTCTCACTTGATAAAATGAATTAGTGCAACATGAAGAACAAATCTGAGTATAAGACCTGACATATTGAAGCTTTTAGCAGTAACATCAGAAATATGTATGTATATGCAAATGTGGAGAGTTTCTGTGAAGAGCTGTGGTACCACAGCCCCTAGTTCCCAGAACTGACCAATTGGAATACATCAATTAAGAACTCTTCTGAAGGAAAAAAAATCAAAGACTGACTGAACAAACAGGATAGAGAATGTGAGAAAATCTTTTACCCATTATGCATCTGACAGAAAGTTAATATCTAGAATCTATAAGGAACTCAGAATATTAAATGACTAAGTAAGTCAT
Source organism: Eospalax fontanierii (assembly GCA_035773235.1). Lineage (NCBI taxonomy): Eukaryota > Metazoa > Chordata > Mammalia > Rodentia > Spalacidae > Eospalax > Eospalax fontanierii. Next base: position 3,292,827 of record CM069554.1, on the reverse strand, counting down.
TGAGTATTTGTTCAATTTAATTGAACGGTTAATACAGTGTCCAATAAATGTATGAAAAATGTGCAATATCCTAATTCATCAAAGAAATGGAAATGCTTCAAATTCCATGTTATTCCCTTGAGAAAAGCATCATCAAGAAAAGAATTAGAACCAATGCTGAGGAAGCAAATGGAACTTTACACAGTACTTGTGGAGATGTAAGAGAGTGCAAACACTTACTGGTTCCTGGGGGGGAATGTGTCTCAAATAGTTCTGTTTATGATTCAGCTACATGATTTCTAAGTATAGACCTAAAGATTTCTATGTGAACTTGGCAGCCATTCATGTGTATTGTGGCGCTGTTCACAATAGTTAAGACAGCTTAGAATTCCATCAAATGAACGGATTCTGAACCTGTGGCGCATGTGCACAGTGCAGTTCTCACTCAGCCATTAGCGAAGAGATAGTTTCTTGCCACCAGTCTCCATCACCATGTTGGGCTGCATCCTTAAACTGTGTGAAAATATAAAATTTTCCTCCCTTCATTTGGTCATCGATACAAATGCCAGATGGACAAGCGAAAAAAACGAGAGGAAGTGAAACAAAAGGGAAATAAATTCCTCCAGTTGGTTCAGATGATATTTACTGTGAGGATTTTTTTCACTCTTATGCTTTTTCAGTTCTGGAGCGTTTTGCCCCACACTGCTGTAGTAGGCAGGTTCTCTAAAGCAATAGAGCCAACACAATCTATATATCTTAAACAGTATGACGTGTTAATAAAGCCGACATAATCTGTATATATTAAGAAGGGTTATGAATTAATAGAGCCAATACAATGTGTATGTATTAAACAGGGTGGTGTATTAATAGAGCCAACACAATCTGTATATATTAAATAGGGTGATGTATTAGACTGCTTTACACAGTAGGGGCTGCAGACCTGGGGGTCTCTGCAGAGCCGCTAGACTTCAGTTTGGACTGACTTAGCTGCAGTGTCTATAAATGCAGGCTTTCTGGAAGAAAGAGAAAGCAGACAACGCTGCTTTTTCCTTGAACTACTCTTGGAATATGCACCCCAACCTGAGGGCAAGTCCCCCACTCCCACTACTTTATCTAATCTCTGCAGAGGAATTCACAGATCCATTCACAGGCCTTTTATGTAGGTTGGTCCTTAATCCATCAGGTTGAAAATTAAAATCAACAAAGCATTCTGATTCTTGTATTTTTCTGTTCTAGATATTTTACCGAAATTCTTGAAATCCCTACACTTCTGTCATAGGAAATTCCGGAAGGAATTCTCTTCCATGCATTAACAGTTGGCTCTCACTTTTTCATCCCTCTGCTGGGAAATTTAACACATCTGAATTTCTAGTAGTCTCACTCACTTTATTATATAACATTGTATAGCTATACTATTCTATGGTCTTGTAATGTTTTACCATAAACTTGTCCTGCTTCTGTAGGACCTGCTTAATCTCAAGGGCCAAGGGAGGGAGCCAAGCCCTTAACTCTGAACACCTGGAAATTCCACAGAAGTAAAGCAACTTTTTTTGTCTTTGTGTATTCAAAGTCTCACTTCCCCAGCTGCTGCAGCCTTCAGACCCGACAGAGAGACTATAGTCAGCTGCAGATTAATAAATTCAGCTGATTGAAACAGAAAAGTCTGGTGGTCCTTCCCTGGAGGTCCGGACCTCCATAACAATTTGCCTCAAAGGCAGTTATGTGCAGTGCAGAAAGTAATAGCATTTGACTTTCATTTTCACTCTGAGCAAGAGAGCTCTAAACATGATGGGATTTCTAGAGGTGAAGTAGCCCTGATCTACCAGGGCCTTTGCTTCCTCAGTGTTAATAATTTCCTCCATTGCTCTTCAGGTGTCAGAAGGAGAAAATGGAAAACTCTCTGGCTTCTGGATTTTGTTTCAATGTCTTCCTGGGTGGCCTGCTGCTCTTTTTGGGAGAGCACCCATTTCAGATTCTTACAATACCTTTTCAAATTGCCAGGACATTTGCAATAGTTGAAAATGTCCTTGTCTTTCCAAGGCAGAATGAATTGTATGTTTTGCAATGTCCTAGGAAAATCGGATAAAGACTTTCATTTTGCTGTCTGTCCAGACATTCAGTCCATTTGTGCTTGACCTTTGCCCTCCCCCTCCTAGCAGCGCACCAGAAAGGAGTCACCTCCCCAGTTCCAAGAATTGCGCAACCATAACATCCCCACCCAGTGTTCTAATCTGGGAGGGACATGTGCAAATGGCCAACCTCCTGGTCTGTTGTTGTTAGGAATGAGCACATGTGGGAAATATTCATCTTGTGAAATGCTTGATTCTTAGTGGATGTTTCAAATTGTAACCAGTCACTGCTTTAGAAACCCTCTAAAAGCTTCTTTCCAAGCATGAATTGGGCACCTTCTCTGAGTCAGGCACCCTGGAAAGCTGAATAACGTACCTCACTAACTTCATCCGAGTGGTGCTGGGAATCTAATTTTGACCCACAACAGGTTTTTTAGTGGGGGAGCTAAAATTTTTTTCATGTAAACTCATAGTTTGCATATGTAGAGATCCAGACTTTGGCTACTATCAACAACATCAGGGAGCTACAACCACCTGGATCTCTGGCCCGTGGGAGAGATCAAGATGGAACAAGATGGAAGTTACCCTGCAAACAAAGACTCAGAAGGAAGGAAAATAAGGGAGACTGAACAGAAAGAACTTTGTGCCTGAGGTCAAACAAGCCATAACCTGGGAACACAAACAACCTGCAGCAATGCAAGTTCTGAAGAGAAAGTGACGGGAGTGCTGAGGGATGGGAAGGAGAAGCTCCACAGGAAATTACTGGACCAAAGGCACGGAGTTACCAAAGTAAGAAAGCACAGAGAAACCCTGTTCTTGTCCCTTTTGGATATGCTTCTAAACACAGCTGGAGATTGAGGAAGCTAACTGTACCGTGGTGGACTTTGGAATACATCACCAGAATACTACAGGTTGTGCTCCCCATCATCCCACAGATGAGTGATCAAGGAAGGAACTGAATCTTCATTCTGTGCTTTATTCAGAAGACCAGAAGTGTGAGAAGGCCGTGATTTAACATCATTCCTGCTTTGTGAAGTAATTGAATGGCACAGTCATCCATACTCTAGACTCCTTGACCATCCCATGTGGACTCAATATTAGCAGTTTGAGTGAGCAAGGGAAGCCTTGAACTTGTTGGCAGATGATAATTCTGTTTTCTACCTGGAACTGAACAACTGCAGCTTCCCACCTGTCTTCTGGCAAGACCCTGAAGGGAAAATTTCACAGTGTGTCAAAATTTGGCATGTGTTTAGTGTCATATATTTTCCTTGTCAGGTCCAGTGGCCACTGAGTTGTCATGTACTATTGTGTACTGCTGTACCTCATTGACTTAACGGCCATGAACAAAGAGACCAAGGTGGCAGAAACTGATCCTAGACATGGGTTCAGTAAAATGGACATCCATTCACAAGGCTGACCTGTACACATGTACTGGCGAATGCTAAACGGTTTGATTAGATTGTTTGGAGTTGGAGAGGAGCATGAATGAAGAATAGGTGATTTCCTAAATTGCTTCTCTGTTGTGATTAAAAACAATTGAAAACCTACATGGGGGAGTGTTTACTCAGTTGACAGGCTACGGGTCACTGTCTGTCAAATGAGGCCAATCCACAACTAATGATAGGAACCTAGAAGCATAAAGTGAAAATGAATACAACGAAGGATCTCTACTTGCTGGACTGCTTCCCATCGCTTGCTCAGCATTCTTTATACATATCCCAGGCCCCTATGTGTAAAGATGGCACTGCCCACAGTGGGCTGGAGCCTTCCACAGGAATTAACAATAAAGAACACACCTCACAGAATAGTCACAGGAAAATCTGATCTGGGAAAATCTTCAGTTGAGTTTGCCTCTTCCCGGGTAACTCTAGGTCTGTGTCAAGGGAGAGTGGAAGCAAAATAGGACAGGTAGGAAGAGGTTTGTGGATTGACGTCCCAAGTTTGCAAAGGATTTGTGTTAGTTCCATTTCTCATTGCTGTGACCAAACACCTAACCAGAAGAAAGGCAGGGGAAGAAGGGTTTTTAACTTACAGTTTGAGGGATGTACCTAATATCCTGTGAAAATCCAAGTGTAAGAAATGTGAAGCAGTCCCTGGCTACATTCTGGCCATGGTGGCGTGCAGAGAGAGGACAGGAATTGTAACCTGTATAGACAGCTGAAGGGTTGCTGTCAGTTAACACTGATCTTCAAGGCAGTCTTCACCTCAAGGTTTGTTGGCTTGGCTTGATGGTGTGCTCTCATCTGAGGACCATATTTTCAAATATAGGAGCTTAAGGAAGCATTTTCATTCAAACCACATCAATTCAAATGTGCCCTCCACAGGTTCTTGTCCATCCCATAACACAAAATGCATGCAGTACAATTGTGGTTGGCTCCAGAATCTTTAGTGAATCAAATGCTGTTCAGAATTCTGAAGTCTGTTTTGACATTCAAGAAAATCTCTTAAAAGCAATTTACATGTTTCAATGATGCATCTAAACATGTCCATGCATTATGAAGGAACAAGTTCGTGGGAATGAAATATAGAGCCAAAGCTATAATGAAACCCCAAAGAATGTCATCCTACATGATATGCCATCCAGCTGTTCTTGTGTTGGACCTTGTTTTGAGAAATAACCAAAGGACAACATCCTTATTTACACATGTAGGAGAGAAAGCAACTCAGTCACAGTGCTCACAGGGACACCGGGAAGCTGAGGTCTAGTGTGGAAGTCCTCAGGGACTCTTTTAAGTTCCCACAGATGAAGAAGGGTGGAAAGAGAAGAGATGAGTCCATGTCTATGTGGTGAACTCGGGGCCCAAAGATGCTGAGAGAAGGAGACCTGCTTATGAATCTTTCTACACGAATCAACTCGGGGTAAGTGCATAGCATTGGGAAGGAGCACTAACATTTCCTTGTCTGTGACAGAGACAGGCAAGTAGGGAGAAGACAGAAAAGTTTCCTGGGTCTCAGACGCTTGTCAATTATGTCCTTAAATGCTCACAGGATGTGAAACATTCTAACGATGGGATGAAAATATGTCCTACAATTCAACTGTTGCTTAAGACTATTGCGCTCTGAATCAATGAGTTATGCCAAGTCTGTTCATTGCAGTCCCTCGGGTTTTTTTCAACCTTCTACTTTTCCTTTGACATTTCTGATCCTGTCCTGAGTGACAGTGGCCATATTCCCTCTCTCTATCAGATTGCCTCCAAGGACACATCCCTGACACTTGGCATGATCTCTTTAATGTTTCATTTCACCTTACCAGGGTAGGACTGATAATTGCAGAAGGTCCAAAAGGAGCTCAATTTTCCTCAGACCTGACAGGAACAGTGTGTGCACTACATTTGTGAATATATTCACAAGTGTTGTTGCAGCACAACAACATTCACAACATCGTTTATGGACTTGGTATTTACTTTGATTCTGAATGGCTGAGAAATGTATAGTTTCATGCATGGAACTATTTTGAGACAAGGCCTCTGTGGGTTACAAACTCGAAATAGAAATGTGTCAATCATAAAACAAATTTCATGCACATATCATGGGATTATTGGTTTTGGGGGGGTTGAGTTTCAGGTTTGGGGGGCCTTTTTGAGTCAGGTTCTCCTTACTGTAACCCCAGGTAGCCTCAAACCTCTGACTTGTACCATGCTGACCTTGAACTCAGAGAAATCCTCCTGCTCTGCCTCCTGAGTGCTGGGATTAATGGTGTGCACAACCACATCTGGTCTTTTTTATAATTATTATAATTTTAATCAAATTGATGAGATTTCTGGTTGCAAACATTTTATTCAAACAATGAACCCTTCCAAGTATCCAGAAGGCACTTACCTCCAGTCATTTAAATATGATAATCTTGATTGCTCATCTTTTTATCAGTGAAGAATTTTCCACCCAATGCTTCTGTGGCATGGCTTCCTTTGAATCATTTTGACCTAGCCATGACTGTTGGCACATGTCCAGAACACTATTCTTCAATACATTCAAAAGCCAGAATTGAGAACTAGAGAAGCATTGGGATTTTCCCCTTGGCAGATTATGTCTCTTCCTTTGAATGATATGTATTGTTATGAAGGTACACCTCTTAAGGTGTTCTACAGGTTCTATGCTAGGTAGTAAGTTTCTCCAAATATACTAGAGGTTAAGTGTAGTTCCATAGTTGAGGAGGAAAATCTACAATGTGTATTTATATGGTCACCAAGAATAAGGGGCTGATAGTAAGGATGATATCAGATGGTTCAAGATTCATGAGTTATATTCAGAGGGTCAACATCCTGCCCCATTAGTACCTGTAGAAAATAATTAAACAAATTCAAAAGGTTTCTGAAGGACACCATGAAATGCCATGGCTCTTTATGTACCTAAATAGAACTAAATACTGTAGTGAACAATGTGCATAGGACTGATCGGCAATCACACTTTGATTTCAACAGTTTGCAAGCAGATATTTAGGGAATGGAGAAGATACAGGCATAGAGTCATGAGTGTGCTCTGAAGACTCTAATTTCATGCCAAATTGCACTATTTATTGTGAGGGACTTGAGCCAAGTTGTTGCAGAACTGACAGACTTGAAGCATGATATTTTAGTTCAGTTTTTCCTTTAGTCCACTGCTTCAGACATGAGTATAAAAGATGCATCATGAAGAAGGGATGAAAGAAAATCAGGAGTTTTCTTGATTGAAGGCGTCTGTTATAACCTGAGAAATGCTTCACAACCCACTGGTGTCTCCTTTAGCTGCAACTTTTCTGAAGAAAACGATTTAATGACCGTGTGGAGACCAACTGAGTCTAGATTAGAAAAAAAAGTGGATACCAAGTATGACATTCTAAACATTTAAATTTTCCTGTATGTCTTAAACATGAAATCAGTAGGACAGTTTTGCTCACATCTACAACATGGTCAATAATGATCTTTAACTGAGAATATGATACATCAAGTCATAGGAATTACAGCAATAAGCAGGACCTAAGCATCATTGACTTGGCAAAAGATGAATAACCAAAACCTTGCTTAAGCTTCTTGTTTCTGCTTTTGCACAGGAAATGAGAACATAAGGAAATGTGACATCTCCCCTTCCATTTTCACGTATGATCTTACCACATTTTTGACAATTGGATATGAATGCACCTGTTCAACCATATTTTTTGTAAATATCCATGTATTTCATATCAGTCAATAAACACAACTTCCAATCAATTATCTTCCTGTCTTTATTCAAATGAACTTCATGACTCCAGATGCAAATATAATCTTAAAGTCCCAGAAGTCACTGAACTTTCTCTGATTTTCCCACATTCTGCACTCAGTGTGCACTGAGAGTTGCAATTCTAGACGCAGAAAAAGACACTCAGAGTAAAGGCTGTTTTCTGGGACTCCTTGCCCACAGAACCAGATTGCCCAGCAGACAGCTGAGTACATGGCATACAGGAAAACTCGCCACCTCCTTTTTCGATTTCCCATCTGTCAAAGAACTGGCAACAATCTAAAGGAGGACAAGAAAGAAAAACTACTTGAATTTTAGAAAGATTTACTGTACTCAGTAGTATGTCTCTTGAGAAATACACTTTGTTCTTTTAATTACACACTATTCATTTTAGAGAGTCATTAGGACTATGACTTTTGCAATAAACCTCTTTCCTCCACCACATAGTTCCCACGTTCTGTCTCCATCATTTTTTTTAGCATGCAGTATTTTCTCTTTCCAAGTCTACATCTTCTCAACTACATTCAAGTCAGCATGAAGACACAAATTTGGACACCTTTGTTCTCTGTATGCTTGCCCTGTTTTTGACACAGAGCAGGTGCTCAAAAGCATATTTTTGTTTAAGTGGTCTGTTTGTCTTTGAGAGCTGTGATGAATAGAATTAACTCTCAACTTGACACAATGTAGAATCACGTGAGAAGAGGCACTGACTAGGTCAACTTCGCCTGTGTTCATGTCTGTGGCAGATGGTATTGATTATATGAACTGACGTGGAACACCTATCCTATTGAGCCTACTGAGAATGGGAACATTCGCTTGGCTTGGGTTCCTAGACTAAGAGGAAAGAAAGCAAGTGAATCACAGGTAAGCACCCATGAATTTATTCTTTCTTTCTTTAAAAAAATTTTTATTTTGTATTATCATTATGTTTTTATATTTTAAGTACATAAGTGTATTGCCTCATGTAGGTAGGTACACTTGAGTCGTGCAGTGTCCACAGAGTTCAGAAGAGGACATCAGATCCCCTGGATCTGGAGTTACAGGTGGTTTGTTAGCCTTCATGTGGGTGATGAGAATTGAGACCAAGTACTCTGCAAGAGCATCCAGTTCTCTTAACCACTGAGCCACGTCTCCCTCCCTTTACTCTCTTTCTCTTGTTGACTGTAGATGTAATTTGTTTCAAGCACTTCACATCTTGACTTTCACACACTGATGGACTGCCATCTTTGTGGAATTGTGAGCTAAAAGTAACTGTGTTTCTCTATCGTGGTATTTTTATCAAAGGAAAATAAACTTGTATTAGTACTCAGAAGTGGGGCTATTTCTGGAAATAAACCTGACTATATGGTTCTCATACTACCTGAATTGTTTTGTGAATAAAATGTGGGACATTTGATTCACTGGGTTAGAAAAGTCATTGAATGCTGGAACAGGGCTTAATGTGCTGTTTAGGGTGAACTTAGATGAAGATAATGATGAGAGAACATGGACTAGGAGGCACAGATCATGAGGTTATAGAGGGGAAGGAAGACACTATCGGGAACTCAGAGAAGCACAGATTCTGTGGTATTTTGGCCAAGTAAGTGGCCTTATTCTGTCTGTATCCTAAGAACCTACATGAACTTGGCTTAAGAGATGATGACCTTTAGTACTAAGAAAATACTGTGAATCCTAAAGAGACCAGAAGAACTAACAAGAATGTTCCTGGACTGTCCTGGGACAATGGGAAAAAGTACTGAGGTAGAAAATGTATCCATCAGTGCTTCCATTTCCTTAAATACTCATTAGTTTAAAGGGAAAAAATTCTTAAGCTTTAAAGATACTCTGTTACTCAAAGTAATTGCCTGAGAATGTGTTTCCCCATGGTTGGCACACGGTGTATGGTAGAGCAATACTGCCAGGGGCCCAGGCTAAATCTTGTGATGTAGGAGAATGTCACAGTGTTCTAAGTGTTCGTCATATGGTACTGGTTTTGAAGACCAACGTGCAAGATTAATAGGACCATGAAGAGAACCTGGTGAGTATTTATCTACAATATTTAAAAAATGTATTCATTATTATTTTATGTCTATGAGTGTTTTGCTTAAACATGCAGTGTCAGTGCACCATGTGCATGCAATAGTCACTGAAGCCAGAAGAGGGTGCTGGGTTCCCTGCAACTTTAGTTGTCAAAGGCAATGTGGGTGCTGGGACTCAAATCTGGGACTTCTGGAGGGACAGCAAGCATTCTTCACCACTGAGCCATCTCCCTGGCCCTTGAATTTTCTTATCTTTATTTCCTTCTTTTCATCTTGTTTTTTTTTTTTTTATCATCTCTTTTTTTTTGAGATGATGTTCTGACAGCCTGGAACTCACCGTGTAGAACAGGCTAGCCTTGAACTCACAGAGGTCCCCTTGCCTCTGACTCTTGAATGCTGGGACTAAAGGCCTGCAACCGCATGCCCTGTTCCACATTTTTAATCCACCAATATGTAGATGAGCACGTATAATTTAGGTATTGTGAATTGTAACTCAGTGAATATGAGCACACAGGTGTCTCTCATGACTACATTTCTTGAGTCCTGTACTGGGATTAGAAAATCTCTTGAATTTACAATGCATATAATCTCACAGGGGAAAACTTACTTTCTCCCGTATATATTTGCTGTTATTTCTTTGTGTATTTACAGTGGAAATATGATTTTTAACCATGCTATTTTCTTTGCAGTGGGAAATACATTGAAAAAGTGTTTTCTTCATCTTTACTGTGAAGTCCATATAAAGGAGCAACACAGAGAAAGATAGCTGATATTAGCTCACGATTTCATGACAGAAGATAAGAGGATGCACGAACTTCATGTCTCTCCTGGTATGAGGACTTACACCTCAACACATGGCTGCTGTAAAGACGAAGCAGAGAGATGTTCCTACCCACTTCCACAAGTCAAGCCCTTCCACTCTCCAGCTTGGAAACAAGTGTTCAATCACATGAGCATATGCAGGAAATTTCACATTCAAACTATAGCAAATGGTCATGCTTTCACTACGAAATATGCTGTTAATTCTAAAGACCACAATCATTGACAAATGAGTACAGCTTGTGACATGAGTAATTTATAGTTTGCTACAAGATAGGCTCAAACTATTTATTTCTATAAGTTCCTTCTAGTTTTAGGAATTTCATTGATAATGTCCAGTTCTTATTTAGTAAGAAAATTACAGACTGATCATGGTGTGTAGTGTTGTTTTGGAAGTGTTCAGAACTGTAGGAATTCTACATTTTAGCATGCATTATGAAGCCACTGGATAGAAGTTTTATGTTTAGTGCCATTCTTCTTGATTTTGGTGTTTTGCTTGTTTTTTTAGATTGACACAGAATTTTAACATATGAAAATTTAAAATAATATGTCATGTTATGTTTCTAAAGAAACAGATATTCCTCATAGTTCAATATGTGAAAAAAGCATTTGACATAGGTAGGATGTAAACATTTTTTCAGTAATAAATAAATGGAAAAATTTGATTCATAAAAATATTATTATTGATTAATTTCCATCTCAGTTTCTAGAAGTGGTGTAGTATTTCCTCTATGTTACTGTGATAAAGCATCATGACCACACGAAACATAGAGAAGACAGAGTCGATTTTGGCCTCCATTACAGGGGGATTCTAATCCATCACGCAGGAAGGCATGCCAGCCAGCAGCAGGCATGTTGACAGAAGTCACAAGTTGAGAGCTCACATGTTCAAGGGCTCACAGAAAGCATGGTAAGCTGTAAGCGTGCAAAGCTATGAACTCTCAAATCCCACCCAGGATCACATATACTAATAAAGTAGATATAATATGTGCATGAAATTATTGGATGTTTTCCTTTTTAAGACATTATTTTTTATTTACTCTTGTTTATGTTTATGAGTTTTTTGCCTGGAACAGTGTCGTGCAATGTTCTTGGAGTCAGAAGAGTGCTCTGGATTCCCCAGGAACTGGAGTTTTCGATGGTTGTTAGCCACCATGTGGGTGTTGGGAATCAAATCCATGTCCTCTGCAAGAGCTGCCAGTGTTCTTACCCAGTGAGCCATTTCACTACCTTCAAATTATTGGGGTTTAATTGTACTGAATTTTTCTTAAATGGAACAGTGAAGAGAAAGGAATGGAAAGAAGGAAGGATGGGTGTGGAGCAGAGAGAACGTTAATGGAATGAAGCATGGACAAGACCATGAGGATGCTGATGAAGGCTGAGAGAGCAGAGAGATGAGGGAAAAGTGCAGTGCGAGGGAGGACTCATTCTGCTGCTTTCACTCCAGTGTTTGTGCGCATTCTTCTGCTTAACAGACTGAAAATTGGGAAAACAATACTTTCTCTTTTCCTGTCTGCCCAACCCAGGAGAAACTGACTTGCTGTCCTTCCAGAGCCTTCATTCCGCACTAGGATTCAGTGCCTCATCTGCTGAATGAATGCTTCCTCACCAGACCTGTGCGTCCTCTCTTCTTCCCCTCTATTTACTCTGCTCTTCATGTCCGCAATTCTACTCAGTCACTAAATTGGCTATTCAGTAAAATCCTGCCTCAAATATCGAGCACTAGAGGAAAAGGAATGAGCTTGTCTTTAACGGTGCTGAGCACAAGTAGACCCAATGTTGGAAAATTTCCAGATCACTTTGTGACACACTAATCATTAGTGTATGCTATGGGAACTTACCAGGAGCTCAGATTCTTGAACAACTATTGTTTGCACCAGAAGACTCAAAGCATTGAACACTGTCCATCTACTTTGGTCTTGGGTGCTATGGTAGGAGAAAGAATAGGTCCTTTCTCATCTGGGTATGACTTCAATACATCTACAACCCATGTTCCTCTGCGTTCACACTACAGATAGACTGAGCATTCAGCAGACAGCAAAGAGAAGATGCTTTGACTTCCAGTCATTGCCATAATTCCCACACACGTTCCTCAGAGATTCCCAAATCTTTGTTTTATACTTCTAAAATCAAAACTATATTGAATTCAGGGTGTGACAATGAGGAGCATCTCTACCAAGGGCCAAATGAAGGCTGTGGATATTGCTGCTTATCCAGAATGCATTCCAGATACGATTTACATATAGAAATTCAAACTGTATTGTTATGTTCCTGATACATTTTTGGTCATCTGAAGAGTGGGCATAGGGTCTCCGTTTTTAGGCCAGCTGGCCTATAACTCACTTCATAGATGAGGCTGCTTTCAGGGTCATAGAGTTCAGGCTGCTTCTGCATCTCAAATGCTGGCATTAAAAATATGAGTCACTAACTTGTTTTTTTAAGGAAATCATTCTTAATGTCAAATGACATTTCTGAGTGGGTATCCATCTCCAGCATGGCTGTTGTGGTCCAGCCATGCCAGAGAATGGTGGACAATTGAACACGGGGCCTGAGGTGGCTCAGACTGCGATGGGAATGACTCCCAGGATACTACGTCGGTACGTAATTTGGTTATCAAAACCAAGACAGGGGTTTATATAGAGAGGCCTTTCTGACCATTACAGAAGGCGGGAAAGTTAAAGGTGGGGGTTTGAGGGTAAAGGCAGGAAGGTTGTAGGGCTGACCTGGAAGTTCAGGAATGAGGAAATGAAACCAATAACCAATAACCTCTGGTCTAGGGTGAGGGAAAAGAAGATTCATATCTACAGTGATTTCCTGGGGCCAAGTTATCACATCAGGCAGAGTACACCAGAGTCCTACCATCTCTTCAGGGTAACCAGGGTTGCTTGCCTTGCTCAATACCTAGACCCCCACAGTTATTTCATATTTTCATTGAGGATAACTTGACACAAGTAAAACATTCCCACTTGTTTCCAAATCCAGGGAGTCACTTTTTTTCACATATGCTTGTTCATGGTTTAGTGCTGAAGCCTTTCTTCTCCCTAATCAACCTGAAGTTTGTAGAGTAACACTGCCATATGGTACTGCTTCCTGACCCTCAGTACAGCTAAGTTCAGACACTCTCTACATTCACAGACCTCTTCAGTCACTCTTGCCTCCTAATTCCTGAACACTACCCTCTTCTCTCGTCTGCCCAGAAATGACTGTCCCCCTGGACTCCAGGAATCAATTAAGTGAAACATTTATTTATTTTTGGCATTTTGAAATAGGGGATCCCTGCTACATACAAGGGCTGGAACTCACTATGTAAAACAAGGTGGCCCATCTCACAGAGAGTTGCCTGCCTCTGCCTCCTGAGTACTAGGATTAAGTTGTATACTGCCCTGTCCAAATTCTCAAGAATATTTTAGAAGGTGAAGAATTTGTCAGAACTTGAGACTTGGTCTAAGAATACACACACAAAAATGTTCTGGGTGTAACCTGCTCATAGTGTTAGTGCTGCACTATGTCCCATGAATAGCAGCAAGAGCATGAACTGTAGAGTGAAGATTCCCAGAAAATGTAATGGGGTACATGTGATGCCCCAGTAAACTAATACCTAGAACACTGGACAAAATGAGTGTGAAATACATACACATATACAACAGAAACTTTCATTCCAACAATGAGCACGTGCTGCCCTTTCCTCAGTGAGACTCGTGCTATGTATAATCAAGTTGACATCAGCTACTTGGTGGGTAATAACGGGACGTGGTGCTGTATCTGGCACGGAGTGTTTTTCTCTGCTGTTGGCAGACTACATCCTCCATAACCACTGTATCCCTACTAGCCTTGCTGAGCGGGAGCCTGTGTTACCGATTTCAGTGTTTGGAGATGCCATGCCTGTGGAGCATATGCCAAGGTGAGTCACAGGCGTGAGGTGACTCTCACACAATTGAGAGGCTACGTATACTGCATGCGGCAGACCTGGTGTGGGTAGGCTTTCCTGAGAGCAGTGGAGTGCAGATTATTCCATCATAATCTCAGATAATGAAGGAAAAGAACTTGAGTTCAGGTTTTTTTCCTACTCGATTTCATTTAGCATTGGTCATATAATTCTTTCCAATAACCTTGTTCTTTAATTTGGAATGGAAATGTTTAGTTTGTGTCATGAAGCATGCAACTTGTTTTGAAGAGGTTATTTTGACTCTCAGAAGAGACTTGAGGCTTCTGAACAGTGTTTGAATAATTGAAGCCCTTTGAAGGAGTCACACATGCATTTTACATTATGGGACGGTCATGAACCTATGGAGGCCACATTTGGAAGGTTGTGGCTTGAATGAAAAATGTTTCCTTAAGCTCATGTGTTTGACAACTAGGTACTTGGAAGAGAGCAGACCTTGAAGTGAAGCAACCCTTGAATGAAGATGACCTTGAGGATTTGTGCTACTGAGAGAGAAAACCTTGAGGTTCTTCTGCTGGATCACAATTCCTGTCCTCTCTTTGCTCCAGATCATGCACAGAATGTGACAGGCAGTGGTTTGTATTCCTTACACTGGATTTCCATATGATAACAGCTACATCCCTCTAACTATAACAGCAAACCCTTTCTCTACTGCATTTTTTCTGGTCAGATTTTTGTTCACATCAATGAGAAATGTAACTTTGCAAATTTAGAAATGTAACTCTACACACATCTTCTCACCTGTTATCTTGTTTCCAGTCAATGGACACAAACCTAGAGTTACCCGGGAAGAGGGACCCGGTCCAGATCAGGCATGCTATTAGTTGCTAATTCGTGTGGAAGGGTCCAGTCCACTCTGGACAGTACCATCTTTATACATAGTGTTCTGGGCTGTGTATAAAGACCGCTGAGCAAGCGATGGGAAGCGATGCTACCAGCACCGATCCTCCACCGTTCTCTACTTCAGCTGCTGTCACTGTGTTCCTAACTTTAGTTGTGGATTGGCGTCATATAGCTGATAATGTCCTCTGCCCTGTCAACTAAATAAGACCTTTACTCCCCAAGTTGGTTTTCATAGGGTTTTTAGCAGCAGCAGCAGCAGCATTCACAGCAACAGACAAGCAAACAGGACCTCACCAGCTCTTCAATCATGATTTGTAAATCTCCCAATAATCTAGCCAAACCTTTTACCATCCAGTTCCACGCCTGCTCACTCGTCTTTGTGATGATGGACAGCACAGTCCGCAGCATTATAATTATGTATTATTCTGAAGACCATCAAGACACATCTAGCTTCTGCAATCTCAAGCAATTTAATGAGATCTAAATTGTCCCAAAAGACACAAGAACAGGATTTCTCCGTGGTTCCTTACTTCGTTAATTCCCTATTTTGTCAAAGGATTTCATGTGGGGGCTTTTCCTTCCCATCCTCAGCACTCCCATCACGTTCCTTAAGAACTCGCACTGCTGCAGTTTGTGTTGTTTCCAGGTTATGGCTTCTTTGACCTCTGGCTAAACAGTGCTTTCTGTTTGTCTCTTTGTTTACTTCCTTCTGTGGCCTCTTTTTGCAAGGTAACTTCTATTTTGTTCTGAATGGTTTATTTCAGCACAATTAGAATACATGGCTCAGAATTTGTTTTTGCAAGAGAAGATATTCCTGTAATATCTGTAACACAAAGTTGTATCTAAATGTGATATCTACAGAATATTAAAATTTTATTAGATTATAAAGATTTTCTTTATTTGCATGTGCATGTTTGTGTAAGTGTACATACATATGAATATGTGCGCCCATAGAGAACAAAGATGTCAGATCTCCTTTAACTGGAGGTCCAAGTGGTTGTGAGCTCCTTCATGTTATAAAGGAAGTCTGAGGACTTGTTATAAAGCAAGTGCAGTGTGGGCCCTTAACTGCTAAGCCATCTTTGTAGCATCTTAATTTTAAAAACAAAATATGATTTTGAGATATTTTCAAATTAATATGTCAAAGCTTGGGGCTAACCTGCCAGTACTATACCCAATAGGGAATCTTATGTCCACTCTGTATGACTGGACATTCTCACTCTGGTCTTTCTTCCACTTAATACTTAGCTCTTTGACTAGAGGCATAACAAAGAAATAACGAGACAAAGTTATACCACAGCTGCCTAAATAACACCCCATTTTCAGCTACATTTCTGCCATGTGACGCTTGTATTGGCATCTTCTGACCACAACAGCATGTGGCAGCTCTGTCCACTCCAGCACACATGGCCTTTTTCTTCATCCAGCTCCAGTCACCGACAACAGCTTTTCGTAGAGACACTCCCAAATCCTGGACTGTGAACTTCCTATGGTATCCACTGCAGTGAACAAGCACTGTCCTTTCCAGATCTCATTGCCAGCAATAGTGTCTGTCCTGCACTGCCAGGATATGACATGTGTTTGGAATTTTGGAACTTTGCTACAAGAAACAATGACCTCCTCACTATTGCAACTTTCATTCCAATGTTGCCATTGGCACCTTGTCTGTCTAAGGTTATTAAAAGTATGGTATTAAAAGTATGTACCACCACATTTTAATGCACATAATCTGGACTAATGACCTTTAATTAATATCAACAAAGCCAGGTACTTTGCTCTGATGACAGGGTAACTTCAGTTGGAAGCCACCCAAAAAGATAATGACTGAGTATCACTTGAATTAACATATCTAAGTGCTTGAACAATGCACACATTCAATAGCAAAGAAGGGATTTTGAAAAACCTGTGATCTTGCATGAATAAAATTCTCGGGATAAAAAGGCCTGATTGTTTCCTGAGAGGAGGATGGAGGGGAATTTAAATTTCCACACTGAAGCTGCGGAAACCTTTGGGAATAAACACAGGAGTGTAGCCTGACCCATCATCAGGATTCTGAGAGACAGCTGAGGGAATGAATGGCCACTGGGTTGAGGCCCACTCCCCAAAACTTTTAAGAGTTAAAAAGCTGGGCTGGTGAGATAGTTCAGCTAATAAAGAAAAGACACACTTGCCCAGGTCCCAGGATCAGTTCCTCACAGCCTCATGGCAGAAGACAACCATCCTAACTCCAGTTTCAATGGAGCTGATGCCTACTTCTGACCACCCCGAGAGCTGTATGACACAGGTGCACTTACATATAGGCACGTGGTCTATTCAAGATAACCTCTTTACTCCAAATACAACCCAAGTAAATCAGTTCAGAACACACAAGGGCATTTTCCTCTACTAATCGGCATTTGTAACCTGGCAGTTTATCATTATGCAACACAATATTATAATATATTTTGTTACTAAAATGCATAGAAAGGTACTTAATTAAGAGGGATAACGTAATCTAAGGGAAGTTTCCAACAGAAAAGAAGTCTGGGCACGGAAGGCCCAGAGAAATCCCAGGATAAAAGAAATAAGTCTGACTTCATGGGGTAGCAGGTGTTCCACAGCATGTGTTTCAGTCTAGTGTTGCCTATGAGATGGAGGAGCCAGGTACTGACGACGACCAGTATTCCATCCTTTGGAAGCATGGAGGATAGCCACATGGTAATGGTCACATTAGTAGGCCCTTAAACAGTAATTGCCTTTGGGGGAGAGCACGGTCAATCCGAAAAGAATTGCTGATCCTGAGGAGAGGTAGAACAGGGCTTATACAGCTTAAATCCACAATTATATTATGTCAGGGCAAAATCAGTAACCATAACAACACTGTAACAGAGGCAGGGCCTGTGGTGTGAGTGACTCCAACTTATTCCGTCCTCGATTTTGCATTCTTAAACTAGGATGTCTTGATTTAGTAAATCTCGCCTCTCTCTCCCCTAAGGGCTCTATTCTGAGAAATAGCTACACACAATGGCACCACCCAGATGCTGTAACTACAAATCTTGCTCTGCTCAACAGGAACTAGCATGGCTGTTAGAGCAACACCCCATTTATCTAAGATACCTGCAAATGTTACCTGTACTGACTGCAAATACCTTGTGATGACTGAGGGTTTTTGATTTTAGAAACAGGATTCCCACCCCCACCCCTCACCCCCGCCCCATCAGTTACTGCATTCAAAATTCTCAAACATGGGATGTAGTCACTACGGCTAATAAATTTTACCAATTCGAAAATTTACTGGGTGGTCTTTTCCCAGTGGTCCTGGCTCTATAACGGTCCCATAGTCACACAATAACAGTGGAAGGTCAGCTAAAAAGGACATTTTTAGCTCATAAAAGGATTCGAACTTTTACTTAAGAAAAAGCAGTTTTTGAGGGCTGCAGGAACATTGACAATCAGGGCTTTTTATCCCTAGCGTTTTATTCATGCAAGATCACAGGTTTTTCAAAATCCCCTCTTTGCTATTGAATGTGTGCATTGTTCAAGCACTTCGATATGTTAATTCAAGTTACCCTGTCATCAGAGCAAAGTCAGAGCTGGAGTTGATGCTCTGCCTGGTTGAATGTGTTGTCTTGTAAAACTATGTACTTCCTGAAACCCCAGCAGGTTCAACCTCCATAGGACCTGCTTGAGACCTGCATGGCAGGGCAGAGGGGAGGGGGCAAATTGGAATCAGATTGGCGTTTTCACCTGTAAATTAGAAGTTCTGAATGCACAGCACACTCAGCTTCTTAACTGTGTCTCAGAAAATCAGCAGAAGTTGTGGAGTTGTGGGGACAGAAGGGCCTGGTTTCTTCAGACTGTGAGATGTGGCATCTTAGAAAGACCAGCTTGTTAAAGAGCAGGCCTGGGTTCTAACACAAGCATAAATGAGCCTGAGTAGAAAATTCAGATCCCTGGAGGGCAGCAAACACTAGGCTCAACACTAATGTCACCTATAGTGAGCTGGATGACTTTCTGAGGTAGGGGGACAATGACTTTGGACACTTAACGTATAATTGACTGAGCGACCCTATGCCAGGGAGGATGAAGACGAAGTGACTATTGAGTTGCTCAATACTGCAATAGCTGCTGTGCCAGGCCAGGAGCAGAGCTTGGAAGCCAGTCTACAGTTGGACAAGGTCTGTGCCTAGAGAGGAAGCCAGGGCTAGGAAGACATGTGCTTCTCCATCATTTTAGCCCCTCCGACATCATGGGTGAACCTAACCCGTCAGGGCTCCTGGCCATACTGCTCAATCAGGAACACAGACTGGAGGCGGAGCCCGGGCGGGCTACATCCGGGGCCATGTTGCGGGTTCTGCTCTGCGGGTTTGGCTACAGGGGGCAGATTCCCGTCCCGGCCGCCTCTGGCGTTTCCTGCTGCAGCTGCTTCTGGTGGAAGGAATCTAAGAGGGCTTGGAGCTGGGGAGGAGATAGGCAAGCTGTCTAGGAAGAGGAGGACGGTGCGGAGGGAAACAGCAGCCATTGCAGACACCTTTCCGGTTTCCCCTACTAAGGTTATCTGTCTATGGAAGTTGACACTCCCCTCCATGTTCTTACTTCCAGTTTAACTCAGTATTTTGGATAGTGTTCTTGTAAGGAGCATGTATCCTAGGAATAGAATATAGTAAGAGAAGTTAGAATGTGCAAACAAGCAAGGAAGACGTAGCTGGTCCCGCAGACTTCGGACCTCCTCCTGAGCTTTTTCCTGTGTGTCGAGATTCCCCGGGTTGGGTTTTGAGGTATAGTGTTTGTGTGAATCCCCTGCAATAAATGCTTGCTTGTTTGCACATTCTCATACTCATCTGAGTCTCTTTACATCCTCTCTGGATGTACTCGCGACAGCTCTTCAAACTAAGCCTCCGACTATTCCAGGAAAGGGACCACTCTGGCTCCAGGGCCGGGCAAGAGGAGGAGAAATGTGGCTCAGGACTGACTAGTCTGCATAGCGGAGGAAGACCCTGTACAACTCCCCGTCGGCTCTGTGCGCCTCCACTCTGCAGTGTGTCCTTACTTTCCACGTTTGCTTTCCCTTCTGCTGAAATAAACTTTGAGTGCTGCAGCTCCCTGCTGCTCTCTCTGGACAGAATTAAAAAGCAGTCTGTGCTGTGACTTGGTACCTCCTAAATTATATTTGGCTGCTGCATGCTCTTCATCCTGTAAGCTGTGATATACTAAGTCAGGTGATGTGAAACTGTTGAGTTCCGGGGGACTTGAACCCCCGCCATGCAACCCGATGCCTTGCCCTGGGACTCAAACCCAATGGCACCCGGTTAAAGAACCAACGCCAGATGCAAAGACAAGAGGTTTTTTTATTAAAGGCACTTGTACAAGTGGGCGCCCTGTCTCGGGACACAGAAGCGCGCCCGCTTGCAGTGGTCTGTCTACTTTTAAAGCTAAAAACCGCAGGCGGGAAATTCCAGGAACATTGTTACTTTCCGAGAACTTACAAAGTTTCGGGGGAAACAAAGCAAAGCGGGTGGGGTGGTGACAGTTTACAGTTTACAGCAATAGGTCACAGGTGATCTTATCACAAGATTTCTCAGGCATGCTTTGTACATTCTGTGGTTTTAGAAATTTTCTATTGTCTTAGGCAGTTTCATGTCTCAAGCAGTTTCACTTCCTTAAGGGGGTACACAGTGAATTTCCATAGCATTTTAGACTCCATTTCTCATTCCCCCCTGTTTTTATTGTCCTAGTATTAATCTTAATACTTAGTATTGAGTGTTATCTTCCTGACTGAGGGGTCTATAACTCTGCGTTAAGACCAGCGCTTGGATGACTGAAAGCCTTTACTTTAAAAACTGCAGAAGTTTATTAATGACACATGGCCCAATAGTTATCAATAAAAGAATGATAAGGAGGGGCCCTATTAGAGTGGATATTAAGGTTGTAAGCCATGGGGATTTACTGAACCAGCTCTGGAACCAACCCTGTTGATTTTCAAATTCTTTTTGTCTTTTATGGAGACGTTCTCTGAGCTTAGCCATGGAGTCCCTGATAACCCCAGAGTGATGTGTGTAGAAACAGCAATCTTCTCCTAAGGCGGCACAGAGTCCACCTTGTTTTAGGAGAATGAGATCTAGTCCTCGCCGATTCTGTAAGACAACTTCGGAAAGGGAGGTTAAGGACTGCTCAAGCAAGGAGATGGATTTTTCCAGTACCTGTAGATCTTCATTCATAGCTACCTGGAGCTGATACATGCCCTGCGTTTGGATATAACTAGAAGATCCAACGGCTAGCCCCGAGATTCCAATACCAGTGGCCAGTAATATTCCTACAGTCAGGGCAGTGATAGGCTCTCTTACTTCCCGGACCCGGGGACCCAGTTTGGCCATCATGTTACTATCACCATAGTATCTAATCCGGGGCACCAACTGAATGAGGACGCAGTAGTCCTCGCCTTGCTTAAAAGCAGTGACATGTATGCATGGGGTTAGACCGGTATTGCATGCCCACCAAGTATTGTTAGGGGGAATCAGATAATAATTTCCTTTGGTAATGTTTTGGGTCTGATTACAAAGGGGCTTATGGGTAGGGGGAATATTTCCCACGCAAAAGCCCGAGCCTCCTACCTGAGGGAGGGTTATTTTATGGGGGGCCGTGGAGGCACAGGCAGGGGGAGGAGCAGTGGTATTGGTAAAGTTTCCTAAGAGAGCGATGGCCTCATAGAATGGAGGACGTGCGGTGAGGCAGAGCCAGCAGGACTGGGTCTTATCTGACTGGGAGTCATTGAGGGCCAAAAAGGCCCCTTGTACTAATTGTAGGAGCCGGTCCTCCTCAGAGGAATTGCTCTGGGCATACACCAGGTTGGGTCCCATGGCCTCCGTTGGTAGGGGCTGTATTTTTAACCTAAATTTAAAAATAAGGCCTACATCATAACTAGGCTTGTATATTCGTAATCCCCACTGATACCCCCCCCCCACCCAGTCAGTTTTGGCTTTTCTTTGGGCAGTAAAGCTAATATTAAGAGGGTTACACCAGGCCCTGTGAGTATCATTTCCACATTCTGTCCGGGTATATTTTTTCGGCTTGGCTGTACCCCAATCTGGCTTGGTGTAGTTAGCTTTTACAGTAATATAATCCCAGCTAGAGCTAGGATTCCAGTACGCATCCCCTGTAGTTTCACAACCCCAAGCAGCACAGTAAAAGTCTCCCATGCCTCCACATTTAGGCGCTATATGGCGAGGTAGATGGAATCCTGGGCAGACATAAAAATCAAAATAAGCTAACCTAGATCTAGCATTAAGTCCACTACATCCCATTCTAATCCCATCACTCCAAGTTTTTCCGACCTCGTTCTGTGGAACAGGGCTGTTCATTTCTAACCCCTGCACATCCCAAGCAACTCCTACCACCAACTTGCAAAGGTCGGGGTAGAGGCTAGGCCACCAAGTATTAAGGGTATGATTTCCACTGATGGCCCAAGCAACTTCTCCTGGGGCTGTAAGCACCTGCCAGGTTAAGTTCATGACTTGGTGGGGAGGTGTGTCAGCTACGGTTAGGCTGCAAAGAAATAGGCTAAAGCATGTAAAAGTTAATATTTGAGCTGTCTTATCTTTAGGGGATTTTGAGTGCGTTGCAGTCTCCATCGTCCTGCTGATCCCGAAGTTTCTCCTGTGCTTGCTGGCTTTACGTGGGAGGCGTGGATCCAGGTGGCAATTCCGTCTACCTTCACTGCCGTAGGGGTCATGAGGAGTACAGTGTGAGGTCCTTTCCACCGAGGTTCCAAGGTCTCTGCTCGGTGTCTCCGTACCCACACGAGATCTCCAGGCTGGTATGAGTGAGGGATCACGCTTGGGCTGGGGGACTGGTAAGCATCAGCCAGTGGTTTCCAGATTTCCTGTTGAATAAGCTTAAGGGCTTGTAAATGTACTAACAGAGAAGGGGAAGCCTGCATAGGAACTTCAATATTGGGAGGGGCGATAAGAGGTGGGGGTCCCCCAAATAAAATTTCAAAAGGTGTTAATCCATGGGGCCCAGGAGTGTTTCGGGCTCTGTACAGAGCGAGGGGAAGTAGGAGGACCCAGTCCCTACTGCCAGTCTCCAAATTTAATTTGGTTAAGGTCTCTTTAATTGTTCTATTCATTCTTTCTACCTGGCCTGAGCTCTGGGGACGATATGCACAATGTAACTTCCAATTGATCCCCAATGCCCTGGCCGCAGCCTGACTTACCTGGGAGGCAAACGCAGGTCCATTGTCCGACCCAATTACCTGGGGCAGCCCAAAACGGGGAAGAATTTCTTCCAGGAGCTTTTTAGCAACCACCTGAGCCATCTCCTTCTTGGTTGGATATGCTTCTGTCCATCCTGAAAAGGTGTCTACAAATACTAAGAGGTATTTGTACCCATAGAGGCCTGGTTTTACTTCTGTGAAGTCCACTTCCCAGTGGGCCCCTGGGCGGTGCCCCCTAGCGCGTACTCCAGAGAAGTCAGGAGGTCGAGAGGCATTTACTTGGGCGCAGGGGGCGCAGTTGCTGGTGATTTTCCGAATGAGTTCCGATTTTTGGGGAATCACATAGTCGAGTTTGTGAATATCAAACAGTTGATGCATTTTTCGGGGGCCCAGGTGGGTCAGTCGATGGACAGTCCTGAGTAACTCTTCTGCTTTATCTAAGGGGAGTAAGGGCTTCCCTTCCAGTTCCCAGATGCCTTGGTTATATAGCCCCCAGTCCCTTGGCTATTTCTTTGTCCTTCTGGCTGTAGACATATTGGGGCTGGGTCTGTTCCTGGACATATTGGGGCTGGGTCTGTTCCTGGACTACCAGTGTGGGGATGAGGCCTGTACCTCTCAGGGCCATTTCTTTGGCCACTTCGTCCGCCTTCCTGTTTCCCCTGGCAACTGGGGAGTCTCCCCTCTGGTGTCCAGGACAATGAATGATACTAAGTTTTTTTGGCAGGAAAAGGGCCTCCAGTAGCTGCAAGATCTCAGGTTTGTTTTTAATGTCTTTCCCTTCGGAGGTTAAAAGTCCTCGCCTCCTATAGATCTCACCATGGATATGGGCTGTGGCAAAGACATACCGGCTGTCAGTGTATATGTTGGCCATCTTTCCAGCCGCCAACTTGAGAGCCTGAATCATAGCTATCAGCTCTGCCTTCTGGGCGGAAGTTCTGGGAGTCAGCGACTCGGCCCAAACAGTCTCTCCTTCTTGGTTCACCACAGCCGCCCCAGCTATTCGCTGGCCATTTGCCACCATACTACTACCATCAGTAGTACTCTAGGCAAGGGCCGGTCTAGCAAGTCTGGTCGGGTCCCTTGAGTCTCTACCAGAATCTGTTGACAGTCATGGTGACCGTCCATCTTAGCTTCAGGAAGAAGCATGGCGGGGTTAAGCTGATGAGCGTCCAGGAGGAGGGATTGGTAGTGGGTGAGGCGCGCATTTGATATCCATCGATCTGGAGGCTGCCGGACTATGGTCTCAACGGCATGGGGCGCTATGATGACGGTGGGCTGTCCTAGGGTTAACTTTTTAGAATCTTTGAGTAACAGAGCAATAGCTGCAACCATTTTAAGACAAGGGGGCCAGCCAGCCGCTACTGTGTCTAATTTCTTTGACAAGTATGCCACTGGTCTTTTCCAAGGCCCAATTTTCTGTGTTAATACTCCCTTGGCTATCCCTCCTTTTTCATCTACGAACAGTTCGAAAGGTTTAGCCATGTCAGGGAGACCCAAAGCCGGGGCCGAGAGAAGAGCAGTTTTTATTTGATCGAAAGCCTTGTCTTGTTCTCTCCCCCACGCAAATGGAACCCCATTCCTAGTCAATGGGTATAGGGGGGCAGCCAACTCCGCAAAACCAGGAATCCAAAGTCGGCAGAAACCAGCAGTGCCCAGGAATTCTCTCACCTGTTTGGCATTCTGGGGAGTTGGGATGGAAGCAACAGTTTCTTTACGTGCTTCCAAAAGCCATCTTTTTCCTTCTCTTAGGATGTACCCTAGATAGGTAACCTCCTGCAAGCAAATCTGGGCCTTTCGTGCCGATGCTCGATATCCTAGGTCCCCCAGTGTGTGGAGTAATTGAAGTGTTGCTTCCGCACAGTCCTCCTGTGTAGGAGCAGCTAACAGTAAGTCGTCGACATACTGCAACAAGCTTACCCGAGGATTGTTCATCCGGAAGAGGGCCAGATCCCGGTTCAAGGCCTCATCAAAGAGGGTGGGGCTGTTCTTGAATCCTTGTGGCAATATTGTTCAAGTGAGCTGGCCTGATGTTCCACTTTCAGGATCCTTCCACTCGAAAGCAAAAAATGGCTGGCTCTGTGGTGCTAGCCGGAGGCTGAAGAAAGCATCCTTTAAATCTAGTACTGTATACCAAACATGGTTTGGGGGCAAAGTACTCAGCAAATTATATGGGTTGGGCACTGTGGGGTGCAAGTCCTCAACTCTTTTGTTAACTTCTCTGAGATCCTGCACTGGACGATAGTCTCCAGTCCCAGGCTTCCAAACAGGGAGCAGGGGGGTGTTCCATGGAGACTTACAAGGCGTAAGTATTCCTTGTTGTACTAGTCTCTGGATATGGGGCTTTATGCCTTCCCTTGCTTCCTTAGGCATGGGGTATTGTTTGATGGAGACAGGGACTGCTCCAGGTTTTAGAGTCACTAGGATGGGAGGTTGTCCCTCGGCCATTCCCATTCCTCCTGTCTCTGCCCAAGCCTTGGGAACTGCTTGCAACCATTCATCCCCTGCCCCGTGGGTCCTTTGTTGGTGTTCATGTAGGCAGCGTTCATCCTCTAGTTTTAGGATGAGGACTTGGAGGGGCCGATCCTGGCTATCTGTTCTTCTCACCCCCTTTTTGTGAAATTGGATTCAGGCGCCCATTTTGGTTAATAAATCTCTTCCCAGAAGGGGATGTGGGCAGTCAGGCACGTGGAGGAAAGTGTGGGTTACAGTGCCAGTGGCCAGCTGAACCTTTCGCTCGGTGGCCCAGTGATATGGTTTCATGCCTGTTGCCCCTTGTACCCAAATTTTCTTTTTGCTTAAGGGCCCTTTTGCCTGGGTAAGTATGGAATGCTGAGCCCCAGTGTCCACCATAAATGTCACAGGCTGCTCCCCTACTTTCAGGGTTATTCTAGGCTCAGGGGGCAGCACCTGGCCCTGATGCCCCTAATCTTCTTCTTCTAATTGTAAGAGGTTGGGGGGTTTTCTCTCTCTGCGTGGTCCCTTCGGTCTCTTGGGGCAATCTCGGACCCAGTGTCCTTTTTCCTTGCAATAGGCACACTGATCCTGTTCCAGCTTGGACTGGGCTCTTCCGTTGCCTCCCGTTCCCTTCCTGTCTCCCTGTGGCTCTCTACCTACAGTTACAGCAGCCAGGATCTTGCTAATTTCCCTACTTCTTTTCTTGTCTCGTGCTGATTCCCTGTCCTCCTGTTCCTTTCGGATTCTATCTTCTCTCTCTTCCCTTGTTTCTCTTTTATTAAATACTTTCTCTGCCTCTTTAAGGAGGTCTTGTACATTAAGGTTCTGCAACCCCTCCAGCCTCTGGAGCTTGCTGAGGATGTCAAGGGCAGACTGTCCAATGAATGCCATTGCCACATTGCCCTGGTGTTCGGGACTCTCAGGGTCAAATGGGGTGTACCGGCGATAGGCTTCCATAAGTCTCTCAAGAAAGCTTACAGGACTTTCCTCCTTACCCTGAATTACTGCTCTTACCTGGGCCAAATTGGTCAGGCATTGGCCTGCAGCTTTGAAACCGGCTAGGAGTATCTGGCGATAGAGGCGGAGTCACTCCCTACCAGGATGGGCGTTGTAGTCCCAATCGGGGAGGTCCAGGGGGAAGGCAGCATCTATTTCATTGGGCAGGACAGTCGGGACCCGTCAGCTCCAGGGACATTCCGCCTAGCTTCCGTGAGGACCCGCTGTCTTTCCTCAGAAGTCAGGAGGATCTGTAAAAGCTGCTGACAATCATCCCAAGTGGGTTGATGGGTTAGCAAAATAGATTCTATTAGCCCGGTGAGGGCCACTGGGTCCTGTGAAAATGGAGGGTTATGAGTTTTCCAATTGTACAAATCTGAGGTGGAAAAGGGCCACTACTGCATAGTCACATGATCGGGACCTTCAATCGCTCGCAAAGGGAAAAGGGCGGAACCCTCAGGGCGGCTTCTGCGCAGGCGGCTGGCTACAGGGCTTGATGCTGGGAGCTCTGAATCCGCCACGGTAGAATCCGGAGAAGCAGCTGGGGGCAGAGTAGGGGCGGAGGGAGCGGCTGCCTGGGGCGGGGGCCCGGGAGGTCGGTAAGGGGGAGGCTCGGCCAGAAAATCAATTAAAGGTTGTGCCTCATCCAGGACTGGCTTTGGTTTCTTGGGCTCGTCTTCCCTGACAAGGACTGGGTATAGGGAACTCTGGGGAGCAGGGGAGGGCTGCAGGGGGCCGTAAATGAAGTTCCAGGCCACCCAGGCAGCCGGCATCCAAGAGGGAGGGTCCTCCGCCAGGTCCTCCCAGATGACAATGTATGGCACTTGGTCGGGGTGGACTGCCGTCCCCTGCCCAAAAATTTTGGATTTAACCTGAGAAATGACTGACAGGTTAAAGGAGCCCTCCGGCGGCCATCCTACCTGGAACATGGGCCACTCGGAGCGGCAGAATATCTGGCACTTACCCTTTTTAATTTCTAAGGAGCGGTTGCCCGCCCAGTGGCAGACTTCCCTCCAGTGGTGTTCCAGGGTTAGGGAAAGAGGTGTAGACGGAGACTGTCCCATATCTAAGGCTATAAAAAGAACAGCAAACAAAAACAAAGTGCAGACAAAAGCTTTAACTCCAAGCGGACGAACAAGACACAAAACAGAGTGGGAGGGTCGCGACCAAGAAGGATCCCAAAATTCCGGGAGGAGGATGACAGAATCTTCACCCTCCTTCCTCCAACCAATCCGTGGGACGTCTCCCAGGATTATGGAACAGCAGGCGAACTCGTCAGCCCCTATCGCTCGTTCCTATGTTACCTATAAGGTGGCCACCAAGACAAAGCAGGGTAAGACAAAAAGTAAAACTGAAAACAGCCGGCAAAAATCTTACCTCCTGGCATCCCCTGGTGCTGGGCAAGGCAGATGGGAATCCCGGACGAGCCCCCAAAATGTTGAGTTCCGCGGGACTTGAAACCCCGTCACGCAACCCGACGCCTTGCCCTGGGACTCAAACCCAATGGCACCCGGTTAAAGAACCAACGCCAGATGCAAAGACAAGAGGTTTTTTTATTAAAGGCACTTGTACAAGTGGGCGCCCTGTCTCGGGACACAGAAGCGCGCCCGCTTGCAGTGGTCTGTCTACTTTTAAAGCTAAAAACTGCAGGCGGGAAATTCCAGGAACATTGTTACTTTCCGAGAACTTACAAAGTTTCGGGGGAAACAAAGCAAAGCGGGTGGGGTGGTGACAGTTTACAGTTTACAGCAATAGGTCACAGGTGATCTTATCACAAGATTTCTCAAGCATGCTTTGTACATTCTGTGGTTTTAGAAATTTTCTATTGTCTTAGGCAGTTTCATGTCTCAAGCAGTTTCACTTCCTTAAGGGGGTACACAGTGAATTTCCATAGCATTTTAGACTCCATTTCTCAAAACTAAGTGTCTGGTATTTCTTTTGTTGTTGGGATTGCTGGGATTTTTCTGTGAATGTCCTCTGACAATTGCTGCGTAGTCTTTCTTTGGAGAGGCTCCTCTGGTCACCCACCACCTTCCCTTTCATTGGTTCTTTCTCTCCCTTTCTCTCTCTATCTTATATAACTTATTCTAAGTGAAGGTTTTTTGAGATTATGGGTTTTTTTGAAGGTTTTTTTTTTATACATACTGGTGTCTGTGTGTACTCTCATGGATGTACGTGTTCACGGTGGTCAAAGGATAAGAGATCCCCCTTGTATTGCTTTGAGTGGTTTCATGTGACTCGTGGGAATCAAACTCTTGTCCTATGGTAACCACTGTCCAGTCCCCTCTCCAGGTTTTGATGGGAAGCCTTATCTTCTCCTTAAGGTCCTCATCATGTCTGGCCTCTCTCATATATTGTGCATTTTCTCTTTAATGTTCTTTCTCTCACCATCTGATCATGTTCCCAAAGCTCTTTCTCCTCATAAACCTCATTCCTGAAGGGAATTGTGTCAGCTTTGCTCTTACCTCCTGAACACTGTTGCATTTTCTTCCTTTTATTGTAACAGAGGCACAGTGGTTTCGGAGTCCTACAGGAATAGGATGAACTTGGTCATTAAGGAATTTGTGGGTGCCTGAGATAGGCTATAATCCAATGACTAACTTGGCTGACAGTAAAGGATAAACCCAAGTGTCCACCCACTCCTGTGCCCACATTACATGATGCCCATTGTACCATAAGTACGGTGTCAGGTAAGCAGAGCTCAGATCAGAGCATCTTACAAAGTGCATACTGATTACTACGGGAAAGGTGGATGTTTGGTGTGACGAAGGCCACAATGCACTTGTTAGTCCATTTAGCTGGTAGAGTAGTGATTTCCCCATGGCAAATGCAGACCTGGGAAGGGCTGGAATGTGCCCACATCTGGGTAGAAAATGACTCGATTCCCTAGATTAAAATGAAGGAATTATACCTCCCCCAAAACTACGATTAGACTTGGGCTTATGCTCATTATTTGAGGCATTATGAACATCATAGTCTGTCCCAGTGTTGGCATTGATGATGAGTCTGTAAGAAAAGAGTTTATGCATGGTCAGAAAGACATGAAACTGCAGGAGAGGCGAGTCCCTGCTTTAGGAGGTCCAGAGACTGTGTCATCCCCATGGCCTAACCTAATAGATCTTCCTTTGCTCCTGTTAAGCCCTTCTTCCTGATTGCTGAGCTGTGTAAACAGCTAGCCATGCTTCCACACCCAGATGGATTATGTCTCTTCACACACTATAAATGAAAATAATACATATATGTGTGTGTTTGTTAACCAGTCTGTCTTTGAGGTCTTGGTGATTAGCCTTCCTCCATTTACAGAGTGCTGAGATTACAAGTAGGAGCCACTGTGCTCAGGGGTTCTTATTGACGTTTTGCAAAAAAAAACAGTGTTCTGACAATTGGTGTTGTCTATTGACTTCCTGTCTGTAATTTTATTTTCCAGTTGTTATGTCTTGTGCTTTTCTCCATTTTCTAATGTGGGAGGTCAAGTGACTGATATTTGCTTTCTTCGTTTCTGCCATTCCCATTAATGCTTGAATTTCTTTCAAGCAATGTTTATGATAGGCCCGTCAGGGTCTAAGCTGAGTGTGTCTGAGTTCTTGGCTTCTTATTCCAGAATGAAATAAATCCCACACAGACTGCAACGTAGGGAGGAAAGTGTTCAGTCATAAAGGAACAGTATGAATGAGAGAGAAATTCACCATCAGAAAGCAGGAAGTCAGATGAGTCAGAATGAACATGTATAAAGTTTATTGATTCCAGAAGTTCATGCTTTTTTGATCAAACATTTTTGATCACATTCATTATCCCACCGTCCTCCAGGCCTTCCATGCTGATCGCTTCCCAACATCATGTGTTCCATTACCTTTCCTTTACATATTCATTTAATTTTTATTTTTTATAAAGGAAAAAGTGATTAATTATAAATGATCAATAAAAGCTATTCACAACTGACTTTCTCAAATTCCTACTGTATATTTGGTTCATATTTCGGCCCTTTCCCCTCTGTGCACCTCCCGATTACCTCACTGTGCTCGATTTCACACACTCCAGTATTATTTTTTTGCACAGTTTAAAGGCCTACACAGTCAAACTTTTGTCCCTATGTGACGTCCTCTGAAGACTGGTTCAGGTACCCAGAGTCACTGCTTGAAGAAGACTGATTCCTCCCCACTCAGCAGCTAATGCTTGCCAATGCTTCCTCAGCTAGATAAGGTGTTTCCTATGCACTTCCGTTCTTCTATGCTGGGGTTTTCTCTCAGTTACGCCTACGTGGGGACTTGTGCATGCGTCATCACTGCTGTGAGATCAGATGGGAAACCTTCTGTGTGGTCCTCTACCACCTCTGACTCTGAGAACCATCCAGGTCTGTCTTGCATAATGATCCCTGAGCCTTGAGAGCCCAGACTTTAATACAGGTGGACTATTCTGGAATAAGCAGTCTGCAGACTCTTATTCTCTGTACATTGGCCAGACATGGGTCTTTCTTTTCATCACCATCTGATACAAATGATCCATATTTTCACTCTCTTCTCATCAGTGTATGCATTCAAGATTGTTTCCATTTCCTAGCTTGTATGAATGGTGCAGCAGTGAACATGACTGAACAGGGATCTCTGTACTGGGATATAGAGTTGCTGGGTATAGTCTCAAGAGTGATATGATTGGATCTCGTGGGAGTTGCATTTTTCCCTTTCTGAGGAATCTTCTCAATGATTTCTCTAGTTGGCTGCACCATTTTGCACTCCCAGCAGCCGTGAATAAGTGTCACCCTTCCCCACCTCCGTGCCGGTATTTGTCCTCATTTGTTTGGGATCTTAGCCATTATGACTGGCTAAGATCCCAAACATGTAGTTGTTTTAATTTACATTTCCCTGATAGTTCAAGATGTTGAACAATGTCTCAGTTTTTCTCAATCAGCTGTGTTTCATCTTTGGGAACTATCTGTTCAATTCTTTGATTCAAGTTTTGATCGGGTTGGGTTTTTTTTGATGTTTAGATTTTGTACTTCTTTAAATATTATAGATATGAACTCTGAGTCAGATGTATACCTGTTAAAGAGTCTTGACCATTCTGGACTTTGCCTGTTCACTTGAATGATAGAGTCTTTTGCTATGTAGAAATACATTTGTGTCATGAGGTACAGATTGTCAACTGTGGACTTAATGCCTGTGCCATAGGAGTCTTGTTCAGAAAGTCCTTTCCTGTGCCTCGTAATTCCCGTGGATTCCCTACTTTTGCCTTTATAAGATTCTGGCTATGAGGACATTGATCGGTTTGGAATTTTATAGAGATAAGACCGAATTTGTAGATTGCTTGTAGGCCAGGCTGAACAAGTGTCTCCCCTGTTACCCCTTTTCTCTTTGTGTTAGAAGTCACAGAGCATAGATGGATACAAATAGGGGCTCAGAGGCTCTGTCAGAAAAGTGAGCAACAACAACAAAGATCTTCAAGGCCTGAGGCAGGGTTGGAGTGTTCCGTAGTTATTTCGTCTATATTAGTTATTTTCTCATGAAGGGAATAGAGAGGTTTATAAATCTTAAAAACTATACTTAGGAGGCTGGAGAGATGGCTCTGCAGCTGAGAGCACTTACTGCTCATCTAGAGAACCGGAGTTCAGATTCAGGAACCATGTCTAGGGCTCACAACTCCTTGTAACTTCCATTCCAAAGAATCTCACATGGTCTTCTGGTCTCTGAGGGAACTAAATACAGAAGGCATTCACTCAGAGACTTGTACATACTCATAAAGAAAAATTATGCCCTTTTAAATGTAATATCAGGATGCTCAGTAATCTTCTGAAGCAATGTTCACAGTGTCCTCAACAACATTATATATACATGTAAAGATTAATGTCTAAACACTAATAAATGCTTAAGATGCTGACTCTCTGACAGTGACGTTTCACAGTATTTGTTCAGGAACCTTTGTAGATGGAGTCATTTTGTGAGCCATTACTCCTTCTGGGGAGGGTTTTCAATGATACAGCTTTTTTTTTCTGTCAGCCATGGTGTGGTCAGACCTCACTCATGCTCCTGCAGTAAAGTCACTAAACTAGACTATGGTAGATTCATTTCTTTTGAGTGTCATTCTCTGGTATGAATAGACCTGGTACCACCTGACTATGAAAAGTTCTGAGGTTCAAATTTATACAGATATTGAGTCCTTCCCCTAGATCAGGTTATGGAGGATGCAGGCTCATCAAAGGTCCCAATTATGTGTAGAGCTAATGAAAAAGGCATGTGTATGTGTGATGTAACTGCCAGATCTGTGAAAGGAACTTTTCTCAACACTCCAAGCCATGGCATCCCGTTTAGCACATGGATTTCTGCCTCAAGAAAGTGAAACTCAGTTTCATTTTGGATTCACCTACAGGGTAAGGTGGACTGCTCTGGAGGTGATGTTCACAAAGGCAATAGGTTTGTAGCGATTTTGTGGAAGTCTTTGGTGGGAGAGCGAAGACCTGACTGTCTGTGATTTCTTTTTATCAGTATCCGTATCTGGCATACTGCTGCTGCATTACGTATCTTTTTGTTAAAACTGATATTGGAGATGGTAAATTATTTTAATGCTTTTATCTTATAGGTCACTATTGGTTGTAAGGAATTAATTTGAGGGTAGCTTTGAATTATGTCATGGGTCACTAAGGATCAGGTTGCAAGTGATGGTGAACTGAGTTTTAAAATATAATTGTGTCTATAACTTGTATGTATATGACCTTGTCGCCAATTTCTGGGAAACAACTTTTTGTTTTTTGTGCTCTGTTTTCTGCTTTTTCCGGGTTCTGGGAACAAATTCAGATCATCACGTTTGTGTGACAAGTCCTTTACCTACTGAGGCAGCTCTCTGGACTCTCGTAGATGAATGTAGCTGGAATTTCTCTCTGTTTGGATGGCTGGACACTGGCTGGACACGTCTGGATCGAAATATAGCTATTCTTCCACTTAGGGGAAAACTGGCCTGCAGGATTATATTGACAGGAAGGGAACCAATAGATTCGACCACTCTCCAATCAATCAGGGACATGAGTGGGTGGGCAGTGGAAAAAGAGGAAGCAGGAAATGCTGAGGATCCATGCTGTAGCTTGGAGGTCCGGGTGTAATTCGTCTGTTCAGTATGCTGGTGTAAGGACCCCTCAGAAATGAAAAGTGAAGGCTACAGCAAACCTGACTCCATTTTGTTAGGGGAAAACCTCTGCTATGCAAGCTTGATTTCCCAGCTCCAGGAAAGACCACAAACAGTCTTTCCCACACTCATAGGAAAACACCTTCAAGGACGTAGCCTTCAAATACCAGACGGTTTTGTCAAAACACCCTACTTAGGACTACATGAAATCTGGTCAGGTTGACCAAGGCTAAAATCAGAGACATAAAGACCTTGTAACATCCTTTGGTCAGCACATTCCACGGGCCCTGTAACCTTAATATGAGTAAGATGCTTTTCGCGCCAGCGGGCTTCCTTAACCAATCCCAACCCTTGTCCCTCCCTCTCTTTGTTTTAACCCTATAAAACATCACCTTACCCTCCACTCGGGGCCACTGTCTTATCACCCACTGCGTCGGTGTGTCAGACTGTGGACCGAGCTCGAGCTTGTAAATAAAGACCCTTTGTTCTTGCATCAGATTTGACCTTCCTGGTGGTCTTTCGAGAAGATTCTATAACCTGGGCACAACACTAGACTCTCTCCTATATGTGATCCTTCTCCATGGTGACCAATTTTTTGTAAGTAAAGCACTAATTCTCCTAATTGGAGAACAATTCCCAGTTTCCTTCCATGGAATCAGAATTACAGGAGCGGGTCCAATCCCCATGTCTCATGCTGGACAATTCTCAGGACAATTCTGGGACCTGATTTTCAAAATGTGACCATTAATTTTGACTCTTTATATTTACTTTGGTTTTGGAAGCACTATGTTATGCTTTGAATTTGACAGTTGCCAGACTCTTGCGGATCCTAGTCAGTATTTTATTCAGTACAAAATTGTCTGTTGTGGTGATTCATGGATGTTTCTCTTAACAGGATAAAATGAAATCAGGAATTTTGTTAACCCTTCCCGCTCTTCCCCGCTCCCATCCATTTATCCTGCCTCTTTTCCTTCTCAGATAGATGTTTGCTTTTTTGGATAGGCTGACCCGGAGTCCTGGGTCATGTGAACTTCTGCCTCATTCTCTGATGCCACTGTGACTCTTCCAACATGTCACCATGATTGACTGCATTCATTTCCTTTATACTTAATTACTTCGGATATGATATTACGTAAAAAAATCCAGAAAGTACTGAGGTAGGGTCTTTAAATATTTTGTGTGTCATATTTATTATTAGATTAAAATTGTGCTTGGGGACATGGAGAGATGGCTCACTGGTTAAGAGCACTGACTATTCTTGTAGTGGACCCGTGTTCAATTCCCAGCACCCACATGGTGTCTAACAGATTGGTAACTCCAGTTCCAGGGAAGTCAACATTCTATCTGACCTTGAGGGCATTGCACAAGAGAATGATACTGACATACATGCAGGCAATACACTCACACATAAAATAAAAATAGTCGGTAAAGTATTTTTTAATTTCTGCTTAAGTAACTACTTATAGCATTTACATTTCTTTCTTCTTTAAGCAGAGAGAATGGGTGATTTCCCCATTTAACACACACATTATTCCAAAATGGAATCACGAAGAAGTGAAAACAAAATCATAAAACTTCTGGCTCTAATTGCATTTCTCCGGAAGTTAAAGAGAGGTTTACAAGAGAAAAATGTAAGGATCATTCGTATAATTCATCCTAGGAAAAATAGATTATTACTACGTACTTATTTCACTAATCAGTCTACTCCAGGAATCACTTATAATTTTGGGTTTTGGAACATTTGGCAAATTGAGACCATCCAGAAACCAGACAAATACAAGTACAACAAAAAACCCAGTTGAAAATTCCAACCTCCCAAATTATTTTCCTTGACTGATCCGTATCTGCTGGGTCATAGAATCTCACACATGAAGAGAAGGTTCAAGAGGGGTAGTGGAGAGCATAGGTGTAATACAGCAGTGGAGAAGCACCACTGTGATGGAATTCTAAAACAGAAACCGCTGTCCCCATCCCTCACTGAGCATTGTGAATTTCATTAATGTGAGGATGTGCCTTCATCTCCATTGATGACTGAGCATGATGATACTGCTTCCCAAGATTTGGTGGTAGGATCTCCACACAAAGTGTTACAGATGGCCACCAAAGCATCTCAGGAACCTTTTGATATCACAGGTACTGTTTGATTTTCTGTATATTGAAGCTTTGTTCTCTGTCTAAATAATTAAGCAGTTTCTTTTCTAAACAGATTTGTATAGCACACATTTTTGGGAAACTTGAAACTTAACAGCTGATGTTCTCAGCCTTAGTTCAGAGTTAGTACAACCATTTCCCTTACATGTAATAAAAAGTTAAGATTTGGTCTGAGACATGTCTCCTCAAAGTCCCACCTAGACATTATAACTGAATAGACAAAATGTGTCCTAGTTCCAGCACCTTATAGAAGTTCACTGAGGTTACAGTCTTCACACTAAAACTTGTTTCTGAAGATCAAGTGTGAGTCCATTTTTTAGAAAATCAGAGAAGAAAGGGACCATACACAAAAAAATAAAACTAAGACATTGAATATAATTCTATTGAGCACCCCAATCATTGTGTCCTTGAAAAAAAAGAAGAAAAGTCTACGTGTTTTTGGTCTTTGAAAATGTGGAGTGTAAACATAAGTCCTTGACCGCTATTACAAAGAAAATCAACTGTATGAAGAAAAGATTGCAGTAAAAGGATAAAATTTTACCAAAATTTTTTATAAAGGATATAATCATTTTCTGACATTGACTTGCATTTCCTTTGGGTCAAAAAAGCACTTATCAGTGTCTGAAAAAACTCAGTGTTATTCACTAGAGTAAATTCTACAATTTCTAGGCTGTTACAATGTCAAGAACATCCTCAAAACGTTTGTCGTACAGATGGTCAGTATTTAAAAGTTCAAGACGTTTTTGAAAACTTGAGACTTGAGTCTAGATAAACTCAGACACAGCAGTGCACAGAGCCACCTCCAACATGCCTATGATGGTGTAGGTTGGAAAAGCAGAAGAATACCTGGACGCCCTGGTCCATATAACCTGGGGCACACACTTGAGAAATAGAAAGTCTGGTTTAAAGAAAGTAGGTGAGGAATGACACCTAAGCTTGTCTGTGCTCTGACCAAGGAGCATGTTGATACATGCATACCATACTTCTAAACATGAGTGAGTGCATGCACACAACAATGTATGTTTCCTTATATTGACATTCAATTACAAATGGTTTATTAGTCAAATGATATTTAATAGTGGATGTTAAAATTTCTTGTATTTTCCAGGGTGTTCTTTCTGTGCATACAGTGGGTGTGAGATCTTTGCTAAGCCTGTGTATGAAGTTTCTGATGTGAGAGATTTTAATTTTGGGTTTCCTTTTCAGAGTGAAACTCATAGAAGATATCCTTGCCCCAATTAATGCTGTTCAAAATGTGTGTAACCTCACTCTGTATATAATGAACAGATATGGTATTAATCTAATCTAAACTAACTGTAAATGTAAATCTGTCCCTTATATTGACTGAGTCTCAGCACATCACTTACATCTCATCTCTATAAATTCTAGGTAGAGATCATATATTGGGACTGGTAGGAGGCCAAAGTCTGCTAAATCATACAATTGTGAGGTCAGACACTGAAAGTTTCACTGCAGAGCTTCTTCTGTAGAAGTCATTCCAACTCAAATGACATCAGTTCCGAACCAAGTGCTATCAGTTCCGAACCAAGTGCTAAAGACGCCTGGGAGCTCTCGTTTCCCTTAAGAACCTGCAGCAACTTTGCCAAAACATTTCTGGCCTTTTAGAATTCCAGGGCAAGGACCATCTTACTCTTGTTCAAATTTCTCCTTTCTATATCCATAACCATTGCGAATGAGGAATGAAACCTTGATGTTTTCCCATGACAACTTAGTCGTGCCTTCTCCTATTCTACAATTCCTTCTAGTCACAATAGCATTTGAGCAGGGAGAGTGAGGGACATCTAATGACACCCTAGTTAAAACAACATATTTCAATTAATATTTATTTTCTAAAACACAAGAAAAGCAGTTGGAGATACCATTTATGCAGGGCTTCTACCCTACTAACAAATGTTGAGCGAAACTGAAAAAGGAAGGAAATCCCACCTTGATCTCTCACACTAAATAATCTGTTACTGGCGTCTATGTGGCTCTCTGGGAGTTCACGGCCAACGTTCCTCCCCTTTGTTCACCCATGAAAAGACTAATTGCGTCATGCACATAGCTTGTGAGTCCGCTCACAGCGATCTCCCACAGGGAGACATGTGTTTCCATGGTGCCGCCACCAGTGCAATAAGTGCTGCTCTGACGTAAAATTATCCTGTCACCACAGAAAGGGTGAGAGGTCGTGCTACTGTAATGACTCGGGCATATGTGGCTTGCGGCAAGGTAAATCTGTGTTCCCTGTCCGTGCTCTGATGTACACAGAGAGTAATGTGACCCAGAAGCTACAGCATGCAGAAGGCGTCACTGAATGTGTCTTGTAGGTTCCTGGTCAGGAAAACCACACAGACCATCACCACGGCCAGTGTACTCAGGCATCCCATCACCATGCGAAGTGCAATGAGTGACCCTATATGGGATGTATGTATATGGTAACGATGTAACCACATTCTGAGTGTGCATGCTGGAAAGTTCCCCATCTACATGCCTAAAAGAGTTGGACAAGGTTGCAGTATGGATGGTGAAGTTAGGAAGCCCTCAGAGCAGCAGATATCTTATCCTTGTCTGACATGTGACATTAAATGCCAGATCACACATAATTTAGCTAAGAAAGGGAAATAGCCAGACTATACAGAATTCCAAACTTGTATGACAGAGGATGCAGGTGGCTGTATGTGGAAGGCCAATTCAGAGAAAGGAGCAGAGACAACAGGTGAGGAGATGAGCAGAATGTGCTGAGGCCATGGTCACTGGCCTTGACTATGGGGATGTCTCTGCTTCAGAAAGAAAACAAGAATCCCAGCTGTGAGTACAGTGAGTCTCAGGACTCTGCCTGCCAGAGCTGGTCCCAGGGAGTGTTCATGAGTTGGAAAGTTCACAGTTTGGGGCGGGGGGCTGTACCTTTACTGACTTCTGGCATACTTCACAGACTTCTCCATGTTTAGAGAAATGCCAAGTGTCACAATAGAGCTTCAGTGCTTCTCCTTTATGCACAGATTCCACACAGTGTGTCTCAATGCGGTCATTGAGCAAAATCGTCCCTTATACTACACCAAGTACAAGAATGTTACACGGTGGAAATCTCAATGAATACTTGTGGGTATAATGATGGACATATGATTCTTTAGGCTAGAAAAGTCATTGAATGCTGGAGCAGAGCATAAGTTTTAGTTCAGTGGGAACTTAAAAGATATTGATGAGAGAACACAGACGAGGAGGCACAGATCATGAGGTTACAGAGGGGAATGAGGACACTATCTAGAACTCAGAGAAGCACAGATTCTGTGGTGTTTTGACCAACTAAGTGAATTTGTTCTGCATGTATTTATCCTAAGAACTTGCATGAACTTCACTTAAGAGATGATGACCTTTGGTAATAAGGAAGCACCTGTGAATCATTAAGAGACCAGAACTAACGGGAATGTTCCTACAATGGCCTGGGACAAGAGGAAAAAGTACTGAGGTCAAGTATATATCCATCAGTGCTTACATTTCCTTCAATACTAGACAGTTTAAAGGGAAAAATGCTTAAGCTTTAAAGATACTCTGTTACTCAAAATAGCTACCTGAGAATGTTTTCCCAGGGTCAGCACACAGTGTACATAAGAGCAATGATGCAAGGGGACCAGGCTAAATTTCGTGATGTAGTAAAACTTCGTAAAGTCCTAAGTGTTGTCCACCTGATAATTTTTTTGAAGACCAACTGCAAGTGTGAGATGACCATGGAGAGAAGCTGGTGAGTATTTATCTACAATATTTAAAAAATATATTATTTACTTTTATTTTGTGTGTGTGAGTGTTTTGCCTATATAAGCAGCTTAAGTTCACCTTGTGCATGCAATGCCCATAGAAGACAGAAGAGGGTGCTGGATCCCCCGCATTTTCAGTTGTGAAGGGCAATGTGGGTGCTGGGACTCAAATCTGGGAGCTCTGGAGGAACAGGAAGCATTCTTCACCATGGAGCCCTCTCTCTGGGCCTTGAGTTTCCTTTTCTTTATTTCCTTCTTTTCACCTTGTTTTTTTCTTTTTTCGTCTCCTTTTCTTGACATGTTGCTCTGACTGCCTGGAACTCACCACGTAGACCAGAGAGCCCCTTGCTCTGACTCCCGAATGCTGGGACTAAAGGCCTGCAGTAGCGTACCCCTGTGCCACGTTTTAAATCCACTAATATGTTGATGAGCACCTATAATTTAGCTATTGTGAATTGTAACTCAGTGACTATGAGCACACAGGTGTCTCTCATGACAATATTTCTTGAGTCCTGTACTAGGATTAGAAAATATCTTGAATTTGCAATGCATGTAATCTCACAGGAGAAAACTTACTTTCTCCAATTTTTATTGCTGTTATTTCTTTGTGTATTTATACTGCAAATATGATTCTTAACCATGTTGTGACCATTGGCTTTTTTTTTTCTATGAAGTGGGAAAGACATTGAAATAGTTATTTTCTTCATCTTTACTGTCAAGCCATAGAAAGGAGCAACACAGAGAAAAATGAGTTTTTATTACCTCATGATTTAATGGAGGAAGAC
Source organism: Eospalax fontanierii (assembly GCA_035773235.1). Classification (NCBI taxonomy): domain Eukaryota; kingdom Metazoa; phylum Chordata; class Mammalia; order Rodentia; family Spalacidae; genus Eospalax; species Eospalax fontanierii. Next base: position 3,252,524 of record CM069554.1, on the reverse strand, counting down.
CAAAGATGCACGGAGCTGCATATCTCTCCTGGTATGAGATCTTACACCTGATCACATGGCCTCTGTAAAGAGGAAGCAGAGAGAAGATTCCACCCACTTCCACAAGCCAAGCCTCAGCTCTTAAACGTTTCACAAACTCTTCAGCTGGAATCAAGTGTCCAATTACATGAGCATGTGGAGGATAATTTACATTCAAATCATAACAAATGTTCATGCTTTTACTATCAAATATGGTTGTAATTGTGAAGGCCACAATTGCTGACAAATGAGTACAGGTTCTGACATGAGTAACTTATACTTCTTACAAGATAGGCTCAAAGTATTTATTTTTATAAGCTCCTTCTTGTCTTAGGAATTTCTTTGATAATGCCCAGTTCTTTATTTACTAAGAAAATTACTGACTGAGCATGGTGTATAGTGTATTTATGGAACTATTCAGAAATTAAGAATTCAGCATTTTAGCAATCATTATAAACCCACTGGCCAGAAGTTTTATGTTTAGTCCCATACGTCTTGATTTTGGTTTTTTGCTTGTTTATTTAGGTTAGCACAGAATTTTAACATATGAAAATTCAAAGTAACGTCACATTATGTTTCAATAGAAGAAAATGTTCTTAACAGTTCAGTATGTGAAAAAACCATTTGACATTTAGCAAATACAAATTGGAATAATTAGATACATAAAAGCATTAATATTCATATATTTATATTATACTTTCTAGAAGTGGTGAAGTATTTCCTCTATGTTGCTGTTCCAAGGTATCATGACCAGGTGAAACATATAGAAGACAGAGGTCATTTTGGTCTCTGTTACACAGGGATTCTAATCCATCACAGCAGGAAGGCATTGCAGAAGGCAAGAGGTACAGTAGCAAAAATCACAAGTTGAGAGCGCCTATGTTAAAGCACTCTCAGAAAGCACAGTAAGGTGGACGTGAGCAATGCTATGAACTATCAATCCCACCTAGAGTCACACATACTAATAAAGTACCTATAATATCTGCATGAATTATTGGATATTTTACTTTTTAAAAAATCTTTAATTATTATTTTTATTATGAATATGAGTTTTTTACCTGCACCTGTGTCATGCAATATCCTTGGAATCTGAAGAGAATGTTGGATTCCCCTAGAACTGGAGTTGTGGATGGTTGTTAGCCACCAGGTGCGTGCTGGGAATCAAACCCAGGTCCTCTGCAAGGGTTACCATTGCTCTACCCACTGAACCATCACACGCTTCAAATTATTGGCTTTAATTGTACTGTTTTCAAATTACCTTGGAATTTTTCCAGAACTTTTATAATGGTCTTCAATACTCCAATCTTCACAACTGTGTCCTAAAATTTAATAGAAGAAAATTTTGATGAATTGGAAATAACTGAAAACTTGGTTTATAGCTTTACTGCACATGAATCACATATGATTTATGTACCACATTCTTCCCTTTCAGTATGTCAAATCACATACCAAGAAACACTTGCTCCTCAATATGCTATGAGAGGGTAAGATGATATTCTTACTTATATCAGTGAGGTTCCTGCATGTTTCCAGCATCACATCTCTGTAGAGATTCTTCTGAGAAGGATCCAGCAAAGCCCACTCTTCTTGGGTGAAGTTCATGGCAACATCTTCAAATGTCTATGACTCCTAAATATTCCACAGACTCACTTGATAACATGTTCATACAATCCTATGCTATTCACACATTTTGCTCCATACTCAGAAGCTCTAATGCAAGCTTTGAGTGGTTCTGAAAGGAAGGAGCACTGGAGGGACGCTCCTGTCACTGCTGGGCACAGGACACAGGATGTGCTGCTTCTCTGCCTCATTCTCTTTCTATAGTGCAGGTCTACTTTCTGTCTTAAGAAAGTCTGACCACCTGATGTACAGAACAGAAAGCAATTAGCATGCAATAGTCTGCCTGTCCTTATAAATTTCTCCTCATGGTGTTTAAGTATTGACCACAGCAGACAATTTAACATTTGCTACAACTGCATGAGCATAAATGACACATCACCTACCATTAAAGATATACAAAGTCTATGGTATTTTATGAATGGTTCTCATTCTGAACATCTATCAATTCAGTCAAAACTCACAGAGGTAACTAGAGAATCAGCGCCTGTAAGTGCAACAAATAAAAGGCACTGAGAGTAATAAATTTTCCTGCTTTGCCTAAATTCACATATGCTGTTACATTTTTAAGTGGAGAAATGAACCCATTCTATGTGCTTACAGAAGAAATAATGCATATGCTGCTAGAAGTACTTTACTCAAGCCCAGTTTAAAATTTCTTCTTATTTTATTTTGTATGTATGAGTGTACTGCCCACACATATGTAAGTACACTTGGGTTGTGCAATGCCCGAGAGGTCACAAGAGGGCGTTGGATTTCCTGGAACTGGAGTTACTGATAATGTTAGCCACCCTGTGTGTCCTGGGAATAGAACCTGGGTCCCCTGCAAGAGTAGACATTGTTCTGACCACTGAGCCACTCTCTAGTCACTCAAGCACAATTTTAATTAAAAACAAATATGACATACAGTTAATATTTAAAGATCCTATAACAATACTTTAAAATTTTTTTGGTACTGTCAAATGAGAGAGGTGGCATGTGCTTCAGAAAGAACTTAGCATAGTCAGTCACAATAACATATTACAGTGCATCTGAGAAAGATACAGAAGGTCATGAGCACAGGAGCCCACATCAGGGTATGCTATGCAGCAGAACATAGAAACCCAGGAAGAAAACAGACAGGAAAAAGATTGGAAGGGCAGGAAGCAGGGTCACCAAAATTCAGGATTTCATTGTGTACTATTCAGAGAAAACTTCATGAATCACCACAACAGACAATTTGTACTGAATGAAACACTGACTAGGATCAGCACGTGTCTAAAAGCTGCTCACGTCAAAGAACAACGGAGTGATGTATTATCTAACACACTTTAGGACATCCAAAAATTAAAGACAGAGGGCAGAAACTGATTGCCACACTTTAAAAATCAGGTCACAGGTTCCTGGGACACGGCTCCGTAGGTAAAGGGCTTGCCCCATAAGCTTGATGACCTCAAGCTGATCCCTTGAACAAACAAACAAGTCAAAAGAGAGAAAAGAGAAACTTGCTCCGTTGACAATTGAGATAAGCACACACTCATATACATCGAACGTGAACACAGTAATATTTTAAAACTTAGAAAAAATCATCAACATGTGATTCCTGAACCTTAGTGAACCATGACAGAATTCATACATATCTACAAACTAATTCCTAATGACCAATGGTGCCCTATAAGATAAGCACCTTCAAAACATGCTAGAATCTACAATTTCAGTCTTATCAAAATGTCATGAACTACAGCAGGATCCCAGAAATGATCTGAGAGAAACCACAGGTGGCTATGCCTCACTTCCCCAGAAGACTTTTCCAAAAAACCAATACAAAGCTAGTGCTTTTGTGAACCTCATCTCCAGAGACTCAGTAAGTGGCTCCAAACTGAAACTGAATTTCACGTTGATGAGGAAGAAATCCACTGCTCTACATGGGAAATCATGTCTATAGTGTTGAAAAAAGTTCCTTTTACATAACTGGCAGTTATGTCACGTGTACACTTGCCTTTTTTATTGATAGCACACATAATTGGGACTTCTGACGGGACTTTCACCCTCCATACCTTGACTGGGGGAAGGACTCAAAACTTCTGTATATTGAACCTCAGACCTTTTCATGGACAGATGGTGCCCTGTCTGTCAAAGCATGACACTCAAAAGATATGATTCTACCCAAGTCAAGTTTAGGGAGTTGACTGCGGTTACTTACAGAAGAATGGGTGAGGGTTACTCACAGGACTATGCCTGACAGAAAGACACTTATAACATTGAAAACCCCCTTACCATGTGCAGCGACTCACTGAAGCTCCACCTAGAAAGCTTCCTGAACAACTACTGCGGAAGTTCAAGGCCAGAGAATCCCCACCTTCAGTATTTGGTAGTATTGATATGTTAATCGTTACATGCAAATATATTGGCACTGTGAATCTTGTTTTAGGAGATTACAGAATCTCCTAGCTTTACATTAAAAAGCACATTATTTTTCTTTATGTGTCTGTGCATGGCTCTGAGTGAATGCCTTGTATATTTAGTTAACTCAGAGGCGAGAAGAGGACAGGAGAATCTCTGAACTGGAGTTACAAGCAGCTGTGAGTCCCAGACCTGGCTGCTGAAAACAGCCAGGGAACTCTGGTCCCTAGACGAGCAGCACTTGCTCTGAGCTGTCTCTCCAGCCTCTTAAGTTTACTTTTTAAGTTTTGTACACTTCTCTGTTTCTTTCATGAGGAAATATTAATTTAGAAGAAATATCTATGAATCAGTCAATCCCTACTGCAGATTTTTTTTTCTGGTGTTTATTCCTACATGTCCTCTGAGGCCTTCTTTTTATCCTCCTCCCTGCTGTGGTGACATCTAACACAATGTTCATCCATTCCTAAAAGCAATCCATTGATTCAATGAAATCCTGAATAAAATTAGAAGAAATTCATCATAGAAATTGAGAAATAATCTCCTTTTATTAAAAACCCCCCACCCAACAAAAACTATTCAGAAGTGCCCAAATCTTGCACAACAATGAAAGAACTGCTGACAGTTCTGAGACATTGCCATTCTTGAATTCAAACAACACCAGAGTTCAACTGTACTAAAAACAGATGGCACTAGAATAATTGAACAGATAGTTCCCAAAGATTAAACCCAACTGGCTGAGAAATGTTTCCATAATATGCAAGATCTTTAACCAGCAGGGACATACAATGCATTCGTATATATGGGACTTGGATTTACAAGTCCCATATAAGCCTAATGCAGTCAGAATCCAAAACCTCAAACGTAACTGATCAAGTATTCGCAAGTATTATCTGCTTGGAGGGGCAGTCTTAGTCTTTTAAAAGTAGTGAGTCTGCGTAGATAAAGGGGCCTTCAGTAATGGACACATGGGCACACAACTTTGACTCAATATGTCTTTAAACTGTGGAAAAATTTTGTACTGGAGTGTGCACTGCACAGGAGGGCGGTTGTCGACATATGATCATAGTAAAATTCAATTTTTAAAAGCCTTTTATTAATGATATATAATAAAAGTTAAGTATATCACTTACTTCCTTAAAAAAATTAAATGAATAAACAAAGGATAGGTAATAATAGAGGACATGAAACTGGGAAGGGACTAGTGGAGTGTGGAGGACTGGAGGAAAGGCGGGTTCTGAATGTGATCAGAACCACATTTGATCAAAAAAAATCATGATTCTGGAATGAAAAATTATAATATTCATGTATCTTATATATTATAATAATTTATAACAAACAAATATTTATAAAAATCAATATATTCATGTATATATATATATTTGTATAAACAAATCTGAGTCATGTGGTCTGCTACTTTCTAACACTGAATTTCTTTCTCACCAATGCTAGTTCTTTGCTTTTGAATAGTTTCTTCCCTACTTTGCAGTGTGTGTGGGATTTGTTTCATTCTGGAATAAGAGGCCAAGAACTAGGACACACTGAGCTCAGGCCCTGACGGCCCTAACATAAGCAGTGCTGGGAAGAAAATTCAAGCATGAATGGGAATGGCAGAAACGAAGAGAGCAAATGCCAGTCAATCTTCATATTAGAAAATGGGAAAAAGTGACAGGACATGACAACTGGAAAATGAAATCATACCACGGTTTCCTGTGGCCTCCCCTAGAAGTTCATCAGCACTACTCCTGTGAACCTCTTGGAGATCTCCGTCCACTCTGTCCAAACCCTAATTAATAGCCAAGAGCCTCTCAACTTTCTTGGAACTGTCATATAATAAATTTTATATGGTATTTCATTTACCTACTTCATGTACCACAGAAAACCACCACTCACTGCAAGGAATTCATCCTGACCCTGATATTCAGGGAGACCTCAAAATATCCATTGGCCAAGGTTACACTTTCCTAAAAGTTAAAACCCACATCTTCACTCCAGTGGCAAAGGCTGCCTTCTTGGTCTCTGGACAATGCTGACATTATCTCTGGAATCTGTACTAGGTCTGCGCATCTTAACTTCCTGACACTACTGTCACACTGCTTACCTGCCATGTTAAATCCCATTACTGTCACTTTTAACCACCCCACATCCTGTTATTCCTTCCCCTGTGTGAGTCATAATCTCACCACCTTGTCCAAGAGTCTATGATCTCTTCAGATATCACAACTGAAACTTCATGGAGGATTGCAGAGTTGACTCTTCTTAATGAGACTGGTGGGGTCTCCCAACCATTCCTTGAAAATGAACTCTAGGGCTGAAGAGATGGGTCACTGATTATGATCACCTGGTGCTGTTTCAGAGGACCACAGTTCAGTTGCCAGCGTACATATTGGTGGTGGCTAACTATCATCTGTAACTCCAGATCCAGTGGATTCGATATCTTCTTCTGCCTCCATGGTTATTGCATGCACATGCTGGGTGAACTGACATACATGCAGAGAGAATATTCATACACACAAATTAAAAATACATAATTCTTAAAATGCTCTCAATTACCCTGTCCAAAAAAACACTATCTTCCTACACTTATCAGTCTTCAGAGCACTCATGGACAAATGTAACACAAATTCAGCTTCCTTGCATGTCCTCACTGCTCAGTTCACAGCAGTGTCATGAGATGCTGGCGACATAAGCTAGACTTCCATTTATATTAAGGCCACAATCCATAAGGAAATGGCTGTTCCCATGGGGACCCTTCAGTCAGGCACCTTCATTCTTGTTAGTAAGACAGAAAAGAACATCTCTTCCTCTAATGAACTCAATCGAAGACAGAATACAAGTTCACAGGTGATTTCCTTTGACCACATGGAATAAAACAAAATAAAACCTAAATATGAAGTCAAGGAAATGGCTCAGTTGTAAAGTGCTCATCACCAACAATAACGACAAGAATCTAGATTCCCTAAACTAAGAAAATGTTGGTAACAGCACCTGTGCCTCCAATCCCAGTGGAGATGGAGACTACAGGATGCCTGGGGCCTGCTGGGCTGCTAGTCTAAGGGAATTGGTGAACTCCTTGTTCAGAGAGAAAACCTGTCTCAGTAAAGATCGAGGGGACATCAAAATTCTCAGTGTGTAAAAACACTTTCCTGAAAAACCTGGACAATTTAGTAAAATTCACAAAACCCACATAAAGGTGGAAGGAGAGAACTGACTCCCCAAAGTGGTTCTCAGGTCTCCGCACATGCCTCATGGCAAATATGAGCCCCAACACAGAGGTAAAACATACACGCATGCATAATACCAATAAATAAAATTTCTGAATTCAAAAAATAAGGAGGAAAGAGGCAAAGGGCATCACTCACTGTCGATCTCAGGCCTCCAAATCCACATGGAGATGTTCACACATACCTGCATTCAGATATACAGACACACACACACACAAACACAATCTCAATTCAGCCCACTCCGATAATCTGCCTGTGCTGAATTATCACGCTTGAAAGAACACACCACTCTCAGAAAGCTCTTTTGAAGAGGGAATTTGATTCCCTCCCACTCCAACAAAGGTCAGAGTCCTACTAGACCACAAAGAGTTCAACTGGTAGCGAGAAATGAAACAACCTGGGCTCCACAACAACCCTGCCCAGAGTCTGGTGCCTGCTCTGCAGTGGTTTTGGTTTCCCATTACTTTCAGATCTCAACTCACTCCTTTTTAGGAAGGACTCCTTTCCTGTCTAGATGTGGGCACTTGCCGGAATATCCCCGGTCCCCACTTCCTATGGGGACGTCATTCCTCTCTCTGTCAGCTAACTAGACCTCCACGTGCACCATGGCCTTCCTCACAGACCACATCCATGTTTCCCCTAATGATCAGCAAGACCTTTATAAGATCTCACCTCACAGCTCTGTCCACCTGACCACATTCCTGTGGTACAGAGGGCATCATGTGCATGTGGGCACAGGAGTGGGTGGACACAGATTGCCATCTTGTGCTGATCCTCCCTGGTCAGCTGAGTTAGCCACGGGAGTATAACATATCTCAGACACTCACATAACTTTCACATTACATCACATCAGCAGGACTTACAGGACAAAACCCTGTGCCAGGACAAGTGTCATAATTTTAAGGGCAATCAAGTCACAGCATACACTGGTTCCTAACTGTGGGGAGAGCAGCAGGGAGCTGCAGTCCTCAAGCTTTATTTCAGCAGGACAAAAAGCAAACGTGGAAAGTAAGGACACGCTGCAGAGTGGAGGCGCACAGAGCCGAGGGGCAGCTGCAAGGGGCTTCCCCTACTGTTCAGACTCATCAGTCCTGCACTACATTTCTCTCCCTATTATCCCGACCTGGGACAAAAGCCTCCCTTTCCTGGAACAACTGGAGGCAAATTTTGAAGCATTTTACCCAAAACTCAGTGTTTAATTAGGTGCAAGAATATGAAGAGAGCACTCAACGTCCACAATAGATCAACTTAGTACGGAAAATAGAAAAGAAGTCTGGAAGTGATCCTTAGGGAGGAGCTTCATAGGGGTCATGGAACCTGCCCTGACTGGCTGCTGTCTTTTCCCCCAACCCGTCCTTCCTCTTCCCTAGACAGCTAACCTTCCCAGCTGCAATTCCTCTTCCTTTCCTTGCCCAGTGTTTCCGACCTTAAATGGAGGTGCCCAAAAGCCAGACGACTCATGCTTCCTGCCAAGATGTTTCTGTGTTATACCTTCTTAGACGTTAAAAGCTAAAACAGCTTCTTTGTTGAGCTCGATCACGTCCAGGAAAAGATCCCAAGGACACCATAACTCAGACTCCAGAGCTGTGTATGCTCTCTTTATTCCCAATCATATAAAATCTAAAACAATCTTTCATCTATTGCACAACTTGCGTTCTTGTGGGAGGATTGTGTCACCTCGCTGAATAAACGCCATTCAATCTGCTGTAAGATCTGGCTTTAGTATTTATCTAATTTTTTCCCCCATTCTCTGCATATCAAAATCTAACAACTTTTAGATGCCAACGATTGCTTACCCCTAACACTTGTCCACACAGAACCAAAGCTCTGGACAGTGACGACACTGAAGCTGCCCACGCAGGCGGAGCCACTCGCTCAGTGCCCATCGCAAAAGCAGCTGCAGCAGGAAATGTCACAGGCGGCCGCACCGGGAACCTGGCAGCAGGGACCGCACAGGACGCCGGTTCCGTTGCCTGCAGGCCCAGCCCGGGGAGGACCCACCACAACCTCCGCCCGGGGCTCCACAGTGGCTCCTCCTGTCTGGGGACAGCGGGGAACACGCTCACCATGGCCCGGGTTCCGGGTTCACCCGGGATCTCCGCACAGCTCCTCACAGTGCCGCTTCCTTAGCAGTACACGTGGCGCATCCTTCAGGTGTGGAGACAAAGCTGGAGAGAAGAACCCGGAACATAGAGGTGGGATAGAGCCCTCCTTCCCGCTCTACTCGGGAATCCTGATTGGACGCATGTCCGGGAGCCCTGATTGGTTAGGGTCACCCGTGATACTTAAGTAGTAGGTGGGGCTAAAGACAGGGAGAAGCACTTTTCTCTCAGCACTGCCTTCCTCTCCAGGTACAGACCCTGTCCAACTGCCGGGAGACTGGCTTCCATGCTCTGTTCTTGGCCAAGCACAAAAGTATCTGCAGTCTTAAACAATTCACTAGACACTTCCTGTTCATGCTTCCAGATATAGCACGGCTCAGTCAATCACACATTCAGCGTCAGGTGTCATTGTCCTCCTAACCTCAGAAGGAGAATGCCATGCAGCTCAACAGAGGTGACATTAGTGTTGAGTGTAGTGTGTGCTGCCCTCCAGAGATCTGGATTTTCCTCTCAGGCACATTTAGGATAGTGTTAGAACCTAGGCCTGCAGTTTAACAAGCTGGTGTTCTCTCCATTTCTCCTGAGGCATCATCAACAACAACAACAACAAAATAGAAAACAATGTGGATTCTCTCTGGACTGTCCTATTCTGGTCTGATGTTTCTTTCAAGTTTTGCCTGGGAAAGCCGCTGCTTTTTTTGGAAGAGCACCCATTTCAGACTCTTGCAATACCTTTTCAAATGGCAAGGGCTTTTGCAATAGTTCAAAATGACCTTCCAAGGCAGCAGGAATTTGTAGGTTTCTCAGGAAGTGAGCTGACATGTTTTTCTTGTAAGCTCTTAATTTTGGTAGTTATTTCCTTTCATATCTTATGATAGTTCTGCAAAGTTGGTTTGCTAAGGTAAGAAGAGCATCTGTGGGAAGCGAGGCCCATGTTCTATTATTCTGTGACCAGTTCCTCTTCCAGGTCTTTCATAGATTAAGAATTCAGTAAGAGATGACTCTTATGATGCTCAAATGTCTCAGGAGGAATACCTGAGTGCTATTTAATATTTTGGCATTTTGCCATAGAAGTCAGGTACAGGTGTCTGTGGCCTTACTTTTGATTGTTCTAGTTTGGCCCAGGCAGTAAAGTGGAAATAATTTTGGTATCAGCATAGCAGGGCTTTCCTAATTCACAGCAGGCATATATTTGATTACAGTCCATCAGAGGGAAGGGTGTGGTGAGTGTTCTCCTTTTGTCAAGGAAACCATTCTCCTGTTTTTCCCTCTGAAGCCAGTAATTGAATTAATTGCTTTAAATCAGAAAATCCTGGTTCATGTGTCAATAGTATCTGAAAATCTTTAGCAAATGCTAGAATTCCTTGATATGGGTCAGGAACCCATAATTAAAGATTCAAATGACTTTCTGTGCAGGGAGTGGAAACAGTATCTGGAAATCTTCTCCCTCTGGATTTTATCTTAAAAGGAACTATATATTTTTGGCTTTCAACATAGAATTTTTTCCTCTTGCGAGTTGCTAAAGTTCCTTTGGAATTGTTACAGTCCCCTCAAGAAATGCTTGGTAACATTTCTCCATCAACAGGGAGAAAGCAGGAGGGGAGGGAGATGAACACGAGGGAATCTGAAGGTCTTCTGACAGAGGAGGCAAAGATGGAGAGGAAAGTTTGGAGCAGAGGGTGGAGGGAGGATATTCGACCTTCATCTCTAGTTTGGACACAGTCTCAGATTTTCTTATTAATCCCCGTCCTTCAATATCCTTCTTTAATTCTGGTTCTGTTGCTAAAATCTCTTACTCACTTCCTGTTAGTAATTTCATGATTTCTTTTGTAGATACTTCTAAATTTCAGTTAAAAAAGACTGCCCAGTCATCCTTTTTTGTTTGGTTTCTAGGACTTCAGTTTTCCGTGTAAAAATACCCATTTTGGAGACTCAAAGTTTCCCTATTCAGCACATCATACTTGCAGGATATCTTTGGTTATTTTTTAAAAATAAATAAATCAATTATAAATAATTGATGTCCTGGTGTTGGGAGACGGGTCATAGGTAGGAACACTGGGTGCTCCTGCAGAGGACTTGTGATCAATTGCCGTCTGACAGCACTGTCAGACCTCTGCAGACTCTACGTGACACGTGTACGGTCACACCCCTGCAGGCGATGCACTCAGATACATAAAATAAAAAATAGTAAGATATTAAAAAATAAAGCTGAGTGTGGTCGCCAGTGCCTTCAGTTCCGGTACTTGGCAGGAAGATCTCTATGATTAGAGATCAACCTGGTCTACATAGAGAGTTCACATGGCTGGAGTTATGGGGAAAACCTGTCTTCAAAACGAACAAAAAGAAAAAGAAGAAAGAAAGAAAATATTTTTAAGCAGACAAAATGGACTCTTTTCAGAAAACACTTGAAAGCAGTCAACAAGCAAGCAAATAAGTATCTAACCCATTACAGAGTTCAAGAGCACAAAGAAGAAGACCACCAGACTGAAACCCAGTCAAGTCAGTCAAATTTATTAAGTTGCAGCTGGCTACAGTGTTTCCATCAGATTTAAGAGCTGTAGTCCCAAGATGAAGGAGGTTTGGGATTTTAAGGACAAACACCACAACTGCTTCCTTCCTATGGAATTTCCAGATGTCAAGAGTTAGGGGCTTCACATACCTGTCCTTCTAGGAATAAGTAGGTGACACAAGCGGAACAAGATATAGTGAATCATCCAATGACAGCTGATGGTCAGAGGACCAGGGGAAATGGGGCTTCAGTGTTCAGGGTTTCATTACCTTGTCACAAAAGAAAAAAACAGGACATTACCTAAGTCAGTCTTAAGTGCACATGACAAGCAGTTGCAATAGGCAGTTACAATGCCCTATGCCCAAACAAGTAACTGTAGAACAAACTCCTGAGGGACAGGGAGAGGCGTTTACTGGAATTTAGGACAGCCTTAGGTCAAACTTGCCTGAGGCTGGTTGGTAGAAGAGGGAACAAGAGGGAGTCACTTCAGCACAAAACAAGTAAGATCCTGAAAACCAGCTCAGAAAAAACAAATGGACCAGTGATGAATCCAGGGCGGTCTATACCTCAGAAAGAAATCAGCAATTGCCAATCCAGGAGACAATACCAGATGGTGGGCTGCCAGGGAGCCCTGACTGGTACCTGACACCAATCCAATTTCCTTAAATGAAAAGTAGATTGTTTTGGGGGGGGCTCAATGTTTGGCACCAAGAAATGATGATGAAATAAACAGTCATAACTGAAAGGAACCAAATAGATAGTTTATTCTGGAGCCAAATATGAGTGGCTATGGCTCAGGAATATTAATTCAGGTTTTTGCAAATGCCATGTTCCAATGTGGTAACAGTTTTAGGAAGCTTTTGTAGCAACTGAACAAAGAAAATTCATAACTCAAGAGATGTGTCACATGCATGGGATCCATTCACTAGGCAGGTCATAGCAAAATGAAGGGAATTCTACTACAGGTCTCTGATGTAATCTAATGACATTCTTAGCCTTTTGATTTGTCGGAACTATCAATGAATATTTATTCGGAACACAGGTAGGTAAGGAGTGGCTACTTTTGAGCCTAAACATGACTAAAAATACCTTGTGTATAGTCTCTGAATCTGAAACATTCCAAACTCTCCACAGTGATTGAAGTGCTAATTAGTTGGTGAGCCTTGCAGGAAGTTCAGTTCCACATGCAGGATTTTTCTGGGAACTTTTCCTTCACAACTCTTAAAAAGTTTTTAAGAGGTAACCTTAACCCAGTGGACACCCATTCCACAGATGTCTCTCAGAACTATGCTAATGGCCCAGGCTACATTCACATGTCTAGTCCCAAATGTTTCTTCAGCACAAGTGAAATTCCGCTCTATCTTACCATCAGAACTTTTCATCCCTAGCATATCATTCCTACAAGATCGAGAGTTCTTTCCAATCTGTGCTGATTCCAGTGGGTGGATGTCTGGAGTCCCAAACTGTCATATGTTGCTTCTCAAGGTTTCCCACCTTCATTCATTAACTCTTGGAATGCATACAAAGCTGAGGTTGCCAAAGAGTTGCTCTGTCATCAGACCCATGTACATGGTTTTTCTGGTGTTAGTTAAAGGTCATTACTCCCGATTATATTCATGAATAAAAGTTATTCCTACATGTTCGTATGTGTGATTCTTTATGTGTGTGGATGTGTCACGAGACTTAATCTAACCCAAGGAAGGTTAGGGAAAGGGAACATGGAGACCAGGTATCAAGGTCTCCATTATTGATTAAAAACGAATTAAAAACTGATTCATTCAACACATTCTCACACAGTCTTTGCTATCTGTCCCAGAATAGAGATAGTCATGGTCACTGGCTATGACTGGCTGTTCCAGTGCTCCAAGTGGTTCCCGAACCCGAGGAGGGCTCTATAACTGACCCAATGGGTGATGCTATGGCTCCAGTAGTTCCAGGGAAGGTTCCAACTGGCCTGGCTGGTCTGGCTTCTTCCGCGGCTCAGTGGGTGTCCCGGCCATTGGTTCCATGGCAGGTATGCAGGTCTGGCTGGTGAACTAGCTTCAAGCCAGAGCTCTGCTGGCCTCAAGGCATGACCCTTTCTTTACATGGTGACACGTCCTAGGCTAGACTGATGGAACTTCAGACAAGGGGAACCTAGGCTCCGGATTCTTGTGCATTAGCGTTCGCCATCTAGCCGTTGGCCTTAAGCTTTATTAGGAATTTGGCAGTGTGTCCCCACGAACCTATCAGCTTCCAGATGACTTCCCTCACTGTCCTGCTCTTATCACAGCTCTAGGCCTGTGTGACCAGGGGTCTGATATGAAACAGAGCCCCTGGGCTCTAGGCAGGGTGTCCATCTATAAGATCTGATACCATGGATACTCTGTCCACTGGGCGTTTGGCCTGAGGTTTTCCAAGAAGAAAAGGGGCATTCTAAGTCTATCTGCAGGCGCCTGGCTTTGCTGAGAAAGTGCTCTGCTCCTATCACCTAGAGCTTGACCAGAGGCCTTCTGAAGAAAGTGAGGCACTTCTGGGGCTTTGTCTGCCCAGCACTCGCTGGAGGCTTTGAACTTAGCTTCAGTAAGGAGAATGCTCTGAGGGGCCCGCTTAGTTCCAGGCTTCTAATTTATGAAACTGGGCTGCAACTTCTAATTTATAGATCCTAACTTAGGAGATTATATTATGGGTTTAAAATGTTACTACTTATATGCTAACTGTCTATTACTTATATGCTAGATTGTCTATTATGCACTTTATACTTATAACACTATGGGCTTACATTGTTACATCTTACAAACTAGTAAACTTATAATTCTATGGGTTTGCATTTTATAGACTTAATTACTTAGCACCTGCTTCTTATACTTCTGAATTTAAACTAATTATTTATCTAATACATAAAATTATACTTATAAACTTATGGGGTTTACATTATTACAGATTACAAACTATTTAATACATGTTGCTTACAGGATATGACTGGCTTTCAATTAAAGTCTATTTGATTGTCCACTCTCTGCTGGTCTGTGTTTTTTTCTTGCTCTTAATTCTCTAATTGACTGAGAAAACATACCCGACTGCAAGCCCTAGAGAAAAATGTGCCGATGGCATCACTGGGAATGGAGGAGGCAGCCGTGAGGAAATCACGGTCTCTTGCAGTAGAGAACCAAATTGGGTTACATCCTGGCAGTGCACAACAAGGACAGCTCCTGGAAAAGAGATTGGAAAAAGGGCATGTGGCTATGTAGGGGAAGCATGAATTGCAAGAACTTAAAGATGGTAGGATACTCACTAGGATTTGTGAGTGTTCACTGATGAAAGCTGTTGTCAGTGACTGCAGCTGGATGAAGAGAAAGGCCATGTGTGTGTAGCTAACAGACCTGCCACATGCTGTTGTGGAAAAGACTGCAATGCAAGCCTCACATATCAGAAATGTCCCTGAAAGATGGGGTGTTATTCAGGCTGTTGAGGTCTAGCTTTATCTTAGTATTTCCTTGTTATGCCTCCAGTCAAAGAGCTAAATCTACAGAAGTATCAAGTGGAAGAAGAACAAGAGTGATGATGTCCAGTCGTGCAGGCTGGAGCCACAATTCACTACTGGGAACAGTATTGGCAAGATGGCCTCAACCATTTGCATGTTAATTTAAATATATCTCAAAATCATAATTTGTTTTTAAAATTCAGGGGCTGACTTAGCAGTTAAGAGCCCATACTGCACTTGCAGACATCCAGACTTTGGTTACTCTCAGCAACATCGGGGATCTGACAAACACCTGGACCTCCAGCCCCAGGGGCCGCACACATTCATATGCAGGTACCCATACACAGACATGCATGTGCACACAGAGAAAGAAAATCATTTGTTGAGTTTCTGGGTTTCAGGGGGCCCTTTTGAGACAGGGTCTCCTTACTGTAGCCACAGGTAGCCTTGAACTCCTTGCTTATACCAGGCTGATCTTGAACTCAGAGAAATCCCCCTCTGTCTACCTCCTGAGTGCTGAGATTAAAGGCATGCACAACCACACTTGGTCCTTTTTATTATTATTATTATCAACATGATGAGATTTCTGGTTACAAACATTTTATTCAAACAATGAACCTTTCCAAGTATCCAGAAGGCACTTACCTCCTCCAGCGAGTTTGATCTGAAATTCTTGATGGCTCATCTTTTTATCAGTGAAGAATTGTCCACCCAATGCTTCTCTGGCATGGCTTCCTTTGAATCACTGTGACCTAGCCATGACTGTGGGCACATACAACACATACAATGCTGTGTGTTCAATCTTCCATAGTGTCCAGGAGATGATTCTTTAACACGTTCAAAGGCCAGAAATTAGAAGTAGAGAAGCATTGGGATTTTCTCCTTGTCAGATTATGTCTCTTACTTTGAATGATATGTACATGAATGATATCATGAAGGTTTCCCTCTTAAGGTGTTCTACAGGTTCTAAGCTAAGTAGTAACTTTCTCCAAAAATACTAGAGGTTATGTGTAGTTCCAGAGTTGAGGAGGCAAATCTCCATCATGTATTTAAGTGGTCACCAAGAAAAAGGATCTGTTAGCAAGGAGGATATCAGATGGTTCACAATTCATACTTTATAATAAAAGTGTGTCAACATCCTGCCCCTCTAGTACCTATGGAAAAAAATTAAATAATTTCACAAGAGGATTCTGAAGGGCACCATGAAATGCTGTGGCTCTTTTTGTACCTATATACAGCAAAGTACTGCAGTGAACACCTGCGTGAGTCTGATCTGCAGTCACACTTTGTATTGACTTCCAGAGTTTGCAAGCAGATATTCAGGGAACAGAGAAGATACAGGCATAGAGACATGAGTGTGCTCTGAAGCCCCTAATTTCATGCCAAATTGCATTATTTATTCTCAGTGGCTTGAGCAATGCTCTCTCAAACCCCACAGATTACAATCATGATATTTTAGTTCACAGCTTTTCCTTTAGTCCACTGCTCCAGACACCACTGTAAAAGATGCATCATGAAGAAGGGATGACAGACAATCAGGAGCTTTTCTTGATCCAAAGATTCTGTTATATCCTAGGCAATGCTTCAGAACACTCTGATGTGTCTCCTTTAGCTGCACATTTCCTGAAAATCAACCAACATAACAACTGTGTGAGGACCAGCTGAGTCTAGATGAAATATAGTAAGCACCCATGCATTTATTCTCTTTCTTTTTTAAAAAATAATTAATTTTTACTATCATTATGATTCTATATTTAAGTGCAAGAGTGTATTTTCTCATGTAGGTAGGTGCACTTGGGTCATGCAGTGTCCACAGAGCTCAGAAGAGGGCTTCAGATCCCCTGGACCTGGAGTTACAGGTGGGTGTTAGCTGGCCTAGGACTCACTTTGTAAATGAGGATGCTTTCTGTCTCATAAGAGTCAACCTGCTTCTGCATCACAAATGCTGGGATTAGAAGTATGAGTCACCAACTTGACTTTTTAAGGAAATAACTTTTAATGTCAAAAGTTTTTTAATATTTACGTTGAGAATAACTTGATACAGGTCAAACATACCCACTTGTTTCCAAATCCAGGAACTTTTTCTGAACTTTCTTTCAGATATACTTGTTCATGGTTTAGTGCTGAACCCATTTTTCTCCCTAATCAACCTGAAGTTTATAGAGTAACACTCCCATATAGAACTGCTTCCTGAATCCAAGTAGAGCTGAGCTCAGACAATCTCTATCCTCAGGGATCTATGTTCAGACACTCTTGTCTCCTAATTCCTGAACACTACCCTCTTCTCTCATCTGCCCAGAAGTGACTGTAACCCTGGACTTTAGGAATAAATTAAATGGAATATTTATTTATTTGTTTTTGGGTTTTTGAGATAGGGGGTACGTGAAACCCACCTGGGCTGTAACTCACTGTGTAAAAGTATTGGCCACAGTCTCACAGAGATCTGGCTGCCTCTGCCTCCTGAGTACTAGGATGAAAGGTGTGCATCATCCTGTTCAGTTTTCCAGAATATTGAAGAGGGTAAAGAATTTCTCAGAACTTGAGACTTGGTCTAGAATACACATACAGAAATGGTACAGGTATGACGTGGTCATAGAATTAGTGCTGTACCTGTGTCCCACGAATAGCAGCAAGGATCACACACTGTAGAATGAAAGATTCTTGGAAACTGGAATGGGATCTGCCTGGTTACTCAGTAAACTAATACCTAGAACACTGAACAACCTGAGTGCAAATGCAGACACACACCCACAGGAATTTCCATTCCAGTAACCACCGCATGCTGTCTTTTTCTCTCTGAGAGTGGCACAATCGTATTTAACTTGCCATGGGGAGTGGCACCGTATCTGGGGCTGAGATTTCTTCTCTGCTGATGGCAGACTACATCCTCCATCGCTGCTGCACCCTTATTGACCTTGCTGAGTGGGAGCCCGTGTTACTAACTTCAGTTTTTGGAGATGCCAGGATGGTGAAATACATGCCAAGGTGAGCCAGAAACAGGAGGGGACTGGAGGCATAAGAAAGAAATATTGGGACAAGGTTAGACCTCAACTACCTGGATAACACCCCATTTTCAGCTACATTTCTGCCATTTCAGCTTGCATTGGCATCTTCTGACCACAACAACATGTGGCAGTTCTGTCCACTCCAGCACACATGGCCTTTCTCTTCATCCAGCTCCAGTCACTGACAATAGCTTTCAGCGGAGACACTCCCAAATCCGGGATCTTGATCTCCCTGAGGTGTCCACTGCAGTGATTGCTTCACCTACACAGCTACAAGCACGGTCCTTTCAGATCTCACTGCCGGCAGTAGAGCCTGTCCTGCACGGCCAGGGTATGACGTGCTCTTGTAAGTTTGGAACTTTGCTGCAAGAGACCATGACCTCCTCACTGCTGCATCCTTCATTGCAGTGTTCCATTGGCACGTTATCTGTCCAGGGTTATAGTCAGGTTTGTTTTCTCAGTCAATTAAAGAACTGAAAGATGTGAAAAATCTCAAAACAGCAGAGTGTGTGCACACAGATTTATTGAGAGTTAGTCACATTCATATACATAAAAAAAACAAACATATAACATTGTAAGACTGACTTTTTTGTTGTTTGTTTCTGTTTTTGTGTGGGGGAGTTGTTTTTGGACTTTTTGAGTCAGGTTTGCACTGCCATTCCAGTAGCCTTGAACCCTCTATGTAGACCAGGCTGGCCTTGAACTCACAGAAAACCACCTGTCTCTGCTTCCAGAGTGCTGTGATTAAAGGGTCTTAGCACCACATTTTAATGCAGATAATCTGGACTAATGACCTTTTAATTAATACCAGAAAAAAACAGGAATTTTGGTTTGATCACTGGTTGAATCCTTGGCAACGTCAGTTATGTAAGTCAGCCAAAGGTAATTACTGAATATCACTTGAATTAACACATCAACGTGCTGGAAAAATGCACATTCAATTGGAAAGAGAGAAGGTTTGAAAAACCTAGATCTGGCTTGAATAATATTCTATCAATGAAAAGCCCTGATGGTCTACTGAGCTAAGGATGCAGGAGAATTTAAACTTTGCACTTCCACATTGAAGCTGCAGAAAACTTTTGGAATAAACACGGGACCCATCATGAAATTTCTGAGAGACAGCTGAGGGAATAAATGGGCACTGGCTTCAGGCCCACTCTCAAAAATTTAAGAGTTGTGAAGCCGGGCTGGAGAGATAGCTCAGCTGGTAAAACAATGATGCTCTTGCAGAGGTCCCAGGTTCAGTTCCCCTCAGTCATATGGCAGCAGACAGCCATCCTAAGTCCAGTTTTAATGGAAGTGATGCCCTCTTCTGACCGCCCTGAGAATTGCATGACACAGGTGTACCTACATGTATGCAGACAAAACACTCATAAACTAAAAATAAGAAATGAAATATTTTTAAAAGAGTTATGAAGACAAAGTTCACAGAAAATTCTGTAAGATGACCTGATGAGCACTTCAATGAATGTGGGGAGTTTCGAAAGTTGCAGGTCTAGAGTCTATTTACAAATTATCTTAGGTCATGAATAGCCCCATAAATAGCTATTCCTTGCACACCTCTCTTTCTGAGTGACAGAATGCATTAACTTAACAAAGAAAGAGTTCCTTCAGTCAAAAGCCTAAAAACCTCATCATTTAGCACTAGAGATCTGTTGTAGAATTCCCACCCTTTAGCATGACCAGCCTTCTGAATGCACCCACCCATGCATGTGACAAGTAATTTAATTTGTCACTTTTCTTTCCTCTGTTACTCTAAAAACTTACCAAAACTCTTATCATGATAGCACATGGTATTCAGGAAAACATAAATCTGTGTTCCCAGGCTACGTCAGTCATATTTGGCTACAGAAAAAATCAAAACTTTGATACCCTTGAGCTAACAGCTGTTTACTTCATCCATAGTCCCTGGTGACCAACATGGGGCTCCCCTCAGAAAAAAATGGGGGGAATCTACTTTTCACAGAAGGAAGTCATCTTGATAGGTGCCAGGGCTCCATTTTATTCCACTGTTCAGTATTGTCTCCCTTAGTAGCATTTGGTGATTTCTTCCTGGGGTCCAGACCTCCCTGGATTAGTCGACTGTCCATTGCTTTTTTCTGAGTTGGTGTCCGGTCCTATGTGTTTAGATGCTTGCTCACTTCCTCTCAACGTGTTTGCTCTCAGCTTCCCATTATTGCTTGCTTCAGGACCGTTTTATTTCTAATTTGTTTCTTTTCATTGTAGCTCCTTTCTACACTTTTAAAGGCATTTTGGTTTTTCTTAGATCTGTTCTGTTTTGTTGTTGTTGATTTTGAATTTAATTTGCCTTTGTCTCCAGACACTCCTCCAAACCCCAACTGCGCATTATTCTGTGCTTTCTGTTTATTTCAAATTTGCTGTCTTTTAGCTTAGGAATTTTATGAGCACCTGAACATAATGATGCAGAAGACAATAGGCACGTGTTCCCTTCTTCATAATCCCATTGAGGTGTCAAGGGGAACTCCCCTGAACATGCAATGATGTCATATAGAAACCCATCAAATATGCCCTGTGGCTGGGTCAGAAGGAACTTTATTGGCTAAGTCAGGAAGATTCACATATGGAGTTGATATCTCAGTGTCTTGAGTCTCCTCACATTTCTGTAAGTGTGCAGTGTAGCCCTGAGACTCAGTGGGAAAAGACAGTCTAAGGGTGGGAGGAGAAAGAAAAAGCAGCACAAAAATCAGTCCACATTACATATTCCCCAGCTAGCACGGGAAGGCTTGCAATTTCTCAGGAGGAGGGATGCAAAACAAGAAGTGGGGACAATTTCCTAAAGAGGAGGAAGTCTTAAAAGATAAACCACCATCTGGCAATGCAGCTGACTTTACGATAACAGAACCAGGGATCTTCCACAAGGTAAGGAATCAGACCCTCAAGGAAGCTGATAAGGAAGCAGTCTTCTTAGGATAAGGAAGTAGATGTCTAGGCTGGAGACCCTGTTTCCCGAGATAGATGTGTCTCCCTGCTGACGTGGACGTGCAGGACTGCAGGACGGGAGGAGGAAGGTCAGTTCATTACTCATTTCAAAAGCTGATTTTCCTTCACCGTTTCCTACATGTGCCTCCTCTATCAGAAGCCCCTATTTGCACAATTGCCTCTTCTGGAATACACACATAATTTAATTCATTGGGCTCCAGAAAAAATGACCTGTTGCTGTAGACAACATTTATTGGAAGCCCTCCAAAACAATAGCTCACACAGTCTATTCAAGATATCCTGCTCCAAATACAACCCAGATAAATCAGTTCGGAGCACATAAGGACATTTTCATCTCCTGAATAGGCCATTTGAAACCTGGCAGTTTATCGTTATGCAACACAACCTTATAAATATATTTTCGTACTAAATGGCATAGAAATGCACTTAGTTATGATGGATAATGTAATCGAAGGGAAGTTTCCAAAAGATGAGAAGTCTGTGTGGGGAGGACCCAGAGAAGTCCTCAGAGAAACTCCCAGTGCAAAAGAAGTAAATCTGATTTCAGGGGGTAGCAGGAGTTCCACAGCATGTGTTTCATTCTAGTGTTGCCTATGAGATGGAGGAGCCAGGTACTGACGACGACCAGCATTCCATCCTTTGGAAGCATGGAGGATAGCCACATGGTGATGGTCACATTAATAGTCCTTTAAACAGTAATTGTCTTTCGGGAAGAGCAGGCTCAATCCGAAAAGAATTGCTGATCCTGAGGAGAGGCAGAGCAGGGCTTATAAAGCTTAACTCCACAATTATATTGTGCTAGGGCTAAGTCAGTAAGCGTAGCCGCACTGTCACAGAGGCAGAGCCTGTGGGTGTGAGTGACTCCAACTTATTACCTCCTCAATTTTGCATTCTTGAACTAGGCTGGCTTGACCTAGTAAATCTCTCCTTTCTCTCCCTTCAGGGTTTTATTCAGAGAAATAGCTACCCACAATGGCACCACCCAGATGCTGTAACTACAAATCTTGCTCTGCTCAACAGGAACTACCATGGCCGTTAGCACAACTCCGTGTTTATCTACCATACATAAAACTGTTACCTGTACAGTTTAACCAGGTACCATAAAGTTGCCTGACTGCAAATACCTATTGATGTCTTAGGGCTTTTGATTTTAAAAACCAGATCCCCACTCACGTCCCCATCAGTTCCTGAATTCCCAATTCTCAAACTTGGGATGTACTCACCAGAGCTAATAAATTTTACCACTTTGAAATTTGTCTGAGTGGTCTTTTCCCAGTGGTCCTGGTGCCATAACGGTCCCATAGTCACACAATACCAGTGGAGGTCAGCTAACAAGGACGTTTTTAGCTAACAAAAAGATTTGAACTTTTACTTAAGAAAACCAGTTTCTGAGGATTGCAGGAATATTGACTCTCTGGAGCTGTAGTTGATGCTATGCCTGGCTGAATGTATTGTCTTGCAAAATAATGTACTTCCTGAAACCCCAGCAGGTTCAACCTGCGTGGGACCTGCTTGAGACATGCATGGCAGGGCGGAGGGGAGGGGCAACATGGAGTCAGATGGGCTGTTTTACCTGTAAATTAGAAGATCTGAATGCACAGCACACTCAGCTTCTTAACTGTGTCTCAGGAAATCAGCAGAAGTTGTGGTGTTGTAGGGACAGAAGGGCCTGGTTTCTTCAGGATGTAAGATGTGGCATCATAGAAAGAACAGCTTGTTAAAGAGTAGGCCTGGGTTCTGACACAATCCTAAATTAGCCTGAGTGGAAAATGCAGGTCCCTGGAGGGCAGCAGACACTAGGCTCCACACTAATGTCACCTATGGAGGACTGGATGATTTTCTACATCTGAGGTGAGAGGACAATGACCTCCGTCACTTAATGTGTAATTGACTGAGCGACCCTATGCCAGAGAGGATGAAGAGGAAGTGGCTATTGAGTTGATCAATACTGCAGTAGCTGCTGTGCCAGGCCTGGAGCAGAGCTTGGAAGCCAGTCTGCAGTTGGAGAGGGTCTGTGCCTGAATAGGAAGCCAAGGCTAGGAAGAGATATGCTTCTCCCTCATTTTAGCCCCTCCTGCAACTCAGACATCATGGGTGACGTTAACCAATGAGGGCTCGCAGCCATCCTGCACAATCAGGAGCACCGACTGGAGGTGGAGCCGGGGCGGGCTCCATCCGGCGCCGTGTTGTGAGTTCTACTCTGCTGGCTTGGCTCCAGGATGAACGGACGCAGCGCTAGTCCTCCGCGGTGGGCGACGCTGCCTGGAGCTGTTTGCAGACCGCGGGTGAACGGGGAAGCCCGGCCATGGTGAGTGCGGAGTCCGCTGACCCCAGACGGGAGGAGCGGCCATGCAGCGGGCTGTGCTGGTTCCTGCCGGTCTGTGCCGGCTTTGGCCCTGCATCCTGTGCGCTTCTGGGTAGGAGATTCCTGTCCCGGCCGCCTGTGGCGTTTCCTGCTGCAGCTGCTTCTGGGGGAAGGAAACTAAGGGCTGGGGGCTGGGGAGGAGCTCGGCAAGCTGTCTAGAGAAGAGGAGGATGGTGCGGAGGGAAACAGCAATCAGTGCAGACACCTTTTCGGTTTCCCCTACGAAGTTTATCTGTCCACAGAAGTCGACACTTCCCTCCATGTTCTTGCACCCAATTTAACTCAGTATTTTGGATAAAATGTTCTTCAAAGAAGCCTCTGACCATTCCAGGAAAGGGAACACTGTGGACCCAGGACCCGGCAAGGGGAGCAGAAATGAGGCTCAGGACTAACTAGTCTGCATAATAGAGGAACCCCTTGCAGCTGCCCCAGGGCTCTGTGCGCCCTGCAGTGTGTCCTTACTCCACGTTTGCTTTCTCTCCTGCTGAAATAAACCTTGAGTGCTTCAGTTCCCTGCTGCTCTCTGGACAGAGTTAAGAAGCAGTCTGTGCTGTGACTTGGTAGCTCTTAAATTATATTTGTCTGCTGCATGCTCTTTGTCCTGTAAACTGTGATGTGCTAAGTTGGGTGATGTGAAACTAAGTGTCTGGTGTTGCTTTTCTTGTTGGGATTGCTGGGATTTTTCTGCGAATGTCCTCTGAGGATTGCTGTGTAGTCTTTCCTTGAAGAGGATCCTCTGGTCACCCACCCCCATCCCTTTCATTCTCATTCTCTCTCACTCTGTCTCTCTTTCTCTCTCCTTTTTATCATTTATTCTTATTCTAAATGAAGGTTCTCCCCAGGTTGTGGGGGCTTTTGAAGGTTTTCTTATACATATGTGTGTATGTCTCCGTACACTCATGCGTGTAGGTGTTAACTTGGTCAGAGCATAAGAGATGCCCTGGGAGCTACGGTTACATATTGCTTCGTGTGGCTCATGGGAATCAAACTCTTGTCCTATGGTAACCATTGAGCCATCTCATATGTCCAGTCCCCTCTCCAGGTTTTAAAAGGAAGCCTTTCCTTCTCAAGGCCCGCATCATGTCCGGCCTCTCTCATATATTGTGCATTTTCTATCTAATGTACTTTCTCACACCATCTGATCATGTTCCCAGAGCCCTTTCTCCTCCTTAACCTCATTCCTGTACGGAATTGTGTCAGCTTCGCTCTTACTGACTGACCATTGTTGCATTATCTTCCTTTTACTGTTACATGTAACAGAGGCACAGTGGTTTTCGAGTCCTACAGGAATAGGGTGAACTTGGTCGTTAAGGAATTTGTGGGTCCTTGAGATAGACTATATTTCAATGACTAAATTGGGAGGCAGTAAAGGATAAACCCAAGTTTCCACACTCTCCTGTGCCGACATTACACGATGCCCATTGTACCATAGGAATGGTGTCAGGTGAGCAGAGCTCTTAGATCAGATCTTATAAAGGGCATACTGATTACTAAGGGAAAGGTGGATGTTGGGTGTGATGAAGGCCATGGCGCACTTGTTGGTTCAGTTAGCTGACAGAGTAGTGATTTCCGCATTTGAAGCGCAGACCTGAAAAGGGCTGCCATTTGCCCACATCTAGGTAGACAATGACCCGATCCCCTGGGTTAAAGTGAAGGAATTTTCCCCCAAAAATCCTATGGTTAGACTTGGTCTTATCTTATTCTGGGAGCCATTATTGATATCACAGTCTGTCCCGCTGGCAGCATTGATGAGCAGTCTGTAAGAACAGAGTTTATGTATGGTCAGAGAGGGCTAAAACTGCACGAGAGGTGAATGTCTGCTTTAGGCACTGTGTCATCTCAGTGCTCTAATATAATGACTTTCCTCTGCTCCTCTGCTACTTTTTGATTTCTGAGCTGTGCAGACAGCTAGCCATGCTTCCCCACTCACATGGATCATACATCTGTATATATATAAAACATAATTCAAAATATATCCTTCATCTGTTATCCTTTCCAGTTTCTTGTCAGTTGTTTGGTGACAGCAAAGAGAAAGACATTACAAAGACATTTCTTTGTACTTTTAATACCCATTTTAGTGATGCACTGTCTGGAATTAATTTTGTGAATTCTTGGTTGTATGTTTATCAGTTTTTAAAATATATATTCATGCATACATATACACACACACATTCATAGAGATGTATGTATGTATGTATATATGTATGTATGTGTTTACCAGTCTGTACTTGAGGTCACTGTGATGCTCCTTCCTCCGTTTCCAGAGTGCTGAGGTTACAAGTATGAGCCGCTGTGCCTGGGGTTTTTATTGATGTTTTGCAGAACGAGTGTTGTGAAGGTTGGTGTTGTCTGTAGACTTCCTGTCTGTGATTTCATTTTCGAGTTGTCATTTTCCTTTGCATTTCTCCATTTTCTAATGTGGGAGGTCAAGTGACTGACATTTGCTCTCTTTGTTTCTGCCATTCCCGTTCATGCTTGATATTTCTTCCCAGCACTGCTTATGTTAGGGCTGTCAGGGCCTGAGGTGAGTATGTCAAGTTCTTGGCCTCTTATTCCAGAATGAAATAAATTACACACAGATTGCAAAGTAAAGAGGAAACTATTCAGTCATAAAGATACAGCATAATTGAGAAAGACATTCACCATCAGAAAGCAGGCCACATAAGTCAGAATGATCGTGTATAATGTTTATTGATTCCAGAAGTTCATGCTTTTTTGATCAACCATCTTTTTGATCACATTCATTAGCCCACAGTCCTCCAGGCCTTCCATGCTAATCCCTTCCCAATATGATGTGTTCCATTATTACCTTTCTTTTATATATTCATTTAATTTTTATTTTTTATAAAGGAAAACGTGATTACTTTAATTATAAATCATCAATAAAAGCTTTCACAACTGAATTTCTCTATTTCTTACAGTGTATTTGGCTCATATTTAGGACCTTCCCCCTCTGAGCACCTCCCCATTACATCACTGTGCTCGATTTCACACCCTCCAGTATATATTTTTTCCCACACTCTAAAGTCCTACACAGTCAAACGTATGTCTCCATGTTTCCATCCTCTGAAGGCTGGTTTAGATACCCAGAGTCACTCCTTGAAGAAGACTGATTCTTCCCCTCTCAGCAGCTAGTGCTTGCCAATGCTTCCTCAGCTAGGTTTGGGGTTTCCTATCCACTTCCACTCTTCTATGCTGAGATTTTTTTCTCAATTAAGCCTACGTGGGGACTTGTGCATTTGGTAACCAGTGCTGTGAGATCAGATGGGTAGTTGCCCAGCTGTCTGGAAAACTTTGCATGCGGTCCTCTACCACCTCTGACTCTGAGAACCATCCAGGTCTGTCTTGTATAATGATCCCTGAGCCTTGGAGGCCAAACGTTGATCCAGGTGGACTATTCTGGCATAAGGAGTCTCCAGCCTCTCATTCTCTGCACATTGGTCAGTTAGAGTCTTTCTTTTAGTCACCATCTGATACAAATGTTCCATGTTTTCACTGTCTTCTCATCAGTTTATGGATATCTAACTTGTTTCCATTTCCTGGCTTTTGTGAACGGTGCAGCAGTGAACATGTTTGAACAGGCATCTCTGTACTGAGATAGAGAGTTCTTTGGGAATAGTCTCAAGAGTGATATAACTGGATCCCGTGGGAGTTGTATTTTTCCCTTTCTGCGGAATCTTCTCAATGATTTCTCTAGTTGGCTGCACCATGTTGTGCTCCCAGCAGCCGTGAATAAGTGTGACCTTTCCCCACATCCGTGCCGGTATTTGACCTCATTTGTGTTTTGGACCTTAGTCATTCTGACTGGGGTAAGATGGAATATGTAGTCGTTTTAATTCACATTTCTCTGAGGGTTCAAGGTGTTGAAGAATGTCTCAGTGTTTCTCAGTCAGTTGTGTTTCCTCTTTGGGAACTGTTGGTCCAATTCTTTGCCTCAAGTTTTAATTGGATTGGTTTTTTGTTTTTTTTTTTTTTATGTTTAGATTTTGTAGTTTTTTAAATATTCTGGCTATGAACCCTGAGTCAGACATACAGCTGGTAAAGAGTGCTGGCATTCTGGAGGTTGCCTCTTCACTCCAATGACAGAGTCTTTTGCTATACAGAAACCTTTTGCTTCATGAGGCACAGGCTGTCAACGGTGGAGTTAATGCCAGTGCCAGAGGAGTCATGTGCAGAAAGTCCATTCCTGCACCTTGTAACTCCAGTGGATTCCCTACTTTTCCTCTGTAAGATTCTGGCTGTCAGGACTTTGAGGAATTTGGAATTTTAATCGAGATTACACCAAATTTGTAGATTGCTTGTATTCCAGGCTAAACAAGTGTCTTCTCTGTTACCCCTTGTCCCTTTGTGTTACAAGTCACCAGAGCTTGGATGGATACAAACAGGGGCTCAGAGACTCTGTCAGAAAAGTGAACAACAACAGCAAATATCATCAAGGCCTGAGGTAGGGTTGCAGTATTCTGTAGGTATTTCTTCAGAAACTTCTGTTCCAAAGAATCTCACATCGTCTTCTGGCCTCTGAGGGAACTAAATACACAAAGCATTCACTCAGAGTCATGTACATACTCATAAAGAAAAATTATGCACTTTTGAATGTAACAAAAGGATGCTCAGTAATCTTGTGAAGCAGGGTTCACAGTGCCCTGACAAACATTATATAAACATGTAAAGATTAACATATAAACATCAACAAATGCTTAAGATGCTGACTCTGTGATAATGAAGTTTCCCAGTATTAGACAGTCATTTTGTGAGCCATTACTCCTTCTGAGGAGGATTTTCAGTGATACAGCTGTCTTTCTGCCAGCCATGGTCTGGTCATGCCTCACCCATTCTTCTGCAGTAAATTCACTAAATTACACTTTGGTAGATTCGTTTCTTTTGAGTGTCATCCTCTCGTATGAATAGACCTGGTACCACCTGACTATGAAATGGTTTGAGGTTCAATTTATACAGATATTGAGTCCTTCCCCTAGATCAGGTATGGAGGATGCAGGGTCATCATAGGTCCCAGTTGTGTGTAGAGCTCATGAAACAGGCATGTGTATGTGTGCTATAACTGCCACTTACATGAAAGGAACTTTTCTCAACACTCTAACCCATTTAACACAATGGATTTCTGCCTCATGAATGTGAAACCCAGTTTCATTTTGGAGCCACCTACAAGGTAAGCGGGACTAACCTGCAGGTGACGTTCACAAAGCAATAGCTTTGTAGATTTTTTGTGGAAAAGTCTTTGGGGTGGAGCAAAGACCCAGCCATCTGTGATTTCTGTCAGGTCAGTGTCCATATCTGGCATACTGCGGCTGCAGTACAAGTCATTTTGTTAAAACTGATATTGGAAATGGTAACTTGTTTAATACTGTTTATCTTATAGGGCACCAATGGTTGTAAGTAATTAATTTCAGGGTAGCTTTGAATTATGTCATGGGTCACTAAGGATCAGGCTGCAAATGATGATGACCTCAGTTTTAAAATATAATTGTGTCTAATTTGTATGTATATGACTTTGTTCATGTCACAAATGTCTGAGGTATAACTTTTTGTTCTTTTACTCTGCTTTCTGCTTTTTGAGGGTTCTGGGAACAAAATCAGATCATCATGTTTGTGTGACAAGCCCTTTCGCTACCGAGCCAGCTCTCTGGACTCTTGGAGAATGAATGTAGCTGGAATTTCTCTGTGTTTGGATGGCTGGACACTGGCTGAACATCCCTAAATCAAAATATAACTATTCTTCCTGTCAATGGAAGACCTGGCTGGAGGATTATATTGACAGGAAGGGAACCAATAGATTCTATCTCTGTCCAATCAATCAGGGACTTGAGTAGGTGGGCAGTGGAAAAAGAGGAAGCAGCAAATGCTGAGGCGCCATGCTGTGGCTTGGAGGTCGGAGTGTAATTCTTCTGCTCAATATGCTGGACTCTCCTCTAAAAGGGGTCCGTCTTCCTGGTGACCCATCCTTTGTAAGTAAACCCCTAATTCTTCTAAGTGGAGCACAGTTCCCTGTTTCGTTCCATTCAACTGGAATTAGAGGGGTGGGGCCAAATCCCGTACCTCATTCTGGTGAAAACTCAGGAGAACTCTGTGACCTGATTTTCAGAATGTAGCCATTAATTTAGACTCTCTGTATTTACTTTGGTTTTGGAAGTCTTTGAAGTGAGTTAGCGAAAAATCACTATGATGTACTTTGAATTTGACAGTTGCTAGACCCTTGTGGGGCCTAGTGACTTTTTTACTCAGTACAAAATTGTCTGGTGTGGTTATTCATGAGTGTTTCTCTTACTAGTATAAAATGAAATCAGGAATTTTGTTAACCCTTCCCTCCCTTTCCCACTCTGATCCCTTTGTCCTCCCTCTTTTCTTTCTTGAATATGTGTTTGCTATGATGCATAGGCTGACCTGGAGTCCTGGGGTCATGTGAGGTTCTGTCTCATTCCCTGATATAGCTGTGACTCTACCAACATGTCACCATGACTGACTACATTGAGTTCCTTTATACTTACTTTATTCGGATATTCCATTACCTAAAAAATTTAGAAAGTACTGTTGTAGGGTCTTTAAATATAGTTTGTGTGTCATTTTTATTGTTTAATTAAAATTCTGCTTGGGGACATGGAGAGGTGGCTCAGTGGTAAAGAGCACTGACTATTTTTGTAGAGGACCTGTGTTCAATTACCAGCACCCACATGGTGTCTAACAATCATAGGTGACTCCAGTTCCAGGAAATCCAACACTCTTTCTGAATTCTGAGGGCATTGCACAAGAGGACGACACTGACATACATGCAGGCAATAGCCTCATCCAGAAAATAAACATAATCAGTAAAATATTTTTTACTTGTTGTTAAGTAAACTACTTACAGCATATAAGTTTTTTCTTCTGTAAGAACAGTGAATGGGTCATTCCCCCATTTAACACACATGGTGACAGTGTGTGTGAATTTGTGCCCTCCAGGTAAGCTCATTGCACTCAACATCTGTTATCATTTGGGGGCACAGTGGTCGATCCACTAGTTATCTCTGTGAGTTTGAGTAGATTAATAGACTTTCAGAATGAGAACCATTCATAATGTATCGTAGAGTTTGTTCAAGTCCTGTATGCTAGGTGATTTACCATTTCTGTTCATGCACTCAGTACCAAATGTTAAATTTTTCCACACCATCATAACTTAAACATCATGAGCAGGAATTTCTCAGCACAAGCAGGCTCTTGCATGCTTATTGTCCTCTGTTCTGTACCTCAGGTTGTCAGCCTTTCATCAGCCAGGAAGTAGACATGTGCTGTAGAAAGAGAATTGGGGCAAAGCAGCAACACATCCTGTGTCCTGTGCCCAGTAGTGAGAGGAGTGTCCCTCTAGCTCTATTTCCTTTCAGTCTATGTAAAGCTTGCATTAGAACTTCTGTGTATGGAACAAAGTATGTCAATAGCACAGGGTTGTATGAACATGTTACCAATTAAATCTGTGAACTATTTAGGATTCTGTGACATTTGAGGATGTTCCTTTGAAATTCACCCAGGAAGAGTGGGCTTTGCTGGATCCTTCTCAGAAGAATCTCTACAGAGAGGTCATGTTAGAAAACTGCAGGAACCTCACTGCTATGGGTAAGAATATCACCTTACCTTCCTTTATTATTCAGGGCAACAAATGTTTCTTAATTCTGTGATTTGCAATATTGAAATGTAAAAATGTGATGTATAAATCAGGTATGGTTTATGTATACTAAATCTATAAACTAGTTTTCAATAACTTGTAATTCATCAAAATTTTTTTCAACTACATTTTAGGAAACAGTTTTGAAGATGCAAATATTAAAGACCATTATAAAAGTTCTGGACAAAATGTAAGGTAATTTATAAACAGTAGAAGGAATATTTCTTTGAAGGACTTTTTAAAGGATTCATATTTATTTTATTATTTATGTTTGTGTTCATGTGTGTGTGTGTGTGTCTGTCTGTCTGTCTGTCTTTGCAAACCTGTGTGCATGTGTATAAGGAGGTCAGAAGGAGTTGGTGGACTCAGAGCTGGAATTACAGGAGGTTGTGTGGTACCTTTCTTGGGTGCTAACAACCAAATGCTGGTCCTCTGAAAGAGCCGCAGCTGTGCTTAACAGCGGAGCCACCTTTCCAGCCTCCCATTAAAATTATTCTTATGTGAGCATTTGTGAATTAGTAAGCAATAAGCACAAGTTTTTTTTAATCATTAGGAAATATCTCATATTTCTATGTTTAAGAATCCTATTCAGTGCTTGCAGGGTATTTAACATGCAGACAGTACTAGGAACTCAGGTTAAGAAATGTCAATCTTCTCTTAGCCCTGTGGGAACCATAGAGTAGAATATCAATTGAATTTAGTTTCCAACCATTCAGATTTTGTAGAAGATATATATGTTACCTAATTTTGGGAACAGTATGAGGCCTACACTTTGTAATACTAGCAAATTGACTCTTACTAATGTACTTGTCATTTTTATAGAAGTTCCATGTTTGAGTCATTCTGTGAGAATAAACATCATCAGGATGGAGGAACTTTCACTTGGATAGCAAATGCCAGTATGATCAAGAAAATTTCTAGTGACCTAAGAGCATGTGAAAGCAATGTGTGTGGAAAGGTTTCCCTGTGTCATTCTCCTTTCAATAGTCATCTTGCCAGGCACACTCAGTACAAGCCATAGGAGTGTGAGGAATATGGAAACAGCCCGAGAACTCTAACTCCCTCACAAGCTGTCAAGGACATTTGAGACCTCACACTGCGAATGGACCTTTCGAAAATAAGACATTTTTTTAATTTATTTTGATTTGCAAAAAACCTCTATCAATACAAAGAATCTAGAAAGGCCTCTGCTTATGGTAGTTTACTTCACTCATCTGGAAGAACTCAAACTGTAAGAAAGTATTATCAATGTAATGTATGTGGGAAACGTCTGAGTTCTTCCACTTCTCTCCAAGGACATGAAAGAATTCATAGTGTTGAAAATTTCTATGCTTGTAAAGAATGTTGTAAATCCTTTACTAGATCCAGTAACCTTTATGTACATGAAAAAATTCATGCCAGGGAAAAACCATATGAATGTAAACAATGTGGAAAAGCTTTTACACGATACACATACCTTCAAGAACATAAAAGAATTCACACTGGAGAGAAACCCTATGGATGTAAAGAATGTGGTAAAGCCTTTGCACGATACAGTGACAGTAAAATACATGAAAGAATTCACACTGGAGAGAAACCCTATGGACGTACAAAATGTGGTAAAGCCTTTACACAGTACAGTCAGGTTCAAGCACATGAAAGAATTCATACTGGAGAGAAACCCTATGCTTGTAAACAATGTGGTAAAGCTTTTATCAGGAAGAGTCATCTTTGGAGGCATGAAAAAAACACACTCTGCAGAGAAACCCAATCCATGTAAAGAATGTGGTAAAGCCTTCAGCAGTAAGAGTCCTCTTAGGAGGCATGAAAAAACACACACTGGTGAGAAACCCTATGCATGTAAAGAATGTGGTAATGCATTTAGATGTAAGAGCAATCTTTATTTACACGAAAAAATTCATACTGGAGTAAAACCATATGAATGTAAAGAATGTGGAAAAGCCTATAGATGTCAGAGTTATCTTCACTTACATGAAAGAATTCATACTGGAGAAAAACCATATGAATGTAAAGAATGTGGAAAAGCCTATAGATGTCAGAGTTATCTTCACTTACATGAAAGAATTCATACTGGAGAAAAACCATATGAATGTAAACAATGTGGAAAAGCTTTTACACGATACACACACCTTCAAGAACATAAAAGAATTCACACTGGAGAGAAACCCTATGGATGTAAAGAATGTGGTAAAGCCTTTACACAATACAGTCAGGTTCAAGTACATGAAAGAATTCATACAAGAGAGAAACCTTATGCTTGTAAACAATGTGGGAAAGCTTTTATCAGTAAGAGTATCCTTCGGAGGCATGAAAAAACACACACTGGAGAGAATTGCTATGCTTGTAAAGAATGTGGTCATGTCTTTAGATGCAAGAGCCATCTTTATTTACATGAAAAAAGTCATACTGTCCAGGACGGATTCTAGCTGACAGTAGCAATGATCTGTAGGCATGAACTGAAATGTTGAGAATGAAATTTGTGAGGCACATCCTATCCACCCCTCGAGTAAGTTCTATTTTTGGCTTATAATGTCAGACACAAATTTTCTCCTGTGGAGTGGGCTGTCGTCCCAATCTGAAAGCTGTTTGTTATACTTGAACAGTAGCTGTGCCACTGTTTCCCCAGGAGGCATATTCTGCCTGTCTTGTTGGTACTGGAGCCCACAGGATTTCTAGCTGGTGATAATTCTTTCACCATAATCTTCAGGGCACCTGGCAAATTGCAAGCCAGCCAGTACGGAGAGAGCTTGCAACCGATTCCAGCATCATGTCTCCATGTCCTGCAACCCAAGCTGTGATGTCTTCAGCAGTAGTGGCTTTCCATGTAGTTTCAGTATGTAACCAGCTGTAATGGCGTAGTTTGTGAGACAGACATTCACCTGCCTGTGTTTCCCAAGGGCTGGTTTTACATGTTTCCAGCAACACATGTGGCTGGTAATAACCCATTAAAGCAACGAACGTGGCCCCCATACATTTGTGAAGTGGCAGGAAGTGCTTTTGTACCTGATTTCCATTAGTTGTCATCTGTGCATCTGTGTGTGAAATGAGTAGCTTGTCACAGTCAGTTACATAACATGGAGTTGGGTGAAGTACCTGTGTGCAGCTTCACCTGTTCCTCAGTTGGCTCAAAATGCTTGTGAGAGACAGTGTCCACACTTATGAGGGTATATTTGCATCTGTCACTGATGAGCATAATGTGTGCTGTGTTTGCCAGCACTTAAGACATTATTGGCATACAAATGTGTCCTGTTAAAATATCTAGAACCAGGCTTTGATTGTGAACAGGAAACCCATGTGATTGGCTGCTAAACAAAGAAAATATGGAGTTTCCTGCCTTCATGTGTTCTTTTTCTTGCCCAGTGTGCCGACTCCTGTGGCTGCTCCTGTTGCTGCTGCAATCGTGCAGTGATTGACTGCACCTCCATTGGCTTTCCAATACCGACTAAATAGCAATAGTGTTGGAACTTCCCAGATCTTCTCTGTCAGAATGCCTCTGCAGAGGCATCCTGCTGTGTGGACTGAGCAGCTTCTGGGGTGTCCTCTCTGTTCTGCACATAGACATGATGGACTAGCATTCCCACTCAGAGCTATTCTGGAACCACTCTCACATACTGGTGCTTCATTTCTCTCCAGCAATCTTTGTAGCATTGTTGCAGATAACAAGATGGGTTGTAGAGAAGCATAACTGACAGCTGGTGATCTTCCATTGGCTGGGTCTTCCTGTACGAAGAACAGGACTCTGCACTTTATCTGGTGCACCACATACACTGCACCAGAGAAATAAATTTGTTTTAACAGAAACAGCTTCCAAGTGTATGTTATTAAGGAACTTATATTCAAACAAACTGCTTAGTTAAATTTTATTTGATTAATAATTTTATTTTTATTTGTGTGTATAAGTATATTGCCTGCACGTATGTAGATGCATCTGCGTTGTGCTATGTCCATAGAGGACCAAAGAGGGCATCAGATCCCCTGACACTGGAGGAAAGAATAGTTATTAGCCATGATGCAGGTCCTGTGAACGGAACTTAGGTCTTTGCAAGAGAAGCCAGTTCTCTTAAATGCTGAGTCATCTCTCTGGATCAGTTTCATTTCATTGATAAGATAAAAGTTCTCCAGAATGGGTAACAGGTTTTGCTTGTGTTCACATACATATTTTTTAAATGTACTTTTCTTTTACTTGGGTGGTATTGTGCCTCTACGTATGTAAGGGCACCCATATTCTGCAGAGCCTGCAGAGGTCAGAGGAGGGTGTTAGATCCCCTGGAACTGGATGATTAAGGAGAAAACACTACGTATTCTTAGATCAAATTGAATTTTTTCCTAGAATATGCATTATTCCAAAATTGAAACAGAGAAACTGTGATAACAAAGTCATACAGCTTCTGGCTCTTACTGCATTTCTCCAGAAGTTACTGTGAGGTTTAGAAGAGGTAAAAGGGAAGACTGCAGCATGTAAGGATCATTCCTAGGATTCATTCTAGGAAATACAGATTATTACTAGGTACGTATTTCACTCATCAGTCTACTCCAGGCATCACTTATAATTTTGGCTCTTGGAACATTTGGCAAAATGAGACCATCCAGAAAGCCAGACAAATACAGGTACAACAAAAAATCCCGTTGAAAATTCTAACCATCATAATTATTTTCCTTGACTGATCCATATCTGGTAAGTCAAGAATTGAAAAATGAAGAGAAGGTTCAAGACGGGAGAGGAAGGGTGGCGACCATACGTGTAATATAGCAGTGGAGAAGGAGTGCTGTTATGGAATTCTAAAAGAAACATAGACTGTCCCCATCTCTCACTGCAGAGGGACATTGTGAATTTCTTTAATGTGAGGATGTGCCTTCATCTCCAGTGATGACTGAGTATGAAGGATAGTGTTGCTCAAGATTTGGTGGTAGGATTCCCACACACACTGTGACAGAAGGCCTCCAGTGTATCTCAGGTACCTGTTGATATCACAGGTAAAGTGATTTTCTTTGCATATTAGACAGATGTGCTCTCTCTAAATAATTAAGCGCTTCTTTCCTAAACATGCTTGTATAGCATTCATTTGTGGGAAAACTGAAGCCTATGAGCTGTTATTTTGAGCCTTAGTCTCCCAAAATTTCAGTTAGTAAAACCATTTATATTTAATGAAGAATAAGTTCTGGCCTGAGAGGTATCCCCTTAAAGTCCTAGCTAGACTAAATAACTGAATAGAAAGAATGTGTCCTAGCTTAGTACCTTACAGGAGTTCATGTCTCTGAAAACTTTTCTGAGGATTAAGTGTAATTCCAGCTCACAGAAAATTGGAAAAGAAATGGATCACACAAAGAAAATAAAACTAAGATATTGAACATGACTATTGATCATTCCGATCGCTTGTGTCCTTGAAAACGAAATTCATATGTTTACCTGCTTTTAGTCTATAAAATGCAGAATATAAACATAATCCATTGACTGCTATTACAAAGAAAATCTTGTATGAAGGAAAGACTGCAGGAAAAGGATAACATTTTACCAAAATTCTTCTTTTTAAGGGTATAATTATTTTCTCACATTGATTTGCCTTCCCTTTGGGTCAACAAAGCACTTATCAAAGTCTATAACCACTCAGTGTTATTTATTAGAGTAAATTATGCACTTTCTGGGCATTTACAATGTCAAGAACATCCTAAAAACATTTGAGCTGGAGAAATGGATCAGTGTTTAAGAGTTCAAGACACATGTTTGAAAACGTCAGACCTGAATCTACATGAACTCAGACAGAGCAGTCCACACAGCCAACCCCAACATGCCTACGATGGTGTAGGAAAGGGAAGCAAAAGAATACCTGGACGCCCTGGTCTGTATAACCTCGTGCACACACTCAAGAAATAGAAAGAGCCTGGTTTAAAGAAGGTGGAAGGTGAGGAATGACACCTGAGCTTGTCTGTGCTCTGACCAACGAGCATGTTCATACATGCATACCACACTCCTAAACATAATTGAATGATTGCATACAACAGTGAATGGTTTCTTACATTAAGTTTCAGTTACAAGAGGTTTAATAGTCAAATGTTATTTTTAATTCGTGTTAAAACTTTTGTGACTGGCTGCTAGTAATTCTTTTGGAGGAGTGTTTTTAGTGTACTTATAGTGGGTGTGAGATCTTTGCTAAGCTGTGTGTTAAGTGTCTGATGCCAGAGATTTTCATTTTGGGTTTACTTTTCACAGTGAACTCAGGAGATACATTTGCCTTAAGCAATGACATGCACAATGTGTGTGCGCTCATTCACTGTATAGTAAATGGGTATGGTACTAACCTCGCCGAGCTAAGTGTAAACAGAAAACTCTCCCTTATGTCGGCTGCCTCTGAGCACATCACCAACACCTTATCTCTACAAATTCTCGGCAGAGGTCGTATATTGGAACTGTAGGAGGCCAAGGCCTGCCAGGTCATACAGTTCGGAGGTCAGACACTGAAACTTTCACTGCAGAGCTTCTCCTGTAAAAGTTATTGCAAATTAGATGACATCAGTTCCAAACCAAATGCTAAAGGCAATTGGGTGCTCTCGTTTCAGTCAGTAAGCTGTATCATCTTTGTCAACACATTTCCTGCATTCGTTCAGAATTCAGGGGAAGGACCATCTTACTCTTGTTGAGATCTCCCCTTGGCTACATCCTGAAGCACTGAGAATGTGGAATCAAAATTTGATGATTTTCCCATGGCAGCTTAAAGAGGTAGTGCCTTGTCTTTTTCTACAATTCCTTCTAGTCACAATAGAATTTCAGTAGGAAGAGTGATGGCCACATAAATACAGCCTAATGATAACAAACTATTTCAATAAAGATTTGTTTTCTAAAAGACCAGACAAGGAGTTGGAGGCACCATTTATATCAGGCTTCTATCCCACTTAGAGATAAGCAAGGGAAATGCAAAAGGAAGGAAATCCCTGCTTGAACCCTGACACTAAATGATCTTTTACTGAGGTCTATGTGCCTCTCTGTGAGATCCCGGCCAATGTTCTTCCCCTTCTGTTCATCCATCAAAAGACTAATAACATCATCAAATAGTATCTGAGTTCTGTTACAGACATCTCTTCACATTGGTATGTAATATGCTTCCAAGATGTTACCATGAATGTATTTAATAGTTCTTTAGCATATAACATTATTCTGTTCCCACAGAAGGGGAGGGAAAGTCATGCTAGTGTAATGACTGGGACATATGTGGTTTGAGGTAAGCTAAATCCCTGGCCTTCATCACTCACATTTGGTTCCAGAATACATGTTATATTGTGGTTTGAATATGTTTAGCTAAATTCCTTGTGAATGGTTTAAATGCTGCCCCCTCCTCCATTGGTCC
Organism: Eospalax fontanierii; assembly: GCA_035773235.1. Lineage (NCBI taxonomy): Eukaryota > Metazoa > Chordata > Mammalia > Rodentia > Spalacidae > Eospalax > Eospalax fontanierii. The sequence goes on along the minus strand of CM069554.1, from coordinate 3,213,890 downwards.
TTACCAAAGATGGACGCTTGATTTTGTCAAACTGCAGCCTGAGAAATCTTTGAGTTTATTCGATTTACTTACAAAGCAGTATGTGAGGGAGCGTTGACCTGCAGGAATTTGGTTGCTCTCTTCCTAATTCTGAACTGGCCAGTACTCTTTCAAGCATGGTTGGTGACTTTTCCAGAGCCGCACAAAATGCAAGAGATTCTCTCCAGTTTACATATCCTTAGCTCCTCCCCTTGATGAAACTATGGCTGACTGGTTGATTGGGAGTTGTGGTTGACTCTCCCTGCCTATATTTTCTTGCAGAGTGGAACAGTCAAGAAGCTTATCTCTGATGATCCTAGGCAAGGAGGTGATCCACACCTTGGGAAGAAGGCATCTGTCCATGGTCTGTGAGAGCACAGTCCTATGCAACAATATGGAACATCACCCATATTTTCATGTCTGTGCACACTTGGTCCCAGTCTTGCGGCCTTGTTTATTAGTATTGTTGAATCTTCCAGGAATGGAGTCTGGATGGAGGAGGTGGATCATTGGCGACGGGTCTTCAGTTTTTATAGAGAGCATAAATTCATTTTTGCTCTCTGATTCCCCCTGACAGATGCAATGTGAACAGCTGGACTCCACTAGTCTCACTAGGCCTTCCGTACCAAGATGAAATGTATCCCCTGAGAATGTTCACTAGAATGAACTCTAATGACATTCTTCTTCCACTAGTCTGCATAGTCTCCTCAGGTGGATATGGATTAATTCATTGTGGAACTAGGACCTCCCTTAATTTGGTTGATTGTCATTGGTTTAGACTCAGCTGCTTGTTGGAAACCTGTCCTGGTTACTATCTATTGCTATGGTAAAATCCTTACGAAAATCACGTTGGAAAGGAAAGGGTTTCTTTGGCTTTCAGCACAGTCCTTCATCAAAGGAAGACAAGTCAGGAACCCAGGGCAGAATTCTGGGGGCAAGAGCTGGAGCACAGTCCATGGAGGAACGATGCTTACTGGCTTGCTCCCCTTACCCAAGCTCAGCCTGCTTTCTTACCCATCACCGGACCAACTGCCCAGGAGTGGCACAGCCCAGCATGGACTAGCCCTCCCTCATCACTCCACAATAAAAACATTGCCACAGATATGGCCACAGGCCAATCCAATGGAGGAAACTCTCCACTTAGGTTTCCTCTTCCAGGGTGTGCCACATGGGCTACTGAAGCTTCCAGCAGAAATCCTAGATTTCAATAGCAGTTTTGGTTCCAGATCATTGTTGTTTTTTCCCCCTGTGTTCATTGTTTTAAATCATCTGCTCTCTACCTCACCTCCAATATCTAATCCAAGGTATGTGAAAGAAAATGATTAAAAAGAAAAACTGCTCCTTGGCCTCAGGGTTAATGATTTTATTAATCCACCAGTCAATTAGTAACAGGTTCTCTTTTTCATTCTAATTTTTTGTTGTTGTTGTTTGATATTGATCCTCACTCTGTGACTCTTGGAACTTGCTATGTAGAAAATGTTGAATGCAACTCAGGGGTCTGCCAGGGTGTGCTTCCCAAGTGCTGGGATTAATTGCTTGTGTCACCACACCCGCCGAGTTTAGTATTTTGGGCAGGGCTCAATCATATATGCATTTTTAGAAGTGTGTGGGGGAAGTATTAAAGTTTTAGTGTGATATGTAACTGCTATTTATGTTGGACAGAAGGTTTGTTTCAGTTTCTTATGTTGACCAAGTGTTCTGTGAGCCCCCAAAATATCTATGACACCTGTATTTTAGTTCTGAATGAGTGAGCTTACTAACTATATAGCAAACAAAAGTAACAGACTAGATGTCAGAATATTGGTAGATAGGCATGCAAGCAGTAGGTAGGTAGATAGATGAATGCATGGATGGATAACAGGTTATCAAAATGCATGCTCAAAACTCCTTAGGAATCTACTGGGGAATCCTCACTGAAGCATGTCAGCTGATGTTTCTGATGAAGAGTACTGGTCAGAACAGCAAGTGCCCTCATGTGAGGGTCCCAAGTAAAAGAATGAACAACAGCAGAACAGAGCGTCATCAAGTCAGAGGCTTATAGACATCTACCTGGAACTGATCGGAAAAGCCCCATTAGAGCAGCTCGCAGAGTTCACAGTGTTTAAGGGATGCATCACTTGCAGTGAGGCTCTGAATTAAAAGAACCAGTAGCAACTGAGAGAGAGAGAGAGAGAGAGAGAGAGAGAGAGAGAGAGAGAGAATGAAGTCGGATGTTCACTACACCCAGCATAAGGTGACTCGGGAGGTTGAGGCACAGCAGGAGTTGCCAGTTGTGCATTCTGCCAGTGGATGAGCTTCCCATGTTTAAGCAAAGCATTCAGCTTCTCTTTCCCACTTCGTGCACTTTTATGTGATGGGATACACAATAGTTAGCGCTGTTGGAAATGGTTCACGGTCTTGCTATTTTCAGGAACACGATGATTTCAGATTTTTGCTGTTCTCCTCCCTTTGTTACATACTTAGGGGTTGGGCATCCTGAAACAATGGACCTTAGAGGGATTTTTTTGACTAACTTCCTTGGGTTTGAAATGATGGAAGGTGGAGAGTGTCCCACCTTGAAGACAACTATTCAGCTCAGATAGTACAGTATGCTTTCCTATGTGATGTAGATCCCAGGAGTGCATGAGAGAGATGGCTCAGCAGTTAAGAGCATCCTTATGCCAGGATGTCAGACTAGGCAGGGCACTGTCAAGAGTCTCTCCTGAGGCACAACATGACGGGCTAGCTGAGGTGCCACGTGGTGTGCCGAGTATGGCGCTGGATGGGGCGTCTCCTGGCGCACCGCAGGAGTGCAGCCTGGGGCGTGTACAAACTCCAAGAATCGGATGCCTTCCAGCTGCTCTTGCACTACCGCCATACTCGCGCCTAGCAGTGTGGACCTTCTGGGACTTCCCAGAAAAGAGTAGCCAAATATCGTCCTTCCCCGATTGCCAGGGACCAGAAACTCTGCAAGACAAATAGCCACCGCTTGATGGCGATAGACAGCAGTCTCAGACATCCACAGTACCAACGCTGATCCCTCCTCTAACTCTCCCCACTTCTCGGGAACCCAGGTGGGCAATCAGGAGAGGTGGGGGTACGGGGATGGGGGATGGGTATGTGTCCTTTCGGTGCGCAGCAATAGCAGAGTGAGCCGTCCCCGCAGAACCCACAGAACCCATCTGGCCCGGATACACAGGTGAGCCCAGGGTGCAGCAAAACCGAAACCACATCAGGACACAAGGAAACCTGAAGAAAAATGACTCATATTCTGCCCTTTTGCATTGTCTCAGTCGGACAGAGCGGGCAGGGCACGCACAGCGGACCGGACAGCACAGCAGGCATGTAGCGGGCTGCATGGCAGCCTGCAGCACCGGCTGGAGGGCCAGCTTGTACCAGGCAGGTGGGCCGGAGTTGACACCTGCTGGGCCGCCGGCTGGAGGGCTGCCTGGGGCGCCGGGCCCTGGGGTGCAAACCGGATCGCTGGTGGGGGCAGGGGCCTAACAAGATCACCTATTTTTTTGCCAAGGATTTCCCCAGCTGTCTCTGCAAGCTACAAGTGATTGGAGAGCCCCACCTTCCCTGCAAGCTTTACACTCCAGATCCACCTCATGGCAGCCCTCACCTCACTTTACTCCCCAGTTTCTGAGGGGAGGGCCTTGTGCGAGGATGCCAGACTAGGCATGGCGCTGTCAACAGTCTCTGCTGAGAGGACACCATGATGGGACAGATGGGTCCAACTAGAATGGCTGGGGCCTGGCGGCCTTACCTAGTCTTTGCACGCACCCTGCTTGATCCACCTCATGGTAGCTCTACACTGCTCGTTGCTCCCCAGTTTCTGAGGGGGATGTAGAAGCCTAGGAGTAGGTCTGCGCCTTGTGCCATGATGGCAGACTAGGCATGGGGCTGTGCAGAGTCTGTCCTGAGAGCAAAACATGATGGATGTGGAGCCTGATGGGCAACAAGATTTAAATAAATAGCATATTGGTGGCATAAACCTGAACATTAAGCTTCTCTTTAGAGTTAGAGTGGTATAAATGCTCCCTGTTTCAAGTCCTAGATCCTGTCAAAGGCCAAAAGTTGTTCCCAAGTATTTCTAAACAATGGTCTAGGAACTACTGCTGTTAATTCTTGTGCTCAGTAGATTATGACTTGTTATGAAATATGTGATGTACCCTGTGTTGAAAGAGATTTAGGGGCAGGTATGTGGGCCGTGCCTATAGTTCCAGGACAGGGAAGGCTGAAGTAGGAGAATCACAATAAGTGTGAGGCCAGTCCGGACTACTTGTATATTCCAGGCACTCTGAGGCCATCTCAAAAACAAACAAGCAAATAAACAGAAAGCTGGTGTTCTCACAATCATGCTAACTGACCCAATCTTATTCTACTCTGTTGATTAGTTTCTTTGTATCATCAAAATTGTTATTTGACAGACCGTAATCAAATGCTTAGAAACTACAAATGATTTACTACAATGGGAAAGTTAACAAAATTTTTTAAGTTTTTAAAATAGGATGGCCCATCAGCAGCCAGGCATGGACGGAGAAGGGGTTCAGGGAGTTGTACTCCTAACTGCTGAACTAGTTCCCACCAGTTCCAGGGGGAATCCTTGCCTTTAGCTGTGCACCTTCCGGAGTCCTAGCAGGGTCGGTAATGATCCCAATCAGTGGGTCATGAATCTGGAAAAGGACAGGTAGGGAGAGTGTACAGGAAATAGGGGTTGAAGAAAAATCAAAGGTGAGAGACAGAGTAATCAGAGCACATTGGATAACATGTATGAAATTGTGGAAGAACTAAATTAATGAAAAATCATTATTGTGTGAGAGGTTGTGACCATGGATGAATGCTGAAAGTGTGATGACCAAGAAATGGAAAACACAGCATCATGTGAACGGAGTCAAGACTTTGAGTACTGAGTCTCACTCAGCATCCTGGAAATATGTGAGTGTTTTAGGAGTCTGTGATCTTTGAGGATATTAACTTCACCATGGAGGAATGGGCTTTGTTGAATCCCTTCCAAAAGAAGCTGCACAGATGTGATGCAGGAAGTCTTCGAGAAGCTAGATGCCATAGGCAAGAATGAGTTCATTCCATCATACCTTCAGTGAGAGAAAAAAGGTATCCTGCTCATCACTGCAGACCATGGTTTGGAATATGGAAAGGGATGATTGCATGAATAAAGAAGGCAAAGTCACATTATATCAAGAACCTACCCAGACTCTACTCATTTTCTTCAATATTATGGTAAGTCACAATGATTAGTCTGGATAGACATTTTAGGAAAAAATATGAAGACCACAGCATTGAAGATGACTACAAAAATTCCATAAGAAATATAAGGTTAGTTATATAACAGAAGTATGCAGTATTGCTCAAAAAGCTTCAGTTGGGAGGCAAATTTTAAAGGAAACCAGTAGATAAGTAAGCCCAAGTTCAGATTAACTTAATTTGAGAAAATGTCTTCTGAATAATATTCACATGAATTATGCACTTCTGAAACATCCAAAACTCAGTATAAAGAACACTTAAGTACAGAGTACACTTAGATGTTACACCGATACTCAGCCTGGTAATGTGTGGATGTTACCCAGTTTTTCAGTATGTTAGTACAAGAGGGTCATGAATTCGTGGCCTGCATGGACAATATACAGTATTATAATGTCTCAAGAATATATGATTAAATAAGTGTGATGGGCATTCAGTGTTTATAAAATACTTAAGTTGTAAACAATACTCAGAAACTCTCTCTGACCCATTCATAGGCGTCTACATCTGTAATCACAACATTCTGAAAACTGAGTCAGGATCATCATCAGTTGAAAGCAATCCCAGGTCATATAGTGGGACTCTCTTATGAAGAAAACCAAACAACAGGTGGTTGGACAGATAGCTTAATGGCTAAACCCAGGTTTGGTTCCCAGAACCCACAAGATAGCTAACAACTATCTGTAACTCCAGTTACAGGAGATCTGATGCCCTCTTCTAGCCTCTGCTGGAATTGCATGTACACGGTACATTTATATACATGCAGGCAAAACACTCATACACATAAAATAAAAGTGAATTAACAATTTATTTTAAAGGTTGGAGAGATTTCTCTGGTTAAGAACACTGGCCACTCTTACAAAGGACCCAGGTTCAGTTCGCAGCACCCACATGGCAGCTAACAACTGTTCATGACTCCAGTTTGAGGGAATCTCATAGACTTTCCAGCTCTCTGTGGGCATTGTGTGCATATGGTGCACTTATGAACATGCAGACAAGATATTTATACACATAAAATAAATAAAAAATTAAAGGTAAAACAGCAGAGAAAAGGAAAAAATTCAAACAAGAACAACCCCTCCAATTCCAGAATGTCACTCTTTTGATTACAGCTCATTTGCAGTCATTCTAAAGATCATGCCGTTCATTAATATTAAACATTCAAAATGTAAAAACCTCTGTTCCCTGGAAAATAATAAATAGAACCTTACTGTGTGCTTTTCATGTTTGACAGAAATGAAGCAGTCAGAAGTAGTCTTTATGAGTGTAAGAAGGTAGTCAGCATAAGGAAATTTAAATTTCAGACTGGACACAGTGCATACAAGTATTAGGAAAATACAGTGAATGTTCACGATTCTGGAAAAGCCTTCGGTGGACATATAGTCATTTTGAAATAAATAAGAAAATTTGGACTATTTAGAAGACTTGTCTGTTCAAGCAGTAGGTGAAGAAAGGCTTCTTCAAGCCTCTTGCAGATATTGAAAGACGCCATAGTGCACAATGGAGATTCGCCTTATGCTTGTAAGGTCTATGGTAAAGCCTTTACTTCTAAAGGGCATATATTAAAATAAAGAATACTGAAGACATGCTTTCTGAAAGTAAGCACTTCCTTGGGATGCTGTGAAATAATTCCTAGTGGAGATAAATCCTATTTGTAAATAGTGTGGTTAGGAATTCCCAGCATGCAGTTCCTTGCAGTGCCAGGAAAGAATTCACAATGGAGAGAAACCCTCCATTTGTAAGCCATGTAGGAAGGCCTTCATTCTGAGCACAACGTCCGTGCAAAGACATGAGAGTCCACACTGGATTGAAACCATGGGAGGGTTTCACTATGTGATAAAGTCTTTGCTGATCATAGTTCCCTTGGATGCCATGAAAGAACTTCACACTGGAGAGAAACTCAGTAATTGTAAATTATGTGAGAAAACCTTTCCTTCTCCTGATTGGATTCTCAGACATATCAAACTAACTGTGAAGTAAAAGTCCATGCATGTAAGCAATGTGGGAAAGATTTCTTTGATCACACTTCAGTTCAATACCACGAAAGGGTCCACACACAAAAGAGACCCTGTTTATGTAAGCTACGTGGCGAAGCATATCGTTGCAGTTCTCTTTGAAATGATGAAAGGACTCAACATTGGAAAGGATTATGTAAAATATGTGATAAAGCCTTTTAGTTCCCACTGATACCAAAAAAGTGTTCACAGTGGAGAGAAATCTTATGTGGGAAAGCAGTGTGGCAAAGCCTTCACTTCTGATTCCTTTCAAAGCAATCAAAGAACGCAGAGTGGAGAGAGACTTATGTGTGTAAGCAGTGTGGGAAAAGCATTTGCATGCTGCGGTTACTTATGAAGGCAGGAAAGGACTCACAGTGGAGAAAAACCCTTAATACGTAAGTACTGTGGCAAAGCCTTCGCGGAACACTCTTTCGATGCCATGAAGTGGTTCACGGTGAAGAAAACCTCAACAGTGTGTGAAGTCTGAAGAAGCATTCACTCTTTTCTTCCTTACAGTGCCATGAAAGAGTCACAGTGCACACAAAGCATGTGGAAGAAAGTTTTAATTTCATTCATAGACATGAAAGGAGTCTCAGTGTAAAGGATCTTCAAATGTAGAAGATGGGAAGGCCCCATTATCCCAGAATGTTTGATGGAAACAGCACAAGGCATAGTGAAGGAAGTTCATGCCAATATAAATCATGAGACCACCTCTTTTCATCTCACCTCAGTTTCACAGATATAAAAACAACCTGTATGGGAAGTCTTGATTAGAAGACATGCAAACCCCTCCTCCCTGCAGTGTTCAGACACATCATGGCTCAATACTTTGTAAAACATGAAAATGAAGAAAAAAGTTGTATTTGTATTCAATTCAAAGTTCTCTTTAAACTTACTATAAATTTAAAGAGTTCTATGAATATAAGTAATATGTAATGCAAAATAATTTGTTCAGAGTTCACCAGCAGCAATACAGCTTGAAGTAAAGTTATTAATGTCTTGTGTTTGTCAGTGGCTTATTTATAGAACGGATCTCTGGACTATATGTTTTTCATTTCATTCTTGAAAATAATATTTAGATGAAATAATTCTGTAAGGTTTGTTTTAGCAATAATATGAGTTTTATATGTAATTTCATTTAAATTTAAATCACATGACATGCTTTCATCCTTTCTCTTTTTAAAAATCATTAAAATTTTTTTTATTGAATCATTGTGTGTTTCATTCAGAATTATCTCAATCAGTCTTAGTCATCTTTATATCCTTTGCCCGTCGTCACTCCCCTCCCGCCCGCCAGCCCCCTACCTGGAATCCATGCATTCTTTCATCTGTGTTAAGACCCAGATTCAAATCTCAGCTCCCACATGGCAGTTAACAATCATTTACAACTCCAGTTCCAGAGGAATCCGAGGCCCTCTTCTGGCCTCCACAGTTACCGCATGACAGCATGACACGGATGCACTTACATACATGTAGGCATAGCACTCATACACATAAAAATAAATTAACAGAAAAATTATTTAAAAATAAAATTAGGGGCTGAAGAGATGGCTCAGTGGTTAAGAGCACTAATTACTCTTGTAGAGGACCCAGATTTGATTCCCAGCACTCACATGATGACTGACAATGACTCACAGATGCTCTCTTCTGATCTCCCCAGGCATTATGTGATATGGGTGGACTTACAGACAGTACACTCATGCACATAAAGATAAATAATAAATAAAATTAAATTTTAAAAAGGAACTGGGATGTGGTTTGCATGCCTTTAATCCCAGCACTCTGGAGGTAGAAGCAGGCAGATGTCTGCAGATTTGGGACTAGCTGGGTCTACGTAGTGATTTCCAGGCCAGGCAGGGGTATACATTGAGAACCCGTCTGAAAAAAGAAAACAAAAAAACAAAAAAAACCTTGTGGTTTACCAAGCCTTCAATCCTAGCACTCAGGAGACAGCAGCAGGTAGATAAGTCTGAGGTCAAGACCAGCCTCGTCTACATAGTGAGCTGCAGTGAGAGGGGAAGCAGGGAGACGCTGTCTCAAAAAGAAAAAGTAAACAAAGAAAGGAAAGAAGAGCAGAAAGAGGACAGGCAGTTAGGAGAGGTGACTGAAAGCAGCACGCGCTCTTAACTGCCAAGCTATCTCTCCAACCCTGTCACCATGGTTCTTATGGGATTTTATTAGTAAGAAGTATATGTTCTCCCTATAGACCATTATATTATGCAGAAAAGTGCCTCAAAGTTAGTATGATCACGTGGTTATGTACTTCAAGGTGCTTGTTTTTCTAGGAGACTTTATTAGCTTCTGCATTTGTCATGAAAGCCCAAGTTTGAGCAGCAAATGTTTATTGATATAAATATCTAGACAATAAGTTAGTTTCCAGACAGTGTATTGAAATGGAATATTTCTAGGAAAAGTAACTAAACTTGAGTTCATAGGAATGAAAATCTCTCATCCTTCACGCTTTTGAGGTTTTGCTGTACTCATCAGTGCCGTCAGTAGTCACTTAACATACAGTGTAAGATGTAGTGAAATACACAGTGCCCAAGGTGTGTTGGTGGTTTCAACTTGCAGCTTCCACTGAGACCTCTCCATACTCGGTATGTCTGCATCTTCATCTGCACAGCAACCACTAACTTCTTCCTTTACGTAATTACAGTTATTTGCCATCTGCCTTTCCCATTGGCTTTAGTTTCTATTAGTTTCTTCATGACAACAAGCAGCACCCTCAGTATGCTTTCCGCCTGCCAGTCTGAAATCCCCTCCCCATTGTTGAGTTTTATCCATTCCCAGATAACCAGCAGGTAGTTGGGGTTACAAGCATACACAGCTAGGCTTTTGTGATGTGATTTGTCCCAAGAACAGAGTGCGATGACTCCCTGTCATGTGAGGATAAGGCAGCAAGTTCTCTACATGTAAGTCATAGAAATGGACATGTAGCATTGGGAATAAAAGCAGTTAAAGTACCAGTCTTGGTAGGTCGTGGTCTCTTGTGCAGCCTGGGAGTTTCATTATTCTAACTGTAAGTGTGTTGATGTTTTCTTCTTTTAGTATTGTTTCTTTTTGTGGTCTTTGTTTTTGCGTGGGGAGCATGTGGCAGTCAGAGATGGGTTTGGGGAGCACTGGCACAAGCAAGCACCATAACACACTCTGTTCATCAGAGGAGAGACAGAGAGAAAGAGGGAAGTGGGAAGAAACAGCACAAGGAAAGACACAAACTCCCATGTGTTTCCTTCCTGTCACCACAACTGAAACAGCCACCATGAGAATCACTTCAGTAACAGAACCCGAGGAGAGCCCACCACCTAAAAAGGGGTTCTACGCCTACTATAGAAGTGACCTTAGAGGATGCACCCCAAGTACTCTGGAATACACAGCAAGAGAAGGTCGCTTCTCAGGAATGCCTTCACCTAGAACTGTAAGATATCACCACCCATCAACAGAAGTGTAGAGCTGAGCACTGAAACACAGTAAATGCTACAGACCAGAATGTCCAACTGGTGAAGTGGCTCAGCTGCCAAAGTCCTTGCAGCTAAGTCTGTTGAGCTCTCACTCCTCGGGACCATCGGACCTAAACTCTCATTCCCCAGGACCACAGTAGAAAGAGAGAAGCAACTCTCCCTTTGTTCTTTCATTTTCACACATGCACTGTAGCATGCAAGTCCCCCACCCCTGACTCAATAGATACATGTAAGAACAGCAAAAAACAAAAGATTCACTTCCTACAGTTCATAATTACATACCAACAGATTAAAAACGTATTCACATAGATAAACTGTTACATTGAGAAATATAAAAATGATTTTAAAAAATGAATTCATTTCAAGAAGGTGTAAAAAACCCTGCAGAAAAAGTTAAACATATCAGAGCAGACTATGCATCAGAAATTGAATAAGGGATTTCAGGAAATTTGGAGGAAAACCACCTTATTCCTTGGAAATGGAAACATCCCTTAGTTAGACAAAAGATTCAGTTGAGGGCCGGCAAAATGGCTCAGTGTGGCTGCGGAGGCTAGAGACCTGAGGACAGTCCCTGGGGCCTCATATGGTAGAAGAAGAGAACTGAGTTTGGAGAGTTTTCTCATGACCTCCATGTGCACACATGGCATGAACATATGTACACACACAATAAATTAATGTAATAAAAATTTTAATTTAGTCAGAATTCTCACCAGTAGTCAGTCAAGCGGAACATAGACCATCCATAATAGAAGACATGTTATAAAAACATCCAGGCAGAAAGAAAGCAAAAAATAAATACAACGTACAAGACCTGTGGGGAGAATTTAAAGCTCCCACCCCACCCTAAAGGGCTGGGATATACTACTAGCATGTAGTATGTTCCGAGTTCAGTCCCCAGCTTTAGGACTGAAGGAATGGAGGATGGATGGGAAGAGAAGAGAAGATCTAACATGTAATTGGAATAAATAATGTAAGAAAAGCTGTTTCTGAAGATATAAAAACCCTATTTAGTGACATTATAGCAAAAATTCTCCCACATTTTGGGAAAAATGTAGATCTCCAGCTTCAGGGGACAGTTTCATAACTAAAAAGAAGCTAATTCAAAATTACCTCTTTAGTACATATTACAGCAAAATTATAGAAGTACAAAGCAAAATTAAATTCCGCAGAAGAGCAGGGTGTGGTAGGATACACCTACAATTGCAGAATGTGGGGAGGGGCAGAATAGCTGTATTCAAGCCAGCCTGGACTCCCACAAATGAAGATTGGCCTGAGTTACATACTAAAAGGCTGTGTCAACCAAGGCCTGAGGATGCATCGATAGAACACTTGCCTGTCTTTTGTAATGCTCAGGGGTCAGTCCCATCACTGCAAAAGAGAAATGTCTGGCAGAAGTTTTAAGTCTTATCTACAGGAAAACTACTTAAGCTAACAGTAAACCTCTCAACAGAAACTCCAGAGGCTACTACAGATGAGACAAAAGATCTCAAATCCTGTGTGGGGCAAGAACAGCAAACCAAGACTGCTAAATGTCCAGAGATTAAGCTTCAGATTCAAAGGGCATAGAAACACGTTCCACAGGAAATTTGAGGGACTTAGTGCACACTGGAGCAGAAGTAGTGAAGATGCTGAATGGATCATGCGTCTAGAATACAAATAGACATATTCATGACCACATGCGAAAAAATATATCCAATAGAATAGTAGATGCACAAATTTGAAATAGGAGAGAATCAAACAAATATGAAAGAATTAAAAATAAACTGTTAAACGTCTGAGATGAAGAGAAGAGCACGAAAAGCACTTGGTTGTTGCGCTGTTTTAGCTGGGGAGACATGAACAAACATCTGTTATCCCCAAATAGGATACTGATAACAGATCTAAGAAATGACTTTGAACTTCCAGGTTTGACTTGTTGGACTAATGAGTTTATTGAGCTTACTTCCAGGAGCATGAGTGAGGAGCTAGTTACATGAGCATGGCTGTCTCACACATAGCTGTATCCGAGAAAACCCGTCCCATCATGGGTAATGATGCCACGGAAGCTGCATCGAGGAGTGCTGCCTTCAGTTAACCTTTCCCCTCTAGACTGTAGCATTTCTCCCAGTGCAGGCAGGGGCAGCAGGGACGAATGGCTAACATCCGGGTGAGTATCTCTTGACTCTCACCACCTCCTCCTCTTAGGGAATATTAATAACACCATAATTATAACAGATCTTGCCATTACTTTATATTACTTTTCTCATTTCGTTGCCTTGAGAAGTGGTCAAGGTTGTTTGCTCCATAATGGTGATGGAATGGTTATATTATGCCATAGGGAAAAAACTATGAAGTATTTAAAATCAGAAAGAAGTTTTAAGAATAAAAGAAAAACGGGATCAGGCGCATACCTTTTGGTAATAACTGTGGTCGTTTGAATCAGAAATGTCCCCTAGAGCTCGGGTATTTGAACACTTGGTCCCCAGTTAGTGGCTATATTTGGAGTGTGTTCTAGAACCTTTAGGAGGTGGGAACTTGCTCCAGGAAGTACATCAGTTGGGGTGGGCTCTGAGAGTTTATAGCCTCACCCCACTTCGAATTTACTGTCTGTTTCCTGTTTGTGGTTGAATATGTGAGCGCTCAGCCTTCTCCTCTGGCCCTTGCTGCCGTTCTTCCCCTGTCATTGTGGGCTCTGCCTCTGGGGCTGCAAACCCAAATATACTTTTCCTTTGATAATTTGCCCTTGTCCATGGTCTTCTGCCAAAGCAACCAGATTCTGGTATGAAGGGCTCCTATCCCTTCCTGAGTCCCATAATTCCCTGTCTCTATCCTACCTCAGTAAGTTTAGCACAAAAGGAGGAAGTGAAAAGTGAAGAGCATGCGAGAGACAGAGGAACAAGATGGCATGGCTGTGATGTGGCTTTTTATGGGGAAGAAGGGTGGAAAGACCAGTCTGGGGTAGAAGAGGGACGAGGAGACAGTACTTGAACTGTTTCATGTGCTCCCACTTAGCCTTTCCTGGGCATGGGTACTCTGAGATGTGATTCCACTGGGTTGGCTGATTCCCAGAACAGTTCAGGCCCTAATTATAGGTCTCTTCTCAGGGTGGACACTGGCTGAGACACTGGGAGGATTTGCTGAGAGATTCAGTACGTTTCTTGTTTGAAGTTACCTTTCACTGACTCCAGTTGTCATAATTTGTTGAAAATGTTCATCTAAAGGATACAGTCTTCTGTCCTTTGCTGTGATTTGTTTTCTGTGACTTCTCACCCCTCAGAGGGGAGAGTCCCTTTATATCATTTGAAGCGTTTTCATTTTCGGGCAGCTATTTTTGATCATTCCATTGGTATTGCCTGGATTGCTGGAGAGCATTAATCAGCTTTGTGCTGTAGTTACAGATGCCTGAGGAGAAAGAACTTAAAGGTTGAAAGGTTTGTTTTGGCTTATCCTTTCAGAAGTCTCAGTCTGTGGTCTGCTTTACAGGGAGGCAGAGCATCGTGATGTCAGAGGGGCTGCTCAGCTCCCAGAGGCTGGAAGGGAAGCAGAAAGTGAGGGGCCTAGCACCAGACACACTCTTCCGCTCCGTGCTCCTGTGGCCTACTTCCTCTGACTAGGCGCCATGTCTTATGCTTTCCATGCCCAGTAATCTATTCACTTATTTGGGTTTTTTTTTGTTTGCTTTTTTGGTTCTTTTTGTTTAGTTTGGTTTTTGAGACAGAATCTCACTGTGGAGGCCGGCAGGTCCGAAAATCAAAGATCTGCCTGCCTCTGCCTCCTGAGTGCTGAGATTAAAGGTGTGAGCTACCACACCCTGCAGGACTGATGAAATTTTATAGACAGTAAGAAGTGACATTTTGGACTTACTGAGTTCCTTCTATAAAATGTGCCATCATTCCCATGATTTCATTGTCCTTTGAGATTCTCCAGTAAAAACAGCAATGTTTCTAATTACCCTCCAGAAGTCTTTTTATGTATGTAACTGTGGTTAGTTTGAAAGAAGGCCAGCATACCCACGTTGAAATTTTCTCATAAAAGAAGGCCAGCATACCCACGTTGAAATTTTCTCATACTGCAATCACAATAGATATGCTGAATATTGGAAATAATGTGTTGTGAGAGACAATGGTAAATATCAGACCAGCTTAGTAAAGTTTCATCATCAGTGCCTGGCGTGGTGGCACACACCTTTAATCCCAGCATACTGGAGGCAGAGGCGGGTGGACCTCTTTCATAATGAGGCCGGTCTGGTCTATAATCAAGTTCTAGGCAAGCTGGAGCTATAGGGAGACCTTATCTCAAAAATATCAAAAGAAAACAATGGGATGGGGGATTCATCATCCAGACAGTACTTTGGGCTCATCAATTGGTCTCCCTCTAATCAACATGGTAGAAAATTTCAAGCATTCAGAGGGAGAGTAGGAGCTGAGCAAATCACATGTGCTGTATAGAACCATATGGGAACACTAGTTACAGTCAGTCTGCTCAGATCTGCAACAATAGTAGTATCTAGACACCATCAAAGGTTAAAGTTTGGTTTCAGTCATTTCTAAGAATATATAGACTCAGGATAGCTGGTGTTAACTCATACACTAAGTAGCCAGACTTGTCTTAAGAGGTATTAAAGTCCATGTATACCAAGAACATTGTACGATCCAGTAGCATAATTTGGTGTTCTTGTCTGTTATTTCTTCAAAGAATTCTTCCAATCCATTACGGGCATTTCTGGGTAAGAGGGAGTAATTAGGTGTTTTGACCTTTGGAGAACAACGTACTACATCGACATCCTATGAACTGAATCTTGATTACAGTGCTGTCAATTTCATTCTTTCTCCAACTGATGTTTTAGGAATAACTGACTTTTGAGGATGCAGCTGTGAACTTTACCCTGGAGGAATGGGCTTTGTTTGATATGTCCCAGAAGCAGCTCTATACAGACGTGTTGCAGGAGGCCTTCAAGAATCTGGTTGCTATAGGTAAGGATGAGGCTATTTCCTTATTTAGCCAGTGAACAATGTCTTGCTCGTCTATGGAAAGGGCAGATTTGGTGAGTGTGCTAGATATAGCTGTGCTAAACTGAGATCTACCTAGAATCTAATATTACAGATAGAGTTGCTAATGATTTTTCTGGGTCTACTTTTCAGGACAAACAGAGGAAGGCCAGAAGATTGAAGATGATAAAGATTCTAGGAGAAATCTAACGTAATTTTTCCTCACAGATAACAGAGATGTTGAGCAGGAATTTGGCAATGACTAGAACTTTAAACAGTGGGAACATGTGGGACTGGAGAGACCAGCTCAGTGGTTAAGAGCACTGGCTGCTCTTGAAGAGGACTTGAGTTTGAATCTCAGCACCCACATGGCTAGTAACAACCGTTTGTAACTCCAGTTCCAGGGGATCCAACATCCTTTTCTGACCTCCACACACATTGCTCTACACAGGTGCACTTATATACATGCAGGTGATACCCATACCCATAAAAGAAAAAGAAGTAAAACATTTTCAGAAAGCAAATAAGGATCTGGACAGATGGCTCAGTGGTTAAGAGCACTGGCTGCTCCTGCAGAGGACACCGGTTTGATTCCTAGCACCACATGACAGTTAACAACCATCTGTAACCTCAGTTCCAGAGGATCCAACACCTTCTTCTGGACTCTATGGGGTATTGCACGTGTGTGGTGCATTTACATACATGCAGGCAAAGCACTCATATGCATAATTTTTTTTAATTAAGAAAAGAAAGAAAGACCGACCAGCCAGGTATGGTGGTGTACACCTTTAATCCCAGCACTCAGGAGGCAGAAGGCAAGCAGATATCTGTAAGATCAAGACCAGCTTGGTCTACATAGCAAGTTCTAGTTGAGGCCACAGAGAGACGCTGTCTCAAAAAGACAAAAAAATAAATAAATAAAAAACAAAGAAGAACATGAACCAATAAGCCCAACTTCAAACTAATTTAATCTCTGGGCTGGAGAGATGCCTCTGTGGGTAAGAACACAGACTACTCTTGCAAGGGATCTGGGTTCAGTTCCCACCACCCATATGGTGGCTAACAACATTTAACTCCAATTCCAGGGCATTTGATGGCTTCTTCTTGCCTCCATCCATGGTCATTGCACAAACAGGTGCACATAGACATATGTAGATACTCATACACATAAAATAAAAATAGATAAAAATTTGAAAATAATTTCATCTTAAATAATTGTATTGAAAACTTCATAGGGAATGATTGAGAATACACAGACTTTGTTCCATGTATAAAGTTATTTAAGATGATGTGGGCTGGGTTGTTAAGAATACTTACAGCATGAACTTAAAAACCTAGTTCAGAATCCCCAGCACCCATGTTTTAAAAACTGTTGGGTGTGGTTGAGTATCAGTAGTAAGTCCACCATTGTTGGGGAGTGGAGACAGGAGAATCACTGTGGCTTGCTGGCAGCCAGGCTGGCTGGAGGGTCGAGAAGGGGGAACGTGAGTTCCAAGTTCAGTGAGAGATCCCTGTTTCAAGGGGATAAAATGGAGAATGATAGGGAGGACATTCAGTACATCCAGGGATTTCTGGCCTCCACATGCACAGACCCCCACCTGTACACATTTAGCACACACCATACAAATACACAAATAAGGGCCAGCAAGAGGGCTCAGTGGGTAAGGTTGCTTGCCACCAAACCTGATGACCTGAGTTCAATCCTCAGAACCCACGTGGTGGAAGGATAGAGCTGGTTCCCACAAGTTGTCCTCTGATGTCTGTATATGTACAGTGGCACACATGCACTCACATGCTCACATCCCCCTTGCCACGATAAATAAATAAGTGTAGGCCACTGGAGAAATGGTTCAGGAGTTAAGAGGATGTATTGCTCCTACCGAAGACCTCAATTCAGTTTGCAGCACTCACATCAGGCAGCTCACAACCACCTGTAACTCCAGTTCCGAGTGATCCAAGCCTCTGGCCACCATGGATACCTGAACTCATGTGCATACACCCACATACAGACGCATATACACACAGACATAATTGAAAGTGAATATTATTTAATTTAATAATACACAGACATATAGAATTAATTTCCTTTGGTCTTTTTAAGATAGGATGTCCCTGTAGCCCAAGCTGTCCTGGAATTCATTATATAGACCAGGCTGGCCTTAAACTCATAGAGATCTGTCTGCTTTGGCCTCCCAAGTGCTGGAATTAAAGTTGTGTGCATGTTCTCCTCAGTAATAATAAATAACTTTCAAAATTAAAGAACTGCATGGTTAAACTGGCTCTTGTTTTAAAATATCACAGCAAGAAGCATGACTCTACCTCAGAAATAAATACTGAAAAATAAATATAGTAGTGACCTAGGCATTCAGGGTTTGCAAAATAGTTTTCTTGTCTAAGTATTAAGAACCAGTAGCTTGATATTAACTGTCCTGGAGATGCCCTGCAGAAGTTTTCTTGTTTAAGCATTAAGAACTGGTATCTTGCTGTAAGCTGTCCTCTGATGTTCTGAAGAATGTTCAACCCGTTTTTATTCACATATTCCAACAGTGCAAATTGTGAACAATTCTCCTGGTAAATCACTTATAAACAAAGCTTCAGTAATGTGGTTTCACTTTTTACAGAAGTGAAGTGATAGAGATATTGTACGATCCTGATGAAGGTGTTCAGTGTGAAGAAATCCTCAGCCGGTTTCCAGACACTGCTGTGAACAAGGAAACTCCCCATGGAGTAAAATTGTGTGAAAATCGTCTGTCTGATGACATTCTCATTGGTCTTCCACCCCTAAATGTGTCCATCCCCATTCAAACAGGATCCAAACCACATGATTATGAGATATATGAAGATGGTCTTTATAAATTTAGGGACTGTGGGAAAGGCTTCATTTATCCTGAGTGCTTTCTAAGGCATGAAGCTACTCACACTGTAGAGAAACCCTATAAATATCAGCAATGTGGAAAAGCCTTTTCTTCTTCAAGTAAGGTCCAAAGACATGAACGAACTCACACTGGTGAGAAACCTTACATCTGCAACCATTGTGGGAAAGCCTTCCCCAGTCGTGGTTCCCTTCAACACCATGACAGGATTCACAGTGGAGAGAAGCCCTATGTGTGTAAGTACTGTGGGAAATGCTTCATTTCATCCAGTACCTGTCGGGTACATGAACAGACTCACACTGGAGAGAAACTCTATGTATGTAACCTGTGTAATAAAGCTGTCACTACTCGTACTTCCCTTCGAAATCATGAAAGATTTCACAGTGGTGAGAAACCTTATGTCTATGGACAGTGTGGGAAAGGCTTCATCTCGTCTGGTACCTTTCAAATACATGAACAAATTCACACTAGAGAGAAGCCCTATAAATTTAAGGAATGTGGGAAAGCCTTCACTATACAGAGTTCCCTTCAACGTCATAAAAGGATTCACACCAGGGAAAAACTTTACGACTGTAAGGAGTGTGGGAAAGCCTTTAGTGGTTACAGTTCCCTTCGACGCCATGAAAGGATTCACAGTGGAGAGAAACCCTATGCATGTAAGCAATGTGGGAAAGCCTTTCCTGCTTTGGGTGACTGTCAAAGAAATGAACAAATTCACACTGGAGAGAAACCCTACATATGTAAGCAGTGTGGGAAAGCCTTCACTCGTTGTGGATCTCTTAAGATACATGAAAAGAATCACACTAGACAGAACTGTTGAGATCAAAAGTGGAAAGACCTTCTTGTCACATGACCTTCTATCAAAAACTTGACAGTGCCTAGGGAATAGGACTAGTATCAATGTAAAGTTTATGAGTATGCCTCTGGTTGTCTTCATTAAATTAACAATCATAAAAGAACAAATTATGATAAGAAGCTTGAACAAACTTGGTACAGAAGAGATGTGCTCAAGACTTCAGTTGACCCATTCCTAAGAATGCACTCATTATAAAACATGCAAATATACAGAAATATAACAAAGTTGTTGTTTGTAAGAAATACTTTTGAATTTCTGTGACAATTCTTCAGGTAGTAGAATACTGTCATTATACATTATGAAAAACTCAATGCAAAGTAATTTATGTAGACTATTCAGAAATTGCATAATCTGAAGGAAATGTTCTAAAATTATAAGTGTATTGTACCTATTAATTGTTTATTATTAAAATAGATCTCTGGACTATCTGTTTCTAATTTTAACTTTTGTAAATAAATGGTGGCGTGGTATAATTTTCTACAGTGTGTTTAAACAATGGGACAGAAGTAATAGTATCTTTTAAGCACGTTTCCTCTCCATTGATATTGGACCATGTTGTATCCATATGTAAATCCAAATGTCTTCAAATATGCTAGAAGGCTTAATTTTTAGGGACTTTAAAAATAACTGTGTGAATAGATTTCATATTTTATATTTATAGTACATCTTTCATTAAGATACTTTTTACATTGTGGTGACCAAAACCTCTACAGAAGCAACTTGAAGGAAGTAATTTGGGCTCAGTTTCAGAGGTGTCATTCCATGGTGACAGGCACATAGGTCATAATGGGCAGAGCAGTTCAATTCACGGTGAACACAAAGGCGTTTAGGGTGCTGTGCAGTAAGAAGCAAGTTCAAGATTATTCCCACGGACATATGCTCTAGGGATACATGTCCTTCATCCAAATCCCACCTCCTGCATTTCACCATCTCCCAATAATATATCTTATTAGGCTGATGCAAAGTAATTGTCATATTGTTGAAACTTGCTGTTTGATATTGGAGTGCATTCTTAATATGTGGTTATGTTATACATCATTTAATGTGTAGTTTTTATGTTATTTTTTTCCTCTGCTAATGACATTATTTCCTGTTTGTACTATGGAAATGATGTTAGAAAGGAAGCAAACTTGAGTGTGAGGGGGCTAATCTTGGTTATCAACATCTGAGAAGAAGGGACCTCAATTGAAAACTATCCTCTGTCAGTTAGGCCTGTGGGCATGTCTGGGAGAGACTTTCTTGATGCTAACTTATACAGGCATGAGGTGTATAAGAAAGGCACCTGAAAAGGAGCCTGGGAGTGGGACAATAAGCAGCATTCCTCAAGCTCCTGATTTCAGTCCCTACCCTGGCTTCTCTCCATCATGGACTGTGACCTAAGAATGTAAGCTAAATAAACTCTTCCTCTCCAAGGTGCTTTCAGTCATGGTGTTTATCACCGCAATAGAAAAGTAACTAGGACAGAGTGATTTTCTTACTCGAGTTTAAAATGAGTCACAATCCAACAGGGACAATTCACAGTGTCAGTGGGCCTTTGGCCCAGAAACAGTAAATATACAGTGCAGTGGGGGTTCAAGAACTTTGTAAAGGGGATGAGAGCCTTAAAGATGAGGAGCAGAGAGGCTGCACTTTGGAAGTTGACAGAGACCAATTGAGAGCAGTTATTGAAGCTGATCCACTTACAACTACATGAGGCTACTGATGTCCACCTAATTAGCCTGGGCAGCTTGGTCCTCATGGAGAATTCCTGAGTAGTCTCCATGGATCACTCCAATATAAAATCAAAAGAGAGAACCTGAAACCTAGACTAACTTTTCATACCCAATCAGAAAGTAACCAGACTACATTGTTGAGTTCCGTGGGACTTGAATCCCCGTCACTTCAACCCGATGCCTTGCCCTGGGACTTGAACCCAATGGCACCAGGGCTTCGGGACTCGAACCCTCAATGGCCGCCTGCTCCGGGACTCGAACCCAAAGGCAGGGCCAAGAAGACCAACGCCAGATGCAAAAGCAAGAGGTTTTTATTAAAGCACTTGTACAAGCGGGCGCCCTGCTTTGGGATACAAAAGCGCGCCTGCTTACAGTGGCCTGTCTACTTTTAAAGTTAAAAACTGCAGGCGGAGAATTCCAGAGCCATTGTTACTTTCTGAGAACTTACAGTTTCGGGGGAAACAAAGCAAAGCGGGTGGGGTGGAAACAGTTTACAGCTTACAGTAATAGGTTACAGGTGCTCCAGGTGACCTTATCAAAAAATTTCTCAAGCGTGCTCTTATACATTTTATGGTTTTAGAAGTTTCCCATTGTCTTAGGCAGTTTCATGTCTCAAGCAGTTTCACTTCCTTAAGGGCAGTACATTTCCACAGTACTTTAAACTTTATTTTATTTCTCAACATCAGTAATACAAACAGAATCAAACTCAACAAAGGCAGGTTGGAATTTCATATGAGAAACACAAGCAACAAAGGAAATCCATATACCAAAACCACAATAACAACAAAAAAAGAAAAACTAAAATAATATGTCTCCACCATGTGTCTCCACCAAACACCACCAGTCCCCTGGAAGAGGTCTACAATGGGAACGCCCTTGAGGCACCCCAGGATGCAGTATTTAAAAGAACAATCATAATTATAATAAAAGAATTCAACAAATTAAAGAACACACAAACAAGAGGACAGGGTTAAACCTCTGACTGAATTCGTGAAAGGGGTAGAAATAGTGAAGAAAACTGAGGTTGAAATGAAGAAGGAAGTGAAAACCGCAATAGCCAACTGGAAAAGACAGGAGAAAGCCTCATCAACAGAATGAATGAAATGAAAAACGGATATTAACACTGGACAGTAAAGTTGAAGAACTGGGCTGATCAGGCAAAGAATATAAAAAAAAACACCTAAAACCACAGAATGGAATATGCAAGGAAAGCGGGACACCAAGAAAAGACCAAATTTATGCATCACAGGCACAGAGGAAGGAGAAGAATTCCAGGTAAATGGAATTGAGCAGATCTTTAACAGGGATCTACAGAACATTCCATCCAAGCAGCAAAGAATACACTTTCTATCAACAATCAATGGAAGTTTCTCTAAAATTGACCACATACTGGGGCACAAAACCAGCCTCAACAAAGGCAAAGAAAAGAAAAAAAGAAACATCAATAATTCCATGCATTCTATCAGATCACAATGCAATAAAGCTTAAAATCAACACCACCAAAAGAAGTTCTCATGGAGATGAATGAACACGCTCCCGAATGCTGAATGGGTCAAAGAAGAAATTAAGGAAGAAATAAAAATATTCCTGGAACTAAATGGCAATGATACCTCTGGGACACTTAAGAAGCAATCATAAGAGTGACATTTATAGCTCTAAATGCCTACATTAAAAAATCAGAAAACCCAAATAAATGACTTAACAATATAATTTAAGACTCTGGGAAGGTCAGAACAAACCAAACCCAAATCCAGAAGAATGAAACAGAAACAAAGAAAACAATACAAAGAATCAATGAACCTGAGAGCTGGTTCTTTGAAAAGATAAACAACATAGACAGACCCTTAGGTAAGGTAACCAAAAGACAGAAAGAGTAATTCCAAATCAACAAAAACAGAGATGAAAGGGGAAGTAATATAGCAGACACCAGAAGATCCAGATCATAAGGGAATACTAAAAACCCATACTCTATTAAACCTGAAAACATGAAAGAAATGAATTTCTAAATTCACAAAAATGACCAAAGCTAAATGAAGATGACATCAACAGCTTAAACAGACACATAATGAATAATGAAATTGACACAGCAATAAAAACTTCCCAACTAAAAATGCACAAAGCCCAGACGGAATCACAGAAAATTCCACCAGACATTTAAAAAAGATCTATAACCAATACTACTTAAATTATTAAAAAAGATAGAAACAGTATTGATTGTAAATCTTCTTTCAAGAAAATAAAGGCCCCAATAAAAAGACAGATCTGAGCACAGTTCTCAAATAAAGAAATAAAAATACGTAAGAAATGCCCTAAAGAGTGCTTAATATCCTCAGTAATTAGGTTCCATCTTACCCCAGTCAGACTAATATAAAGAGAACAAAAGAGTCCAAACTGGAGAACTCTCAAAAATTAAAAATGAGTCTACCATATGATCTGGTTATACGACTCCCTGGCATAGTCACAATGGACTTATCCTACTGTAGGGATAGCTGTGCATCATGTGTGTTGCTGCTCTCTGCACAGTAGCTATGAAATGGAAACAACCGAAACGTCCTGCAACTGATGAATAATGAAATTATGGGTCCATGTCCACAATGGAGATCTACTCAGCAGTAAGAAATAATGGAATTATGAACTCTGCAGGTAAATGGATGGAACTGGAGGTTGTTATGCTAAGGGAAGTAACTCAGACTCAGAAAAGCAAGTGATGCATGTCTTCCCTTATTTGAGGATCCTAGCATCAGTCTCTTAGACGTGAGTATATATCCTGATGTAAGAACAGAAGCGAGGAAAAGGAAACACAGAGGTAAAAGGAAAGAAAGAGCCTGGAAGAGGGGGACAGTGGGGAAGAGATGTTACCCAGGGGGAGGCGGAAAGTGGGAGTGCTCATCTGGGAGGGGAGCCGAGAGGAGGGACATGCAACGGGCCATGGTGGTGGGGTGGGTGTAACTCAGGAGGGGTGGTTACGGTGGGGGTGGGTGTCATGGGGGAAGGGGGGTGATGGGGGTGCTTGGAAGAGGGAGGGAGGAGGGGATTGACGAGGGGAGAGGAGGGATGAGAGGAGCTTAGGGGGCTAGGGAAGCCAGAGGGAAATGTGCTGACAAGGGGACCCCTTGAGAAGCGCACGTGCGGTGTCTGAACATGTGCGCAGCCAGGGAATGTACTCCCGGGAGCACAGTGCCAGACAGGAGAGACCTCCCTTCGAGTGGTCGGTCAGAGAACTCCAGGAGACTCCCAAATAACATGGGCCATTGCCAGAGCTCTTGGTTATCTCCCAGAATATGAAGACAAGACCCTATTGCTGAAGACGGGACACACTTCAGACCCAAGACTTGGCGCAGTGGAGCAGAAACTGATCTGAAGTCTTTGACCTGCAGTTTAGCGCTCATAGACCTAGAGGATACTATGCAAGCTGCCAAGGGGAGAAAATCAATCAGTGCTCAAACCCAGCCCTAAAGCCTAATAACCACAATGACTGGCACAGCAAACTGCAACTATTAGCGCAGTAGTGCACTGTTCTGAGTGGTAATCAACAGCTGTTTAATTGAACTTAAAGCTCTCTCAACGGGAGTGAATTCATGCGTGACGCTGTAAACACAGACAAAATACACATGGCTTGAGAGGTCATAGATCCTGGAGAAAACCCTATTCTCAGTCATGTCTCTAGACAAATGAAATTTCTTACCATATGCTTAATATGGATCCTTATATTTGCAGACAAGTATACCGTATACCACTCATCCAAAAAGCTTCTTCTTGCAACAGATGGAGGCTACTGCAGAGTTCCACAACGGAGGATGTATGTCAGAGATGACATATGCTAGGTGACACATTACAGTGGAACCTCTACCCCTAAGACTCACGGAACACAGAGGAACAGGGGTGGGAGAGTACTAGTGCATCCCTCCACTCTCACCAGAGAAGCTTCCTCACATAACAGAGTGTGATGTTCCCAGAAGGCCATAACTGGCAGGTTTTAAAGAGTCAGTGACTGCGTAGTGTGTGTTCTGCTCAGGGCCATTGTAGAAGAGGGGGTGGACAGACTGGAAGAGCCAGGGGTGCTCCATGAACACAGGGAAACAGAGGCTTTCAGGCCACTAGAAGCTTGTACGCGTCAACTTGCAGCAATGCTGGCATCAAGCGCAAGACCCATGTCAACGTATCAGACACGGGCCCAGAGTACGGTGAGGGAGATGGGTGGCTGGCCAGCCCTAGCCTGGGAACTGCTGGACACTGATGACCACCGGGTGAGGGAAAGCAGACCTTACGATCACTAGATGTGCTCACTAGTGTCAAGTGGATCAATCCGTGGAAGGACACCTGGGTTCAAATGCTTGGGGAGATAGGACTTACCGCGTATGGTGGAATGCATGATTTCAGCTGGGGGCGGGGCATAGACAGGGAACGAAGAACTGTTGTATGAAATGTACAAAGGCTCAATAAAAAAATTAAGAAAAAACTATTCAAAAAAATGGTAGCTGGAGAGATGGCTCAGCAGTTAAGAACACCGGCTGTTCTTCAGAGGACCTGGGTTTGAGTCCCAGCACCCACAAGGCAGCTATCAACTGTCCATAACTCCAATTCCAGGACATTTGACTCCCTCTTCTGATCTCCACAGGCATTGTACAACATGGGTGCATTTACATGCATGCAGGTATAACATTCATACACATAAATTAAAAATATATTATTTTTTAAATGTCAGTTAGAAAATAACACATTTTGTGTAGTTTGTGTTAAAATTCATAGAAAATTTGTCTTCTGTAAGGACTTTCTGGAACTAAAATTGTAACATCACATGTAAGTGATATATGTTCTGATATCACATATAATACACAACTGAAGGGACTGGAAGAAATTAAGGGCTCTAGACCAGAATGCTCTTACTATTACAGAAGACATTTTCAGATACAGTCATTGTTATATATCTGTAGTTTTCAACACTGCTATGCATACAGTGGAAAAACTTCAGTTTTTATTTGAAATATCTAGTCTTTCAGATGTTCAGAAGTACACAAAGTACACTAACAGAGGAAGTAACAAGACGTTTGGTTTCCGGCCGCTCAGGTTCTGGTGCTCCCTCTATTATCCCTGTTCTCTGAGACTACGCTTCTCCCTTCACAAGTCTGAGAGAATTCAGGAGACATTTCTACCTTACCTTCTCAATACCAGCATTTAATTAGTAAACACCCATTGTGTCTGCAAGGAATGAAAACTTTGGGGAAGGTAATCACATTTTTATTTCATGTGTATGTCTGTATGACTGTGTAAGTATATGTCATATGTGTGTGGGTAGCCATGGAGGCCAGAAGAGGGTATCCCTGGAGGCTAGAGTTACAGGCAGTTGTGAGCAGCCTAATGTGGATGCTGTGACTCAAACTTAGTTCCTCTAGAATGTCAAGTGATTTTATCCCTGCAGCCATCTTTCCAGCACCCATTGGGGAAAGAATCTTAATGTGAGTTTTCTTTCTTTAAAAAAAGTATTTACTGATTTGGAAAAATGGCAACTAAAGCAGTAAAAGTAATCAGATATTTGCTTTCAGACAAATGGTTGATAATCATGATGCAAATTATAAAGGGGGAAGCAACATTTATATGAGGAGCAATCTAAAGCTTGAGGGATTTGCTGCGGGCTCTCTTTTTTATGGCTTGAATGTAGTTGGCCTCCCGTGAAACACAGATGGAATTTCAACCTCCGCTAGGAGACTTTAAGAGGTGAGAGGATTGGGTGGGACCTTTAAGAGAAGATGAGGGCTCAGCCCTCATGAACGCAATAACATGTTCTTTTGATTTATGCATTAATGAGCTGCTGCTGCCCTTGGTATAAAAGCTAGTCTCAGCAGGTCTCAGTTCTTTGGCAGACTCCAAGAAAGTCATGAACAGATGGTCCTCCTCACCTGGGAATAAAAACTTCAGACAGAGAACAGACTGAGATAGGAAGAGTTAACAGAAGAACATACAAGCCACTATTTCTCATATATTCAAAAAATTCTGGGCAATTTGATCTGTTTCCAGGAGAAAGGAAAGATCAGGCACCCAAACATTATAGTTCCTTCCTGCAAGAACCCCACACAGGAATCAGAACCTGCCCGACACTGCTGCCATTACCGCACATTCTGGGGAGAGCGGGACAGTGGGGCAAAGCTGTGCAGAGAGGTCTCGAGTTCAGAATATAAGTTTCTCGGCAGGGTAGGACAGGAGGATTCCAACTGCTGGCCCAATCCCAGACAAAGGGAACAGAAGGAACCAAGAGTAACCAGGCTCCTCAGCATGCACCCCTGGCCCTTGCAGCTCGAAGCACAGGTAAAGGCTAGGCTGCCTGGGTTCTGGCATACTCCAGATTCTCAAAATGGCAAAGGAGAACATTTCCAAGGTTAAAGAGAGACTCTTTTTCCGATAGCAATGTGGTTGGTCAATTTGAACAGCTTGTCCCAATGAATCTTATTGGCTAATGAGCCAGGACCTGCCTCCTTGACCTCTGAGTGACAGCAGAAACAATCCCTTCCATGCAGAGGGAATAACAGATTCTACCCACAGTCTTTAGCAGGTTAGACTTTCTTATTTGGTATTCAGTGGGCCCAGATGGACACATAACTGAATTTAAGTAAAACTTGTTCCTGGCTTCTGAACTAGGACTGAGTTCTTCTTCTTGGTGGGTAATTCCTGCTTCTCCTTGCTGAAAATGGGATCAGGAGTCTGCTGAGTGAATTCTAGACTATGTTTCATGAAGACAATCACTGATCTTGTGTAAGGCCAGGCCAGCTGTAGTAGGAGAATTTGATGGCAGCTGGCTTCACAGATATGGCTTTCATTTGCTTTATTGTTCACTCAATTCATTTTCAGGCAATTAAGTATGTAGAACGTGCAAACATGAAGAACCAAATTATATGTCACAAAGTACAAAGGGATTAATATAGAAGAAAACTAACCCTTTAACTAGCCCAGCCACCCAGTTTGCTTCATTTAAGGTCACAAGAAATTATCTTCAGAAGGGTGAACATGTTCCTACCTCGGCAGTGAGACTGACTGTTACTCAAGAAGAACATCTGAGGGTTTAACTTTGGAAGTTCATCAAGCCCTGCCGCTCTTCCTCCAAGAGTGAACGCACTCCCTCCTTCCACACTTTCATATTCGCCAGTGGGGACACTCTCCCCAAGAATCACTTTAAATTCTCACCTGAGAAGCATCAAATTCACACTTTCTTCAGGAAATGCTCAAAATGAATTTCTCCCAAAGCTTGACACTCAAAGATGTTAATTTATATATGGAAATAACAGCACGACCCCAGCAATTCTGTGCACACCACAAGCAATTCTGCCCAGAAAATGACTCAAAAACAGTGAGAGTTAGCACAAGAGAAAGGACAGGACTCCTGTCTTCCTTTCCGGTGTCCTGTGGCTTCTCACTGACACTTCTTCACTGCTCTCAGCGGCTGAAGGACACATGCAACAGAAGGCAGCTGACCAGGAGGGGAATTTTATTGCTCTCTCACAGGGTGAAGATGGGATCTAGCTTGACGTTATGGGCCTCAGTCCCTTTGTGTTACAGGTATACCTGCTTTTCCTAACAGAGATGAACTCACAGAGACACAGTCTTAACCCTGATGTCTGCACAAGGAGCCAACAGGGTCTGGCACTTCTGCTTATCTATTTAATAAAAAAGGGAATCCCAAGATACCCGTTATGGATTCAAATATTGGTACGTTTGAGAAGGCAAGAACGTCAGCACACGACTGTTTTCACCTTCATTCTTAGGTGAGATCACTAATCACATGTGAAGCCATTCCCACTGCTTCACTGACCTGCTGACTTCAGACTTCCTGGCCCTCACTGACTATGTGCTGTGTTGCCCAGGGATCTGCACATCTACTGCATGCATCAGACGTGGTCTCTCCGTCCTGATTCTACCAGGGATGCAGTCCCTCAGTTCTAATTTGCATAGAAGTAGCTTCACCTTTTAATCACTATTTTTATGTGTACATGTATGTGTGTGAGCATGCATTTGGGTACATATGTCTCTGTGTTCATATACATGTTGTAATCAAACTTCTAGATTAGCTGCCTTCTTCAGTCTCCATCTTTGTTTTTTTTTTGTTTTTTTTTTTTGAGACAAGGTCTCTCTATGAACCCAGAGCTCACCAATTTGGCTAGGTTGGCTAGCCAGCGAGCTTTGGTATCTCCCTGTCTACAACTCCTCAGTCCCTGGATTATAGACATGCACCACTGTGCCTGTTTTTTTACATGATGTGTGCTGGGAATCTGAACTCAGGTCCTCATGAAAGCACATTACTGACCAAACCATCTCCTCAGCCTCTCAAGCAACTGTGTTTGTTTGTTTGTTTGAGACCCTCTCCTTGTAGCCACAGCTGGCCTGGAACTTGTGACATAGAACACACTGGCCTTGATCTCACAGAAATCCTGCATCTGCCTCCCAAATGCTGGGATTTAGGGTGTGCATCACTGTGCCCGCACAAGTACTTTAAAATTATTATTATTATTATTATTATTATTATTATTATTATTATTATGTGCTTGTATGTAGGAAAGATGACAGTTCCTCGAAGTCAGTTCTCTCCTGCCAGCTTGTAGGGAATTAAACACAGATCATCAGGCCTGCTCACAAGCACCTGTTGAGGCCTCTTGCAAGTCCTCAAGCACTTTTAACTATCCCCTTACTGAGCTCACAGCTTTGTCTGCCATCACATGTAAAGGATTCAGGCAAGGAACCTTCAAAAAAAAGTTTCTCATCATAAAATATATTTTGGGAGCTTTTTCTGTACTAACACCTTTTCTATTAAAAGTTGTATTAGGGGACGAAGAGATGGCTGAGCAGGGAAGAGCACTTACTGCTTTTGTAGAGGACATGGCAGCTCACAACCATCTGTGTCGGGAGCCATTTGCCTGTTTTTGAGCTTTGCCCTAGCTTAAGGGCTAAACAGACAACAGTCACTGAAGTGCTGTGGGAGCAGGGTGCTTTGATATGCAAGAATCTTGTGACTCCTGAATGGGAGTTTGCCTTGAGCCCAAGGCTGAGGACCCATTGTTAGTAGATGTGAGTGGTTTGAATATTTTCACATATGTAAATGCATGCTTGAACTCCTGATGGTGGTATTGTTTCTCATACGTTTGTAAGACTATAACTACATTGGAGATAATAAAGCCGAGGCCTCAGTATTGACTGAGTGCCCTCCCGAAATTATTTTTTTCTTTTTTTTTTTTTTCATTTTTTAATTCTAACTCCCCAATTTAGGTACAGTTCGATTTTTGCCAGCAGGCTCCAGCATATGGCGCCTGAACGTGGGACCTGAATACTGGGGACGCAGTTAAGGACACTGCAAAGGAAAATTGAGCTCAAGTTTAAGGAAAAAGGGTGCGGTGAGTAACTTTGGGAGTAAAATGGGTCAGGGTAGTAGTAGTCTGTCTTTTGTACATATACTGGAAAATATGCTGCATGCTCGAGGAGTTAGGGTAGGACATTAGCAGCTCTGTAATTTCTTAAATTTCATAAAAGAAGTTTGTCCTTCGTTCCCTGAAGAAGAAACTGTAGATTTAAAAACATGAAAAAAAATTTAAAAAAAACTTCAGGATTATTATGAAGTTCATGGACCAAGCGAGTTCCCAGTGGATACTTTCAGTTTGTGGGCTTTAATTAAAAATAGTTTAGATCCTAGACATGAGATAAAAAGGGTTCAAACAAAAGAAAAAGTGAATAACACTGAGTCACAAGATACTCAAACAGAAAAAAAATATAAAATTAAACCTTTTGCTCCTCCGTTAGAGGAGGCAGTTCTTATGGAGCCTGAAATTGAACAATTATCCAGGTGTGAGCCATTAAATCCCAAAAAAAATAGAGCGAAAGGAGAGAACTGCTAGGTATTGGAAAGAGGCATTGGCAAAAAAGAAAACCAATCAAAAAGAAACTTACTCAGGGGAAATCCAAAACTTACAGGAAAGGATAGAAATGTTGTCTGTACAAATGCAACATATTAAGGAACAGCAGGCACAGGAGAAACTACAAGGCCAAGCAGGATATAATCCTCACCCAAGAGTAAATCCAGTGGGTAGACCTTGTTCTCTGTCCTTAGTGCAAACTTCTCTTTCCCCTTTGCAAGCTACTGTAAGTAAAGCGGCAGAAAAGGAAAAAAACACTCAAGGATTTCAATTATTTCCTGTTATAGAGCTAAACGATGGACAAGGAAATCGAGTGAGGGAACATGTTCCCATTCCTTTTAATCAATTGAAAGAGTTGAAGCTTGCTTGTGCGCAATATGGACCAACTGCTCCTTTCACACAGGCAATATTAGAATCCATGTCCCTTGAAGCGCTTCCTCCAGAGGACTGGAAGCAAATCGCTAGAGCATGTTTATCAGGAGGAGATTATTTATTGTGGAAATCTGAGTATGCAGAACAATGCCAGTCCACAGCTAAAACAAATCAAACTCAAGGGATACAGATTACCTTTGATATGTTAGCAGGAGAAGGACAATATCAAGGTATAGGAAATCAGCTGGCATTTGATATTGCTGTGTATGCACAGGTCAGTGCTGCAGCTAAAAAAGCATGGTATAAACTTCCATCCGCGGGACATTGGACTGAAGATTTATCAAAAATTAGACAAGGGCCTGATGAATTGTATCAGGATTTTGTGACTAGATTGATGCAGGCAGCAAGTAGGTTACTGGGAGATTCTGAGTCAGGACTCTTCCTGGTGAAACAACTAACTTATGAGAATGCAAACTCTGCCTGTCAAGCAGCCTTGAGACTGTTTAAAAAAAAATTATCAGACTATATCAGACTTTGCTCTGATATTGGGCCCTCGCATACTCAAGGTGTAGCGTTGGCTGCTACTTTACTAGGAAAATCAGTTAAGGAAGTACTTTTTCAACAACAAACGCCTGTAAAAGGCAGGGTTGCTGGTCTCCCAGGAAGGAACCTATGAAAAGATTTCAATGGAAAGTACTACCTCAGGGTATGGCAAATAGCCCCAGCCTGTGTCAAAGATTTGTGGCCCAAGCAGTTGCAAAAACTAGACAAGCTTATTCTCAAATGTATATAATTCACTATATGGATGATATACTTTTGACTCATAAGCAGGAGGAAATTTTACTTGCAGCCTATGTTCATTTACAACAGGCTCTGAAAGAATAAGGGCTAATTATAGCTCCTAAAAAGATACAAACAGAATCTCCATATTCATATTTGGGTTATAAGTTATATCCTAAAATGATTTTACCTCAAAAAATTCAGATTAGAAAAGATGGATTAAAAACTTTAAATGACTTCCAAAAATTATTGGGAGATATAAATTGGCTTAGACCTCATTTAAAAATTGCTACAGGAGAACTGAAGCCTCTTTTTGACATTTTAAAAGGTGATCCAGATCCTAAATCAGCTAGAGGCTTGACAGAGGAGGCCAGAAAGGCATTGTCTCGAATAAAACAAGCTATTGAAAATCAACAAATGCAATATATAGATTATAGCCAAGAGTGGGCAACATATATTTTAGCTACTAGTCATACTCCAACTGCAGTTTTATGGCAGAAAGGACCTTTGTTATGGTTGCATTTACCAGTATCGCCCACTAAAGTGTTGACTCCTTATTATGAGGCTGTAGCATGTTTAGTTCAAATGGCTCGAGTTGAATCTCGAAAATATTTTGGAAAAGAACCTAATATAATAGGACTTCCATTTACAAAACAACAGTTAGATTGGTTATTTCAAAATGTGGATTCATGGGCTATAGCTTTTGCTCATTTTTCTGGCATTATTGATAATCATTATCCAAAAGATAAGTTATTACAATTTGCAAATAGTCATGCTTTTATTTTTCCAAAAATTATAAAACAGGAACCTATTAAGGATGCTTTAGTGATATTTACAGATGGGTCTTCTAATGGTAGGGCTACTTATGTAATGCAAGGGCAATCTTATGTTTTTCAAATTTCTCCAGCTTCAGCTCAAGTAATAGAACTTCGAGCTGTAGCCGCTGTATTTCAGTTTATGGCCTCTACTTCTTTTAATCTATATACTGATAGTCATTATATTGCTAGAGCTTTACAGATACTTGAAACTGTGCCTTATATCAAGACAAATAATACCAAAGTTCAGAAATTATTTGGTCAGATACAAAAGTGTTTACATGCCCGTTCTCAGCCCTGCTTTGTAGGACATATTAGAGCCCATACTGGCTTCCAGGTCCTTTAGCTTTAGGGAATAATTTAGCAGATAAGGCCACTCGGCTCATAGGTTTATCTCAGTTGGAATTAGCACAGAAATCTCATACTATTCATCACCAAAACAGCCAAAGTTTGAGGAAGCAGTTTCGCCTTACTAGGGAAGCTGCTAGACAAATTATTAAACAATGTCATTCTTGTCCTAAACATCATTTGGTACCTCATTATGGAGTAAACCCTAGAGGAATAAAGCCTAATCAATTATGGCAAATAGATGTAACTCACATCTCTGAGTTTGAAAAGTTAAAATATGTTCATGTGTCCATTGATACTTATTCAGAATTTCTTATGGCCACCGCCCAAACTGGGGAAGCTACTAAGCATGTAATAGCACACTGCATTAAATGTTTTGCTGTAACTGGCTTGCCATCTGTTATAAAAACAGACAATGGCACAGAATATACTAGTGAAACTTTCCAACGTTTCTGTGCTCAGTTATCTATTGTACATAAAACAGGCATTCCATACAATCCCCAGGGGCAAGGGATTGTAGAACGTGCCCATGGAGTTTTAAAAAATCAATTACAAAAAATAAAAAGGGGGGAGTTATATCCCAGATCTCCACAGAACTCTTTAAATCATGCTCTTTTTATTTTAAATTTTTTAAATGTGGATGCTCTTGGTTTTTCTGCTGCAGATAGGCTGTGGCATCCCAAAACATTGGATACCTATGCACGAGTGAGATGGAAGGATCCAATTGATGAGAAATGGCATGGTCCAGACCCAGTATTAATTTGGGGAAGAGGGCATGTTTGTGTTTTTCCACAGGATGCAGAGAATGCCAGGTGGCTGCCAGAAAGGCTGGTTCGGTTCTCAGGGACTGAAAGGACGAAGAGTGACGCTGTTGTAGCTGTCCGAGATGGAATCAGTTCACCTGATGATACACGGAGAGCTGTATTGGACTCGTGTACCAGATTCAACTATGCTGCATTCAGCAATATGGGAAGAAAAAAAAGTTGCAATGATGGAGAATGATACCCGCCTGTCAGGACATTCTTACATGGGACAGCAAAAAACTGACTTTAATTATTCAGATATATTATGGACTGGTCAAAAAACAATCAGGACATTGGACAATTAAGCATTCCTCATGATGTTATCTGGCTTAATGTTTACTGTGTTCTATGTAACTTGTCTAATTTGCATTTCCATAAGAATGTAAGTTATGGTGTTTCCGCAATTTCATTTATTGTGATTTGCTTGTAAATGTTATAAGATTTCATTTGGTATGTCATGCAGACTATCAGTGAATTTGTGTTACTCCTAAGATATTCAGTCAATGTAATTTGGAGAAAAGAATGCATTTACAAGGGGTTTAGCATAATGAAAATTTTGGCCACTTTAAATTTGACTCTGCAAAAACTACTGCTGAGTTATTATTCAAAATTGAAAGCCTGTTTGCTTTCAGGGTCTTCTTTACTTTAACCTCACGGTTAAAAAGTATTATAGCCTTGGGCTTTTGTGTTTTCTTTAGAATTTGCATGCTCCCTCCATTGGTGATATCCTCAGCACATTCCTAGAATTTCAAGGCTGATGTGCAAAAAACAAGGCTCAGAACTCTACCTTAAGTAGAGTTGCCCCTTGCAAAGGCTGGGTAGCCAGAGACCGGCAACCTTCTCTCGAACTAAGCTAACCTAAGACAGGGCGTGAATGGTGGGCATTCACATGCCAATGACGGGTAAGGTTTATGTTTTGGAGAGAATGACCTAAGACAGGCACAGTCTTTCTGCCCATAGCTGGAAAAGCTATGGTTTTTTTTTTATAAAATAATTAAGGGGGAGCTGTCAGGAGCCATTTGCCTGTTTTTGAGCTTTGCCCTAGCTTAAGGGCTAAACAGACAACAGTCACTGAAGTGCTGTGGGAGCAGGGTGCTTTGTTATGCAAGAATCTTGTGACTCCTGAATGGGAGTCTGCCTTGAGCCCAAGGCTGAGGACCCATTGTTAGTAGATGTGAGTGGTTTGAATATTTTCACATATGTAAATGCATGCTTGAACTCCTGATGGTGGTAATGTTCCTCATACATTTGTAAGACTATAACTACATTGGAGATAATAAAGCCGAGGCCTCAGTATTGACTGAGTGCCCTCCCGAAACTATCTTTCCTCTCTCTCTCTCTTCATTTCTCAATCCTAACTCCCCAATTCAGGTACAGTTCGATTTCTGCCGGCAGGCTCCGGCACATCTGCAACTCCAGTTTCAGGGGATCTGATCTCTCTCCTGGCCTCTGCAGGCTCCTATACACACACGGTTCACATAAACTTACACACGCACACATAGATAACATTAACAAAAATTTTTTTATGGTTCATCAGCCTCACTACCTGAATTCCATCTCTGGAACTCACATAAAGGTGTAAGGAAAGAAATGTCTCCACCAAGTTGTCCTTGGACCTCCATACCCATGAATGGACACCCACACACTTGTAACATGCACCTGCACAATAATAATTTGAATAAAATTTATTTTAAAAGCTTTCTTAGGAGCACTATTGCCTTATTCAAATTCAAAACTGGTGAAATCAAGTGAAACTTTGCTTATTGATAAGCAGATGGTGGTAAAGCTCTGAAGAATGACTACAAACATCCACACACTGGGTACTACATATTGTCAGCAAGACTTTACCAAGGAAACATAAATCAGCTCAGAGAAGAAATCTGCTTTACCCTCTGTTATTAACATTTGTCTTTGGGAGAGGCAGACCAACTTAACCTGCCTCTCTCCCTGCCTTGCAACCCCAAAAGTCTCCCCAGGCCTTGCAAGAAACACAAATTTCTCCACCTACAGTTAAACAGATTCTAGCTAGTTTACTTGGGCTTACTAACAGAGCAATGGGTAAGGAGTTACTAACAGAACACGGGCGCCCACCCTCCCCTCCGCAAGTTCCATTAGTAAATCCACGCAGCTGGGATTCTCCAACTTCCTGGTGAACAGATCCAAATGGCCCATGCGGGAGGGGAGATCAGGACCGGCCTCCTGGCGCCCCCAGTTTAAATACTTTTAGCCCCTCCTCTTCTCACATCCAAGGCCAATAGACAGGGTGGGTGGGGCATAGGACTTTCCCAGCTACTCGTCTTTCTGCTCAAGGTGGTCTTGGGTGATGCCACTCTGGGAGGGGTGTTTATCCACCCTTTCCCTCGGAGAATCAATCCACTTTACACCCTGAATTCACAAGGACCCCACATCCAGAAAGCTAAACATGTATCTCAACTTAGAGATCCTATAATTGCCTAGTGTGCATCAACTCTTAGGGATCGAGGGAAGCTTGCACACCCAGAAAATTTGATTCTGGGTCCTCCAAGCACCTTTTCTTCCTTTCTTCACTGTGTGAAGTTTACCTCCTCCACAGAATCAATTCTCATAAGTGAACAAACAATCCATCGAAGATAGAGCCTTGTGGTGTCATTTTCTGACATTGCAACTCACTCCAAAAGGTGTTCCTATTAAACACTAACAGATTTTCCAGTGTCAACTGGGTGTCCCTCGGTTCAATTCAGACACTACCCAGACTTAGTAAAGTTCTGACACGTTCAGGGTAGTCTAATCACAGTGTTTTCAGTGCTAGTTCAAAGCACCTGTTTGTTCTGTCTGGATGCCAGTTTCTACTCAGAAACGATGGAGGGATGGCACTCAGTCACTTAATTAGTATGAATTTTAATATCGTGCAAGACCTCAAAACAGCAGTATTGAAACAGGAGGGGGTCTTATTGAGAAGGGAGAGCGTCCCCTAGTGGGTTAGAATTTAAGAATGGACCAAACAGAAGCTTTAGGATGATCTTATTGGAATCTAAAGAAAAATCTTCAAGGCAGGCAAGCTGGGAATCTCAGCAGCTGCCTGGAGGAGGAGCATGGAGGGAGAAGAAAAGAAGCCAAAAAGTCCTGCAGGTTTAGAGTCTGCAAGGGGGTCAGACACGTGGCGGACTGGCAGCCACATGGCTGGGAGAAGAAGCTTTAAAGAAAAAGTAGAGAAATGCAAGATGCTAGGGCAGCCCAAATCCTTAGAGAAAGCATGTTTAGAAAAGGGACATGAAGAAGAGAAGGAAAGATTACTCTTTTTCTGGAGAATTCATCCGGCAGACTTATGGAGAGCTACATGTCTGTGGCTCGGTCCAGAACTGCACTGGGAGGCGGGATTCCAGGCAGGAAAAGTTCACCACCCATCTATTTAGTATAACTTAAGGTGAGCCCACCTTCCTAAGGTGGTCCTATGATGTGGTGATTTAACAGTGAAACTGGAAATGTGGGTCTTCCAACAGACAAACTAGAGAATTTATAGTCTATCCCAGCTAGATAGCTATTTGCTCTCTAACACTATTGCTCAGAAAATTCCACAGGGTTTAGATTCTCTGTGCCAGAATCTGGGACAAAGATAACTTTATAGAATTATAAATATTTTTGCTCAGCAGGTAAAACACAAATGTGCTCTTCTCTGAGAGAATACAACAAAAATATCTTCAATGGGTACATGTTACAGACTGACCACAGCAACTGCCTAGGTAGAAAAGAAAAACAGCTCGTGTTGCATTTTAGCCAGGTGCTTTCATTCTGGTTGGCAGCGACTGCTACAGACATACCAATTCATAATGGTTTCTGTTCTTGACACTTTCGCCTGCTTTTATATGATGCTAACTTCCTCTCCCCAGTTTCTAATTCATGACTTGGCAAGACATACTTTTCAAATACCCCCCTTTTTTTGCATTTGAAAAATGCAAATAAAATGACTGACATGCTCACCAAGTTTAGGAAAAGTGAAACAAAACACTCATTAAGTTTCTCTCCTTTCTTGAGGGCAGTTGTCATTTTTGACCGAATTCCAACTTGAGCAAGCACAGAACTCGCTCCTCCTTTATTGAGGCTCTGAGGGGAGGCGACCTGGGATGGAGGGAGTGACCACACACTGTTAAGGAGCTGACTGTGCCACCTTCTGCCTACTGCTATTTGACCGCAAATATGAATGAAAAGGCTTTTTTCTGCCTAACCACTGAGATGTCGATACCGAGGGCCCCTCCCGCAGCCTTGCCCGCCCGCCTCGCACACCAGCCCCGTCGCTCACCGAGTGGGCGCCCGCGGCTCACTGCGGTTCCAGGGCTCGGTGGCAGCATGGCACCAAGGTTCAGGCGCCCCAGATTCCCTCGGGTGACAGGACAAGCTGCCAAAGTGTCCGCGGCAGGAAAAGATGGTGGGTGAAGAACTTCCGCTCTGCTCCCGGTGATCCAGACTGGTCAGCTCCTGCAGCCTTCGCCGCGGCGGTTCTCTAGACGGCTCCTTGAGGTCACAAGGCTACAGAAGCTACAGGACTGCGCTACCGCGATGGCCGTGCCAGTAAGAAAGATGGCGTCTGCGGAACTTCTGCTAGGCCCACCAGCACTCCTGATTGGACAGCTTGTTTTGTCCGGTTCTGCAGCCCTCACAGGCTAGTACTCAGCACTGAACCTTGTGAAGGGATATGTCATCCCCTGCCTGTTTGAGAATAGACAAAATAACACTTTCCACACTCCACAGCCCTTCCCAGGCCAGCCTTCCACCCTTGGAACAGAACTGCTTGGATGGGCCCTGCCTTTCCTCTCCCCTCCCATTTCTCTCCCCTCTTCTTCCCTCCCTGTCCAATTATGCAGCTCTAGAGCTCATTATATGTCTAACGCTGCCACTGAGTTCACGATTTACATAACTCAGCGTCCTGTGAGCTGGAATTATAGGTGTGTACACGTCACCCACGCTCCTCTGTCCAGCTCTTCTCCCTTCCCTCCTCTCCCTCACACTTTGGTCTACACAATGGCAGCCTGAATTAACCAGGAGACAATTCTAGGCCACTCTTACACAGGAAACCATATTTTTCAGCCTCTGATAGGTCGCACATTGCGTCCAACCACTAATGACAGCCAAAGAAGCCTTGACAAAACTGTACTAAAATGATCACCGGATTCATACTCAGTAGTACACAGCAGATACCTAAACCTACTTAGAAGAGAATGCTTCTTATCAGGAAGGTTCCATGCATAAACGAAAAAGAGATTTCAGCCACAACAGATGGATAAATCTCAAAATTCAAACACTGCACATAATATAAACTCTAAGATTAGACAGAAAAGATGCTGAAATGGAAGAAAAGCAAATCAAAAGAATACTTTTTAAAAAAGTAATGCAGTCCAAGAGAACACAAGAAAACAGCTGACTGAATTAAGAAGGTCAAGAGTTCAGACTCAGTTAATTGAAGCTGCCATTGTATAGGCCAGAGTATATAGATTACGTTTAGTGGTGTGCTTTTTAATATAGAATTTAGCCTTTTGTGTGTGCTTTTTAATATAGTATTTCAGGTAAGTGAAGTTCTGTATTAGTTAAAGGATGACTTTGAACTCCTGATCCTCCTGCCTCCACCACTCATGTGCTGGGATTATAGGCATGTGCGTCACACCTGACCTTCTGTGATTATTCTACATGAGAAGTACAAACACTTTTTAGGTGGAAGGAGTCTCCATGTTGATACTGATTTTACTACTTGAAAGTACTTCTGGCAGTTGACTCATTGAATTGTGAAAAAAGGGACTGAAACAGATGAGATTTTATCCCCTCCCCACATTCTTTTTTTTTAAAAAATCTTATTTTTATGTGTATGAGTGTTTGCCTGCCTGTGTGTAAGTGCATCACATGTGTGCAAATGCCTCTGGAGCCAGAAGAGGGCATGAGATTCCATTCCCCAGAACTTGAGTTAGAGTCAGTTGTTAACAGTCCCAGTTGGGTGCTGGGAATTGAACCCCATTCCTCTGCAAGAGCAGCAAGTGCTCTCAAGTACTGAGTCATTTCTCCAGCCTCCCTCCCATTTTCTCAAAGCAGACCTGTCCACCAGTATTTGAGTGGGACTGAACTGTAGGAGATGCTAAGCAAAACTTCTCCAACTTAAGTTGAATATAACATAGAGACAGAGTAGCTTTCCAATACGTAGAAAGATTTAGGCTTGGTCTTCAGCAGCAGAAGAAAATAAAAGGACAAAAACTATATAATCAGTAAGCAGTAGATAAAGATTAAAAAATACGTACACAATAAAAATAAAAAGGATAGAGTTGAGGTAACATAGCAGATTAGAAACTGCCTTCTAGTGGTTCCATGAATGAGAAGAGTCAGGGGAGCAAAGAATAGTTTTTTCCAAAGAGACACAAACAGGAAGAGCAGTGAGAATCACCAAAATTGTGATGACACAGAAAAAAAATCACAGAGGAGAAAAGTTATGTAGGAGAAGGAAGAAACCACTTGGTAGCTCTAGTCGTGGCTCCATGGCAGAGTAACAGATCCCAAAGGCACATCCACAAGGCGAGCCAGGTTACCCTCATGAAAACAGTCTTAGCCAAAGGGCAAGTCCATAGTTTCTACAACCCTTAAATTCGGTGGCAGTATCTGAGTAGTAATAACTTCTGCATGGCAGCTCAGGACTGGAGAAGCCCATTTCATTTTCCCCATGTCTCATACTGGTGTATCCAGGCACTACTGTGAGAGAGATCCTAGTGTGTGAGGCTGAACTCGGAGGGAAGTAAAACAAGGCAGAGTCATGAGTCAGGTACACTGGGGATACTCTTGTACAGTGTGTATGGGAGACTGTTATAGGAGACAGCTGAGACGGCGTGAGGTTTGAAATGCCATGATCAAAAGTACAGGCAGCTGGAGGTTTGAACTGTGAAGGTGAGGGTGGTAAGTGGTCCCGCTGTCTATGGTGAGGACTGTTGGGCAGCAATTTTCTTCAAGGTTCTGACCCTTGGAGGGATGCTTAGTAAGATGCAGGATGCTAAAAGAGAGGTAAACAGTAGATGTGTAATGGAGCTAAACCACAGGATCTTCTAAAGAAAGGTAAACAATGAGATGTTTTGACCCCCTGAGGTGAAATACTTCATATTACAGGGACGCTTGTTAACCTGAGGAAGTAAGCAACTCGGGAGCTTTGAGAAATCATTGAAATTAACCAGATACACTAGGCGCCCTCCCTCTCGGAACGTATAAAAGTATTAGGACTTTCACAAGGCCCCTCCCTCCCCAACCGTATATAAGCATTAAGGACTGCTGAGAGACGCTCTCAGACAAGACAAGCCACCTGGAAGAGTCAGAGCCCAGCTTGTCAAGCTTCCTATAGAGAGACAAGCCAACCTACCTTGAAGAAGTTCAGGCCAACTGAGCTACCTGAAAAGAACACGCCAACCTGTTGAGCTGCCTGGAGGTTGTGCATTGCCCACCAGGGTTCCTGGTCTTGTGGGCTGACACCCATGCTTGGGTGGCTTTGCTGATGTCTGAGTCGTTTCTGTTCCTGTAAGTAACTCCCTCACCCACACTACTATAACCAACCCAGTGACTCAGTGCTTCACCAAGGTGGTCTTTGGTGGATCCTTAGTTTGATCAGTCATTAGTTTCCTATCTGGGATGAGCAGAAGTTTGTTCATGATTCCCAGGAATAGTGTTACACAGCAGGGAAAACATCCATCTCCCAAAGGAAACAGCGGAGAATGACAGCGCTCTGCCTGTGGGCAGTGGTCTGCTCATCCCTGAGAGCAGTCTCCCTGCCATGTGCTTTGCTTCTGGCAGCACTGAGAAACCTACAGTTCAGGTCCACATGACGATTGTGTAGTCACAGCCTTTTCCCTCCCACGGGGTGCTTTTCTGTTAGGCAGCATCTGAAGGCACGAACCTGGCTCTCCAGTGCAGATTTCGTCACTCTGTTTGCTCATTGGTGGAGACCAGTAACTTAACCACTAACTTCAGAAAATATCCTCAAGTCCAAAATCTGCAGGAGATCAGCAGTCAGACCATTCATCCCCTGGTCCTAAAACCCTGTGCTCAGTTGTCTTCCAGCTAGTCCTCAAGTCTCCACTGTCTTCAATCTTGCTGCATAGGACTGACGTCTACCAAAAAGACAGAGCATGGGGCTGATGCCATCTTCCCAAGTTTGGTTGCACCTGCTTGCTAGAATCATCACAGCTCAGCTTACTGACTGTTATGTTCCAGAAGAAAGGTGGGGCAGCAGGAATGAGCCACAGCTCCCGTCAACCACTATTCCCTAGCTGTCTTCAGAGGGGAGTACACACTCCTGTAAGTGAACCTACTGCTCTGTAAAGAAGCCCAGATTTACTTACTGCTTCCCCAGAATGTAGTTTGTAGAAATCCTTGGTTGATATATTTGTAGCGACAGAGAGATGAGGAAAGCAGACATTGTTTCTGCCTTCCACAAGGAATTTTCTCTGCACCTCTAAAGGACGCTATGCAGAGAGAGCAGTCACCTAACAGGGACTCAGTCGCCACAAAGGTTCAAAAATTCCCCCATGCCTGACAGGCTTCCGGACGTCTGAACTGACCCCACTCCAGTACGTGGACGAGCCTCTACTAGCCGCTGCTGACCCAGCCGCCCGCCTTCAAGACACCCCATTCCTGCTCCCATTGCTTTAGACCCCAGGGTACCGCATCACCACAGAGAAAAAATAGAGTCAAATTAATACTTAAACTTATCCAAATGTGCTTACTTACCCACAAATCGCTAGACTGTCACTGGCAGTGACATTATTACCTCGGCCTAGCATAGGAAAATATGGGAACCAACTAAGTCGATTTTGTCTGTTTTGTTTGGAAAATCTTTCTATGTTATTTCTACATTAATGAATACACTTTCACTACAATTAGAAAATGCAATCAAGCAGTGTTTTATGATACAAGACAAAGCCCAAATATCCCTGTACGACACATAAAATTTTAGTCACAAATGTTAGTCAGAAATAAAATACATTTTATTGCACAAAATAATTATAGAAGCACTGGAAAGACTCATCGGTTTTTCGCATGTTGCGCTCAAAATATCACATCTTTTGCCCACATTGCCAGTATGAGTGGCGACAGGAGGCACAGTAATATACGGGCTAAAATTAATAGCAGAAGTACCATCTCCAGAGGTATGGGTTCAGTGAGATCCCCGTCAGCTGTAAGGTAAGAGGTATCTCCGGAATCCAGAGCAGGAGGAGGCTGCGAGTTCAGGTTCTCACTTAAACCACGAATCCTCTGCCTGGAAGAGCTCAAGTGGGTGACAAGTGTTTCTCTGACCTTTAATGAAAATTCGAGATGTGTTAGTTTTCATTGACATCTTTGCTATTTCCATAGACTTTGATCACAGGTGTGTTAGCTTCATTATCTTGCTTTCAGTTCACGTAATATTTGTGTGCTCAGTTTAATTTTAGTACTACAAGAATCTGGCATCTAAAAAAGTGTGCTTCATTTCTGCTTGAGAAAATGCCCAGAGTTTTCAGGCCTCTGAGAAAGGGCCGTGTTTCATTCTAAGCCTTACTTTCCCCTACTGGCTGGGAAATGAACTGACACGGACACAGTGTGTCCTCTGTCACCCTGATGACCCGGATTTACACCCAACAGTCAGATTTAGAGAACGGGACATTGTGGGGCTTCAGGAACTAAAGGAGCCTCTCCCTTTCTGAACTAAATCATTCCTTTCGTCCTTGCCTTGCATAATTGAACAGTCTTCTGGGCTCCTAGGATTTCAAAAGGGTGAAGCTGAACTTTGAGACATATGAACAAAGTGACCACTGCACAGATGCTGAGTCAGGCTCCTGAGTTGCAGGGAGGCATTCTGGAGAAGCCTTCTAAATTTCACACTCCTTATCCATGGAATTTTACACCTCAGGTGTAAAGATGGCCTAAAGATAATCATAGCTAGAAATTACTATATTCTATGGTTTACATGATGTCTTTATGTTAAATCATTGAGTAAAGTACCAATCAGAAATAAAAAATATGATGATTTATCAAGGAAAATTCAGATATGATCTCAATGGATTGTATTTAGTATAATGAAGCCCTAAGTCATGTGCACTTCTAAGGCACAAGAATAAAGGGAGGTCTTGACAATAAGCGTAACATACTCAACTATACCTATCAGTTTCCATTTGTAATACAATTTCAGTACCCATTAATAGAGATCATATAAATGAAGTACAAGAACAGGTTTTGCATTGCAGTCCAAGCCCACTATCTCATGCTTGGAAAGCACCCCAATGTTAGGTGACATCTGCCACCTTCTAAACAAAGGTTCTTAAATAACCAACACCTAAATTCTAACATTCAATACCATTTTCAAGAATGAATGTATAATTCAAGCCATCTTGGTATACATTTATACGAGACACCTTGAAAATGCTAAAATCTTTATCATAACAAACAACAAAAAGAGTTATAAGTTTAAATATTTACAAGGAGAAGGTAGATGAAGGCAAGATGGGCTGGAGAGATGGCTCAGCACTTAAGAACACTATGTGTTCTTGC
Source organism: Eospalax fontanierii (assembly GCA_035773235.1). Classification (NCBI taxonomy): domain Eukaryota; kingdom Metazoa; phylum Chordata; class Mammalia; order Rodentia; family Spalacidae; genus Eospalax; species Eospalax fontanierii. Next base: position 3,169,239 of record CM069554.1, on the reverse strand, counting down.
AGAGGACTTGGATTCAACTCCCACCACCCACATGGTGGCTAAGAACCATTCATAACTCCAGTGCCGGGGGATCTGGTGCCCTCTTCTGACCTGTGCAGTCATTGCATGTCATGGGAGCACTTTCATACATGCAAGCAATACACACATAGACACAAAAATAAAAATAGCAAATAAAATATTTGGGGGACTAGATAGACGACTTAGCAGTAAAGAGTGCTGGCTCCTTCTACAGAGGTACGGGGTGTGAGTTCCAGCATGTGTAGGGTGGCGGACCACCATCACTACCTCCAGTTCCAGGGGAATCTGAAGCTCTCCTGACCTCTGTGGGTACTGCATGATAGGGACAAACCTACATTCAGGTAGGAAATATACTCATACACATAAATAATATACAAGTAATAAATCAAATATTTTTAATGATGCACACGTGTGTTTCAGGTACAGGATGAACCCTCTGCACAGGTACCAACTATTGAAGGATCCACTGAGACATGGCTCAAAATAGACTGGATTCAATTCCTTAAAGGCAATTGGAAATCTAACTGCTAAAGCAATCTCTGGAATTTTGATGACTGATTTAGTTTACAGAAGAAACTAAATGTATCATTTCTTGACCATATTTCTCTTGTGTGGGTAGGATTTCAAAGAGCTGTCTAGAAAGTAAGTATTTGTAACAATGACATGGAGAACAAAATATCAAGACTGGATGACAAAGCTGAAGAACTAGACCACTCAGGCAAAGAATACGAACTTATTTTTGAAGAACAATCTATGCATCACAGGCATACAGAAAAGAAAAGAATCTCACATCATTTATAGAATAAAACTTCCCAAAATCAAGGACAGAAATACCTACAGAGATACCAGAAGCACACAGAAAGCCAATCAGATAGGATAGAAGAGCAACTCTTCTGTGCTTATCGTAGGAAAACACTCAAAGTACAGAGCAAAGAGAGAGAGTCCTGAAAGTTGCTAGAGAAAAACAAAAAGTTACAAATAAAGTAAACCCCATCAGAATCACAGCTGACATTTCAATGCAAACTATGAAAGCCAAAAGAGCCTGGACCAAAGTATTCCCAATTCTAAATGACCACAGATGCCAACCCAGAATGCTTTAAAACCCATCAAATCCATCTATCATAGTGTCACGAGCAAGAAACTTCTTCCATGAAATGAAGAGTCTGAAAAATTTCACGTCCAGTCATCCAGTCCAAGAGAAAATACTTATTTGAAGAAATACACAGTGTTAAAGATAGGAATGACTGTATCCTAGAGCTACAGAAAGAAAACACATGAAGGTATAATTATGGAAACACAAAGCAGGACCACAAACAGAAATTAAAATGAAAGTAATCAATGCACATCTTTCAATAACAAGGAGTCTGAGAGGAGGGGACAGTAGGAGGCAGACGCCACCAAGAGGAAAATGGGGGAACTGGGGATCCCTAACTAGGAAGTGAGGAGGAGAGATACACAGGGAGCCATGGGTGTAAAGGAGAAGAAAATGTGACTCGAGAGGCCTCATCATATGTGGCAGAAGGCATGAAATTCTGGGGGCTGTTTATGGAGAGCGTGCAGATAGGGTAGCATGTCTCAATATGATTTAGATGTATTGTAGGAAATGCACAAAACATCAATACAATATTCATTGAATAAAATTTTCACCCCTATTTGAATAATATCCTAACGTGAATATATTTCTCACTCTCATTTTATTCTCCCTGACTGCTAATTGAAGGAATAACTGAAACCATGAGATGACTATAGTTAAATTATTCAAATGATTCTAATTGATCTTCATATTGACCGTACACTATATGGATCTCAGGGTGAAACACTGCCAGACTGATGGTGCCGCAGTCTATGAGTGGGAAGAGAGTGCTAAGACAGACACTGAACAGCTACAATCCAAGGAAAGACTTGATTACTTTGTGTTCTTCTCATTTTTTAATCTAAACTATGAGTGCTAATGTAGGGTCATGAAATCTTTATAGGACCAGACAATGCTAACTAAAAGCAGCCCATTGGTAACGTTTTAAATGTCTTGTGATTTGTAGTGGAAGACTTCCGTATGTAAAGAAAATGGTGTGATGTTCTAAGCGCATATAAATGGAAAAATATACTAATTTTAATTTTCAATTCATCTGACTAGAAAAGACTGATGAAATGGGGGTGTCTGCCACAGGAGGGGAGACATGGAGATGAGGAGCACGTGATGTCATTTCCACTCTTCCGGAGATGCCTTCAATTCCTGGGAATCTAGAAGCTCATGTCCTCCACTGATCAGCGGTTCCTCATCTAGGTGTGGTGTCAGAACCCGGAGAAATATTTTTCTATATCTACATCCAGGTCTTCCTAGACTTACTGAATCAAGTACTGTGCCGTACAGCGCAGTGGGAACTACACCGGGAGCAGCATCACTTCTGTCCCCACCTCACACACAGCCTTTCCCAGCCGTCTGTATTGCCTTACCACCAAAGAGCAAAAATTCAGTCACTGGCTGACAACACGATGTAATGCCCCTAGGTAGCAACACAATGGGCAAGAGTCACCTCAAATGCACCTTTATTTCATGGCATAAATGTGCAAAATACGCTCTCCTCCATGCGAGATGTTGGAGAGTTGAGAGTAGAATTTAGCCTCTATCTAAGTGACTGTTTTGCCAAAGAACACCAAGAGGAGGCTAAAAACGTCTAAAAGTTTACTCTAAATTACCCAGTGTGTTATGCATACTTTGGACCCTATGTATTGAATCAAAATCTAATACATCCTAATGTTCACTTCAGAAAGAGAACAAAATACTCATACTTAACCAATTGTCCTCTGTATTTGAACCGTAACCACAAAGGTTCCTTCTGCAAAGCAATCTTTTCTGAGCACTGAAGTCAGTTAAATGAACCTGTTCTCTCCATCAACAGAGACAAGTTGAAAACACAGGCTTAGTGACTGGTTGGAAGTTGGCGGGAGGGCTGGAGGCCAGAACCTCCCCAACCTCACTGTTTCAGTAAAGTTGACCAGTGCTATCTACTAGGGGTCGAGGACATGGACGACAGAGCACAATAATGGTCAGGAACGTTGGGGAGCAGACAAGGTCAGGATCATTGGTGTGAGACATGAAACCTGAAACACCCACAGGGTTTGTAAGACACAAGTGAGTCAGAACATTAGGTGGGGTTGGTGGCCTTAATCTGGAAAAGCATAAAGTTTGAGGGGCTTGAGAGGAGGCTCATCAGGTACTACTTACACGTATGAAATCATCATGGAATAAAGCAAAGATACTGAATTTTAAACTCCTTTAGCTAACTGTAAAGGAGAAATAAAAGTACACTTGTTTCTCAGTGTCAAATATTAATTTATGTTGAGAATAAAATGAGGCTACTAAAATGATTTCCCTGTTGAATAACAATAATGATAACAAAGATAGGACATTTGGAAGTAGGTATAGCTTCTCCAATTGCAACCATTATTAGCCTAATTAGACTAGAATATTTTTAATTTTTAAACTCTTATTTATTCTTTGTAGTTCGTGTATGAGTGTAATGCCTACACATATGTAGGTGCACGTGTGCTGTGGAATGCTTGTGAGGAATGAAGAGGGCACTGGATCCCCTAGAACTAAAGACAGTTGTTAGCGGCTATATTGGGGTTCTGAGTCAAGCCTTGGTCCCCTGTAAAAGCAGCCAGTGCGTTTTTCATGTGAGGATCCCTGCAGAGCCCAGAATTGAATGTTTTGAAGTGAAAATCATTGGATACAGTATGTATGAAGTAATGCAATTTCTTGCTGCTCAAACTCTCACTCTGCCTGCTCCATGCTAGCACAGTGCTCTTAACATCGAGTGACATATTCAAATCCTAAGTGAAAGTGCAACAAGCATCAACTTCTAACTTCAAAACTTCAATCTGATTCCTAAAAAGATTCATATATAAAGTGAAACACATTTACCCCAGCTGATATAAATTGTCTCCAACACATTTTTTTCATAATATACAACGTAATGGGGTTATACGCTCTACCAGTGATAGAGTCAATGTAGGTGACATTAAGGAATCCAATATTGGGACTAGGGAGAGGGCTCGGTGTGTGAAAGCACTTGCTGTGAGGGCCTGATGGCCGGAGTCAGTCCTCAGAACTCATATCTGTTAAAGACAACTGACTCTGGAAGAAAGGTTGTCTTCTGACCTTCACATGCGCACCATGGCATGTGTACTCATGAACATGCCCACATGCACATACATAACAATAAAATGAAGTATTTTAAAATATTGCCTACATGGATGTAGGTGCACCCACATCATGTAATTCCCAAGGTTGTCAGAAGAGGGCTTCAGAAGGCCTGAATCAGAAGTTAGGATGGGTTTTAGGTGCCAAATAGGTTCTGGGAAATAAACCCAGGCTCTCTGCAAGAGCAGCCAGAGGTAAAGATTTACTTTTGTTATTATTCATTTAATATTTATTGCTAAATGCAAGTCAATGTCAAATGTGATTTTAGATGGGAAACTGAAACAGAAACATTTCTTAGATATTCACTTAAATGTTTAAAGAAGATTTTACTTTATAAACAGTGTGTGTGTGTGTGTGTGTGTGTGTGTGTGTGTAAAGTGTAAAAAGTTACATGCCCATGGGGGTCGGTGGTATTGGGTCTCCTGGAACTGGAGTCGAGGCGGTTGTGACACTCCCGATGGAGGTGCTCGGAGAAGAACTTTGTTCCTCCAGTAGAACAGCAAGTGCTCATAAACACCAAGCCCCTCCCCATTCCCTAACTTCCTTCATCTCCATAAATTCTATCATTTCCGTCTCTCATCAGCAGGGATAAAGAAGAACGTGCCTGCCAGTAGACAGGTGGCTAAATCTGTATTGTCTTCAATTTCTTTGCTTCTTGAAAATTTTTGCTGTTAAGTCCTGCCTTGGCTGGGACTTCCTTTGGTGACATATGGTAACTAATATTAATTTGGATACCAAATTTAATTAGGGCTAAAAGGAAGAACATTTGTGTTGGATTTCAATATTTAAGGTCACTGTAATGATTTCATTAGTTGTCAGAATTAAGTCCAATCTGGTTATTTCTTTCCTAATGCTGTTGAGGTTAGATATTTCATGGTAACTAGCTATCTGGTAATAGTTTATCTGGAAGATCAGAAAATGGTGTACAACTTCTGTTTTCAAACAGAACTATCTGAGATTAAAGCTGCCATCTGTTTGCTTTATGCACACAAAAAGAGGAATTCTGAAACAGAAAGGAAGCCTGTTAGTTACTTTTATTGTTGCTATGGCCAACTGCCTGACAAAAAGCACTTGAGGGAAGGAGGCTTTATTTTGGCTCCTGCTTTTTGGGAATTTCAGTCCATCATGGTGGGGAAGGCAAGCAGAGTGGCTTGATGTGTGGCGCCAGGCTGTTGTCACTCACTCACAGACAGCTGGAAATGGAACCAGAAGCAGGTATGACCTTGAAGCTCCACCATTAGCAACGTTCTGCTAATGGGACCACATCACAATCTCCTAAATCATTGCCACTAGCTAGGAACCAAGTGTTCAGACACATAGGCTTATAAATGGTTTTCATTCTTAATGTTAAGATGCCTTTATTCAAAGTGTGAATCAGAGAGCTGGAGAGATGGCTCTTTGGTCAAAGCACATGCCACCAAGCCTGCTGACTTGGTTTCTATCCCTGGGGCCCATATGGTGGGATGAGAGACCTGCTTCCAACAAACTGTCCTCCGACCCTGACACCTCTGCACTGGCACACACAAATCCTGTCCTCCCCCAAAATATATGAATAAAATGCAATTACAAAAAATCTGTAACACCAGAATAAAAATTCAATAGCTTATCAATGAAGATTCAATATGTACTTTATGGATCATCATTACATGATGGATGATACTTTGTGCAATGAAGGCTTTGAGATGCTTGCACTGTTAAGTTACAGTAACGAGCAGGAAGTATGACATTTTGAAGATATGTATAACCTACCTATATAATACAACCATTATCAACCTAATAAGGTCTAAATATTGTTAAAGTAAATTTTATTATATATGGTATGTATGCAGTAAAGTAGATTCTTGCTGCTTGGGTGCTCACTCTGCCTGCTGCCTGCTAGCAAAGTGCCCTAAAAATGAACAACATACCCAATCCCTAAGCAAAAGTAAAAAAGAAATCAACTATTTGAGTTTCTATGGGTGTGGTGCATGCTGTAAGTTCCTATGAGAAAAGTCCAGAGAACCTGTAAGACTGTTTCCTGATGGTCGCGTACCTCCATGCAATCTCGGTCAGTGAAGAGATGAGGATAGAACTTGGGAGCCCCATCCTTGGCGGCAGAACTATTGACAGCTGATTGCTGCTGGGTGAGGGAGAGCTGATCATGTTTAAGGGACGGACTGTACATAGGTAGACTAGAATCTAAGCTACAAACCCAAAATCTCTCAAGGGAGCATTTTTACCTCGTTATTAGAGCTGCTCTTATCTTTAGTTGGAGGCTGAGGAACATCAGGACCAGGTATCTTGGAGAACCTTCAGAGTAAAAGGACAATAATGGGTGAGTTTGGTTATTTCAACAACTCCGGTAAAAGGTTAGTCATCTGCATATTAACAGGCATTTCGGCATTTATATAATTAACAGTTGGGTTGTGTTTTAAAGTGCTGGTTAGCTCTGTAAGCTTTAACATCTCAATCTATGACCGTTCATGAAGATTCACTTGTAGCTCCATATAAAGGAGCAATAGTCCGCAGCTGGGGGAGAGAGTTCAGTAGATTAAACTGCTTGCTACACAGATGAATCCTCAGTACCCACATGAAAAGCTGCGTGCACCTGTAACCTCATTGCTCTGTCTGGCAGAGAAAGGAAAATCACTTGTTGGCTGTGCATCTAGCTCCAGGTTCAATGAGAGATTCTATCTCAAGTGAATAAAGTGGATGGTGATAAAGTTACCTGGTATCGTGCTCTGGCCTCCATGCAAGCACACAGGCACCTACATCACACACACTCAGAGAAAGAGGGAGAGAGAGAGACAGAGATAGAGAGAGAGAGAAAGAGAGAGAGAGAGACAGAGACAGAGAGAGAGAGCCCATATTGACAGAGACTTAAAATGATTTGTCTGCACAGACTGCCTCTCTTGAAGGCTGAACTGATATCCTCTAATGGATTTGCTACTTGAATGGACAAATTCATTTTCTAAAGGAAGCCAAAAGATAGAATACACCTTCCCCACTGCCTCTCTGCTTAGAACATAATGGTTTATGCCCCTCCATTACCTACACGTGGGTAAAGGTTGAATGGTTTATCTCTGTAAATTGATAAGGGAACAGCTGATACCATAAGCATATCTATGCTACAGAGAGGCCTTTCAAGGGTTACAAATTACCTTAACATGTGCGTGTGCATGTGTGTGCGTGTGTGTGTGTGAGCATGTGTGTGTGTGATGAGAATAACCCATGTACTTCCTCTTCAGCTTCCTCCTTCTATGCTTTTATTCTGTAAAGTTCTGTCATCAGGACATGGGGCAAAGTAATTAATCTAGGCTTGTTTTCCAACAAGTCATAGGGATAACTCCATCTCTGGCTCCCCAGTGATGGACTGACAAACATGAGGAACAATGCCTGGATTTTTACTTGAGTACTGAGATCAAATGCAATACCTTATGCTTATATAAAATACAATTCAATAATTGAACTACTTTCCCCCAAACCAATTTCAAACCTTTTAACAGACACCTTGAAGTCTGTCTGGTTCTCCAATTATATATCAAAACAGCAACATTTTCAGAACACTCTTGAATTTCTGATTGATATTCGTATGCCCTTTCAGATACTTTTTTACCATTCAGTGACCTCAATTTTACTATTATCATTTTCAAAGCACACATGATCCCCAATATTTTCATCACTTCCCTAAAAAAGCCCATCGTGTTTCTCTTCAAACTCCACCTTCCACTCGTAACTCTTTCACGTTCTCTGTGGGTTAACTTGATAATTCAATGAGTAGCTTCTCCCATGGGCATCATTCATGCAATCACTCATCATATTCAAACACTCACAAGCAGTAGGTGAATAATTAAGGAAGACTTGCAGTTTTAGAACAAGAAAACAGAAGTCCAAGTACCATTTCTGATTCTCCCTGCATACACATAGTTTCTTAAAATGTTTAAACTGCAGGGTCTGCAACAGAAGTATCATTTTGTCAGGGTATTACATAGAAGTTGAAGTATACTACGTCAATTGATTAGTCTCTGACATCATTTAACATCCTGAACTTCAACAAGCATTTAATCTGTCCACAGGTGAAAATGAATACTTATAGTAAACAACAACATTTTCCCACATAAAATATGGGAAGAGGTTAGCCCTCCACTAACAACAGAACAATGGAAACACACACACATGTGCGCGTATGCACACACACACACACACACACAGAAAATAACACACACCCAAGGATGGAGGATGGCGATTTATAGGCCTGGCCTCTGGCTACAAGAACAGATGGTTTTATTATTTATATACTCAATGGCATGACATTCCGGTTTCATTTATCCTGATTTCATTCATCCTCCCACACCCGTCAAACACCACACCCACTTCTCTGAAACACCACATACTTTTCCTTGAGTCCGGGGTTCCCTCGATGAGGGCTGGTGGTACACCCTAGATACATTCCTCTGTCCACATTCACACAAGTCACCACTATTGTAGTCCTATCCTGGTTTCCTAAATCCTACTCCCAGCCATTTCACAGCTCAGCAAGCACTTCTGCGTCTCACTAAGTGCTTAAATTTCACAGCCATGTGACCAAGAAGAAAAGTTATGCATTAAAAAGGACATGGAAATAAATAGATGCACAGCTGAGCTTAAAAGAATCGCTGTTCTGTCTAATACCGATACTATTTCACACTTTGAATATGAAGATAATGGAAGACTTGAGTCCATCTTAATGGCTTATCACAGATGACACTAATCAAGGTCAAGCTTCCTATCTTGATATTCTGTAAAACGTGTCAGTCATTTACTTTGAAGTTGATAAAATCATACCTGGCCGATCCTTCATTGTTCCCAGTGTCACGTTTTTCTGACCATAAAAGTAAATGAGGATTTGTACGAACTGGAAAAAATAGGACATAGAAAATTAATGAAAATGTCAACTGACATCAGGTCTAGTCATTCACAATTGAATTTCTTTCCTCCTTTTGCAAATAAATCTTTCATATTTGACTTAAGGTAGCACCATTTATAGTATATTTCACTGACAATACTTACTTCTTGAACGACACTTCTGTCGGGGTGGTTCAGGTGTCGGCACAGGAGAAGATGCACTGAAACAGGAAAGTATAGAATGAACTCCATCTTCGTGACCAAAACGTTTACCACACTCTCTCAATGAATTCCTATTTCAACTGACATTAAAGGTGATGAAGGAATTTAATTTGTTCTTCAGTACATAGATGGGATTTGCCACCATTTTGACAACTTTTTTCACGTGAAAGAAATAGGAAGTCGTTATCTCTTTAAAAACAATACATACACACCGACACACAGAGAGAGAGGGATGATGGTGATTCACAGGGGAGGAATCGTGCTACAGGAAGTCCTGGTTTTATTATTTACACACTCAAGGGCATGGGACTCCTGTTTCATTCATTCTCTATTTCATTCATCCTCCAATGCCCAGCAACACCACAACCACTTCTATGAATAACCACAGACCTTTCCTTGAGTCCCAAGCTCTTTCATGAGGGTCCGTGGTAGACCAGGGAACATACATTCTTCTCCCAGCAATCTCAGAAGTCACCACAATTATGGTCCTATACTGTTTGCGTAAGTCCTACTCTCAGATGTTTGATTGTTCATCAAGCATTTCTGTGTCCTGCTGAGTCCTTACATCTCACAGTCGTGTGTCCAGGAACAGAAGGGTATGCATTGAAAATAGTGGGTGGACATAAATAGATACACTGGTGAGCTGAAAAGAACCACTTTTCTTTGTAATATGTACTCTTTGACTATGAAGATAGTGCAAGTCTTGAGTCCATTTTAGTGTCTCCTCTTCACAGGTGACACTCTTCAAGGTCAGGCTTCCTATCTAGTTATTCTGCAAATTGTGTCGTCTACTTTGAAGTTGCGAAAATCGTACCTGGCCGATCCTTTATTGTTCCCGGTGTCACGTTTTTCTGACCATAAAAGTAAATGAGGATTTGTACGAACTGGAAAAAATAGGACATAGAAAATTAATGAAAATGGCAACTGACATCAGGTCTAGTCATTCACAATTGAATTTCTTTCCTCCTTTTGCAAATAAATCTTTCATATTTGACTTAGGGTAGCACCATTTATAGTATATTTCACTGAGAATACTTACTTCTTGAACGACACTTCTGTCGGGGTGGTTCAAGTGTCGGCACAGGAGAAGATGCACTGAAACAGGAAAGTATAGAATCAACTCCATCCTTGTGACCAAAGCGTTTACCACCCTCTCTCAATGCCTGTTCTCATGAATTCCTATTTCAACTGACATTAAAGGTGATGAAGGAATTTAATTTGTTCTTCAATATATAGACCGGATTTGTCACCATTTTGACACCTTTTTCACGAAAAATAAATGGGAAGTTATCTCTTTAAAAACAATACATACACACCGACACACAGAGAGAGATGGAGCATGGTGATTCACAGGGGAGGAATCTTGGTACAGGAAGTCCTGGTTATTATTATTTACACACTCAAGGGCATGGCACTCCTGTTTCATTCAGCCTCCGTTTCATTCATCCTCCCATGCCCATCAGCTTCCTTCTTCTATGCTTTTATTCTGTAAAGTTCTCTCATTAGGACACGGGGCAAAGTAATTAATCTAGGCTTGTTTTCCGACAAGTCAAAGGGATAACCCGATCGCTGGCTCCCCAGTGATGGACTGACAAACATGAGGAACAATGTCTGGATTTCCACTTGGGTACTGAGATCAAACTTAAAACCTCAAGCTTATAGAAAATACAATTTAATAACTGAACGACTTTCCCCAACCAATTTCAAACCTTTTAACAGACACCTTGAAGTCTGTCTGGTTCTCCAATTATATATCAAAACAGCAACATTTTCAGAACACTCTTGAATTTCTGATTGATATTCGTATGCCCTTTCAGATACTTTTTTACCATTCAGTGACCTCAATTTTACTATTATCATTTTCAAAGCACACATGATCCCCAATATTTTCATCACTTCCCTAAAAAAGCCCATCGTGTTTCTCTTCAAACTCCACCTTCCACTCGTAACTCTTTCACGTTCTTCTCTGTGGGTTAACTTGATAATTCAATGAGTAGCTTCTCCCATGGGCAACATTCATGAAATCGCTCATCATATCCAAACACTCACAAGCAGTAGGTGAATAATTAAGGAAGACTTGCAGTTTCAGAACAAGAAAACAGAAGCCCAAGTACCATTTTTGACTCTCGCTGTATACACATAGTTTCTTAAAATGTTTGAACTGCAGTGTCTGCAACAGAACTACCATTTTGTCAGGGTATTAAACAGAAGCTGAAGTATACTACGTCAATTGATTAGTCTCTGACATCATTTAACATCCTGAAATTCAACAAGCTTTTAATCTGTCCATTGGTGAAAATGAATACTTATATTAAACAACAACATTTTCCCACATAAAATATGGGAAGAAGTTATCCCTCCACTAACAACAGAAAAATGCAAACACACACACACACACACGCACACAAAATAACACACACACACAGATGGAGGATGGCGATTCATAGGACTGGCCTCTGGCTACAAGAACAGATGGTTTTATTATTTACACAGTCAATGGAATGACATTCCTCTTCCATTCATCCTGATTTCATTCATCCTCCCACACCTGTCAAACACCACACCCACTTCTCTGAAAAACCACAGACTTTTCATTGAGTCCTGGGGGTTCCCTCTATGAGGACGGGTTCTACACCCTAGATACCTTCCTCTGTAGACATTCTGACAAGTTAACACTATTGTAGTCCTATCCTGGTTTCCTAAATCCTACTCCCAGCCATTTCACAGCTCATCAAGCGCTTCTGCATCTCGCTGAGTGCTTAGATTTCACAGTCATGTGTCCAAGGAGAGGAGTTATGCATCAAACACGGGATGGAAAAAAATAGATGAAGAGGTGAGCTTAAAAGAATCAATTTTCTAATACTGATACACTCTGACTCTTTGAATGTGAAGATAATGCAAGAATTGAGTCCATCTTAACGGCTTATCATCAAAGATGATAGGCATCAAGGTCAAGCTTCCTATCTTGATGTTCTGAAAAATGTGTCATTTATTTTGAAATTAATAAAATCATACCTGGCCACGGCCTCGTCCATCACACCGTCACAATTCTCTGAAGGTAAAGGAAAAACAGGTTTGGTGAGAACTCGACAAAAATAGGACACAGGAAATTAAGGAGACTAGCAAGGGGACACCAGGTTCAATCATTCCGTCTAGGATGAGACTCTGTGATGAGCAAGACAGGTGTCCGGTGACTAGAGACTCTTGGGGAGGCTATTCTCTTGACTACTCTAGATCAGAGACCCACATCCAGACAATGAATTCACTCCAAAGTCTTACTTCAATTCTTTGTATGTCTGCAGTGAAGAAAGAGGGGAACGACGAAACGATGCGGGCACTGACAACTGAAGGTACACCACTGTGCGCAGCGAACGTGGCCCAAAACCAATCCCGCTCTCAGGCTGACGCATTCTGGCATCCTCCCCAAAAGTGCTAGAAATTGACACCATCAGAGAAATAAACACAGTGCTCTTTTGGAGTGCCTAGAGAGTCGTGCTGTGGGGAGAATTCCTAGCATCCCCACATGGAAAGATACAGAGAAGTTCCTCCAGCGGGGAAGTTCCAATTGTCTAGCTTTCAATGGAACCACCCTACCCAAGGAAGCTCCAGAGGAGCTGAACTCCATTCCCAGCATCCACACTGTGGGTGGCTTGGCACATGCCCTAATTCCATCACTTGGGGCTCGGGTTCCTCTCGCTTCCATTCACATGCACACACCGGCCCAATCTCCAGGGAATTCCTTTTGGAAAAATCAGAATTTAAAGATAAACATGTGTGCAGGGTGTAGCTACCACGAACAGATATCGCTTAGAGTGGCAACGACGACCCATGTTCAGACCTTAGAGCACTGCCCAAATCAAGAAGAAATAATAGGACTAAACGCTGAAGACCGTGTCACCAACCCTACTGTAAGGTATTAGGTGTTGTAGTGGCCTTCACAGGGGAGTGGACTAAATTACAAAAATAAAAGAGAAAGTGAAAACGGTCCAAATGCAGAAGCTGTACTGAGCACAACCACAGATGTCTCCAATTTGATTACTTGGGAAAGAAAGCAAGAAGAGGATTCAGTATTGTGCGTTATGCCTGAGAACACGTTAGTTTTCAGAGAATCTGAGGTCTGTAATGATGACAATGAGAAAACCTCAATGCATGGAGAGCAAAAGCTGAAATCAAGAAAGATATTGGAGTCACGCTCCAATGATTTACTTACAGTCGCCAAAACAGACCGCCTTCAAGAGCCTTTACTTTTTCTTAGTTTGAAAGGGTCATTTAGTATATTGCATGCCTATGTGAGGTAACCTGGAGTTTGTATGTCTAACACATGCACACTTGTCCTTCACACAGGCCAAAGCACAGCACTGGAGACCCTACAGTGAAGATAAGAAGCGCCGGTGAACCACACCCTGCATGTTGCCTATCTAACCTCCCGTCATTACGAGAACAGCGAGAGCTCCTGACTCTCCAGCCATCCTTCCAGCTCGCGCAGCTCGCGTCTTTCAAAAAGACATGACGGACGACAGCCTCGAAAAGAAACCAACATTTGTCAGACAATACTGTTTCGGGCAACAGTTCGGGGACCCAACTTCTTAAACCATTCTGAATTCCAAATGGGAACAAAGACGAGGAAAATAAGAAAGTGTTGTATGCGCATGGTCTCCACATCCGCCCTTTGGGAGGCAGAGTCTTTGACTAATTTCTATCAGAAGAAAGAGATGGTCTTGAATAACCGCCCTTTAGTAATTCTTACCAGGACGGCTAGGGACAGTTTCCTCAGCGAAGGTTCTGACTCCTCCTGGAGGAAGTCCCTCACTGTGAAAGAATTGAACAAGTGAACATTAACACTCCTACAAAAACCATGGAGGAAACGCTCTGAATGCTTTGTACTATATTTGGCGTTCACAGTGCCCCTTCCATTACACACTGGAAATCACCCCTGAATATCTGCTTCGAATGTACTTGTGAGTTCTGATCACTTCCTTACATCGTCTAAATTCTTCTGGTGTGTGCATGGGGGATGGCAAGAATTTAGACCCTGATTAAAACTGTAAAGAGACAAAGACACAGGCACACACATACAAACAAGGATACAGGCACACACACACTCTCTCTCTCTATCCTTCTCTCTGTCTCTATCAGAAACACAAACGGGTGAGTGCACAGACAAACACATACACCTACGTACACCCCTATACACACACACACACGCATTCACTCACACTGGATGGGAAGGAGGGTTCTATTTCTTCCTCAAGCTGTGATTCGCTGGTTGCTTTAACCGAGGTCCGTGGACCTATGCAGTGAAAGCTGTTAGTATTCCTGACTGATTCCCACACTTATGCCTGCATAGCACCCTGACTCCTTCCTTGTCATTTTCTCAGAACTTCAATGAGTTTTAGACACTCTGCCCAGTCTGGGGTCCGATTCACCGAAAAACTAATTCCTGCTCACACTGGCAACATTCTCATGGGCTACCACGCCCTTTTGGGATTTCGAACTCCTTCCCTTTTCAACGATTTGTTCCTGGAGGGCCTCTGAAACCTCAACCTCCCTGTTCCCATACTCAACAATCACCTCCATGTGAGCTTGATTCAATGAGAAGAGTGTGAATAAGCACCCTTCGTTCTACCTCTCTTCTTGGAATTTGCGAAAAAGGAGCAATTTCAAAACGGCCTACAAAATTTTGATTGACGCCTTGGCTGAAAGAATGAGACGTGTCAAATGAAACTGCAGAGGTGGACACAGGAGAACTAAGCACAAGGGCAGGGTCTTTCCGGTACTGATGTTAATACCTGCCCTAAAACCTTCTGAACCGGGAGAAGGTAAAACAAGTTAAGAACCCTGGGTCTGACACGACTACTATCAGCGTCTCCACTGAGTCGATACCTGGAGTGCCCAGAATTCACTGTGTGTATACACCTCTCTTGCCCATGTAGGGAGAGTCAGTTTGCATCAATATCTGTGACTAACAGGAGGAGCTTCACCTCTCATTCAGAGGCCTGGCCCTTCAGCAGTTAACAGCTGACAGGAACCAGAGACATACGTGGGAACCTGACACAAAGCAGTACTTCCCACTTCAAATATATTTCTTTCCTCCTTGGCTGGTGACAAGACAGAGCTGGCATTCAGCACAGCATCAGGGTCCTGGGTCAGAGTCTGAGAAAGATGGGCTAGCGTTCTATCTTTGTGACCTTGTAGCACTGCTTGTGTGTTCAGGTCTATGAATCTTACCTGGGTGAAGGCTCCCCGGTGACAGCATCATCAGATTCTAACAGAGAGACAAAAGACATGTTCTAACAACTACGGCATAGGGACATCACACATCAGACAGAGACATCGACTAAAGGTTTGTGGGTACCCCCTCTGCTGAGGTCCTTCTGGAGACCTCTGCCAGGGATGTTCGTTCGTCAGCACTCTAGGCACCGACAACATTTGTTCCACTCTCGGTGTATTAGAAAGACAAAGGTGGCGTCGAAGTTCAACATCGTTACCCAAAAGGAACCTGGGCAGAAGGATGTGATCTGAAACGAATGACCTCAGAGGGTCACAGAGTGAACTCCAAAGAAGCGTCCTCATCAGACGGATCGTGTCAAAATACTAATGTGCTGCTCCAGCCCTTCCTGGGGTTACTGGGATTGTTCCGCTCAGGAGGAAATTCCCAGACACATGGGAGCAGGACGTCTGGTGACCACTTATGGGAAGCACGGATACAGACACGCTCCTGGATGGCACCAAATCTCGGAAAGGGCAAGGATGCTTAGTCTGCCCACAACGCCCGTGGGGACCACTCGGAGGGGCAGCACTGAGAGCACAAAGCTGGCCTGTGGAAGCAATCCCTGAACGATTTTAGAGAAGGGGAGGAGATCAAGCAAGAACTCTCACATGTTAGAAACTCTCTGAGTGGACGTGGCTGATTCTGAGAACCGAGTAAGCGTTAAGGAAGGCGGGGGCAGAAACATAGAATCCAGAGGGGGTGAGTGAGGCACGACAGGGCAGTTGCACATTTCAATACACCACGGGTGGCGTCGTGTGCACAGGGCCTCAGCATGCCTAATCCAGACTGAACCATAGCATGGAGGGAAGACGTGGGCACGAAGCTTCGGCCCTAGACAGGATCACCAGTCTCCATGGGATGAACTTGCCCTGGGGGCGGGGTTGGGGTGGGGAGTGGGGACACCCGGATTCACCCATGTGACCTAAGGAGTCTCCTCACAGACGACAAAAGGCGTGAATTTCTCTGCCCTTAGGAATCGTCACCATGCTCTGGGGTGGACAGAACATGCGATGCTCGGTATGATACACAAACATGCTCAACTTTGCTGCTAAATTTCAAAAATGGAGCTGACAGGGAGTAGTGCTGCTTGCCTTCCTGGGTAGTTGTTGAGGATCTGGCGGGATATCGGAAAAGACTCTGCGTAGAATTACTATACACTGTCTAAAATCTTCAGAACATCCATAAAATAGGAAGCAAAAATTTAAAAAGAGAATTAAGAAATGATATTCCTGTCATTCACACTTCAATTTCTTCCCCCCTTCATGGACTAAAACTCCTTAAATTGACTTATGATAGTAGCATCTAAGGTACATATCAGTAAGCATACTTACTCCCACTGGTCTCCAGCGACGTCTCACCGGGCGCTGGTGGTGGAGGCACACGCGGAGATGCACTGAAACGGGAAAGGATGGAATCGATTTCAGATTCACGTGCCAAGCGTTTACCACACACTCTCAATGACTGGTCTTATGAGTTCCCATTTCAACTGATACTGGAAAATGAGGAAGCAGTTTCATCTGTTCCTCAGTGGATAAGCAGGATTATTGACTGCTTTCAGAAACAAAAATTTTCTCACATGAAAGGTACGGGAAGATGTTAGGCTTCCGCTAACCCAACAGCAGAATGCCCTCGCGAACACACACACACGCGTGATCACATACACACAAGCATATGCGCACGCACACACACACACACACACACTGCTGGAAAATGGTGTTTCACAGGCCAGGCACCCTTCGTTTTAGCTCTCTTCTTGCAATTTGTGATAAAGGAGCAATTTCAACATGACCTACTAAATTTTGATTGATGCCTTGGCTGAATGAATGAGATATGTCAAATGGTACAGGAAAGCTGAACACAAGAAAACCAAGTACAAGGGCAGGTTCTTTCCACTACCGATGTTCATACCTGCCCTAACATCTGCTGAACTAGGAGAAGTTTCAACAAAGTTAAGAACCCTGGGTTTGACATGACTCCTATCAGTTCCTCCATGGACTCAATAGCTGAAGTGTCCAGAAATCTCTGTGTATATATACCTCTCTTGCCCAGGCACGGAGAGTCAGTTTGCGTAAGTGTGTTCGTTACTAAAGTTAGGAGCTTCATCTCTCATCTCAGAGGCCTGGACCTTTAGCAGTTAATAGCTGACAGGAAAAGGACACGTATGTGGGAACTTAAAAAAAGAAATGTTTGTTCACAAATATATTTCTTTCCACCTTTGCAATGACAAGACAGAGCAAGCATTGAGCACAGTATCAGGGACCTAGGTCAGAGCCTGAGAAACACGGACTAGTGTTCTACCTTTAAAAACCTTCAATTACTGGTTATATTTTCAGGTCTATGAATCTTACCTTGGTGTAGACTCCCGGGTGGTAGCATCATCCTTGGACTCTAATAGAAAGACAAGAGGTATGTTCTAGCAACTACAGAATAATAAGATCACAAGTCAGACAGAGACATCAACTAAAGGTTTGTGGGTACCCAATCTGTGGAGATAGTTCTGGAGACGTCTGCAGGGAAATGTTCATTTGTCAGCAGTGTATTCAATGACAAATCTTGCTTCCACTCTCGGTGTGTTAGAAAGGCAAGGATGGCATATAAATTAAGTACCCAAAGGTCAACTGTAAAGAAGGACCATGATCCAAATTGTATGATCTCAGAGGGTCAGAAATGCATCCAAAAAATAATCCTCGTCAGATGTATGATGTCAAAATACTAAGGTGCAACTCTAGCTGTTCATGCTGTCACTGAAATTGTTCCACTTAGGGGGAAAATCCCAAACACATGGAGGAGGATGTGTGGTGACCGCGTATGGCGTCATGGATCCAGACACGCTCACGGACACCACAAAAGTTTGGAAAGGGAACGGATGGTCAGTGTGCCCATAATGCCTGTGGATAATACTTGGAGGCCCATCCCTGAGCGCACAGAGCTAGCCTTTGGAAAAAAATATCCTGAAGGATTTTTGAAAAGTGAAGGGAATCAAGGAAGATTTCTTACATTTCAAAAGCTCTTTGAGTGGACCTGGATGAATCTGTGTATTGAGTAAGCATTAAGGAAAGCGGTGGCAGAAATGCAGGATGCGGAGGTGGTGGGTGAGACACAACAGGGCACTTGCACATTTCACTATACAGTGATCAGGATGTTGTGCACAGTACCTGAGTGTCCCTAATCCAGAGTAAACCATAGCATGGAGGGAAGATGTGGGCATGAAGCTTCAGCCCCAGGCAGGATGACCAGGTTCCAGGGCATGAAGTTGCAACCAGGGACATGTGAGTTCACAAAGTTATCATACAGGATACAATGTGTGAATTACCATGCCCAGTGTAGGAAGTGTGACCATGGGGTGCGGAGAAAGAAGATGGGATGCTTGGTTTTGAATATGAACAAATTCAACTATGCTACACATCAAAAATGGAGCCACCGCGAGTAGTGGGGTGGCATTCCTGGAGAAGTGCTGAGGGTCTGGACGGAGACTGGGAAGGGACTGTGTCTAATTAATACACACGTCAGAAATCTTCAGAGCATAAGGATCATAGAAAGTAAAAATTCAAAACGAGAATTCAGAAATGATATTCCTGCCATTCATTCTACAATTTCTTCCCTCTATTTTGAACTATACCTCCTGACGTTGACTATGGTAGTAGCATGTGAGGTACATATCAGTAACCATACTCACTCCCACTGGAGCCCAGGAACGTCTGACCCACTGGTGCTGGTGGAGACACAGACAGAGATGCACTGAAATGGGAAAGAATAGAATCGATTTACAAAGAATTTACCACATGCTTCCTATTTTGAGTGACATTACAAAATGGCTAAGGAGTTTCATTTGTTCCTGAGTGGATAAGTAGGATTTTTCACTGATTTCAAAATAAAATTTTCTCACATGAAATATATGGGAACATGTTAGCCCTCCACTAGCACAACAGAATACAAACACACACACACACACACACACACACACACACACACACGCACAGATGGAGGAAGGAGATTCACAGGACAGGCATCTGGTGACAGAAACTGGTGGTTGTATTACTTACACACTCAATGGCATGGTATTTCTCTTTCATTCATGCTCCGTTTCGTTCAAACTACCATGCCTGTGAACACCACACAAACTTCTCTGAATAACCACAGACTTTTCCTTCAGTCCCAGGCTCCCACATGAGTGTGGGTGGTAGACCCGGGAAAGAATTCTTCCCTACACACATTCCTCTCCCAGCACTTAGACAAGTCACCACAATTATGGTCCTATACTGTTTGTCTAAATCCTACTTTCAGATGTTTCATTGTTCATCAAGCATTTCTGTGTCCTGCTGAGTCCTTACATCTCACAGTCATGTGTCCAGGGACAGAAGGGCATGCATTGAAAATAGTGGATGGACATAAATAGATGCACAACTGAGCTGAAAAGAACCATTTTTCTTTGTAATATGTACTCTTTGACTATGAAGATAGTGCAAGACTTGAGTCCATTTTAGTGGCTCATTTTCACAGGTAACACTCTTCAAGGTCGGGCTTCCTATCTTGCTAATCTGCAAATTGTGTCATCTATTTTGAAGTTGATAAAATTGTACCTGGCCGATCCTTCATTCAGCCCAGTGTCACGTTTTTCTGAAGATAAAGAAAAAGGACGATGTGTAAGAACTTGACAAAAATAGGACATAGGAAATTAATGACAATGGCAACTGACATCAGGTCTAGTCATTCACGATTGAATTTCTTTCCTTCTTTTGCAAATAAATCTTTCATATTTGACTTGTGGTAGCACCATTTATAATATATTTCAGTGAGAATACTTACTTCCTCCAGTCTTGAACCACTTCTGCCGTGGTGGTTTAGGTGTTGCCACAGGAGGAGATGCACTGAAACAGGAAAGTATAGAATCAACTCCATACTCGTGACCAAAGCATTTACCACACTCTTTCAATGCCTGCTCTCCTGAATTCCTATTTCAACTGACATTAAAGGTGATGAAGGAATTTAATTTGTTCTTCAGTAGATAGATGGGATTTGTCACAGTTTAGACAATTTTTTTCACACAAAAGAAATGGGAAGTTATCTCTTTAATAACAATAGGTACACACAGACACACACAGAGAGATGGAGGATGGTGATTCACAGGGGAGGCATCTTGCTTCAGGAACGCCTGGTTTTATTATTTACACACTCACTGTTTCATTTATCCTCCATTTCATGCAACCTCCCATGCCCGTCAACACCACTCCCACTTTTCTGAATAACCACAGACTTTTCCTTCAGTCGCAGACTCCCTCATGAGGGTGGGTGGTAGACCCGGGAAAGAATTCTTCCCTACACACATTCCTCTCCCAGCACTTAGACAAGTCACCACAATTATGGTCCTATACTGTTTGTCTATATCCTACTCTTAGATGTTTCATTGTTCATCAAGCATTTCTGTGTCTTGCTGAGTCCTTAGATCTCACAGTCATGTGTCCAAGGACAGAAGCCATGCACTGAAAATAGTGGATGGACATAAATAGACGCACAACTGAGCTGAAAAGAATCACTTTTCTTTGTAATATGTACTCTTTGACTATGAAGATAGCCCAAGCCTTGAGTTCATTTTAATGGCTCATCTTCACAGGTGACAGACACTCTTCAAGATCAGGCTTCCTATCTTGCTATTCTGCAAATTGTGTCATCTATTTTGAAGTTGATAAAGATCGTACCTGACTGATCCTTCATTCGTCTCACTGGTCCGTTTTTCTGAAGATAAAGGAAAAAGAGGATTTGTAAGAACTCGACAAAAATAGGACATAGGAAATTAATGACAATAGCAATGAACATCAGGTCTAGCCCTTCACAGTTGAATTTCTTTCCTCCTTTTGCAACCAAATCTTTCATATCTGACTTATGGTAGCACTATTTAGAGTATATTTCAGTGAGAATACTTACTTCCTTCAGTCTTGAGCGTCTTCTGTCGTGGTGATTTAGGTGTTGGCAGAGAAAGACATGCACTGAAACGTGAAAGTACAGAATCAACTCCATACTCGTGACCAAAGTGTTTACCACAGTCTCTCAATGCCTGCTCTTATGAATTCCTATTTCAACTGACATTAAAAAGTGACGAAGTAGTTACTTTGTTCTTCCATAGATAGGATTTGTCACAGTTTTTACAACATTTTTCATGTGAAAGAAATGGGAAATTATTATCTCTTTAATAACGATACACACACACACACAGATGGAGGATGGTGATTCACAGGGGAGGCATCTTGCTCCAGGAACTCCTGGTTTTATTATTTACACACTCAATGGCATGGCACTCCTGTTTCATTCATCCTCCATTTCATTCAAGCTCCTATACCTGTCAAATGCCACACCCACTATTCTGACATACAATAGACTTTTCATTGAATTCCTTGTGTGCTCCCTGAGGGCGGCTGGTAGATCAGAGTAATGAGTGCTCCCTAGAAACATCCTTCTGCCAACACTGGCACAAGTCACCTCCATTTTGATCCTATTCTGTTTGTCACTATGCTACTCCCAGCCGTTTCGCTGCTCATCCAGCATTTCTGTGTCCCGCTGAGTCCTTAGATCTATAGCCATGTGTCCAAGGAGGGAATTCCTACATTGAAAATATTGGAATAACAGAAACAGAACAACTTTTCTGCCTCATGTTTATAGACTTTTGACTCTTTGACAATGAATATACATCAATTCTTCAATCTACTATGTCTTCACTATTTTAATGTTTAACAAGCCTCTCCATGTAATTCAGAATGCTTATTTCTCACAACCCGATAAAATACACACTTTTGAGGGTAAAACCATACCTCCATCTCCATACATTCCTGATCCCATATATGAACTCCAGGTTCTATGGCTTGCTGTGCTGAATCCTGTGTCAACAAGTTCATTTCCCTGGCTTATTTTTTTTAACTGTAGTGAACAGTTGGACATGGTTGTCCTCTTTCTATAAAGGACCATGCACATTATATCACCCAGTGAGAAGATTTCTAACAAAGACGTGGGTAGCCTTGAACCTTGTCCTTCTATCTCAGTCTTGACAGATGTTAACATACTTCATTCATACTAGCTCACTGGCCTGAATTCTAATTTTTTCACATGTCTGTATGATGTGCTATCTGTAGTATAATTCTGTGTGTCTGTGTCCCTGATTGAGAGAGAGATAAACAGAGAGAGGACAGAAAAAAGACAGAGAGACATTTCAGGGGCATATGTGCCACAGTGCATGTGTGGAGATGAGGGAACAGACTTGATCACTGTCCAAAAAGCCCAGGAAATGCTCCTGTCTACTTCCTGCTGCACAGGGGTTCAAATGCAGTGACATGCCTCTCTTTTAAATGCGTACCATGGATCTGAACTCAAGTCCTCATTATTTGGCGAGCAATTTCCCCACTAAATCCTCTACACAGCCATTTAAGATGCATTTACTATCCCAGGATTTGAATTCTACTACCGTCTTTTCCACATCAGTCATAAACCCCAATATGCTCCCCGCTGTTCCTTTCAAACCAATGCTGTTCCTCTTCAATGCCACTTTCCTCCACGAACTTGCTCAGTCTCCACTGTGGCTTAACTTGTTACTTGCTTCACTCATGCGCTCCCCTGTCTTATTATTGCAATGCTCACAGGCAGCAGGAGGACTAAGAAGGAAGCCCAGCAACCTCAGAATTGGGGAGCAGGAGTCCGAGTCCCAGTTCTGCCACTCAAAAACACATCCACACAGTTACTAAGATGTTTTTACTTCAGGGGCCTCAGTCCCACAATGGTTTTGTGAGGGTGCTCAACATAACTGATTAATTAATTGATTGATTAATCTCTAAGTTTCCTTAATGTCCTCAAATTCTAGATGATTTCAGTCTGTCCAGAGAAAATGAATACTTTGCTGTCAGAAATGAAAAAAAGGAAAAAGGAAGAAACAAACAATGGAACAGTAAAAGTCAAGCAAGCGGTGCCGTAACGTAAAATCAGAGAGGAACTGTACCTTTTCCGACGAACCACTGCACGCACGTCTGCACCCTTCTCTTCTAAAAATTCTGCCATGTCCTCTTTTTGTTCATGTATGGCCAGTAAGAATGGTGTGAAGCCACGCTGTAAAGAAAAATCAGAGTTTGTAAAAGACATATTGCTCAACTAAACTTAAAATCTCCGCACAGACTCTAGGAACATAAATGCATGCTGTGAAGAGGAAATCCGAAGTGGGCGCTCTTCCTTCTTCCCGCTGCACGGCCCCACGCCGTTACTGCCCTTTGCACACCCTCCCCTGCCCTGTGCTGCACCTGACCTCCACTCCTCTCCAAAACTCAATCTAAACTTGCTGCTTCCAAGAATCTTTGCCTCTGTGGAGTTTCACCTTCAGTATCCCAACCCTACAGCATAGTACTAAAGTTTTTACGCATTTCTGTGGAATGAATGAGCTCAAATGGTCATCTCTGAGGCAGAGTTTCTCCATCTCTATTTCCAAAAGTGCTGCACAGATGGCAAGAGAATCAGAATTTCAGGCTCAGTGTTAAAGAACTCTCTTTGACTTGATCCTCACTCGAGTAATACTTCCTTCTTATGAAAAACATGCACAGTTAAAGACGAGTTTCAGGGACATACTTTACTATTTTCCAATAATGTGAATGTTTCACCGGTTAGGAAAGGAAGTCCCTTGATTCTCTTCTCTTTATGGTGGCAGAAACCATATCCCACTGCTAGGTGCCCCTGCTCCAAATAGGCCCCAAAGGAAACAGGTTCTGAATTAAAAGACAGAGGCTTCAACATAAGCCTGATTGCTTATTTTACTTTAATATGCAAGGTTTACATACTGGTAGTTAGAAACCTGAGTACAAGATTTTATTCTCACTGATAAGGATAATCCATTCACAATACACAAACCTGCTACTTTATATTCATTCTCAATCTGGTCACATTTTAGTAACTAAACTTGTTTTTTATTCTATGCAAAACGTAAGGTGGAACTAAATATATACAAGTCTTGATAGATAAAATGAATATATAAATAAAAATTCTAATATTGACCCGAATGGGTTCTTTTTATGAAAATCAAAGACAAGGAACTCCTTTGGTTAAGGGATAATGAAATCACAGTCTTGATTAAACTCAATTTTCATTAAAAATCCCATTTTCATGTGAATGTGAAATTCTATAGTATAGAATGATTTTTAAAGCATTAACTTTTAATGTGTAAATTTCAATCCTAATTCAAACTTTAACATGAATTATCAATTATATGTAATGATAAAGGATCTGTTAATGGACTCTTAGAAACCAATATAAACTCCAAATTATATTGCACCATATGTGTATGCATCTTCATGTAGGCACACACGTGTGGGCAGAGTGCAACACATTGGCTATGGTTGCCGGAACTCTACCACACCTGCTGTTCCTCAGGAGCTGTCCAACTTTGTTTTTAAATGTAACACATTTTTTTCACGTGTATGTATGCCTGGTTTACATGAATGTATATGCAACATGTGAGCTCCTGGTATCCGTGGAGGCGAGAAGGGGACACTGGAAACCTTGGAACTGGAGTTACAGGCAGTTTTGTCCCAAAATGTATGTAGTGGGGATAGCCCAGGCCTTCTGCAAGAGCACCAAATGCCTTCAAATGCCTTCGACCACTCACTCACTCTCAGCCCGTTACTCTGTGTTCTGAGACAGGGTCTCCCACTTAGTTGTAGTTTCCCAGTTAGGCACGGCTGGCCAGACAGGGGCCCAGGGTTCCTCCAGTCTCCACCTCCCCAGCAGTGGAATCACAAGGCTGCACTACCAGGTAGGGTTTATTTCCGAGGACTTCATTCAGGTCCTCATGTTACCTTGGAAACATTCTACCAACTGACCTGCCTCCCAGACCCTCAAATTCTTATAGATTACTCTTATCCTGAATTCTAGGAAATATTTGACTGCACACAGACACTGAAAACTCAAATACAGACAGAGGAAAAGTAAGTACATGAGGAAAAAGGCAGTCTATCCCTGGCACCCTGGAGCGGCATGGCCTCCCGTACATGGGGTGTCTTCTACACAGGATCAAAATGTCACGTGGACTCAGCTGATGGGATTTAATTCTTTAAGACCAAGGTTCTAGAGAAGTCTCCTGAAGTTTAATGTGAACTCAATTCATGGACGACACTAAGTCTGTATATGAGACACATTCATTCCACAGCCCTAAACAACTACACTGTCTGGGTAGGTTGCCAAATAAATGTTTCTGTAGGAGGAAATATTGCCTATGGAGGCTTTTTCTTCTTTCAGTACCATGTGTTACTAAAATTCAAGTCACAAATATGACACTTTCTTCAAGACATTCTCCTACAAAATCATTTTTAACCTATTTGTATCTAAATATCCAAACTTGTAATCAAATCAATGATTACTTTAATGGAATGGCTGAATTTAAATTATTCAAAGGATTCCTACTGCTCTTCTTATTAATGGCATGGTTTGTGGTGTGTGAAACTGCCAAGCTGATAACACTAGGGCTACCTGATCTTAACAGATACAGTGTGTTAGAAGAAGATAAATGAAATGTAAGTGAATGTTAATGAACATGGGAGATTGGCCAATCTGATTCTTGAAGACTTAGGTTCTCTGGATCAGGGAATTCACACACTACACCTGTCTAATCAGTGGGTTTACATCCAGAATGTAACAGAATTACCGAACCAGACTCTTCAGAGAAGAATCTTGATATGTAAGACAATTCTCTTTATCATTTGAGGATATGGACAAAAGGAGAAAACAGAAGACACACTCACTCACAGAAAACTCAGTTCTATGTCCCAGAGTAGGGGGGGCACAGGGACGAGAACTTAGATTATAACTCGACTGCAAAAATGAAAAACCAATTATTCCTCAGATGCTAGCAAAACGTGGATTTATGAGCAAAACCGAGACACTTGTGTGGCTCTTTCTGCAAGAAAAGGACAGGATGGCAGCGAGCTCATTGGCCTTCCCTTTCATTTTCTACACAATCTGTACCTAGTCACTGCCAGGCTGTTGGCCTGAGAATCCTCCTAAATTAGATCTCAAGGCAGATTTACAATACAACATAACAACAGTCTTTCCCAAACTAAGAATTATTTCCTCTCAAATTAAAGAGCATTTCTTGTGTACACATAATCCTTAAAAAAAAGAGAAGTAAACTATGTCTGCCTAGTATATACCTTCAGTAACCAAATTTGCGAATTTGCCTGCACACCTCTGTTCACTACCTCTTTCTCATTTTCCCTGTTTTGGCCACATCTCTGAGAGATAGCTCACCTCAATATGACTTCTCAGCTGCAATAAGATTTCCATTTATCATAAAGTTTTAATTTTAATTAACTCATTTTCATTCTTTGTGCATCTCTCTCTCTCTTTCTCTTTCTCTCTCTCTCTCTTTCTCTCTCTCTCTCTCTGTGTGTGTGTGTGTGTTTGTGATATGTTTCATTCTGTCCCAAATCCTTTATTTTGTATTTAAAATAAAACCACATTCGGAGACAAATTTTGCTTCTTTCTGTTACTTTACACGAAGTCCATCCAAACCGGAGGACCTGCATCCTAACACCCAGGGCCTGGTGGCATGTGCCTGCAATCTCAGCACTAGGATGCAGAGATAGGAACATCCTGTGGTTTGCTAGCCAGCTAGTCTAGTGTAAAATCATAGAGTGGAAACAATTTTGGACACTTACCTTGACCTCTGGCCTATGCCTGTGTGTGTATATACACACACAGACATGCATATTCAACTATGTGAACATGGGAACACAGATACAGAACACATACAGAAAATATCAATATTTTAACTTTGGTGATCAACCCACCTCAAAACATTTTTAATCACTGGAAGCTTGATCTAAATGTGGAAAATGGAGTCACCTGTTCCCTCATTAGAACTACCTGGGAAATAAAGTGATCTTTACCTTTGTTCTGGCTTCAAGGTCTGCGTTGGCAGTCAGCAGCATTTCAGCCATCCAGATGTTCCCCCTAAACACTGCGTAATGCAGAGCGTTATGTCCATGCACATCCATACGATGTGGATCGGCGCCATTGTCCAATAAAAGAGACAGGCAGAGCATGTTTCCACACTGAGCGGCCTGCGGGTAATGCACACAGAAAGAGATCAATCCACGGAACCCAAGATGAACACTTTAAATATTTCCCAGAGTAGTTACCCGTAAATGAGATAAAACTTTATTTCAAGTATATTTACCCCTTTTGTTGAGAAAGGATCTGCTTATGTAAACTCAGCCTTGCCTCAATTCAAAGTCGTCCTGCCTCATGCCAACATACCTGGACAGTGTTTTGCAATTTTTCATTTGGGATCCTGGTGTGATTGCATGGTTTCCACTCCTCCCAGTCACCGTCCAACAACTCCTGTGACCCCCCCAAGTCCCTCTCAATTTCATGTCCCCTTCTTTGCCACATATACATATTATAAAATATATGATGCACCGAATCCACTTACTGGTGCTTTGTTGGCACCTGTGTTTCAGACCATGCTGTTTGAATCAGATCAATATCAGGGAACTAGTTCCTGGGGAAACCAATGCTCCCTCCCCAGCATCCATTGACTGCCTGCAGCTCATCATTGAGAGTTGGGATTCCAGGAAATTTCCCCCACCTCGGCATGTCAAAACTGGTCTTCTCCTCATTCAGACTTTGTCAGACCACATTATGTGGGTGATTCCATTGGAGTAACTTTCCCATCACATCTACAATGCGTTCACTAGCAGAACACACCTAGATATAATGATCTCTTCATTCTAATCCATCTCAGTTGAAACTGTTGGCCATTATCTACCTTAATGAGAGCCGTGCTGTTTTCGTTATCAAGAGTGTTGATGTTACAGTTCTTCACAATTAGGAGGGATGCTATGTGTGGTTGGCCGTAGGTGCAGGAATAATGCAACGCGGTCCTGTGAAAAGGAAAGGAGATTTTAGGAAATTGGGGAGCACTAGCCAAAGCACATTCGTCCATACAACTGTGAGTACTAGACAGCTCGTGATGAACTCTGAAGCGAGGTCACTGGAGTCTCCTCAGCTCTCTCATGTATTTGCCGCAGCGCTAGTGGCGCAGTGCAGGGCCCGCCGCATTCAAGGCAGGTGCTCTGCCAGTGAGATGCACCGTGCTCAGAGCAGCGTCTGAGCACAACGAGCAACCGGAAATGAAATCACAGTTCTAGTCTCGGTCACCTACTAGCTGCTTCTCAGGCAACTCTCACTCCTCAATGAGATTCAGACGCACAACTGATTCCAGCATCTCACAGACAGCTGGGGAAATGTCTATATAATTACTATTCCAACTGCTAACAAACAGAAGGTTTTAAATGGGTTAAATAACAGAGTTAGACCTACACTTCAGATATGAGGTTTCTGTCTTCAAAAAAGTTTTAGATTTTAACTTATTATTTATTTATTTGTTTATTAATCTTCTTGAGACAGATCTCTCCACAGTCCCAGCTTTCCTGGAACTCAACAGGTACACCAGACTGCCATGAATTCACAGAGATCCTAATGCCTCTGCTGCGTTGACTGCTGGAAATAAAGAAGTTGGTCAACAAGGCTAGCAGTTTTAGATTTCAGTAACTAAGGAAGGGTCAACTGTACTGCCCAGGCTGGCCTTGATCTTGAAATCCTCCTAACTTAGCCTTCTAGTAGCTCACATTGCAGACCAGTGCCACAGTGCCTGCCTTTAATGCCCTTTATTTCACGTTACCGTTTCTGACATTGGTTTTGTATTGTTGATGCATTGTATGTGTGTAAGTCTTTAGCCTGCATGTATGTATCTAAAAGCACCCCTGTGTGCAATGCCCATGTAGGTCAAAAGAATGCTTCAGATCCCCTCAAAGTGGATTTAATGATGGTTCTTAGCTACCATGTGGAGGTTGAGAAACAAACCACAGTCTCTGCAAAAATAGCCACCATGCCCAGTTGCTGGAGAGTTCAATGTTTCTAAAGAAAATATTTCTAAAGCAAAAGAATATTCTTAAAACAACAACTGATTCTCTTACTGTATATTTGTATGCAGAGCTAAATGGTTAAATGATATTTTTGCATATGATAAAAGAGCATATGTAATAAAATGTAGACATACTAAAATCTACAGGTACAAAAAAAAGATTGTTATTGCCAACGACGCTATGATTTGTCTGGAGATACATGCACATGTAGAGAAATCATAAGTAAGACACTGTTGTCTGTGCTATGATTTGTCTGGAGATACATGCATGTGTAGAGAAATCGTAAGTAAGACACTGTTGTCTCTGCAGGATGCTCAATCCTTCTCTTCACAGGATTGTTCTATCACAAACAACTTTACTACAACCTTTTATGTTCACTGTAGAAATCACAGGCAAGGAAAGGGAAAACCATAGTTTCAAGTGGTTCCACTGTCAAAACCAACCCAACGTTTGCTAAAAATGAGATCAAAAACTATTATCTTACTAAATGAATCCAGAGTTTACTTCTTGGTGTCAAGGAAACAAAACTGGAATCAAGAAAAATGGTTATGAGAAATCTGGCAATACCAGAGATGAAATAGTAAACTTGTAAATGACAATAAAGTGTAGACCTCAAGTGTCTGAAAGGAAGGAAATCTCTTATTTTGCATATGCTTTGGGCCAACTTAAGCCCACAGTCTTGTTGATTTGTGTGTAATTAAATTAGCTTAGTATATAAAAATGTAAAAACATATAAGAGGAATGTTTTTTTGTTACTTAAACCATTTTAAAGTGGTCAATAAAGGGCTCTAAAAGAGACATCATAATGATTGGGACATCAGCTGGCTCTGCCTCTCATGAAGAAGGACTGTGTATAGACTCCTCCAAGCTGTGCAGAGTCCCAAAACCTGGAAGTCTGAGGCAGGAAGAAAACCCAACAGCACTGGGAGAGCTGGGTTTAAGCTACACTCTACCATGAATTATTTTGTGATCTAAAAATATGTCTAAGGTAGGGGAAATGGCTCAGTGGGTAAAAGTGGTAGTGTCCCAACACGACTGAGTCTGATTGCTCAGAACACATGGTAAAGCTGGACCCAGTAACGATCCACCCTGCCTCTGCACCCAACTCTGGAAAGATAGAGCTTCTCCCATGTGCTCCTTGCCTGTCCCCAACTGTCCCTCCTCCTCCTGTCCTTAGCCCTCTCAGATCCTGTTACCTCTTCCTCCTGTCTGTCTGATCCATGTGACACTCCTGAGACATGAGTAAATAGGTCACCGTAATAAGGGCACCTGTGCTGGCACACTGGTGGAAGAAGCCCACGGGAACGTAACTTGACAGGAAAAACGGAAACTCTCGCCGTTGAAGACTACAACACCCTAAACATCGCAAGGCCCTGTGTAGGCGGGTGGGCTGCGTGGTGGACCGAATGACACCGTCAATCTCATCTTGGTAGTTGGGGTCCCGCATGGTGAGGGCCTGGGCAGGGCCGGCACGCCCCACCGCCTTCTCCCCTTTCCCTCCCTTCTCCCTCTACTGTTTCTTTTTCTCAAATACTAGAACTTTGACCTAAAGTCAACTAAATCTCTCCAAATTGGTCACCAAAACACTAGAGTCTCCGACCAAGAAGCCTCTGTGGTTCAGCAACTGATCTGAGAGGGCTTTGTCGCCTAGCAACACCCTAAACAATGCTTTGCCAGGTCACTGCCTCTTGGAGTTCCATTAGTCCAAGATTCTGTGACCTAAGCACTCCTGCCCACACCAGACACCAATGACAGGAGACTGACCACTGGCACTCAGCACACACTTGCAAAGCTCTGCCTGTCTATCACAGCTTCAGAGCAGATGCTCCTCGCCTGGACAAGTCATGGCAAGGTTGCTTCCCAGTCCTGCGGCTCTTGCCAGGACTGCACGTGGTTACATCATAACCAACCTCATTCTTTCTAGAAATGTCCATATTATTGATATTGGATTCTTTGTACTATAAGCTACATTTGAATCAGAAAACTACTTTGGGCATTGTTCTCTATGAGGGAAAATATTTTCCTCTTTCATTGTTGCTGAATCCAAGCTTTGCTCTTAAAAAGGGACAACTCAGCTCTTGGGTGCCGGGGACCAAGTGACCTCTGTGTTGCCCTTTGGCAAATGTAACATCCTGACATTTGTTGATACCAATTATGTTAATCAGTTTCTTAAGTGCCTCTTAGAGCTTCTTATTGTTTAGCAAACAAGGTCCCCCACCTGTAGCTGCCCTTGGCTACGCATGGCCTTGGCTCCTGGATCTTCCAGGGATTTGTCTCCTAGCAACCTTGGCCACCACACCCCATCTAGCCCCTGCCTGCCCTTTTAGTATTTACATAACCTGATGGTGGGCTTTTGTCTCTGTTGATCACCACATTCCTGTATGGGTGCCTGACTCCCCAAGATTATAAATACCCCCTAGAAGAATAAAGATTTGCCGATTTGATCAGGACACTGTCTTGTCGGCCCTCCTTGTGTTCCTCTTGTCTCTTTCATCCCAGGTCTCTGAGGACTCGTGCTCTGCTGAGGCCAGCCGGCCTCGGCACTTGGGGGTGAGGCAGGAGGATTATCGGTTCAAGGCTACCCTGGGATACACAGTGGGATCCTTTTTCAAAAGTAAATATGTCCAGCATGGTGACACACACCGTTAATCCCAGTACTCAGGAGGCAGAGACACGAAGATCTGGGTGAAATCAAGCCGAGCCTGATCTGCATACCAAACACTAGTGCAGATGTGGCTACAGGGAGACCTCTGTCTCAGAAAATCCGCAAACAAAAAAGCCAAACCCAACATCACCAACAAAAGCACACAAAAATTAAAATAACAAAATTTAAACAGCAAAGCACAAGGAAGTTGGCATGCATAAAGGGGTGAATAAATAATGATACAATAATCATTTCCAGGTGGAGTGGTAGCGCACACCTGAAATTCCAGCAGGCGGCAGAGGCAAGAAGCTTGTCCTGAGACAGAGGCCTGACAGGCACCGTACCAGGAAGGAAAGGAGACACAGAGGGCAGAGGGGCTGTGGACACAACCACCCATTTCGGGGTCATGCTTGACTACATAGAAATTTGGGGACTAGACTGATCAAAAAGATCTGTGAAATGGAGGGAGGGATGGAGGGAGGGAGGAAAAGAGAGAGGAAGAGAGAGAGACAGAAGAAAAGATGAAGACCAAAAGGAGAATGAGAGGGAGAAAATGCAGTAAAGACTATGCCACTATTAGATCATTTTTTAAAATCATCTCTCAGGGAGGTATGAGCCAGGCTGGAAATTCTGTATAGGACACTTCCGGGATTTTTGTGGGAAGGGAAGGAGTAAGTGATGGGATTCAGCACGCATGCCATGATTGAGCTACATCTCTAACCACGTGTGTTTTCTTTAACTTTGCACTGGGAGATACTAAGATACAAAGCAGTTAGAGTGATGACAATACAGACATTTCATACACCTTAAGTTCATTTCTCTTTTTTTTTTGATACAGGGTCTCAACTATGTAGCACTGACTGACCTGGAATGAACTGTGTAGACTAGGTTGGTCTCCAACTCACAGAGTACCGCCAGATTCCTGGTGAAGAAGGTACATGAGGGTAGATGGGACACAGAACCGAATCCGGGCATTCTCGTCTAGTAATGCTTTCTGCTCCCCTTTTCCCTCCGCACCAGTAGATTACGTGCAGCCACCCTGTCAGCTCAGACAATGTTCTTCCATGAGATCATCCGCCACCTCTGGCTCTTAAAATCTTTCTGACCTTTCTTCGACAATAAGCCCTGAACTTTTAGAGAAGTTGTGAGAAAAGGTTTTCACGTTTGGGCTGAACACTCCAAAGTCTTTTATTCTCCCCATACCAACTGTTAGAGTGTGAGAAGTGGGAACAAACTCCAGAACTCCAACTTGAGGCAAAAAGGAAAGTCTATTTATTTACATAATTTAGCAAACAAAGCGATTCCACAGGCCAGCCGGGCCACAGAACCTAAAGCCAGATCCGCAAACTGCACACCTGCAGTGGACGCCCTCCGACCAGCAGAGGAAGAAAACCACCACAACGAGGATTCTTCTTGGATCGCACTTTATTGGAGAGCCTCTCGGTTAACAGATGAGCAATGAGGGCGAGGGACGAGGGGCAGGCTTGCGTAGCGGCTTTATATAGCAAGGAGGGCGATATGTTAGCTCGGGATTGGATGCAGGCAGCCCGCCACAAGCAAAGCCATGGGATTGGCTCGGGACAGTTTGAATTGACGCGCATGCGCGGCCTCGGGATGGCTTGCGCGCCAAGGCATTACCTTATATGGAGTTGTTTATGACGGGTGGCTCAGGAAGTCGGCGCCATCTTGTAATGGCGTTGACCGGCTCCCTGCAGCTCCCCCTTTTTTCTTATATACTAGCAGAGCCCTAGGAAATACAGCGTTCCCGATCTGGTCTTCACCTCATGATGTGCCGACCGATCAAGGGAAACAAAGGCCAAATAGTCTTTCCTAAGCCCGTGCAATGGGTGGACACTCCCTGGGCGTGCTAAGGCAAAGTCTGGGCCAAAAATATCCCTGCCACTGCCCATCCTCGTGCAATGGGTCATACTGATCCCAGAGGGTGCAAGGGCCAGGGCAGAGCCAATTCTTTATTTCTTTAGGGCTGCCAGCCATACCTGAGGGGATACTCCACATTCCAAGGCGGCCAATGCCTGAGAAATAATAACTTTGTCCCTTCTCGCTTGGGCTCTCATCCTGTAAATTAACCATAGACATAGTATGCATCCTCCAATGCCGCAGACCGCAAACATGCCTACTCCCACCCATTCTTTAAAATGTGAAAATACAGAGGAAAACCAAGAAACAAACCCATTTGCCAGGCTGGGGTCTACACGGGTGGAATTAATGGTAATAACAGCTCTCCAAAGTTTTTCCAAATCCCTATCAAAAGCGTCACTCCAATTACCCACTAAATAATTAGACAACTGTCTAGACAAATTTGCTGCTGTAGAAGCATTATCATACAGAACACTTGTAACACATAATGCTTGAAATTTCCACTCACATCCCAATTGGGCTACTTGCCACAATATGTCAAGTTGTTCTTGTACCAAATCTATTCTTTGATTCAATATCATAATCCCTCCCTTTACTCTAGAATCTAAGGATCGTTGAGAGTCTAAGGCCCGTGCAGTCTCTGAGGCCATGTTATTAAGTGTCTCTGCAGTTTGGACATTCTGACTTAGGGCTATTCCTGCCGCAGTAGCAGCAGCAGTAGCTGCAACTATAGCTGTAATTACTGCAGCCGTAATTCCAAAGTCTCTTTTAAAGCGGAAAAGGGTTAGGGTACCAGGGACTTCCACAGGGACTGGAACCCAGCGGGGCACTCTAAGTACCAGAGCACTTGTCCACTGATTAGCCTTCCAGCATTGTGCAAGAGCACATGTATTGTTAGTACAATTACTAAAGGTATAATTGCTAAGCACAAATAAAAAGGGTGGATATACACAAACTGGAGTTATGGAATAAGTCTTATTTTTTGTTGGGTCTATATGGCGATTAATTGCAACCGCTCCTCCTGTTGTATTAAAGACTGTGTATGACGCTCCTTCATTTGGGGTAGGTGTTGTTTTTGACTTGTCTGCCCATGTTAAGCTAGTAATAGTGATACTGCTATAGGCTACGGACCCTCCCTGTAAGAGAACAAAGGGCATCATATCAGTACAGCTTCCATTAACCCCACACAACAACCACTTGGTAAAAGGGTAATATCTGGCATCTTGTAGGAAAAGTCCCATTGTCCATGTATCTTGAAATGGCCGTTGGCCACGCATGTCTGGTGAGAAAGTGAAAAACCTGCCTGCATCTGCCCAATTGACAGAAGTGGACTGACACTCGGTCCAAGGCCAAAGGTCCTGTTCATATGTGCCTGAACAATGTGGAGCAAGACGAGGCTGGTGAAGTGTCTTATTAGAGTGCCAGTGTGTAACATCTGGCAGGGTTCCATTGAACCAGACAGCTGTGTCGGTGGAGGTCGTATTATAAACCCGCTTTGTTTTATCTTCTACATCCGTAACCTGAGGTATACCAGCATAGGTTTTACTGTTTTTGTCCTTAAACCATGCAAAACTCTGTTGCCTTAATGGGATGCAAGAATTGCGGGGAGCATCAAGGGTAAAGCACAAGGCACCGGTCTCAACAAAACCACGAGAGCCCTGTAGGAATGCAGCAAGAGTGTCCTCTGAAAGCAATGGCAAACCTAAGTCCTTTTCAGTTGTAAAGAAGCGAGGAAAGACCGGCGAATCATGGCGAACTGGGACAGGTATTGGAAAAACGGACAGAAATCCCCAGCGTTGTTCTCCTTCATTCGGTGTCCAGAGTTGGAGGAGGATCAGCAACATTGGCAGGTTCCGTCTTGCCCTGTGCAGAGGCATCATCCAGCGCGGGTTGGATGGTCTTTACCAAGCAACTGGGTACCCAATGAGGCGATTCTTCACTCTGAGGAAAAACACAAACAGCTCCCCTGGATCTGTTAATAACCAGATCCGGTCCCATCCATTTATTGGATATAACATCCTTCCACATGACCATTTCGCGGGACTTAGAAACATCCCTTTGACTATGTCTGTCAGCAGCAGACTGGCCATGAGGGTCTAATATTAGGAAATTTATTGTAAAAAGGGCGAGGGAAACCCGCTCCTTGGGGGTTGCATTCTCCGCAATACCCTTTCTTTGCTTAATCAAAATGGCCTGCAAGGTTTTATTAGTCCTTTCTACTATACCTTGGCCCTGTGGATTGTATGGAAGGCCAGTGGCATGGGCTACTTGCATCAAGGCACAAAAGGCACGGAAACCTGAAGAGGAATACGTTGGGCCATTATCTGTCTTTGGGCGACCTGGCCTTCCCCAGGCAGCCCAAGCTTCCAAGCAATGGGTCTTTACGTGAAGTACCTTTTCCCCCGTCAGGGGAGTGGCATGCACAATGCCAGAACAAGTGTCCACGGACACATGAACATATTTTAACTTTCCAAATTCAGAAATATGTGTCACATCCATTTGCCATAAGTCTCCAGAACAAAGGCCACGAGGATTAACCCCAACATGGGGAGCTGGTAAAAAGGTGACACAGGTTTGACAAGCCTTAACAATATTCCACGCCTCTTGGCGGGAAAGGGAAAATTTGCGCCTCAGGGTTTCAGCAGGCACATGGTACAACTTATGGAAGTCAAAGGCAAGTGATGTTTTATCATTTAGGGAAAGCATAGCCATCCTTGTGGCTTGGTCTACGATATCATTGCCTTGTGTTAGGGGACCAGGAAGCAAAGAATGAGCACGTAAATGCGAAATGAAAAAGGGGCAAGCTCGTTGTAAAATTAATGATTGGAGTTGAACTAAAATGGTAGAAACTGTGCTAGCAGATTTTACATAAGCTGCCACCTCCAAGGTGGACAGTGCATTAGCCACGTATTGGGAATCAGTATATAAATTAAAAGGTTCAGAAAAGGTTTGGAAAACCTCTAGCATAATCATGCACTCTACAACCTGAGGAGCATCGGGTCGAAACATGTGAACCACAGGCTCTCTACCTTGTACAAGATAGGCTCCCTGACCTGTCTTGGACCCATCAGTAAAAATTGTAATAGCATTTGTAATGGGCCTAATGGCAGTAACTTTGGGAAAATACACTAAATTATGTTCAACAAAGGTTAAGATGGGACTTTTGGGATAATGGTTATCTATTTTATAAGGAAAAGCACATACTAATATACTCCAATCATCCACCGTGGCAGCCAAAACTTCCACCTGTTGTCTAGTGTAGGGAATAATCAACTTATCAGGCAGCTTACCAAAATGCATCAAGCAATATTTAAACCCTAAAATAGCTTGTTGAGCAACTAGTTGAGGAAAATATTGTAATGTGCGAAAACCTAAACTATTTCCATGAAGCCACAACAGGGGTCCTTTCTGCCACACCACTCCTAAGGGAACATCTTTGGTCTTTAAAATGCATAATGAAAGTGGCTCAGCCGGCTCGTATTGATCAAGCTGAGCTGCAGTTAGTGCACTTTCAATCTTGGTTAGAGCTCCACGCACTGCTGATGTAAGAGCACGGGGGGAGGAAACATTTGGATCTCCCTCAAGGATGGAAAAAAGTGGCAATAATTCTGACCAGGGAATATGCAGAAACCCTCGAAGCCAATTAACATCTCCCAACAACTTTTGAAAATCATGCAGGGTATATAGATGGGAAGTACGAATGCACAGCTTTTGCGGTTTGATGGCAGTCGGGGAAACGAGAGACCCCAAAAAAGAGACAGTATCTGTCTGTTGAACCTTGTCTGGGGCGATAACGAGTCCTCTTTTTTCCAAAGCCTTCACCGTCTCCCTAAAGGAGTCATGCAAAACAGCCAATGTAGATGCAGACAACAAAATATCATCCATATAATGGACTATGCGTAAAGAAGGAAATAGCTGCCGTACCGGAAGAAGGGCAAAATCCACAAACAATTGGCATATGGTGGGACTATTAGCCATGCCCTGTGGCAAAACCTTCCACTGAAAACGAGCATCTGGTTGTTCATGATTAATGGAGGGAAGGGTAAAGGAAAAGCGTTTTCTATCATCAGGAAAGAGGGGAATAGAAAAGAAACAATATTTAATATCAAGCACTATTACAGGCCAGCCTCTAGGTAAGGCTGAGAGGACGGGTAGACCTCTTTGAACTGGTCCCAATAGTTGCATCTGTGCATTTACTGCTCTTAAGTCATGAAGTAATCTCCATTTCCCCAAGCGTTTTTTAATAACAAAAGTAGGAGTATTCCAGGGGGAAACAGAGGGCTCTAAATGACCTAACAATTTTTCCTGTGAAACTAACTTGTGAGCTGTCTCCAGTTTCTCCAAAGACAGGGGCCACTGAGGGACCCATACTGGCTTTTCAGAAAGCCATGGGATAGGTATAGGGTCCTCAGTGGAGGCAAGGTTTTCAGCGGCCCCTAGGTAAAACCCAGTCCCTTGCGATCTTGCTTGGGTGTAGGGGTAATGGGTTCAACTCGTCCCTGTAAGTGCTTCCCTAAGCCTTTCTCTGGAACAAACCCCTAAATTTTTAGCATTGTTTGGCTAGCCTTTGAATAATCATTGGTAAGGCGTAATTGCATTTGGGTTTGAATATCCCGTCCCCATAAATTAACGGGTACCTCCAAGACATAAGGTTGGAACCTGCCTTCTTGTCCCTCCTCTGTACTCCAGGACAATTCTTTTGCGCTGACTTTCGGGGAGTTTGCATACCCCAGGCCCTGCAATGTTTGCGAGGAGTCTTGAAGAGGCCAGGCTCGGGGCCATGAACTCATCCAGACAATGCTACGGTCCGGGGCAGTGTCTATAAGGCCTGAGAAAGTCCTCCCTTCTATCTTAAGATCTAGCATAGGTCTGTAATCCAATCGCATAGAAAGATATGCTACATCCACACCTGAGGACCCAAGACACCCTTCTCGGCGACTTTTGTCTTGTGTTGGAAAATGGGAATGTGAGGAAGGTAGAAACAACAACTGGGCTATGCGGTCACCAGGGGCAATTGAAACAACCCCATAAGGGGAATGACAGAGAACCTTAAGGGTCCCCTGATAATCTGAGTCAATAACTCCAGGGAGAACAATGAGTCCTTTTTGGGTGGAGGAGGAGCGTCCTAACAACAGGCCAACCGTATCGTTACCCAGTGGCCCGCAGACATCCGTCTGTAAAACTTGAACTCCCATATTAGGTGTCAATACTGTCCCGGAGGCAGCACAGATGTCCAGCCCTGTGGAGCCTGAGGTGGCTCTTTGGACAGTAGTGTTCCCAGGGTGACAGGTGGTGCCTGGAGCGCCCCATAGATTTGCGGGCCCTGGGGTCGAGGGTCCGTCACTCCGTTTTTTGACTCCTGGGCTGTTACTGCTGGCCGAATAGGCATCCCGTTAATGTCCTTAGTGGACCTACACTCATTAGCCCAATGTTTTCCCTTTTTACATCGAGGTCAGGTACCAGGAGGCCGCGCTACACGCGTTCCTCGAGCGGGGGGTCCTCCAGGGAAGCCATCAGGCTGGGGGCACTGGCGCTTAAAGTGACCCTGTTGCCCACATTTAAAGCATCCCTTGGTAAGTTGAGCGGACTTGGCCCTAGTGGCGGCAAGCACCGCAGCTGCTAAACCCGCATTGGACAACGGTCCACCTACTTCCCGGCAAGCTTTAATCCAGGCATCCAACCCCTTTTTCCTTATGGGGTTTATGGCCTTTTGGCAGTCTTTTGTACTTTGTTCATAGATTAGTTGTAGAATAAAGGGCATGATATGATCAGCGGTGCCAACAGTTTTTTCAGCCACATCCATGAGCCGAGCCGCAAAATCTGCAAATGGCTCAGTAGGGCCTTGAACAATCTTAGTTAAGTGTCCTAATTGTTTCTCCTTTGTTAGGAATAGCCCGCCAAGCCTTATAATGAATTTCATTAATTTGTTGATACACCTCTGTCGGGTAGCCAATTTGATCCATCATAAACTGTCCAAGACCTAAAAGCATATCCATATTCCAATGTGGGTGACCATCCTGAGCATTTTTCTAGCCTGAGCCTGGGCATTATCTGTGACCATCGATTTAAATTCAAGAAACTGGCCTCTTGTTAGGCAAGCCTTGGCCAGTTCAATCCAATCTGTGGGGGTCAAAGGGACTGCTATAATTCTCCGTAATAAAGCTACCGAGTAGTCCGCTCCTGGTCCAAAATCTTTGAGAGCCTGCACTAAATCTTTAAGCTGTTTGTAAGGCACTGGCTCATGCCTTCTAATATGAGTGGCTAAATCCTCAAACACAGGGAAAATAAAAAATAAACGAGACCAGGTTCCTGGTTGGATAAAACAACACTGGCCCGTATTGGACGCATAGGGTGGGGGTGCTATAGGCCCCGCCCCTTGTTTCCAGTTTCCCGCCGAAACAGTAGCCCTTTTCTTTACGGAGGCCCCTCCTCCCTCAGGGGGGTGCCAGGGCCCTGTTGCACGAGGGATGACTACTTCCTCCTCTTCCTGTTCCTCTTCAGATACTTCCTCACTAGAACTTTGTTCTTGTATTGACAAATGTGTAAACTCCTCTAAGGAAGGATATAAAGGTTTAGGGGGTGGCGACCGCCATCTTTTATCCTTAATGTCCCTTTCAACGGGATCTTTACTATGACTGGCTTCTTGGAGCTCTTCTTTTAAACTTTTTTCCTTCTGTTTTTGTTTTCTTTTTGGCCTTACTTGCATTTCCCCACTCACATCTGACTCTGAGAGGCTATCCTGATGCCTTACTAGTGCCCTTCTTCCTTCCTTGATAAGATTGGTATGGCTTCCTTTGCTGAGACACGAGTGGATTAATATCCAAAAGGGGAGGGTACCTTTCCCTAATTCTCCCTCTTCCTTGACCCTCTCTAGGTCCTTACCCAATTTTTCCCATGAAGGGAGAGAAAGGTCTCCCGAGACCGCGAACCATGGAGTGGCTGCATCCAGGTCCCTTACGATCTTTTTTATGGTCTGATTGGAGATCTTAATGTCTCTCTGCCAAAGTAACTCCTTAATGGGGTGTAATGAAGTCCCCACCCGGAAGTTCAGAGCTGGGACCGTGACCCATAACTAACAAATGCGTGCCCTTTTTTGCCTTAAGGCACAGTTTAAACCTTCTTATGGGATAAACGAAACGCCTTGTTCACTACCAAGGAATTACTTTCACCTTTTCGCCGCTGACTAGACAGAATTGCGGCAGCACGCTTTGTTCGGGTCGTCACAGCAGAGACAACGGCAACAAACAGAAACCACAAAGAACCACAAAATAAGGGCAACAGCGCACATCAGGGTGAGCTGCAGCTCAGACACAATCATGGGGATGACTTACCGGCGCCTTCCTCTCCATGCGTCAAGTTCTGAATCCTCTTCGGCCCCTCGCCAGGCAGCCACAATGCACCCGGCGTCCCGGGTTTCGGCACCACTTGCAGTGGACGCCCTCCGACCAGCAGAGGAAGAAAACCACCACAACGAGGATTCTTCTTGGATCGCACTTTATTGGAGAGCCTCTCGGTTAACAGATGAGCGATGAGGGCGAGGGACGAGGGGCAGGTTTGCGTAGCGGCTTTATATAGCAAGGAGGGCGATATGTTAGCTCGGGATTGGATGCAGGCAGCCCGCCACAAGCAAAGCCATGGGATTGGCTCGGGGCAGTTTGAATTGACGCGTGAATTGACGCGCATGCGCGGCCTCGGGATGGCTTGCGCGCCAAGGCATTACCTTATATGGAGTTGTTTATGATGGGCGGCTCAGGAAGTCGGTGCCATCTTGTAATGGCGTTGACCGGCTCCCTGCACAAACCCTCTCCGAGGTGCAGCCCAAGTTTAAATGTTCCGTGGCGGTGGGCTTTGCTGGCTAGTTTAACCTTGGTATTAGATGGTCCAGAACCTGTCTGTCCCTCGGGGATTATTTGTATTGGACAACTCAGTCCTTGTCGTCCGTAGGGTCTGGGCTTAGCACCAGAATGCACGCTGAAGTGTTAGCGACCAGAATGTTGCAGGGCGGGGCAAGGAGATTAAAACTCAAGAGGTCTGAGTTTGCTTTGTCCCTACACAAACCACCTGTGGGGCTGAGTGTTAATCACCATCTGTACCAAAAAGAAGCTTCTCTCTGGAGAGTTGAGAGACGTAGTCATCTACAGATATTACAATGAATCAGAGGAGTCAACTGTAAACTGTCTAGCCATAGGTTCTTGGCCCACAAAAACAGTGTCATGTAAAGGCTCCACATTGTAAAGCAAACCTTGAATCCAGTCATAGAGTGGTTGGCTGCTCTCATAACATTTTTGCCACTATTGCACTAGTTAGCATATCATGCCAAGCTGGCGATTACTGTAGCTCACAGTGCTCATATCTGAGAAAGGATGATTGTTTTTCTCTCTCCTGATAGCATGCACAGCCCCTCCTCACACTATGAAAATTAGTCGGGAGAGATGAAGCTTCCAGATCACCGCAAGCTTGATTTCTCCTTGTCTCTTCTATGAATCATGGATGTAGTGACTTCAGCAATAAGCACTTACCATCAGGTTCTTTAGAGAATCTATCTCCATACTGAATACTAATTCCTTATCTTGAATGGTCTCAACTGTTTCACTCAACTCTTTGTGTATTCATGGTCTCCATTCAGTCTTCTATTCGTACCTTCTTTGAGTTCCTGAAAAATATGTATCTTGAAACCTTTCTCTTACACATCAGCCAGGTTGCATTTCTTAGGAAACATAAGAAT
The DNA here is from genome assembly GCA_035773235.1 of Eospalax fontanierii. Taxonomy (NCBI): domain Eukaryota; kingdom Metazoa; phylum Chordata; class Mammalia; order Rodentia; family Spalacidae; genus Eospalax; species Eospalax fontanierii. The sequence continues at coordinate 3,126,468 of CM069554.1, read as the reverse complement.
GTGTGCAGTAACTTCTGCAAAATACACTGTCTTGATAATTAATGGTATGTTACTCCAACAGGATCTAGGCATCTAGAGTTCTGTCTATGATGGTATTTCTTGTATGGACAGTTAATCTTGTCTTTGTTGAATGGCTGTTACCGTCTTGGTTTGTTGTCATGACAACTTATTAGGTTCTGGTCTAGCTGAGTTGGTTGTGTTGCTGTGTGGGTCTAGGAAGTGTTCACATGTGTGTACAGAAGGGCACAACTTCTATGCCTGAGATTCCAATACAGACACCACATGATCCTGGATCAGCAGGGTGGGCCGGGGGTCCGCAGGGTGAGCAAGGTGCCGGATGGTTTGGTGCTAATTTTAATGGGCTAAACAGAGGTCTGTCTTGGGTCATATACAAACTGTACAATCCCAGCTCTGCCTGGGAGTATAGAAATGACTGCAAGGGCAGATGAGGTTCTATAGATCTGAGCAACTTGGCAAATTGTGAAGGTTGTGCATCCTGAGAACCATGAGGGGGAGGGGCATTGGGGCTGTGGGAAGAGAATCCTAGGGCCTGAGAACTCGCAAGTCTGTAGAGGGGACAAAAGGGTAAAGGACACTAGCTAGACCCAAGACAGGTGACGGCAGACTGAGAGTGCTGGGGCTGGAGAGTTTACAGGTCTGAGAGATACACAGAACGAGAGCATGCAGAGGGAAGACTGGCATGGGGAACTCACAGGTGAGTGTGGTGCATCCAAGTGCACAGACCAAGCCAGCCTGAGAACGGGAATAGCAGACAGGGATCCTGGGGTGTGGAAATCAGAGTTGTTGTACCCATGAGAAATAAGCAGTCAAATTATCCCTGTTTGCAGATGACATGATATTATACCTAACAGATGTGAAAAATTCCACCAGAAAACTCTTTGAACGATTAAGACTTTCAGTAAAGTGGAAGGATACAAAATTAATCTACAAAAATCAATAGCCTTTTTATACCCCAATAACAAGCAATTGGCAAAAGGGCACAAGAAGATCCTCCCATTGACAATAGCCTCAAAGAAAGAAACTCAGAATAAAACTGACCAGTCATTAAAGATTTCTACAATTAAAAAACTGAATCTTTAAAGAAAGGGATTGGTGAGAAAACCAGGAGATGGAAAGTCCTCCCACACACGTGGATTGGCTGAACTAATACTGTGAAAAAGAACATGCTATCTAAAGCAATATATAAATTCTATGCAATCTTACTCAAAATCCCCACGACATTCTTCACTGGATTAGAACCTAAACATTCTAAAATCATATAGAAACATAAAAGTCCCTGGACAGCCGAAGCAACCCAAAACAGAAAGAGAAATGCAGAGGGGATTACTATACCAGATTTCAAACTGAATTCCAGAGCTATATTCATCAAAACAGCATGGCACTGGCACAAACACAGCCCCGTGGACCAATGGAATATAACTCAAAGCTCAAACGTGAGCAAACCCATTTCCAGCAAGCTGATATTTGACAAAGCAGTCAAGAACACTCACTAGAGGAAAGATAACATCTTCAGCAAATGGTGCTGGCAAAAGTAGATCTCCACGTAAAGAAGAATGAAACTAGACCCTTACCTTTCAACTTGAACAAAAAGTCAACTCCAAATGCATCAAAGACCACAATTTGAAACCTCAAACTCTGAAACTGTTAGAAGAAAACCCTGACAGTAATGCACAGGAAATATTGCAGAAAAGGACTTCCTAAATCAGACATCAGTTGCTCAGGCATAAACCAGAAGGGGACCTCCAGTCAACTAAAAAGCTTCTGTACAGCAAAAAATAAACAATCAAGAAAGTGAAGAGGTAAAAAATCCCACTGAATGAGAGAAAATCTTTATGGTCGACACATCTGACAGAGGCATCCAGAATCTATAGAGAGCTCAAGAAACAAAGAATCAAGAGAACAAGTGACCCAATGAAATATATGATAAGGATTGGTACAGAGAGTTCTCAAAAAGAGAAATAAAAATGGCTAAGAAACATCTTTAAAAGCTTTCAACACCGTTAATGATTAGGGAAATGCAAAGTTAAACCACTTTAAGAATTCACCCTACCCCAGTAACACTGGCGAAGATCAAGAGAATAAATCATACCAAATGCTGGAGAGGATGTGGAGAAAGGCAATGCCCTTTCACTGCGGATGGGACTACAAACTCGGGCAACCTGCTTGGGAAGCAATATGGAGAACTCTTAAAAAAGCACTCAGGATGACTCTACCATTCGGCCTGGTTGTGCTGCTCCTCCGCACGTACGCCAAGGACCCGTCCTAAATGAAGAAACACTGCACACTCATGTTTGTTGCTGGTCTTTTCACAACAGCTAGGAGACAGAAGCAATCTAAGTTTTCCTCAACTGATCCATGGATACGGAGAATCTGGTGCATCTGCAAAATGGAGTGCTAGTCGGTGTAAAGAAAGACCTAATCATGACATCTGCAGGCAAATGGATGGAAGTAGAAACGCTAATGCTAAGTGAAGTAGCACAGACTCAGAGAAACAAGGGATGCGTGTTCCCTCTCACTGCGGATCCTACCACCAAACCCTAACGTGTGACTATTCATTCCGATGAAACCGCAAGAACCGGGAAAACTGGACAGGAACCAGCGAGGAAAGGGAAAGAAAGAATTTGAGAGAGTAGAGTAGGAGATGGGTTTCTAAGGAAGAAATAACTGGAAGGGGGATTTAAATGGAGAGGGAAGCGATATACAAGAAATACGGAGATAAAGGGAAAGAGGGAGCTTAACAAAGGTGGAACCAAAGAGACTGGTATTATCAAGAGAACTGTGGAAATGGGGACACTTGAAATAGGGTAAGCACGGAAGGAATGTTAGACAGGGACAGACGTGTCGGGGTAGTGGAAAAATTAGCCCAGCTGCTATAAAGCACCTGAGGGAATCATATCAGTCTAACAAACCAATGGCAAATTCTACATACAGTATCTCTCCATGAGTCCTTGCTCACAGCTGAGGCTTCATAACAAGGAAGAGTGCCATATAAGAGAATCCTTCCTTCGTGTTATTGCCCAGGGTAGTCCAATAGTCTCCCAAAAATACATAGGCTATTTCCGGAGTCCTCGATTGCCTCCCAGAACTTGAAGGTTTAAGACCCTACCGATGAAAACAGGACATAATTCAGAGACCATATTTGGAACAATGGTGTTGGAACTGACGAGCAAGCCACTTTTCCTGAACGCTAGCTAGATTTGAAGAGCACTATGCAAGCAGCCAAGGGAGACCACCAATCTATGGCCAAACACCAGCTTGAGGAACAAATAACCACATCACTGCCTGGCACAACACTCGACACTGACTTAGTAGTGGCACTTTTATCTTCAGGCCAATCAACAGCTACATAATTGGTCTTAGAGCCGATTCAATGAGAGGAAATTCGTGAGTGGTATTGTAATCATAGCCAAATACATATGACTGAAGTGGTCATAGACCTTAGAGAAATCCCCATCACTGTCAAATCCCTAGACAAATGTAACTTCTTTCTAAGGGAAAAATATGTGCCCGTGTATATAAAGTCAGGTATCTGAGTCACCACTCATCAAAGAAGCTTCTGCTGCAGGATGGTTTCAGAGGAGGTGAATGATCCATCCTGCAGGGAAACTTGTTAGGCTCAGAAAGTAAACAACTCATAGCTTCAGGATGTCCCTGAAATTAACCTGGTTCAATAGTTTCCTCCCTCCCCAAGACTGATGAGAAACTCTCAGACAAGCCAAGCTGCCCGGAAGAAGTGAGGAACCTGCAAAAGTTCAGACTAACTGAACTTTCCAGAAGAGACTCGCACCATACTTTTGAGCCCTCTGCAGACTGTACATCACAGGATTTAAACAGGCAGCTAATGAAGGGAGGTGCACAGGGAAAGGAGGGTCAATACCCAGGATTCTGTGTGTGTGTGTGTGTGTGTGTGTGTGTGCATCTCATCCCTTGTATACCTTCCGCAGCTCTCTCCTCTCTCACAACCACTACTTTACTTAGTCCTCAGTCTTCCATACCTTCCCATATGCCCCCATTCTTGGGTCTTGTATTGCTTTGTTTTAAACTGAGGCTTGAGTGCAAATCCTGTGAATGCTCATAGCTTTATCACATTTAACTTGTAGGCACTTTATTAACTTCATAGAGCCTTAGTTCATATCTATAAAATGCACCAAGAAGCCAGGCATGGTGGCGCATGCCTTTAATCCCAGCACTTGGAAGCCTGAGGCAGGCATCTCTTTGAGTTAAAGGTCAGACTGCTCTACATAGTGAGCTCCAGGCCAGCTGGGGCTACAGGGAGACCCTGTCTCAAAAAGACAAAAAGAAGACTAAAGAAAATACCTTTTCTTCTTCTTGAGAAAGAATCTTGCAGTGTATCACCAGCTGCCTGGGCTCACCATGTAGCTCAGGCTGGCCTTCAGCTCACTGCCACCTATTGCCACAGTCTCCTGAGTGGTAGGATTACAGGTGTGAGTCACCACACCTGGCTTAAAAAATAAATTTCTGCCCTCTGTGGCCTCATTTATAGAAAGAGCTTGATGGAGCTGAGTGTGAGGTGCATGTCTGTAGTCATAACATTGGGAGGCTACGGCAGGGGAATCAGGAGTTTGAGGTTACATAGTAAGTCTGAGATCAGCCTTGCTTACATAAAACCCTGTCTCAGCTGACCGAAAAAGGAAAACGAGCACTGTGTACCAGTTATCATTGCCACAATCTATATAATGCCACTGCCATCAGTGATTGGTGTTTTTAATAGCAGGACTCCTTGTGCTGGTGAGAAAGAACTTGACATGCTGAGTGTAGAGCCATGTTTCTGGCATGTGCTAGTTGTGTACTCAGTGTCCTGCCCTTAGGAGGAAGTATGTGCACCTTTTCCACAGTCCACAATCTGCAGCCCAGCTGTGAGCTCTGCATCGCTCCTGCCCTGAGCACCCAGCAGCTCTTTGCAGCCTGCCATGGCTGGTGCCTGTCCTTATGAGTATGCTGGCAGGTCTAGGCTGTCTGTGTTTATTGACCAGAGTTAGGTCTGTACTTTTGTGATCCCCTATCTGGGTGTTTTTGAGTGAGAACACACAGGAAGCACCACCACCAGGTCAGCTGCACTTTGGAACTCCATTGTTCTGATCACTGACCAGGACATCACAGTCTCTTCTATGTGGTGACAGCCCAGTGGAATCTGGCTTTAGATGGAATACCACTGTATCTCTGTATTCAGCACTTGAACAACACATGGCATCTCAGTGGACAAGTCAATGACACAATCGGTCACTTTTCTACCAGCAAGACAAGCAGCGAGATTACTACCATCACAGCACCCTGGAACCTCTGCTAGCTGGAGAACTCAGGCCCTCCCTGCAGTCCTACAACTCTGTGTCCTACACAGGGAGTACAGCTTCTGCCCAGCAACCAGAGCTGTCCATGGTGCTAAAGAGATCCATCATACAGATGCCCAATCACCCATCTGCCCTTCTGCAATCTACCTGCACAAAGGTCTGGTAGGGGTGTGGCACTGCTCTCCATGGGACAGTTAATGCTCCACTAAAAACCTGGCTCAAGCCATCAAAGAAACCAGTTATCAATGGAAGTGCAGACAGCCAGCAGAGAACAGAGAGAGATCGGAGCTCAAAGGAGACTTGGCTCTACATCAGAGCAGAGCTGAGTCCACAGCGGGGAAGAATCTGAGTCGAATGGTTAAACCTGCTCTGCCTCAGCTCCCCACTTCAGATTCGACAAACGGTAGGAACATTGTCCATTGAATGGCTTTCAAGCCTCACCAAATCAACCAGCAAAAACATGCCAATGTCACATTCTTCACTGCCCATACCCCTTCACCGCCGGCATTACCGCGTTCCGACCAGTATCCACGGTGCTCCATCCAATGCCACATCCTTCCACGCCCATACCCCTTCACAGCCGGCACTACCGCGTTCCGACCAGTATCCACAGTGTTCCATTGTTTTGATCTCATGAAGTCAGTGCAGAAATTCTGTAATGGCAACACTTTAACACTTCACTCACCTCTGAGTAAAACATAACGTGACCCCACTTCATTCTTGGGCCATCAGCTCGGAGGCTGTCCTCCTTCGTGTTTCATGAGGAAGACGCCTCCTTCACTCGTTCCCTGCACCATGGCTGCCTCTGTCTCCTCCTCTAGTCCTCGCTCTTGCCACCGATATCCATTCTGGGACAAGATTTTACTTTCAACATTATGAACAGTAGTACTGCAGTCCGTATGACAAAGTAAGCCCATTAAATATCACTATCGTTACAGGACATTATTATTGGATTACATGATTTATAAGCGTCATGTTAATGTGTTTTTATGTTTTCTTTTGTTGTTGTTCATGAGGCCTAGTTCACCTGTAGTTTAGGTCATTGGTGGGAAAAGTTTCTTCACCAGTTTTTTTTTTTTTCAGGGAACCTGTCTGAAATATTCAAGAGGAAGTAATTGTGATCAATGTGAGTGCTTTAGCTTTGTAGACTGGGATAAGTTGCACCATGCTCTATCCCAAGTACTACATGAGAGATGATAAGAGACTTCAAAAAAAATCACTCTTAAGTAATAATAGTCACAGCCCAAAAAAGAACAGCCCTTACTGTGCAACCACTTCACGAAGAAAAGGATCTCTGACAGAAGCATGTGCTTTACTGAGCTTCTTCTTGAGCTATGACAGGAAAGGAAACAAGTAGGGGCCAAACAAGCCATTAATACTGACTCTATGTAGGAAAGGAGATGGGGGAAAGCACCTAGAAATTAGAATAATAGAGACAGCAAAGTGGGAGAATAAGGCAATCTGACCTAAAAGGAAAGTCAAAAGGGAGAGGTAAAAACTGCATCAAGTAACCTGTACAACCACGAGGTCCTAGACAAGAAGACTTCAGAAACCAAGGAACATTATGCAATTTGGCAAGCCTATAAAAGGAAAAGAACAGGAAAAGAAATATTAATGCGTGTGTAAGAGACAGAGACAGAAAAAGAGAAATAGAGACTGAGAATGTATGACTAACTTTTCCTGATCACAGTTGTGCAACTATCTCTTCAGTTCAGATGGAGTATCAGACATCAGATGAGAGTGAGGAATAAACCAGCATCCACCCTGGAAACCAATAGGATTATAGAGCAACTGTACAGAGCATTGGCTTCAGAGGTCTTACTATTGGAACCATGGGTAACCCTAAAATTTCCATCTCTGTAAAGACTCAGCACATGGAAAGAGACTTTACAGCTACTCCAGCATCCAGTTCTGCTTTCAGTTAACTCTCCACCTCCTATACTCTCTAGCATCTAGAAAAATCACATCTCACCAGGAGAGGGGGCAACAGGGAATACTAGCTGGATACATTTGCTTCTTCTGTTAGGGAGTATTAACAGCTCCGCTATCATAGACCTAGCTATCGTGGTACTGTTCTGGTAAATCTGTCCTCAGGAGCTGAGAGAAGGTATTCTCTATAAAATCACAGTGGGTTGCCCATTTCCTACCTGGACTGAAGAGCCATACAACCATACGCCAACTCTTTCCTCCAGTTTTAATAATCTTTTGATCTCTACTTCGACAAAGCTCACTGAACCTTGCAGTCTATGATATGTACACAAAACTCTGAGTACTGGACCATCATCTTCAACACAAGGGGCATTGATTCTCAGCAGCTAACACAGAAACGAAGCTCTCGATCAGTAAACACCATCAAATGTAAGAGGATGTCTTCCTCTGAGGGCAGAAAGCAGCAGTAATAGAGCAAAGACGACTGGACAGACCCATCAATTCAATGGAGAAAAACGACCACAGTTGTTTCCCTGCCTGGGTCTATGGTCTACTCATAGGTCTATAAAATCACAGTGAGTTGCCCATCGCTGTAGTGAAGGTCCTAAAATAAGAACGTCTATAAATAAATGCAGGACCCATGCAAAGATCTATAGTCTACAGACCTACTAATCAAAAATACAACATGGAAAAAAATGAAAGAGATGTTTAGGATTTTTCCTATATTCCTTCAAGATTATCAAGAGCTCACAGACTGGGAAACTGCACTCAAAATGTCAAAATGGGTTTTGCTTTTTCACAAATAAAAAAAATCCTACATGATAGTATTTTGTTCATTGGAATACAATGTGATAATATCTTCCTTCCCCCACATTGCACAGCTCCATTTCACTGGACTGAGAACCAAGCAGAGCAGAGAATGCCAGGGGCCCAGGAACCCATGGCGGCTGCTGCACAGGGGAGGAGCTGCAGTAACAGCCGCACTGGTTCAGTCCAGGAAGAAGGGAGAAGGCAGGCAGACGCGGTGCCTCACAACTTTGACCCCACACTTGGGAGGCTTAGGCAGCAGCACTGCTGGGGGTTCTAAGACAGGGTGGGATACACAGTGAGTCACAGACCTGCCTGAGCTGCAGACTGCACATGACAGGAGAAAAGAAACAAACAAACAAAAGAGGCAGACAAACAACACAGAGGAGGCCGAGCATCGAAGAACCGCACTCAAAGTCTGGAAAAGGGGCATTTTCCGTCAGCGGCATCCTCGTACCTCTCTGCTGATTGCGTCTAATGGCACAATCCTTTCTCAAAGACTCTGCACACTAAAAAGAAGAGCCATGCTTCTGGAAGTGGACAGCAAGTAACATCCCTGAGTAGAAGAATGCAAAGTCAAAGGTGGTCCAAGACAAAGCCTGCAATGGAAGAAGGAAAGAAGAGATGTGAGTCCGGCCAGGTCTAGCCCAGACTAACAGGCAGCATTCATAGAGAAGAAGCTAATAGAGTAACAGAATAATGGAGAACAGCATTGGACCACAACATCCCTACAAGGTGCCTACAGTCGGTTTACACTGCTCTTTATCCGAGTCACAAAACAGCAACCAGATTCAGACTTTGTCCTTTAGGAAGAATTTTTAAAATTTTCTTGCACACTGTCACCCTGTCTCTTATCTATCTCCTTCAGCCATCTCTCTCTCTCTCTCTGTTTATACATATATATATATATATATATATATAATTCTTACACATGCTTTGTATATTCAAATATATATACATATATAAATTTCTGTATGAACATTATAGCTCACCAAGCTTTTTTTTTTTTTTTTTTTTTCGCATTGCTTGAGATTAAATCATCCACGGCAACAGCAAGCAAGACACTGTTATTACGGAGCCAATGCAAAGACTATACATGCCAGAATTTCATTCACCTTCACTGTTTGTTTCACTTGAAACACTGATGAGGGAAGAGAAGGGAACTTGGCTCACCTGGTTAAGCACTTTCCATGAAAGCCTGACCTACACTCATCTCCCCAGAATTTACAAACAATGCAGAGACCAGAGGGGCATTCCTGTAATCCACAGGAGACTGAGATCAGAGCTCAACTGAGGAGGATAACTGGGGACACTTAGGTCGCCTAAGAAGAACCATGTGGTGACATTCTGGGAAAAGGAGAGGAACAGTCACAATGATGACTAGTGAAGAATGAAACATGAGGTTATCCTGTGATCTCCAAATTAAGTAAGATACATGAGCATCCTCTCACCCACACACATGAACAGAAACACAGACACACACACGTACACACACAATATGTACACAAAGACACAGAAATAATCCTATGAAATATAAACAATACTAATGAATTATGACATCATATAATTACAGAAACTACAAAAGTGTCATATCTGTGTCCTAAGGACGGTACTGGACATGCATGATTAGGCAGAGCAAAAAGGAGTGCCTTCTTCACCACTCTGAGCAGGTTCCTGATTACTCTGTTGTTCTGAATGGAGGGGAAGTCTCACTCACCAGGGACTGACTTCTTCCCAAATAACTTTGCAGTGAAGTAGACGCCCAGGAAGATGGAGATTTTCTGGATCTCCAAACTACTAGCCAGGCACACTACTTGTAATCTTTCAAGTTCTGTCCTGGGGCTCTGAGAGTAACATCAACTGAGGACTGGGGTACACTAAGAATAAACCCAGTTACTCCTTCCGAGTTCTTCGCCTTGCCTCCATCTCTCATTCTGGAACAAGTCAGAGAATAAGAATTTGGAGGAGATTAAGGAACAGCTGTCAAAGCCTCTGGATGCCTAAAAGATTGCAAAAGAAAACCAAGAAGACTCCCCATTCCCGTTAGCAACCCCTGACATTCAGTTACCTCTGCTCTGTGTAATGCTGGGAGTCAAAAGCAGAAGACTTTATCACACAATGGCAGTGTGATAAAGAATAATATGGGTCAGAAGGAGCAAGAGACACTTGAAAATGGGGCTGTGTCTAGCACTGAGTATGCAGACATGACTACTCTGGTGGCAGATACTCAATCTTCCCCTGCTGCTCAACTTGCTAACAGATTTGGAATAATTCTAAGATCCCAATTACTGGAGGCTGAGATGGCTTCTCTGAGAATGAGCTGAGCCTGGGACTTTGAAGCTATAGCTGACTTTTCCTCCTCACATAGGAGACTGTAAAGACAGCAGTCTTGTAACTTGTGACTGGTGGAACACTGACCTGCAAGCAGGAGAAGTTAGCTGGGTTAAAAGCTCACTGCTCTCTTTGTTCTTAAAAGACCTCTTTTTGTTGGAAAACACCTTGCACTAATGATTTATGACTGCCCCGTGAAACTCCCTCCTCAAGTTTTACAAAACCTACTGTATAATAAACATCTCCCATAATATTTATTTTTTACTTCTGTCTGATTATGTTATAAAATGTTTACCTTTTTGCTTAACTGCTCATAGACCCCTTTCTTCTTTCTGTTATTAAGCATGTTGAACCAGACAATAAATGGTTTGCAGATCTTACCTCCCAGAGAGGGAAACCCTGCACTTTGAAATCAGACCCCTGCACCAAAAACCGAAAGCCAAACACTCAACAGTTCTTAAGGTGAAGATGGGAAGGAAGAGTGAAGTGTCATAAAGGCCCCATTCAACACAGCACGAAGAACAACGGAGTGGCCTCTAAAGGACTTGACAGAGCTCCTCAGGCCAAACTCCAGTGGCAGGACCCACCTTACCAGGAAGAAGGAGAAAGTTCTGCAAACTGTGCTGGAGTCAGCTACAGGCCTCCGGAGAACACTGTCAAGCATACTGACGGCACAGCTCATAACCCTGCTAAGCAGGTCTAGTAAAAGTAAGGAACACAGACAAGAAGAGACCAAAAAGTCTAGAGAAAACAACACCATGAAAACCATCCTAAGCCAGCAGGGACCAGACTCAAGGCAGAAGAGAAGACAATTATTTCTAAGATGAAGAGAGAGAAGAATCCACCTGAGCTCAGCCCAGAGAGCTTTAGCGAACTGAGGACACACCTGGCCATGCACATGCTGCAGTCACTGCAGGTCTTTCATGCCCTGGGGAAGAAGCCTGAGAAGAAAATGAGGTGTTCTGCATTCCCTATTGTGTAAAACCCTGGCAGCACCACAGAGCTGCGGCCACGCCCAGCCATCACATCACAGCTGGATATCCCACATTTCAGGAACACTCTGGAGACAGCCCGAGACACCACCCAGGACCCAGAGAGACCGCTGAAAAGGAGTATCCGCCTCCATCTCAGGACCTGCTGCCCTCACTGGAGAAGGCCAAGTTAGTGCCGCTATTTTTCCCACCTATGGACAAGCCTCATGAGCTCCAGTTTTTCAAAGGTCTCTGTCCCTGCTTCAGGCAGGTACGCTTCAGATTACTCTGCCAAGTCTCACTGCAAATCATCTCGGTCTCCCACAGTCAATACATCTCTGCCAGCTCCTGCCGGTACTTCTGTGATGGGTCCTGACAAACCAGCTCTGACCATTTCTAACAGTGCCACCAGATGTGATGTGAGCAACCCCTCCCAGTCTAGCCCTGTCCCTCGGTCTAGTGATACCTAGTCTTCACCCTACAAAAGACCTTACTTGTCCCTCCAGAAGAAGCCTGTTTCTACTATTCCTGGGCCAGTCGTATCACATCTCACCACCAACAGTGCAGAGGCCCGAGTGGGAAGCCATGAGAAAGGTTCAACAAGATGGCCAAAATGCTGCAAAGTACACAGCTTTGGTGAAACTGAGTTTTTTCTTCAGAGGGAAAAGAATATGGAAATTTCTCTCTATCATGGCTATGCAATGTAAGACCTACCGAGACTGTGGGGACAAAATTGTTTTCTACGTAGACATAGAGAGATTTATAGATATATACATAGCCATTAACTCTCTCTAAATATATATACAGATATATTAGTAAATATTTAAATTGTTAGAGAAATATATAGACAAATTATGTACAAAACAATGATCATATACAAAATATTTTGAATACCTAGCAAAACTGACAAAAGAAATGTAATTTTTTTCCTTCTAGAGTTGTTATTTTTTCTAACTGTGTTATTATTAAGCTTCAAAGACATATCTCATGTAAAATTAGTGACAGTTAATACATAGCACTTTAGGAAATAGTAGAATGATACATTAGTATTGTGGTTACTCTCCTGTAATTTGGTGTTCATTGTGGCTGTCCACTTCCTACGGTCTGCTTCTTTAGGGTCTCTCTCACACACCAGCCACATTCCCACACTCACCCAACCCTGATGCCACTTCTTTTCACTTTTCTACCAAACACTTATTCACAATTCTTCTACTGCACGTTTGTTTCTAATTCATGAAACATATATACACAAGGTTTCATATATGCACATAATATAACAAACAATATGATAGAAAACATACAAGATATTTGCATTTCTGAGACTGACTTGATTTAATTGATATGATTATCTGCATTTTCACTTATTTTTGTAAACAAAAGTTATTTACTATTCAAGGATGAACATAATTTCAATGTGTACATACATCACATTGTTTTTATCCATAGTTCATCACAAACGTTGGTTCAATACTTTAGCCACTGTGCACAATTTCCTAATAACATTGATGTGCCAGTATCTATCAAATAAGATCAGTCATTTTGAAAGGCAGAGGTGGGTCACGTTATAGACAAACCACTGGTTTTCTTAGGATCCTCCATACTGATATCTATTGAGGCTGGCATAGTTTACCTCCCACAAACAGCATATGTTTACCTGTCTGTACACAAGTTCGAGCATTTGCTGTTCTCCCCTTTTATTTATGTTTTATAACTTTCATTTCATGGATATGAGTGTATTGCCTGCACGTACGTAAGGGCAACCCTGCAGTGCAGTGCCCGTGGTGCTCAGAAGAGGCCATGCAATGCCCTTGTACTGGAGTGACTGATGTTGGTGAGCTCTGATGTGGGTGCTAGGACGATCACCCAGATCTTTTACAGGAGCAGCCAGCACTCTCTGATGCTTAGACATCTCTCTAGACCCTCTTTTATTTTCTTTTCTGTCTGGGGCAGGGATTTCGTGCAGCCCCACCTGACCTAGATAGCAGTACTTAGACCAGGCAGGCCTCATAGAGATCTACCTGTCTCTGCCTTCAAAGAGTTAGGATTAAAGATATGGGAAGCCTTGCCTGCATCCTTCAGTAGCTATTCTGAATGAGCTGATATGGAATTGCCCATAGTTATAATCTGAGTTTCCCTCATTCTGCTGAGTTTGAACATTTTAAGATGAGTCCTTTCCAACTGTACTTCAATTGTTGAACTGTCATTTCTCTTTGCCAATTACAAAGTGGGCTGCTTTATTTCTTCTGGTTTAGAGGTTCTGGTTAATTGTATAGTCTACCTAGCATAGATCTGGATAAATATCTAGATGAGTGAGAATGAACAAAGGTAAATCAGAATGAAAAACGGAGCAGGAACTGACCTATCAGCCTTCAATCTGCAGTCTAGCTCTCCTAGCTCTAGTGGACACTGTGCAAGCTGCTAAGGGAGAAAATCAATCAATGGTCCAGTCAGACCTAAAACCTACTAACCATAATGACACACACAACAAACTACCTCTATTTGTCAAAGAGCGGCACTGTCATCTGCGGGGTAAGGAACAGCTGTTTAATTTGACGTCAAGTCTCTCAGTGAGAGCAAGCTCATGAGCGGCACCATGAACACATTCAAACACACATGACTGGAGACGTCAGAGGATCTATCTCTGTCTTATCTCTAGAAAAGAGAAATTTTTACCATTGGCTAAGTATGGATCCCTACATTTACAAACAAGTATACGAAACAACAATCATCAAAGAAGCTTTCTTTTGCTATAGATGGAGGACACTACAGACTTCAAAACTGGTCTCACACAGACAGAATACACATCTGAGAGATACCCAGTCCTAGGTAACATGCAGTAGAACCTCTAAACTAAAGCTCATGGAACACAGCAGAAGACTCAAGGGATGGTCCATGAACCTAGGGAAAGAGAGACTTTCAGGCCCCTGGAAGGTGGTGCATCTGAACCTGGCGCAATGGAGGCATCAAGCACCAAATTCATGCCAGTTCAATCAGACAAAGGCTCAAAGTGGAACGAGGGACCTGGGCAACAGGACAGCCCTAGCCTTGGAATTGTTGGAGACTGATCACCACTGGGTAAGGGAGAGTGGGCTTTATTTTTGAACTCTAGGTAGGTTGAGTTGACGATACTCCAAGAGATGAACTTGCACTGAAAGGCATCTCAGTCCAAATACTTGACTGGATAGGACTTAACATGAGAGACAAAATGCATGCGGTATGGAGGGGCCACGGAGAGGGGAGGGGTCAAAATTTGATTGAGAACTGCTCACTGAAATGCACAAAATCTCAATTAAAATTTTAAAAATGCATAAATCAAATAAATCTTTACAAACACAAAAATCAGTATCCTTTCGATATACCAACAACAAAAATACCAAGAAAGAAATCAGAGAAATAATCCTAATCACAAGAGTCTCAAAAACCATACAATATCTTGGAATAAATATAACTCAGGATGAAATGGACTGAAAAACGCTAAGGCACTGAAGAAAGACACCAACACATATATTAGAAGATGGAAAGATTTCCCAGGTTCATTGAGAAAAATGGCTAGGTCACCTAAACTAATCTACACATTTATTATGAGGCAACGATTCAGAGACACTAAAAGAGTATTCTCAAAGGAGGAATGCTCATGAAGAAACACACACAAATAAAAGAACAATGAAAGAACTGCTAAATGCATTACCATCCCTTATCTCAAACTGTGAGACACAGCTATCGTAATAAAAACAGCATGGTATGGCTGAAACGGAAACTATGATCAGGGGAAACAATACAGACCCCACACAACAGTCCATGTACTCCCAGCTACTTGACTTTTGACAAAGAGGACAAAAATACACACTCGGAAAAGAAAGCAAGTTCAAAAATGGCACTGATTAAACTGAAAAGTAGCAGGTACCAGTTCCCTATATCTAACAAAAAATTCAACTCCAAATGGATCAAGAGACTCAGAATCATATTCAATACCCTGAGAGTAAATGCGGGAAAGTAAAGAACAGTCAACTTACCGGCAATTGAAAGGACTTTCTGAAGATGAATCCCTTAGATCACTCTCGAAGTCCAACAACTCCAAAACAGGACCTGGAGAAAGTAAAAATTTTACACCAACACAAAGTCATTTCATTGAAGAAAACATCGATAGAGAGGGATAATCTTTAGCAGCTAAACCTCAAACACAGGGTTAGTATCTATGACAAACTTAGAAGTCAAAAATTAAACAACAGAAAACAACAACCTAATGAAGAAATGATACAAGGGTGTGAACAGGGAGTTCTCAAAATATGAAACACAGTGGCTAGGAAATACCACTTAAAAGCTTTGGTCAGCAGGGAAATGCAAACTAAAACCACCTCCAGATTTCATTCTACTCTGCCCAGAATGGCTAATTTCAGAAAACAAGGACTGATGATGGCGAGGAAGACAGGAAAAGGAAAATCTTATCCAAGGCAGCTGGGAGCAAAAGCTGGCACAGTTTTGAGTGCAGAAGTTGCTCAGCAACCCAGAAATCAGTGTACCATAGGACCCACCATACCACTCCTGGTAACATACAAAAATAATCCTATCCCACTAGAGAAACACTCACCAGTGCCTCTTCATCGGTGCCCTTTCCACAGCAGCCGGGACGTGGAAACAAGCCTGACGTGCATGAACTGACGAACAAGTAATGAAAGTACGGTAGATTTCCACAATAGAGAGTTATTAATCATCTTTCAAAATACGAAATTATGAAATTCTCAGGAAATGTGTGAACTAGAACAATCACCTACTGTGAGATAACCCAAAACCAAGAAATACAAATATCACATAACCTCTCACATACCTAGATGTTTACTTTGATTTCTTAGATATACATATTTCAAAAGAAAAATTCAAAAGTTTAAGGAAATAGATGGACAAAGTGAGGGCTTCATGCAGTCGAAGACAGAGTGCCACGGTGTAATGGGGGAAAGCGGAATAGTGGAGAAGGAACAGTTAGAGTGGATGGGGAGCAGGACGCCAAGGCACACAAGGGAAAATGAGGAGGAGTCACTGACAGAAAGGCCTTTAGTACATCCACATGGGAACCGACCACTATGCGAGATGAAAAGAGTAACTTTTAACAGTGGGACATTGTCCCTACTATATATGATAGGTGAGCAAAGTGAAATTCCAAAATCAGGGGAAGGCTCCATCTCCTGAAGATGCTGACTAGGGGTTCCAGAGACACTCAAACAATACTGGTCAATGCCCCCCCCCCAACTTTTTGCCCATAGCAAGTTGACTATAATTCTGTATTGTCAAAACAATACATACACGTGCCATGGGGGAGATGAGAAATCAAGCTGCTACTGACAGCAAGGCATCATCTCTCCTGCTTAGCCTTCATAGTGCATGAAGGTGCTGTGCATGCTACTACAAGATATACCAATACTGAACGTTTTCCAGTTGTGGATTCTGCATGCTTCAACAACTGGACTGGAAGGATAAAACCTTGACTGCAACACTAGAAAGAATATTAAGGGAGTAGCCAATCACACTCTAATACAATTTGAGCTCTGCTTCACACCATGAAGTCCATAAGTGAAAATGATATCAGACGTGTACACGTGGCCAACAAGAGCATGGGCCATAGGGGATGGACGGTCTAATAAAGCTATCCTGATGGAAATAAATATATATATATATATTTATATGATATATATATTATAGTAGGAAAATGTGGGTGCATCTCCATCTCCACAAGGCTGTCGTGCTCCAGCCATGCCAGACAACAGAGGACGATTGAACGGGACCTCAGGTGGCTCAGAGTGCGGCGGGAGGAGTTCCCTCCCGGGAGACTCCGTCAGTGGGTAGTTCGGTTATTAGAGCCAATGCAGGGGCTTATATAGGGAGGCCTCCTGACCGTTACAGAAGGCGGGAAAGTTAAAGTGGGGTTTGGGGGTAAAGGGTGGGAAGGCTGTGGAAGTTCAGGAACGAGGAAACGAAACCCAAAAACCTGGTTCTGGTCTGGGGTGGGGGAAAGGAAGATTGATATCATATCAGGCAGAGCAGGTCAGACACCTGCCATCCCTTTAGGGTATCTGGAGTTGCTTGCCTTGCCCAATACCCAGATCCCCACATCTCCCCATTTTTTATATATATAATGGGGAGGTATATAAGGGCCCAGTAAAGGGAGTAGCCCTGCCATGAGGGGATTGGCAAAGCAGGGGGAATAATGGGTTTTAAGTTCATTCTTGAGTCTATGAAAGGTATAAGTGAGAGAATTTATAGTCTCTCAGTTAGCTATTTGTTCTGTAATGTTCCCCTTTTGAAGAGGTAACCCTAAAATCTTTTAGGAATTAGATAAGAGCCCCCAAATACTTTGGACATATTTGGCCTTTGATATACAGTAGGCTGCTGAAGGACACAAGGACAGTTTCTGTTCTTTGGGGTCTTTTTACCCTAAACTGCCTAGCCAAATTCTACCTCCTATTCTCATCACACCACCCTCTGAAGAGGTCACCCTAATTGCCAATAGGGAATTGGGGCGCAGACCGCTCTGGCTTCTTCAAGGCTGAATAGGGTCGTAGATTGTGGCAATAGGGGTACCCCTTCAGTGAGTCTATCTAAAAGACCCCTGAATTGCATAACTGTTAGCTGTAGGGAGAAAAGAAAGTCCTTAGCTGGTCCCTGGAAGATGAAATTAAAATAGTCATAGCAGGGAAGAGTTCAAATGTCCAATTCAAAGTCCATTAGAATATCTTGCTTAAGGACTTTCAAAGGCTTCCATCTTTGGGGTCCTCTTTGTTTTTCTTTTTGACTGCCAAGGCTGAACTTGAGAGCCTTGAAATCAGGATTTCTTTTCAGGCACCTTGATGGCTGGAGTGGCTAGCTAGAATCAGGGTGAGTTCCCTCCCAAATGGCTTCTAGACAGGGAGAGAAAAGAAATCATTTAATTTGCGGGTTAGAACAATGGTGGGCTTGCCTTTCTTGGCCACAGGTATGCACTGCAGTGTTGAGGTAGGCCTAGAATTGAAGTCTTACATCTGAGTGGAATTTTCTTATTAAGAACAAAATCATTAGTGAGAAATAGTGTAAATAGCATCTTATATAAACTTAAACCTAATGTTTGGGAACTATGATTTTCTGTACTCTTGAAGAAGTATACTAATCACTTTATTTTTTGGTTATGCTTTCCTTTTGGGTGTTTAAGATCATATAATTTGGCCCAAATAAACCAACTTAATTTGATTTTTAAGGTCAGTTGAGTATCTGTTCCTCAGGGGGATCACATGGGCTTGAGAGGAGCCCCTGGCTCCATAGGCCTCTGTTTTACCAGTTCCATCTATGTGAAGATAAGTCAGAAGGTCTTGCTAGACCATAGCTTCACTTTGAAGCAAATCAAGGAAAAGTTTTCTTGTGCTGACCCTCTTCTTTGCAGACTGGATACTGGTTCAAGTCCTTCTAGCGGGGTCTCCACGACCTCCCTGAACAGGAAGACAGGTGACACATCACAGTCATAGGACATTTAGAGAGATGCCCCATTGTCCCCTGGAACTTAGCTGACCTTGGATGGTAAGAGACAAAAAATTGTCCCTTTAAGTCCCTCTGACCAGATTAGAGGCATTTAAATATGGTGGTTAGACACCCAAGAAGGTTAGTTCAACCATTCCTGAACTATTAATTACTGTATGTTATGTAGCTAAAGCTTGGGCAAAAGCCAAACATTTTTGAATAAACCTTGACTAGACGTATATTTTGTTCCTTAAAGTATTTGACTGAACTATTACTTCAGAAACTTTAAGACTATTTAGACATTATTTGTCTAGTGCTTTCTATAGTATAACATATAAATGCAGATCTTTAATCACTTGTATAGACGTTCTTATACAAAAAACCCTTTTAGTAATATATATATGTGTGTATATATATATTTTTTTCACCTTTTCATTTTCTTTTCTTAAGATATTGAGACATAATAACATTAAGAAAATTTTCTTCCTGGATGCATTAAGCAATGTTTACTCCCTTTCTAGGGCTCTAGTATCAAACCAATGTTTGATCATATTAAAGGTCACCCTGAGGAATGAATGACTTTACTCATACAGATGGGTGAGGTATTAGTAACAGGTATATATGTGACCCGAGAGCAGATGCACTGTAAAGTCGTAGCATGGAGGCTGACTTTTCTATAACCTCATGCATCAAATCTTTTCTCTTAGCCTTTCCCAAATTTCCTCCCCAAATGCAGGAGACCATTTGTGATTAGACCAAAATTATATACAGCTGGCTGGGAAGAGTAGCTGGATACTCAGGTGGGGGTCCAGCTTACTCCTCCTTCAGTCGCAGAATATAACTGTTAGCAAACCCAACTGTGATGAACTTCTGTTTAGGCACATCTGAAGTCACAAGCATGGGAGTTACTTGACTCAGGAGTGCTGTGCAGCATCATCTTAATAAAGAACATGGGATGTAAATTACACACATAAGATAATGTACATTTTACTTTATAAGTTTCTAGTAAAACCTTATAGGAAACATAAAAACCATTAAAATCCTCTGTACTTTATCTATATTGGTGAGTTGGTCTACCAAAACCTTGCTTTAGGTCTTGAGAATGTAGATATGAGATAGAGAGAAGCAATTGGTACATAGTAATACATTATCCACTTGAGTTTAGAATTTCCTGCATAAATCACTACATGAGGAATTTCTGACAGAGTGTGCTGTCTGTCTACTTATACATTTGCATTAGTCTCTGTAGGGAATTGTAATTAGAAAGTGAAAAGCACTGATGCTCAGGACATGGAAAAACAAGCTTGAAGCAACTAAACATCAGAGAGGGAAGCACTCTATTTCAGAAAAACGGGCTTTGAATCATAATGCAAAAAGCAGGAATTAAAACCAGTGAAGACCGAATATCATAACTCCCATCCAAGCAGGCTATTCCTCTTTGCCTCCCAATTGCTGTAGGTGTTTCCTGGTAGCAGCTTGTCTCGTGTAAAGTTTGGTACTGGGGTACTGCAAATTCACATGAGCTTCCTAGGTTTAGCCATCACAAAACGTCAGCTCACTATGTACCTAGCTAGTCTTGGAGGGCTATGGCTAGGAAAACCTTTTTAAGTTCCCTTTAGAAACTGACAAATTCATTATGCAAAACAAGGTAAGACTTTAAATAGTTACATTTACAAATCAACAAATGTACCATATAAAGATGTTACAATCCAAAATACTTTCCTTTAAAAACAGATAATGATGTTATATAAACAAATACGAGAGATTAAAATACTTCATTGTAAAAACTAGTAAATGCATAAGACAATGTAAAAATAGTCATTTAAAAAACAGTAAGTACCACACTAAAACTTAAAATTTAAAATACTTTTCATTAGAAACAGACCAAAATGATATTAAAATGTTGATACTGTCTCTTTTTAATTTGAGAACCAGTAAATTCCTGGGTGTGGCCATTTTGGATTATGCCGTGTGGCTGGATTAAGATGGCAACAAGGTTGAGCCGGTCAACGTCATTTTGAAAATTTTTGTCCCACGTGTCAGTCAGGCGATGTGACTGTCACCATATTGATGAAAGTACACACGTAAGATATGGAGACCAGACCACAGGGTTTCCTCTCTCCTAGTAAGGGCACGGGCCATGATCATGAACAAGCACACGGTATATAATTGAAGCCTCATTTTTACTTTTAAAAGGCACCCAGTTAAATGTTCTCTACAGCATGGTATCTGACTCTCCTGTTCACAAACACTTAAAATGCTTAGATCTAGTTAGAAAGGCAGTTGTCTTGGGACCATGGTGACTGAGGTCCAAAGTTCAGGCCCTCTAATGGGCTCTTTTCCCCAATCCATGAAGAGAAAGAGAACTATGGTGGAGAGAAAGTCTAAGAAAAGAAATAACTTTTAAAATCTGTTTTTTTCCTGTAGAGAGGCAATTACATTGTTATATAACAAGCTAGATAAAAAAATTTAGAAAAGTTGGTCATTATATATTTAAAAGTAGCGACATTTTGACATTTTCGAAATCACCCTGGCCCACGAGGAAGCAATCACAACACTTAAGACAAAACCAAAACGGACACAGACAATACAGCTTTCATCTGCCCTGAGGCATAACAAGCTCTAACTAATGGATCTCAGTCCGTCACCTGCAGCTTGATAGAGAAGACGGGAGTTAGAAAGAAACCGGGCCTGTCCTCAGAGTGGGATGGCCAGGCAAAACTGATGTCCCTCATAGGGAGCACTCACCCTCTTCAGCGCATCCTGGTCTGTCCCTTGTTCAGTCGCGACTGTTGGTCTCTATCCACTCAGGTTGGGCGCCGTTTGTGGGTGCAGTCTCCATCTCCAGCAAGGCTGTTGTGCTCCAGCCATGCCAGAGAATGGAGGACGATCGAAGAGGACCTCGGATGGCTCAGAGTGCGGCGGGAGTTGTTCCCTCCCGGGAGACTACGTCGGTGGGTAGTTCGCTAATTAGAGCCAATGCAGTGGCTTATATAGGGAGGCCTTCCTGACCATTACAGAAGGCGGGAAAGGTGGGGTGTTGGGGTAAAAACGGGAAGTTTGTGGAAGTTCAGGAATGAGGAAACGAAACTCAAAAACCTGGTTCTGATCAAGGGTGGGGGAAAGGAAGATTCATATCTACAGTAGCTTCCTGGGACCAGATTATCACACAGGCAGAGCAGGTCAGACACCTGACATCCCTTTAGGGTATCAGGAGTTGCTTGCCTTGCTCAGTAACCAGATCCCCACACAAAATGATAGGATAATGGGGGTTTTCTGCTTCTCAAGAGCTTTTTTTTTCCAAGCCCCCAAACCAATGTCCCCTACATGACTCCTTTAAACCAGTACACACAGCAGTCAATTCAGCATCTATGCCTGCTCTTCAACCTAGATTATGGGACATTTCATATGTAATAGAAGTTCCTTTCCAAATACTTTCATTCTTGGTCTTCAAGATCATCGCGTGGGTGGAAGGCGATGTGCTCAAGTGGTGAGAAATAACCTTTGCTGAATCTCTACATTCATGATCCTTGATAAGTATTAATTTTGTTTCTATAGTCATTGTTCAATCTGACCTCTAACTTCAAGGTGAAAGCTGTATCTTTAGGAGCTACATTAAACCAAACAAGAACAACCAAGTACAAGTGATAATGATGTCACGGGAGCTGTGTGACTCTGCCCCAAGCACAGGATGGTATCCTGCTCCACAGCAAACAGAAAAGAATCGTCATAATGAGAAAAAGTACAAAGAGGATAGTACATAGGTCCAAGGCATAGCGAGCCAATGCCACTATGAAGTATTCTGAGCTGCCATTGGTTTGGTGTACTGTGCCTTTCAGTGTCAGAATATCAGATTTCTTTATACTAAGGCAGCCACAAACTTGGACAATGCCTTCTTCTGTGACACTACCCTGGCTGTGATTTCACCAAAAGGCAGGGATTTTTTTTAACATGGAATCATCATTCTAAACTTAGTTCAGTGTTAACTGACACATAGTTACATGGTTCATGGCTGTATTTAAGATAATGTTGAATGCTGAAACTTAATGATAGAGAATTGAAGGAAAGACATTAGTTGACCATACAAAGACTTTAAAGTTGTTGAAGATGAAAAAACACATACATGTTTAATCCACATGCAATATGCTTTCTAGACTTCTGTGACTGGTCATTGTTCTTTTTCTGTGCCTGAGTCTCACAAGACTGACTTACACCCAGACTTTCTTTGCTTCCTCCGTAACATGCGATCCAACCCAAACCCAGCAGAGAATCCTGTTGACGCCGTATTCTTGGAATTCATAACCCAGAAGTTCTGTTACATACCCGCTATCTGGTTGAGACCTCTCCTTCCCACACCTGCCTTCTCCCTTGTCTACCCATGGTCTGCCCTGTACACTGCTCACACTTCTCTTCTGTCAGAGTCTGACAGGCTGCTTCACCGTCCTGGGAAAAACCAAGGTTTCCCAAGAGCCAGTCAAGGGCCACTGCCTCTCTGTTCTGCTCTGCCCCCAGTGCCCTTGTTTTTCTCTCACGCCAGACCACCTAGGGGATCCTTTCTGTCTACAAGCATACTCTCATGTTGCATCTTTCTGGGAGAGGGGGAGGGAAGTGGGATGAAACAGTGAGGAAAGCCCACATTCATCTTTCCACTCAATATCCTCCCCAGTGAGTAATCCATGACTCATAGTGGTACCGAACTGTACGCTTGTCCTGAAACGTAGCCGTACAGCCATGCTTCCTAGCTGCAAATAAACTGTGTGACAGGTGTCTCAAAAAGATTAAACAACATCATTTGGATTTTCTTGACATCCTGAGCAATTTCTATATTTTAGGTGGTAGAACTAGCCTGAAGCGTTGCGGGAACAGTGTGAAACTCAGATACTTTAACAGAAGTCAACTGGATCTGGTACAGAGGTCTGTGGCTTAGGAAGGCTGTGTGCATCCCCTGAAGTCTCAACTGCAGGCAACAGCCAGATCACATGCTTAATGATCCTGTGAACGCCCCCAGAGCCATGGCAGAGGCCACACACCAAGTCCAAAGCAGGAGGGCTAGGTGAATCCTGTGTCCTTCTGTCTGGGTTCTGGGATGAAAAGTTTCCTTTTGGCTCCATTTCTTCATCCCCAATCTTTCTCCCTTTCACTTCTTTTAAAATTGTTTTTGTTTGTTTGTTTATCTTGTGAACCAGAATATGTTTTTATCATTGTGCTTTGGATTCCTAATAAATTAATTGTTAGTTTTTCAAAAATTGGCTTTTTAGAGCAATTCTAGAAGCTTTCTGGCAGACCTTTCTAGAAAATTCCTCTGGGCGTCCATACACTCCCTCCCTCACCTCCCTGAGGCACCCGTAACAAAGTCCTTCTTGGTATGAGGGATGGGCCTTTCCCAGCATCCATCTTTCATGTCCGGATTCACTCTAGGAGCTGTAAACAGTGCACAGTGGCCGAGAAACCCCACAGCAATGGCCAAGGCAGGAGAGTCACAACCCCGAAAATACTCAGTGTAAAATCTCTGCCATCTTCCGCTTCTCCAGGAGTCTATTCCTGATCAGAGGCAAAAATACTTTCTGTAGCTGCTGCTAGCTAACTGCCCCCACCAGGTCCCACGTGACTTTCTGGGGTGTGAAAATGTTTTCACAGGCTGAAATTAGGCTCTAGCAGCCCTGGTCCTCATCAGCCTCAGTAGATAAAATCACTGTGTGCCTACTTTCAGGACTCACAGATTCACAGCTCGGGATTATGAGAACAAAATTAGGCAGGAAAGGAGAATGCTCACTTGGGGAAATTAGATGGTTTTTTTAAAGCTTTCTACTCTCAGTTAAATTATTCGAGTAAACAGAAAGAGGACAAAGCTGGGAGGTGGCAGATGATGAGCTTACGAAAATGAATGGTAGAAATGAGTTTCTGTATAACGATAACAACGATGTTTACCTTTCTTGTCTGGAGTGAATATCTGGGGTATATATTCAAACCGTAAAGCAACTTCTACAGATAAAAATACGAACAAACGAAAACTGCCTCTAAATGTGGCTACATGGAGTTTAAACTGGTTTTCACTCCATCTCCACAGACCCTACTGTACCAGAACACGGTGAGATCAGACCTTAAAAAGCACCTCTTGCCTGCTCCCAGAACTCTGTACACTCTGTTGTTCTCTAGGATGAAGCGTACAGCCAGAGCACCTGACTAAAGTGAACCTGAAGGCCCAGTGGAAGCAAAGTCTTGATGACTCTGGCAGACCCGACAAAGAGTAAAACCTCTAGAACGTAATGGAAGACAAAGTGGGCTGGGCCCACGATGGCAGGATGATTAGAAAAATGCAGGGACGGGGCGCTCCCCCATACAGAGGATCCCTGCAGTCTTGCGGAGGGGCCACAGTGCCTTATTCTGATCAGTCTTACCTTGACCACTTAAAATTATTTTGCCAGCAGCCAGTAAGACATATCTGAGAGTTCCTCCCAGGTGACTGCCACTGTCCGGGATGGACACTCAGCTTTCCGAATCCAGTGTCTCGCCGCCCTCGGAACCTCCGACCAACTCTGTCCTTCCTCCCACCCCCATCCCGAACCCCCACCCACGAGAAGCACTGCCACCGGGCTTGGACATTCAAGCTGAAAGAGACCCATTCCTTCCCAAGATCTTTGGGGTCACAGTGTGTTCGGGGGAGCACAAAAGCCAAGGACAAGACCAAGCCACAATTCTCCCTGTAGAAAAGGAGACAATCGTCTTCTGCAGGTGGGAGGGGTGTGCTCATGACAGCTTATCACCCCGATGTCATTCCCCTAGTCTTACGTTCCTGGACCAAGCACAAATAACACTAGGGCTGAAAATGTCCACTCAACTCGAGGGATGCTTTCAAAGCCAAGCAGGAGGCAGATCACAGCAAGAGTGCATATGTACAGAGATGATCTGACTGCTTTCCAGAACCAACCGGAGGCTAGGCTGCGCTGGATTAGGAGTAGACACAGTCAAGCACCGGGACTCACTACTGCTCTCCCTAGGCTCTGCAAGGGTCGGCTGTCTCCTGAGTTTCGAAGTGCAGACACTTGGTTTGCATTTTTCTGCAGTCCTTGTGCTTGGCTGTTGGGGGCGGTGGGCACGGCGCTGCCCGCTCTTCATCCCAGATCTCGGGACCCAGGGCCTCTACATAAGGTACTTGGAGGGGGACTATGAAAATGACACGACCAAGGTCGTCTCACAGGAGGTCCTAGAACTCCTCCATCTATACTGCCATTTGAACAACTATCTCAGTGGACCATATTCCCATACATGGAACTGTAAACACCGACCAACGAGCCCAGTTCCTAGAAAGCAGTGGAAAGCAGGACACGCAGAAGAACATACAGTCAGGAAAATGCATGGTACACTCATTGCCCAAGAGTACACTACTGAAGATCCGAAATGGCCTTGGGAAGGAAGGGACCTCTCGGGAGTGTATACCGCTGTCATCTCAGCCTTGTCCACCAGATGAAAAGGAATGCGTTTCACCTCAGGAGCCAGAGGTACCTGCTTTCCACCTCCTGCCACATCCACCTGGCAGGGAAGGCTTCTAGGAGGCAGGAACTGCTCATCTGCCCTGCTCATAGTCCGCGGTCCGCAACACTTACCTGCTATGCTGGTCTTCGCGGTGCCCTGGGGCTGCTTCTCCAGCTTCTGGGTGTGGGAGAGGCTTTCCGGTACCCCTTGCAGCCTCAGCCTCAGCGGAGCCAGGCCGGGCCAGGACGCGCTGGGCTTAGCAGCCTCCTGGGATGATGGCTTATGGCCAGCACCTGCAACACCTACCCCTGAAGTCAGGGCCTGGGGCTGGGCCACACCACCTGGTGGTTCCTCCAGTGGGACCCGCCTCCTCCTGGCCTGGAGGAGCGTGGGCGGAGCCCGATTCCCACAGCTTTACCTGGAGCCAAACAGGGTCGCCAGGGAACCAGAGCAGGGAGGACAGTGGGCACAGGAGGAGCTCCAGTCCAGTCCAGCAGCATCATGATGTTAAGGGAAGGCCCTCACTGCAGCTCAACGGGAGCCCCCCCCAGCCTAGCCAGCCAGGGGAGGTGGATCATGGGCTGGTGAAGAGGGAAACCCCAGCAGGGGTAATTGCCCTCTGAGCCTGAGCATTGCCGTGCCTCCAGCCTCCCAGGAACTCAGCTAGAAGGCTCACAGAGCCATGGCCAGTCCCTGATAGGCACTGATCTTCCCCCTCAACACTCTCAGCTTCTCAAGGCCAGCAGGTCAGGGACGTCTAGGCCTGTGCCACGCCCACTGAAGGGCGCACCAAGCATCCAGGGCAGAACTTCCCCTCTTTCCTTGCCTTGCTCCCCTTTCAGGCATTCTTTCAACATAGGTGCATTTCAAAATTGTGGGTGCGTTCTCCATCTCCAGCAAGGCTGTTGTGCTCCAGCCATGCCACAGAATGGAGGACGATCGAACTGGGCCTCGGGTGGCTCATAGTGCGGCGGGAATTGTTCCCTCCCGGGAAACTACGTCAGTGGGTCGTTCGGTTATTAGAGCCAATGCAGGGGCTTATATAGGGAGGCCTTCCTGGCCGTTACAGAAGGCAGGAAAGGTAGGGTGTTGGGGTAAAGGCGGAAAGGTTGTGGAAGTTCAGGAACGAGGAAACGAAACCCAAAAACGTGGTTCTGGTCTGGGGTGGGAGAAAGGACGATTCATATCTACAGTAGCTTCCTGGGGCCAGGTTGTCACACAGGCAGAGCAGGTCAGACACCTGCTATCCCTTTAGGGTATCAGGCGTTGATTGCCTTGTTCAGTAACCAGATCCCCACATCTCCCCCTTTTTTATATATATAATGGGGAGGTATATAAGGGCCCAGTAAAAGGAGGACCCCTGCCATGAGGGGATTGGCAAAGCAAGGGGGATAATGGGTTTTAAGTTCATTGTTGAGTCTATTAAAGGTGTAAGTGAGAGAATTTATAGTCTCTCAGTTAGCTATTTGTTCTCTAACATTTTTGTTTTCAAGAGGTAACCCTAAAGCCTTTTAGGAATGAGATAAGAGCCCCCAAATACCTTGGACAGATTTGGCCTTTGATATAGCATAGGCTGCTGAAGGACACAAGGACTGTTCTTTGGGGTCTTTTTACCCTAAACTGCCTAGCCAAATTCTACCTCCTATTCTCATCACACCACCCTCTGAAGAGGTCACCCTAATTGCCAATAGGGAATTGGAGCGCTGACCGCTCTGGCTTCTTCAAGGCTGAATAGGGTCGTAGATTGTGGCAATTGGGGTACCCCTTCAGTGAGTCTATCTAAAAGACCCCTGAATTGCATAACTGTTAGCTGTAGGGAGAAAAGAAAAGTCCTTGACTGGTCCCCAGAAGACGAAATTAAAATAGTCATAACAGGGAAGAGTTCAAATGTCCAATTCAAAGTCCATTAGAATTTCTTGCTTAAGGACTTTTAAAGGCTTCCATCTTTGGGGTCCTCTTTGTTTTTCTTTTTGACTGCCAAGGCTGAACTTTAGAGTCTTGAAATCAGGATTTGTTTTCAGGCACCTTGATAGCTGGCGTGACTAGAATCAGGGTGAGTTCCCTCCCAAATGGCTTCTAGACAGGGAGAGAAAAGAAATCATTTAATTTGCGGGTTAGAACAATGATGGGCTTGCCTTTCTTGGCCACAGCTATGCACTTCAGTGTTGAGGTAGGCCAAGAATTGAAGTCTTACATCTTAGTGGCATTTTCTTATTAAGAACAAAATCATTAGTGAGAAATAGTGTAAATAACATCTTATATAAACTTAAACCTAATGTCTGGGAACTGTAATTCCTTATAGTCTTAAAGAAGCACACTAATCACTTTAATTTTTTGGTTATTCTTTCCTTTTGGGAGTTTTGGATCATATAATTTGGCCCAAATAAACCAACTTAATTTGATTTTTAAGGTCAGTTGAGTCAGGGGGATCACATGGGCTTGAGAGGAGCCCCTGGCTCCATAGGCCTCTGTTTTACCAGTTCCATCTATGTGAAGATAAGTCAGAAAGTCTTGCTAGACCATAGCTTCACTTTGAAGCAAATCAAGGAAACGTTTTCCTGTGCTGACCCTCTTCTTTGCAGACTGGATACTGGTTCAAGTCCTTCTAGCGGGGTCTCCACGACCTCCCTGAACAGGAAGACAGGTGACACATCACAGTTATAGGATATTTCGAGAGATGCCCCATTGTTCCCTGGAACTTAGTTGAACTTGGAGGGCAGGAGACAAAAAATTGTCCCTTTAAGTCCCTCTGACCAGATTAGAGGCCTTTAAATATGGTGGTTAGACAACCAAGAAGGTTAGTTCCACCAATACTGAACTATTAATTACTGTATGTTATGTAGCTACAGATTGGGAAAAAGCCAAACATGGGATTGAAAATCTCACCGAGACCATTGGAAACATTTTTTTCTAAAAAAAGAGGAACAGAATACTCAGAAAAACGTGGGACAACATCAGAAGACCAAATCTAAGAATTATAGTCATACAGGAAGAACAAGAATCTCAGACCGATGCCATTGAGCACATCTTCATAAGAATTGTAGAAGAAAGAAACCAGCCTTAAATTAAGGAAAGTCTTTTAAAAGTACATAGAACACCAATTAGATATGACCAGAACCAAAACCGTGGGTGGCATTTCATAGTAAAATCATTAACATACAGAACAAAGAGAAAGTACTGAAAGATGCTAGAGAAAAACAAGCCACATAGAAAGGAAAAGCCCTTCAAAATTACAGTTAACACTTCAGTGCAACTATGACAGAAGGAAGACCCGGAGAAAAGTATCCCCAGCTCTACATGAACATGTATGTCATCCACAGTACTTTATACAGCAAAACTGTCTATCAGGGTCCAAGAGGAACAGAAAATTTTTTATGACTAAAAATGCCCAGTCCCAGATGGATTCACAGTAGAATTCTCCCCCATATTCAAAGATCTACAGCCAATACTGCTCAAATTATTCAAAAAGATAGAAACAGAAGGAGAACTCCCAGTCTCTATGAAGCCAGTAGCACACTACTACCTAAACCATGTAAATACAAAGCCACAAAAGAAAACTAGAGGCCCATATCCTTCATAAACATAGATCCAAATTACGCAACAGAATACTCACAAACCACATACACATCAAAAACATCATGTACCATGATCAAGTAGGCAGAGATGCAGGCATAATTCAGTATTCATAAGTCAGTAAGTATGATAAAATACGGACTTAGAAACAAAAACCACATGGTCATCTCAGTAGATGCAGAGAGGGCATTTGACAAAATGCAGCATGCATTCACCTTAAAAGTGGTAGAATGAACTGGTTGGGAGGCAACATATCTCAAGATAATTAAAGCAATATAGAACAAACCCATAGCCAACATTATTCTAAATGAAGAAAAACAGGAAAGATTTTTACTAAAAATCAAGAACCTGACAGAGCTATCTCCTATCTCCACTCTTAATTCAATACAGTGCTTGAAATTTTTGTAAGATCAGTAACAGAAGCAAATGAAAGGAGTACTAACTGGGAAAGAAGAGGTCAACTTATCTCTACTTACGGACAATACGATATTCTATATAAGAAGTCTCAAAAAATCGACCAGAAGTATGTCAGGGACAGGTTAAAAAATGAACATTCAATCAATCAAAAAAAGCAATCAAGGAGTACAACCAACCAAAGAGCAATGAAGAAGCACCTTCCATTCACAATAACCTGAAAAAAGATATTTAGGAATGAATCTAATGAAAGACAGTACATATCTCTACAATGAAATTTTCAAATCTTTAAAGAAAGGAATAGAGGAAGACACTAAGAAGTGAAAATACCAATCATGCTCATGGATTGGTAAGAATAATATTGTGTAAATGAACATCTTAACAAAAGCAATCTACAGCTTCAATTCAATGCCAATCAAAATACACAGGACATTCGTCACGGGGCTACGAAAATCATCCCAAAATTCTGTGGAATCACAAAAGACCCCAGATAGCCAAAGCAATCTTTGGCAAGTGGGGAGGAGACCACCATACCAGTTCTCAGATTTTATCACAGAAATGTACTCAGAACAACAGCTTGGAACTATCACAAAGAGAGACATGTAGATCAATGAACATAGTAGAATACCTAAACATGAGCACATGCAATTCCAGACTCCTGGAATTAATAAAGGTGCCAAGAACCCACAATGGAGGAAAGACAGCATCTTCAACAAATAGCACTGTCAAAACTGGATCTCTACCTGGAAAAGTATGAAACTGGACCCCTAACTTCCACCCTGTACAAAAGTCAACTCCAACTTGATCAAACAGGCCAACATGAAATCTGAAACTCCAAAGTTGCTCAAAGAAAACGTAGGCATTACCCTCCAAGACACAGGGATAGGAAAGGAGTTTCTACTGGAAATCTACTGCAGTAGATGCTACTTAATATATGCAAAATAATATTAATGATAACAATATATTTAAAGTAATTGCTTTATAAGAGGGACCATTGCCACTACTGGAAAACATAGGATTTTAAAGCAAAAGGCCAAGGTCAGGAATGGATTTCCTCTTTTGAAGCTGTTGACGAGGGTTTACATAGACCCTAAAGAATGCCTTCTATGCCCTGCCCTTGCTTATGCTCAGTACGACTGCAATGTTGAAGACAATACATATATGAAACTGTAAGAAAAAGAATTCAATTTGGTGCTGATTTCAAAGCCTCATATTCCCTGTCTAGATTTCAAGGTGTTAGAATGTACTATGAAAGGTACTTAGAGAGAGAGTTTAGCATGAACCTTGTCCAGCTGTGAATCTGGTAAGTTAGGACCACTGGCCTGGAAAGATAAACTCACTACGTTGAGGCATGAACATTACAAGAATAGCAAACTACTTTCTAATTGGATTGAAAGTCCATTAGATAGAAAGCCCATATCACAACTAAGTACCCACAGGCCATAGGAAAAAACTCTTAATCTAACCATTCTTTTAACGAGATATAGTACTGATCTTGATTCCACAGCAGTCTGAGCACCTCTGCTTTGCAACCACCACCTAACACCTTGACCCCAACCTGCTCCTTCTCTTTCGCCTCAGATCTTTGGATTAAGAAACAAAATAAACTTTTTTTTATCTTCAAGAAACTCTTCTCACCTTCCAGGAAAGGTACTAAGTTAAGATGAAAGGATGGAAAAAAAATATTCCAAGTAGATAGCAGTAAGAAGCAGGGAGGTGTTACAACTCTAAAAACTGACAAAAAGACTTTAATTTAATATAAATTGTAAGTGATAGAGGACATTTCATTTTAAAGGGAAGGAAATGGAAAAACTGAGCTGGAAAATATTACAGTCATGAACACATGAGTACCAAATTCTGGTGGACTCAGTTTCAAAAACCCCACCTCAGTAATAGTAGATGACATCACACAGATTCCAACAGACAGGTCAACTGGACAAAGAATAAGCAGAGAACCGTCTGAATTTAATGCCATCTTACATCAAATGAACCCAACAGACAGCTACAAAATATTCGATCAAATCACCAAAAAATATATATATATACATATATATATATATATATATTCAACAGCCCATACAAGTTTCTCTAAAATTGATCACTCACAAATCTCAACAAAAACAAAAAATTGAAATAATTCCATGCATTTTATCAAACACAAAACAGTAAACTTATAATAAAAAAAATCTAGTGACTACATGAACATATGGAGATTAGACAACACTACTGAATGAGTGTGGATGAATTAATAACTGAATGAAATAATTGTGAAACAAATAAAGTCATTCCTGGAACTAAATGAAAGTGACAATCCAACACAATAAAAACATCGGGGAATTTTCAAAGCAGTAGTAAAAGGGAAGTTTATAACTTTAAGTGTCTAAATTAAAAAATCAGAAAGCACACATATAAATGACTCAACAGCACAACTCAACACCCTGGAAAGGCAAGAACAAACCAAGCCAAAACCTAAAAGACAAGAAGAAATAAAATAAACTGGAACAGAAATTACTGAAACAGAAACATTAAGAAAACAATGAAAAGTATCAATGTATCAAAGACTTGGTACTTAGGCAGGAGCACTGGCACACGCCTTTAATCCCAGCACAGGGGAAGCAGAGGTAGGTAGATCCCTGTGAGAATGAGGCCAGCCTGGGCTGTATAGTGAGTTCCAGATAAGCTGGGTAGACAGGGAGACTCTGTTTCATAAAGTCAAGGAAAAGCTGTTTCTTAGAGAATGTAAACAAGACAGGCAGGCTCTCTGTCCATTTAATTAAAGAAAGAGAGAAAACCTAAATGAACAAAATCAGAGATGAGAAGGGAAACCTCATAACAGACAACAAAGAGATGCAGAATGTAGTAAGGGAATACTTTAAAAACATATACACTGTTAAATTTTAAAAGCTAAAAGAAATGGATGAATTTCTAAATTCATGGAACCACCAAAGCTAAACCAAGAAGAGATCAAAAGACCCATAAAATAAGGATATTGAAACAATAATACAAAACATCCCCACTAAAAAGCCCAGGTCCAGATGGAGTCACAAAAGAATTCTACCAGACACTCAGAAAAGATCTACGACCAATGCTTCTTAAATTATTCAAAAAGATAGAGAAGGAGCAATCCCAAACTCATTCTATAGGGCCAGTGTCACTCTATTATTGCAAATAGGTAAAGACACAACAATTACTAAAAGCATAAGCCCACATCCTTAATGAACAAAGGCACAAATACTCTCAACAAAATACTCAAAAAGTACATAAAAATACATATAAAAAAGATCATCTACCATGATCGAGTTGGTTTTATTCCAGAGATGCAGGGATGGCTGAATACACGTAAATCAATAAATGTCATGAATTATGTAAATGGACTTGAAGACAAATACAAACGTGGTATTCTCAAAAGTTGAAGAGAAGGCCTTTGACAAAATCCAACATGAAATCATCTTAAAAGTTCTAGGTGGAATTAGAGTGAAGAGAATATGCCTCAACATCAATGAAACTATATACAACAAACCCACAGACAACATCCATTCTAGATGGAGAAAAACTGGAAGCATTCCAATTAAAATCAGGAAAGACTTTCTGAATCACACATCAGTTGCTTAGGCACAAGGACAAATATCAATAAGTGAGACCTCATTAAGATACAATACTTCTGTACAGCAAAAGAAACAATCAAGAAGGTAAAGAGGAAAGTCACTGACTGGGAGAATATCTGCACCTGCTCCACATCCCACAGAAGATTCATATTCAGAATATACAAAGACTGTTAAAAAAGAAACAAAATAAATGACCCAATAAAAAAGATGTGAGCAGAGAGTACTCAAAGAAATACATATGGCTAAAAAGAACGTAAGACATGTTCAACATACTTGGAATCAGAGAAATTCGAATCCAAATCACTGTAAGATTCCATCTTATGCCAGTCAGACTGGCTCAAGAGAAAAAAGGAAACCAAATGCATCAGAGGATGCAGAGAAAGAAATGGTCATTGACTGCAGGTGGGAGTGCAAACGTGTGCATCACTATGGAAAACAGTGTGGAGAAGTCCTTAAAAACTAAAAATGTATGATCCAGTTATACCACTCCTTCGCATACACCCAAAAGGACTCATCCTACTGCTCAGGGTCTGTTGTATAACAGACTGCAGAGTGTGTGTCCCTGGATAGGACGCCTATATTAAATTTCACCCACCCATAATTCACCTGCCATTGTTGAGAGGGGGACGGAGATATTCTAACAGCCAGGGATGATGCATGAATATAAGGAAACAGAGAGTTTCAGGCCACTGGGAATTTCATGCACAAGACCCATGCCGACTCAATCAGACAAAAACTAAGCATAGAACCAGGCAAAGGAGAGGTAGGTACCAACCCTGGTCTAGGAACTATTGGCAACTGATTTCTGCTGGGTGAGGGAGAGCAGAACTTCTTTTACAGGAGACAGTATGGATGGGCTGACTAGACTCCAGGGAATGAACTTGCACAGAAGGACATCTTGGTACAAATGCTTGACAGAAAAGGACATAACTTCTGATAAAATGAATGAAATCCATTGGTGGGTGTGCAACGAAGAGATGCAGATGAGGAAGGGGATCTTAATTTGGTCAAGAACTATTGTATGAAATGCACAAGTACTCATTAAAAACAGTTTCTAAAATATAGTATTCACCTTATTTCTAAGGACTTAGAGTTAGAACCATAAATTATCGCAACTCTCACAGTTCAACAGAGAATCACACACAGAAAATGCTGATTAACACAGAGAAGCAAAACTAGACGGTATGCGGAGAAAAAGAAACTGCAGACTGCTTATCTCTGAATAGGAGTCCTATATCAAACTTCTGCCTCCTGATGCTCATGGATAATTGCAGAAGAGGAACTGAAAGCTTTTATGAGCCAGAGGATGTGGATGACCACAAGGAAACAGAGCTTGTCAGACAGCTGGTTAGTTCCTCATATGAAAAACAACAATTGGACCAGAAAGATAATACCTCGACTGCAACAGCATCAGTAGTATTAAGGGAGGAACCAATCAAATTGTAATACAAGTAAGGACCACTTCAGGACATGGAACCCATGAAGACATTGATGTCAGACAGTATTATATGCCCCACAAGAACAGGGGCAACAGGGGAGAGGATAATAACATTTTTCTGCTAAACATAGGATTAAAGGAGTGATGATCATGTGTTCTTAAACACATACATTGATTTAATACTCACCTCTCACCACAGAAGTTTACTTATATAGCAGATGGTGATTAACACAGAAACCCACAACAGACCAACTTTCAGATAGTAAGAGACTGCAGAGTGCTGATCCCTAAATTAGACACTTATATCAAATTTGTACTTTCACAGGCTTACAGCTCATTCCACAAGAGGTAGCAGAAAGAGCATAAGAAGTACCAGGAAGTAAACTGAGCCAGGAACAGGTTAGGAACAGAAGCAGCAGATTCTCAGGTATCATTAGTGAATTAGGGATTTTCTCCATCTGATTCTAAGAATACAGACCATGCCCAAGAGTTTGGAATATGAACATTTTAGAAACCTATTTTAGACAGCATTCCTCATGCAATGTTGTGGCTCTTATCTGTAATCTCAGCACATGGGAAACTGATACAGGAAGTTGATGCTAGTAGGGGCTACCTGGGGATACACTTGGGTCGACCACACCATAGAGGATGATGGCCTGACTCCAAAGAGTAATTGGGGAAAAGAAACTGGACTCAGTGGGTTTTTAAAAGGAGAGACAGGTGTCTGGGGAGCGGCCTGAGTGTTTCAGAACATTGTCTTTTTTCCAGAGGACCTGAGTTCGATTACCAGCACTCACAAAGGGGCTAGCATCCTCCAGTGCCAAGGGATATGAAGCCCTCTTCTGACCTGTGCAGGCAATGCAAGACATAGGTGCACTTACAGACATGCAGGCAATAGACTCCTACACATAATATGAAAATAGTAAGTAAAACAATTTCTAAAAAGAGGAGGATATGAAGCTGCTTGGGTAATGATGTAAAGTGGTTCAAGGAGGAGCTGTGTGGCAAAACACACTGCTATGATCAAAATACATTACATAAAACCACAGAGAAATAAGAATGTTTTCCAATGACCAAACCACAGGCCTCATGGACAGAGTCCTCGTGGGCATGAAGAGAATGCTGTGAGGTGAGGGATAACAGCATTCCCGGTTTCCTATAAAGACAACACTCATGTTGCAATTTTCTGCCCTCCATTACACAGATGTCTCTCTGTAAGGAAACTTTTCTTGAGCCTGAAATGCAGCTGAGTGCTGGAACACTTGCTTGGTGTACCTGAGGTTTGGAAACAAATCTGTAATGCCTAGAATAATTTTTATGGAAAAATATAACAAATTGATTACAGTTGTGAACTAAGGAATACAAGATCTAACCATATATATGTTATTGCTTGGATAAAGGTATTAAAATAATAAAGGTCTATAAGTACATGTAGGACCCATGCAATAATCTATAGTCAATAAAACTACCAATGAGATATAGAACATGAAAAACAATGAAAGAGATGTTGAGGATGTTTCCTATATATTTTCAAAACATAAGCAGTTTCCAGACAAGGTAGATGAACTGAAATGACAGAATGGCTACTCCCTTTTTCACTCATATAAAAAAAATACCACATCTCATGATTTCAAAGAACCAAACCCCTCATGCTTGACTAATGACTTCCCTCCTTCCTTCCGTCACTCGTCACTTTCCACTCCATTCCACTGGGCTTAGAAGCAAGCAGAGCAGAGAATGTCAGAGGCCCAGGATTCCATGGAATCTGCTGCACATGGAGAACCTTCAGTAACTGCCACACTGCTTCACCCAGAAAGAAGGGAGAAGGCATCCAGACATGGTAGTTCATGACATTGACCCCAATATTTTGGAGGCTAGGACAGGGAAACTGCCCGTGGGGTGAACTTGAGATGGGGAAATCTAGTGAGTCCCATGGCAGCATCAGCAAAGACTTAGACCTTATAAAAATACAGAAAACACCAAATTTAGCTCAGCGTGGCAGATGAACTTGAACCACACCTGAAGGAGGGAAAGTTCACAGTCAGCTGTATCCTCCATCCTCTTAGATACTGTTTTCTAATGGCAGAATCCACCTTCCAACCAACTGGACCCTGACAGGAAGAGCTTTGCTTCTTGAAGCTGACAGCAATTACAAGCGTAAGTATAAGAAAGCACAATCAAGGTTGGTCCAAGACACAAATCCTACAGCTGAGGAAAGAGAAGAGATGTGAGAGAGTCCTGGCCCAGCCCAGCGCAATGAAGGAGGGCTCAGGGAGAAGACATGAACAGACAACAGACTTTGTCCACATGATCCCATAAGAAGGTCCCCTAATTACCTCAGCCTGTAATTCTATCCATATACACCAGAGCTTTTGATCCTGTCCCTAGAGACTTGAAAACTGCTGACAGGTCATAAATCACTGCAACTGAAATGGGTTAAAGAAAGATGTAGGGGGTAAATATACACATCTCTTTTATTTCCCCACAGAAGACTAACTGTACATATAATATGTAGTAGAGTTATATGCTTTATTGGAATATGAAGTCTCACACACAAACCAAGAACAACTTTATTATGAACAATTGTAAGAAGCAGTAAAGATGTTCTTTGTCAGAGTCTGGTGGAGTGGAGAGAGAAACTTCAGTCTAGCCAACGTTCACCTGCCCAGATGCCAGCCACTCAGGACAGCTGCTGCTCTCCTGGCATCCTCTGCACCCAATCCCATCAAAGTGCCTGAGAATCTGCCCATCCTATTGGCTGCTTTCAAACTTATGACATCATTCTCCCTCCAAACCTACCAGCACCTGGTAGAATCTTGGGGTTTCCATGGAGCTTCCTGTAAACAAATTTGGATATGCAACTGACAAGTGACCAGTAGGCACTGTCTGATACTGGACACACATACTCCTCAGTGAACAGCTCAGAAAACACCAATCATTTATCCACCTCAGCAGTAGAGTGGATTACTAAAAATTCACCACTGACAATGTCAGGTAAGGAAAGAAACCTTGGAAAGATGTTTTCATAATATGTTCTTATAAATTTATCAGAAATTTAAAGAATTATAATAACCAAGACAAACTGGAACTAGAAATCTTGAGGTACGGTTTCTCTTGAGGTACGGTTTCTCATTTGGCTTTCATATTCATTGTCTGTGAATTTGGGCAGATCATTCCCTCTACCACCAAGTGTTTCTTCATCTGTCTCAGGAGGAAAACAATCTGTAGGGACTTGGCTCTGTACTGTGGGGTCTAAACCGGTATGTGTAGACATAATAAAAGTACAGACTAGTTGAGAGAGCTTGTTTCAAAAGAAACGGTGAAAAAAACTAGGTGTGTAAATTCTCGGAAGATAGAACATGGTGCTTCTTCTAGTAGGCTCTACCTGAACTAAGATTTTCACACTAGTATTTCAGTTTTATTGTTGTATAAAAATTATTCACACCAGTATTGTGGGATATGTTGATCATTTAAGGACTCTGGAGGTGGAGATAAGGGGATCCCCTGTTCTAGGTCAACCTATGTTTTATGAGACATTCTCTATCTTCAGATTTTCTCCTCTCTCTCTCTCCCTCCCCCTCCCTCTCTTTAAATGACAGAAAAACACACACAAGTACATATAAATTACAGAAAATTAAATAGTCCCATGTTTTGGAGTGCACTCTTTCATTACAAGAGAAAAGAATTAGAGACAGAAAATCAAGGGGTCAGGGCTCCAAGAAGGCAGTTATTCCAGAGGATAAAAGTCTGGAACTGTTTCCATGCAAGCCAACAGGAAAATGAGGGATAAAATAAATTACAATCTAAATGATGAAAATAAAAGAATAAAACAAATAAAGACTACAGAGCAGTTCCTAAGTCAATATAGAGGTAATGTGGAACTCAGGGATGCAGACAGCTACAGATTTTAAATTAACACACAAAGGCGCAGAGGGAAAGCCACTTGGGGCACAGACAGTAAGATTTCTGGAAGGCACACATGGAGGCAACGGGAGGCAAACTGAGGCTGGCATGGACTCTTTCTAGACCACTAACATGGCACATACGTCTCATGGTTCAGGCTTTTCTCTGATATATATTGAAGTACAGCTGATTCCCAACAGATTTAAATATGGACTTTTAAAAAACAAGGTAGACATTCTTCGCTAAGTGAGGTGGTTCATGCTTTTAATCACAGTACTTGTGATGTTGAAGCAAGATGATGGAATTTAGTTCAAGGTCAGCTTGGGCTACATAGTGAGTTCCAGATTAGAGTACACAGTTAAATCTTTTCTGAAAAAAGTATACTAAGTTTTCTTCCAATAAAATATCTCAAGGAATGTGTTACAGAGTATACTGGAATAAGATGATAGTGATTTATTTCACTCTGATTTCTGAAACTGACAAAATTAAAAGTAATCTTACAGGCACCGAGGACATTAGTCAAATGAATCAATAGTAACGGTGTCAGCGTGCAAAAGGATTGTGTAAACTGAGGAGAGCGCAGCTGTGGGAGGCACTACAAAGACGACTGAGATGTTTCGTGCGAAAATCACAGAAATTCAATACCCAATTTTTGAAAAGTAATAGCAGAACCTATCCTGCATAAGAAGTTGGTTTTCAGTAAACATTAGTTTATTTCCTTATAATATATATTTTGTAATAGATAGGACATATTAATATTGATTCAGGGTTTCTAGGTCTAAGAATAAAAAGAAAGGTCTACCTCAAAAAATATACATTCTGGGCTGAAGAGATGGCTAATCTTTTCAGAACACTGACTGTTCTTCAAGTGGATGCACGTTTCCTTTCCCAGCACCTCCTGGCAGCTAACAACCATCTCTAACTCACATTTCAGGAATCGGATGCTCCCTTCAAGCCTCTGGAGGCGTTGTATGAGCCAGGTGTGCTTAGAAACATGTATGAAACACATTCATATGCATGAAATAGATAAACAAACTAAGAAATAACTTTTAATAAACCAGTTGAAGGCCACACGTATAATTTAAATTTTATCTGATCCCATTCCTGCATTGCTTTCTGGGAAATTCTGGGCTGAACAGGCACTGAGGGGCACATGTGCAAGGCCCTGGATTAAACCTGAAGCATCAGAGTCAACCTAAAGAACCTTTCTAATACTGTTCTAACTCTGATGGTGGGATGAAAACAGACAATTTCCTGATTGCTGACAATGAAGATATACTAGGTTTTAAAGATAAACAGAAACATACCAGAATTGCAGGAAGTCATGCTTCAGATTTTAATACCAGTACTCGAGAGGCCAAGAAGAAAAAGTATCTGTGAACTTAGATCAGCCTGCTCTACACAGTGACTTCCTAGGAAGGCAGAGCTATTTAGTGACACCCTATCTCCAAACACCAAAGCAAACACCAGAACAATGAGAATATCCTTGAACTGTTCTTTACACCTGTCATAGAGATATGGTACTTCTAGGGAAAACAGTTCTTCTAGGGAAACTACCATCTGCTAGATACTGGGTGACATTACAGAAATAATGTAATACACAATACTGGAGGTCCTACGCACTCAGTCCCCACTGTGATTTACTTTCACTGCAGGAAAGATCCTTCTACTTGCCCAAGCTGACACTTGCCCAGTCCTCTTGCCTCGGCATTCCAAGTGCTGTAGAAGACTTGCTCTGAGTCATCTACAGAGTTTCTGGAAGTATGTGTCTACACTAGTGACGGGTATTCCTGCACTCACATTATTGCATTGTGTGTCAATGTACTGGATAAATATACATGCAGAATTAAGCCTTGCTGGCTATCATGAATGAATGCCACCTATGAGGAAGGCTGAGGTAAGAGGATTGAAATATAGAGCCTACCCTGAAAAAAATGCCAATACTCTAACTCAAAAATAATATGTATTTTTAATATTTTTGGTAAACAAGATGTGACCCAAAAACAAGGTGTGTCTTGCAACTAAGTATGCTAGGCAAATCACAAAATAAACATTGGTCTGCATAATGATCTGCGTGATACTAGGATCACAGACATGTGACACTGTCTTGCTAGAAGTAATTTGCTATGGATCTAAGTCAAATTTGGGGTTTTGCTTATTACTGCTGTTCTGCTTATTAGCAGCAACAACAAAAATAGAAAAGGTGGATTTTTCAATATTGCATAATGACACAGACATCGATAACAACCTACTATGACTTTAACCTAGCTGTATATCTGAATTCTCTTCATATTGAACTATTCTCTTTCATGGAGAGGTGCTGGGATTCATCAACGCTGATCTTTCAGAATATGTGACACCTTCCTGCACATACTAATACAGACTTGGGGTATGTCAAGGAATACAGGTCCCACTGGCTTCATATCTGCACAACCTAGATTAACACTGTCCTCGCTTATCTAGGATGTTCCCTCTCACCCACGTTGTCTTTCTCCTCTTGCTTCCACAGACAATTTCCAAGATGCAGCTCTGCTTCAGAGAGCAGATGCTCTGCAGCTGTCTTCCTGTGCTGAGCAGAGCCACGCCCGTGGCACGAAGTGTGTGCAGCTTCTCCGCAGTCTGCAGCCCAGCTCTGAGCTCACCATGGCTCCTGCCCTCAGCCTCCGGCAGCTCTTTGCAGTCCCTCATGGCTGATGCCTATGTTTACAAATATAGTGGCAAGAACACGCTGTCTGCGTTTCCTGAACAGAGGCACATCTGCACCTCAGTAGACTCGTATGCAGGTGTTTCTGAGTGGGATCTCACAGGAAGTAC
Organism: Eospalax fontanierii; assembly: GCA_035773235.1. Classification (NCBI taxonomy): domain Eukaryota; kingdom Metazoa; phylum Chordata; class Mammalia; order Rodentia; family Spalacidae; genus Eospalax; species Eospalax fontanierii. The sequence goes on along the minus strand of CM069554.1, from coordinate 3,084,401 downwards.
TAACTGTAGGTTGGATGTCCTTGGTCAATTCACCGTCCCCATCACTGACCAGGGCATCACAGTTTCTTGCATGTCTGTGACAGCGCACTGTAATCAAGTTTCAGAGAAGAAAACCATAGTCCCTCTGTATCCAGTACTGTCTGCCAGCATTGATCAGGACACAGCATATCAGAGGACAGGTCAAGGACACAAACAGTCACATAACTACGATGAAGGCAGCCAGCTCCATTACCACCATCACAACAACTTAGAGCCTCTGTGTGCTGGTGACCTCATGTCCTGCCGGCAGTACTATGGCTCTGTGTCAAGCACGGGGAGGAGAGCCTCTGCCCTGCAACCAGAGCTGGTCACAGGGCTAAAAAAGTTTCAGCCCACAGATGTCCAACCACATGTCTACACTTCTGCAAGCTACAACCAAACGCCTGCAGAGCACTCAAAGCCTCTGGAAGCATATGAGATCCCACAGGAACACCAAGACCCATCACTGCTTCCTTTAGCAACTGCGAACGGTCCCCAGTCTCTGTGCTGCTGGAATGCTGAGAGCCAAAAGCAGAGGCCTGTGTCTAACAACATCAGCTTGGGAAACAATAGCCTGAGTATGGACGAACAACGGAGACTTGAAAACGGGGTTGAGTCCATCACTGACTTTGCAGACATCAATACGCTAGTGGCAGATATTCACCTTCCCCACCTGCTCAAGTCCCTTACAGATGTACCCCAATTCCAAGGTCCCATCCTGCTTGATGGAGCTCCTCCTCTGGGCAACATCCAACACCATGGCCCAGCAAGCCTAGGAGAAGGGAAAGACTTCAAAAGCAGTTCTCTGGATAATAATAGGCCACCTGAGAACACAGGCAATCACACTGGTCGCTCGGCTCAGAAAGCTGCATCCAGCAGGTCTGGCAAAGCTGATGGTCGCAGGCAAGGAAAGCCCAAAAGAGCAACGGAAAATAACAACAGGAAAGACAAAGAGGACAAGCAGGCAGGGACCAGAGACAAGAAAGAAGAGAAGCCAGCCCCTGCCCAAAGAAAGAGGAAGGAGAACCCATCAGAGTTCAACAAGGAGAATCACAAGAAGCCGAGAACACACCTGGGCGTGCACATACTGCAGTCCGTGCAGGTCTTCCACGCACTGGGGAAGAAGCTGGAGAAGAAAGCACGGTTATCCGGATTCAGTGTTGTGCAGAACACTGGCAGCACCACAGCGCTGAGGCCCTGCCCAGCCATCACATCACAGCTGGATATCCCACATGAGGGGAAAGTTCCTGAGAAAACTAAAGGCACAGCCCAGGACCCAGACAGCACTGCTGGAAAGGAGTGTCCAATTCCATTCCAGGACCAGCAGCCCGCATCGGGGAAGTTCAAGACAGTGCCTCTGCCTTTCCTACCCCTGGACAAGCTTCAAGTGAGACTGGCTTCTCGAAGGCCACTGTCACGGGCTGCAGGCACATTCACTACAGCTTCTCCTGCCCGGGATGACAACAGCTCAGTTCAGCCTCCCACAGTCAATCCATCTCAACCAGCTCCTGCCGGCACAACAGTGATGGGTCCCCAGAAACCACCTAAGACAATATCTGCCAGTGCCACCAGACCCGGTGTGAGGAACCCCACCCTTTCCAGCTCTGTCCATCACTTGGCTGCTTCCAGGCCTGCTCCATACAAAATACCATCTTACAAGTCCCTCCAGAAGAAGCCTGGCCCTGGTGATCAGAGCAAGGACCGAGAACCTCCAAAGTCTCAATCCCAGTATATCCTGCAGGACTTCAGCCAGCAACCAATTCCATGGAGGAAGGTCACCATTCCTGGACCAGTGATATCCCATCCAATCACAACTGCACAGAGGCCAGAGCGGGAAGCCATTAAGAGGCAGGCTCAACAAGAGCGGGAGAAGACTGCCAAGGACAGTGCTCTGAGGAAACTGAAGGTTTTCCTTCAGAAGGAAGAAGACATGGAAATTTCTCACTATTATGGCTATGCCGTGTAAGATCTGCATAGACTGTGGGGGGAAAAGTGGTTCTCCACATAGAAACAAAGCATTATAGAGAGATGCATGTAGACTGAATACATAAGGAGAGATTTATAAATATGAGTCACTGATTTAAATATGTAGCAAAGTAGAAAAATATGTAGATTAAATATATGAAAATTTTCTGTTAGCTTAAATATTTATACAATTTAATAATAGATAACTCAGTTATTCCATTGTTGAGTAATATAGATTTTTTTTCCTTAAACCTTGATATTAACTTAATTTTCAAATGAATCTGACATAAAAAAGAACTAAAACCTGTAGATTCGTAAGCAAATATGTAGATGTTTAGATAAGTATATAGATATATGTAGAGAACTATAAACAGACAGTAGTCTATGTAATATTTGGAAAAGGTAGAAAGTTGGCCATAGTGATGTATTTTGTTCCTTCTCTGGTGAGTTGATTTGTTTGTTTTTTTTTTCTCATAATTTAGATGTTCTTAATTTGAGCTTCAAAAAAATCTCATATTTTTTCTGGATATATTTGAGTAGCATTTAAACAGTTAATAAAAATCGTTTCTCCGTTGGACTTTGGTCTTCATTGCCCTATTCATTGTTCAGGGCATTTCTCATTAAAGTTCCTACTGGACACTGAGCTCAAACCCGGCCCCCCCATCCTGACCCTCACTATTGTCACCTTCTGCCCTGTCCCTTGGTCAGGACTGTTCCTCTGCAAATCTGTCATTCTACTATCAAGGAACAGGACTTTGTCTATATTTATAATCTAGTAACCACATGGGAAAAAAAGATATTTTCCTTACTTAGACTGGCTCAATTGGGCTAATATGATTATATTCAGTTGCATCTGTATTTTAACAAACTGCGTAACTCTTCATTATGACAGAAAATATTTCCGTTGATTATAAGGACCACCTTAATCTCCTCCATTTTTCCTATAGACACTAAGCTTGCTTCCATTTCCTAGTTATTCCAGGATTAGACCCTAAGCTTGGTTACTGGGGGAACAGACATTACACTGGCTTCCATTTCCTAACTACTCATCACTGATGTAAACGAATCTCTCTAAATTGTTGAGTCCTTCGGAAGAGTGAAGCAGAGTCATGGTGGAGACCTAGTTCTGCTTTTATGAGGACACTTCATAATTTTATCTATGGAGGACTGAATAGCTTACCTTCAAATCAATAGTACAGAAGGTTTCCCTGTTGGGAACATCTACACCAGCATTTGTTGTTTCCTTACTGACTGCCATCTCACTGAACTGATGTAATTTTGTCCTGATTTTAATTGAAATATTCTAACTTCTCTGTCGGCATTACTATGTAGGGGTTTTTGACATTTATAATTTTTCCATGACACCTGCTTTTCATTACAAACTGGGTGCTTTACCTTCTATTGTACTTCATGTAAAGCCACACTGTAATCCTCAGACCCATCTATCAAAGGTTTCTCTCATATTCCCTTGGCTGGGCTTTCACGTGGCTGTGTTGACTGTGCTGCCATCACACTGTCCATTGTTGCCAGTTCCTGACAGACTGAATTCTCATTCCTTCCCTGTCAACCCACGAACTGTTTTCAATTTTCCCTGTAATACTCTCAGAGTTCCAGGTATTACACTTAGGTCTCTCATATATTTGTCACTGACAGCAGGATGATAGAGAGGAATCTAGCTTCTCCCTTCCGCTTCTGGATATCCATTTTCCAAGCAGGATTTCTTGAACATCTGGCCTTTCTCCACAGTATTCTGAGCGTTCTTCTGAAAGATTAGGTGGCCATATATGCGTAGATATATAAATAAAATCAGTTCAGGCCATTCAAAGACCTATCTGTTTTGTTTCAGTACTATGATATTTTTGTCATTATGGCTCTGAATCAGGACTTGATATCAAGTATGTCGATTCCTCCAGCATTCTTGTTTCTATTCAGGATTTCTTATGCTTGTGGGATATTTTTTGCTGTCAAATGAATGTTAAAAACGTGTTTTCTACTCCCTGAAAAATGCAAAGGAAATTTGCAAGGAAGCTAATTAAAACTGCATATTGATGTTGGAGATGTATCCATTTTCACACTATGAATAATTCTTAATAGAAAAGATACACACTAGTAAACTGGAAGAGTCAACAGAATCCACCGATTTCCTCTCTCCACAAAACACATCTCACTATCAATGATGGGTACTACCTTAGGCTAAAAGAATAGAAAGATCTATTCCAAGCAAACGAAACTAACAAACAAGCTGGTGCGGCTATTCTAATATCTAAGAAATTAGAATTCAAACCAAAAGTGGTCAGAAGATATAGGGAAGGCCACTTCAGAGTCATTAAACATACCAACAAAAGATGTAACAGTTCTGAAAATCTATGCAAACCCAATCAAAAGTCCCATGGCATTTCTTACAGAATTTTTAAAAAATCCTAAAATTCACATGGAACCCCAAAGACACTGTATAGCAGACATAACCCTGAGCACAAAGAGCAATGAACGTTATACCAGATTTCAATCTATATTACAGAGCTATAGTCACAAAAACACCAGGGTACTGTCAAAAAATAGACCCGTAAAACCGATGAAATATAACGGAAGACTCAAACATAAATACATGGTGTTTCAGCCACCTGATATTTGACAGAGGGGCCAATGCTCATTGGAGAAAAGATAGCAACTTCAGCAAATGGTGCTGGCAAAACTGGATCTCCACATGCACAAAAATGAAAACAGACTCTTGTTTTGATCTTGTACAAAAGTCAACTCCAAGTGATTCAGAGACCTCAATGTGAAACCTGAAACTCTCAAACTGCTAGAAAAAAATGTTGGCACTAACCTATAAGAGGTAGGTGTAGGAAGGGACTTTCTAAGTAAGACAGCAGCTGCTCAGGAATTAAGGTCAATAATCAACAAGTGATACCTCATTAAACAAAATGTTTCTATACAGCAAAAGAAACAACCAAGGAAGTAAACAGAAAATCCACAAAATGTGAGAAACCCTTCACCAGTGTCACATCTGACGGAAGTTTAAGATCTAGAATATATAAAGACCTGAAAAAAGCAAAGAATCAAGAAAACAAGTGACCTGGTTAAAATAGGGGCTAAGGATCTGACAAAGAGTTCTCGAAAGAAGAAATAAAGTTGGCAGAGAAACATCTTAAAAAGTGTTCAACACTGTTATCAATTGGGGAAATACAAATTAAAACTACTTTAAGATTTCATCTTACCCCAGTCAGACTCGCTAAGATCAAGAAAACAAATGATATCAAATGCCGGAGAGGATGTGGGGAAAGCGGAACGCTCGTTTACTGCTGGTGGGATTGTGAACCCATGTAACCCCTACATAAAGAAATGAGAAGAACTCTAAAAAACTAAAAATGAGTCCACCGCTTGACTCGGTTACACCACTCATTGGCATATAACCCAGCACTCACCCTATTGCACAGATACTTGTACATCCATGTTTGTTGCTTCTCTTTTCACAATAGCTAAGGGATGGTAACTAAGAGTCATTCAACTGATGAATAAATAATGAAAATGTGGTACAGTTTCACCATCGAGTTCTACGTAGCAGCAAAAACGGCAAAATCATGACATTTTCATGTAAATGGATGAAACTAGAAACTGTTATGCTATGTGAAGTAACACAGAATCCGAAAAACAAATGGCATGTTACCTCTCATTTGTGGGTCCTAGAACCAAACCCTTACATGTGAGTATGTATCCTGATGTAACTGAAGGAACCAGGAAAATGGAAAGGAACCAGGGAAGCAAAGGGAAAGAAAGAATCTAAATGAGAAGAATAACAGGAGATGGGTGCTATTAAGGGAGAAGTAAATAGAGCAGGGGTATTAAATGGAAGGGGGAGGGAGGGTTATAGAAGAAACTACAGAGATAAAGTGGGGGGAAGAGCTCAAGAGACATGGGGCCATAGGAAACTGGCATTATCAAGGGATAAATGGGGAAAATGGGGACACTTTAAATGAGGAAGGCATTGATGCAAGGTTAGATGGGAAAAGAGAAAGAGAGAGAGAGAGAGAGAGAGAGAGAGAGAGAAATAATGCACAACTACTGTAAAACACCAGACGGAATCATAGGATTCTAAAAACCTAGTGACAAACTCTACACACAGTATCGCTAATGAACCCATGTGCATAGCTGAAGGCTACACAAAAAAATACTGACATCAAACCAATGAAAACCAACCCCCCCACTCCCCACCCTGCCCCAAGCTGCTCAGTCACCAGAGCCACTAGCGAAGTTCAGGGCGCAGCTGCAAGGTGGCAGCAGGGACCCGCCACTCGCTGCAGGCAGCTTCCCTCCCTCCCTTCAGGTTGCACGGAGTGCAGGGACCTGCGGGGCTCAGCAACCTTGCCAACTGGGGTGAGCCAACTCTCGATCCCCGCAGGCCTCCTCTGCGTGGCCAGAGGCCCGCTGAGCGACTCCCTCGCGGACGCCACCTCTGCAGCGACCCGGGACTGCTGTCGCGCCCCTACACCCCTCCGAGCCTCGGCAGCACACTGGCGTGTCCGGAGACCCTACAGCCCCTAGGCTCCTCTTCCCCTCCACGGTGGCTGTCAGGATGGCCGACTCGCGTCGCCGCAGCAAAGCATCCCCGAGCCCACCGCGGCCACCAAGTTCCCGCACTCACCATCCCCGGCGAGGAGCAGAAGGGCGTGCAGCAGCAGCGGCGGGGGCGGGGATCCGAGGGTGCAGAGCCGGCTCCGCTGTTCCACTCCCGCGGCGGCGGCGGCGTGGGTTCGGCCCCGTTTCCCGGCCGGCTGGCCCGGTGCGCAGGAGGCGAAGTCTCGCCTCGGAGGCTACCGGAGATCGGTCGGTGCGTCCCTCGCTCTGTCCGGGGGTCCACACGGTGCTGGGGACCTGCAGGAGGGCCGGGCAGCGGCCGTGCTGTGCCAAGACCCATCCTGGGCGGACGGAGGGAGCGTGTGCCTCGGGGCTCCGAGCCTCCGCCTCCCTGTCTCCGTGTTCGGCTCCTGACTGCCACCTCCTCCGGTCCCGCCGCCGCCGCTTCTTCCGCGACTCTCCGAAAGGCGAGTGGGCGCTCAGCCGCGGCTCGCAGACCTGGCGTCCGACCCAGAGCGGCGCCGGGAGAGCGGGTCCGGTCTGGCGTGCAGCCCGGGAGAGGCGGGGAGAGGAGGGGGGCGAGAAGGGGGAGGAGACGGGAAGTGAGGGGGCGGTCAGTGGCTGCGTGCTGAGCCAACTCCTCCGTGGCATTACCCCCACCCTCCCCACGAGCTCCGCTTCCCTCCACAGGCTTTGCTCTGAGGGACCACCAGTCTCTTCCGCTGCAGTGCAGCCCCACCCCACCGTGCTCTTCCTTGGGAGAGGGGTGCACTCCCACCCAAACTCCCAGGCTTCTTCCAGGTGTCCATCCCTGGAGACTGATGCTCAGCCAGTTTTCTGCCTCCACCCCCGCGCCCTAACCCTCTCCGAAGCCCCCAGGACCTCAACTCCTTACCCAGGTTTGGGGCCTCTGCCATCACTCACTGCCTGCTGGTTCACTGGTGCGCTCCAAGACACAGGAACCTGCTCACCATCGCTGGGCGCTCGGAGTCTCCTCAAGCACGTGGAGGCAGTTTTCCCGACCTGTCCCTGTCTGCTGTATTTTCTCTGTTGCCTGCTCCATTCTGGGCATTTGTCCTTCCCCTGCCCTTCATCGAATTTAGAGGCTCATTTGTCCTCACCATGAGCAACATGCTTCACTCTATTTATAGTTTTCCGACTTTGTCCGTTCAATGGTCTGTTTATTTGAGAAGCAAAAGAGGAAGAGCCTTCAGGATGACTTTATTAGCTCATAAACAAATCTCTGGCTTTTTATTATTTTGTGTTTGCATCTAGGTAAATGAATATTAGATTGTTCTAGGCACTACTATATGTAATACTGGCTTTGAAGCATGAAAGTTGGAGGATTTGAGGGTCTGTAAAAAGTTTCCACACGTAGTTTCAATAGGTTTGTTGAGAGGGGAGGAGCTCAGTGTCGCAGCTGGATACTCAGCATTTGCTGACAGATAGCTTTCAGTTGTTTCTCAAGTTTCATATCTGGATTTAGATAGCACACTTCTGTATTGAGGCTCCTACTGTGAGGCCATCTTCTGATGCTAAGAAGGCCTAGGGTCATGTCTGACAAGGTTCCAGGAGCAGAAGTGCAGGCAGCTAGCTGCGTGTAGTTGATGGAAGGTCATTCATCAACTGGAGGAGGTGAAAATAGTCCAATATACAGGACCATTAATAGATCATAACACATCATGATAGCAATTCCAGTCCAACAGAAGAGGAGTATCCATCCCACCCCTTGGAAGTTGTTCACATATTCTTACAACACTGCTGGAGCAAACAAGAGAATAAGAGAACACTGTTGCTCCAAGCAGTCCATGTGGAGAGGAGGTACAGCAGCTGTTCCCATGTCTCACAGCCAGTAACTGCTGGGGAGTCTGCATCACCTGGGGGAGGACAGATAGCACCCCGGGACAACAATTCGCTTAAGGTCTTAGGCAGGGTTCTGTGATAAGCATCAAAATTAGACCAGTTTGCCCTTTGTAGAAGACTGAAAATAAGACCAGTGATGAATAAACTAACAAACTGCCCAGCAGGTGATGCAAAGCCTTCAGAGATTTAGCACTGGAAGAGTTTGAGAGGCTCTTTCATCCAGGATGTTCATAACAGATGAGGAGACAGACACCCTGGGCAGTTGCATGAGGTTTTTTTCTTTCCTTTCCTTTTCTTTTCCTTCTATTTTTCTTTCTTTGTTTCTTCCTTTCTTGTCCTTAAAAGTGGCTTTGGTCCTTAGATTATTTAAGACCACTTTCATTTTGAATATTAATCTTTGATTTATTAAAATTGCAAATTCAAATACCCAGTTCTTTCTTAGGCCTTTACATTGAATTTACAAATCTTTTTTTTTTATTCAACATAGCACCTTTAGCAGTCACTTTAAAGAGGTTTTCTTTGACAATGTAGTTAATTAAATCACTTAAGTATCTTAAAATGCACGAATACATTGAATATATTCTGTTTATTTTATAAGATCTTAAAACTGTCCAACAAATAGACTTACTCTTGCATTCAAATATTATTTGTAAGTCTCATAAATTAATATTTATAATATGGTCTAAAATCTTCTGCCTGTTACACTTATTATTTACAAATTTAGAAAAAAAATCTTCACTAAATTTAAATTGCAGGTTTAAAGATACTCAGTTATTCGTAATTTTAAACTTTAATAACTAGGAATGTATTAGAAACTATCTCTTAGAAATGGTATATTTGAAATACTAATTTTAGCAAGAATATCTTAAATCTGAAAAAAAAAAATCTGGAACTGATTTCCTTCATTAGTTATTTACCTTGTCCAGAAATTCCCTGGAATTACATGACATACTCACCAATAGAGAAGGGCTATGTCTTACCAAAGGAAATGAGGTCTCTTACTCAGCATAAAAGAGTTAATGGACCCGGAAGAATAGAATGGGCCAAACAAGCTGATTTGTGCAAGAATGCTGTTGTCATGAAGTGGGGATTCCAGAGTCTTAAAAGGGGTATAAATTTCTGTCATCTGGAACTCAGTTTCTCGGTGTTTCCTTTCAGAATAGCTGCCACCTACAACTCATGCAGCTGACCCAAATGGTATTTTCATTCCTATTACTTACTTAAGAAATGGGATGTGCTTGGAAACCTTCCTTGATTGGATACAGGTTGGACCTGTGTTCTTGACACGCTTCCCCATTCTGCAACTTTCATAGTGATTAAAGGCACTTCTAGATAGATTTGTATTTCTTTGGTATTGCTAGACTTATTACCACAAACTGAAGTTATGACTCACTTCTACCTCACAGCTCATATCACTCTTAATGTTGTTGCTGAAGCTGTTCTTTCAGAAGATCATAATATCGTTCCTTTAGGATGATTGGATGAGTTGAATCCACTAGATGGAAACTTTGTAAGGACAGTTCCGTTTATGTGGCTGTGAAAATATATCTATCATCTTGAAGAGTGAGTAGTATTGTACATGTTCAAAATACATATGTGTAATTAGATGTAAAGTTCTTAAACAGTGGTTAGAATGTGCGCAGTGCCCACAGAAGGTGATGATAATAATGCTTTGGTAACAACTTCGTCAGTGACTTGCAGATCCCTATTCTTGTCCCAGTTTTTAAGATAATAGATGGGACCTGATTGTCATGACATTACTTTTATACTAAACACTTAAAGTGTATATTACTTTCAAATGGGGAAAAAAATGTTGGTAAAGCTAAACTTCTGTGTCATTTGGCATCCTAGGTTGTTTGTAGTTTGGAGAGACTGTAGATTTTCTACGACTTTATTTGTTCTCCTTCCTAGCTTACTTCTCTCTTGTCCCTAGTTGTCTTTGACCACTTCTCCTCTTCTTATGTCCTCCTCCTCCCTTTCATTGCCCTTTAAATAGAAGCAGCCTTTGAAGGTCAGTCATTTAGTATTTGCTTTCATATTCCATCTATTCTTCCTGGTTGCTCTTACTGATTCCCGTAATGTTAAGTAAGCCCACCTTTACCCTTATGCATGACCATTTCCCAAGTCGTAGACCCTCTATCTGGGTAATATTCACTGGGCTCTCAAATGCTGACAACAGCATATTTGCTTATGTTGAACATGATTGATATTAAAATCTTCTTTATCCTTCAGAACCCTGAAAGCAGCCAAGGTCTTACCTACCCTGTCCTGATAATGCTCCCAACACACAGCTTTTCCTTAACGCAATCAATGATGAGTCCAGACACATTAGTAATCATCTGGCTGTCAATCGTCTTCTAATTGGTCTTCTAGTCTTGGGTAGATAGTCCCTCCAATCTACCACAATAACTGCTGTCAAAGCTGTGTCCTTTAGAGTACACTCAAATAATCCTCTTCTTTTTTGAGAAGCCATAACAGGTTTCAGTTCGCATATACACATATGTGTGTGTGTGTATATATATATATATATATATATATATATATATATATATATATATATGAGAATTTATATATTACTATGAAAATTAATATGTAATAACCCATAGTATCTCCTCTTACATCCTTCTTCTCCATGCCTTTGTTTTTTCATATGAAGACCTATCTATATTCCATTCTCTTAGTATGATCGTCTCTCATCTCTCACCACAAACACAATGATGGTCCCCCAATTGCCCTAATCCCCAGGCCTAAGTGTTAGAGGAGGAAGTGCTAAAGTTACTCCTGTTACTGAGAATGCTAATGATCTGGCCTTAACATGGCAGCCACTCCCTCATTGCTCAGGAAGACCCAATGGATTCACAAAATTCCTCGAAGATGGAGCAAGGTAGCAGAAGAAAAGAGACAGGAAGATATTCCTGTGAGAAAAGATGAACCTGAAATGATGTGAGGAGGATTGGCCCTGGCTTTGAGAATGCGGAGGGAGGGGTTATGAATAAAGGTAGGTGACATCCAGGACGGGAAAAGGCAAGGGAATAGGAGAGTCTAGGAAGAAATCAGTCTTGCTGCTACTTGGATATAGCCCAGTGATACACATGTCAGATACTCAAACGACAGAACAATAAGCTAATAATTGCTGTGTTAGGGCACTGAGCTTGGTACACCATCAACTGGAGGCCAAGATGCTCACTTTGATGCTTTTATTCAAGCTGACTATAGTGTTCGGAATAGTCTTCCTACTCACACTGACTACTAAGGCCTAGTAAATTCTTCAAAGTCCAAAGTATTCATCTTACCTACTCTTAAGACTTCTCAGATTCTTGTAGGCAAAGTTCATTTCATGACTCTTTACTATTCTTTCATAAACCCTGTGACCTCTATTGACGCCTTTTCCTCTTTTACTGGATATGTATGTATGTGGGTGGGGATCTGTGCCCGTGCTGTGAGTACCCAGGAAACAGAATTCATGTATCATCTATCCTTGATCCTTGTACAGTATCTAGCAAAAGCCTAGCATTCAACATAATGTCTTTTGAACCAAATTATGCAGCATAATGAAACTGATGCGAAATACATGAGTCCCAAATGCCCACAAGATGGAGATGTTTCCTTCTGAAAGTAAGTTTCCATTATCCCCTGAGCTCTGTTCTTTGACCCCTACAAAGGTGGGAATTTGATTTTTAATAGAAAATGATTTTTTTTTTATTTTCAGAAAGCCTGACTACATCACAGTTTAGGATTTTTGAGATTTTATATATGAAATTTTGACTTGGTAGAAATACATTTTTATGTCTATATGTTAGGAGAAAAGCAGTATGTTTAGCTCACAGGATTTATTTTTTTTTTTTTGCTTGTTTCTTTGAGAAAAGGTTTTGATATGTAGCTCAGGCTGGCCTCAAACTAAAGATCCTCTTGTATATCCCAAACGCTGAGATTACAGGAATGTGCCACCATGCCCAGCTTCTCACGGGACTTCAATAAATAGGGTAACTGCGCTCAGGAGCATTGGCCATTGACAAGATGCTCCATAGCATCCATCCCATAATGCAACTAGGATAAGCCAAAAAAGAAAATTCAGAAATTCTGAATTGTTTGAGAAACCTATCAGTAAACTGTCTCCAAATATTTAAAGAGCTTTCAGAGAGAAGGAAAAAAAAATACTCCAATCAGTGTGCAAGATATGACAAAGCTAAAACCACTCGGTAGATGTTTAGAGACTAAAGTTTATTCAGTGTCATAGATGTTAGCTTGCTCAAGCTGTATAGGTAATGTTCATTTGTGATGACATGATCATTTGTTAGAGAAAAGTTGTTGAGACGTACTATGTAACCACCTTTGTAAGAAGTCTTTACGTACAAAACTGAGAATACTATGATATCAGAAGGATGTCAGAAAAGTAGGCAAGGATGGTGGAATACACCTATACTCCTGACATGGAGAGACTGAGATGTGGTAGGCCAGCCTGGCCCATGAAGCAAAACCCTATCTAAATAAATAAATGAGTAAATTAATTAATTAAAAACTGTATGTTTATGTGATTGCTTATAAATTCTTTAAACTGTTTTCATTGAAATCCAGAATGGCATTTATTATTGTTTTTGAGAAGTAACCAGAGTTTAAATTATATTAGAGCAGGGGCTTCTGTGCCTGACTTCAGTTGGTGAAATCCCTCAAGCCAAAGCAGGTTACCAATGGGAAGGTGGTGGTAATGAAACCTGAATTGACAGGTGTGGGTGGTGTGGAAATGCCTAGTATTGCTATGATAAGTATCATTGTGGACATGTAAGGCTGGAGATTCCATCCAATGAGGATCCGAAAGGGCATTCCCGACAAGACAAGGTTCTCCCCCTTTTCTTTGTATGAATTAGAGCTTGTTTTATCTGAGCTCTGAGAATATCTGTTACCTTTACACTGAATCAAAGAACTCAGTGCACATCTGCACTCTTGTTTATCATGAAGGAGAATTTGCGAAATTTGAATATTATGTTAGCTTCACATTACTGTAATGAAATACTTGAGGTAAATTAACTTATAAACACGAAAGACTTAGTATGGCTTATGGTTCTGGAGCTTCCATTCCAAGATTGTATGGTCTATTGACTTGGGCCTCCTAGAGCCAGGGAGCAGAGGAGAAGGGAGTAAGGGCCCCACTATCCCTTTGAGGAGCATACAGAGACCTGAGGATGTCCCGTGAGCTCTACAGAGTTAGGGTCTCAGCACTTTCCAGCAGTGTGACCCAAGGGACCAAGTGTTTAACTCATGGTCCTTTGAAGACACTGATCTACATCAAAACAGACAAGAAGTCCTCAGCCACCCTACAGCCGGCACCACATGTTAGTAGAACTGCTGTCTGTGGCCTCTGTCTCCTTGTATTATTCTATGTTTATGTAATAATGGAAGTCAGGATTCTGGAGTCTTTAAAGGTATGTCACAACCTGGAGGCTTTCCAGGTCTAAATGTCTTATCAACTAGCTACTGGCAGAAAATTGCTTTGGAACTTTTAATCTTACAAAGTGATTGGAGTCACATTTTGCTCTCTTTTTCTGAACAAGCAGTGCACTCTTGGCAGTTGGCAGTGAAAGTGTGATTTCCATGGGATGGTGGTGATGATTTTTAATTAGGTGTCCTCTCTTCAGCATGTTAGTCTCTCTCTCTCTCTCTCTCTCTCTCTCTCTCTCTATATATATATATATATATAGATAGATAGATAGATATAGATATAGATAGATAGATAGATAGATAGATAGATAAGTTGAGGCTGGGTCTTCCTGTAGCCCCAGCTGTCCTGGAACTTGCTATGTAGACCAGGCTGGCTTTGAACTCACAGAGATCTGCCTGCCTCTGCCTCCTAAGTACTGGAGGACTGGAATTAGAGGCATGTACCACACATCCAGCTTCAGCATTTTACGTAAACAGGTGTGCTAGAAGAAAACTGAGGCAGTGGCTGTGCTTGGAAAATTGGGAGAGCCTGTGGTAATCGGAATTAGACATGAAGAAAAGTTGCCAGAGAAGCCTCTGAATAATGAAGAAAGAAGAGTGAAGAAAGTCCTCAGGCCCCAAGGAATGTGGAAGTTGAAGAGCGCGACAGCTCACCCGCAACATGGAATCACCTTTTAAGACTACACAGTGACAAAGATAAATAATATAAGTTTATTTAATATTTTCATTTGACCAAAGAAGGGCATTTAAAGAAATGATAAGTATGATGTTTTCATCTCAGAATCAGATTTCTGGACCCGTATTGCATTCGTGCTCTGCAGATGTCCTAGTTTTTGTACCTTACAAGAAGACATTTAAAACTATCCTAGAAATGCTTTGGGTGTATAACTAAAACATTTTCTGGGTTCCATGGGAATAAAGGGAAGGAGACTGGAAGTTCTATTCTCCTGCATACACACCATGCCATTGGTCGCCAGCCATGAATTTGGGGTGTCCCTGATGGAGGAATTCGAAAGCATGGTGTTGGGAAAGTCACTTGTCTCAGTAAATGCTTTTTAATTTTTATTTTCAATGACTTTCTAGCAGGTTATATTCATAATCATTCAGAGTTTGAATAGTTTCCCATCAGAATTGTTGAACAAATGTTCAGTTGTGAGCTAAAAATAAATAAAACTGTCATCAAGGAGACCAGCATAATGAAATAACTGCAAATAACTTAGACATACATTAAAGTAGGTCTAAATGAAATGGTTTGGAAACACAACAGTATGTGTTGAGGAATTTTCTTCTAATATGTTCTGGGTTTGCCACAGCATAGCCTATAACCAGTTCATCAAAGTAAGGACACTGAGTGTCTTTTCTTGCACCATGTCGCATTGTTACCTGTAGGGCACTGATCACAGGTTCTGATGGTAAGAAGCTCCTGGTCTGGCTGACAAAGGGCAACAAGTCCTCACGCACTTAGTGCAGACTGTCCCACGTTGGAGTCGTGTGAATAAGGCACAGCTCAGCACCTTGGTGGGAGTCCCCACAAGCCTGGCACTTGTATTATGCATATCCTGAAAACATGGTCACACAGAGATTAGATCTTCTAAACATTGCTGTGGGTATGTCCTCTGTCAGAAAAGCAATATTCTGTGACCTTGTTCTTGACCAATCACCAAAGAATGATCATTCCAAGACACGCCCCCCCATAGGTAAATATCTCAGGTTATTTATGTGAAGAAAGTTTGGTTAAAAGACTCTGCTGAAATAGAGAATTAAGGAATTAGGAAAGATACAGTCATTTCAGTGCAGGTGGGAAGCACTGTGTAAAGCTCAGAAAACATTCAAATGAAGTTCTTTATAATTAAAATGAATATAATATCTTGTTAAACAAACTGTATAAAATTATGGAAAAGATTAAAACATTTGTAATCTATTAATTCTCCTATTAGATTTTAAAGAAATTACGTTGGTCCTCTCCAACTCCCAGGCACCAAGAGCTTTTCCATCATTTTTCTGTTACTCTTCTTCAGCCTCAGTATACCTGCACCTGTGTCCCACAAACGATGTAACCACTCAGCAGAACTTCTAGAGATAAAAATCACAGCCTAGGAAGTAAAAAAAAACTATTTGAATAACTATACTGATATACTTCTTAAGCGCAAAATATGTAATTGTACTTAAGAATGTAAATATGCAATTTTATATGCCTCCTCCAATTTTTAACTGACAAACTGAATTGCCAAGCTTCACCAATACTGTGAAATATATCACAGTGTGGTGTAATGTGAGTTGGGCTTTCACTCCTATCCCAAATTCTCCAACTTATACAAAGTTTTTCAACGCAGCCATGTTATTTTTCTTAAACTAATGCTGATAAAAATTTACAGATGAAAAAAAGAACAAAAGAAGAAATCCATGCCTAAAGAAGAATTATAAAATCATGCAAATTTTGCTCTAGTGCATTCTGCTGCTGGCATCATGCTCCTGATAATGCCTTTCCTTCTTTTCATCTCAGGGTCCTTTAGTGGTTAAGGCAATTAATGGTCCAAGGTCTGGCAGTGCTTTTGTGATGTAGCATCCTTTGATCACTTTTTAAATGTTTTTCTCACTGAATTAACTGAGTCATATGGATAGGGACATCTTTTGCCTGGTGGCTGTTGTCGAATTGGTGCTGGCTAAGTATTTCAAGACCAGTTGAGAAAGCTGCCGTTACAATGGGATTGATGCATTACTGTGCTTTACTACTAGCAATGTAATGGCCATATAAATTAAGGGAAAGCAAGTGTTCTCTTGATAATTCAGTACTGGACAGGTAAAGCTCTTGCATTTTCTGAGGACCTATTTTTGAAATAAAGAAATAATCAAGTCAGTGTAGAAAGAATCAAGATTTTAAGAGGTAGAGTTTTAGTGAAGTTTGTAGTTAAACAAATCAGGGATCAAATCGATCCTAAGAAAACAAAAGAAGACTTGAGATTTACATATTCAGATTAGAGGAACTCTCAAAAGTTTTCCTCTTATTCCAGTAGATGGGAGATTCCCCAGTGGAGGAGGCTATATGTGCAGGGCCATAGGCCCCACTAAGGGCCTACCCTGAAAGGACGGTGCGTATGTAGGGGAAAGTCAAAGAGCAGCAGCAGATACCTGTGATGATTCTGGAATGTGAGCGAGTAGCAAGATCAGGATACTAATAACTGGTCTTAATCAAGAATGAACTGCTGAGTAGGGAGAAATTAGAGAAGGACTGATTTAATGCAGAGGAAAATGGCAGGCTTTGTGTGTCAGTATAAAATGCCCTGGCAAGTCCCGACACTAAATCTGAACTTGTATTTCAGTGGAAATTAAGACAGTCTGACAAAGGTAATAGCATTTGGGAAGGGTTTGGGATATTTCTATTGACCATTCTTGGGAAAAGAACACAGACAGGAATACATGTTCTTTCACAATAAAGTTTCTTAATAAGAGGGGAAAATGCTCTTTGCTCAGAATCTTTAAGTTGAGAACTTTCTGGAAGCACAGAGGATGTAACACGACTTGCATAAAGGCACCAAAAGTCTCAGGTTCTGAGAAAGATGCAGCCTTGAGTTTCCACAGCCTATCCCTTGTCCTAGCATAGAGATGTGTGAGGAGAAAGAGAAAGGGTTTGGGATGGAAAAGTAAAGATGCTGAGAAAGAAGGCATTGATTACATCCGGTGATGATGGTGGGAATAGTTTGTTTCCGTGTTGTTCAGAGGAAGTAACAAGAATGTCACAGAGGCAGAGCAGCTGCCTGGTTTAACACACTGAGCAAGCAGTGAACCTAGTGAATAGAAAGTGAAAATAATACTCAAGTTGTCAATTGCAGAATACAGCGTTTCTTTAAATGTGATTGCCATGAGAGTAGGTGACAGAACCACTAAGAAACAAGGGAGCTGATGGCCTTGATCTAGCAAAGGTGGCAACTTTAGGTGACAGTGTGGAGAGAGTGAAAGAGAACGTACTATTTGGAAATAGGACTGTTAAGGTCATCTTCGGATGATGGGGTAAGGTGAGGAAGACTGAGACGTACAACCGACTGAATAAATATATTACACAGTCAGGAATCCGGATTTATTCTTGAAGTTAGGGGTTCTCATAAACCTGATTCTCAGCTGTAACACCCACATTGACAAGGTGTTGTCAGGGTTGAGCCAATCCTTCGCACTGCCCCGACCATTGCCCATGAATTAGCCCTCACCTAGAAATAAAGAGCACATCTTGAAAGTACTTTTTCATTAATTGGAAGAATTTTGTTTCTAATTTCAGGAGCTCACCCTCCCCCCACCCCCCAGTTCTGAAAGTCATACTAAGGGAATCTGGCAGTTCACCTTTGTCCAATGTCCTGAGTTGATGGTACTGAATAAATTGTAGATTAAAAAAAAAAATAGTAGAAGATACTGTCTGTTTGGAATCATTTACTGAGAACCTTCCACATATGCACAGAATTGGTAGTATGAAAACGGTAATCTAGGGTTGGAGAGATGACTCAGTGGTTATGAGCACTGGCTGCTCTTGCAAAGGACGTGGGTTTGATTCCAAGTACCCACATGCAGCTAACAGCCATCCTAATTAATTCCAGACATCCTCTTCTGACCTCTGAGGGCATTGCAGGACTCAGGTTCACTTATATATATGCAGGCAATACACTCATACACATAAAATTAAATAATAAATTTTTTTAAAGAAATGATAATCTGGGCATGTACATATATGTGTGCACATGCACTGTGGGTGCCTACCTTCGGGAGCAGTGTGTTCATAGATATGCTATCAATTACAAGTATTTCCCTTATAGTTTACCTACAACTTCCCTTTTTATCAGTTCTTTCTTAATCTTTCTTGCTCTCCGATCTTCAAATATGCACTGCACAAGAGAAGATTTAGTTTTTTGTTTGGTATTCTATTTATCTTAATGACTTTCAATTTGTTCCCCTACCAAAACCAAAACCAAAAAACAACTTAAGAAGTAGACTGTGGGCATAAGAAAAAAAAATAGCAAAGTGTTTCCAGATATGATATGTGTGTTTATTGTTGTATGAGAATCAAGTTATTGCTCTCAGGACAAAGCAACTCGTTTCTTATTCACTGGCTTCTCTTGCATTTAGGCCGAAGTTGGAGGTTCTCTTTGGGCCCCTGCCCCAGAAGTGTACTACATTTCTTCTGAAAGGAAGTAATGCGATGCCAGCATGATTCTTCTCTCTCTTCCTTCTCTTTGAAACCTTGAAGGTCACATGTGGCAATGGTGAAATCCCAGGGTAGCTGATCATAGATTCTTGAGACTTGAATAGACCTACTTGGTTAGGAAAAATAATCTTCCTTGTATCAACTGGGATTCCATTACTGCTTGCAGGAGCTGAGTTAACTTACCCTGGCTAATCACATAGAATTATTCTGATATGAATTAAGAAATAAGGACTGAGTTCAGTGGTCCCTCCAGGTAGGATCTGGGGTGCTTAACCTGGGCTTTTGACATTTGCGGGAGCAGTAAGGAATATTCAGAAGATAGTAAAAGACTGCTTCTATTTGTTTGCATTGGGTTTGCTGATTTGAATGTTCCTTACACTTTTAATATAACTGTTGAATTATCAAGAAGGAACCTTGATATCAAAACCCAGACTTTTGCTAACAGTAAGAGGCAGTCAGATTTGAGGACCTAATGAAACCAATGAGATGGAGGGCTGTGTCTCATACTGCTCTATGTCTGATCTGTCCTGGAATTCTGACATTCTTTCATGGCCTTCACATGTAGATGCAGAGTGATTAAGAGCAGCCACTGTCACCAGCCACAGATTGTCCTCGTTGTCTGCTTGGTACTGCTGGGTCTGCTGTAGAAGCTAGGTTACAGATTTCTCTGCGCTTTTATACACACTGTGTACGAACTTCAATCTTTCAAGTCCTCAGCTTTGTCTTGTTCCTGTAGCTGTGCTTCTGGATGATTCTCCAGGGAATTCTAACCATTGCACAGCCATGTTGGCTAAGAGTCTCACCCCTTTAAACAAGTGTGCAGAAAAGAGAGAAGGGTAGGAAGCAAATCAGTAGGTAGGAGACGTTGGCACAAATCCACATTTCCTGTTTTAGTGTAATTTGTAAAACTTACAACATTGATGCACACTATTGGTGATTTAGGACCACAATGACCCGTCTCTGTTTCTGTTCCTGTTCTGTGTCTACTGCTGAACACCTGGAGAACACCAAGGATCAGATTCTAGCACCATTTAACTCCTGATTCCAGAATGGGTGCTTATCCTGAATAAGTGGTGCAGTTCCTGGCTTCTGAGGTGCTTGAGGGTACTAATTTTATGGCAGGTGGCTCTAGCTCAGCATGTTACATGCTATGCAGTCCAAGATACGAGTATGTCTTGTCTGCTTTGGATTTAAGGCAGTGTTGTGTGAGAGATGGAGAGACAGTCTGTCTGGCCCATGGCGACTTGCTGCTTGGTGATTGGTCACTGCTTCTGACACTGTCTTTCACAAGCCTTCAGATGACTCCGGGGCAAATAAAAATTAGGCCACATACTCTCATGAATAGATGAGAATAGGCAAATGCCACTCCTGACACTGGAATCCCTGGCTGTGCTGTGGAAGGCACTAGGCACTTCAGCTCTCTGGGTCTTAATTTACACAGTCAGCTATGAAGAGGTCTGTGAACTGCTTTCGGAGTGTTCTTCTCTAAAATGTAGCTGATTTCTGCTCTGTCCTTTCTCAACATTTTCCCATGGGAATGCTTTCTAGTGGCTTGTAGAGGCTCATTAAAGTAAGAGGGCATCTCTCTCTCTCTCTCATAATACAGAAACCAACCCCCTTGACTTGCCTCTGGACTTCATAGCCCAGGGTCAGAGCGCTTGGTGTCTATCCTCTTTGCCCCCATGACAGGGATCATCCCTCAGTTTGTTACCCTCCCCCACACTGCCGCTCTGCTGCCTACATTAGCATCCAGTGACACTGAGCTCACATCTGAAAGTTAAGACAGCCTCCACCTACAGCAGCTCTTCTCTGTTTTCTCCTGAAAGCTCGGACTGGAAGCATAAAGGAGGGATTATGCACATGTATCTTTTAATTTCTCTCAAGCTCCCTAGCCTGGGCTCCGGACATTGAGCTGTGATGCTTTGATCACTCCTTCTTGCATTAATATTGATTTCCATTCTGCTGAGCTCTCTTTGCCCCTTGCTCTTGGAATGGTGTCTGCATCTCTCTCTCTCTCTGATCATTTATTTCATCAGGGCAGACATTCAAATGCTCTGCAGCACCCACCGCATTACAGGCAGCCCTGCTCTGAGTTCTTTGCATGTACCTGATGTGCTGCACTTAAAAAGATGCCCCTGGTAATCATTGTAGGTAATTTTCTTTGTGGTTTAAAGAACACTGGACGGCTTTCATGTTTTTCACTTGATTCTGAAATCATTCTGGGACCTAGTTTTAATCTATTCAAACCTTGGAGTGTGGCTGATCTCTTTCTTTGCTCTGTCTTTGATTAGTTGAAGAATTTCCTCTTCTTCTTCTATAATAATTATTCTTGGTGTCACCACACTTGAAACTTGTAGTCTTTTATCTCTTCCTTTGAGTCTTCTTTTTCCCACCCATCACAGGTCATCTGGGCATTTACCTGCAATATGTCAGTATACATCACCCCCCTTGACATATTTTTGTTTTCACTGATGCTTATTCTTTAAAAATACATATGTTAATAATGATGGTTTTTGTGTTGGGAGATACTCTTGGACTCGTGTGTACAGAGGAAATCTGAATGTTCTGATATTCAAATCTGAGAATCACATGGTTATTAAACAATAAGGAATGGGAAAAAAATAGTCTAAACTACAACTTCCTCTAGAGTCTCAGAGCCTCCACACATAATAATGCATTTTCATTCTGTGTTTTTTATCACACACCCATTAATTAACACTCTGGTTATATCTGAATACACAGCAGAACTTACAGTGATTATGTAATTCTATAGTGTCTTGAATGCTTGCTGGTGATCACAACAGACAAAAGCAATTACTGCTTTCATTGAGTTTCTGTTTTAATTTTTGTTCCTGATACCAGCCATTTACCTAGAAAGTTAATCACTGAGCATGATCCTGGTAAATGGAAGTAAATATTTATGAGGATTTTTGAATTCCATGAGAAGGAGCTGAACATCACTAATGAGAACGGACGGCAGGCTGTATATCAATCAGCAGATAATTTCATTTTAAGAAGGAGTTGTATGTGATTCACAGTCCTGGCATCCCAGTGTTGCTCCAGTCATTAACTAGACATTGACATACATTTGGTTGACGTGTCAAATATCGATATTAAAGTGGCATAAAAATACAAACTATTCAACCCAGAAGGACTTTCCTCTTCAAGATTTTTGAATGTTGATATCTCTGTATAAAAACATGCCATGTAATCCTGCATGTGAGAAAGTCAAACGGTGGCTTTAGCTTAACTGTGGATATTCCAGATTTGTGCTTTCAGGGCTGGAGACTTAAGTACCTTTACGTCATTATCAAAAGCTCTCCCGAAATGCAGCATATACAAACAGAGGCATATCATCGACAGTGTGCTCTAATATTTTGAGTGAACATATGCAAAAAAACTTAGCTTTCAATCAAGTTCTCAGTTTTTCTTTCGGAATCCTGTATTGCCCCAATGTTGTCTCACTGTCGTGGCTATAGTTATTACTTCACAGGGAATTCTGTTTCAAGCGTTTAATCTATGTTTTCATTACACATCTGTATCCTTCTCAGCAAGGAAAACTCTTGCCCTCTGTTTTTATCCCTAATTTAGATTTTACTTTGGATTCTAATTGGTTTTGAATATCAGGTCTAAAGCTGATGGCACTGAAATGTGTTAATAACATTAAACATTCTGTGCTTTTTCATCAAGTGTCAGATATCTGAGGGTGCAAAAATTGAAGTGTAGCATTCTCTAACTTGCTTTTAATTAGATCATGAGGGATTTGAGGCTCTGCTGGTTGAATTACACCTCAGCTCCTTTCTCAGAGATATTAAGTTTATTTAAATTGCATTTCAAACTGGGCATTATAGAAGAAGGGTGCAGAACATTTTCTAAGTGAAATAAAGCATAAGGCTCTAGAGGGCATGATGTCCTTTTAGAGTGGGAGACTTGAAATGTCGTCTTTGGCGCTCAGAAATAGGAATGTAGCTGACAGAATCATCTTCAGGACTGGGTTGCTGCATGTTCTGTACAGAACTATAGTGTGGAGCCTTCATTAACAAATGTAGATCAGCATACATGGAGACAATCCTCAATCCTCTAGCATTACCTGACGCCCCTCTGCCATGTGCTTCTGATGGTGATTCCATGTTCACCAGTCTGCTTTCTTCTGAGCTACCAAAGAAACACAAAGAATGTATTCAAAGTGATATATTCCGCTGAGTTTGAGACCAGCCTGTCTAAACTCCAAAGCTAGTTCCAGGCCAGACGTGGCCCCATAGTGAGACCCTGTCACCCAAACAAAGTGTGTGTTTGTACTCATCACCCTCTCCCTCTCAAGAAAAAGGAAAGTAAAATTATGAAACACACAGTCACTTTAAAGTGCATGAAAACTAAAGTTAAGAGGGGGATCTAAATATATCTAAACAATTGAGACTTAACTCACCTAAGAGAGAGGCTGGTGGTTAGATGCTTCATCAGTGACTGAGAAATCACTCTGCATGGTAGGGATTCATTTTCTTTTGCTGTTACACTTATCTAACCCTTTTTGGAGGAAGTGGAGGTGTTCTGAAGAAACTTCTTGGCAGAAAGAGAAAAGCAAAATGTTTCTTCTGTTCAATCCTCATTAGTATGTCAAAGCTCAACTGCAATCATTGTGTACCAGTACTGACCAAGGGTCCATTGAAGGTGAGGCAGCCCGGGGATGCTCAGATGGGATGCATCTGGGATTAGACTATTGCATTTATATCCAGTCAGAGTTTCTGGGCAAAGGGAAATGCCATTCAGACTGCCTACCACAGAGAAGCCAGTAGTGTTATACATAATGAATGCACAGCTGAGAAGAACAAGATACAGGAAGGAAGAGTCACTGAGCATAGAAAGGTGATCAGTGATGACCACAGACACTTTGCTCTGGCAGGATTCAGGAATAGATTGTCATCCTGCTGAAATGATTAACATTTGGGAGTGCACATGGTGGGGGGAGTGGGGATAAGGGGTTCATTTCTGAGTATACATGCTTTAACCTGACAATCAGACTGCTAAATGCAGAGAGGTAGGGTAGAGATGCATTTGGATACCTGTCATTTAGGGACCTCAGATATTAATAGATTAATAAAATAATGTTTGTTGAATCCAAATAGCCTTGCTGGATTTTAACATGTAAAACAGTGCACATATTTTACTGGTCAGATATATCCTACCAGAGGACAGAGTTATGACCCGTCATTGAATAAGTGCTTGAGCCTGTCTGATGGACCAGATTATGAGCAAGCAGAGGCAGACAACTAATGCCATTCCGCCATTCCTCCTATTGTCAGAGAAAGGCAGTGAGGATTAGTGCACTGGGAAATGACCACGAAAAACATAAACAAAACAAACCCTTACCTTGTGTAATGAATTTGCGATTCTTTTCTCACCCGCATATACTTAACACTTGAACTATTAAGTGGCTCTTTGTGGGTATCATTAAACTCAGCATTACTCTCAAATTCATGTGAGCCACACACACTTGCTAGATTCAGCTGTTAACCAGTCTTTTAAAATGTATCATTTTGAAAACTGGTCTGTTCTAGGCTACTTAAAACCATAATTCTTCACGATCTCATTATCAATAATGCCCTTAAAAACTGTTACCTTGCAGGTGGTTCCTTCATATTGCTTTCCTGTTTGGATTTCTTCAATAATGTTATGGGTAGAATTTTATATATACTGAGCTTTAGAATCTCTGATGTTCTGTATGGTTGGGTTTCATCTTGGTTTCTGAGTGCTCCATGGAGCTCTCCACTTTCCAACACAACCAATGATATGCCCTTGTGATTTAGCTCTCCGTGCGTTTATTTAGAGTGCGGGATATATATCACAGAGAGAGTCAAGATCGTTTTCTGAAACATTCCTTGTGAACTATGAGAGAACCATCTAGATAAATGATAGATGTGTTATATGTAAATGAAATTTGTGGTCTTTATAGAATTTTCTTGAAAAACTACTGAACATTTCTGCAGTTAGACTGACTGGGGACCATCTCTCCAGGTCCTCAGATACAGAAATAACTGCTATGTGCAGCACCCACACACTATTCTGCGGTGTATTACTATGGCTTTTAAATTGTTTCCTTCTGATGGACCATCAACTAGAGTTTCCTTCTCCCTCCCCTTCTAGCTACAGTGCTGGTAAAGCACTTCATTCAGTGCCTGGCGCAGAGTGAGCACTCGGTAAATGCTGGCTGTTATTACGGACACATGTGACAGGGATAAGTGCTGGAGCCAGAACTGGCAGGCTTTTCTCTCCGTTGTCTAAGCCTGCGCCCTGACACGGCCACTGCACTTCTCTACTGTTCCTGCTGAGCCCTGGTTTTCTTCCTCTCCCCACGTCCTTCCTCTTTGTCCTTCTCCTCTCCCTCTTCCTTTTCCTCTTCTTCCCTTCTTCCTGTTCTCCTTTTCCTGAAGTAAACCCTAGCACTCCTTGAGTGCTAAGCTCCCCAGTGAGCTTGAGACTAGTGTCTTACCATAAATATTTGCAGACTCACATTCATTATTTCGCACTATTTTGATTGCAAAATCATAGTTAAGTTGTTTCCCCCAAAGCTAGTTCTTGCCTATGTTAAAAAATATGGTGTTCTTGGGGTTGGCTAGATGGCTCAGTCGGTAGAGTATTTGATGTACAAGCCTGAGGACTTGACTTTGGATTCCCAGCACCCACACAAAAACCTAGACATGGCAGCACACAGCTGCAATCCTGTCACTAGGGAAGCAGAGACAGGAGGATTCCAGGGCCTACTGACCAACCAGTCTAGCTGAATGGGAAACTGAAGGAAGAAACACAATGTTTGCCTCTGGCCTATGCACACACACACAAATACCCACATACACACCCACACACAAGAGAACATATGCACATGTATCACATCCACACATGTGTACACACATATCCAGCATTCTTCTATGTACTTGTGCCTTGAATTTGGTATATTTCTGTACTAAAAAAAATATTTATTAGCCAGATGTGGTAGCATATGCCTTTAATCCCAGCACTTGGGAAGCAGAGGCAGGTGGATCTCTGTGAATTCAAGACCAGCCTGGTCTACATGGTGAGTTCCAGGCCAGATGAGGTACAGGAAGACCCTGTCTCAAAAAGACAAAAAAATAAATAAAAATAAACAAACAAAAAACTGGAAACTAATAAAAAAAAATTGAAATGTATTTATTATTGTATGTGTGCGTGATACATCATATGTTCATGATGGGTGTGTGTACATGATGCCTGTGTGTTTGTGGGTGTAAATGTGGATGTGCAGGTTTCAGTGTGCATGTGAAGATCAGAGAACAACTTTGTGGTATCACTTTCCTCCTTCTACCAGTCAGTAAGGATTCTAGGGATTGAATGCAGTCCCCAGGCATTCAGGGAAGTGCCTTCATCCATTAAACCATTTCTCTACCTTCATATCTTTCAACACCTTCATTGCCACACACAGTTCATCATAAGAGTGCAGGCTTGTAGTATTCTTTCCATACACTTTCTTATTTATTCTTACTTTTACTGGCCTAGTTAAAATATTTATGATTTTAAACCTAATTATGAGCTTTTTGTCTTCTCCCATCAAATATATCCACCATATGACTCTTTGAACTGTTTGGACCCACTTTGTATGTGTCCCTCTAAAACAAACAAGTTCAAATACATGTTTTTACTTGATAGGATGAAGTCACAAGCATGGCATTCTAGGGGGACACATGGTATGCTGTCTGTCATTCCAGGGGTCACTCCAGTGGTCTAGCAGCTGTGGTTCAAGTGTGATCTGTAATTCTTCTCATTCCAGTGCTCACAGTTTGGAGTAATTCATTGTGAGCAAGCTCTTCTTCAGCTTAAGGTTAAACTATGCCTTCCATTGATTTCTATACTGCCAGAGCCCGCCAGCAGAAATCGAACTGTACCTGAATTGGGGAGTGAGGATTGAGAAATAAAGAGAGAAAGAGAGAGAGAGAGAGAGACAGAGAGGAGACGAGGACAGACTTGGGAGGGCTCTCAGTCAATACTGAGGCCTCGACTTTATTTTGCTCAGTGTATTTATAGGAACAATACAACCATCATTTACATATGCAGGATTATTCAAAACACCTACATCTACTTAACAAAAGGTGCTAAGCCTAGGATTTAAGATAAGCTTTCCTCCAGGTGATTAAATCAGACCTTCCTACAAGGATTTACAAGATCCCTACAAGGATTTACAAGGTCTTCAGCCTTGGATTTACAGGATCTTCAGCCTTGGGTTTACAGGATTTTCAGTCCTGGGCCTAAGATAATCTCTCCTTTTGGTGAATAAATCATTCACATTGCAAAACGCCCTAATCCCACAGCACTTCTGTGAACAGCAAGGCTGATCCCTGCTTGATCCTAAACTAGAGCAAAGTTCAAGGCAGGCAAATGGCTCCCGAGGCTATAACCATTGCTTCATTGTGTATTTTGATTGGGTCTCATTTCTCTGAATATTATAATTTGAAAATCCATAAATGGCACCACAATATAGTCACTTTCTGTTGTTAATACAACAGACTTAAATTTACACGGCCATCATAGTGACTACTTAGGGACCTGTTGAAAATCCTCTTAAAATGTGTCTGTGCAATTCAAATCAGTTGTCATAATCAGGCACAACAAAAAGTTCATTAATTTGATACTTTTTTTTTTTCTAGACAGGGTCTTAAGTTGTCCAAGCAGACCTAAAGCTTGTGATCTTCCTGCTTCAGCCTACCGAGTAGCTAGGATTATAGTACTTTGCCACCAGGTACAGAGAACACTGTTTATTTTAAGTACTTGTTTGGTACTTAAATAAGAGTCTGTAATGGATATTAGACAAATAAGCATGAAGAAAACAAAGATTCTGACTTTGAAAGTTGGGAGACTACAAATGTTAACAAAGCTATAAAAAATATAATTTGGCAACCAATAATTATTTTCTCAATGTGTCATTAAAATATGCTTCTGACTTTTTACTGTTGCTCCTCAGTGTCATGTGAATGAAGGGACTGCTCTGCTCACTGCCCAGGGATGTTTTGAATCGTGGTGGGCAGGCTTACAGTTTTCAAGGTAATTGCTAACAGAGAAAGTTAAATGGAATCTCGATTCTGATTACTGGGAACAAATAGTTCCCCTGTTAGCACAGTCTTCTCAGTTATTTTGCATTTTATAATTACTTTTATTGTTTATTATTTGTTGTGGCTGTGTATGGGCATGTATGTACAGGTCAGAGGATTACTTGCGGGAAGTACATTCTCTCCTTTCACAGTGTGGGTCCTGGGGATTGAACTCAAGTCATCAGGTTTGGTGGCAGTTGCCTTTATGTTCTGAGCCATTACACTGGCCTTTCTTACTTATTTTTCTTAGTCATTCAAAAAGAGAAAAAATAAGGGTGTTCACCCTCTCCATTCCTGTTCAATATAGTGCTTGAAGCCTTACCTGGAGCAATAAGACAAGTGAGGAGGATAAAGGGGTTGCAAAGTAGAAAGGAAGAAGTCGAAGTATCCCCCTTTTTGCAGATGACTTGATTCTATATTCCACCAGAAAGCCGCTAGAGCTGGTAAGCACATTCAGCAAAGCATCAGGATACAAAATTAAAATGAGTAAATCGTCATCCACCAACACAAACATACTGAGAATGAAACAAGGGAAGCACGCCTATTCATGATGGACTCAAAGACCGTAGGTCTACCCAAGGAAGTGACAGACTTGTATAGTAAAGAATTTAAGACATTGAAGAAAGAAGTTGAAGAAGATACAAAAAGATGAAAGACTTCTCACATTTATGGGTTGGTAGGATTAATACTGTGAAAATGGCCATCCTACCCAAAACCTACAGATTCAATGCAGTGTGAATTCCAACACAATTATTGACAGAAATTGAAAAAATTAATCTCAAATTTCACATAAAAACCCAGGATGAGTAAAACAACCCTGAATATTAGAAGAACTGCTGGAGGCAGCGCCATCCTGGTATTGAATTATACTACACAACCACAGCAATAGAAACTGCATGGAACTCATATAGAAACACACATCCATGAATGGAATAGAACTGAGGCCCCAGATGTCTGTCCACACACTTACAGCCACCTGGTTTTTGACAAAGGGGCCAAAATACACACTGGAGAAATAACAACATGTTCAACAAATGGTGTTGGTCAAACTGGAGAGTTGCATGCAGAACAGGTTCCTATCTCTTCCCATGTGCAAAACTCAGCTCCGGATGGATCAAGAACCTCAGCATAAGACCCGATGCCCTGAATCTGAGAGAAGAGAGAGTAGGAAATACACTGGAACTTACAGGCACAAAACAGGACTTTCTGAACTGGAGCTCTCTATCACAGGCATTAAGACAGTAATTGACAAATGCAACCTCATGAACTTAAGAAGCTTCAGTACAGCAAAGAATGCCATGATGCAAGTGAAGAGGCAGCCTACAGAATGGGAAGAATCTTTACCAGCTATGTCTGTGACAGAAGATTTGTCTCTAGAACATACAATGGACTAAAATAAAAATTGGAGCAAAGAAATAAGCAGGGAGTTCTCAACAGATGACACAGGAATGACTGAGAAATATTTTTTTAGAATATTATGGAAGCAACCAACCACTATTTAATTAGATTTAAGCTCTGCTTCATAGAATGGAGCCCATACCTGACACTGTTATCAGGCTTAGGAACCTGAGACTAGACAGGTCACAGGACATAGGGGAGAGCTTATTGCTAATTTTCTACTAAAGAGTTATCATAGTAAACTGACTCCTAATGACTTATTGTTATACCCATAGATTAATGCATCTCTCACCTCTTACCGGAGGATCTTTCTCATGCAGCAGCTGGTGTTTTACACAGAGACTCACAACTGGTCACCATGGCGAGAATAAGAGACCTCAGCCTGAATAGACACCTATGTCAAACTCCTGCCTCTCAAGACTGAAAGATCATTGTGGAAGGGACAGAAAGATGGTAAAAGGCAAAGGTGGTGGATGACCCTAGGGAAACAGTTGATCAGTTACTCATACGAAACCACATCAAGCACAGGTCCCATGTAAGCTTAAGCCAGACAAAGTTCTGAACAGAGGCGGGGAAGTGGGTAAGAAGTCCCAACACTAAGGAACTGTTGGTAACTGGTAGCTCTGGGAATGGGAGAATCTGTTGTCTTTAAGGATGTGACTCTTGGTAGGTTGCCAGGCTTCAGGGAAGGGCATTTAGGGACATAAATTGGTCTCTCTCCTCTCTCTCTCTCTCTCTCTCTCTCTCTCTCTCTGTCTCTCTCATACATATATGTATGTGTGTATCATATTCAAACTCCCCTCTTGTCTGTACTTGCCTTACTACTCCACTCCCAGTTCATATAGGAAACTACTTGGAAGGGCAGGAGTAAGGCACAAACCAGAAGGGAGTTTGAATATGATCAAAATACATTGTATGAAATACTTTAAAAATTAATTAAAATACTTAAAAGAACAGGAACAACAACAGAACAAAATGAAAACACCGGTACATAGGATGCTCAGACTTTGTACTTCCTCAGACATCAGTGTGTGATTTTTGTGCCAAGTAAGTTTTCTTAAAACACATTATAGATTGGATCATTCAGTAGGGTTGCTTTCGTAAAGGGAATTTGGCTTGGAAGAGGAACGTAATCTCAGCAAAGAGCGCTTAATTCACTTCATCTCTTCTAAATAGAATCTAGTTCTTCTTCTAATACTAGAATCCCTACCAGACAAGTAACTCAAACTTTTTGTCCCTCCGTTTATTAAAACAGATATGTGTCAAGGCGTAAGGGACCTAAGGGATTTTTCCTTCTTACTCCAGGAACCACCGAGTCTGGAACTTTCTATTGATTTGAAAATATGATCCCAAGAGCACTGGTTAAATCTGCATATTAATCTAGGATGAATTTCAAGGGAAGTTTTTTTTTTAAATCATTTTAATCTCTTGTTTTCTTTAGGCAGTCCCTTAGACTGCTTTTTCTTATATAAGAAACTCAGAGCATGGTTAGTAGAGGCTGCTGATGCAGGCACCAGGCAGAGGTGTGTGTTGTCTTCAGAGGTGGGAGTAACCGGAGGTAAGCGATGTGAACTCAGCAACGAACTGGCTGGCTGCCTCTAGGGACCTGACTTACCAGAGGAGGGGCTTGTGAACTCTGCAATTGATTGGCTGCCTCTAGAGACCCCACTTCTCTTTATAACGTAATCATATCTAGATAATGACTCTTAAGGGGAAGCTGAGCTCTTTCATCACTACAAGTAATGAATTGAGTGCATTTACATTCCACCAGCAAGACATCAGTGTCAAGCTCATTGTCAAAACCTTGTTAAGAGGGGGAGGCAATGAATAAGTAAGGAATCCCAGCGTCCCCTCACACCACCCATCTGTTCTTCATTGTCCTTTCCCAGGCCCCCACTGCCTAGCTCCATGCTCTCTGTCTTGGCATCTCTTGCCTTATTGGCTAGCCACTCTAGTCAGAATCCATCTCTCAACATAGATAGCTGCTTTTATCTATCAATTATCAGTTCCTCATTCCAGGCAGTCACCCCTCCAGTCACCGCCACAGCTTCTGAGCTCTTCCGACCTCTCATGCTGGCACCTAGAAGGCCATGTAAAGGTGATCCTGGAAGATACCAGGAGTTGCAATGCCGTCCACTGAGCCTGTGTGACCAGCTGCCACCAGGCTACCATGGCCTCCTCTTGAAGCATTCTTTCCTGGGCAGCATTATAGATTCTTAGTGCCTTGAAATCTGCACTCTCCCCTGCCTCAGAAGCACAGTGCATTCCCTGTCTTGCCTTCAGTGGGCTCTATGGTCTCCTTCATACCTTTCAGAACTCTGTTGAAATGCCAGCTTCCCAAAGAGGCAGCCTTCACCACCTGTTTAAATGGGCATGCCACCCATGGTTCTATACATAATTTGTGTCTTTCCTGTTTCTCCATACAGTTTATCTCACAGTAATGATTTTAAGGTTTATTTGCTTTCTTTCATTCTGTATTTTTCTCACAACAGAATACTTCTTCATTTTATAGGGATTGCACCTGTCTTGTTCATTGTTTTCTAAGTACTGGGGAGTGTTTCTGTAGCAATATTGTTTCTCAATAATTATTTGTTGAAATATTAATTTACCAGTAGGTATTTTCCATTCTCTTACATGTAAATGCCACCATTTACAAACTGAAAGAGGAATATAATCTCAGCGGAGAGTGTTTACTTTGCTTTACTTCTTTTAAATAAATTATGGTTCTTCCTCTAACACTGGAATTCCTTCTAGCAAAGTAACTCAAAGTTTATGTCTCTCTGTTTATTAAAATAGATAAGCGTCAAGGCAAAAGGGACCTATGAATGAAGTTTTTACCTCTTTAAGAAAGCTGGACAGTTCTACTTTCTGCTTCTAGGAGTAATGATTTCCAGTGCTTTCTTACGGTGATATTCGGGTCCTTCTCATCCGCCTTTGGCTTATCAATAGTCAGTACCAATATGTTCTGATTTGTGCAGAAGACTAACCAATATCCTTATAGACTCTCTGTGACTTAATGGCGTAGACATTAGTATTTGAACACTAAGAAGTGTTCATGTGTATGGAAAAAACTGTGTATGCTATGTGCTAACAGTGTGTTTGGCACTTTACCTCCATATGTCTAACCCTTTGGAGAGAGTGTTATTAGCATCATCATCTTAAATGAAGGAGGCTCAAGTTTACTTAGAATGTGGACAGTTTGTTTTGCATGAGTGGGACAAGCCAAGTATTAAGTAGAAGCCCTCGAGTTTAGTCTATCCTTACTATGTTTTACACTCTTGAACTTTCTATGAAGCACAAGCCATTTAATCTCCACATTATTACATAGGATAAATGGCTGTTTCATTGCCTTATGATGCACACTGATGCCCAGAAGGCTTTAGATGACTTTATGTGTTAGAGTCTTTATTTATATCCAAGGTGTTTGCACATTCTGCTACTATGGTACTTACTTAACCCCCTTAACCCCAAGTAGCTTACACAGTTTAGGGCAGTAAAATGACCTAGACTTTGATGTCAGACAGATCTGGTTTTTCAGTCTTAGCCTGTCTTTAATGAACACTGACCCTCTGAGCACAGTGTTAAGTTTGCGGAGATATAATGTCTGATCTATAAAACAGACATGATCAGAATGTCAAAGTTGTTTAAGATTTAAATGAAATAACATATACAAAATCATGGTATACATAAAGGGGATAATCAAAGAGCGTTTTCTCACAGGGATCCCCTGTTTGTGCTGCCAGTACAGGAATTAGTGGCACAGGAGGCTCCTCAGCCTGGCCCCTCTATGGTTTTCTCCAACTTGAGGACTGCACAGGAGACTAGCTGACTGTTATTCAACACTTGAAATGTCGTGATGCCTTTTTTTCCTGGGCTATAATTTACCTTTGACAGTGATGGATTATTATTCAGCTTTGATTCATAGCTGGATTGCCATATAAGGAGAGAGTGGCATATCAATGAGGAGGACTGCTGTTTTAAATATGGGAAATATTTTCAGTAATTTCCTAATTAACATGAGTGGATGTAAAAACCATTTCTGGTCTCTGAGGAGCACATTCTCATCACTGTTAGGCTTCTGTATGGCTGATGACTTCTGCAGTCATGATCTAGCCAGCTTGTGCTCTCAGATGAGATCCACCCCTGGGAACATGTAACCAGGGTCCAGTATGATGACTTTAAGCTAAAGAAGATCAAGGCCAGTGCAGATGCCAATGCAGATGGGCCAAGGAAGGACCTGAAATCAGATTGAGCCTCCCTTTCTGATAAATGTGAAAATCGTCTTTGATCTTTTCTCCTCCATGGGAAACCTAAGAGGATTTAAATCTAAAAAAAAAAATTAAACATGGAGTCATAGTATAATAAAAATTATCACTGTCATTTTACTTGATTTTATTTTAATCCTCAGGCCTCACTGGTTTGCTCCATAAGATCAAAGCTAGTGCCAGTCAGAATGCCTGTGATGTGTCATGAGGGATTGAGAAAGGAAGTAGGATTAAAGAAGATGATTGGCTTTAAAGCTAGAGAAAAATAAAAGACAAAACGAGTGATTACTTCAGTGAATTAAGTACCACCATTGGCTGTGTAAATGTGTTTCTAATTTTTCAACTTAAGGAAGACTCCTGTAATAGAGGAGGATGCTCTGAATATTTTCATTTTAGAACCAGAGATGCCTTTCCTTATAATGTGATTGAGTCCCAGGAACTCTAGGCTAAGAAGCATGGCAGATCTTTATTTAAATTTCTGTCTATCTATGTGTGTCACTGTGCATGTCTGTAAGGTGGGGCTCACATGGGAATGTGAATGCACATTCACACAGAGGTTGATGCCGCATATCTCCCTTGCTCACTCTCAACTTATACACTGAGTCAGAGTCTCACTTGAACCAAGAAAGAGCTCATTAGTTCAAATAGTCTAGCCTGCCAGATCGCTCCAAGGATTCCCTGTCTGTGCTCTGAATGCTGGGGTCACAGGCACACTGCCATACCACCTAGCCCTTACCTTGTTGCAGAGAATCTGAATTCCAGTTCTCACACCTGCATGGCAGGTCGGTTACCCTCTGAGCCATCTCCCCACCCGGGAAACAAGTCAAGCCTTTCTTAGGTCTTGTACCTAACTCCCTGAAGCTCAGAGGACTGTGGCACAATCTTAGGCCATCCTATTCCACTCCAGGTCACAATGTTATAGCTAAGATAATATTGATGAATTTTACTGTGTTAGGTATTTTTAATGCTGTTTCCCTTCCTAAATAACCTTTGTTGCCTTCCCATTATCGATGATCATTATTCACTCAAGTCATCTACCTGATGAAAGTGAAATGATACTTTATACGAGGGGTAGTTTGTGAGTGAAAAAAACCTGGGGAGTGGTACCCAGGTCAAGAATTCTCAATTTTTTAAGTGATTTTTGCATGGGGTTGTCATTTAACTCATCCAAGTCTGAGTGAAGATTTCTTTCTGTTATGTAAGTTGATCTCATCCAATATGTTGAACATCTGGATAGAGCTAGGATGTCCTAAGCAAGAAAGAATTGTTCCAGTAAAAATGCCTCTGGGCTTAAACTGCCTGGGTCTTCAGCTTTCCTGTTTTCATTAAGAATTGTGGATTTATCAAACCTCAGGAAATGGTGAATTGTGCTAATTCCCTAGAATTAACACCCTCTTTTGTGTCTGTTATTGCGCATGTGCATGAGCACGTGTATACACACACACACACACACACACACACACACACACACAGAGGATGTTCTATTCTCTAGTCAATTCTAACTCTTACAAATTTTGTACCATTAAGTGGGTGTTGCTCTAACAAATGGCTAAAATATGGATATGGCTTTGGAATTGATAAAGGACGGATACTGGGAGAGTTTTGAAGACTTACTGAATACTGTCCAATTTGTTTTGAAGAGATTGGTAGTGTGGGAATGTTGTTAAATTTTTATTCCTATGACAAAATACTTGACCAATGCAGGTTAAAGTAAAGGTATTTTGGGCTTTTGTCAGAGGGGAAATGGTCTACCATAACAGATGAGGTATGGCATCAGCAGAAGGTGGATGGTCACATTGCATCTGCTGACATGACCAGAGAGGCATACTGGTGTTCAACCGTTTTTCTTCTTTGTTCTTCCTTTTTACTCAGTCTGGGACCACATCCCATGGGATGGCACCACCTACATTGAAGATGGATCTCACCTTCTCAGTTAAAACTCTAGAAACACTCTCTTAGACATGCTCAGAGGTATGTCTCCTAGATGATTCTCAATCCACTGAAGCTGGCAAGGAAGACCAACTATGACAATAATCCTTGCTGTTAGTGGAAAAGAATGCCTGAAATGTGTTCTGTGTTTTCTGGATGGAAGAACTTGGGATGAACTTGAGTATTTGAGATTTTTAAACAAAGTGTTTGAAGGAATGACTTGGTTTCTCCTTGCATCTTATATTATCATCAAATATAAGAGATTATTACAGTGAAAGAATTGTTCTGCAAAAGTTAATTTGAAGATTTAGGTGATTTTAATCTATCTATATCACAAAAACTGACAAAATTTGTGCTAGAGAACACTCTAAAGACAGTGATCTGATCAAGAGCTACGAGTGAGGGAAGGACATAATTCAGTACTATATTATTCCATAGCATGGATGAAGTCCTGTGTGTATGTGGTCACTGTTTAGAGGGGGAGTCGGTGAAAGAGAGAGGGGGGGGCTCATCTCAGGAAGAGAGACAGGTTTATACCAGCAGAAACATGGCAGCTTAGACAAATTTGATAGTGATTAGGTACATTTAAGAAGGCTATTGGTTGTCTGAGATGGTAAAGAATAAAAAAATATAAATATTTACTTGTATATATGCAGTCACCTTCAAAAAAGGCAATAAAGTAGGCATGGTGGTGTACGATTTCATTCCAGCACTAGAGAGGCAAAGGCAGGTGGATTTCTGTGATTGAAGCAGCCTGGTCTGTATAAGTTCCAGGCCACCTGGGCCTACAGGAAAAACTGTCTAAAACAAAACAAAACAAAACAAAACAAAACAACAACAAAGAACATAATGTTTCTGAAGGTGGTTCAGATGTCAACATATTTACAGTTACCTTGAATGCAGGCCTGGGACTTGAGGTTGAGGCCCTCCCCCCCCCCCCCAGTTTCTTGAGGGCCTCCACCCTCAGGCTAAGGCATTGGAGACCAGATGGGTTTGCCAGGATTGATACTACTATTCCAGGAAGCCAGAGCACGGCGGATCAAGCAAAAGAGGCTGATTCTTAAGCCTCAAGATCTGACAGAACTTTGCTGCTGGACTCAGTTCTGCTTGACTTCACTCTGCCTTCCTATTTCTCCCACTTGAAGGTGTAATGAGCCTGCTTTGGAAGCAGGTAACCTCACAAATGGAAAGGCATTTCACCTCAGAATGAGCCCTCTCAGCTCTTGCCCACACTAGAATTAGGTGATATTTAGACGACAGCTGAGATTCAGAGTTGATGATAGGATTTGTTAAGATATTGCCGGTTTTGGACAGACTGTTTTGTATGTGAAAAGGTTTGGGGAAAGTGAAGAAGTGGGAGGCATCACGATCATAACCGATGTTTCGGTTAATGATCCCCATGTTTCAGTCTCACTGTTCATCAACTCCGAATGTGATTGTGTTTTGAGACAAAGGTTACACAGTTAAAATGACCTGTTGGGCCACACCTAATCTAATCTGTTATAACCCTGATTGGTAATGAAATAAAAATTTCACCTCGAGGAAAAACAATCAGAATGACCACACACACCTATAATCCAAGGAGCCTCAGGAAAATCTAGACACTGGTCAACACTGTACTCTAGTGAACTCTTACACACCAAACTGTGAGAAAAAAATTTCTCTGAAGTTACTCAGTCTCATATATTTTCCTTATGGCAACATAACTGATAGGGCAAAATTTTTCAGGTATATATATTTCTAAACTGTTAATTTAGAGTTTCTGTGTTGTCTGCTCCTATAAACATGATCCTTTGTGGTTATTACTGCAAATGTGAAAACTTCATAGTCTGGATGATTCCAACACAACTGCAGTAATGAGCACCACCTCAGAATACACTCAAGGTTTTATATTCCGTTTCTTGAATGCCCAACTTCGGCTGTTTGACACATTTTTGTTGTAGATGATTATTTTGTTTATTTCCACAGTTGATAAAAATTGAAAGAGACTGGGAGACAGAGAGAGAGAATGAGAATCCTTCACATGCAAACTTAACATAGTGAAAAAGAATATATTGTAATAATAAACACTAAGACATACTTATTTCATTGTTTTAATCTTAAATTTCTTAGCTTCCATTTTGTGTCTTTTGAGCTTTCTCTTTCAATAACCAGCTTTTTCCTTTTCAGCAATTCCATTTTCTCCCTTGGTAGGAACCAAAAACATGAGTACAAAAGTGTTGTGTTTATGTTGCTTTATTAAGAATTTAAAAATATCTTGCTACAGAAATTTCTAGATAAGCAAATTCTCCGATGAACCCACACTGAAACAGCTAGGCGGTCTTGGGAGGAAATGTCTCTGCTTTTTGGTGCTTTGGCTTGGAGTGCCCAGCAACAGGCATGTGCAAACTTATCTGGGGGATTCAAGGTTCATTCTCAGGACAGCTCATGTCCTGGTTACTGGCAGCAACAATGCTGAGCAAACCTGTCAAGTCACCAGAGGGATTCAGGTCATTTTGTGACTTTAGTTACTGGGAATAGGTTTCTAATGCTCTTTACTAAAATTTTCTTTCCATTTTATGGCAATTCCTTTTTCTTCTCTTTTATGTATTTACCTGTGACAGTTCCTTCTCCCATTTTAAACTTTTATCACTTTAAATTTAAATTCACTTTTGTGTTTAGATTATTGAGGTGGGAACAGCTATGAATAAACTCCCATAGGATGCACTTGCTGACGGATCCTTACTACATGAACTACAGCAAGAATAGTACCAAAGGATGACGCCACATCAGGCTGGTAAATGTTCAGAAAAATCTAGGCTGCTATAGAGTCTTTACACAAAAGAAGAACAGGTGTCATTCAGCAAGGATCTCTTCCCAAGTGATATTCTGTTATGATCCTTGGGACTTTGGAAAGCAAAAAATAAATGCTTTGTTTCAGAGCACATGTTGCCATGTATTTACTGTGTATAATAAAAGTTGAAAATAATCTTTTGAATTACATGTAGATAATTAACATAGCCATTAATGTGATAAGACTTGCCTCAAGCAACACTCCTGTCGTTAATAAAAAGATACCAGCTACACAGAACTCACTACATGGATCATGGTGGCCCGGCCTCCTTCTCAAGGTGATCTGCCTGCCTCTGCCTCTTGAATACTTGAATTAAAGGCTGTTTATACTCATTTTTAAAAATGAAGTTTTTATGTGTTCTACTCTGTTCTACACTCCAGGAAGTAGACAGCACTTCCTAGAAAAGGATTCTCTGTGAGAAAAGATCTACAGCTCAGAATACCTAAGACTCCTTTTGCAGCCATCAGGAGCACTCTTCAGGGATTGACAAATGATTCTCTGTGGCACCTGTGTCCTTCCGTGGGCTCCCTCCACTCAGCTCAGCATGTTCTTCTATTTTAAACTGTGTTTTCCTCTTTTCTCAGACAAACTTGCTTGCCAGACACACTGTCGTTTAGTCGTGTGTCTTAATGACATTAGCCCATGTATGAACAGTTACTTGTAGGATCTGTTTTCCTTGGTTTGAATCCCTTTTCTTCTTGTCCCCATTGTAGTCCTGTAACAGGACAAAGTGTGGCTTGATTCTTTTCTGGTAGGTGGCTTTGCATCTCAAATGTTGCAGAATGGTCTCAGAACATCTCTCTACCTAGTTATCTTGTATTATTCCCTGAACACTGAAATTTTCTTTTAATATTCTGCATTTTCTCAGGTCTAAAGCTTAATCAATATTTCATGGTCATTATTTCCTTATGCAAAAAAGTGAGCCTTAGTTTAAATTATTCACAGATCATTCTAAGTGGGAACGCCGTGAGTTCAGTGCTACCGCGCACTATGTGAGGAGTTTCAAGACAGTCAGAGCTGCAGAGCAAAAACCTTTCTCCAAAAACTGAAACACAAACACAGCTATGCTATGTCCTCGGAGCTTAGAGATTTCTTTGCATTTGAACTGTGACAGGGTATAAGTCAAATGGAATAACTGTCAGTGGGTGTGCTGTTTCTCTCAAGACTTAAAGAAGGAAAATACATAAGAGGGAATACAAAGTACACTAGCATTTGCATTTATAATAGAAAAGGAGCTGGACTTGATCATTAGCGCTGGAGACCATGGGTCTCCCAAGCTGTTGGATGTATGATGGCACTTTACATTTTCTCTTACACCATGCTTTAATTTCCTTAACAATTACAGTGTGCTTCAGTGAAGCTAGCACAAAACCCACTCTGCTTTGTACTTAAGCATCTGGCCCTAGTCCCGAGAGTAAGAAGTAATCCATCTCCTCGGGAAGAAGTGTCTGTGTGTGTTATGAAATGAGGCAGAGGGTCTGGGCCCTGGCTGACAAAACCTGACAGCATTTCCTTATGTTCTTGGTTCCATCTTTTTAATTATTGGACTTTTTTTTCCAGTTGGCAAATAGTTTAAAGGTGGCTGTTGGCAGAAAATAAAAACTTGACAAGCAACCAAAAACTCCAAGAAACAAACAAAAACCTTTGGTGATACAGATGTGAAAGAAAATATTCAATACTGAGTACCTAGCATTTAAAAACTGGACTATACACTATCATTTCTTGAACCGTGGTTTGGTTTGTAGAATTCCTTACAGTGAGCTTTAATGGATACTGTTTTATTTCTTGATAAATTAATTTCCTTTTTGCTAATAAGATTATGCATCTATAGGCTTTTTAAAAATATGTTAAATAAGAAAATTACTGAAAAGGATTAATTTTTGCTTCAAACAAACACATAAAAATATTTGGAAGCAAATTTGAATTTTAACTACTTTGCTTTAAAACTGCTAATAAGGGATGGAGAGATGGCTCAGTGGCAAAGAGCACTGGCTGCCCTTGAAGAAGACCCAGGTTCCCACATGGATGCTAACTCTAGTTCCAGGGAATCTGATTCTCTCTTCTGACCTCTCTGGGCACTGCATGACACTGGCGCACTTACATACCTGCCTGAATACATTCATACACATAAAACAAAAATAACAACTGAAATATTTTTAAATTGCTAACATTTGGATAGAATCAGAAAGGATTTAAGTAACATTTTGCTCCTAGATGGGTACATCGAGTAAAACATATTTCAACTAAAGAAGCAATTTGACTACACGACTTTTCTTATCTGTCTTGACTTATTTTATTACTGTCTTCTGAATTTTTCTAATTTCAGTGGACTTTCATTTCCAAAACTCTAAAGAAATGTACACTTTCCCTGCTTTATTAGATGACTGACAATGTTATGGTTAATGGTAAATAAGTTACGGTATTCTGAATGTCTAATGAAATCTTTGGCATCTCTTCGGATCAACCCTAAGACCATAACTAAAAATCTTTCTAAATAAACTAAGTTATTACAAATGCCAGTGTTCAGTATGTACTAATACTTTCTCATTATAATTGTTTTTATTTTCATAACGCATTAAGGCCGTTTGCCCTGGTGTCAGGAGTGTGATACGATATACTTTCTTGGAACTATTAGCTTCTTCACCTAGTCCACAGGACTTTAGCTACTCTTTAAAATATCCTATGAGAAAACCAAGCATTAGCATACTCATTTTACAAATTAAAAATTCAGTTTCTAGACCGAATTGATGTCATGAGAATGATAAAGGGTGACCATGGTATTGACTCTCTCTACTGACACCGTGTGTATACACGGATAGATTTCTAATTCTCAAAACCCGTGACTTGTGAAAGTTGAGTCAAGTGTTTGGAACATTTATTCAGATTTGATGATCCAGAATTATCTGACAGAGCCAAATTTTGTCCTCATCTTCATGTTTCAGTTTGTCAGCTATAATTTTTGTGATTTCAATTCTTCAGCTTTCATGCTTATTTCAGTTCTGTGTTATGCTTTGCTGTGTGTGTGTGTGTGTGTGTGTGTGTGTGTGTGTGTGTGTTTTAAAATACTTATTGCAAGTACCTGTGAGAGAAAACTGTTTTGGTATCTTTTCTTACTGATATTTCAGATTTCTTTCTTTGTCTGTGCTATAAAAGCCTGGCTTGGTTAAGAAAGTGGTCCTGGGGATGGACAAGCTCTTTCCTACAGCACCAATCCTCTGAGGTTCTACCTTGGACAAGAAGCTTGACAGCTAGCCTTGTTGCCAAGCACTAGCTGGAAGCTTCTTTCTGATCACAGGAAAAGGGGAGAGTAAGGACTCTTACCTTGCCAGCAGGATTGTCAGCCTCAGATCCCCAGTGCTGGAAAAGCCAGTGTCAGTGGAGATCAGAAAAGGATGTCAAGATACTTTTATTTTTAGCATAGTTTTTGGAGGAGTGTTTCTATTTGGCTGGCTCTTTCTATTAAATAGGAGGAGAGTCAGGAATTAAGGCAATTTCTGAAGGTAATTTCTGCCAAAGTTATGAGGAAGAAAAACTGCCTTACATTTCCATTCTGGCATTCTCCACTGGGTCTCACAGGGCATTCATTCATTTCTGTCCTCAGTTATCTATATAAGAGAGAGGCATATAGATTACATTATAGATGCATGTATGCCTGAATGAACATTCATAGAAATATTAAATAGTAATAGCTGGCAAATGTTCTGTCCTTTGACTCTCCCATCAAGGAATGAATGTCTCCTTATTTATTCATTTACTTATTTTGTTGTAGTGCTGTAGATCAAACCCAGACCTTGTACATGTCACTCAGTTGCTCTACAACTGAATTATATATCCTTAGCCAAAGAAAGGATGGCTTTATTTATTAATAAAAGATGTATATTAAAATACATGCAGATATCGAACTATTGCTAGCAGAAGTTATATACGTTAAACACTCATGGCCAGGTCTAGCTGCAAAGACACAAATGTAATAATGAGCAATAGTATCCACACTCCCTGATCTAAGACACCTACATGTCAGAGGAGATACCCATATGACCCCTAGAGCCTGAAAGAATGAGAAATGGCCAAGTGGAACTCATTTTCTAATGAGAATAATTGTGGTTGTCTGAGAGAAATAACCTCTATCACCGCCTTTGTTTGAGGGATCGGATTAACTCCTTTGCATGGACTTCTTGTGCTATGACCTACAAATAGAGTCAAAATCAAGAGGGTAAAGATAGGTGGAAGGACATTACAGAAAAGGCAATGGGAGAATTTGTGAGCCAACCCTTCTGGGCCCTTTATGTCAGTTTAAGGAATGTGGTCTTCTCCTAAGGAAGAGTTTTAACCAGGAATTATCTTGCTGGCTGTAATATGGGTTGTTTGTCATTGGTGCCAGAACCAATGGAGAGACCATTGCAAAGTTGTTGTTATGAAGGCCCTGACTTTGGACAAGGCATATACACTCCTGATTATTTTAATTTTAAGAGACCTTGTTGGTATCAGGGGAAGGTGGCACTCATTTAAATTAAAAGATGGGGAAAAAACTGAATAACTTAAGAATCATTTTGGACGTTTAATTGGGGGAAGTCAGGGATGAGTGGAAAGCGGAGGGTGAGGACAGAAAGGAGTCAAGCCTAACTCATTTTGGTACTGTCAGATTGTCTTATCGATGCATAACTTGCGAGCCAATTTTATTGTATTTTAGAGTTGTTCAGCCATTAACAGGGCCTGATTTAAATGTTTTCCAAACCCCTAAAGAGAACCTGGTCCCTCACAGACACTATCCACTCCTCTCCTTAACACTAAGCAGCTAGTCCACAGATAAGCCTTCTCTTCACACACAACTCGTATAAATAATCATGTAATATGTGGGGTTTTGTATGTCTGACCTTTCCTCTTTAGAGTGGCATTTGATGCACATCTGTGGGGGAGGAAAATGTATTTCCCTCGCTCATCCATCTTATGACTGAGGCTACTGTAACAAAAGATAGATTAGCAAGAGAAAAACATGCACACGTATTTAATGCAAGTTTTACACGATGAAGGAATTAATAAGGAAACAAAGACCTTAAGAAATGGTTAACAGATTTTTACCATAGACGTGAAGAAGCAGTAGATTGTCATAGAGAAATAGGACCAGAAAAGAGTCTATGATGGATTACTAATGAACTGCCAGATTCTTCTCTCGGTGCTCTGTCTCCAGAGACTAGTTGTTCCTTTCCTCTGGATACACGGAAGGCCTCTCTCAGCTGAGATTTTTATGATCTACTTTATGGGAGAGTCAGAAAAATCGTTCCTGGATCTGATGGCCTGCTTCACAGAAGTGGGGCTGGTGAATGTGACCTTCCAGCTTTTCTGGGACCTCAAATGCCCGTATGCTCTGTTGGGTTACTAAATCTCTACAATTAGAAAAGTCCTGGTACCTTAGTTTTCAACAGCTCCACAAGAGGGGCAGGATTCGAAATGATTCATTCGAGATGGTGAGTTAGATTCTGGGCATGTCAAGTGTGAGACGCCTTTTGGAAGTACACATGTGGAAAAAAAGGCCCACAGGAGCTGAGCCTCCCGGAAGGTCCCTTGGAACAAAAAGAGCTGCTTCCTCAGGGCTGTGAAGTCAGACAGGACCGGGCTGAATCAGAGGTTTCAGTCATCTGAATTGGTTCCCTATGACATAGCTGCTGTAACAGAGTGTGCCTGCACTGAGCTGTGACACTTGCCCACAGAGCCAGCCAGCACCATGGAAGCTAGCCAGCAAGGAGGAGGATCCCAGCTCACCTCTAGCTGGGGGTCTCTGTATCATGGGGCTAACATGTATAATGTCTTCAGCAGCAGGATCTTATCATCTAGTTCTGGTGTGCAGCCAAAAGCAATGGCAAGAGTCTGTATTGTTTGGGGGACCTCCAAGGCCCCCTTGACCAACAATTCATAAAGACACTCTGGACTAGAGTTTTTT
Source organism: Eospalax fontanierii (assembly GCA_035773235.1). Taxonomy (NCBI): domain Eukaryota; kingdom Metazoa; phylum Chordata; class Mammalia; order Rodentia; family Spalacidae; genus Eospalax; species Eospalax fontanierii. Next base: position 3,039,880 of record CM069554.1, on the reverse strand, counting down.
TTTTTTTTTTTAATAACCCATAGCTTCTAAGAAGAGCTTTTTCTTGCCATGCAGGGTATCTCCCTTTAAACTCATTTTAAAAAAACAAATTATAGCTTTTAATTTGCTTATTAGACAGTAGGTTTTCATCTGGCCTTTTCATACAGCTCCTCATTTTGGTTAACTCTCTTCTCTGCCCTCACTTCTCGTCCTCCTCCTTTTTAAACTTTTCTGTCTCAGATATTTCACCCTCTCTGCCATGTTATTCTTCTAGCCTCCTTCCTATGACTTTTTTCTAGGTTTCTGGACTCTATAGGAATTCTTAGTCAAACACACAAAATCAGAGATTTGAAGCTGGCATTCACTTGTAAGAAAAATACGCAGTATTTGTTTTCTATGCCTGGCTTGCCTCACTCAGTAAATTTCTCCCAGTTTCATCCACTTACCTGTAAAATTCATGACTTTATTTTTTCTTTACAGCTGATTAAAATGCCACGGTGTTTGCAACACATGTTGATTATCCAATCATCAGTTGATGGACATTTAAGCTGATTCCATTTCCAAGCTATTATGAATGGAGTGGTAATGAACATCACTGAGAAAACGTCTGGGTTGTAGGAGATAAGGTTCTTCAAATATCTGCTCAGGAGCAGAATAGCTGGATCACATGGCAGTTTGATTTCTAGCATTTTGAGCAGTCTCCACTCTGATTTCCATAGTGGGTGCACTAATTTTCACTCCCAGCAGCAGTGAATAATTGTCCTCCCTCTTCACATCTTTTCCAGCATTTGTTGTCATTTGATTTCATATATTTTGGTCATTTTCCCAAGGTCTACCGCCATCTCCCTATAAACCTACTTGGTGTTCTTTTATTGCATTTTATTTTCTTTTTCTCATTGAGTCCAGTTTTTTGGTCTAAATATTCTGTCTTAATTTATTTATTTTTATTTTATGTGTATGAGTGTTCTGCCCAGATGTATATAAGTGCACCTGCGTTGTGCAGTGCTCATGTGCAGTGCGGAAGAGGGTGTTGGATCCCCTGGAACTGGAGTTGTGGATGGTTGTTAGCCGCCATGCAAGCACATGCTTAAAACTCAACCCAGGTCCTCTGCAGGAGCAGCTAGTTCTCATAACTGCTGAGCCATCTCTCTGGGCCTTTGAGCGTGGTTGAACTACCAGTCACACAATGAAAGAAAAACAACTCTTCTTCTCCTCACAGGTACCAAATGTCACTGGCTCCTTAGTTAGGAGTGAGAAGGTTTTGCCCACCTTTCTCCTCCATGCTGGGTTTTTCTGGTTTGAACTTGAACAGGCCTTGTACATGCTATCACAGCTCCTGTGAATTCACATGTGCAACTGTCTTGCTCTCAGGAAAACACTGTTATACTTCTTTTAGAAGTGTACATAATTTTTTGATTGGATTGTTTTCTGGATATTTCTTTTAGTTCTTTGTGCATCCTAGATATTAATTTTCTGCTGAATATAAGTGGCAAAGATTTTCTCCGATTCTACAAGCCTTCTCTCACTTTAGTGTTTCTTTTGTTATACAGAACCTTCTTAGTTTTATGGGTTATCATTGTATTTAATAAGCACATGGTTTCTGGTAGTCTTTAGGGTCTCTTATGCACAGCATCGCATCATGTGCAAGCAGAGACACTGACTTCTTTCCCTATTTGTGTAGATTTTATTTTCATTTCTGGTGTTTTGGTCTAGCTAAGACTTTGAGTGCTATATTGAATAGGAATAGCGAAAGTACACAACCCTGTCTTATTCCTGTTCTTAGTAGAAGTACTTCAAGTTTTCTCCATTTAGGATGATGCTGTCTATGGGATGTGTCATCTGTAGCATTTATTATGTTGGGGTATGTTCCCTCCAACCCTATTCTTTCAAGGATCTTTATTGTGAAAAGATGTTGGAGTTGGTTACAGGTCTTTTCTCTAACTATTGAGAAGATCATGCGATTTCTGTCTTTAAGTCCATTTATCTGATTTATTACATTTAGCTTTTATATATTGAATTATGTCTGTATTTCTGGAATAAGGTCAACTGGATCATAATGATCTTTCTGAAGTGTGTCTGTATTTGATTTGCAAGTATTTCCTTGAGAATTTTTGCATGTATGTTCATCGGACATACTTATACTTCTACTTTTTAAAAATCCCTACCTGATTTGTATTTGTCTTTATTTTGTGAAATAGTTTGCAGAGGATTGGATATAGATCTTTAAATATTTGGTAACATTCTGCAGGGAATCAATCTGGAGCTCCCCATCCCCGGCCGCCCACTTCCCAGGAGATGGTTTTCTTTGTTTGTTTGATTTATTACTACTTTAATTGTTTTATCTTGGTTTAACATGGGTGGGTAAGAGATCTACATGAAAAACACCCATTTCTTTTAAGTTTCCTACCTTAATAGAGTTGAGGTTTTTAAAGTATGCTAGAAAGATGGCTCAGTGCTTAAGAGCATGAACTGATCTTGCTGAGGACCTAGGTTTAATTACCAATACCCACATGCAGTTCCAGGGTGTACGAAACCTTCTTCTGACTTCTGCAGGCAGTGCAAGACATGGGTGCACTCATACACGTGCAGGTAACACATCAGTCACGTAAAATTTTACAATAATAATAAAATATTTAAAGTATGGTCTCAAGATTGCCTGGATTTCTTTGATACTTGTTATCTTGTTGCCCTATTCATGTCTAAGCTTATCAATTAGTATCTTTTCTATTAATTAGTATCTTCTCGCTTTTAGTTAATTTGCCTAAGGCTTTGTCAATTTTATCTTTTCAAAGAACCAACTCTGAATCACTGAGTCTTTGTATTTTATTGTTTCCATTGTATTAATTTCTGCCTTTGTTTTTGTTACTTCTTCCTATGTCCTGCTGTTTAGGTGTGGTTTAATCTTGTTCATGCAACTTTTTGAGGTAAATCAAAAATTTATGTATTTATGCTCCTTCCAATTTTTTTTTTAATGTAGGTACTTGGAGGTATAACTTTTCTTGCTAGGACTGCTTTCATCCCAGAGGTATTATTAGCATGTTGTGTTTTCATTTTCACTTAAGTTCAAAGAGGTATTGTTAGCATGTTGTGTTTTCATTTTCACTTAAGTTCAAGATTTTTTTTCTTCTTTTCTTGAATTCAGTGTGTTGTTTAACCTCCATGAGTTTGTGCATTTTCTGGAGTTTCTTTTGATATTGATTTCAAACTCTATTCCATGTGTTCAGATACAACACATGAAGTTATTTAAATTTTCCTAAATTTATTGAGATTCCATTTGTGTCTCAGTACGTAATGTAGTTCAGAGAAACGTCTATGGGCTGTTGAGAAGACTCTGAGCATTTGTTGGCTCTTTGTGTTCTGTGGTCTCATTCATCTCAGATGTTTGTCTTCTTTTATTTATTTATTTATTTTACTTTGGGTGATCTGTCTGTTGTTGAAGGTGGAGTACTGAAATCACCTTCAGTTACTGTGTTGAGGCTAATCTTTAGCTTAATGCCTAACTTGTAATGTTTGTTCTGTGAAATTCGGTGTACCCCATGGTTTTACTCATATTTTAGAATTGTGATTGGTGGATTGTATCCTTGATCATGATGAAGTGCCTTTTTAATCTTTTCTGATTAGTTCTACTTTAGAGTCTATTTTGCCCAGTATTAGAATAGTTATGTCTGTGTCCCCTTACTCCATTTGCTTGGAATATATATTTTTTCCATCCTGTGTTACTGCAAGGTCATATCTATCCTTGAAGGTAAAATATGTTTCTTATAGACAACCAAAGGTGGGCCCTGTTTTTTAATCAACTCAGTCTGTATTTTTTGATTGGCACATTAAGTCCATTAATTTTTGGAGTTGTTATTGATGGGTGTGTATTAATTGTTTTCTTCTTTCCAGTTTGTGGCATTTGATTTCTTACTCCTACTTTGCGCAGCTGCTGTGAGGGCAGCATTGATTTCACTTTCCTCCAGGAGCCTCATGAGATAAAGCTGTATTTTCTGTAGGATGGTTTGGTGGTAATTAATTCTTTTAGCCCACTTTCATCATGGAAAGTTGTTTTTTTCTCCTTCAATTATAATGGATAATTTTGCTGATTAAAGTAATCGTGGTTGGCCTCCATGTTCTTCAAAACTTGAAGCATTTTGTTCCAAGTTCTTCCGGCCTTTATAGTTTTCAATAAGAAATCTGTTGTTGTTCTGATAGGCTTGACTTTATTATACGCAGTCCTGTTTCACCACATTCAGTGCCTTTTGTTTGTGTACTTCACGCTTTAGCAACAATAAAGCCAGAGGAGTTTCCCTCTTCTTGTCTCTGTGGAGTTACCTGTGCCTCTTATACCTAAATGGGGTATCTCTTTCCCTAGAAATTTTCTTGTCTGATTTTATTGAAGATATGCTCCACGCCTTTTTCCTGGAATTCTCTTCTTCTATAACTGTAATTTAGAGATGGTATTTTCATAGCGTTCCAAATCCCTGAATATTATGATTGTGAGTTTTTAAAAATTTATCTTTTTCATGCCTGGAGAGATGGCTCCATGGTCAAGAACACTTTTAACCCTTGCTCTTGCAGAGGACGAGTTCAAATCCCATTGCCTACATGGTGGCTAACAACCATCTGTAAATCAAATTCCAGGGGACCTGATGCCCTCTGCTGACATCTTCAAGCATCGCGTGGCACGGATGCACTTAACTACATGCAGGCTATACACATAAAAACTACACAGAAAATAATAAACAAAATGTTAAAATTTTTATCATTTTCTATGACTGGATGTCTCAGTTCCTCTACTTTGTCATCAAGCTATGATATTCTGTCTTTTCAGTGACAGCAGGAGCTGAAGTGGAGGAATCTGAGTTTTTTACCAGCTTCTGGAGCCTGTCTTAGCTGAGTATCTGGAGTGAGGTTCCCAGGATATGGCGGAAGCAGGGGAAGCTGGCTTTTCTTACTGGGTGCAAGAGACCACTTATTTTTATTTATTTTTTAAGATGTGTGTGAGTATGTGTGTGTGTGTGTGTGTGTTTCTAAGTCTCTGTGAATGTGTGCATACCTGTGTGTAGGTGTGTGTCTCTCTGCATGCATGCATAGGCAGAAGATGGTGTTGTGTGTATTCTCTGTCACTTTTCATTAGAGGTGAGGTCTTTCCTTAGATCTGGGACTCTTTATTTCTAGACTGGTCTGAAAGCAAACAAGCCATAAAGATTCTCTTACGTCCACTTCCCACCCTGGGAACTGAAGATATAACCATTTGTGATTATGCCTAGCTTACTACTTGGGTTCTAGGACCCACACTCTGGTTAAGGGTGATTACTTTTAAGATCAAGATATCTCTCCAGTCCACTAAATTTATATACGTAGTGGTCTAGTTTTCTCTCTCTGTGATAACCACCATGAGCAAAAGCAACTTGGAAAGGTTTGTTTAGCTTAGACTTCTAGGTTACACTCCAACATTGAGAGAAGTCACATTAGGAACAAAGGCAAGAATCTGGAGGCAGAAAGTGAAGCAGAGACCATGGAAGAACACTGCTTACTGAGATGCTACATTTCTTTACAGCCCAGGTCCACCTGCCCAGGGATAGAACCACCCGTAGTAGACTATGACCTCCCACATTAGTTACCAATTAAGAAAATAGTGCATAGACATTGCCACATGCCAAACTAATCTGGTAAATTTCTTAGATGAGGTCCCTTTTTTCCAAGTGACTCTAGCTGGCATAACTGACCCTTGTCAACTTTACCCACAAACATGTCACTAGAAGCCATTCTCTTTTCATTTCTTATTCTGAAAATCTCATATAAACATCACAATATAAAGCACAGTACAACTGTCTAAAAATTCTATCAGTTAAAAGTCTAATGTCTCCTGTCTCCTCTATTTTTTCCTACTTTATTTATTTCTTGTGTATCGGTATGTAGATATTCTTGGTACTAGTGTGGAGGACAACTTGTGGAAATCAATTCTCTCCTTCTACCATAAATATTTCAGGGATTGAACTCAGAAATTCAAGTCCTCAGGCTTTGTAACAAGAGCCGTTATCTAATGAGCCATCTCACTGCCACTTGCTATCCTATGTCTCTTTAAAAAACTAAAGTCTCTTAGCTGTGTACTCCTGTAAAATTATACATTTACTTATTTCAAGAGGCACGAACCAGGACAGAGTTACAATCAGATTTAAGCAATCCTTCAAATCCAACAGTACAAAAGCTAATTGTCCAAAATCTTGGACTCAGTATCTTCTAGACTCTAAAGAACACCCTCCATTCTGTATCTACAGCTGTCCCTGGTGGTCATTCATGGCCTTGGCATCTTTAATATCCTGGAGTCTCCACTGTAACTAAAGCTTCACTTTACCAATAGCCTTTCTTGGCATCTGCTAGTGCCAAACCAAAGCTGTTCTCTACATGACTCATTCATACCGTCCAAAGCAGTACATGCAAGAGACTCATTTTTTGTAAAGTTTCGCTTCCAATATGAGATGTAGCCTTGGCCGCTTCTGGACCATAGCTTCAGTGTGGAAATAATTCTCAAATATTTTGCCTCAGTGATGTTGGTCTCAGTGATGCTGATTCTTTTACTCTAGTTAACTAACATTCATTGTCTCAGTAAAGCAAAGGTTTTACTTCCACTGATTCTTAATTCAAATAGGTCACATTAAGGGCTTGATAGAAGGACTCTCAGACTTCCCTCTGCAATTTCACAAGACAGACTGCATCATCTGCATTTCTCTCAGCATTATCTCTGACAGTTGCTCAGTAACCTCTGAGCGTTCAATGACTTTTTCCAGTCCAAAACTCCAAAACCTTTCACTTTCCTCACACAAATTATCTAAGGCATAAAATCCACATGGTTAAGCTCATCACAGCAATGCTCCACATTTCTGATACCAATTTCTGATCTAGTTTGCGTCTCTGTTCCTGTGATAAAGCACTAAACAAAAACAAAGTAGGGTCAGCAAAGGTTTATTTGGCTTACAGATCACAGTCAATTATTAACAGAAGCCAAGGCAGGAACAGAAGTTGAGACCATGGATGAGCACTGCTTATTAACTTGCTTCCCCTGGCTTACTCAACTACATTCCTTCTATAGCCCAGGCCCACCTATCAGTGATGGCACCACCCACAGTGGGCTGTGTCCTCTCACATCAACTACCAAGTAAGACAGTTCTGTATGGACATGGCCACAGGCCAGTCTGATGTGGAAAATTCTTGAGATTCCTTCTTCCTAGGTGTATTAGTTACTTTTCTGTTGCTGTGATAAAACATCATGACCAACTCAACTTGTAAACATTACAGTTTATTTGACTTACAGTTTCCAGAGGGCAGGTCCACAATGACAGCTGGAGGTGACTGGAGCAGAAAGCTGAGCTCTCATATCTTCAAGCAGGCATAGAAAACAGAGAGGGCCACAGTAAAAATGAGCGTGGCGGTGTCCTGTCAAAGCCCTCCCCCATGTTACGCTTCCTCCAGCATAGCCACACCTCCTAAAGGTTCCATGACTCCACACAGACAGCTCTGTGAACTGGGGGCACAGTGGCCAAATATTTGAAGCCTATGGGGACATTCTCATTCAAGCCACCACACTAGGTGACTCTAGTTTGTGTCACGTTGACAAAAGTTAATCAATACACATAGGATCCCAACTACCACTAGTGAGCCTGCTCCATGGCTTACAAGCACTCAGCAAGGTTTGTAAAGTTTACTGCTGATTCTCCAGCAGAACAAGGATAATGCTACTGAGAGGCCCCGTGCCACTGGAATCAGTAGCCTGCTGCTCCATAATCCTTCATTTTAAGAAGACAATTGATCTGCAATCAGGTTGAGGGGAGAGCTTGGGGACTGGCTCCCAGGAATAACAAGTAAATGGAATGTTTCTGTCATTAAGGATAAGCAGCATAGCACAAGTGCATTTATGAGCAAGGCAGAGTTCAGGCTCAGTTACTCCCATCATCCTGTCAGTTTTGCAGTTCTGTGCATTACTAAACAATTCAGACCGAGACCTGATGAACCTCTGAATAAGATCCATGATTGCACTGGGAGGAAACTTGTTTCTAGGCATCCTTTGTGTAAGACTGAGTGCTTGCCTACTGTCAGTTGTTTTTCCCTCTTGGAAGTTTATCTCTTTGATGCATCGTAACTTACTGACCAAATGACAGGAATTCTCCCACCGTTCCAAGCACATGTGATTCAATGACTGCGCTTAGTCCAGTTGCTAGGGAAACTTCACCGTCTAGGGTGAACACTTTTAAACAAATGCTGCAAATATGGTTTAATTATGTCTGCCCTATCATCATTTACCCTGAGGAAGCATCATTTTTTTTTCAGGAGCTTATTTAATCTCTCTTTGAAAGTTTTGATTTTAATATTGACAAGCTTTGGAGAAGAGTAGCTTGCAGGGAGGAATGGGCCCTGCAAGCTGTTTCTGAGCTACATGATAAGGCTTGTCTTCCTTCCTAAACAGGGGTTAGGACTACGCAACCATTAATTCTCTGTGCTGCTTCTCGCTCCTTGCTCATTAGCTGGAGCATCAGAAAGCTTCCTCGAATCATACAGGCTTGCACAGACTGTGGTCTTGTGCTCACACCCTCACAGTGGTTTATTAATGCTTGTACTAGAAATTCTAAACATCTGATATGCTAATTAGATTTTGTGCAAATTGGGAGTAAGCACCTTGCACCATTCAAACCCGAGACAACATTCAGCAGCATGACAGAAACAAACAACAGTCATCAACTTTCACTTTAAACAAGCAAGTTCTGGTTTCAAAAACATTAAGCCATAGGTTCTGTTAGAACTAATTAGTTTTCAAGGAAGTTATATCTTTCCCTCTTACATTGACAACACTCAAATGTTCCCCCTTGTAATGGCCTAGGAAAATGGGATAAAGAATTTCATTTTGCTGTTTGTCCAGACTTAAATTCCACTGGTGCTTGACCTTTGCCCAACTCCTCCTAGCAGCACACCTGGAAAGGAGTTCCAAACACTGGCCCGACCCCCGACACCCCCCCCACCATGTTCTAATCTGGGAGGGACATGGGCAAATAGCTAACCCCCCTGGTCTCTTTTTGTTAGGAATGTGCATGTGAAGGAAACTTTGTGAAATTCTTGATTCTTATTGGATACTGTAAGCCCAGGAAAATGCTTAATTCTTATTGGATGTTTCAAAGTGTAACCTGCTGCTGCTGCTCAGACTTTATAAAAGCTTCTTTCTGAGCATGATTAACAATTCGCTTACTCCTGAGATAAGCGTTCCTGCTGGTCCAAACTAAAATACTTTGCTATTTCATCCACATGGTGTTGGATATTTTAACTTGACCCATGCCACCCTTAAACTCCTATCAAGCTGTCTATACAGGAGCTGTCTGTACAGGAGCTGTCTGTAGAGTTCCCTGACATCTCTTTGTTTTCTGAACTTCCCAAGACACTTGGTGATACCTGTGAAATCAGAGTCCCCTTCTGGAGTCCTTGGCCTCCTTAATAAAAGAATTTAAGAACTGATTCAAACAAAAGCTTAAGAAGAATTTTCTTAGAATTTAAAAGAAAAGCCTCAGAGCCAGCAAGGTATAAATCTCAGCACCGGGATGAGGAGGACAGAGAGAAGAAGGAAGAAAGCTGTGCCATTTGACTTAAGCCAGCATGGAGGGCAGCCACATTGCAAGAAAGTCCAACTTGTTAGAGAAGCCAAAAATGTTATGGAAACCATGCTTAGAAAAAAGATTTCAAAGAGAAAATAAAAATTCACTCATCTCTGAGTAATTCAGAAAAGGAGCAGCTTTAGAAAGTTGTATGTCTTCAGCTGTGCAAGAGACTGTATTTGCTGGTGGGAATTCTAGGAAAGACAAGAATGGTGTTATAATATAAATATATTATAAAATTTTATTGAGTTTTTGTGCATTTCATATAATATGTCTTAATCAAAAGTGGACACCTTTCCCCTCCCCAACCAAATGCCCCTGCCCCCAGCACCAGCTTTCAGGTATTTGGTTATCATAAGTCACAAATCAGAGGTCACCACACAGATGGAATGCAAGGTAATACTTTATTTTAGCTGGCCTGGCAGGGCTGTCACTGGACTCAGATAGCAGCCCCACCCAGTTCCAAATCTTAAGGTTTTATACCCTGACAAGGAACCAGAGATCTTTTGAAATGAACAATTACTATCTTTAACTTCATTTACATGAGCAAACAACTTGAAGAACCAGACTTGGCCATTAACAGGGGCTATTGGTTCAGGATAGTTATGCAAGATTAGAGCTCTTCTTTCACAGTGGTCAACTACTCCCTGGAATTCAGCCATGCTTGGTGCATGACAATTCAAGTTCATCTGGAGTTCAATTTCCCCCAAGGTTAGATGGAAGGTAAATGACAGAATGGAGCTCCATTACAAAAATGGAGTCACTCTAGTTCCCTCCTGTTACACTGTCACATCCAGTCAAGCATTTATATCTAGATTCATTCACTAGGAGTCTGGTCATCCTATCTAGATTGTTAAGAGCAGCAAATAGGTCCCTAAGATTAACTGGTCAAGACTATAACATCACTATCCCTTGGAAGACCCACATTTCCAGTTTCACTCATTGGTCATCTGGTCATAGGACTCCCCCTAGGAAGGCAGGTTCACCCTAAGTCATACTAAATAGATGGGTGGAATTCCTAGTGTGTTAATGAGCTGAGAAATTTTCCTGCCTGGATTCCTGCCTCCCCATGCACTGTTTCTGGACATGGCTAGAGACAAGAGTGCCTCTACCTGCTTTTCTGAATTCTTAAGAAAAACATAACCTCTCCTTTTCTTTTTCATTTTCCTTTTCTAAATATGCTTCCTCTAACACTGGGCTGCCCAGCGTCTTGTATTTCTTTACTTTCTCTCTAAAGCTTCCTTCTCCCAGCCATCTGACTGCCAGTCAGCTATGTGTCTGACTTCCATGCAGTCTCTAAACTTGCAAGGCCTCGTGGCTTTTTTTCCCTCTATTCTCCTCCCCAAGGCAGCTGCCAAGATTACCAGTTCACCTGCCCTGAGAATTTTTCTTTAAAATTCTAATAAAATCATCCTAAAGCTTCCATTTGGGTCCATTCTTAAATTCTTTAACAAACGAGACTAAGAACCCTCTAGGACATGCTCTTTCTTTTGGTTTCGTATTCACTCCTTTAAAGAAGATATACTCTTGGGGCTGGGGAGATGGCTCAGCCATTAACAACACTGACTGTTCTTGCAGAGGACCTGGGTTTGAATCCCAGAAACCACATGGTGACTAACAACCATTCTTAACTCCAGTTCTAAGGGATATGACACCCTCTTCTGTCCTCAGCAGGCACTGCACTATACATATACACTTACACGCATGCAGGCATGACACTTATACATATTAAATAAGTAAATAAATAACAAATTTTAATAAAAGAATATCTACTCTCTTTCACCCCACTATTTGCCAGTAGTTCTTTGACTAGAGTTAGAGCCTGCTGCTTATTTCCCCAGTTCTCTGCTGGGTTTGTGTTGACTGAGTTGGCATTATCTCACTAAAAGGGTAAGTATTCCTCTTTTCTTTATGGCTCAATGAGGACCCACCTTCCTGAAGGGTGATCCTTTGGTCAGTTATTAAGCCCAACTGATATAATATTTAAGGGTAAGACAATGGCACATCACCATCTAGTTCATTCTTTTGTCTAGGACCGAAAAGTTTTCTTTAATGGACCTTCAATGCTCCGCTCCTGCAGGACTCATAGTCATGCTACTGTCATCAGTGAGTGGACAGAGAAACAGCTCCATGCTGTCACACATACTCACCTGAGGAGTTCCAGGAAGCTCAAAGGGGCTTCATTCTGGTCAAACAGGGTCCTTGGTTTTGATACCGAAAAGAATTTTAGAACTATGGTTGATAAAGCAGAGTGGGAGATTTTATTAAAGATGCTTTAATACAGGCTCAAGCAGAAGTGTTAAAAAGGAGTGCTTAGAAGACACAACTGAGAGTATGAATGTGGGCCTCTCGAAGAAAGAGACTGGAAATTGAGGACCCAGTTGCGAGTGTGAGCTCCGCAGGGAGAAGAAGCAATTGCTTTTGTCAGGACTAGCCGTATATACCATTTTGTTGGCTTTCCGTTTATACCTGAAAAAGTTGGTAACAAATCTCTCTTCTTCCTCCTCCTCCTCCATTTCCTCTTCCTCCTCCTCCCCCCTCATCTACCTTCTTCTCTTCCTCCTCCTCCTTTTCCTCTTCCTCCTTCTTTTTTTTGTTTGACTAGTGAGATAAATGAGGTGGCTCTGGAGATGCCTCCTGTGAAATTATAATCATCAGGAATTGGTAATGTTGTGCAATTAATGTTAGCACCTGTCCTTTCCTTGTATAATGGTGAGATTCCTCCAGAAAATTGCTATGTGGAAAAGTATATGCAGCTCAAGGAATGTTATTACTAAGACAGTAAAAATGATGCTGCCCGTATAGAAAAGCTTAGTGTCTGAAATAAATTGTCCTAGAAATCCTATCACTTCAGCATTTCAGGAGCATGATTGACCACTGAAAGACCCCTCCCTGGTTGACGTTCCCAGGCTTCTACCTCAGACTTTGCTTTTGTGATTTTCCTTATGGTTCACTACTGAAGGGAGGGTATTTCAAATGCAAACCACAAGAGGCAGAGCCCTGCAGTGGAGGAAGCTCCATACTGTGAGAAATCTAGCAATAAGCTTCTCTCCTGGACAGTGTCTCCTTCACCTGTCTTGGTTATTGAAACCTCTGTGCAGAGGAACATATGTAATAAAACATCACACACACACTCCAAGGTCTGAATAGTCTTAAATTTTAACAAAAAGAAAATGAGGGGCTGGAGAGATGGCTCAGCAGTTAAGAGCACTGACTGCTCTTGCAGAGAATGTACATGGCTGTTAACTATACATAACTCCATTTCCAGGGGATCCACCACCCTCTTCTGACCATCTCAGGCATTGCACAACATGAGTGCACAACATGCAGGCAATACACTCATACACATTAAATATTTTTTTAAATGATAAATAATTAAAAAAACAAAAAGTAAATGAAAATTCAAATTCCAGCCAGGAGTTGTGGTGCATGCCTTTAATTCCAGCACTCTGAGTGCAGAGGCAGGTAGATCTCTGTGAGTTTAAGGCCAGGCTAGTAGTCTACATAGTGAGTTCCAGGCCAGCTGGGGCTACAGGGAGAACCTGTCTCAAGAAAGACCGAAAAAAAAAAAAATTCAAATTCCTCATCTTTCCTAAGTGGATTAAGTGCTTAAGTGGTTTGGGATGAAATTACTACATTCTCTCCATCATTACACCATGTTTAATGAATATGGACTTCATGTGCACCTCATAGACATTTTGCTCTAATATTTTATCTATGAGCCAATGCAATTTGATGCCTTATATGATGTGTTAACAAACAGATTTTTGTGTGTTTAAATAGTGTTTAAACACTAGTGTGTTTAAATAACTAATTTCTTTTAGTTAAATGTAATTTCCTTTTGCTGTCCTGTCCTCCAACTTTCCCAAATGAGTGGCTCTCACCTGTAAGTGAAGAGAAGCTGGTTTATTCTGGAGCTAGATATAAATGGCCTTGGCTGGAAACATAGATTTAGGTTAGACCAAATTTCATCAGCCGATATGCTACCAGTTTCATGAATTTATCATACTCACAGAGAAAAAGGATTTAATGATCAAGGCCCATTAAAAAGATATACCTAATTACGTCAGGTATGTGAGTTCTAGCAAGCAGGGAATCTCTGCTCTATGCTTTAGTTGGTAGAAGCTGAAGGTCTGTTAGTACGTTTCAGAAGGATTTTTCTAATAGTCACAAAGAAGTTAGGTCAAAGCATCAAAGCAAAGGCTAATGGTGCCCAAGGTAATCTGGCTGTTGACCCACAGCATGCCTGCTTTCCACAATCCTAGAAATTGGCATAAGCCAATCGGCCTTCTAAAATTACACAGGTGCAGCTGTGTAACTTCGTCCTTTAGCATTAAGCAAGCATGGGATAGATGCTATTTGTGATTACTTGCATTAAACTTAGTATATAAAATAGTATTTGTTAGGTTTCTGGCAAATTCCTGAAATGGCAGTTCTACCCCCAACATTCAAAAACGGTGTTCTGAGCTTAGCCCAGGCAAGTCCCTTTGCTTAACGGGAGACCAACGAATCCCAAGCTAAACTGCCCCGGCCTATGCCTTGGACAGTCACCATACCTGGGAACTGCCTGTAAAGGCAGCCTGACTTCTGTTGCTGGTTGCTATTTCTCTGACCCCAGGAGGGCAGCCCAGTAGTTTAATCCCCCAAATAAACTACTGCACTCCATGAAGCTGTTCTGGCCTGTGGTCTTCACTCCCCCTCCTTTTCCTTTCATTTGGTGCCTGGAAACACAGAAGGGACTCAAGGGTCTCCAGTTGCCAGGTCCCTCCTCCTACACAGATTGCTGACCAGACCCTCCTGCCTGTGATATGGGCTGTCTTGCCCCTGCTCGCTCCGCCACTCACCACATCAGGCTCGCCCTCTGACAGAGTTGGGGTACGTGTTCCACTCATACAGCAGTGATCAGTTTCTCTGCCTTTGTTTCTCTCTCTCTCTCTCTTTCTCTCCTCTCTCCTCTCCGTCTCTCACTCTCCCTGCTTCCTCTCCCTTTCCACCTGGAGGTCCTACCTTCTCTCCTGAGGTATTCAAATCACTTTTTAAGTCATTTTTAAGTCATACCAGTATGCCAGATATCTTCCCACGCCATCCTCGGTGCGCCCCTCACTTGTTCCCAGGACGCAGTGATGAGTGACTTGCGCACTGTTTCCTGGGGGAACAGTGGCGTGACATGGTTGCCTCTAACAGTTACTGCTCCTCGGGGAGAGACTTCATCTTCCCTTCCTCACCCTGGACTTGGAGGGACATACCTTACGTTCACGAGGGCTCTCCCTGGGCCCTTGTCCCTCCTAGTCTCTCTCTTGTCTGCCTCCTTAAATTTCTCTCAGCTTGAACTGGGACACTCTCAAGCCTCGCCGCCTTATTTTTATTGCAACGCAATTTGGTCCCATTTTAAACTTGGTAAATTCTCACAGATCCTAATGACACTGGTCACCGCACTGGGGAAATGATCCAGTCTAGTCACACCTCCCCTCCCGCCTCTTCCAGGTCTTTGCTTCATTCCGCCTTTGCTGCCAGAAGAAAAAAAAATCAATTAATTAAAAAAAAAAAATGGTGTGCTGGGGCCGCAATGCCTTTGGACCTGACTGCAGACACGTAGTAGGTCTCTGTAAGTGTGCCCACTTTTCTAAATTCTTCAGAAAGCACGATTTCTCTCTTTTTCTTCTTTATTCCTTTCTAAACGTGCTTTCTTTCATGATCTGGGCTGCTTTAGCATCTTGTATTTCTTTACTTTTTCTCTAAAGTGTTCTTCGCATCACGATGTGGCTCTTGCCAGTCTACTATGTGTCTGTCCTCCATGCAGCCTCTAAGCTTACATGGTCCGGTGGCTTCTTCCTTTCTCCCCTCCAGTCTCTTCCTCAAGGCAGCTATTGGGATTCCCAGCTTGCCTAGAAAAAGACCCTGAGGATTTTTCATTAAATTCTAATAAAATTGTCCTAAAGTTTCTATCTGGGTCCATTCTTAAATTCTTTTGAGGGAATTAGACTGTGAACCCTCTAGGGGATGCTCTTTCTCCCCAAGTCATCTTGGAGACCACTAAGCGGTCCCCAAATTCTAATAATTTATTTATTTGGTGACCATTGTGTACAGGTGCCTTGAATTTGACTGTTAAGCAAGTAAACTCCTTATCTATTTATCATATTGTCTTACCCTAGGGCATTGAGACTGCAAACTGCTTACCTCTGGAACAAAAGAAAAAAAAGTTTTAAAAGCCATTTCTTTCTTGGACCTTTCCTCAAGCTTTTGGTTCTTTTCTCCCTCGTGGTTCTGGTCTGAAGGCAGCTACTTTTCTAACTAGATGCAACCATTTTTAAATTTTGCTGGACAAGGAGTGTCAGGAGTGTCACACTCCACGCGCAGTGAGACATGTTCTCTCAGAGCCACAGCCCAAGCTCCCCATTTTTTTTCTGCTGTCTTCACCAGTTTCTTTTCCAGCAACAGTTTGTATCTAGGAGTGAAGAGATCCAGAGGACATCCTTCACATTCACACTTGCAATGCCTGATGAGAAACATAGACTCCCTTCCTTGGTTTGAGATCATGAATTCCTTTGCTTTGCTTTCTTATTTGGGGCCTAC
This sequence comes from Eospalax fontanierii, assembly GCA_035773235.1. NCBI lineage: Eukaryota > Metazoa > Chordata > Mammalia > Rodentia > Spalacidae > Eospalax > Eospalax fontanierii. The sequence continues at coordinate 3,023,708 of CM069554.1, read as the reverse complement.
ATATCCGTGAGTACTTTCTCCTGCTGTACTAGTGTGACTTAATTGAATGCACTGTAAAATTAAAAAAGGGTTGCTATCCACATTTAATCTGTGAGATATGTGAATTCTCCAGGGTTTGTTTCCTGCTGGGTTATGGGCTTATTTTATCATGGAGCTGAGCTCACTAACGTAGCCTTGTGGCTTGGTCATCATCATGGCTAGTGAGGAAGGCAACCATGTAATATGGTTTCCATCTTGGTTGATGACATCATCATGTGGGGACAGCCACATGGCTTGATTGCCATCTTAGACAGTAACATTTTCAAAATGGTGATGACCTGTTTGACCTTGCCTATCTTAACTCAACCACATGGCATAATTCAAGATGGCAACACCCCGGAATTTACTGGTAGTCCTGATCTCTAGGGGATCATGATTACCTGAGAATTCCCTGGACTACAGCCATTTAATCATATGGCCTAATCCTTTTACAATTTTTTTTTCCATTTTGGATTCTTGATGGGATTATATAAAAGAAAGAGATTCCAGTAATCTCTATTGCCTTATATAAAGGTCATTTTTATGTCTGACTAAGGGGAAACCTCAGGCCTCCACAATGGGAGTTTAAATTTGAACATGCTTTTGATCTGTCTCTAAATGGAATTATTTTGAGTTCTAACTTCTTGTATGGTATTTACTATTTTTATGGCTATTGAAATTTTTACAATGTTTTACATGTTTACTGCATTTTAAAGGGAACTTTTTTGGATTCTGACATTACATGAAATTTACCTTTTTTTAATGGAATTGTTTGGATTTTGACCTCTTTTATATGGTATATTTGCTAATTTCTAAAAGTGACTATTTAAAATTCTTACATTGTTTTGTATAAAGTATTTGTCAGTTAAAAAGTGATAGCCTGCTTGGGTAGGAGACTTACACTATGATTTGAAGCCTCTTTTTCCTCTGAAATAGAATATGTATACTTGCTTAGGTTCCTGTCCCATCATGCCTTGGGCACCCTTGCTTTGCACTTTCTAGTTACAATGTCATGTACAGACTAAAGGAAAAGAACATTCTGACATTATCTCTTTCCAATTTTTGGTGGGTATGATTGTTTTCTGTGTTCCTTCATAAAAGGTTTTAAATGTTACTATTTTAGAGTCTTACTTTATTCTGATCTGAATTTTCATCAAAATGTTGCTGAAGTTTTGATTAAAAAAATAGTTTGTCATGGCATTGTGTCTGACCATAGTATTTATTGCATGGGACTATTGTGAATGTGTAGGCTTATGTTTAATACTAAGGGAACAATTATTAAAAAATAATAATTTACTTGATATCAAATTGACTTATAAGTAAGTTCTCAGGTAAGCTAAAATTGTTAAATTACAACATGGTTTCTATTGCTAAAGCAAAAAAATTAATTTTAAGAGATGATTACTTCTGCTCCAAGGTGCACTTTATCTGTGCTTTTAGATATGCTTATATAAAATAAATATTTTACCACTACAGCCTCTTTAGAGCCAAAAACAGATGAACCAAAGTCCGTATCTTTGCCCAGCCTATGTAAAACATCTCTAAACATTTCAAAGAGATTGGTCATTTTAAAACATGCTTCAAGGTTTACAAGGACATCTCAAAGTTTATAATAGTATATTTGAGATAACTGTTCACATATATATATATATATATACACACATATATAAATATTAATTGCTTAGGAAAAGATATAAAGTAAATATATTGTAATAAAGGAAAACATTTATAATGATGGCTAAATATTTCCAGAATAAAGGGGATAATGAAAACCTTTAAGGAAGTCTATCAAAGATCTACATAGGATTATAGGCATACAGGGTTGTTGCTATAATAATTACTGCTGTTCCCAAAAATTTAACCCTTGAGGTTAAATCTCTTCTACTCAGAATTTATTTGAAATGTTGGGCTTTTATTCAAACTTTACCTGCATACTACACAGTAATTAAAGGTACTAAAGTGGTATAACTGACCTTCTTGAGTGCTTAATGGCCATACTTTGAGGCCTATACTAATCTGGTCAGAGAGATTTAAAGAGACAAATTTTTTGGCTGTTGTCCTCCAAGGTCAACTAAGTTCCAGGGGACTCTAGGACATCTCTTGGAATGTAACTGTGATGAGTCACCTGTCCTTCTGTTCAGGGAGGTCATGGAGACCCCAACAGAAGAACTGAAACCAGTGTCCAGTCTACAGGGAAGAAGATCAGCAGAGAAAAAGGTTTCCTTAAGACTCCCAAGTGAAGCCACGGTCTAGCAGGACCTGCTGACTTGTCTTCACATGGATGGAACCGATAAAGAAAGGCCTAGGAAGCCAAAGTCCTCCCAAGTCCATGTGACTCCTGAGGAACAGATTCTCAACTGACTTTAAGAGTAAAAATAAATTGGTTTATCTGGGCCAAATCTATGGTCTTAACATCCAATAGGAAAGTATAACCAAAGAAAAAAATGATTGGTATAGTCTTTAAGAGTCCAGTCAATGGATTGAACTTCTCAGGCCTTTGGCTTCAGTTCATTTAAGATGTCACTTAAACAATTTCTCACTCATGATTTTGTTCTTAATAAGAAAATGCTGCTCATGTGTAAGACTTCAAATCTTGGCCTGATCCACTCTGCAGTGCTTACCAGCAACCAAAAGGAAAAACCCACTACTGTTCTTATCTAAAAACTAAATGATGGGTGAATTTCTTCTCCCTCTCTGTGTAGAGGTCATTTGGGAAGGAACTCCCACTCTGATTCCAGCAGTCCAGTTGTGGCAGCCAAAAGAAAAATGAGGAGAAACCCGATAGATGCATGCTGTTGGAAGCCCTCATCAAGAAACTCTGAATTGAACATTTTCACCCTGTTCTGATTTCTGGTTCTCTGCCTAGAATTTCTGCCTAACTATTCCTGCCTTTTCTTCTCCTTGCCCTCCTCAGCCCACTGATAGAAAAACTTCTCATGATTATTGCATGACTTTTAAATTTTTTTCAGGACAAAATCAATGCAATGTTTCTAGTCAGTGAACCACATGATCTTAACCGAATTCCTTCAGGTCTCCCACCACCACCTGCCTACCTGATGACACACTTCACACTGATGGTCCAGCCTTTTGAGACCATCCCTCTTTGCCTACACCATGGAAAGTTACCCAAACTCCTAACTGCCTGTAAAGGTGGCCTGACTTCTCTTGCTGGTTGCTGTCTCTCTGACCCTGGGGGAGGCAGCCCAGCAGTTTGATCCCACAATAAACCGCTGCCCCCCCCATGGAGTTGTCTTCACCAGTGGTCTTCACTCCCCCTCCTTTTTCGTTCGTGTATAAATAAAACATGAGTTCCCTGTGGAAGAACGACACAGTCCTTTCAGAAGCTGGTAAAAGAGGAATCTGCCAAGGTGAACATACAATCCTCTTTGGTAGATATAGCTGCATCGTTCTCCTATAGTCACTTATAAACACTTTTTCATAAAGTTACCCTCTTAATATCTATGACATATTACTGAGATAAGTGTCTCCTATCATTTTCTACCTAATGCACATAAGGACTGAATTAATAGTCTCAGAGTGGGGGTGCAGTTTCTCTCTCTTACTTTCTCTCTCTTTTTGACTTTTATTATTATGCCAACAACATCATAATCACCTGGACAAATAGATTGACTCTTCAATTAAATTTTTTAGAGTGACCTGAACTTGGAGGACACTAGTTCCCCCAGCTATCTGTCAGAACCATCTGTCTCCCAGAACTGTGCTGATGGATCTCTCTTGTCCTCAACAGATGTCCTCTCTTGTCCTGTGCAGATGGGGCTGTCGGTTTGGAATAGAAGTGCTGAAGGAACTCACTCTGGAAGCCTGTTCCCACGGTGTCACTTTCCCTGTCAGGCCACACCTGTAATTTATTCAAGATAGTTTCTCCAGCTTCATTGGGAAAGTACTAGTTCAAGTTCAGTTCCATCCTTAATCTTCAAAGACCATTTGGGTATTTTCATTCTTAATATCTCATTCATCCAGGACAAATGTCCTTCCCAACCTCCACTGTGTCCAATGGACATGACTGGTTGCTTATACTGCTTGCAGCTCTTTGATATGTTAATTCTCAAGCATATCCACATTCATCTATTACCTTTTTGGGTAGAGTATCAAACTGAGGTTGTCAGAGAAACGCCCAGGTCATCAGACCTAAGAGACATAGTTTTGCTGGGGTTAATTACAAGTCATTAGTCCATTAATGTCCATTGATAAAAGTCATTTCTCTATTCCCTTTTCCCTTCCTCCCTTCTTCTCTCCACTCTCCAGATCTAAGTAGTTATCATACATCTGTGCAGAATCAGATTCTATGGCTGCCCTTACTGCATATCTTGGTTGAGAGTACAATTTCCCTAAGTCTCACCTCCTCATTCTCTCTAAATTACTTCTTTCATATGCAGAATCTAAGGGAAATCTCAGAACTTCCTAAGGTTGTGTGCTAAGTGTCTCACAGTCGTCCCATGGTACTCACAGGAAACTGGTTCCAGGTTCAAGGATGGATATCAAAATTGGAGAATGCTCAAGTCCCTTAGATGAAATGCTATAGTATTTGCATATAACTATCCACTCTGACATGTGTGGGTAAAGAAAAATCTCCAGTATGAAAGACAGTTCCCAGAAAACTTTGCATCGTTCTTTAGCTGAACTTCCTGCAAGACCAACCAATGGATTAACATTTCAGTGACTATAGAGAATTTTGAATGTTACTGATCCAGAGCTTTTTTACAGTTATCTAGGGCTGTCTTTAGTCCCCAAGTAGCCACTCCTTGCCTACCTCTGTTTTTGACCTTAACATCTTATGGCTAACAGAATTTATTAGCTTAACTAAAAACAGTTCTGTTCCTACCAATCAAAAAGCTAAGAATCAGATAGCATCAGAGCCTCCCTCAGTTCCTCTACCCCACCCTGCCTTTGCTATGACCTGCTTACTGAATGTACCAACCAACGGGTATAAAAAATGTCTTGATTTGTGACTTTTGTTTATACTGTTAATATAAAAACATAATGAAACTGCACCTAGACACTAATTACTTACAATACCTAGGGTTGTGTAAATTCTTCAGGAATAGTTGTTACACTGTTGTTTGGATAACAATGGCAAGAAGTGTGTGGATACAAAAGAGTAACTCTTACCTCATATCAGATAGGAGATAGTATTTTAGGCTAAACATGGCCTAAGATAATTGTAAGATAGACTCTGGATCTGCAGGGTGCTTAACTCTTCTGTCCTTGAAATGCTAATCAGTTGGTCAGCCTTGTAGGAAGTTTCTGATGCAGGGTTTTTTTCTGGAAACTTTTCTCCATAGTTGTTTACTTGTCAAGGACAGATGCAGTTTTCTTTTCTGAATATTTCTAATCCCTGATCGAGAGAGCTTGCAGACGTGTGCCCTGTGGGTGTGGAGGACTGACTGAGCATGGTCTTCTCGGCGCATCTCAGAGACTGTACTGGGAAAATGTTGCCATTTTCAGTATTTTAACAGACAAGAAATCCATGCTTCAGACAGCTGCCACTCAAAATACATATAGTCCAGCAGCCATGAGCATGAAGCTTGTTTTGGAATTTACTCAAAATATAAATACCACATCCCAGGCCAGAACAACTGACTTAAAAACGTTCATTTTGACAAGGTCCTAGCTAACATGAGGCATTGTTCAAATTCACACAGCTAATGGTCAGCCACAGCCAGGATTAGAAGGTGTATTAAACACTAACGCTCCCACCCAGGAAAGTTTCTTGCCCAAGACCACAGACCTGGCAGTGTTCAGGAGGCAGCTTGCTCCTGTACTAGCTCAGGGCTATATTGTTTTGAGTACATTTGTTTTCACTCCTTTAGAAGCAAAGAGTAATTAGGAACGTAAGTTTTTCTTAATTGGAATGGTTAAACACTATGCTGGAAGTTTGCTTTAAATGGAAGGGAGTTCGAATCTTAAGCCCAGGCCAGTTGCCCCTTGGAATCCTCATCACAGAAGAGGATTCAAAATTCATTCCTGTGTGTGGTGAGATCCTAATCCGAAAGAGACTGGGGCTGTAAAAGACATGAGGTTTAGCTATCTGCTGTACATGCTCAATGGTGGTTGGCATAGCTCTCTCATTTAATGTGGATGATTTCACCTGAAAGAGAGAAACTCGCACAACAGGGACAATAAAATTCGTACCTGTACTCTTGAAATGGTTTCCAAATTAATGAGCTATGAGCATATAGAAGAGGCTGAAAGGTTAGGAGACATAGGTTATTCCTATCTGGTGCTGGCATAGGCAAACATGGCAGAGAGTGGACAACAGTCCCTGGATCTTCTGAGAGGTGCCTTCTTGTTTCAGTCTGGTTGTTGAGAAGTGTCAGCTCTGAATCGAATCCTGGGTCAAATCCCGAATTAGTCTTGAACAAGCCGCATTAGGAGAAAATAACAGTAGTCAGTACAAGAGCTTTGGAAGACTGATTAACAGTCTTCATGTATGCAAGGACTTAGAGATCTCCTCTCAAGCCACTTCTGGGAATACTGAGAAATATTAGGTATGGGTTCTACAAAACCATCTGGCTAAAGACTTACCTGTGAAGGTTAGTTAAGTCTTGCAGAAAAACCTCGAGAAGCACTGTACGTGGCTCCTTCAAACCTGCTTCACTGGCCCCTTTATTCTTTCCTATTAGCATAGACATCTAGGTTTTAATGGGTCAGCCTCATCCAAGGAAGAGTTTACAGGGCATAGCACCAAGTATTTTCCCTGAATCTTTGATGTATTACCTTATATATCACTCTGCTATTGATACAGGAGTCTTGGGGTGTCTTGGAAAGCTAGGGAACTTTTCTCAGCTCTATTGTGCTTAGCTTGAGAGGCCAGAGTTCTGGAAATTCAACAGCCACCAAAGCCACCTCAAATCAGAGGCTTTCAGGTTGTTGTCTCACGAATTCGAGAATGAAATTCACGGACCACAGAGGGTGAGCTTTAGAAAGCAGTGTTTTATTATAGGGAATTTAGGATAGACAAAGCAAAATTCCTGTACAGCAGGAAGAGTCCCCAGGAATGGGATCACCACGGAGTCTCAGTCCCTGGAGCTAATAAGGATTCAGTGGAGGAGGAGGGGAGAGGAAGATGGGCTGCTCAGTCCAGTTCTCACTCCAGGTGTCCAGGTCCCTCACGGTCCTAGCAGGTGGTCCTAGTCAGGCAGTCCTGATCACGTCCTCAGTGTGTCTTCCAGGAATAGTGCACTACTTCAGAAAAATAAGGAAAAACCACATCCTCTTGCTGGCCTCCCCAGCCTCTGGCTCCGATGGAGCCAGAAACATCTTGAGATTAGATAGTTCTAGGATCTCTAGTCTCAGGTAGAGACAAATTTACTGACAGATTCAAGGAATTTCCAGTTAGCTCTCAGCCAAGAGAGAAACTGGCCATTGTTCTCTCAGGGTCTTTACCCTAAGCTGCCTAGCCATTTTCTACCTCCTGCTCTTACCACTATCTCAAGTCTAGAAGCTCTGTCCTCTAATGAAGTGTGGTTTATCAGTGGCCTTTCTTCCCTCATGGTGACACAGAATCTATCCTCCCTTTCACACTCACTTTCTGTACACAAGTTCTCTCCGCAAATGAGGCATCTGCACTGATTGCACACCTCTACCCAAGAGGAAAAGAGCCATTATCCTAAACTCCTAGATTCTGTAGTTTTGTGAACTATTCGAGCTTATCAGGAGAGTTAAATCAAATCACTTGGAAATAACTGATGAAGGTACCAGAAATTATGGAACCATTTTGAGATAAGAAAATGGGTTCTAGTGTAAGTCAGTGACCAGAAGCTGCTCTCTTAGGTTGGCTTGGAGAAATGAAGTTCTTCCGAGGCGATGAGGACGCAGGAAATATCAATAGCTCAGACAGAAGGAAAGCAAGCATCAGTGAGTCTGGGCTGTGCAGGGCAGAGATGGTGAAGATTCCATTGGAGGGTTTTACTGAGTTAGTGTAAATGAGAAACTCAAAGATAAGATTCTGGGAGGATGAGCATAAGCAATGTCATCACTGGAAGAGATGCCTAAAATTGCAGGATGCAGATGGAAAACATAACCATTAATGCCAAATTACCATCATTTTTCCCTTCCAAGTTTTTCTTATTTGTGAACTGAAGTCTAGTATCTCCTATGAGAAAGTGTATAAAAGCAAAGCAGTTCTGCCTGGTTGGTGACTGTGGAGACAGACTGTGGCCTGTGATCAGATGATCCTTGTCTTCATACTGGGCAAATGGAGCTGGTGCCCTAACTCCTGTTCACCATTTTTAACAGCCCAAGGGCAAATGGGATACTCCCAGCTAATACACTAAAAGGTTTTAAATAACCCTTGATATTGAGAAACTTCTGATTAGTAACAGTGAAATTTTAAGCTATTATTGTAACAATTTTTTACCTCCCTAAAAGAGAAAAGGCTTCTGTTGACTCATAGTTGGGAATACTTAGTCCATATTCAGCTGGGCATAATGCTTTTAGGCCTGTAACAATGGACGTATCATGTGAGGATGTGTGGTATGGCAAACTGCTCAGCTGGGGGAGGGCAGGAAGCAGAGAATCCCTCAAGCTTCTGCAAGGACACACCTCCATGACTTAATTTCTACTATGCCACATCTTCTTCACCCACTCCCAGTAGCACCCAGATCAAAGATACTTAAAGTGAAATCAGTTCAGTTATTTAAGGAATATCTCCATTTCTCTCTCTGCCCTCAAATGTTTATAAAGAGCCTGCAAACATGGTCTGTTATTTTGTGGGTTTCCCAAATATAACTTGGATAATTACCTTCATATTTGGCTCATTAAGCATCGTATGCTTCTGTGAATCACTGCAGTTTAACAGTGGCCCCACAGTGGAATAGTTCCCTAAGACAGGGGAAAAGCTTGAATTTGTTGTAGGAGATCTACCTTTAAGTCTTTCGTTGTCAATTGAGAACATTGCTTTGATATATAATTAATCTAACTGAAGTCTGGTGTGTTCCACAGGCTAAGCTAATAGAAAAGCTGTAATCTGCATTTGCGACAAACCCAGACCTTCTGCCTAGCCCAGGGTCCACATTTATCTTAGCGGTTGGTGTTGTTCCCTGCAGCCACAGGCCGAGCAGCACATTCTTCAGAAAGTGGCTCCTGAGTCCTTGGACCCAGGAGTTTTAATAAGGCAGGAGACCACCTCATCAATCTCATCTGGTTCCCCAACATAGACTCTGGCTCCCAAGTGCACAGCAAGAAGCTCTGAACCTGTTGATTCTTCTGCCACAGTGTGGTAATTGTTGTTTTAGCCAGGATTAGTGTGGGGTTGGGGTGGCAACTTCAGGTAAACTTCAGCATCACTGAGAGAGCTGTATCTTTTTTAGTGTGTATATTTAATCTCTAAAGAATCATTTGCAAGAATTTTAATACTGAGAAATGAAGGGTTATTTTTCCTTAGGTGAAGAAATTATTCCTGCTATCTAAGAAGGATTAGCAGGTAGAGATGAATACTTGTCATCTATAATGGTTTGCTCTGAGCATTCAAGTCCCTCTCCTGAATTAAAATGTGGCCTGGGAATGCCAGCTCGCTTCGTGGTGTTATGTATTGATGTCTTTGACCCTCTGACACTGTTACTTCCTCTGCACTAGATATGATGACTTTCTCCCTGCCCACTCTGAATGGGTGCATATATATAGCTATTTGCATTCATCAATGATCAGAGCTTGGTCTGCTTTCACTTCTACTTCCTCATACTTTATAATAGATTTCACTCTGTAGTGGACTATCACCTGGAAAAAGAATTTTTTAATGAAATAAATAGCCTCTTATAAGTTGTACTATGATACACTGAATAGTAAAAGTTCCCAGCTGGTCCCTTCGTTACATTTGTTCCTGTCTTCCAAATTGGTTCTCATTTACTTACTCCAAGGTACCGCAGAGTTGTTCCTTGCTTGCTGGTGGCTTGTTCGGCAATAAGCCAGTAGGAACTGTTCTGATTTGCATTCTTCAGATATAATGATGATCACTGTTCTCCACAACCTCTCAAGTCAGTTTGGGCTTAAACTGCAGACATCCATAGTCTACCTGCTGGAAGCTGGGGTGTCCAAGAATGAAGTGTCAGATTTATTGTCTGGCAGGGCCGGCTTCCTGCCTGGCAGATGGCCTTCCAGTGTCCTCCCATGGTGGACAAAACAGACAAAAGAGCTTGTTGCCTCTTCCCAGAAGGACACTGTCCCCATTCCTGAGATTTCTACCTTCATGACCTAATCTGGTTCCTGAGGTCCCATCTCCTGACAGCATTCTTCGGGACATTAGACTCCCAATGTTTAATGTTCAGTTCAGTTCATATTGTCAAATCATCTTTAGTCTGACTTCTGCACACCACAGAATGTCTAAGCCTCAACTTATCCTCCACATTTTCCTCTCAAAAATTGTATTACAGGGGTGAACTAGTAATATGGAATTTACTAGGATTTTTTTCCAGTGAGCAGCTGGTTCATGTCAGCTGTCTCTGAGGCTATTGCACTATTCTCTTTAGCACACTAATATCTTTGAATGCTCTTGAAGTAGTGGCTCTTAGTATATTGTTGCTGTATGGTCTTCATAATGTGGGTGGTAACTACACTCATTTCTAATTTGTAGATTTGGTATTAACTCTTCCTCATGTGATATCAATTCCAGTTCTTTCATTGGACTTTACTTTGGTAGACATTGGGTTGATTATTCTCAATTATTTGAAGGTAAATACAAAATTAGTTCAAATATTTATATAGAACCACGTCTGTAAGGTATCCAGTCCTGTTTTCAGTAATGAAACCTGAAAGGCATTTCCTCCTCAAAGTTTTTGCACAGTTCTTGTTTCTCTAGTTTAATAACGGGAATGACTACAGAACCTGCATCTGACCAGGAGAGAACTGGGCCACAATAAGAGAAAAAAAAAAGAGAGAGATAAAATTAAAGCAGTGTAATCACATCAATATCTATTCTTTTCTCTTCCTTCCTGCTGTCCCCACTTACCTAGCAAGGAAGTTTTGTGACTGTCTCTACTCACCACACATTTGCTCTGAAAGTCACTTTAAGATGTTAGTGAACATTTCATTCCTCCTAGGGCACATTGACCCATTTGATTGATGACTTAATATCTTCCCTCAAAGTACCAACTAATGTCAGTTGTTTCTTTTAATTTCAAAAACTGTTCAGTAGAAATACAGGTCATTACTGATCTCCTGACCCAGACCCAGGGTGCCAACAAAATTAAGTGCTTGCTATGAGCTATAGATACCTGCAGGCTATCAACCTATTGATGACAAATGGCATACTGTAATGGCCCAGCAATATGCACATGATTGTCTGATTCATATTCATTTGTACATGGAGGAAAGGTGCTGAGATAGTTAAACAATTAAATCGCATAATGCAATTAAACTTACTCTATTAGAGTGCTCTTTTACCTCCATTCTTCTTGCTGACACTGTGCATATCGGGCTTCATCCCAGTGCAATTAAACCGATGAGGTAACACTAAGCTGCTCGAGTGGGCTTTTCGCCGTTGTTGATACTACTTTTTAATCTTAAAGCTCCATAAGTCAGATGCACTCAAGGTACAAGTGCACACCTCCAGTGATGTCTATAAAGCTCTTTATTGAACACATTACAGCAGAGGGGAGTAGCCTTACTTCTCAACAAAGACTTCGTGCTCCAGAACCGGTCACTGCTGGATTACTGGCTTACATTTTGCTTTGTAAGGAAAATGTTAAGTCACGTTTCAGAACCATGTTGGAGGCAGGGTCTGAAATGTGGAGGATGTGGTTCTCCCTCTGTTCTCCATCCTTCACCATTCATCCATTTCTTCAGTTTTCCTTAGTAGCTAATATGCTAATAACCCCTATAAGAGACTGAATGCCTGTCATATGTCGTATAATATCCTAGTTCATTCTATTTACATACTTAAATATACACAACAGTCTATAGTATACATTGTTCTCTTTTGATCTGGAAGATCAATGGGGTGGGTTCAGAATGTCACGTAGCTAGTTAGTAAGAGGTCTGGATTTGAATCTAGCCCACATTTTCTCTCTTTACCATACTACCTCTTGATAAAACATATCAATGGAAATAAAATTTTGTACTTCTGGTGCAGGCTGGTATAAATCCATTTCTGACAGTGTCTACCATCTTTTCTAAGGGAAGCTTAAAAATTGAAGCTATTTTATTGAGATACAGCTTCTTTTGCTAGACACTAGTATCATGTGGTGCATTGTCCATTTTTACTAAATATCATATCCCAGCAGGCTCAACTAAATCTGTGTATTATGAAAAAGAGCAAAGGAAGTAAAGAATTTCATACGAGTATTAAACCTCCATCCTCATCTCCACATCTTGGAGACTGTGCTATGCAAAGGAGAACATATCATTAGGAAATACTAGGCAATCCCTGCTCATTTGCTTTTCTTTCTTGTCTATTAAAATATTGATGTGTCTTTTAAACTGATGTATAATATTCTTTGCATAAAACATTCTTTTGTCATGAACAGAATGTCATCATGTAACAGAATTTTGGCCCAAATTCTGTTACAGAACAACTAAAATTGTGATAAGATAGATTACTTTTTTTTAAAGGTGGTAATGAATGAATTGATCAGTCATGTTGAAAAATAGGAATGCTGGAGGCTGGAGAGATGGTTTAGCAGTTAAAAGCACAGGCTGTTTTTGTAGAAGACTCAGGTTCGAATCCAAGCACCCACATGGCAACTAACAACCATCCATAACTCCAGTTACAAAAGATCTGACACCCTCTTCTGTCCCCTGAGGGCATTGCATGACACAGGTACACTTACATACATGCAGGAAATTTACTCACACACATAAACTAAAACTAAATTAATGAAAGAAATTTTTAAAAGGAAAAATAGGAATGTTATTGAAAAAGTGATGGTGTCTTAAAGTTTGAACTGTATTGCTAATGCTGCTTTGTAGTGTGTACTACTGACGGAGGCTCAGCAGGACGGACGGCAGGAGATCATCAGGGCACTTGCAGCAGTGAGAGACAGTGATGGTGGTGACGAGGAAGAACATGGTAGGGTTGGGACTGAAGGGCTGATGATGAGTCTGACAGATGTGCAGCAGAGTCAGGGCAGTCAGTGAGGAAGCAAATGCGGAGTCAAATTGGGGGATAACCAGGTTGTGATAGAACTACATAAATGCTGTTAACTACTCTTACACAAGCACTAACACTTAGTTTTATGAGGTTACTGAAACCGTGATGAACTAAACCTGTAACATAGGTATCCCCCGTAGACACAGAGTAAATATTAAATATTCATGGATAAAAATGTTCAAATGAAATGTATCAAATCATTAGCATTATTACTCTGGGGGAAGTTATTGACAATGGAAGTAATTTGGGGAGGTCTTAATTTTTTTTGTTATGTATTATGAGGTTGTTTTTGACACTGGGTCTCTTTACATAGCTCAGACTGACCTGGAACTTGCTGTGGAAATACGAGTGCTAGGATTACTGTCTTGTACCACTACACCCAGCGTACCAATACTGCTTTTAAGATATATTTATACGTTTGTTAAATTTAGGATCATAATTTTCAACACAGAATAATATTATCACATGTTAACTACTATATTTTTAGTTCTGCTTGATTTTACAAGAAGGTTTTAATAGAGAATTTTTCTGGGCAAAATTTTTCAACATCTGGTGTAAACATAATATTTTGTGTCACACCAGGACAAAAGTAGTACTCTGCAATTAACAAATTCCTCTGTGATATGTTATTGGTGAGATGTTTGCACTGATTCTGCTGTATCTCAGATCTCTTTGACAAATAGACTAAACCCTGTGTACTAGAGGGGAGGGTGGTTTTAGATGACTTCTAAAATTAAACAGTTGTTCCATATTTCAACTAAGGAGTCCTCTAACTTTATTTTTCCTGTGTCCACATGGCATAAAAAAGGTTCTGTTGAACCATGTTTCAATCAACACATCCTAGAGTTAAATTTCAAGCTCTGTGACTGATCACATCTGATATTTTAAGATGCAACCTGACATCTCATGGATGTGTATTTATTTCAGTGGGAATTTAGTTTTGTGCCTTATACTTTAGTGTTCTTTTGTTCTTCTTTGTGTCATAAAAGATTGAAAGTCCCAGCTGTATTAGTGAGAAGAACATGAAACACAAAGCTCTTCTCAAAGGCAATTTTCTAATAATAAAAGATAGGGCATAGTATTTGATTGTTTGGCTTTCTGTCATTCAAAGTTGCATTAAAACAACTATTGTTCCATAACTATGAATGGCCTCTCCCTTGAAAACTGTTAGGTATACATGAAACATGGTAACACTCTGAAATCAAACCCTTCCCCAAGTCCTAGTAGGTTTTCAGATGAAGGAGAATACCAGTCGGTGGCAGGCAGAGACACACGAGCACTCACCATCCTTTGTTGGAGGAGAGATCAACCAGTTTATAAACCTCTCTTCTCTTTTACCTGAAAAGGTTATCTAATGTAATAATTCTTATAAACCTTTTGATCTAATTGTTCTCTATTTTTTCATTAAGAGCACATTAATTTACTTTGTGCTTGAGTCATAGACTGTACATCTTCTAAATAATGTTAGCATTCCTGTTCTTTTTATGTGATTATTTCTCTCTCTCTCTCTCTCTCTCTCTCTCTCTCTCTCTCTCTCTCTCATACACACACACACACACACGCACATGTGAGATCATTGTGAAAGTCACTACATTTTGATTTGCATTCCCAGAACTTTGATCACTCTTTGATCTTGGTAGGCATGTTCAGAGATATTTTTTAGAAATATTTTATTGTTTTTATGTGTTTGAGTGTATTGCTTGCATGGATGTAAGTGTACCCCTATGCAAGACCCACAGAGGTCAGAAGAAGGCATCAGATCCCCTGGAACTGGAGCTTCTGATGGTTGTTAGCTGCCATGTGGATGCTAGAATTTGCAAGAGCAGCTAATGGTCTTAATCACCGAGGCATCTCTCCAGCTCCAACTCATAGATATCTTTAAAAGAAATATATTATGGAATAAATTAAGGCAAATTGTCATAGCTTGGGAATTGTGAATATGCCTTTGTAAGCTTTGCTTTGTTATATGAATGGAAAAATAGTCTTTCCTAGTTTCTCTGAATGTGTCCTGAGCCTTGCTCACCAACTTTTACTCTGTAATTTAAGATCTTCTCAATGAAATGCCATCTCATTCTAACAATGTATGAAGCTTGTAGGAGATCACACAGATGTACCAATCCAAACCACTTCTACTTTTATTAGAGATTGGGAAGAAGGCAGACTCCTTTCTAAACTAAAAACTAAAAGTTTCAAAAATAATCTTTCATTGAAGACTAGCAAAAAAGTCCATGTCGTAAATTTCACTAAATACTTGAATCTAAAATTCTGATGGTTCCTTTGTATTGAATGTATCTGTTACACCCCTTACCTGATTAACTAATCATATGAGGACAAGTCACATTTATATAGACAAAACAGAGAACCACAGCTACAGTATTGTCTTTTGGATTATGTAACCTGATTTCCTGGTATAGCTTTCTGTCCAGATTTGCATATTGCCCCAGTCTAGTATGCTTGCAGACTATGTGTATAATTTAAACAGTTACTTCTAAGTTATCTTCATTTAAATATTTCAGAGAGAGAGAGGCTCTGGGATATTGTGAGGTGTCTTATATTATTTACTATTTGACTAGAAAAGCCAATACTGTTGGAATCTAGCCAATAGGAAATCCATTGTGCTTATCACAGGCCCTGCAGGGCACTCATGGGCTACTGTGTGTTGTAACACTGTGTGTTTACTGAATAAATGTTTCACTATGTATTTCAGAGTTCTTAAAACAGTTTTACTAAAGTACATATAAGTATCAACAAATGGCAAGAAAGTATTATAAGCAGTAATCTCATGAGGATGCTGAGATGAAAACTGAAACACTATTCACACAATTAAAATATAAGCATTAGGGTAATTAGTTTGGGAATTGAAATCAAAGGAATCAAGATTTGAAGCTTGGTTTTTCGTGCTGTTATTTATGATGCAGGTGGTAGTGGTGGTGCATATTTATGGAACATTTAAGCATTTATTATGTTCCATATGTTATCTCATTTTTCCATCAGAACACATTTCAGCCATCCAATTTTGTGGACAAGAAAAATAGAACCTCAGAGCCAGGTGACTCATGCAAGTTACAGCGATGTAATCAAGCCATGTGGTCCTGCAGTTCTTGTTTCCCTCACCATCATTTTTTTGCTTCATAGTGTGGTTGTTGGTTCCCCTTTGAAACTAATAGTGTCAAAACAAGAATACTCTGGAGATAGAAGAGAAAAAAAATAGGAAACATATTTAAATGTAGTCATCTGTTATATGAAGATATCATATCAATTTAGAATTTCCACAGACTTCCTAAAGTTGAACTTGACTTACAGCCCCAGGGTTTCATCAGCCCCAGTTTGTGATGTCTGTGACCTGATGTATGTGTCTAATCCATTATTTCATTTAGAAGTTTTGAGCCAGGGTATTTGAATTGGTTACTTTTCTGTTACTGTGATAAAACACCATGACCAAGGAGACTTATAAAAGGAAGAGTTTATTTAGCTTACAGTTCCAAAGGAGCCAGAGTCCATCATGGCTGGGAGGCAGGGCAGCAGAGGTGACTGGAGTTGGAACAGAAGCTAAGTGCTCACATTTTCAGGTAGACACAGGAAGCAGAGAGTGACTGGAGATCCAGCATGGCTTAAGAACTCTCTGAGCTGCACCCAGTGACATTCTTACTCCAGCATGGTCACAGCTTCTAAGACCTCCCAAAACAGAGCCACCAACTGGAGATAAAAATGTCCAAATACTTGCAGTCTATGGGGGACATTCTCATTCTAAACCACCACAGTATCATATAGTCCAGGCTGGACTCAAACTCATTATGTAACTGATAGGAAGACAATACCTTTGTCCCTTTTTCTTTTGCTGAAGTTTTAAAAAATTTTTATTTTAAACTGACTTTTTGTTATACTCCTTGTACTTTAATTGGAGTTTCAGTTAAATATTCCTGCTTGAAAGGGAATATTTGTTTCTAAATGCTACACTGAAAATTTTCCACCTTATATTATTTTCATACAGTGATACTCGTGTGTGTATGTGTGTGTGTGTGTGTGTGGTGTGTGCACATGTGTGCATGTGTGGTGTGTGTTTGTATGTTAGATGGGGGGAATCCAGGGCCTTGCCTGTGCTGGGCAAGTGCTCTTCCATTGCACTTCCCAGCCCCTTACTCTATTTTAGTGACAATAACTTGAAAGCTGAATATAGTTGGGTGATTACTTGTTCTCTTGAAATTTTTTATTTTCTTACAACCTTCTCTGAGCTGTGTCCACAATGTCCATCCTGACCAGCACTCCCAGCCCTGCTGACAAAGACAAGTTAAGTAAAGATGCTTAAAATAAATGTTATAGTTAATGGAAACAGTGAGGAGACATACTGGAAACATACACACGTAGTATGTTCTTTATGTATTCAGTTGTCTTTTGGTTCTATAAGCTGCATACAATTACCCTAAGGCTGGCACACACTAAATGTCAGATTGAAAAGGGATTATGAGTTGCTTGCATCTGGATTCCTGAGTTCAAATTCCAAGGCCCCCATTTACTGGCTGTACGGCCCTTCGACAAGACACAGAATCCCAGCATTCCTGCAGGTACAAAGCAGGATGGCCTTAGCACCCACGGAGGAGACCTGTCAGGAAGCCTGAATGACTGAATCCCTGTGGAGATTCTGCTCTCACCTGTGATCACCAGAATGACTGAATCCCTGTCCTTGATTGGATCACTACCCTTGCCTGAGATCGCTCAGTAAATGGCAGTTCTTTCTCTTTCTGCTCACATATTTCCCAAGTCTCTTAGCTTACCAGAACTCTTTTCTTAGCTGCTGATGGCCTCAGGATTTATAAAATACAGCTTGGAGCTTGATTTCTTGTCAGAAAGAAGTTCTGCCTGTATCTATGAGGCACGTTTCCTGCATAAACAACACAATATGACTCAATAGCTTTTAGAAAGCCATCCTCTGATTCTGAGGGTGAAGGGTGCTGGCATTGGTCGGGGCACTCAGCCATGTCTGTGAAGACCTCTGTGTTCTCGTTTGATTTTTCTTGTGCGCTTCCCTAGTAAGGGGATGAAGCAAAGGGAGATGGGCTGGTAGGATCCACACCTTTGATCAGGAAAATGAGAGATTTTCTAGAAACTTTTGTATATGGCTCATTGGCCAGATCAGTCTCTTACCATGAAAGCTTTCATGGGGGTTCACAGAATCACATGAATTCCAGCATTTACCCTCAAAGGAGTGTAAGGAAAGTAGTTGGTTGGCATTTGTTACCAGCATTTATTATATAAGATCTTAAAACATCTCTGTGAACTAGAAAATGGTAGAAGATCTACTGAGATTGCAAGTAGATGTGCCTTGAAAGCAAAATACATTGATGCCATTTCTATAGCTAGTAAAATAAGTGACCTCATCTACCCTTCCAAAGAATAAAATCTATCTGCTTCTAAGCCCCTAAAGTAGCCCATTTTCTTTCTTGTTCCTCTTTGTGTGTGTATGTGTCTGTGTGTGTGTGTGTATGTGTGTGTGTTTGTGTGTACGTGTATGCATACGTGCACAAATGTATGTTTGTATGAATGTAGATATATGTCTGTACTTGCATGTGGAGACCAGAGGTCTCCTTTGGACTTGTTCCTTTGGAGCCACCCACCTCGATATTTGAGATAGGGTTTCAAACTGGGTTACTCACTGATTAAGTCAGATTGGCTATCAAGAGATCTGCCTGTCTCTGCCTCTCCAGCACTGAGATTACAAGTGTTTGAAACCATGTGTGATATTTTAATGTGGGCTCTAGGGATCATATTCCGGTATTCATGCTTAGACAGCAGGCATTTTATTGACTGAACATCTTCCCAGCCCCCTTCTCTTCCACTTTCCTTGAAGAATCACTGATAAGTTCCTCAAGAATCCATTTCTACACCTCTAGTTGGTCTGATCAAGAAGGTCATCTCTGGGGCTAGGAAGGAAGATGCCCTGGCCTGTGGGTCAGAGAAAGGGGAATCCACCTTGAGAGACAACTTCCAGCTGAGGCACCCAGACTTCTGCAGGAGGAGGCCACCACCACCCCTCCCAGCTCCCCACTGACAAACAAGGCACAGAGGTAAATGTTTTATTCTCTGCTTCTGTGTACTTCATTCATTTGTTGGAAGGATGCAGATAAACAACAAAAGCACACACATCTACATGCAGTCTTTCACTTCACTGTGTCTCTCTGAATCCTTTTGTTTTGTGTATTTATGGATCCTAGCCTTTTTAATGATGGGTGTGTGTGTGTATGTGTGTGTGTGTGTGTGTGTGTGTGAGAGAGAGAGAGAGAGAGAGACATAAGCAATTATCACTAAGATTAAACATTGCATTCCGCCTTCTTTTGCTCTATTTAAATATTAGGATTGACTGGGTCTTAACGGAGGGTCCTGGATAGCCGGCACTTGCCCTCCGACTTCTTCAGCCCCTCTCCTGTTCCTTATTTCAGATGTAGGCTCAATGGATTTCTTTATCTAAAGGGAATCTGTTAAAATGGCAGGAGGGAGACCTGATTGTTTTCTCATCTCCCTGTATTTTGTGTGTTGAATAGTTAAAACTTGATTTATTGTATAATCTCCTGCCTTTGTTTTTTTTCCTACATTTTATAAATGTGCTCTCACTGTTTGCTTTGAGAGTATAATCCCTTCTTCAGCCCCACCTCCCATATTTGCTTCAAATATTCAAACATTGTTAACAGTCATGCAAAAGTGCATCAATAAAAATATATGTCTGTACCTATTCATATAGGCCTCTGAGACTCTGTCCTGGCAAGGCTGTCACCACCTGTGATATATACACATCATATTTTTTTAACTGACTTTATTGTCATTTTATGAAATAAACTATCTGCCCTTCCTTTGTGAGTAGTACTTGTTTTATGATTTTTTTTATTTCCAATCTTTACATAGACATTAGCTTTTTCATTTCAGTTGCATTACAAAGCTTCTATTGCCTTTAACTCTTCGTTTAAGGCTCTTTTCCCTTTAAGTTGATATATTTGACAGAAAACAGTCTTGTTTGGATCAAGCTATTATTATTAGGGGAGAGCCATGTTGATTTGTTCCTTCTGTGCATTTATCATTATCACTACCCACTAAATACTTGGAGTTATTTTAATGTCTTCCGTAGCTCTTAGCTTTATCATGGTACCTGATAGAGAAGTGCAGGGGTGGGAGGGGCACAAAGAGTGAGCCAAATATATGTAAAATAAACTTCTATTTCTTTTGAGGGAGTGATAAGTTGGTAAGTTACCCAAATGCAGGAGCATAGGTAGAAAAGGCAGGCAGGAACTCTTGAGGACTCTTTACCATTGTTCATATGTCTGAGATCTTGAGGCAGCTTGCAATCCTCATTGAACATGATAAAATAAAAACTCAGCAGAGTGAATTTGAAGTTCAAAGCCACACATTTATCCCAGTTCTTTATTCAGACACTCAGATTCAAATGGAACTTGGGAGTTCTTGCATTCATTGGTTTGATGTGTTCAGCAGGATGAGGGGGTATGTCAACCTCGGACATTCCATTTTATGTCAGGTCAGCTTCTAGAAGATAATTCCTTATGCAGACCTTACATTCATACTGTATTGAATACAGTCCAGCCCAGATTCTCAGAGCTGGTCAGCGTTCAGCACTGTGATCTGATTTGTAACCCTAGCTGTGGGATGTGTTCTGACTCCCTCTTCGATTTCCCAGGAACCGACAATGGTGAAGCTCTTCCTGACTCCATTCCATCTGCCCGGGGACACTGCCTCATTTCATAGAGGAGCCAGAAGATGCGTCCATTATCAAGAGCAACCCTATTGCGCTCAGGTGCAAAGCAAGGCCAGCCATGCAGATAGTCTTCAAATGCCATGGCGAGTGGGCCCATCAGAATGAGCACGTCTCAGAGGAGAGCCTGGATGAGAACTCAGGTAAGACACAGAGAAGAAACAGAGGTAACCTCTCACATTCTCACCTTTCTCCTTAAGTATATGGGAGAGATGATAAGACACTTGCCATTGCCTTATCTGAATGAAGCTAAAGTTACCTCATCCTAAACAAGTAAAACATAGGATCTTCTTTCTATGACCTAATAGTTCCATTGTCATTTATCCCAGTATAGTTCAGAGTCATTTTTGTGTTGTCTATAACTTCAAACGTTCAACATTGTATGAAGCGAATATTCCCATTGGAGATAAATCCAGACAGTTGCTCTTTTCATTTTATGAATTCTAAATAATTTTGAGACAAAGATTAAATCTTTCATCCAAACCATTTTTTTTTCAGCAGTGTAATTTCAATAGCTTTAGTCTTTCCTCCTGGATGTTACACTCATGTCTTTATTCTCCACAGTCGGTGGTTTCTGAGCTCTCTTGAAGTTGTTTTGATTGTTGCATAGTAACATATCCAAAATTAGAGAACCATATTCTACCTGGCTTTCAATATGAATGAAGTTTTAGACCATAATTTTCCTGCCAAGCCAATAATGAGAATTCTGACTATAGTATAGTTAAGGTTTATTGAGTACTCAAGATATAGCAGGCCTTATCTAAGCAGGCATTATCTCAGTCTGTACCATAGCTTATTGGAGGTAGATAAAATTATTGACTTCTTATAGATAAAAAAACTGAGGCTCAACAAGATTAAGCATATGAAGTGCTTGTGCTAGATCTCAGTACAATATCCTTTGACTCAAAAACAGAAGCAGTAGAAGCTTTTGAACTTTGGTTCCTCAAACCAGATTCAATTTATTGTTGTCCTAGACTATTGAATTCTGTTAGTTCTGATTCGTTAGTTCATAAGATATTAGATTTTGAATAAATCAGAAAGCCTCAGTGTGTTAGAAAGTTTCAAATGAACTCATTCTGTTGCCAATGTAATAGTGGTAGCCAGTATAATTTAGATCTTTCAAAATTTTTAATGATAGACAAGATATAGCTCATATGGGTGGGCTTTGTAAATAGGGAAAAGGGTAAGAGAAATATTCTCAAAAGCACAATATAAATGAGGCTAGAATGTTTCAAATGAGCTATATGGCATTGTGGATTAATAAAAAAAAAAAACTGCATCCCGATAGGAATATTAGGAAAGAGACATTGCTGTACCAGATAGGCATGACCGATGCCATACTCTGTGGAGGGGAGAAGCATCTCGATAGGCTATTAGCCACCTTCATAGCCAATAGAAGAAAGCTTCATGTTTGTCCAGTAAGGGGTTTAGTTTGATTGAAATGCAAAGGTACTGTAGGAGAATAATAACTGATTGCCGGAAAATTCAATCAGTAACAGGAAAGGCTCAAAGATCAGAGTAAGGAGCTCTGCTCTTGAATGACATGTTGGTGGTATTGATTATACTGGGGTCGGCTTAGGTGGATGGTTTTGGTGGTGGTGGTGATTATGTTGGGATGCAGAAATACAGTGGCCAGATCTGTGCTTTTCGAGATGAATCTGGCAAGAGGGTTTGGAATGTAAAGGAGAAGGAAGAATGGTGAATTTTGCAGACTTATGTAAATGATATGAGAGAATGGAACTCTGCTCCTGAAATAGGAACTGGACATAACAGAGCTGATTGGATGAATAAATGAGTGGAGACAGAAGAATAAAAATTAATCTTTTATTAGAAGAGCGTTACAGTTAATAAAATAATTATATTCACAAGGAGAAAAGGCCTGAGGTATTTGTTAGGACAAGTTCAATTTGAAGTACTTACATGATCTAATGAAGACATTTGGCAATTATCATAAAGATGTAGAGAAGATGTAGAGACAGAGGTGTTGTCAAGGTACAGGGCTAATGTGAACGGGAAAGGCGTCTAGGAGCATGTCCTTAGGAACTAGGGAGAGGAAGTTCCCCTTCCAACAAAGGAAAAGAAGTTGCCAGAGGATGCTAGGTTCCAAGGTAAAGGAGAAATTTGTTCAAAATGATCTTCAGCTAATACTCTGTCACTAGAAAAGGATAGAGAACACACACACACTCACACACACACACACACACACACACGCACACGCGCGTGTGTGGAACAGTGCTTATCATTATATGATTGGGAATTAACTTGGGATTGCAATAACAATGCAAGACTTTGGGAGTTAGAAAAGTACTTGGAGCAGATTCCCTGTTAATTTGGAATTTGAAGACAGTATTAAGAGGCAGGAGAAGTGACTGCCCTGGGGATATAGTTCTTCAGACCACAGCATACTCATAGAATCCTGGGATATAAGGTGGAAACCATACAGTGCCCTAGTGATCATCTAACAGTCCTATTTTCTGTTTAGTCTTCTACGATCCAAGAGACACAAGTCATGCATGGCCTAGCTACTTCTAAAAGAAAAGATAATATTGACATCAGGTTATTCTTCAAAACTATAAGCCACTTTCCCCTAGAGATTCACATGTTCTCTATCCTAATCAAAATATATGCAAGTTTTCTTGCTGATATAATGGTGGATTATATACTTCGGTCATTGTTTTCCATTATGAATCTGCTTATGTTTTTATCCTTCAACAGTATAACACCATACATGTCAAATATACCATAGATGTCAAGTTTCTTATATTGTTAAACAAAATTTCAGGGCTGTGGGTATAGTTCCCTTGAAATTATTTGGTATAATCAAAGGTAAAGGAGGAGACAGACGGAGTTTCTCATTTTGTATTCCCAAGGTTGAGCGATAGGAAAACTTAGTAGATAAACTTGATATTGGGAGAATTCAAGTCAGAAGCACTAGAGACCTTGCTTAGAGTGAAAGCTTCACAGAAGGACTCTGAAACATGGGAGCATATCTCAAATGCACCGTCATCCACCATTTTAATGGTGGAACGTAAACAGTTGATATCCAACCAGAAAGGCCTCGAATGCCAGTGGCCCAGTGGGACTGCAGCCTGTGCTCATGTGTCCATGCCTGATATAACGAAACTGCTCTAAATGAAAGGAAGAATACTGAAAAAAATAATCATTTTTATACCACAGCTAGGAAATCTTCTATCCATTCTTACTTAAAAGCCAATTTAACAGTGCACCACTTGTAATTTCACAATGTTCTATTTTGGTCGTTATTCCCCCCCTTTTAACTTTAACATTGCTAGGCAACTCTGTCTTGTGGAAAGCATTGTTGATTGTATTCTCTACCTCTAATGACCTATTTTGAAAGGTCAATAAGACTCACATTTTACAAAGGAACTAGGCAGAACAAAAATTCATAAATGAGAAAATCAAAAGAGATCATATACTATTGTGATTTTTTTAATGCCGTTGGGAAGAAATTTAAATTTTTACAAGTACTTCTTTGCAAAAATTTAATAAGTTGTCACAAACTTTTTGAGCAAGTCAGTTTGGCTGAAGCAATAGGGAAGAACTATCTCCCCATAAACAGTTTCCTTCTATGTAATTAATGAAAATTGCCATCTGCCACACTCCACAGGTTTGTTTCCTGAGCTCTGTATAAAGACTGAAATAGTAGATTTGGGAACAAGGTAACCCAGACCAATTCATACATGCAATTAAAGTTAGAAACAAAATGGCCTCAGGTTGAAAATTAGACATTTTCCCTCTCCTGGGCTCCCCGCAATGAGCTGGGGTATGCTCCTGGACCACCTTTACAGACCTAATGGCTTCTGAGGGATGCTGTAAAATGCTTCCTGCAAATCTAAAGAGCTGGGTGGTACTAAGAAGACAAGGATAGGAGCATAATTTGATGAGAGGGAGAGGAGGAATTGTCCACATTTGTTTTAAAGCTCTGTGTAAGCAACTGTTTGCCTACCTTTGACAACATTTTCTTCATTTCTGAAGAGTTAGAATTAATAGATTTTTTGCATATAGTCCTTATTTCTTCACAGATCTAATGGAGAATGCATAGGACCTGGGAGTGCTTGGACATAGAATCTTTTGTGTTTCAAAATTGGAAGCAATAAGTCCTTTTAGTTGTTAAAGGCTGCAAACTGCCTTTGGTCTTTCTGGTAATTTGGCCCCGTCATCTAACCGTTCAAATAAGAAGAAAAAGGATTGTGTGTTTTCATGCAATTTAGCTTGGAAAACCCTGAGCTAGAATTCTTTCCTGCAAAAAGTACAATTTATTTGACATGAGTTACTGTGTGTTCACAGACATGGCTATACTTCTTAGTAATGTACACTGTTGGTTTTCTGCACGAGCCAAGGGATCCTTTCATTTGTTCTGCCTCATTTCATTTGGAAATATGGGGACTCTTCTTCCTTGTGTTTTCTTTCTGTTAACATCTGGAAGCTTAGAATTGAGAAGTAATCCCAACTCAGAAATCATGCCCCTGTGAAATGGGCACTGTATTCAGTAACATAGAAATGAAGAGCTTTAATCTCGTAGGCAGACGCACATGGTCACAGACAGCAACCAACAGCAAGAAGAAGCCCACATCTTCATAGTCAATGTTATGTTACTTTGGAGAATCTTGTGTTATCAATAAGCCAAACCACTTCTTTACTGCTCACTAAAAACAAGAGTTCTGTTAATAATGCTCCCTGGTTCTTAACTTATTTGACCTGAGAGATATTGAAGTCTATTGAGTGAAATAATGTGTATTCCAATGTGTTACAGGAAAAGTCTCAACTTCAGTAAACTAATATTTTTCTTTTTAAAGAATATTATTTTGGGGATTCTGTTGTGCGTGATTTGCTTTTTCAACAACTGGGGCCTTTCTCTAGGGTTACCAGGTTAATGGATTGTGTTAAGAAATGGCGAAAGTGTAGAAATAAAAGTATAGTAAATCTTTAAAGTTTGTATCTTGGAACTTTGCTATGTGGTGATGAGAATTTGAATATAGCATCTTCCAGAAAAGCCATTAATTTAAAGTTGCTTCCCTGATTTATGAATCACCAAGGTACATTGGGGAAACGTACTTTTTAGCCCACAGAACTCGGAAATAATCAATTAATCAAGTGCTGCATTGACAGTCTGTGGGTTTAGAGCTCACATTTATAGAAACACCCTCACTCCCCAGTCTGTATTTCATCTTATTCATTACTACTTCTCAGAGAAGACTGACAAATTCTTAAAAGGTTTCCAGAAAAACATTATGAATTCTCTCCATAACGCATGACAGACTATGAAGGCCATGAATCTTATGTATAATTTAACCTTTCCTACAACAAGAAAGTTTGGAGACCATTTTCTCTCAATCCATCCTTAACAGTGATAGAAGCAACTCCTCACTTCCTTACACTGACCAGAGATTTTGGCAAGTCCTAAATTCTTTTTGGATATTATTGTTTTTTTTTTAATTTCATGTGTGAGCGTATTGCCTGCATGTATAAAAGTGCACCTCTGTCCTGCAGTTCTGTGAAGGTCGGAAGAGGGCATCGGATTCCACTGGAACTGGAATTACAATAGGTTGTTAGCTGCCATGTGGATGTGGGAACTGGGAATCGAACATGGGTCTTCTGCAAGAGTAGGCAATGCTCTTACCCACTGGGCCATCTCTCCAGCCCTTTTTTTTGGACTTTTGAATCAGGGTCTTACTATGTAGCCCAGTCTTGGCCTGGAACTTGCTCAACAAGTCAATGGTGATCTTTTTGTCTATCTTTCTCTAAACCCTAATACTTGAACAATGATTTTGGAAGTCTTTTGAGTCTTTTCTGTCCATATAACATTAAGTTGTGTTTTTAAATTGAAATTAGAATTATAAAGATCTAAAACAAAATGCAACAAACACCTTGGCGATTTCATTTTGGTTGAAAAAAATGGACATTTGATGTTAGGGGGTGCCATGTTTGAAATGCAGCACTCCATTGAGGATCCCTTTGTCTCCTAGCTTCCTTTCAGATTTCCCCAGGTATAAAATGGAAGCAATAAATATATCTACCATCACTGAATTGAGGGTTATAGAACTGAATACACATGACTTTTTTAGCCTGAGGCTGATTTATAGTCAGTGCCCAATCAAGGTTAGCCTCAAAAATGAGATAAATTTGATAGTTTTTTTAATATGGTAAGTGTCTGATGATTTTAACTTAAAACAGATCTATCATCACATTTTGACTTAAAAAAAAAATAAAGGACTAGTTTTAATAATTATTTGATTCATTTACCTGTATTGTATTGCTTGGATGTGAGCTATTCATACAATATGCATTTAACATGTGGCTAAAGCAGATGGAGTGATATATGCTATGACCGCAGGCTGCAAGCTACAAGCGGGAGGAGATTTCTGTGGCTAGAGGGAGTTGATTAAAGCACAGCACTGGAAGTCATGATCCTGTTTTCCATAGTGTTATATTGGGTGGAAGTGAGTCATGTATGGGATGCTATCCTCTAAATTACCTCATCACACCCATTTCTGTCTCTGAAGGTCCCCTTCTTCCGATTATCAGACAGCACTATCAAGTTAATTTGCTTTCCTCTGCCAGACACCTCTGAGTTGATTAATTGTAATCTCTGGTGTGGAAGAAACTGGAGAGCTTGGGTGTATTCTTCGCTTCTGTACTTAAGTCTGAACTTGTGGTGCTTCTGCAGAATGCATGAAGTGCTTATTATCCTGGGGAAACTCAAGTATTCATTAGGCAGAGAGCACATGAACATTCAAAGGATGTCTATTTTTTTATCAGAATACATTTTAATC
Source organism: Eospalax fontanierii (assembly GCA_035773235.1). Classification (NCBI taxonomy): domain Eukaryota; kingdom Metazoa; phylum Chordata; class Mammalia; order Rodentia; family Spalacidae; genus Eospalax; species Eospalax fontanierii. The sequence continues at coordinate 2,996,038 of CM069554.1, read as the reverse complement.
TTATTGCTAGGATGAAGAGGCAAAAGACATTTAGCCCTAATTAATCATCTGCAGTAAAATGAAATATGATTCTACCTTCTAGTTACCTATATTTAATTTACTGTTTTCGATACCGTGCTGGCCTGAAGACGTCTAAGCTCTCCCAGGATGCAGAGCTGCAGCTCCATTGCAGTTCGCTCTTAGAACTCAGAGTTTTCGAATCCCAAATATATGGGAATCTCACATGTCGTAAGCAAGCCCCACAGCCCTGCCATAGAAAACAGGCTCTATGGTAAATATCTTCAGGACTGAGGGAAATAGTATCCAGACCCTCAAGAAACCTTTTTTGAGCCCATAGTGGATGATAAGTCCCTCTTGTGTGATCGGATAGTGTCTTGTGCTTCTGCTGTCATAGACGATGCCACCCTGCATTGGTGGATCAGATTGAAGAATTGCCTCCTTTCACCCAGTAGCATCACAAGCTGCTTGTCATGTTGTTCTCTGTACCCGTTACAAGAGCAGGCACGAATGAGGCACTCAATACTTTCTTTTCGAACCAGTATATGTCACCAACTTATAACATCGTCGATCAATTTCTTATGTTACAGAACTTGAAACAAGGTGGTAATAAACCTGAAATAGCATTCTGATAGCCATTTGGCTTAGGAAAGGCCGTGGCCCTGTTACCAGAATTAAAAATGATAATAATATAAGGTTATTCAAAATATAGGGAAAGATCCCACAGCTCAAGCACATTTTCTAGACTCTAGGAAGACCATAAGAGATAAATGAAAGCGTTGCCTTATATGGACGGTGAGGTCAGGTCTTCCAAGTGAATGCATTATCTTTCTGTCTGCTCAGCAGACAGAGGAGAAAGGTAAGGCTGCCTCAGATCCAAAGGCAGGTGTCAGAAGGGCTGAGACCCTTAAGAACCCAACATCTAGCAGAGAAACTTCATGAATACCAGAGAGTGATTGATGGCTTTAGTGAGGAGCCAGTTTTTTCCCTTCTCTCCAAGAGCTGAGCCAGGTCTTGTTACTCATGAAATTGTGTTGCAATGGGTCTGTAGAGCTTTGTCTACAGAAAACTAAATAGTCATTCTCCTGGTTATTCTCAAAATAATTACTGACATCACCACATGGGCAGTAAGGCAGACAGTATATAGAACCCTAGGCCAAAAAGACCCAGGAAAGCAGGTCCAGGGTTTCTCATGAGAAAACATTGCCACCCAAACTGAAGTTGCCAGTTCCATGTGACTTGGAACATGCAAATTATTAAAGGAGAAAGAAGGATTCCAGCTTCCTTCTGGAATGTAGTTACGACAAGTAATAAGATGAACATCCTACTACAAAAGACTTCCAAGTGAGTGGAGGAGGAATGCCTGGGGTTGAGGGTGAGCGTGGGGGAACTATGTCAGATCGCTCCCCAAGCACCAGTTGCCAGGTGCATCTGAGACCTGGCCGCAGCAATAACCATGGCAGGATGCTGCTGATGGACTTTGTGAAAGTGTGAGAAGGAGCTGTAGATAAAAGGCAGGAGGACAGCTTTAAGTAGGCACCAGGCTGTCGTTGGTATGGTGCTGAATGTTAAATACTGCTCCAGGACCTCATCTTCTACACACCAGGTTGGACTCAGAGTAAGACCATGTGGCCTTCCTATTGAAAATTGAGCAGCTATAAATCATTCTAATTGTTTCTCCCTCACTGTTTCTTTCCCTTTCATTGTACACTTCTCTTCCTTGAACTGTGACGGATCTACCTTCAACTAGTTTCAAAAGTCTCTAACTTTTAGGTTCCCAACAGGATTAGACCTGCTTAAAGTAACTAGTGTTTTCTATCTGATAAATAAGAGGATTATAGCAATAACCACTGTCGGCATTTTTCTCCTTTAAACAAATAAAGCTGACAAATGATGAAGCTCCGTGATGCTCTGTTATGTTTAGAACATGTAGAGCAATTATTCATCAGCTGCCAACATTAGTCTATCCACAACCAAACCATCCCAGAGTTTAGAAAACTTATTAGCATATCAGTACCATATTCATATTTTTATATTCTGTAAGAAAGGTATAATTTGCACAATAATTTAAAGGGTTGGGCTTTTCCATGCTTTTTAGAGTTATGCAAGTTATTGGGTACAATGCTACTTTTATTTATGAGATGCCATCTTTTATTTGTCTGTGACTTTTGTACCACCATAACAGTTTTTTGTGAAGGAGTTAACTGCCATCTCGGGAGATTGAGAATTAGATAGCTGTGTCTTCATGCAACAGGGCGAATGTCAGTGAGGTGACGGGGCAGTTCCCTCAAACAGAGCTGCTTTGCTTAGAAGTTTCTTTCTGGTGCATGAATGCTGCCCAGTGGGTGAGATCAGTTCTGATCTCCTTGGTGGGGAAAATCTGTTTTCTGTTTGTGCTTTCCAAGCACTTTGTAGAGCTCTCTGTATGCAATAGTCACACTGTTGTTAGGAGCCTTTGGACTGTGCCAGGCCAGACTACATATGCACACCAATCCAGATTCTGTGAGCCTCCTCGATATAACTTCAGTTCTCCAGGCCACTGGTTCCCTGTCCTAACCCGAAGAGCAACTGCAGACAGCTAGAGGTAGAGAGCAGTTTTGCACGAGAACCTCCTGACATGCTCAGTTAGCAAGTTGTAGACCTGACCACCTTGCCTTTTTGTTCCTCTCCATGGAACCAAAGTAGAAAGGCCCAGCTTCCCCCACCTCTCCGCCTCCCATCTATCTTGGTGCTCTCTTCCCCGTGTGGACACACATTGAATTTGTTTCTTGAGAGCTATGAGTGCAGATTTCTTTCTTCACACAGTCATTTCCATGCCTGCATGTCTTGACTTCATTCCTGGGTGCCCTTGATACCCATGGGGCCGTGATTCAATCTGTGAACTTGGAGGTTCAGATGTGTACACTTCCTGGTTTCTAGTTTGGACATGTGAACCTTCGGAGCCATTTTCAGGTGACTTGCATAGACTTGCAACATGAAGAGAGAAGGAAGGGAAGAGTGACTTGACCACATTTTTACCATTCAAGTTTATCACACACCACTCTAAAAAATTACTTGTAATATTTTGGTGCAAAATACTAGGTCTCCTGACATTTCTGTGGTTGACGCCTTCCCAGGCCTTCATCCTCTCTCTCCCGACCTTCCACCTGCTCCCTCCCCTACATTGTCCCATTTCTGCTTTCTGATCCCTTTTTTTCTCTCTTGAAATCTTGACTCCACATAATGAAGAAAAGCTGGCAGCATTTATGTTTGCTGAGTTTGGCTTCTGTTGGTTAATAGGACCATCTTCAGTTCCTTCCATTATCTTGCAAATAACTGACATAATTTTCTTCTTGGTGGATGAATAATAAGGCTGTCTGTGTATGTACCAACTTTTCTTTATTCATTCATCTACTGAGAGTTCCCTAGGCTGATTTCACAACTTGGCGGTTTTAAATAGTGTCACAGTGAGAAAGGATTGCAGGTGTCTCCATTGTATGCAGGGTTTAATGCTTTTGGGTGTGTATCCCAGAGTCACATAGCTGAATCATTAGTAGTTCATTAATGATTTTTGAGAAACTTCCTTACTGATTTCCATAGTGGCTGTACTAAGTACACGCCCCTCCCCCAGGGTATAGGGCTCTAGGCTTTGCTTTAGAAAGAACGAGCGTTCTTTGCCCTTTGCCTCCGCGGCACCTGTAGGCCTCGGTGTGCTCGTCCCTCCCGCCCTTTCGTTCCCAGTGCTTGTACTCCAGTCTGCTTTTCCTTGAGCCGTTTTTAAAGAATGTACTTATAAGTTCTCATGGTTCTGTTTTCTCTCTTCCTCCTTGCCAACAGGCTCTCCCATTTCTATGCTATTTCCCTGTTTTTTGTTTTTTGTTTTTTTTTTTTTTTAATCAGAGAGGGGTCTATCTTGTTAGGTCAATGCTCTGCTCTACCACTGAGCATTTTATTTGAGTGGAATGATGGGGGCCAAAGCAAGAGTAACAACAACAGCATCTTGGGTGGGCAGTTCTGTCCTCTGGAGAAGGAAACAGTTCTCAGGACTCATGTTTCTGAAAATGAAAATGCAGGATATATTCACTTTCTACAAATGGGAAATGCAGATTATCGGCGGACCCTGGGAGGAAATGCCATGTGATTACCTTCTACAAAGTGAGAGCGCCTACTCAAATTGCACACAATAGTTTATGGGGCCATAACTGCCTCTCGTTAGGTATTGTGAGTAACATGCTATTGATTGGGTGGCACAAATGTTTTCCCCACCTGACCAATATACCCACATTCTTTCTTACTGTTTGAGTTGTGTCACCAGAAGAGACAGACCTGCCCTCCACCGCTTCCACCTGTAGCCTTCGGTTCACTTTAGTTGCAATGAAGAGTCTGACGCCTAGATTCCTTTTGAATGTAAAGGAAACAGTACAATCAGTCATTTAAAATTTTCTTGAAATTTTCCATGTATATTTTATTTCCAAAATTAAGAATAAATAAGAAAATACAGGAGCAAGCATTTAATTATGGAAAGGCAGCTAAGCATAGGGTTTCTTTGGGAATTAGGCAGAAACAGGAGCAACTTCCAAGTCACCTTCAAACCACGAGGATGAACAAAAGATACCTTCTCTCTGAGTCATGGTTTATTTTACTGTAACCAGGGGATACAAGAGCTTATGCTCTCACGTATTGTGCAGACATCCAGAGTTTTACTTGGAATGCACTAAGCATGGGCCACACTTAGTGTCAGCCAGTGTTTGTGGAAAAGGCAGGCCATGGGATCTATAGAGGCTGCTGCTCCTTTTGATATTAGTTAACTGATTTGGCTAGGAAGAATGTCCCCTCTCCTCCCTGGCATTCCATGAAGGTTGACCATCCTTTCCAAAGAAAGGCCAGCTGTCTTCCATCAAAGGACTGGAGGTGCTTTCATTTCCCAGCTAGAATCTCTCACTAGTAAAAGGAAAATTCAGGGGCTGTAGAGACAACTCAGCAGTCAAGGGTACTGGCTGTTCTTGCAGAGGACCGGGGTTCAATTCCCCGCATCCACTTGGCAGCTTTTTAACTCCAGTTCCAGCTCCCCAGTTACAGGGTAATCCAACACCCTCTTTTGACTTCCACATGCATTGCATGACAGGGGTACACTTATATACATGCAAGGTAATATACTCATACACATAAAATAAAAATAATAAATGAAATTCTTTTTTAAAAATGGAAAATGGAAATTCATAACCATCCCATTTAAAGGGTAAGGTCTCAGTCTATCTCCAGATCACAGATGTGTGCTTTGGGGTGTTTTCTACAAAATCCTCTCTCTCCAACCCCATACTCCACTGCTCTGAAGACTTCCTACCTACAACTGAAGACTTCAGAACCTACAACTTAGGTCAACTGTGTGCTTCCCGTGTGTTCCTGCCCTTTGTTTGGGATCTCATTGGCCTTGTTGTTCTGAAGTCTTGACACTGGCACTACTCTTTGGGTCATCCACCCCCTGGATTCCTGGCCTGTTGTTACCATCTCACACAAGTTCTCTCTTTCCTTTCAAGTTACAAAGGGATCCACACTATTACAGTGACATTTCCTTGGCTGCAAAAACCTATAAGAAACTGTGTCCTAGAGCTTGGTATGCTAACACTGTTGGGTACTAGAGTTCCAGAAAATACCTTTGGTACTCTTCTTCATAGTCCATTTTGTGAAGAGATAAAGAGGACTAAGTCAAAGTGCTAAGAGCACTGCTATGTATAGCATGGGCACTGTATTGGTTGGTAATACTTTGTGTGTGCTCTTTCTAGCCTGCTCAGCTGGTAGGATTTAATTAGCAGTAATATGTTATTGTCAAGGTAATTAAAACCTTGCCTTGATTAAAAATAGAATTGTTTAATTAAAAAGAAAAGGTTTGGCTAACCTTAACTTTGTGACTGAGAAATACAGTGGCCTCAACTGACAGACTCTATCTCCCTCTCAGGCTTGAAGGTTCGGGAAGTATTCATCAATGTCACCAGGCAGCAGGTGGAGGACTTCCATGGGCCAGAGGACTATTGGTGCCAGTGTGTGGCATGGAGCCACCTGGGAACTTCTAAGAGCAGGAAGGCCTCTGTACTCGTAGCCTGTAAGTACACTCCGGGCAACCTTGGGTTGCAAGAACAAGGACCAGAGTTAAATAGAGTTGAAGAGGTCCTGAGAATGTTCTGGGTTTCTGCAGATTTAGATGAGATAGCAGCAATACACCATTTGAGCTTTTCTATCTCTAGTAAATTTAGTTGTGTTTTTTTTTTTTAATTCCATTTTAAATGTTTGGTAATTTCCTCCTGAGGATAATCAGCAAATCAGTTTGGCTAAGGTAGATATTCTGCCTGGGTTTTCAGAACTCAAGTGTCTTAACAATGCCAGGAAAGATGTTCCCAAGAGTAAGAAGCATACACAAAAAGATTCTGCTTCTCCCTGTGGACACTGAGGTTCAGGGGGCCGTGGGTGGGGAAAGCTCAGCTTTGAAGACTCTGTTTTTCACCCTGGATGCCAAGGTCCAGGGGGCGTGGGTGGGGAGTGTTCCACAATGACTGCTTACTGTTTTCCAGCCTGTCTTCAAAAATAAGGCATTAAAAACATGAAGGGATTTTTATAGCCTGCTGTTAAATCTCTTCTCTCTGAATCTTAAAACATGGAAATGGGTTTTAAAACTGCATTTGTTTGACCCAAGTAGGTTAAAAAAAATTATACACTTGAAAAATGATGAAAAAGGAGGAAAGAAAGAAAATTGCTTTTCTGGGGAGTCCAAGATTTCTTTATCATATTTCAGCATCAATGTCCTTATAATCTAAAAATGATTTATAAATATATCAACTTCTCCTTTAAATATCTTTATCCCACCCTCTCCCATTTACCTGTATGGATCCTCAGAAACCTGCTTTGTATGCCCAGGACTGTAAAAAGCCCTCCAGAAGGAAACCGGGAAGTGGAGGGCCGAGACGGTTATTGTTGTTTTATTCAAATACTGCCTTTTGAGAGTGCCATAAAGAATATGGGATAAGAGGGATTTATTTGAGGACTGAAGGAATTCTTCATAGTAGATGTTGATGGTTTAGGGATTAAGAATATGGGGGAATTGCTATTTGCAGAGACATTTATGTTTCCTAGGAAATGAAATCTTCCTCTTAAAATATGCATTTCACCCTCACAATACTGTTGACTTGGGAGGTCTTTCCTCCATGCCATGTGGGTCCTCCCAGGCCAGGAATAAGAGGTCACCTCGTAAGCTGTCCTGTCAGTGCAAGAGCCTTGGGAAATATTTTTCCCCATAGTTAATTAATTTTAGTCAACCAATATTTTATGACTCTAAAGGAGCAGGCCGGCTAATGGGAAATATGTGTGCATTCATTCTTCACATTGTAAGTCCAGTTCTGTACTCCCTGTGTGGCCTCAGTTAGCCAGCCAGGACATTTGACCCTAATCAAGGTGAGTTCCGTATCTGTTGTGCTGGAGGGACGACAGCAGCCTGAAGGATTCAACAAGGAGCTTCATTTCCTTTTCCTAGTCTCCCTTTCCTTCTCTGGGGCCCATATGACTTATCTGAATGATTATAGATACCATTTCCCTGATCTATGTGCTCGGGTATCTTGTACCCCCATCCTGCTCAGCTAATTCCTGATTTCCAGGTACCTGGTGAAACCTCATGGGTCTTTTTTTGGGGGAGGGAGGTTGCTTATTTTTTTTTCGTGTTTTATTAACTGATTTTTTAATACAATATAATTTGATAATATTCGAATCCCCTCCGCTCTAACTTCCCTCATTGCCTCCCCCCCACAGTTTATTGTTGTCTCATGCATATATGGCCTATAGAGTTTCGTTGTATCCTCAAATGTCCTTCCATGTGGGTCTATCCACTAGACCAACCAAAAGTCTCATCCCTTTAAGACACTGTCTTTCTCCCTCTCAGCAGCCATCAATTGCCAAAAGTTCCTTAGGTTGGGTTGTGATTTCTTTCCCACTATCCCATGTCTAGGATAGGATTTTGTCTGGTTTGAGCTTGCATAGGACTTGTGCATGCTGTTACCATTGCTGAGAGTTCATATGAGTAATTGACCAGCTGACTGGAAGCCTGTGTCCGTGTGGTCATCCAGCCCCCACTCTGGCTTTTACAGTCTTTTCACCTGCTCTTCCCCGGTAATCCCTGAGACTTTGAAGGTACAGGTTTGAAATATCTGTCCTGTTCAGGGGTAGGTGCTCTGAGGCCTCTTGTTCTCTGTGATAATCACCATCTGCTAGATAAGGAAACTTCTCTGCTGGGAACTGATATGTGTAGAGGTTACATTGAATAAATATCACTTAGGACTGGGATTCTTACAGATACTTATTCTCTGCATTTGACCAGTTGTGTAATTCTTTAATAGTCTTCATCTGTTGCCAAATGGAATCTTCTTTGATGAGGGGTGGGAGGTACACTTGTCTAGAATATGAGGGTGCATATTTAGATTAAAAGGAGAAATTACTTTGGTCTTGGATATGGTATGTACTTTTTTCTCTAGGATCTATGATCTCTTTAGCCATATGTATTTGGCTAAAATACATGCTCCTGTGGAGTGTGCCTAATTTCAATGAATATATGAGAACATGTTTACAACTGAAGGCTGTGTTACAAGAAATACAGGGCCAGGCAGGTGAACCACCACCCCACACCCCCCGCCGCCGCCCCTTAGAATTGTGTGGGTATCAGAAAAGGTTCCTGAAATAGCACAGGCTATTGCCACGGCCCTTGAGTGCCTCCCAGAATTTGAAGGTAACACCTTTTTGCTGAAAACAGGCCTTACTTCAGACAAAGCAATTGAGCTGAACTTAACCTAGAAGTCTCCTCCCAGAAAAACTAGCTCTCATGGTATTAGAGGACACTATGCAAGCAGCCAAGGGAGGAGAATCAATCAATGGTCGTACACAGCTGTAAACCTAAGAAACAACAATGACTGGCCCAGCAAATAATCCCTGTTGGCGCTGTAGTGGCGTGTTTATCTTGGGGTGGTCCACAGTTGTCTAATTGGAACCTCATGTTTTTGTTGACGAAGTTTGTCACAGAAGGGTTCAAACCCACCTGTATTCATTTCCCATCACTTTGACTGCATACGTTACACTTTGTCCTTTCAAATGCTCAGTTGTCATATGCATCACACTAGCCTTTCTGGCAAATGCCTCTTCATGTGCATTCTCCAGTTTTGTGCATATGTCAGGAGGAAAGAGAAGAAGAGAAGAACCTGGCCGCTGCAGCACCTCTCATTTCCATTTCTGCTCTACTCCGTGTTAATTTTATGTGAGTGGTCAGTGTAGTTCGTTGTTCTGTGTCTTAATGTCTTCATTCATGAATGGATGCCTACCTCATGGAGCTGTTGTGAACATTACAGGTGCCGATAAATACTAATTACTTAAACTGAGCCTGGCACAGTTAGCACCCCTCCATCATGAGCTGCTTTCTGACACATGTGATCCTTTCAAGCACTGGTACATGTGCTGATCCTTGCTGATGCTAATTGACTTGAATGAGTGTATTAGTACCTTAGGGGCTTTTCTGTAGATTATGGATGCATGGATTCTTTATGAAAAGCCATTCTATGTCAACCCTCAGTATGCTTTTATTCTAAGCATAATAGAAGCAAAGGGTGTTGATAGAGGAAAATGTTTTTTAATCAGTCAATTTATTTTCAATCAGTTGACCTTTGTAGAGTCCTGAGATACTTTCATGAAAATTATCTTGTGATTTTTCTCCAGAGATTGACAGGCACATTTGTATATAAAAACATTATTTTTTTCTGTAAACTTGTATCATAATATCACTATAACCTTAATTATGCAATTCAGTAAATGTTTGCTCCAATAGTGTTTGTAACATATTTTTTAATTTCTTCCCATGTAACAAGTGAGAAGTTCTTTAATTTACTTAAAATTATTTATGCAAGCCAAAACATGATTTGTCATTAAATACTGCATTTGACTTGGGGACCAATGTGCATTAAAATGTAAATTGAAATTTAACTCATGTAATGTCATCAAGAGTGTGCGTGTGTTGGGCGGGTGCCCTCAGGATCTTACTTGGATTTTTTTATTTGCTTCCAGGAAAAAAAAAAAAACACTTTAAAAATAATTTTCATTTTTTATTAGTGTGAGAGAGGAGATTTCTGACTTTCTCTTGTAAGCACATCCTAGCAAATAGCACAGTGCACATGAGGGTGGTCTCTGCCCTCAATAAATGAAAAGGCAAATTAGACATAATTTTCACCATGGTTCTTCTCTTTAGGGTTGTTTTCTAAGTCATAGAGACATCATAATGTGCTAAACAGTCCTTCATAGATGGATGCAATTTATGAATGTGAACACAGTCATCTGAGGGGACTTTGCATTTTAGTATCATGTGTATATTACTTAGTAAATTGCTCTAGTTCAACATCTGAGTTCCTTTAGTTTCCTGCATTTAACCAATGACCCGTTAAGAATTTAACAAATTTCAGATTACACTGGGCCAGAGCTCCAAGGCAACTGGGACATTCTACTGAGGAATGTGTTGACTGTAACATCTTGATGTGATCATGGTTGCTAATCTAACACAAGGAAGCTCTCTGGATTGTGTCACTTAGGGATTATTTGGTTTTAAAAGGTTGAATTATGAAGAGAGTTCTTGTCTTGATTTTGATGACTCATATGTTCCATGAAGTGGATCCTCCTGGGGGTTCTAATGCCTGCAGAATCCTGGCTTCCATACCGTATCTTTTGGATTGGGCTATGGAGAAAGGTCTAGGAGGTGCTGGAGAGATGGCTCAGTGGTTTGCTTACACTGCCCACGTGGAGGCTAACAACCTCTGTAACTCCAGTTCCAGGGGATCCGATGCCCTCTTCAAGCCTCTGTAGGCACTGCATGGAACAGCTGGTGTACTTCCATACCTGGGGGCAAAACACTCAGACACATCAAATAAAAATAACATGAACCAGGTGATTCTGTGGTTCTAGGAATAGGTATCACTGGGGGTTCTTGCCTAGAAACAGCGCTGCTGAAAACTCCAGCAACATCAGCGTGCAGATGATTAGATCTTAATAAAACGCTGCAGAGTCAGTTCAAACAATTCAGTCAGTCCAGTGTAAGGCCTGCAACTTGATATTTCTAATGAGCTCTCTGAACATCGGTGTTGCTAGTTTGTGCGTGTACCAAATTTTTTATTTAAAAGGCCCCAGAATTCTTTAAGGAAGCATTATTTGAAGTTTTTCACTGAATCAATTTGACATTGTATCCATTTTCTTCATTCAGCTTTTCCCAGAAACGTGGATGGCTTGAGCACAAGTCCTCTAGCTGGTTGGAGAGCAAAGCCCCTGTGTTTTCTCAGCACTGCTTCCGTCCCCACGATGCTCTTGCTCCTGAGTCGTGTGGATTCTTCTCTGTTAAGTATGATCTTGAGAACCATAATAGAAAACTGCATGAGCATCTGAGTGTGTCCTTGAAGAAGGCAGCAATCTTCTTTCACTTATGAGTCAGTTGTGAGCTCCCTCGTGGTCACGTTTTAGTGTGTACACCCACTTTGTATTCAGAGCCCATGTGCCTGTAATCCATCTTAACCGATTTACTGTAATAAATCCATGTTACAAGAGGAGAAGTTGGCTGCCCATCCAACTGCTGGGAGCTGGAAATAGCTGAGGCCCAGCTACGAAAGGAGTTTAGAAAGGTAAAAATAGATAAATAAAGCCAGCCCACATTGACCTCCACCAAGCTGGCAGAGTCTGTCTCTAGGGAACAACTCCCACAGGCCCTCCCTCATCCATCTGGTTCAGTGGGGCTGGAAGAGACAGCATGCCGTGGCATCTGCTGCTGGACCGTTGTCAAAATCAGGAATACTCAATTATTCATAGTTGTTTATTTTCATGGCTGAACATTTGGCAGCTTAGTCCTATCTTTTAATCCCTGTTTTTCTTTCTTGCTTTCATGTACTTATGAAATGTTTGGCCTGTGTCATTAACCCTTGGTCAAGTCAATCCTTTTGATACTTGGGTGTTTTTCCTAATTGGGGACTGAGAAAGGAAAGATTTATATCTTATAGTTGAACCTGTTATAGCAAGTTGGTTACTTGGAAGATTGCAGAATAGGAAACCCCTCTTTTGCTGATCTTTTATGGAACATATAAAACGTGATGCATGCTGGATAACATTTAAATATGTTGCTTATTTAAGGCAGTTCTAAAATATCTATGGGACTGTGCCAAGAATGAAAGAAGACATTTTAAAAGTCCAATTTAAAAGCTGTGGAACACTCCTCCATGCTGTAGTGAAAACATGGTTTTTATTTGCTTTGGGGTAGGTGGTTTCTTTCTGAAGATGAGGCAAAAAGAAATTCAGTTGTCTCAGTTGTTCCTCTTTACTTCAAGGCCTAATAAAATAAATTGATGTGCTAAGAATAGGCAGTGACCCCTTCCTCCGGCCTGAAAAATTAAATATTAGGACTAATACATGTATGTGCATCATCTTCAGTCAGGTTCAGGCTAATCTCATTTGTCTGTCTTCCTCCTATAGCGTCTTTACAAGTGTGCTGAACTCCACGTGAGTGGCACAATTCAGATGCTTGTATTCTGAGCCTGGGACTCACAGTCCCTGTCATTGCTTTGCTTATATTCTTTGTTCTCCCTGGAGCACATTCCTAGCCCTGTCTCCAGCTCATGTTTTTTTCTTACTTGTGCCTGTATCCAAGGCCCATCCTACAGGTTGCATCCCTCACAAAACACAGCTGAACAAAATTCTTAACCCTTCTTACTCTGTCCACCTCATACACCAATTTAGATATTGAAAACAATCTACTCTATATCCCCAGCTTCCAAGTTCCATAAATTCGAAGGGTCCTTTTCTCTGTTCGCATGACATTTATGTACTGTTTTCTCATGGTTCCACTCCAGCGTGTCCAGAATCATAGTTATTTTGCAGTTATTCAGAACTTCATTTCTCTTTCTAGATTGCAAACTGCTTCAAAGTTCAACCGTCATTGCCTTATGTTCCTGACATTTGAGCCTAGTTCAAACATTGAGCCCTGGGCAGTCACCTTTGGATTATCAATGAGTGTTTGCTTGAAAAGCTATTCTACCCATGTAAAGCATGACTCCACCCCATGAAGGGATGTCTGCTGGTTGTTTATCATGATAGCTACTGGGGCTGGCAAGGCTTCTGGCTTCCTGGTGATTTTATAGCTAGTGGGGATATGTAAGTCCATCTTTGGCCTTCCTTGTTCAGGTGCTGCTTCTAATCCTCAGTACTGCAGTAAAGAACAGGTCAAAGGGAAGTGGAGGTGAAGGAGCACTGCACCCGTGTCACTGTGTGACATGCGGTGTGTGGTCTGGGCTGCTAATGCCACCTTAATACTCGGTATACATTGCACAAAAGCTTAAAATCCTGCTTTCTCTTTCCGTGGAAGAATGTGATCAAAGTCAAGAGACAATGTCATACTTTTCTTCCAAAGGTCAATCCTTTCCTGTAGCTGGAAATTAATTTATACAATATTATCCAAGGATGTGAGAATCCTGGCGCCCGGACAATGTCGTACACTGCATAAAATCACCTTGTCAAGGGAGAGAATGAGAACTGAGACGCAGTGCAGTCCTCTAGCCAGGATGCCCACCCTAGAAGGCGGTTGTATCCATCTGAAGTCATGTGAGGCTGTTTTCTCACCACACCAAGTGTTCATGGGTGTCAAGATGACACAAAGCACCACATAGGCTTGCAGTAGCTAGATGAGGAGCATAGTTTGCAAGGCTCAGTGTACAAGTCCCTCATTTCAAAGTTAGCAGTTTAGGTCATGAGTGAGAGTGTATTAAATCAAGCACAGCCCCGTAGGATGACTTGGAACATAACAGTTATGAAGCCAGGTTTGAGAAATCAGTTCATATATGTAACAGGTATCCAAAAAAACAATAACTGGCTTTAAATCCTAATGATTTAGGTTTAAATTGTCACATGCAATTTTTTACATGCAAAATTTGGGGGAGGACTTCTTTTAATTACAAAGCCAGCAGCAGCATCACTGGATCAAAGTATTAATTGGTATATTAGTCACAGTTCTCTGAAGGAACAGTGTTGATAGAATAAATGTATAAATTTGCTAGATTGGCCATGATATGGTCAGAGTGATCCGTTAATAGCCTTCTCCCACTGGAGAGCGTGAGAATCAGCAGCACTCAGTCCACCGGCCTGGTTGTCTCGGTAGTCCCAATCTGCTGCTGAAGGTCTGGAGGATTTTTGGAGAGCTACTGGTCTTCACTCTATGCTGAAAGCCCAAAGAAGCTGATTTTAACATCAGGGAAGAAACGCCACAGCAGCAGTTTAGATGGACTTGCCAGCAAGAGGGCAGGCCAGCAGGCAAAGGCAACGCTTCCTTCTTCCGTGTCCTTTTCCATGGGGGCTTCCCCCAGAAGATGCCACTGACATTTAAGGTGGACCTCCCCACTTCAAATAATCTGATCAAGGAAGTTCCTCACAGGAGTGCCCCAAGGTTTGTGTATTACTCGATTCCAGAGCCAGTCGAGTTGATAACCACGTCATCTCGGGGCAGATGTGAACGGATCTCAGCCCTGAAGATGTTCTGTGGGATGCTCTGTGGTGGAAGCCACTGCCTTCCTGCCACTGCCACTCCCTGTGTGCTCTGCACGACATGCAAGGGGTGTGTGTCTGGCAGTAATATGTCAAAAGCATTTCTATGTTGCATATGGAAGTAAAAGACAGGCTAATAGGCTTATTTTATTTTTCAATATTTTATTATTATTTTATGTATATGAGTATATTGCCTGCATGTGTGCAAATGTACACATGTCGTGAAATGCCTGCGGAGGTCATAAGGTTTTTGAATCCCCTGGAATTGGAGTTGCAGACTGTTGTTGGCCATGTGGGTCCTGGAAATCAAACCCCAGTCCTTTGCAAGAATAGTCCGTGCTCTTAACTGCTGAGCCTTCCCTCCAGTCCCTGATAGGTTTATTTTGACTTAATATCTGGAGTGAAGATGTAGCTCAGTTGGTAGAGTGCTTGCCTAACATGCATGAGGCCCTGAGTTCAGTTCCCAGCATTGCATTAGTGGCCTGCAATCCCAGCACTCTAGAGGTGAATCAGGTTCACGGTCATCAAGCAACATAGAGAGCAAGACCAACATGAGACCCTGTCTCAAAAGTGTGTATTTTTGACAAAATAGCAGAGTTTCAGAAGCATTATAGTAGAATACACAGAATTATCTTAAACCCTTTACTGAGAGTCTTCATGTTAACACTATCATATTTGCTTTTAGTGTCATTACTCTTTCTGTGTCATCCATCTGGTATTGCCCCTGTGCTATGAGAGATGCACCATTAGGCAGTTTTGTTCTTATTGACCCAGGTGGCCCAGGGCTGTCATTCTATGACAAACAGGAGACAAGTGAGGCTGACATCAGCCTACCCTACCATATGATCTACAGTAAACTGAAATCCTTAGTAAGTAGGAATTCACTTTAAAATGTAATAAAAAATATATTACAGTAAGTACATAAACCAACGTCACCTGTTAACATTATCAAGTGTCATATACTAAATGTAATTAACTATCCGTGCTGTATGTTTGCCCAGCTAACAGTGCAGAAGGCCTGTTTACACCAGGCCCTGCAAATATATATGCAGTGCACGGAGCTGTGGGCTCACTGGCTACAGGGGTGTTTTATGTCCATTATGATTTTATTATAATGTACTGTACACCATCAAATGCTGATCTGATATGCCACATACAGCTATATGTGTATTAGATGCAGATAGCTTCTGGGCTATTTTTTTCTAAAGTGCAGTTTCTCCTCTGTTGCCCTTACTTAGTATATTTTCTGACATAGCTGTAGTATAATTACCAAAAAATTACCCTTGATACAATAGTATTGCCTAAATGAAGGAATTATTCATGTTTTGTCGTTGATCAGAAATGTTGTTTGGTAACAGAGCCCTGGTTCCTGTCCTGTGCTATAGTTAGGGGCAAGACCTTTGCTTTCTCCAACCCAGATAATTCCTCCATCTTCTTTTGTATTCTATAGCGCAACACTATATGCAACATAATCAATTATTTTGTCTAATGCTCTTTGATCTTTTTTTCAACATACAATAGAAAAGCAATTACATAGAACGGGGGAGTCTCTTGGCTTGAGCAATTTAAACATCAAAATAAATGATAGCAAAGAATTATAACTCATAAATAAGAATTCACTCTGAGTGAATATAAATTAAGTAAGGGGAGTTTCTAGGGAGGTTGCTCAGTGGGTAGAGTCCTTGCTTCACAAGCATTAGGATCTGAATTCAGACCCCCAGCACACATGTAAAGCTGGACCTGGTGGTGTATACCTACAATTCTAGTACTAGGTAGACAGAGACAAGAGGATCCCTGGATCTTGCTAGCCAGCCAGTTCAGCCAACCAGTGAGCCGTTGGTTCAGTGAGAGACCCAGTCTCAAAAAATAAGGTAGAATGAAATCAAGAAGGATACCCAAAGTCAACTGCTAGTTTCAACATACACTTACACATGAGTACCCACAGATTCATTTAAAAAAAATAATGAAGCCCTCTTACAGAGGCCTGGGGTTTGATTTCCAGTACCCACAGAGCTAACAATGGTCTGTAACTCAATCCCAGGGGATTCCAAAACCTTGTTCTGACCTCTGCAGGCATTTCACGACACGTCTACATTTACACACATGCAGGCTATATACTCATGCACATAAAATAATCATAAACCATAATAAAACACTCTTTTTTACTGTAGAATAAAAATGTCTGTCATAATATGCATTTATATGGCAAGCAGCTCATTCAGACTCTCCCCCCCTCTCATGAGTGACATGGAGCAGAATGCTGCATTTGCAAAATGCTGAAGGAGCAACTGGAAACTTCAAAGCCACTTTGGGTAGACCTCATCTTTTTAGATTCATCCCACAGATGGCCTAGGAATATGAGATTTACTCCCCTCTGCCAGTAGATGCTCTTCAGTACGGAGTGTGGGAAACATGAATTCACAAGAAACTATGGTCCTGTGCATAAATCTCAGTGGTTTGTACAATGGTGGTATGAATCGAATCGCAGTGCTTTTACTTAACACGCACACGTTTAAGAATGGCAAACTTGAAGAAGGGTCTATTCAGACAGAAGTGTGATAGGAAAGAGGAAACTTTCCCCAGATGATATTCTTTCATGCTGTATATTGCCCATTCTTATTTTACCAGTAATAATTTTCAGAAACGTAGCCACTGCCTTGGTAGGAAATCACAGGATTTTGCAGTTGCCATTCTTGTCATGAAATTCACCTCGAAGCTCCTGGAAAATGGCCATTTCTGTATTAAAAATTCCCAGTAAAGGTGTACTGGCACAGAGAATATAGATTTTATTTCCAT
The DNA here is from genome assembly GCA_035773235.1 of Eospalax fontanierii. Classification (NCBI taxonomy): domain Eukaryota; kingdom Metazoa; phylum Chordata; class Mammalia; order Rodentia; family Spalacidae; genus Eospalax; species Eospalax fontanierii. The sequence goes on along the minus strand of CM069554.1, from coordinate 2,978,683 downwards.
CAGTTCTCATTCCTTCCAGCCAGTAACCCTTGTGACAAACCAACAGTTGGTAAACAAAACAAAAACCAAAAGTTTAACTTTCTTAAACTTTGCATACTTTTGTACCTAATATTTCTTCTCAGGTTAGTGTCACATCTTTCTACTTAATTATGGAAAGACAGGGGTTACATTCCAAAAATTTCTTGAGTAGCAGTCATAGGTATGCTAACATAGGGAGGAAGAATCTGGCGTCTGTGAGTAGCTGGATATCCTGTATGTTCTAGGAAGCCCAAGAACAAAATACTGTCCCTTCTATTGAAGAGTTCACAGTGTAATGAGAAACTTGTCTACTTGTAAATAAGAATTTTGAGTGGAGCATGGTTAATGGTACGTTAGGAATGCATAGGGACAACTGCTGATCCTGGAGGCCCAATATATGCTTCTTGAGTTAATAAGGGATATAATTCCTGAAGAAGACTGAGGATTAATCGTGAAAGGAATTTGTGCTCCAGGTAGGAAGGAAGAGAATTGATGGAACAGCACATGCTGTGTAGCAAAGCGAGCTGTATATCCAGCTTGACTCTTTCCTTTTGAGGGGTTTGGAATATTTGTGTGGATTTTGCTGGTTATTATTGACGCGCCCCAAATCTTCATTGATCTAAAACCCAAGACGTTTTTGAGCACCAGATGTTCAGACTAAAGACGTTTAACTCATGTTTGTAGGAAACAAAATTTCAAGATGATAAGAAATAGTACAACTTGAGAGAAATAGGTAGTGATAATGTATGAATCCTCAGCCAACACTTCAGATTCCTCTAGGACAGGATTTGGCCCACTGAGGTTCCATACACAAAGGCAGAGATGAGTTCATGTTCAAAGCCTCCACCCTTTTCGTTTACCGAAATTAGAGGACTCAAGGAGAGGAACATCAAGGTCAGGAAACTTGATACTGCTGACACACAGATTACTCAGCTTAATAAAATGGAGGAAATTTGAGGACCCAGGAAAGTGATGTTAACATGAGCCTATGGCCACTGAAAGCTGGAACTAAGGAAATAAAGTAGGAAAATTTGACATCTTAAGTCTGGGTCTGGGGCTTTCTAGGTTTCTGACTTTAGCAACTGAATTCATAGTGATCCTATTAAGTGTTATTATGAATAGAACAGAAGAAACAAGTTTAAGGAATGAGATACCGTGACCAATGGGATTATCAATGAACTGCTTTTGATCAGGCAGTTGTATTTATGAGCCTGAAGTCCAGTATGTAAGATAAGTATCAAAGTCCTAAACTGGAGTCCTTAACAATGATTAGGAAAGTTTTCTGTTGGAAAAACAAGAGCATCAGATTTCGTCACAAATGCCTAAGACACTTTTCTAGTCTACGTATTCTCCATCCTAGGCTCTTGCTCTCAAACTGCTGGTAAGGACAGAAAGGAGAATGGGCTCTGAGTGAAATCCCATAACAGATTCAGAGAGATGAAAGCAGGAGGGGTGATCAGCGATCCAGGAAGAAGTAGACATGTTTATAGTGGGATAAATGGTCATTATTTCAGGGTTATCCAAAGATTAGGGAAAGAAGAAAGAAGTGCCCCCTGGTTTGGGCATGAGAGACGTGAAATGAGATGTGTAGAACTAGGAATTAACAGGAACAGAGAATAGAGATGACTTCAAAAATCTGACTAGTATAAAAGAGCTGGGACATGATTGCAGTTAGCCATTGAAGACTCGATGGTGATCTGAATGCAGCATGAAGAGTAACAGAGATGGACTTTTATTAAACATTCCCAGTGACAGAAGAACAAAGAAGTCAAATTCAGAAGAGCAGGACTTGAGCTCTGGGCTCAGCCAACCAGCTTTGCACTTGACTAATTCCTAAGGCTCCCTGGGGATGAGTGTCAGATGAGGAAGTAAAAAATCAAGGTCACTAAACCTTGCTCAGGTTCTCTGGGATTATAATCCTTGGCTGGAGGGCCCAGGAATGCTTTCATGATTTTGCAATCTTTGGCCTTCCTTCTTCTCGCTGACCACCTTGAGTTTCCTGCGCAGGTTCCTCTCTTAGCACCTCTAAATACTGTGATAGTCTGGGGCTCCACCTTGGAGCTTCTCCACTCCTTAATCCACATGTGCTCCCTGGGTGAAGTCTTTCCATCCACAACTTTCAGGCCTGTGCTTGTGCTAGTTACCTTCAATCTTAATGTGATACTTCCTCTTCCACCTTCTTTACCTGCATTTTATATTTACCTGGATACCAAGTCATTTCACATTTCATATGGGTCACTCTCTTGATTAGAACTTCACACATGCAGCTACAGACATGTTATCACGCCCAGCTTTCTTGTTTCAGTGGTGGTTTGTCAAGAGCTAGTGGTAAGAGCTGGAGACCATCTTTCACTTCTCTTTCTTTGTATCAGCAGCAAAGCTGCCTCTGAAGCATAGCCTGGATCGGCTTTCATTATAATCACCATTGCTCCACTGCTTGTCCTCCTGTCCTCTCCCCTCCTTCCTTCTCTCCACATTAACTTAAAAGTATTTGGGGAGCACAAATTAAGACTCCATAGGTTCAAAAATGGTAGAAGACAGGAAGTGATGGGTGGGTGAGAGTAGATTTGTGAGGAAATAAGGAAGGGCTTCTGAATCTGATCAAAATTGATTGTATAAATTTCTCAATGAATCAAAAACAAGTTCAAAATCAAAAACATGCAAGAGAGGGAAAAAAAAATCTGTTTTCTATGCAATAGCCAGAATGATTGTATTTAAAACTTCCGACCAAACAATTATATCATATTCCTACCACAATATTCAAAGACAGTCACAGAAGAGGGGTTGGAAAGGTTGTAAGAGTCAGAGTTCATGGAGGACTAGAGTCAAACAGTGTCTTCTGGACATGACGGGACTGCTCAAGCCAGTCAACATTCTAGCATGGAGTGGGCCAGACTCATGAGCCTCCAGCAACTGAAGAGCTCTTCACAGTTGATGGCTCCTGGAGGAAGAAGAGTTAGTTGTCTTTAAGGGAGTTGTCCCTGGTAGGTCCACCATTTTGCAGTGGATGGCCCATACCTAGGAACATATCGGCAGTACGATTTGAGTTTGATGGGTTATTTTTTAAAGGACAAGAAATTAGGTAATGGAACAGAGAGATGGGAATGGATCTGGGAAGCGTTATGGGAGGAAGGGATATGGAATAAGATCAAAATATATAGTATGAAATCCTCAAGGAAATAATAAAAAATTTTTAAATTCTTAAGTGATGTTAAAAACCATAGGGAAATGTATTATCCATGTGTAAACATACTGAAAATACACATACATATGTATAGTTAAAAATCTAAGTAATAAAGATCACAGTGCTAGGCAAGGAAAATCTCCCTTTTGAGTTGTTTGTCAGGATAGTCCAAAAGACTGAATGATACAGGTTAGTGCCACAGCCCTTGGTTGCCTCCCAGAACTTGAAGGTGAGACTCAATTGATTTATCACATACTTTGGCTACAGGACTTAGAACAATTAAGTTTGAACTGACCTGGGAGCCTCCTCCATGAAGATTATTTCACATAGTTCTCGAAGGTACTTTGCAAACTGCCAAAGGAGAAAAGCAATCAATTGTCTCACCCAACTATAGAGACTAGGAAGCACAATGACAGGCTCAGCAAGTTATCTCTGTTGGCAGGATAGTAGCACTTTTATCTTGGGGCTGATCAGCAGCTATCTAATTGGACTTAAGGCCTTATCAATAATAGAGAATCCATGCATTGTACTGTAAACATAGCCAAGTATTTATGATTGGAGAGCTCACAGATATGGAAGAAACTACTATTGCCACGTTCCTAGGCCAGCCCAACTTTGTTCTGTATTCTCTGTGCTTATATTCATAGACAAAGTGTAGCTCTCACTACTCATCAAAGACGCTTCTTTTGCAAGAGATGGAGACTAGTGCAAAGTTCTAGAACTGGTCAAAATGCAAAGGATACGTGACTGTGGTGTGCCCCACCCTCTCTGATATATCTACAATGCAACCTCTATATCTAAGGCTGAAGGAATGTGATGGAAGAGGGGACAGAAAGTAAGGACAAGACACCTGCTGCTAAGTTAATGCATTCTAGCCCTGATAGCAAAGTTATACCCACGAACTCGCCATAGTATGGTAACCTAACAAGATCTACATAATGACAAGCCCAGGTGACATGCCAGTGTGGATGGAGGTGAATTTCATGGTGTCCTAGCTCTAGATGAAGAGCTATAGGAAATCAATAGATGCTGAAGCAGAGAGAATCAGTTTTCTCCAGGAAGTAGTTACCAGGGTTATCTAGTCCCAAATGATGAGCCCTAAAAACATGTCCTAAAAGGACTCAGTGTATTCCCTATCTATCATCTATCTATCTATCTATCTATCATCTATCTATCTATCTTCTAGCATCTATCCCTATATCTGTCTACCTATCATCTATCATATACTCTATGTCTATCATCTATCTCTCTATATATCATCTATTTATCATCTGTCTATCAATCATCTGTCTTTATATCTATCTCTGTATGTTTGAATATGTAGCAATAATCAAAGAAGATGACAAGAAATTGAGAGAGTGGAGAGGTCACAGGAGGAGCTGGAGAGAGACAAGGAGAGGTGGAAATGACACAAATACAATACTCATGTATGAAATTCTTATAAAATTAAAAAATTTCAGTTAAAAGGACAAAATAATACAAAAGAAGTGCAGCTCACATTACACTCTTTCCACGATCCTACTCCCCTGGTGGCTCTCCAAATTTACTACTCACTCCTTAGGAATGAAGCCTCCCCCCTGCTCTCACTGTTACAACCATAACATCATCTTCTCTTAGTCATTCACACAGCCGACCCTGGTTCAGCGCCTTTTTTGATTTCTTTTCCTGGAAAGCATCCCTCAGGCCAAGTGGCTGACTCTCAACTTTCATTTCTCTTGTAATTGTTTACAAGGTCTCCTTAAAAGTTTCAGCATAAAATATGGATTTGATCGCAGCAAGTTCTGATCTACCTGATTCTTTGGATCTTTTATGTTCTATTAAGACGTGGCTAAGGAAGGTAAACAGAGTTTCCGACCTTCCACTGAGGTGTACTGTGGGGCCAGGAGGAGCTAGGTATTTGGTGTTGCATTCCACTGTTGATATACTCATGACACTTGCCACATCTTGTCCTGACTGACCTTTCTGACCTCAGGGAGATCTGGGGTGATGAAAGAATCAAAGTTCTAACAATGCACTTAAAATGTATTTCTTCCTGCTGCCAGGTTGGCTTTTCCATTTTGCCTCCTTCGTTCCCTTTCCCTTCCCTCCTGCAGTCACCCTGCTGAATTACAACGAACTGAAGAGCACCAAAAGCTCGAGGTTAGTTTTAGGTCATTTCTTTTGAAACTCATTGCTAGTTCATAGCTCTCTAATTTCCTGTGAAGGGCTGGGGAGGTCACTCTGGAAAGTCAAGGATGATTCTTCACATCTATGGTGTTCTTAAAACTCGGTTTCATCAAGCTTGGAGTTCATTGTGTATTGGAATGCTCATCAGGATGCTGGCTGCAAGTCAGTGCTTGTAGCTATGACTAAAGCGCCACCAAATTGGGAGTCCAACAGGAGAAAGATGAACTTCCCATGTACTACCTGGGAACTGAGCAGCTGACTAGTGCCAGCTTCTGACACTGTACCTGTTTTTGGCCTTTTTTCATCAAAAACAGTTTGATTCTGTGGCTATTTCTGTATTTATCTAGAATTCAATTTTCCATTAGCACTGGAATAGAAATCATCATACTAACAAACACAATGGTTATTTATAGGCATTTTCTCCGTATAGCATCCCATATAAGTATAAAATGTTAGATTAGTGTATTTTCATCTTATTTAGTGCCCTATGTGATCAGAGGATTTCTGTATTTAGCCTAATGACTTTTGAATGTTTTACAATCTTCTCTTAAAGATTGTTGAGATTTTTAGTATCACAATGGCCATGGTGGTGCATGCCTTTAACCCCCGCATTTGGGAGGCAGAGGCAGGTAGACCTGAGATTGAGAGCAGCCTGGTCACGACAGTGAGTTCCAGGCCAGCTGAGGCTACAGGGGGACTCTGTCAAAAAAGAATCAAAAAGTTTTCATATCTATTATTTACTCAGACTTCAGCTATCTTTTATGTATTGTATTGATACAGCCAGTCAACATAATCAGCACTTAGGAAGCATTCTCCTTGGAACTTGGATAAAAACACATATTAGAAATCCTTCCACATTGTGTGTTCTTGTGTGGGCTCTTACCTGTAGTCCATCACAGAGAAGGGGGAAGTAGTATCCAGGAGCTTCTCAGGCACAGCAGTCACACAGTGCATGTATTACATGCAAAGCACATATTATGTCCATTGGACTAAGAGTATGTATCTGACAGGCTATTCCATGTATTGACCTGTAGGGGATCTCATACATGAGTATGATCTCATGCTAAAAGGAAGCCATTGTTAGTGAAAGAGAAATTGAAATGCACAAGAAAAGAACCAGGTAGATATGGCCATGAGTAAGTGCCAGCCATAGATAAGCTGAGTAAACTGATACAAAACTGAGAAGAGATTGGCTGGGTTGGGGCAGAATGACAGATGCAGAGTACGTGGCAAAAGGATGTTGAAGCAACCTAGGTGATGGAATCACACTGGATCACGTTACGGCCTCATGTGGTCCCCTGACAACCTCCTTGCAGTGTAATTCTTTCTATTATGACTGATCTTCCACCAAAGTCAGGTCTTATGGTCTTGGTTTTCCACTGCAGCTATCTCTACCCACAATCACATGTCCCCACTACTGGCAGCACCAGACTTATTCTTCTGTCAATACCACTGGTTCCTAACAGTCTGTGTTTCTTATGAGGCAGAGGAGGATGATAAACAATGCTAGTTACAAAATGTTTTATGAATAACAGCAATCTCTCAGCAGGACTATAGACACAAAGGCAAGTTGGTTCTTGCCTTTGTTTTTGGTCCTTTTGAGACAGGGTCTCCACTTCAGCCCCAGCTGACCTAGAACTCACTATGTAGACCACGCTGGCCTCAGTCTCAAAGATCCACCTGCCTCTGCCTCCAGTCTGGCTTTCTTGCCTGTTTTTGACAGTGTCTCAAACTTGCTATGTAGACCAAGCTGGCTTCAAACTCATAAGTTCCTGAGTTCTGGGGTTAAACACATATCACCACCCTGGCTTTTTAAAAATGACACCTTGGGCTTTTTTTAAAAAAAGATTTATTTGTGTATGTAGTATGTATGGGGGGGGGGCTGTGCACAAGCGCAGTTGCCCATGAAGGACAGAAGAGGGTGTCAGATGCTCCAGAACTGAGTCCAGGTCCTCTGCAAGAGCATTATGTGCTCTTAACCACTGAGTGCTCTTCCAGCCCCGAAGGTGTATCTCAGGCTGGCCTGGAACGCCTCAACCTCCGGTCTCCACCTCTTCAGCCTATCTTCCTGGTATGTGTCACCATAAACATCTTGTACTTTGAGGCATGGTCTAGCTATGTAACTCAGGTTAGCTGTGTGGACTCATGGTTCTCCCCAGTGCTGGAATTCTGGGTGGTAAATCTCATCAACTTGACAAGATCTAGTCACTGTGGAAACAAGCTCAGGGCTCATCTGAGGGATCACCCTGACAGCAGGCAAGCTCCAGCCATTTTTCTATCTCTACCCCGACAGTGCCAGGGTTAGACACCCAAAGACATGTCTTTTTACATGGATGCTGGGATTTGAACTCAGGACCTCACATTTTCACAGTAGCATTAAGCCACCTCTTTTACCCATGATGGGGATTTCTTGATATTTTTAATGCCTGTGTTTGACTGTAACCTATCCCAGGCAGCCAGGTGTGGAATTTTCTACCTGCTTGAAAGTTCCAGATCTTGGAGCCTTTCCAGTTTCTGGTGAGGAATCCTCAGCTTGTACTGAGGCTCCAGGGGGCATGGGCTGCTGTGAGACAGAGGCTCTGGGGACAGCAGCTTCTCTGAGCAATGAGGCTCTAATGGACCTTTCCTTTTGATACAGGGTTTTACTTGGTAGTCTTCCTGGCCTGGCCTCCTGGATGCTAGGATCTCAGGCAGGCATCCTGGGGTGCCTCCGTGGTGGGAGCTGGGGACTCCGGTGCCGGCTGAGGGATCAGGCAGGACAGAGAGGCCCTGCCCCCACACTGGAGTGCAAAGCCAAGGCGGACACTTCGCAGGCACTTTTTATTTCACACCTGAGGTTCTTGGTCCCGGGTCTGAGGCCATGTGTTGAGGGAGCAGAGGAGCCTGAGGGAAGAGCCAGGCTCTGCGGGTCCCAGGCTTGGGCATCAGGGCCTGCCCTGTCTGCCTCTGAAGGTCCTGAGTCCCTGGCTCCTTGGGTTCCATGGGGCAGGCAGTGCCAAGGTCAGGTCCCCAGCCACTGGTGTCCAAGGCACAGTGAGTAGAGCTGGCTGCATTCCGGCCTCTCTGGAATGTAAGGTTGGTGTGGCCTGGGTTGACGGCCTGCCACTCAGGTCCTGGCTCCAGCCACCAGCTGTGACCATGGAAGGCTCCAGCAGTCACTGGAAGGTTCCCTGTTCAGATGGCTGCTACTAGTTACTGGTGGAGACACAGTGGAGAAGACAGGAGGGTGACAGGCGCTCCAAGCATCCAAAACTCTCCAAGTCCACTTTCTACTGTCCGTGTGTGGACCACAATGGCCAAGTGCTTGGATACCTCATGTCCAGATGGACAGTGTTAATATAAAAGTCCGAACATACACATATAAAAAACAATTTGGTCTTCCATTAAGGCTGTTATAACTTAAAAGTTATGTAAAGCAGGACGACCAGCCACTGGTGGTATTAGAAGGGACAGAGGTTGTCCTGCATGGCAGCCACTGAGACTGGGCTCCGGTGGCTCCTGCTGGCAGCTCCTGTCTCAACTGCACATGGAGTGGGTGCACACCTCATCCCTCTGGGAGGGAGCTTCTCTCCCGATCCTTCTCAGAGCTGCAAGTGGGCTTGGCAATGGAGGTCCTAGGGCAGGCAGACTGCCTGCTGTGGCCCTCAGCCATTAGCCTGGCCCGAACTGGGGGGCAGGCAGTAGGTTGGAGGGTCCGAGTACCTGCGTTTGGCACCTGGGGGCCGGGCATCATGGTCCAGGGGTTCCAGGGTGTCCTGCATGGGCAGATCAGCCCCGGGGGCTATGTATACAGAGTGTACCTGGTCCTGGCGACGGGCAGGTGGCTCTCGATGTCTCACAGGGACAGTGGCCTCCTGGAGAGCAGGTATCCAGCTGGTCAGGTGGGGGGGCAGGCCCGGTGGGAGCTTGATATTGGCAGTGGGCATAACGGGGGTCCTCCTGGGCGTCTTCACTCTGACCGTGATGAAGGATGTGGGCCTTCTTCGTGGAGGGGCAGCCGCCGCGGGGAGGGGGTTCAGGGTAGGTATGTTGGGGCAGGGGAGTGCTGGTTCGGGGGGCCCTTGGAGAGACAGATGTGTGGTTACTGCAGCTGAGGTGTAGGTGGACCCTCACCCTGGGCCTGTCATGAGGAAGGGCGGTGGATACTCCTTTCACACTGACCTTCTGAGGGCCCCCGAGTGTTCCTCTCCTCCAGGAGGCTCTCAGTGCTGGCCGACGTTTCTGAGTCCAGATTCTCCTCATCAGAGCCCCTCGGGTCCAGCTCTGGTAGCTGGTATGTGATATTCTCCCTGGAGGGAGGGGTACCTTGTGAGGGACAGGCCACCTGGAGAATGTGGGGTGCAGGGGTGTCCCTAATCTGGTCCCTCATTCCAAGCACACGTGACCAAAGATGCCCTCCACCTCTGAGGCTGAGGCCAACACCCAGCAGCTGAGGCCTGGGCTCAGGGCTCCATGCAAGGAGTGTGGCCTCAGGGCCTTTGTACTAACTGTTAGGGGAGAAGGGCCTAGGAAACTTGCTTTTCCTCCTTGATGGACTGAATCCGCTCCATGAGGATCTCCTTCTCCCTATCTTTGTCAACACCAGCTGCCTCCTTCTCTGGCAGCATCTCCAGCACCTCCAGCTCCTCCAGGCTGCTTTCCAGGCTAACTAGGGCCTTAGGGCTTTTAGTCTGAAATGGAACAGAGAGGTTTGACAGAGAACCTGGGTGAGTGCTTGTGGGAGGGAAGGGGCCAGCAGCTCAGGTTAGTTGTGTGGGGATCTCTGCTCAGTCTCTGCAGCAATCTAGTAGGGATGAGAGGCCAGCATGCATTTCTGGGAGGTTAGGGCATGCTCTGTCTATGCTACGACAGCCCGGCCAAGGGTACCCCGCGTGCACCCTGAACACAAGCAGGGCCCCGGGAACACGTACATACCCGGACCCCCTCATAGGGAGACGAAAACCCCAGTTTGAGAGGCCACAGCTGAGGGAGAGATGAGCACAGGTGAGCAGGTGGGCTGGGCTGCCACAGGTGTGAGCTAGCTGCCAGCCCTCCCCGGTTACCACTGTGGCACTGTGCTACAGGAATACTCCCTGTGGGTAAGGCTTAGGTGGGCAGGACACAGGGCCAGGCTGGAGGGACAGCCCGTGTCTGCTGGATGGACATCAGCCTCCAGCGAAGACACAGCAGGCCCCACCGGGCTGCCTGCTTTCAAGTGTGTGCTGGCAGTGGGTGGGAGACCTGGCAGGTGGTCATGCCCTATGGCCTAAACCACACCCCTGACACTCTTAAGGCCCTGCCCCTAGGCTGGTCCTCACCGCATTTTGGCGCAGCAGGGACAGCCTTTGGAAGGCAATGCTCTCAGCCGCCTCCAGCTGGTTGATCTCCTCCATCTTCACCTTGTACTTCCTCATCTGCCCCTGATCAGCATCTCCACACACCTGCAGGAAGCCACGCTCAGCTTCCTTCCAGGCCACGCCCTGCACCCAGTCTGGCCAGCCACAGGGCACAGTAGCTTGGAGGGCAGTCCTGGGGGCAGCCAGAGCCTGGGCCAGCACTGGGGACCTGGTGCCCAAGCAGTGTGACCCCAGGAAGCTCATTCTGCTTGTCCAGCCTGACTTCCTGTTTCTGGCTTCTGCAAACCTTGTTTAAAGGCTGGCACTAGGACAGGACTAGATGCTGGCAGGAACGTAGAGCCCTCCACGGCAGGGAGAAGGCTGGGTGCACAAAGGCTGGGCAACCTATCCCGGAGCCTGCAGGCGCCCTGTCAAAGAGCTCTAGAATGTAAGCTTTGACCCTACTGTGCCTACTCAATGGTCAGTGCCAGGGAGGAGTGGCCTCCTGGGCCCCCAGGCTGGCCTTACAAGAAAGCACCCAGGTTGACAGGCTCTGATGTTCAGAACTCCCAGCCATATACATTCCCATGACACAGCTTTTCTTTCCTTTTTGTGTGGGGGAGTGCAGGAGGTAGAACTCAGCAAGAGCACTATCACTGAGCTGTGCCCCGGCCCTTCTGAGTTCTGAAGAGTGCTCAGGTGGGAGTTCAAAAGAAAATTCTAGAAAATAGCTTATTTATCCAAAAGGTGGGAAAGCTGGCCCTGCCTTTTCAAGAAGACCAAGAAATAGGATGCTGTCTGAGCAGGAGTGGAGCAGCTGTGCTCCCCATGGAAGTCGTCGGTGAGTGGGCAGCTTCTGGAACCCCAACTCCACTCACCTCATATCTACCTTTTGCTAAATATTAGGTTTTAGCTAAAAAAAATAATGCTGTGTTCATTTCGGTACCCTCAGAGTAAGGGCAGGGCTAGGGTGCCAAGAGGCTGGGCTCCATCCCTAGGATCCCCTGAGCATGCATGAAGCCTGCAGTCCATACCAGGGCTTGGCAAGGATACACAGAGCCCTAGCTCTAACCCTAGCAGCACAAGAAAGGAAAAGAGTGTGTGTGGGGTCACACTGGGAACCCTGAGGAGGGCAGACAAGATGGATCAGTAGCACAGTGCTTGCCACCAAGGGTGATGACCTGATTCCTGTCCCTGAGACCCACGAGACAGGAGAACCGACAGGCAGGTTGCTTCCTACCTCCACACATGCGCCTGTAACTTTCAAAAGACCCCCGGTGCACCGCCCTGACAGAATTCCCAGGGTCAGGACCACCTGGGCATGCTCTTCCCACAGCCAGGACAGAGGCCTACAAAGGTTGATTTGATTTTTGTTGTTGCTGGGTTTTTTTTTTTTTTTTTTGAGACAGGGTTTAAAGGTAGCCCCAGCTTGACCTGGAACCCATGTAGATCAGGCTGTCCTCCATCTCACACTGATCTCCCTGCCTCTGCCTCTGCCTCTGCCTCCTGAGTACTGAGGCTGAAGGATTGCCAACAAAAAGATTGTTGTGAGTGTATTGCCTGTTAGTATGTAAGTGCACCCGTTCATGCAATGCCCACAGATCAGAAGAGGGCATCAGATGTCCTGGACAGTTGTTAGCTGCCATGTGGGTTTTGGGAGCTGAACTCAGGTTCCCTACAAGGGGAGCCAGTGCTCTTAACCACTGAGCCGTCTCTCCAGCACCAACACAAAGTTTTGGACTTGGCTCTTTCTGTTTGATTTGGAGACAGTCTTCTGCAGCAGGCCTGAATCTAGATCTCCTTGCCACAGTCTTCCCAGTGCTGTGAGGACAAGTCAGGTCACCCTGAGCACTTCCTACTGGGGCAGGACTACTCATGCAGAGTCCAAGGGGGCCACTCACGTGGTGACTTTCAGTACATCCTTCATGCTGGTCAGCGGGTCTGAGTTGTCAGGGTAGCACAGTAAGCAGGGTGCGAAGATGATGGCCAGCGCCCCTGGTGACATGCGGTTCACATCTTCGAGGAGGGCCACTCTGCAGGGCATTGACAGTTAGGGGCAGCCACCGCCCAGGGGAGGGGATCCTAAGGGCCACCGACAGTTAGGGGCAGCCACCGCCCAGGGAAGGAGGTCCTAGGGGCCCCAACCCTAGTTCCAGGCCCGTGTCCTGGTGTTCCGCAGCTGGGTTACAGGGTGGAGTCACCTCAACTCCAGGTGGGGGTGGGGAAACTTGCTTGACAAGGTGGAAGATAAGGCGCTCCAGGGAGGTGTGGTTGGCCTCAGGCAAGTGGTCCAGGACAGCATAGATCACAGCTAGCTGCTCCTGCTTCTCTGGAAGCTCTAGGGAGTCAGCCAAGCTCATCAGTCTTGCACACTGGCCATGCCCAACCCTCCTGTCCCCCTCCTACCCACACTGTTCCCTCCATGAGGGACTCAGGACCAGCAGGAAGAGGAGTGAGTCCACCCCAAACTGCAGGCCCCTGGCTCAAGCAGCACTTGTCCCCTTCCATGGCTCACCGACTGCCCTAAGGAAGTCCCCGTACTGGGCGAAGGTCATGAGAGGCTCAGGCAGCTCTTGTAGCCACTGTTTTAGGACTCCAGTGATGGCGTGGATTGGAAAGTCCTCCAGCTTGACGGCTGCAGGGTCTGCAGGGTGTAGACATGGCCCAGTAAGAAACAAGGTGTGGACAGGGATGGGTGAGAGATGGCAGTGTGGGTGGGGACAGGTGAGAGGTATTGTAACCATAGAAGGTGGGGCCTGGCTGGGCACCTACCTATTCACAGTGCCCACCTGTCTGCAGTGCCTGCCGCAGTTCCCGTGTCCGGTTGGCAGCACCCGACTTTCGGTAGAGGCCCTCAGTGTATAGGCCATGCATTTCCACATGTTCCAGAACCTTCTCAAGGACGATGGGCACAGAGACCTTGTCGCTGATCAGGTTGTCCACGCACACACCAAAGTGGCCCGGCTCAGAGCCCGGCTCACTCTGTGGTGCACAGATGAAGGTTCAGGCTTGGGTATCACTGTCCCCTGACATGGCCAGCCACCCTCCTTCTGGTCGCACACAGAGCCTCTGGGGCCACCTCCATGGGCTCCATCCCTCTCTGCCCCTTGTTCTTGTTCCGTTGCTGGAGGTACCAGATTCGGGTCACTGGTAGAGCTCCCTCTGCATGGCACCTGCCGGCTGGATGGTCCTTCCCAGGGAGATGGTGTTCTAGCCTGACAGCCCCCTCGAAAAACTGAATTCCAATTCTTTTGGCAGCCCTAGCATGGGGACCCAAAACCTATGTGCCCAGCTGAGGGCCTTCCCTAGGCCAGGCTCTCCTGGAGGGAGAGGAGCCTGGCTGGGAGTCTGAGATATACACCCAGCTACTTCTGACAGTTACAGAACTGGAAGGGACGGGGCCCTGCCACCTCCTTGTGCCTGTCCAGCACCTCATTTGGCCCTCACAACAAGCACTGTCTCACCAGGTGTTTTGGGTAGAATGCTCTAGAGAAAGCGGAAGGTCCTGGGCGCAGGCACACTCACCCTCTTTCCTCCTGTGTAGGAGCAGTAGCTCTGAATCTTGTGCACGCACTTCTTGTGGCAGGTCATTTTGCACACTAGGAGACCACAGAGTGCGGTCACAGAGTGTACAAGGGACCCCAGTCTCCCACCTCATTGCCTGGGGCCCGCGACTGCATTTTAAACTTCCTGGGCCAAAGCTCTGCCTTGATTCTCAGAGAAGGTGGATAGGCAGCTTTTCAAAGCTGGTGGCTATTTACGGCTTCAGAACCAGGAAGGTGACAAAGGGGACCTTGGACCTTGGTCCTGGGGAAGGTAGCCCTGGAGACTCTGTGCCCGATGGACTAAATGATCCTATTTTTCTTTTGTCAAATCATAATGAGTTCCAGACTGATGTCTACTATGACCAGGGTGGGGCAGCATCCTGAAGGAACTGCTAACTCCCATGTGGGACTGGCTCAAGTCTTGAGCCCTGAGCTTGGGACAATGACAAGTGTGGGGTGAGACTGTGCCTCATACCGGGCCCACAAAGGGCCCTTTGGGCTGAAGAGACCCAGGTCACCAAGCTAGGAGGCTGGCTGGGCCTGACTTGGTCACTTTCTGCCTATATTACCAACCAGCTCTGGGCTGTGCCTGTTCCTTAGAGGAATGACAGGCTGGCCATGAGGCACTTGGAGGAGGCGATGGCCGAGGCTGGAGCATCACCTACCAAGATACAGAACAGGGCCCACGGGACTGACCCACATGGGTATGCTTGCTCATGATGAGGGGAGGCTACAGTGGGTGGGGAGCAGTCAGCTGGTGAGCTCAGCCTCGGGAGGATGTGGAAGGTGGAGGACTGCAGGGTGGAGGATTGGAGAGTGGAGGGCTGAGACTGAGGAGGAGGCTGGGGCAGGGGAAGCTGCTCACCACTGCACAGCAGGGCCTTGTCCATGAGCCAGATGTAGGAAAGACACTGTTCACACGACTGCGGGATGCTCACCTGGTAGCTGGCAAACACATGCCCATTGTGCTCCTGGACCTGGAGCGGAAGAGGGGGGAGGTCTGAGTGGGTGCCCTGGCCCCACTGCCATCTCAGACAGGTCTGCCCCATGCCAGGGCCCTGAGGCTCTGGGGTAAATGCTGCAAATACATGCAGAGGTGAGCCCATATGGACATGCATAGCACAATCTGACACATGCATGACTACTCACAGCACGCTCCTGCTTCCGTTTCTTCTTCTGAGCTTTGGTCTGCTGAGAGAGATAAAGCTTGTGTGGGGACTCAGGGTTGCCCCATGAAGGAGGCTGGGCCTTGTGCACTGCAACCCTCCCAGTAAGGCTGCTCAATTAGAAAATCCCCAAAGCAGAAGAGAAGCTGAGAAATTGTTGGGGGCTAGATCTGGGGAACCCAGATTTGCAGGGGTGTTAGGGTGTGGTGCCAGTCCAGGGAATCAGGTAGAAGGCCAGGTGGATGCTGGCGAGGTCAAGTAAGAGGAGGTAGGTGTGACAGGTGAGAGGCTGTGGTGTGAAAGGTGAGGGGACTAGGCGGGTATGGACGCGGCACAGGTGGATGGGCATAGTGGTGGCAGGTGGAGCCTACCTTGGTGGGTTCAAAGTCACTCTTAGTGTAGTTTCGGGTGAACTCGTCCAACAGTGACTGGAAGACGTTGAGGACCAGGTTGGTGTCCTTCTCTCCGCGTTCGCTGGCCAGGTTGTTGACAACGATCTGGTAGTTCTCCATCGGGTCCTTGTAGCCCACGTGGATCTTCCCATTCTGCAGGAACATGTGAAGTTCCCTATGGCTCAGTACAGGGGCTGCAGGAGTAGGGTCCAGCCTGGGGAGGGCATGGGAGCCAAGGGCAGGACCTCACATACAGGGACAGAGTACATGGTCTTAATGTTGCTCCTGAACTTCTCCGTGGCTTCAATGAACAGGCTCTTGATGGGCGTCTTCTGGGAGCGCAGGTCATTTATCTACAGGGTAAGGAGGGCTGTCACTGGCCTGTGCAGTGCAGTGCCTGGCTGTCAGAACTATCTGCCCCAGTCACCATACCCGACAGCAGCCACAAGGTTAGCCAGGCCCTTCCCACCCCATCCCACAGGTCTTATGCCCAGCCACATGCCAGGATTGTCAACTCAAGGGGCTTTCAGACCCATGCTGTCCCCGGGCAGCTGCTCCTGACTCTGGTGTCCCCAACGGCTCATTCTGACCATGACATTCTGGGCTGCAGTTCTGCCTGCCTGGCAACCCTAGGCTTGGCGTGAACGCTGCAGGGCATGAACACTGGCACTGCGGGTGAAGGCCACGCTGGCTCATCTCTAGTACTGCTAATGCACTGGGTGATTCCTCTGTTGGCAGCAAGACCCTGCGCATCTAGAAAACCTAGATGTCTACTTACTGGACAGCAGGGCTATGACGGCCAGTAAGGGATCGTCTATTTACAAAATGGGACAAGACAGGTTTACGATTGTTTTGTGTGTGTGATGCTGGGGATAGAACTCAGGGCCTCAGGCATGTCACACTAAAACAGTACAGTCAGTTAGGCAGTCTCACTGCATAGCCCAGGCTGGTTAGGAACTCACGATCCTCCTGCCTCCGTCTCCCAAAGGCAGCCTCTAACAGAGGACTTCAGGCCTTTGAGGCGTCAGCTGCGGGATATGTGTGCAGCGCAGACCTGCACAGGTGCTACTAAGACTTGCTCTGCACACACACTCCTCCCATAACATTATGGCTCCTCTCCTGACGCCCTCATTCAGGAACAAGACTCACTGGGAAAATGAGAGTACACAGGCTCTTAGGAACCCTCGCTGGGTTGTGCAGGAAAAAAGCTGATTTTTTTTTTTTGGAAACTTTTATGTATGTGTGTATGTAAGCACAGGCACACATGAGCCATAGCACTTTGTGTGGAGGCCAGAGGACAACTTGTTGGAAGTTCTCTCCTTCCATCGTGTGGGTCCCATGGATGAACTCAGGCTGTCAGGCTCATCTTTACCCACTGAGCCCTTTCTGTCAGTCCTGGTTTTCTGTGTGTACGTGAGGGAGACAGATGTCCGTGTAACTTGGTCTTGAGCTCACCGTCCTCCTGTGTGCTGGGATCAAAGCATGCTGTATTTCTGATTTGCTAACGGTGGTAAAGCTCCTGGAGGGCTTGGATTTGGCTCCTGCCCAGTCACTCCCTTGCAGGGGGCCCCAAAACTCACCTTGTTTAGCAGGAACTCATCCAGGTACTTGAGCTCATTGGCGTTGGTGATCTTGCGGAACACTGACTCCCACCACTTCTCCGACACTGTGATCTTGCCGATCTTGAGGTTCCGGTTCTTTTTCCCTTTGGGGGGCTTCTCACCTGCCCCATGGCGGTGCTGATGGCCAGAGGGTGCTGTGGGGTACATATGACAGCTAGGAGGCATGGTCAGAACCGCGCAGGACCAGGGCCCCAGACTGCATGTGTAGGATGACCACAAGTCCCCTGTCTAGGGCTCAGGCTCAAGACCCATGGGAGTCAGGCTGTGGACACAGGAGGGGAAGCAGCTCATCTGGAGGCCACTTGGGACCAACCTTCTATACTCTTCTTGGTGGTGGGGGCTCCTGGCAAAGTGTGGCAGGAGAGGCCGCTGTCCAAGTCCTCTACACCCTCCAGGTTAGGCTTTTTATCCTTGGTTTTATGTAGGAAGAGCCTCCTAAATGCGGATCTGCAGGAGAGAGAGGTTTTAATTTTTTTCTTTCCTTTTTTTTCCTCCTTTGAGACAGGGTCTCACTGGGTAGCCAGGAACTTGCTGGCCTTGAACTCAGATCTGCCTGTTTCTGCCTCCTGAGTGCTGGGATGAAATCATGTGCTGACATACCTGAGCCTCATTAAAAAAAAAATGTTTGTATTTATGTGTTGTGTGTGGCGTACGCTATGTGAGCATAAGTGCTAGTAAAAGACAAAAGAGGGTGTCAGAGTCTCTGCAGTTGTGAGTTGCTGTATGGGTGTTGGGAACAGAACTCAGGTTCTACAAGAGCAAGTGCTTTTAGCTGCTGAGTCATATCTCCAAATGCACTTTTTAAAAAAAGATAAGATTCTCACATCGCTCAGGCTGGTCTTGAAGTTCTGGTTATTATGCCTCTACTTCCCCAGGGGGCTGGGATCGTGGCTCAGGGCTAGAGTGTCTGCCTAGTATGTGCAAGGCCCTGGCTTCCACCTTCAACACTACATAGGAACAGTAGTGACTTAGGAGAGATGATGCAGGGCTGGCCCCATGAAGATGGAAGCAGGATGATAGTTACCTGTCCACAAACCAGGACTGCCTGGAGTCCCTAAAGCCCTAGCAGGTCAGGAAGAACAGCCCTAGGAGCTAGACTCTGTTAACTTGTATTTGGACTTGCAGCACCAGCCACTGTGAGGAATCAATGCTTTGTTCTGGTACTTTCTGAGGTTGGGAGTCTCTTGGCAGCAGGGACCTCCTTCCTGTCACCTGCCATGAGTTGGGATGTAAATCCATCTGTTTCACAGACAGTTCTCTTCTGTGGAAGAACCACTCTAGAACTTTCTGGCAAGGCTCTCTGGGCACAAGGTCTTGAGGCCCAGTTTTCAAGATCTGAGAACACAAGATAGGTTCCTGGGGGTAGGGCCAGGAGATGGTTTTATTTTTTGTGTTTTGATTTTGACACAGGGTCTATGTAGCCCAGGATTGCTTCCAACATGCAGTCACCCTCCTGCCTCAGCCTCCTCACAGCTGGGATCACAGGTGTGCTCATTATACTGGCCAGAAGCCAGAAGGTTTAAGTCCATTATAGGGAAAAGAAGGTGAGAGGAGGCTCAGCGGTGAAGTGCCTGCCATGCAAGCCTGAGGACCTGAGCTCAGTATCTATGTCCGAGCCAGCGTCAGGGGTGCTGGGGATGGGGCAGGGACAGGCAGATTCCTCCCTGGCCTTAGCCTAACTCAATCAGTGAGCTCCAGGTTCTGTGAGACACTGTCTCAAAAACAAGAGAGCCACAGGGAAAGGCACCCTACATCAACCTCTGACTGCCCATCCCCGAGACAGAAAATAAAGAAAAATTAGCCATCTGTGGAGCCGACAGGTGGCTGGCCTGGCTCCTGGCTCCTGGCAGTCTTCTCACAGTGACCAGCCACTCTGTGCGTGGGTGTCCCACTGTGCCTAATAAATGCACTGGCCTGGTGCACCCTGCTGCCGCTGGCCCAGAACCCTCTGTAGAGCCAGGTTTCCCAGTCTCTTACTTAGAGTCCCCGTGGGAGCTGGGGGAAAGCCCCGGGTCGGGGCCAGGCAGTGCATCTCCAGGTTTCTTTTTTTGGATGGCAGGTTTTTTGGTGCTTGGATCCCCATCAATTTCTGCTGAAGTCTGCAAAGGACAGATTCAGGGAGGTGGTCAGTGAGAGAGCTACTTCCAGGGGCTAGCCCTGGAATGGCACACTCAACCCACTAACTCCCCTCTGAGCTTTATACAGCCTTTTCTTTGTGAGTCAGGCTCTCCCTGTAGCCCCAGCTAGCCTGGAACTTACTATGTAGATGACACTATGTGAGATCTGCCTGTGTCTGTGTCCTGAGTGCTGGGATTAAAAGGGTGTGCCATCATGCCTGACCTTTTTTCTTTTTAAAATACTTTAAAATTTTAAATTATGTATCTGTGCACGTGAGTGCAGGCACCCTCAGAGACCAGAGGCATCAGATCCCCCGGAACTGGATAAAGTGGCTGTGAGCTGGGAATGAAATTTAGGTCCTCTGCGGCAGCAGCAAGTGCTCTTAACCACTGAGCTGTCTCTCCAGCCCCTTATTTTGAGAGAGGATATCAGACTGTCCTTGACCTTGCTATGTAGCTGAGGCTGGCCTATATGAAGACTCTCCTGCCCCCGCCTCCTGAGTGCTGGGATGACTGAGATAGCGTGCTGCCTGGCTAAGTGGCAATGCCACTCTGGAGGGAGCTGGGTCAAGGCTGGGCTTTACCTGCACCTTGGCTGGGGACAGCTTGGAGATGTCATTCATGGAGGAGGAGATGTGCCTCTCCCTGTGAGATATCGGAACACATAATCACTGACGGTACCCATGCTTCCAACCTAGTGTAGTGATTTCTGTGGGCGGGGGGCCCAGAAAACATTCACAGAGAACAGTTAAGTCCATTCCACCCACCCACGCACGCACTTGTCCATCTTCCTATCTATCGCATCCACTCTCTCCCTGCCCAACTACAGATCCACTATCCATCTGTCCATCATCTACTTACCTGTCTAGCAATCATCCACCCACCATGTACCCGTGAGGCTACTGGCATCTGGTGGGTGGACACAGTATTGACGTTCCACATTCAAACACAGGGTCCCCCCAGAGCCTCAGTCAACAGCTGAACAGCCCTGAGAATGGGCTGCCTCCCTCCCCTCCCTCCTCTTCTGCTCAGCATGGGCCACCAGGGGCTTGAGGTTAGTCCCTGAGATGTTAGATCCAAACTCCCTTGATGGTGAAACTGAGACCTGGGGCTCAGAGAGGGAGAACCTCTACCTGCAAGGTTCTGGTCCCCACACCAAGTGCTCTAACAGGGGCAGAGGCTGCTTTTTTTGGGTACCCCTGGGCACCAGGGTTTACCAGTTATCCTGGGAAGGTACATTTTATTTCTTTTTACAATGCTGGGGCTAGGCCAGGGCCTCGGGTGCTCAGTAAGTTCAGCACAAGGCCTCACTCCAGCCCTGGGGCCTCTTTTTCCTCAGGCCTCTGCTCTGTGCTCCATAGGGCTTGTCCCTGCTTGGCTGCGCGGTCATGCCTGTGCTTGTGGCTGCAGCGAGCTGCCCTGGTGCCCACCCCAGACCCTCGGATATACTGGAGACTTACTCTGTGGGAGGGAGGGCGACCCCTGCAACCCGCTGCCTGTCACTGAGGTCCAAGGAGTGGCTCAGCATGGTGCTGGAGCCGCTGGTGGTCATTAGCTTCTTGCCCCGCCAGAGCTCCACAGCGGTGGCCAGGTGCTCAGTGTCTGGGTGCTGGTACCGCTGTATCTGGGTGGGGCCACTGGGGCTTTCCGGCTTGTCCTGAGCCCTGGGACTGACCCCAGCCCTGCCTTTATCACCGGGGGCCTCAGGGGTGCTGCCGGGGGCCCCTGGGCTGACTCTACTGTCCAGGGCCAGACTGGTGGGCCGCTGCATGGGTCCAGGCCTGGGGCTTGCAGCCAGGGGTACCTTGTCCTCAGTGGCCCCAACAAGTTGCACGTGTTTCTTAAGAGAGACAGCCATGGCCTTAGTCCGAGCCTCCAGGGGCAGATCATCATCTCTGTGCCCCTTCTTGTCCTCAGGGAGGCTCTCCCCTGGTTCTAGGCTGGCCCTTCTAGGAGGCTCTTTGAAGGCGCTCTCCTCCCTGCAGGACTGGATGTGTCTGTTCTGTAGCTGCACATGCTCCAGCCCTCGCTGCCGCCGTGACTCACGCTTCCCCCGGCTGTCGAGGACTTTCTGGGAACTCTCGGCTGACACTGTTCTCTGGGTCATGGGGAGCTTCTCAGGGCTGGGCGCCTCCTTCTTCAGGAGGGAGGTGTCTGCCGGGGACCTGTCCTTTGTCCAGATCTCGTCCTCCTGGGCTGAGTGTTGGGCATCCTCCACCAGCCAGGTGGTCTGTGCAGTCACCTGCTCCTCTGTGACCACAGGGCCTGGCCCACCCTCAGGTGACTCTGCCGCAGCTGCTTCCTGGGCTGCTCTGGCTTGCTCCTCGGCCTTCTGCTTATCTGACACCATCTGGCTGAAGCTGGTCAGAGGAGAAAGTAGGACATCAGGTCAACAATGGACACCAGGGTAGCTTCCAGGGTTCAAAATGCTGAGGTCCACTCAGACCTCTCCCCCAGCTGTACCACCAAAGGGCCAGGGGCCTAGTGGCCCTTAGAGACATTTCTAGAACGGGATAACTTCCTCCTGCATAAAATGGGTATGCACAGTGTTCCCAAAGTCATTTTCATGAGCAATCCCTCCCCTGGTCAGCTTAGTGGGCTCCATCAGCAAGAGAACAGTTGGGTCTTGCATGTGACTTTTTTCAACCCAGAGCTGGTGTAGTGGAATGCTTACCAAGGGCACATGAGGCCCTGGGACCCTGCTAAATATGCAAGGAAAAAAATTCAGTAGGAACCCCAAGGTTGTTCTTGATGGGAACAGCCTTCTGTAGCCATGTGACTGTGTGACTTGTTTCTGGCCAGTCCTCCCCACCCCGTACACTGAATGAGGCTCCAGTAGGCTCTGCTGGTGGGGTGCTATGCCTGTTCTTCAGCAAGAGATGCTCCAGGGCAGAGGTCTCTGCTGCACTCACCTCCTGCGCTGCAGGTGGCCCCGGCAGAGGCTTTGAAGACGGATGATGCTGCGCCTCTGGCGGTGGTAGGCCTGGCGCTGCAGGAAGCCCCTCCACACTGCCTGCAGGTACACAGCAGCCTGGGTCCTCTCCAGCGCCCGGTGCATACAGTAGGACCTCCAACAGGCCTGGATGGTGAGAGCTGCGCGTCTCATCTGCAGGAACTGCCTGCGCTCCAGCACCATCCGGAACCAGCTCTGCAGAAGCAGGATCTTACGCAGGACCTCCTGGTGCAGAATCTCCTGAAGCGCCTGCCGCTCTGTCTCCTTCAGGAAGACCTGTGAGTGCAGGGTGGAATCAGCACATGCCCCAGAGCTGCCAGTCATGAGACTCAGCTGCAGCCTCACTGACCTGGTGTTATTTTTTATTAATTAAAATTTATTTCATTTGTGTAATAGTCATATTCTTTTTTTTTTACAAGATAAATTCTTGTGTGGTACAGTTGGCCATGAATGCCCCATGTAGCCAAGTCTGGTCCTGCATCTCTGGCCTTCTGCCCTCTTCCTCTTGATGAGACTGTACGGTGTGCACCAACATGGACAGAGTTTTTAAGTGTATGGAGGTAGAATTCCAGTGGCCTAGACTTTACCATCCTGTGTGTGTATGTATGTACATGACGGTGCGCCGGCTTATACAAGTGCCTGTGGAGGCCAGAGGTCAATACCAGCTGTCTTCTTCTACTGCTTTCCATCTTGTTTCTTGAGACGGTATCTCGCTAGAATCGAAGCTCATTGATTAGGCCAGGAGGACTGGCCAGTGAGCCCAGGGATTCTCCTATTTCTGCTCCCCAGAACTGAGAGTCCAGATGTGTTGCCACACCCAACTTACATGGGTACTGGGAAACTGAGGTCCTCAGGCTTGCCGTGGCAATATTTTCCCAACTGAGTCACCTCCCCAGTTCCAGTCATCTTTTGTTGTTTTGATTTTGAGACAGGGTCTTTCTATAGCCCCAGGTAGCGTGGAACTTGCTATGTAGACCAGGTTGTTCTGGATCTCACAGAGATCTACCTGCCTCTACCTCCTGAGTTACTCGGATTAAAGGTGTGAGTCACAATGCCCAGTACCTGTACCCACTTTTTTACTGTTCTGACTAGCACTGTTCTGAACCCAGTGTGCAAACATTTGTGGGAATATCTGGTTTCAGGTGTCCTGGGCACACTGCCAAGCATGGAATTATCAGGTCACAGGGCGACTTATTCCAGGACTGCTTGCTGAGGAACGGTGGGGATTTTTGCTGCGGGGGCATCTCAGGAACCTGACCTTGCATCTGTTCACCAAGGCAGCAACAGGCAAAACACACACACACACACACACACACACACACACACACACACACACACACACTTGCAGACTGAAGCTGGTGTTTGAAAGGGGAGTCAATGACAGGATACCTGTCATTGCATGTGTCCCTGGAAGGTTGTGTTGGAACTTTGGACCCTATGTGGTGACTCTGGGCTTCTGGGACCTGTCAGAGGCAGGGCCTAGGGGAAGTGGCCAGGTCCCCAGGGGTGCTGCTCTTGGAAGGGATTCACATAGTTCTTTAAGGACCTGCCACTTCACTACAGACTGGAAGATTATGGAAGAACCATCTTGGGGCCTTTCCACAGCTTCCTGCCCTGCCATGTGACACTTCTGTGAGTCCCACCAGAGCTGGAAGGTAAGGAAAGACCCCTCTGCTTGTGACATAACCAGCCTCAGAGACTCTGTTCTAGCGGCAGAAACAATGCCTCACTGCACAGAGCCATGGTGTGGGGAGAAGGAGGGTCCCGGGAGGGGTGGTGTGGGGTGTGCAGAGGTGCTGCATGGGGAGAAGGCAGCCTGGGATGGGGTCAAGGGAGCGGCAGACTGACCTTGGTCTTCCCAATCTGATAGTTCCTCCTGTCCACCTGCATCTTCTCCAAAAGGGCCGAGATAGCCTCCCTGCAGGGCTGGGTGTCCTTGGGCAGCAGCACCTGGAACTGCTCCGTAAAGTCCTGGGATTGGGTGGGAAGCAGAGCGGCATGAGCAACCCGGCAGGGTTGGTCATTTCCTGCTTCAGTCCTGTGTAGCCCTGGATGGCCTGGAACACTGTATAGACCAGGCTGGCCTCAATCTCACAGAGATCTGCCTGCCTCTACTTCCTGAGTGCTGCTGCAGTCAGAACCCAAGGACTATGTGTACTGAGCCAGGCTGGGATGGAAAGTGAGCCCCAGGTAGGCCCCAGATGTGCTTGAACTCAGCCCTACCTCCAGCTCCAACCTTAGCTTTTGAAGCCAAAATTTTGTTTTCATTTTTTAAAAAAATATTTTACTTTTATTTATGTGTCTATGTGACAGTATGTGTACATGCATGCATGCAGATGCACACAGAAGCCAGAAGGGGGCACCAGACACCCTGGAGCTGGAGGCTGTGACATGCCACATGGGTGCTGGGAACTGAACTTGGGTCCTCTGCAAGAGCAGCAAGTGCATTTTAATGGCTGAGTCATCTCTGCAGCCCTGAAGCTTGGCTTTCTGTGACTAGTATTCCCTGAAAGTTGTAGACATGTAACCACATCGACCCTGCTGTATATGTGAGCTTGGCACAAAAACCCTAAAAAACAGAATTGTGGAGGGTCCAAGACAGGCAAGCCCAGCAAAGCCCAGCGCAGGCGCAGCACAGGGTATTTGATCTGGTTCTTTCTCTACTTGTGTGTGGAGACCAATGTCTGTCCAGAATCACCCTGCATAGCTCTTCCACCTCACTCTTTGAGGTAGCGCCTCTCAGTCAAACCTAGATCTCCTTGATGTAGCCAATCAGCTTGCTCTGGAGACTGTCTCCTCCTTCCGAGGCTAGAGTACAGGTGACCACCATGCCTACTCCGTGTGTATGTGGGTTCTTGTGATCAGAACTCTAGCACTTAACCCCTGAGTCATCTCTGCCACCCCAGCCTTGGTGCTTTAGTTGGTAGAAAGCCGGCATGGTGCCCGAGGTCCAGATCACTGCACAGCTGGGCTGTGGCTAGAGATATGGTGTCTTTGTACTTTACTGGGGGTAGTAGGGAACCCGGGTAAACACTGAACCCCTGAACTACGCCCCCAGCCTATATGCCTTTTGGGGGGGTGGTTCAGACAGGGTCTCATTTTCTAGCCCAAGATTGCTGAGAATTTGCTGCAGTCCTCCTGTCTAAGTCTCCTGAATGCTGCCATGACAGGTGTGGGCAACCATTCCCTGATAATGTATGTCTTTTAAGTAAATAGAGGCTGATGAGCTAAACCTGCTTCACCAGATGCTACTGTGAATTCCTCTGACCTCCAGGTACCCCTGTGGAATGTGTGCCCCCAACACATACACAAATAAGTAAATAAATGTCAACAACTAAATAAAACTCCAAACAAATGAAAGCATCAGTCCTAGAAGACATCAGTCAAAGTATGTATCTGTAAGCTCCTGCTGTTTCCCTTCCTGAATCTTTCCAGGCTCAGCTTGGGACAACCCCATCCCCCACGGCTGAGTGACAGTCCCGAAGAGGGGAGCCCAGGGCAGCCTACCTGGAAGGTGTACTTGGCGCACAGCTCTCTCTGCGGAGGCAGTGAGTGCTCAGGGGGTGCGGCGAGCAGGGCCTGTCCCCAGAGACAGTCAACATCCCTGACTCTACTAAGAACCGGCCAGGGCAGGTGTGCGAGGTGACAGCCAGCACAGCAGCCAGGAACCCCGGAGGGTGGGGCTGTTCCCATCCCAACTTTTGTTGAGGGAGGCGCTCATGTGGCCCAGGCTACCCTCAAACTCTGTAGCCAAGGATAACCTGCCTTCACCTTCCAAGTGTTGGGATGGAAGGTATGCACCACCTCATTTGGCTTGTGTGGTGTTAGGATGGAACCCAGGCTTCATGCATGCTCGGCGAGCACCAGACCAACTGAACCCCAGTCCTAGCTCCTGCTTGTGGCTTTTCTGGCACTCTGCCCCAGTGGCCCAGGCCTGTTCCTGGTACTTTGTGGGAACCGAGGGTTCCTGTGCAGCCTCTGCCCCACTCTAAAGACCACTCACCTTCTCAGCATTGGAACGGATACAGCGGATGAAGAAGGGCTCAGCCTTGCCCAGCGCCTCCAACAGCTTGTTCAGAGATGTCTGCAGAGGGAAAAAATGCACAAGTGTGAGGAGTGCAGCGCTCAGTGGGAGGTGACCCAATACCTGCCAGAGGTGGGGGGGGGGAGACACGCATCTAAGTCCACACCGGCTACATATGGTGCAAGCTGACCAAAGCCCCTTCCAGAGCTCCTGAGCTCCTGTCTTTGTCTCAGTGGAGAGCAGAGCTGGACAAGACCAGGTGCGGTCTAAGGTGTGCGCGTGTCAGAGGAGCACTGGACAGGGGCTGCCCTCTTGCCTGGCACTTCTTCTCATTTTATTTTTCCAGGTTAATGTTTGAACCCAAGGCCTCACACATGCTGGACAAGTGGTCTACCCTGAGCTACCACCTCAGCATCTGCTTGCTGCTCTCCAAAAGGATTGAAAAGGCTGTGTAGAGAGCAGCAGAGGCCTTATTTCTAACCCCAGTATATATTTAAAAAAAGCTTTAGTGGGGTATGGTAGGTCACACTGAGACCTAAGCCAGGAAGATGGCTGAGAACCAGAGGCTAACTTGGGCTACATGAAACCTTGTCTTGTTTCTGAGCTTCCTGGTAGCCAGGGAAAAGAGGGAAATAGGTCAGGTCATCAGGATGTGGCTGAAGGGCCATTCTGAGACCCACCACATGACTCTAATCTTTGTGGCTCAGTCAGAGTGAATTTGCTCTATTCCAAGAGGAATATGTGGTTGTCACTATAACACCAGACACTCCAGATTCATGTAAGAGCTTTGGGGTGCAGGCCAGCGGGGAAGCAGGGTGCATCTACCTGAAACTGTGCGCTGATGCTGGGTGGCTTCTTCTTCTTGTGCAGATGCAGCAGTGACTTGGTGGTACGGTCATGCAACGTCATACTGATGATAAGCTTCAGGGACTTGCAGTCGAGCAGATTCTAGGACAGACACACAGGGTCAGGTCCATCCTCCAAAGCCCAGAGGCTCCCAGGATGGAGAATGGCTGCACAGTGCCTGCTGTGCCCTCTCCCCTCCTCTCCTCCGAGGCAGAGCTGCAGGGGAAACATGCTCCCTCTGCATGGCCCCTGCATCTGATCAGGGAACCAGTACTTCCTCTCTGCGCCAACCCGAGCTGGTACAATAGGCACTATGTCTACCCTGTCTGTGGGTCAAACTGAGAGGACTGTCTAGGGTGTCTGTGAACTCTAGAATCTGTCTACACCTTGCAGGGAAGACTCTGCGGGTTCCAGGGGTTGCAGGTCCCACACACCTGATTGAAAATGTCGGCAGAGCATCCCCTATTCAAAATTCAAACTGCTTTCAAGTCTGCATGACTTTTTTTAAAGACAGGGCCTCATGTAGCCCAAGTTGGCCTGTAACTCACTATGTACCCAAGGCGGGCCTTGAACTCCTAATTCTCATGTCTCAACCTCCAAAGTGCTTGGACAACAGGGATGCCACTATTCCTAGACTTTGGTGTTTTTTTATTTCTGGAGATAGTCTTGCTACCTAGAACTGAAAATTCCCCTGCCTCAGCCTACTTAGTGGAATTGCAGGTGTGCACCACCATTCCTGGCCAATCTCACACTTAAAAACTTAAACCATGTATTTATTTATTCATTTATTATGTTTGCACACGTGCAGGTAAACAGAACAATTTGCAGGAGCCAATTTTCTCCTTCCATCAAGTGGGTACAGCGGATTGAGCTGAGGACATCAGGTTTGGTGACAAGTGCTTCCACCTGCTGAGCCCTCTTGCCCAGCAGACCTACCTCATACTTCTTTCAAAAAGAATTTTCATTTATTATTTTTATCTTATGTGTATGAGGGTGATGCCTGCATGTGTGTAAGTGCTCTGTGCCAGGCAGTGCCCATAGAGATCAGAAGAGGGCACTGGATCCTTGGAACTGGAGTTGTAGACAGCTGTTAGCCACCATGTGAATGCTGGGAAATGAACCCAGATCCTCTGCAAAAGCAGTCAGCGCTCTTTACCTCTGAGCTATCTTTACAACCATATGCCTCATGCTTTTTGAGCACAGAACTTTAACTGTCACATAAAATTACAAATGATATTGTATCAAATGGCTTTAAAATTTTTATTATTTTATTTTAAGTATATGAGGGTGCTGCCCACACGTGTGTGTACACCCATGTCATGCAGTGCCTGTGGAAGTCAGGAGAGGGCATCAGATCCCCTGGAACTGGAATTAGGACAGCTGTTAGCTGCCATGAGGGTGCTGGGAACCGAACCCCAGCTCTCTGCAAGAGCAGCCACTGCTCTTAACTGCTAAGCCATCTCTCCAGCCCTCAAATGACTTTTAGGCTCTGTGTAAGGTATATAAGAATAAACTTTGCATTTAAATTTCCCCCTACTCCAAGATATCTCATCCTCAAAATCCTTTAAAAAACATACAAAAAAAGCCCAACCCTAACCTGACCTGCTTCTGGGCCCAAGAACTCTGGACAAGAGACACTGTGCTGTGATAACAGCACTGGAGTTGTGTGGGTCAGGTAAACACTGTTTTGTTTCCCACTACGCAGCCCACACTGGTCTGAAACTCCCCAGCTTCCCACCAGCCTCCTGTGTGTAGGGGTCACAGCTATGCACCCCACATCTGGTTGTGTCTTGTCCTTATTTTTTTTTAATATTTTATGTGTATGAGTGTTTTGCCTGCATGTAAGTGCACCTGTGTCATGCAAAGCCAGTGGAGGCTAGAAAGAGGATAATGGAATTATGGATGGTTGTTAGTCACCATGTGGGTGCTGGGATTCGAACCTGAGTTCTCCGCAAGAACAGCCAGTCACCTTAATTTCTCATTCAATACAGCACAATGGGTAGGCACACAGTATGGTCACTGTGTGTCAGACCTTCTGAGTCCTCCAGATAGAGCATAAAGCTGGCAGGAGGATGTGCAGTGCTATGCAGACACCGCTGTGGTTTAGACAGATCTGCGCACCCAGAGACTGCAGTGCCCACGAGGCTCCAGGACATTCCCGTGTATGCTGAGGGGACATTGTGCCTGAAACTAGATAGAGTATTTACCAGGTACTCTGTCCCACTCTGTCTTGCAGAACTGGTCTACAGCCAAGTGACCTGAACGGCAATAAGGAGCGGGACGGAATGGCCTGCAGGTAGGATGAGCTTTAGGAAGCACAGACCTGCACTGCGCAGAGTCTGACCATCCCTTCCTCACCGTGCTGCCTTTTAGAACGCCCTCAGCCCCTGATAAACAAACGTCCCATTCCAAGTCCTACTCCAAGACACTTGCAAGTCATTTCACCATGGGTAAAAGAAAACTGCAACGGTAGGGACAGAACCCAGGGGCTGGTGTAGCTGGTGTATGGGTGTAGGCTGGGCAGGAGCTCCCTCCTTGAGCCATGCTCCCAGCCCCTCCCTAGGGAATTCTAGACAGGGGCTCTACCTCTGAGTCACACCTTCCAGTCCCTTACTGGGGAATTCTAGGCAGGGGCTCTAACTCTGGGTCACAGCCCCAGCCTGCTAAAATTGCTTTAGAGGGAAGAGTCGGATGATAGTATGATAGGAAGGGATGACATTCCAGGCTTTGAAAGGGTGTTTCTTTCCCACCTCCCCACCTCAGAGAACTTGAGAAGGCCAGACTGAGAACCAAGCGGTCTCTGAGCACAGCTGTGGGCTTTACCTTGGGGATGATCTGCTTTTGTTTGATACCTTTACTCTTCCTGTCAAAATATTAAAAATGGTTGTGTGAACGGGAGGAACACAGGGCAGGGACTGCGTTAGTTCAGCACAGCACGTCTTGCAGGTTAGAACCAGAGAGACAGAGAGAGGAGTGTGGATAGACACACAAGTGCAGGCAGGCTGCCACTGGCTCCCCGGAGACCCCGTGGACTCATCCTTTCCACCCCGCAGGCTCTGCCACATCTGAGGAGCAGGGTTCCTGCAGCAAACTGGAGGGATGTGCTGGAGACCAAAAGGCCTACTATGTGGCCGGAAAGAATTAAAAAAACAAGCTTTTTGCGTGTAGCATGCTATGCCAAACAGGACCACAACATCCCTTCTAGAATTCTCCACTGGCAGGCCAGAGATTTACCCTGAAGAGAACTATCTGAACACGGCCTGAGGGAATGTTTTATAGTGTTCAAGTTACTTTGCCACGCTGAGGACGGAGCCCAGGGCCTTGTGCACCCTGGCAAATGCTTTGCCTCGGAGCCAAAGCCCAGTGTTGCGATTTCCAGTGGTGGAAAAAAAGCAAAAAAACAAACGAAGACTAAAAACACAGCTGGAAGCCGGCTCTATGGCCCAAGTCAGGGACCCGCCCGTGTCTCAGTGCTCTCTTAGTGGAACTTTTTTTTTTCTTTTTGAGACAGAATCTCATGTACCCCAGGCTGGCCTTTACTTTCTAGCTGAAGATGACCTTGAACTCCTGAGCCTCCTGCCTCCACCATCCAGTGTTGGGACAAAGGTGTGCAACACAGTTATTTTTTTAATGAGACAATTTGGCCTGAAATTCACAATCCTCCTGCCTCTGCCTCTTGCATGCTGAATGCGCACTTGGGAAACCACCACCATGCCCTGATGCAGTGAGGAATGAGAGCTGTAACAACTCTGCAGGTCCGAGCTCCACGGAGGACAGGTGTTCTGGCACTGTATGGAGCCAGGCTCATATGTCTGGCAGGTTTCAGTGTTTCCTCTGAGGTGATGGGGAGAATCCAGACTCTCAGCTGTAGCAGTACTGTCTCTCAGCTGCACCCGAGCCCCAGCTTCATCTTAATCCATGTGGGGATAAATTAAGCAGCAGAGATTCTGGTGTGGAAACCGCCTCTACACAGGCATGGTGGTGCCTGCCCAGGGCCCCAGCTGCTCCTGGGCTGAGGCAGGAGGATTCTGTGAAGACTTTTTTTCTTAATTATGTGTACAGATGCATGTCTGTGTCTATGACTGTGCACGAGTGCAGGTGCCCATGGAGTACAGAAGTGGGCATCAGAGCCCTGGAGCTGGAGTTCCAGTGTTGTGTGTTCCCTCACATGGGTGCTAGGAACTGAACCCAGATCCTCTACAAGAGCATCTCTCCAGCCCCAAGGAAGATTTTTGGAGCCCAGGAGTTGGAGGCCAGCTTGGGCAGCACAATGAGATCCTGGTTCGGGGATGAAATAAGCACTCAAAACACTGGCTCCACTGTGGGATGTGCCATTCCAGCCTGTGGAGGATAACTGAAGCTGCCTGGCAGCTCAGGCTACCCCCTGCGTGGCACTGTGTTAACACAAACAGGTTTGAGAATGATCACCCTGTTGTAGGGGCAGCTGAACACCGAGAACTCATGTGAAAGGTGGGTGGTCAGCACCCAGACCTGCAGAGAGGACCCTGGGCTCCACGAGTGCCCTCTGGGGGCATCCTGCAAGGTGACAGCAAGCGAAGGCAGGAAGGGCAACAGGTTGCAGAGGACAGTCAGGGTCAGGGGAGTGTCCTCAGAGGGCACTGTGAGAAGCTGGGAAGGCTGGCGGGAACATTAGGGCCAGTCAGCAACAGCTGGCAGGACAACTGAATTGTGAGGCAGTGGAGAGTTTAGTGGCTGGTCAGTGGCATCAGGAAGGCACAGGCCTGCAGGGTCAGGAAGGGCAGGGGCAGCTGCTGCACTTGGGGGCCTAGGAGACTCACAGGAAGCAGGCACCGGGCTTCTGGAGCCGACTGAGGGACTGAAGAAGACTCCGAGGGTCCTCACCCTGCCACGGCAGTCCTTTGAGGCTCTTGATGATTTGGTTATGCAAATCGCTGGGGGGCCAGAGGGGACCCAGTGACAGAGAGAAGGAGAGTTAGAGCGTGGCCCACCGCCAGGGGCCCCAGTGCCCATCAGGGTGTCCTCAGGCCACAGGATCCAAAACATGCAGTAGGGGGAGGGGCATATGGATTGGCCAAAATCACTTTGTGACCCTTCATGAAGAAGATGACTCAGCTGGAGCACTACTGTCCCACAGTCCTGGCAATCGTGGACTCATAGCAAGCCAACTCAGATGGTGAGGAGTATCTTGTATTGTTTAAAAGATGATTTTATTTTAGGTGTGTATACGATTGTGTGTCTGTGTACAGTTGCCTACAGAGGCCACAAGGGGGCATTGGAACCCTCTGATCTGGAGTTATAGGCATCTGTGAGCCACCTGATGTGGGTGCTGGAATCCAAACTCTGGTCCTCTGAGAGTGGTGAGTGCTCTGAACTCCTAAGCCACCTCCCCAGCATCAGGATCTTCCAGGTAAGTGTTTTTAAACACATTTTATTTGGGGGCACACCACAGCACGTCTGTGGCGGTTAGAGCACGGCTCTCAGGAGTCCGTTCTTTTCTCCCACCATGTGGGTCTCAAGGATTGAACTTGGGCTTGGTGGCATGCCTTCTCACACAGTAAGCCATCTTGCTGGCAGAGGTCTACTTCTGAAATTTGGGTTCTGTATAACACAGAGTGGGACTACTGGGAGGAGAAAGCTGCATCTATGGCCTCTGTGGCCAGACTCTTCCCTCCTCAGGGTCCCCAAAGGCCTTGGAAGCAGCGACACAACACAAGCTGCAACTGACGCGGTGGGAGCCACGCTGCCTCACCTACCCAGGAGCCCATGCCCTGGTCTTGGGACATGGGACTGTCACTTGTAGGGGATTAGACCTTCTGGTACCTGGCAGCCAGGGACACTGCTCAACACCCTGAGGTGCTCTCTAAAAATTTTTGTTCCTTTTTCTCTCTCTTTTTTCTTGAGACAGGGTCTTCCAGTAGCCACAGATTGTCTGGAATCAATCCCACAGAAATCCACCTCTCTGCCTCCTGAGTGCTGAGATTAAAGGCCTGCACCACATTTGGCTTGTTTTCTTTTTGGGACAGGGTCTCCCTGTAGCCCCAGCTGGCCTGGAACTCACTATGTAAACCAGGCTGGCCTTGAACTCACAGAGATATGCCTGCCTCTGCCTACCAAGAGCTGGAACTAAAGGCATGCACCATCACCCCCAGCAGTTTATTTCCTTTTTAAAAGGTCTATTTATTTACTCTTGTTTTATATGTATGAGGGCTTTGTCTGCATGTAAGTTATGTGTGTGCACAAATGCAGTGCCCACAGAGGCCAGAAGAGGGCACTAGATCCCCTGGAGCTGAATTACAGGCAGCTGATGAGGGTGCTGGGAACTGAACTTGGATCCTGTGCGAGAGCAGCAAGCGCTCCTAACTGCTGAGTCATATTTATTTATTTTGGCTGGGATGGTACCTAGGTCCTTGTAGACACCTGGCATGTGATCAGCCACATCCCAGCTCTTACTCCAGTTATTCAACATTTATGTATTTGTGTGCGTGTGTACACAAAGGCATGTGTCCTGGTATACATGTGATGGTCAGAGGACACGCTGCAGGAGTTGGTTCTCTTCTACCTTTGAACTCAGGGGTCAGGCTTATACATGGGCCTTTCCCTGCTTAGCCATGTTTCTGGCCCTTCTCGAGTTATTCTAGCAGCATATTTGGTTCTAGGAGTCAGCCTGAAGGACCCTGATGGGCAGCCCCACACAGTGACACATGCATCATGCCTTGTACCCAGATGCATGCCACACTTACCTCCACTCCCTCGCCCTCCATGGAGGCACAAGAACGAAACAATGACATAGGTGACACAGAGTTAACGGTTGCCTCATTTCCTACACAGCCTCCTTGGCTAGAAGGCTTGGAGCAGTGGCCATGGCGTCCACCCACTTGTGTACCCAAGTGTGGCAGGAGTGTCCTTCGCAGCCTTAGACTGCAAGTCCCTCTGTCCTGGCCTTGGCCATTGCCCCAAGCACCCCAGTCAGTGGCCTTGTGGTGTGCCTCCCTGGTCTTGGTGCGAAGGCCCTGGCTGCTACTTACTTCCTGCTTTCATAGAAAGCCACGATGTCCTCAAAAGCGTTAATGTCCAGCTCCTCAGAGCAGTCAAAAGAGAGCTCTAGCACTGAGCCGCTGCAAGGAGAAGCCGAGGGAATTCAGGAAGGACTGGGTTGGGGGGCCAGCGTGGCAGGTGTGCCCACGGGCACTCTTGGGGGGAAAAACATACAACTCTGCAAGCCAATGGGGACATGGGTCCTTCTGCTTGGCCGCTGTCTGGCTGAAAAAGCCAGTTTATTTTGGTTTGACACAGGGTCTCGCTGTGCATCCTAGGCTGACCTTAAAGCTGAAATCCTCTGGCTTCAGGCTCCTAAACATCTGGGAGAGGGGGAGCACCACCACGCCGCCCTTGAGTGGTTTCTCTCCACAGTCTACCTGGCTCTGAGGCTACTGATTGCATCACTTTCCTGACTCCGACACCTGTCCAATATGGCCACAGTGCCACACTCACCCCGGTGCCCCTTTTCCTTTAGCACTGGGACCAAACCCAGGGCCTTCATGCTAGGCAAGTGCCCACAGCATGAAGGCACATCCTGACATTCTTATGGTCACCAGGTCTCACTCTGTAGCCCAGGCTCTGCCTTAGTCCCCTGAGTAGCTGGTACAATGTGCCAGTACCTCCACACCTGACTCTCCCTGGGTGAGAGGAGGCCCTGGGTCACTGTTCAGTCTACAAAACTCATCTCATGGCTGTGCAGAAAAGCTCAGTGAGGTCCTCTGAGGTGACCAGACCAAGACCAAGCCAGGGGTAGAATTCCCCGCTTCCCGCATCGGGGTAAGTCAGGCTCCTCATGGCTTGGTGAGTATTTTACTGCAGTCACACTCTCAGGCTGGAGGACTCTTCTGTCAAGCCTGGCACCGTGCAGGGGCGGACCCTGATGAAGCTGTGAATCTGAAAAAAGTGTCCTTTGTGTGCTAAGCTGCCTCGCACAGCTGCCTGACTGCTTATTCATGGCCACGAGGGTCCCAGTGGACAGTAGGGGGCTCTGGGTTTAAACAACAGCACCCTTGGAATAAACCAAAGTCTCGCTCACCGGTACAGTTTTTCTGATGGGGTGCTGGCACCTCTTGGTAGCTCTCCCATGTGACTTCGGGTGTCAGGGCTGCTTACACCTGCTTAGGACACAAGAGGGGACATTGGGAGGTTCCAGAAGCATGAGGCTCTTGTCTCTTCTGTGTTCCTTGTTCTTCTTCTGTGGAACTGAGAATTGACCTCAAATCTACCACCAAGCCCCACCCGCAGCCCGTCACTGGGGACTCTAGGCATGGACTCTACCCCTCAGCCATGGCGCCAGCCCTTAACATGGGGATTACAGGAAAGGGCTCTACTGGAGTCATACCCCCAGCACTTGGACCCCTACCTGCAGCTTTCTCGGCCCTCTCTGCACGCAGGCGGCCAGCCTCCCTCAGCACAGCCATGGCCCGAATGGCAGCCCGCAGTACAGCCCAACGGAACACAGCCACCGGGTCCATGCCGATGAGCTCCCGCACGTAGGAGCTATCACCGCCCCGCAGGAGCGCCGCAATATCTGGCCGCATATAGTCCATGTTCTTCTCCCGGAAGTCCTGGCAGGGTGGAAGTGGCTGGTCACTCAGTGGAGCTCACAGAAACCCCAGGGTCTGGTAGGAAAGGACTGGCAGTGTGTGAGGTCTGGGTGTCAATTACACCCTGCCAGTCCTGGTTTGACAGGCCTTGGGATTTGGGGCAAGTTCTGATGCCCACCGAACGCCCTACCCCAACATTCCAGAACAGAAGCAGCAGCGATGCTGTGGACCCTGGGTAGAATGCACCCTAGGCAGGGTTCCCTTCTGGGATGCGCCCCACTGCCGGCCCTGCGCACCTTGATGTGGTACTTTACTTTTCCCGCGAAGTGCTGGATGATGAAGGCGGGCTCCATGACTGGGGTGCCCAGGAAGTACTTATTCTCTTCATGCTGCTGTTTGAACTTGGCCAGCAGGGTGTGGCTTGTGGCATGGGGGAAGCTGGGGAGAGTCAGAGACTGTTAGGAGCCCGCAGAACAGGTAGGGCCTTCTGCGCTGTCCCTGTACCTGCTGAGCAACCTCACTGGCCCACGTCCCAGCATTTCATCACTTACTGAGCACATCTGTTAGGGGCAAGCAAGAGGACGACAAGCCTACTACAGAGCAGGGTCTAGGAGGTTCATTCTCACGTACTCCACCAGGTAGCTTTCTGGGGTCTCCTGATGCACAGGCTTGTTGGCATCCATCAATCTGTCCCAGGCATAGACCTGAGCAGCTTCCAGAATGATCCCACACTGGATCATCCAGTGGCTTCTAGCCTTAGATCTAGGGCATCAGGCCCCTCTCCTGACATGGAACACAAGCTTGCAGATGAAGCCCAGCTCTATTCTGTCTGGGGAGGAAGGAGGGAAGGGCAGAATAATGACTTCCTGTACCTGGGTATTTTTGCCTCCCCGGAGGGAAATGCTTCCCTGGGCTTGGGCATACCTTGTGGGTTCCCACCTCACTGCAAACACAGGCAGTGCCAGATGTCCAGCTCTGAGGCTCCACAGCTTGGTGGGGTGTGAAGACACAACAACTAAGAGCTTGGGAAGAAGGTTTGGGGCTAAGATACTGTCTTGGGTTAAAAAAAAAAGTGATAAATGCTAATGTTACAGTATGCTATTTTAGGAAACTAGAATCGGGGTGGTGAGGTGGCTCAGGAGGCAAAGGAGCTTGCAACCAAGTCTGACCACCTGAGTTCCATTCCCAGATTTCACATGGTGGAAGGAAAGAGGTGACTCTTAACACACATAAATAATATACCAATAAAAGCGGGAAAACACAGGGCTGGAGAGATGGCTCAGTGGTTAGAAGAACTGGCTGCTCTTGCAGATGACTCAGGTTCAATTCCTAGCACCCACATGGCAGCTAACAATTGTCTGTGACTACAGTTCTAGGGGATTCGACGACCTCTTCTGATCTCTGTGGGTACTGCACACACCGGTGCACCTACCAACATACAATACACCTACCAACGTGCAGGCAACACACTCATAAAGTAAAACAAAAAACAAACAAACAGAAAAACAAGAAAGAGCAAAGCAGAAGACACTCAGGTTTGGGCCTTGAACATACTCAGGAAAACTGCACTTGCAGGTTCTCATGCTGTGGCCTGCAGGTCCTCTGTACAGTCTGCCTGCTTCTTTTTTTCTTGAGGTGCTGGAGACAGAGCCTGACTCCCCAGGCATGTTAGGCAGGCTCTGGGCATCAAGTGGTCTGCTGCCCTTTCTTCCATCTGCACATCTCTGCCTTCACTGGGAAATCACAAACCAACATCCTGGGTAGTGACACAATGTCTGCAGGCCAGTCCTGTCTGGGGGGCGTTACCAGTGAAGAACACATCAACTCTGTCAACAGGCAGCTCACAGGTAGCATCTGTCAAGATGGCATCCTGAAGGGGGCCTCAGTCCCATGTGACTGATGTGTTTGCAGCAAGCAGACACAGGACAGAGAGAAGCAGATCAGGCCCGCTGATATGGGTGGGACTGGAATATTGTGCCTACAGTAAGAGTCACTAGAGGCTAGGCTGCTCAGAAGACAGCAAGTCAAACCTATCTCTGGCTATATCATGGATTCTACAGGCCCATGGCCAGCAGTGACAGAACATTAGGAGCAGGGTCTTGTGGGATGAAGTCAGCATGCTGGGAATGAAACCTCACAGGGAATTATGGGACGCTGCCCCTTCCTTGCTCTGCTTCTTCCAGGTTTTCTGTGGCCCAGGCTGACCAACTTGCTATGTAGCTAAGGATAACCTTGAACTCTTAACCCTCCCGTCCCCACCTTCTGAGCGATGGGATGACAGTTGTGTGTCACACTGTCTGGTTTAAGTTGGAATGGAACCCAAGCCTCTCGGCATGCTAGGTGAGTGCTCTACCAACTGAGCCCAGCCCCAACCTTCTGACGGCTTTCTGGCCCACTGTATGGTAAGCAGCTCCCACTATGTGCTCCTGCCATAATGTTCTACCTCATGTCAAGTCCAAGCAACCACAGACAGAGAAAGTTCTGGAACTGTGAGCCAAAATAATCCTCTGCTCCTCTTTTTTGGTCTTTTTGAGACAAGGTCTCCTTGTAGCCACAGCTGGCCTGAACTCACTATTGTAGACCAGGCTGGCCTTGATCTCACAGAGAGCCACCTGCCTCTGTCTCCCAAGTGCTGGGATTAAAGGTGGGCGCCACCATGCCTGGCACTCTCTGATCCTCTTCAGTCGCTCATCTTGGGATCCTGTCCTTGTGGTGGGCGCTAAAAGATTCTCCCAGTTCCTTGATCTGGGATCCATGGTCTCTAGGACCAGGAGAGTCACGTGTTAAGGTAGCTATGGAGATTAACCAGATGTTGCCTGATGTCTGCAAGGCCATCTGGGCCAGTGAGGCAGGCAGCTTACAGGCACCCCTGCTAATGTGCCCCAGTCAGAGGGCTGAGGGTGCAAAGCCTGGGCCACAACTGCTCACACTGCTGCCCAACCCTGTGTCCAGCTCTGATATATGAGGGCAGACCATACTGAGAACTCTGGGAGGATATGGTCCTGCAGGCACAGGCTGGCCTCACACCGGATGGACACTGTGGATAGGTGAGGCTCAGATGCTGGGCCAAATGGCTGTGAGAAGCTGAGCAGCTCAGGAAAACTGACTCGGCCCCATGTTTGCATAGGGGCCAAGCGGACAGGGCAGGGACACTCACTTGCTCTCCTCATCCAGCAGGTAGAAGAGGCCAGTGGGCTTTTTGCTGATGAGGTGGATGCAGCCCACGTTGTCGGTGTAGTCAATGTTGTGCCATGTGATCCTCTCGCTCTGGTACTCCTCCTGAGGGTAAGGATGGATTAGGCTCAACACCTCTGACTCAGGAGAGTGTTCCCTTTGCATGCAGTGCTACATAGCCTAGCACATACTAGGCAGGGGCTCTGCCTCTGATCCTCGTGCCCACCCATTACTGGCAGATTCTAGGCAGGAGTACTACCCCTAAGTCACATCCCCAGCCCCTCACTGGGAGAGTCGAGGCAGGGGCTCTACCCTGAGCCACACCCCCAGCTCTTTACTAAGGGATTCTAGGCAGGGGCTCTACTCTGAGTCACTCTCCAGTTCTCCTCCTGAAGACTTTAATCACATCTACATGACTTTCAGCCACTACTACAATGTAAATAGCTGTTGCTCTATCACTTAGGGAATCACAAGAACAAAACAGTCACTATCAATGCAATAAAAGAGGTATTTTCCATTTAAAGTTGATTGGGGGCTGGGAGATGGCTCAGTGGGTAAAAGGGCTTGCAGCTAAATCTGACAACTGGAGTTTGGTTCAGAGGATTCACATGATGGAAGGAGAGAACCAAGTCTGGCAAACTGTCCTCTGACCTCCACAGGGGCGCCATGGCATGCATGTGTGCACACACATACATATCCCAAATGAATGTAAAGAAATAAAACAAAGGCTGCTTCAATCTACAGATTCATACCCATGGATGGGGACGCTGACCAGAGCAAGATGCTCCCAGGCGTTGACCACAGCACGGCACTTTGATTTTTTGAGATAGGGTCTCATGTGGCCCAGGCTGGCCTGAAATTTGTTATGTACTGGGGGGTGACCTTGAACCCCGGATGGTCTGCCACCTCCTGAGTCACACCTGCCACGTCAGTGCAGTCCTGGTTTCTCATGTCAGCGTGTGATCTGTTCTCACATGTTCTCCCACTACGATGTAACACTGGGGGCGGTGTGAAGACACACACATTCACATCTTTCCAAACTAGGAGCTAAATAGACCTCTGTATGACATCCTCAGCCTTGGGGATTTCATTGGAGTAGCAGAAAACAAATTAGTATTACCCCACACCAAACATGATTATGTCAACATATAATCAAAATGAAAACTGAGGCTGGGTGTGGTGGTACAAAGGCAGGTGGATCTCTGAGCGCAAGGCCAGACTGGGGGTTACAAGTCAGCTGGGGTTACAAAGTGAGAGCCTATCTTAACAACAAAAAAGTCACTTTATGTTCCTTTCTCCCCGACACAGCCTGAAGAGCCCGAGCCCATCTCTTTCTTCCTACATCACATGGTTCAGAGCAGCCATGTTCAAACTGCTTGGAAGCCAGACCCCTTGATTGTAAAACAAGCCAAATGTTTACAGGATCAGGATGAACGAGAACATGGAGAAAAGAGCAGTGGAAGGCACCCGTCACCAGCAGTGACAGAGCAGACCTTTCAGACCCCATCCCTGCCCCACTGAGACTCAGGCCCACTCAGCCCTGGGAGGCCGAGGCAGGAGAACAAGGAGTTCGATGCCAGCCTGGGCTACATGTCGACCTGCCTCCAAAACAAAACAAATGAACAAGAAAGGAAGAAAGGACTTTCCCATTTGGGAAGACAAGGTCCAAAGATGGCCTGTGGATCACAACTTCATGACACTGGCCTGGATGTGGGCTGGGTAGGATTTTTCTCAACTTTCCTTTTGACCAAGAACAATTCTAGGGCATGTTTGCCAGTGCTCTGGGTCTTAAGGGAGATTCCGAGGCTAGTCCACTGTTTTCCCCCCAGCCTGAGTGGGCAACCGATAGTACCTTATCATTTGTGAGAACAGATGGGCAGCTCCTCAGAAAATGAAAACTATAGGATCACCATCGGGGCCAGCAGTTCTACTCTTGCGTGGGACTAAAGAGAATAGAAAGCTGCAAGCCAAAGATGCACTTGTACGCCTGTGTTCCTGGCACCAATATTTATAAGACAAAATGTAGAAGCCAAGGCTGAGTGGATAAATCTAACCTGGATGAGCCATGCAGTGGAATGTTACTCAGCCTTCAACAGGAGTGGAGTCCCAACACCGGCAAAACTGTGCTGAGAAACAGGGACACTGTCCTGAATTAAACACACTGGTCACAGAACACCACATGCAGTATGATTCCACTAACCCAGGGCTGGAGTATCATCAGATCTAGAGACCTCCTAGGCAGGAAGGAGGTCTCCGGGGCCCGAAGTGAGGTTTGAAAGTAAGTGTGTAACTGGATAACCTTAGACAAGGTTGTAAAAGGCATGTGGCTATCTCCCTGTGTCCACGGGTTCCCATGTGCAGTGGCCACCACCAAAGGACAAGAGGAGAAGAGACACTGTTCTGAACAGCTGCATGGGACCCAGACGTCTCTCTCACCATCACATCCCAAACAACATGACAGAACTGTCACACGTTGATAGAGCCGTGGCTAGAGGTCCTGACCACCTGGAAGGGCTTGTAGGCTACAAAGGATGGTAAACGCAAGGGACCAGAGCATCCAGGACTCAGGAATTCTGTAGCCCTAAAGCAGGACCCGTGGACACTGAGGGTTGTGGGTGCCAGTCACCAGACTGCACACTGACAGGACTAGCTGACCCGGTTCCTCATCTCCCAGGGCAGGCAGTGGAGGGCTGGGCGGCTCACCTGCTCTAGCTTGAAGATGTGCTGGGTGAAGTAATACTGCAGCTGCTCGTTGGCATAGTTGATACAGAACTGCTCAAAGCTGTTCCTCTCAAAGTCTTCAAACCCAAATATGTCCAGGACCCCAATAGACAAGCACTGGAGAGACAGGCATGGTTACGTTCCTGAGCAGATCCTGCTCGGGGGGATCTGTTTGGTCCTGAGGGCCCTGGGCACCACCCATCATTTTTGTAAATGGGAATATTAAAAGTTATTTTTTTATTTTTATTTAATGTATATAAGTGTTTTGCCTGCATGAATATGAATGCACTTGTGTTTGCAATGCCCAAGGAGGCCAGAGGGCATAGGAT
Source organism: Eospalax fontanierii (assembly GCA_035773235.1). Taxonomy (NCBI): domain Eukaryota; kingdom Metazoa; phylum Chordata; class Mammalia; order Rodentia; family Spalacidae; genus Eospalax; species Eospalax fontanierii. The sequence continues at coordinate 2,936,544 of CM069554.1, read as the reverse complement.
CCCCAGGAACTAAAGATACAGACAATTGGTAAACACCATGTGGGTGCTGTAAATGGAACCCATGTCCTCTACAGGAGCAGCCAGCGCTCTTAATGGCTGAACCATCTCTCTAGCCCTGTCAAACTGGAATCTTCTTTTGGCACTGGCTAGGGAACCTGGACCTCATGTCTACATGCTGGCAAGGCTGAGAACATACTTCTGGGCTCTTGTGTGGACACTGAGTTGCAGACACCAGGGTTCCTGATGTCACAGTCTGTCCATTGGGATGCGGTTTGTCCCTGCCTGGCTCAGGGCTTGGACACTCACCGACACGGCCTCTTCCATGTCTTTCTTGTTGAGGAGAGCATGGTTGATCCTCAGCACGATCCAGTCGAACAGGGCACTATACAGAGACTTGGCCATTGAGTCTCGGGCAGTTATAGCCTGTGGACAGAGGGGCAGCTCACCTTAAGCGGGGCCAACTCATAATTCTGTAGACTTGGTGAATCACTTGAGTTCTTTTCTTTCTTGAGACCAAGTCTCACATAGCCCAGGCTGGCCTCAAACTCACTGTGTAGCCAAGGATAATCAAACTCCTGATCTTCCTGCCTCCCCCTCCCCAGAGCTGGACTGCTAATGGGCATCACTGGGCATCTGGGCCCTCATGACGTGGCAGGCAGTTCACAGACCAAGCTATCCCTAGTCTCCTGTGGTGCTCCCTGGGTCTCGCCTATGTCCAGGTGTATTCACACACACTTGGCCTAGGTTACAGCTGCAGCAGTGTCAAGAGCAGGACCTGGACATACAGCAGTTCAGCTGAACCTCAGGTTCTAGCATCGAGTCTAGGTGTGAGGCTTCGAACCAACTGAGTGTGTGAGTGCAGCCCAGCAGCCAACGGAGCCTGGTCCCACCGCCCCGCTGCAGAGTCTGTCCAGTTTCCGGGTGTTACCAGCTGCCTTCATTAGGGACACATCCCCAGATTTGACTTTTCTTGATGTCAAGGCAAGAGCCATGTGGAAAGCAGCCTCTGCCAGGGACCCTCAGCCTTTGCTGGGGACCCAAGTCACATGGATTCTGAGGAACCCTAACTCCCATGGCCTTGGGGGATCATGGCTCCCACAGCCTCTGGGGGACCCTGGCTCACATGGCCTATGGGGGGATCCAGCTCTCATGGCCTCTGGGGGTGGGGGTGGTCCCTGAGCCGCATGTAGTTGGAGCGGGCTGTAGAGACCTTCTGTCCTATGGGGATGCCTCAGCCCATATGGGCTGAGACTGTCCCTGGTGCAGCTGGAATGTTTGAGCAGTCTCCTTCAGGGAGAGCCCTGACAGCTAACCCTCCATTCCTGGCCATCGGGGGTTTCCTGATGCCACCCTAATTTACATCACATGGCCCTTGAGATGTAAAAGAAAAGATACAAGACAGGAAACAAGCATACAGGAAGGCCGAAGAGCAGACCCACCACCATGGTCACAGAGTGGTCATGCCCCAGCCAAGGCCTGTCACTCTTTTCTGGTACAAGGTGAGGAGTCACTGTTTCCAGCTTTGGGATCTGATAGGCTCTGTAACTTTGAAAAATAAAACAAAAACTGCACACTGAGTACTGAGGTGGTTTGGCTGCATCCTCTCTGGCTATCCAGCTTATCCCCGTTAACTCAGCAGTGACTGCTGCACACAGGTGCTTGTGTGGAGGAAGCACATGCATAGGGGCTAGATGGACGGCTGGGGACAGTGGTATGCACTCATCATCCCCACACTGGGGAGACTGAGGCAGGAGCACTGCTGTAAATTCAAGGCTAGTGTGGGCTAAAGTGCAATGATGACAGAAATAAAGAGGAGATGCTGCTAGCTCAGATTTGCCAAACCTGTCACAAAGTACCTGCTTCACGTGCAGAGTCCAGGGAGGTGTCTGAGAGGAGAGGCCATGTCCCATGACCGGCAGCACACCTCATTACTTCTGTTTTCTTGTTCTAAGGTTATTGCTAACCTCCTGCTGTGCCCGACTGCCATGTGAAGCTCTCTGGTATGATGAGCATTGAGGAACAAATCATCTAATGGGCTCAGCACTTGGTGGGTTTGTCCCTGGCTGTGAGTATGTGATGGACCCCGGTGATTTCAGAATGATCGGAAGCTGCCTGCACCCTGACTGAGCACACATGGCCACCAGGACTCTGACAGTCAATTCAGGACCCGGAATCCTCAGAGCCAGCCTCACTGAGGGCTCCCAGCAGCGTTCAGGCCCCTGCCAGCTCTCTGTTGGCACTCACCTCATTGAGGCTGTAAGGCAGGATGAGCTTGTCATTGGCTGTCACTGTTTTTCTCTTGGTCAGGACCTCCACCAGGATTTCTCGCTTTACCTGTGTGAGGGTCCAAGAGAGAGAGACAGGAGCTGAGAAGTCATGAGGTGCCAGGTGTTAGAGAACACATGGGTTAAGAAGCCTGTGGGGATGTCTGTGGCAGAGGCTAGATCCCAAGTGCTGGGAGATGGGGAATGGAGGCTCAGCAGCCAGGCAGGGAGGCGGACGGAACTGCCCTCAGGCTACAGAGCGTGCTCCTTGGGAAATGGCTCTTCTGGCCCCCAGGAGAGGCTGTGCACCCCTCCAGCTGGTTCCCTACTATGTGCTAGGAATTCACCTGGGGATTCATGGCCTGGTCCCTGCAGCCAGTAGCAAGAACTCAGACAGGAAGATTCCCAGCTTCCAGAGCTCAGCAGAGGCTACCCTCCCCCCTCGGTGAGCTGGCGATGTGTCTATGCTAAGAAACCGGAAAGGAAGCTTAGTGTGATGGTGTGCACCTGTCGCCGTAGTGCCTGTGAGACACGCACGAGAATCAGGAGTTCAAAGCTTGACTGGGTTACATGAGTCCCTATCTTAAAAAAAGGGAGAGTGCGAAGAATGGATGATTAGGAGTACTGGCTGCTTTCAGATGACACAGGTTCAGTTCCCAGCAACCAAACAGGGCAGTTTACAATCACCCGTAACTCCACCTCCAGGGGATTCTACACCTCTTCTGACCTCTGAAGGCACCTGAGTACATGTGCACAAACTCACACATGGACATGAATACATAAAATAATAAAATAATTCTTAGTTGGGCATGGTGGCACATGCCTCTAATCCCAGCACTCAAGAGGGTGAGGCAGGTGGATCTCCGTGAGATCAAGGCCAGCCTTGTCTAAATAGCGAGTTTAAGGTCAGCTGGGGCCACAGGAAACCTTGTCTCAAAAAAAGACCAAAAAAGCAAAACAAAACAAAAGCCAGGCATGATGGCACCCCGCTTGGATCCTAGCACTTGGGATCAAAGGCAGGTGGATCTCTGTGAATTCAAGGCAAGCTTGGTCTACTCAGTGATTTTCAGGCCAGACAAGGTGACAAAGTGAGACTCTGTCTCAAAAATAAAAAATAAAAATATCCAAACTAAACAAAAACAAAGGTTAGGCTATGGGTGTGGCTCAGCAGTACAGCTCTTGTCCAGTAGGCTCCAGGCCCTTGGGTTCCATCTCTAGCAGCACCAAGAAACAAGGACACAGAAACCAAAGGCAGGTGTGTTATACCCTCTCCAAGTGTGAGCTGGATCTGGACTTCTGCACTACCAGCTCTGCTCTGAGCACTGTGGCCTACAGGCTCTAGGTGTCAGTATCGAACCCTAGTGTGCAGAACAGAAATGTCTCCAGACAATGCCCAGAAGGGTCCCCCAGGGTTAGAACCTCCCCAGCTGGGAACGAACTGAGAAAGTCAAGAAGGGGAAAGCTTTACTCAAAGCAGTAGCTACCCGTGTGTGGGAGCAGAACCCAGGCCTTAAGCACAGGAAAAAGCACTCTAGCAGCAAGTCACATCCCCAGCCTTGGCATTCATTTCTTTTTACTTTAAGACAGGGTCTCACTGAGGTGCCCAAGTTACCCTTGAAGCCACTCAGTCACCCGCTCAGCCCCTGAACTTTCATGCCTCCTGCCTCAGCCTCCAGAGGCAGATTACAGGCCCGTGCAACAGTGCCTAGTCCCAGGCTATATTTGAAAATTGTAATTAAATTCTTTTGAGACAGGGTTTCATGTAGCTCATGCTGGCCTGCAACTTGCAAAGGCTAGCTTTGAATTCTTCATTCTTCTTCCTTCCCCCTTCAGTGCTGGAATGAGAGGTATGTGCTGCCATGCCAGGTTATGTGGTGCTGGGACAGAACCAGGCACCTACACATGATAGGCAAGCGCTCTATCAACTGAACTACAAACAGCTCCACAAACTACGGTTTTATTGTTTTTAGATTTATTATATTTTGGCTGTGTTGGGGGAATGGTATGTGATGGGCATACAGGTACCCACAGAGACCAGAAGAGGGTGTCGGATCCCCTGGAGCTGGAGTTACAGGCATTTGTGAGCTGGGTCAATGTAGGTGCTGGGCACTGAACTTCTGCCAGGGCAGAATATGCTCTTAACCCCTGAGCCATCTCTCTAGCTCCCCAAGAAAGGGCTTGTCTTGAAGGGCTGAAATAGGAGGGGGTCTTGGCATAGTTCTGTATAAATGAGGGAGGGGGCTGATGAGGTGGCTCAGTGGGTAAAGGGCTTGCTACAAAAGCACTAGGACTTGAACTCGGAGCATCAGCACCCGTGTGTAAAAAGGGGCAAGGTGCTGGGAGTAGGGACACAGGAGAACGCTGGAGTCCACAGAAATGTCAGTCCAGATAATCAGTGAGCTCTACGCTCAGTGAGACACCCTGACTCAAAGTAACGTGGAGGTGGATGTGATGGCTCAGCAGGTAAAGGTGCTTGCCATGTAAGCCTGATGGTCTGACTTCAATCCCTGGAACCCACATAAAGGTGGAAAGAAAGGGTGACTCCACAGAACTGTCCTCTGTTGACCAGAGGGGTACATAGTCACATACACATAGAAATGAGGAAGGGGCATCTCGGATACGGCAGGGAGGAAGCAAAAACACGCCATGGTTTACAAAATCCTTAGCAGAAAAGGAAGCTGCAGCTACTTGTCCCCCTGCACTGAGAGGTGGCTGCTATCTTGCGCTGGGCTGGCCGCCCCACAGAACAGAGCGCCCAAAGTAAGTCTGAGGAGGGATGATGATCAAAAACATACCTTCAGGAGCTGGGACAGGGTGTCCAACACCTCAGGGGGGCCAACCTCCAGGCCTTCATCTCGGCCTGTGGCTCTCTTCTTGTAAGTGACATTGCCCAGGTACAGGATTGCTGAGAGTACAGAGAAGATCCTGGGGAGAGAGACTGCTGTGGGGCTCTGTGTGCTGCTTCTCTCCTCTCCTTTTCTTCCTCCCCTGCCCGCTTCCTCATGACGGGGTCAAACCTCCTATGTATCTGAGAATGACTTTGAACCTCTGATCCTCCTGTCCCCCGTCCCAGGTGCTGGGACGACAGGCCTGTGTGTCACCACGCCTCCTTTATGTGGTGCAAGGGATGGAACCCAGGTCTTGATACATGCTGAGCAAGGGCTCTACCCAGCGAACCCCAGTCCCAACCCTTCTATTGTTTTGAAGAGGGTTTTCTATGTAGCCCAGGCTGGCCTGGGACCCATATCTTCCTAGGTGCTGAGGTCCCAGGTTCACACCAGGCCTGGCTTACTCCAGCTCCTTTGCTTGTTTGTTTTTGTTTTCAGACAGGATCTTAGTTAGTTCTGTCTAGCCTCACACTCGCTATGGAGACTAGGCTGGCTTTGAACTTGCAGGATACCCCTTGCCTCTGCTTCTTGAGTGCTATGACTATGGCTTATAAACTTCAGTGCTAGGGTTATAGCTGTGAGCCACCATACCTGGCTTATAAACTTATTTACTACTCTTCCTTATTTTTTGTGTGTGACAGAGTCTTGCTATACAGCAAAGGCTGGTCTTAAATACACAATATTCCCGCCTTACTGTTCTGAATGCTGGTATCGGGGGTGCTTGATCACACCCCAATTCAGTTTGGACTGAAGTCCGCCAGTGACTCCTGGCTGAGGCCTGTCCTGCACTGTCTATAGGTGCTGCCTACTGTCTATAGGGCCGTAGGTCAGATCTCAAGAGGGACTGACTGGTCATTGCCTGGCAGCTCAGTTGCCCACTTACTGCTTCTTGGTGTCAGGGAGGAAGCCCACCATCTCCATGGCTTGCTGAAGTCTTTCAAAATCATGTTTCAGGTCTTCTCCATCTTCAGTATTCAAGTTATGCTGAAAAAACAAAGGCACAGCGCTCTGGACGCTTCTGGCCTAGAGGGCGGCACACAGGGCAATGGGACTGGACAGGGAGGAGGGCTGGGGCTGGGATGAATGGCTGCCTTTGTGCTGCCTCTGTGGGGCTGGGCCAGGCGGGAGGCCTCTGACCTGCGTGGTAAACAGCCGAGGGGAACAGAGAAGGCGCCTGTGGCGGCTCCACGACTGTTTACCTGGTTGAGGTAGAAATAGTCTTGGGGCTGCTTGAGCTGAAATTCTTGGCGCTCTTCATCGCTGACACCCAGCAGCAAATAATAAAACACATGGTAGTTCCTGTAGGTCATAATCCGGAAGGAAAAGTCAGTCTGCCAGGACAGGCCCTGCCACCTTTCCAACCACCACCAGATTTCACAGGGAAGAAAAGTCACTTCAAATACATGTGGACTTCAATCTGTATTGGGAGATGAGATGTTCAGCAGGTAAAGGAGCTTTGCAGTCATCACACACGAAATATTAATCTTTTTGAGACAGGATTTTGCTGGCCTGGAACTTGCTATTATATAGACCATGTTGACCTCGATCTCACAGAAATCTGTTTGCCTCTGCCTCCTTGAGTGCTGGGTTTAAAATGTGCCACCATGTCAGGATAAAAAACAGTGTAATTTTTTAAATTTTTATATTTGACTTATTTTTACCAAAATATTTTATTTTTATTTTATGTGCACGAGTCTATTGCCTGCAAGTATGTTAAGGGCACCCGTGTCACACAATGGTCACAGAGGTCAGAAGAGGGCATCAGATCCCCTGAAACACTAGTTACAGATGGTTGCTGGATGCAATGTGGATGGATGCTGGGAATTGAACCCAGGTCCTCTACAGTGCTCTCAACCACTGAGCCATCTCTCTAGGTCCTCTGCAGTGCTCTTAACCACTGAGCCATCTCTCCAGCCCTATTTTTATTTTTTTTTATGTGTATGAGTGTTATGCTTGTATGAATGTAAGCGGACCCATGTTGTGCAATGCCCGTGGAGGACAGAAGAGTGCGGCATTGGATCCTCTGGAACTGGAGAGACGAACAGTCGTTAGGTGCAGTGTGGGTGGTGGGATTCAAACTTAAAGAGAAAACTTCTCAAGTGGGTGCAGTGTGGGGAAAGCGTCATCACGTGTCAAACACAGCTTCATTTTTCATTTCTTATTATTTATTTATTTACATTGATGTTTTGCCTGCATGTAAGTGCCTCCCGTGTTGTGCAATGCCCATGCAGACCAAAAGAGGGCATTGTATCCCCTGGAAATGGAGTTATAGATAGTGGTTAGTCGTCATGTGGGTGCTGGGAACTGAACCCAGGTCCTCTCAAAGAGCAGCCAGTGTTCTTAACCAATGAACCCTCTCCAATTCCTTGCTTATTTTAAGAGTCTTGCCCTGAAGCTCAGCCTGGCGGGAACCCAAAGTCCTCCTGCCTCAGCCTCTAGGGCTGGGCTTTGTGCCTGTGCTAATCCAAGCACATGTTAGGCCTGGGCGGATGACACCCTGAGGGTTGGGTGGTAAGGACCACAAGGCTTGAAGCCCAGGGGACAGAATGTGGAGAGGACGAGTCTGCACAGGCTCTGCTCCAGGAATGCAGAGCCAGCTCCCCAGGTGCCCAGGCTCCAGGACACTTGCTTCTTCCTTGAGCACAGAAAGAGTAGGGCCGGACTGTGCCCACAGTTCCAACTGACCGTGCCCTACCTCTCATCCTTCTCCCGGGACATGAGGCGAGATTTCTCAAGCAGGTATTTTTCCACAACATCCCTGTCATTAAAAAAGAGAGAGAGCGACCACATTTTCATTCTGTTGACATTCCGTCCTTGAGTTTCTTGTCTTGGCGTCCCGAATGAGAGGCAAGCACCGCAGCACTGAGCCCCGCCTTCGGCCTGCGTCTGTGCTCTGGTCTAGTCCATGTACCATGGCACCATCATCTGCAAATCAGCTTCCTTTGGCACCAGGCCAGTAGCTGCAAACGTCCTAAATGTCACCTTGCGTCCAGACTATGATCTCAAAGAACCACGGGGTTCCCAGACTGGGCTGACCGTGGACATGGAAACCCACCCCAGAGAGGATGCACATGATCACAGAATGCACCAGCAGGGTGTCCTCTGCTTCCATCATCAATCCGAAGGGGATGTTTCCCCGACAGCAGCATGTTTAGAAGTTCATAACCCAGTTTTACTCATGTGCATGTGTACACGCTAATTCAAAGGTCCAACGTGAGACCTGAGACTGTGGTGGTTTCATTCATTTACCCATTCTTCTGTTATTGATTGTTTTGATGGCTTCATTTTTAATGACACATATAATAAACTGCTAATATTTAAAGTGTACAACTTGGGGCAACAAGCGGGCTCAGCGGATAAAGGTGTTTTCCGCCAGGCCTGAGGACCCATGCTGGATGTCTGGGACTTGCATGTCTGAGGGAGAGGACTGGCTCTAGCAAGCTGTCCTCTCATCTCCACTTCCGCATCCTCCCCTAATGCAAACAAATGCAATGAAAACTTTAGGGAAAATGTACAACTTGTTTTTGTGAGTGTGCTGCTGCAGCTGGAGCCCAGGGCCTGACACACGCTAGGCAAGTGTTCTACCACCGAGCCAGACTCCCAGTCCTTTGTTCTGTGTTTTGAAATGGTCTCCCTATGTAGCACAGGCTGAGTGAAAATCCCAATTCTATCTGCCCTATGCCTCCTGCGTGCTAGAATTACAGGTGTGTACCACCAAGTCTGACCTCCTAACTTTTTTTGATGAAGTCTTGTCATACTTTCTTACTGAGAAAGTTCCATTATTGAACCATATATGCTCTTTATATATGCAAGCACAAGACACTGGTGGGCTGTATGGTTTTCAGGTACCACCTCTAGGCTGGGGCTTGCTGTTCCTTCCCTTTTCAGTTTTCTGCAGTCCCAGAGATGGAACTCAGAACTGTGCATTGGTTAGGTAAGCACTCTACTGCTGAGCTGTACCCTAGCCCCTCACTTTGAAAGAAAATGATTTATTGAACATTCTGACCAAAGCAACTTGGGGAGGAAAGGATTTATTTCATCTTACACTTCCAGGTCACAATCTGTCACTGAGGGAAGTCAGGGCAGGAACCTTAAGGCAAGAACCATGGAGGATACTGTTTGCTGGCTCACTCACTCACTGGCTCAAGTTCCGCTCCTTTACAACTCAGGACCACCTGCCTTGGGATGGAGTCTACAACAGTGGGCTGCCACCCCCAACCCTTAATCAATCATCAATCAAGATACTCCTCACAACATGGTCACTGGCCAATCTAACCTGGGAAATCCCTCAGTCAAGACTCTCCTCAGACGGCTCTCACCGTGTCAAGCTGACAATTCAATTCAACCAGGCCAGCCTCTCCTGTCGCTGCTATGCCTGAGCGCCAGGCTCTCTGGCCAGTGAGATGCTGGCTGATTCTCCTAGCTCAGCCTTCTATCTCTTCACAGGAGCACTGCGATCATAGATGTGCGCCCCGACCTCCAGTTCTTCTGGTGGGCTCCAGGCACTGAACTCAGGTTGTCAGGCTTGTGTGGCTGGCACTGCTTGGCCATTTCCCTGAGCCAAACCTCACTTTGGTCACTGTTTTTGAAGAGCAGGGGTCTGGATCTCTGATCCATGCAGGAACCTGAATGTACTTATCCATCTGACCTTCTGCTATGGGCTGGTCACTAAGAAGAGTGTTTCTTCTCACATTTCTTCCCCACAGCCCCTGGGGCCTCCAGGCTGTGAAGTGTGAGGTGCCATACTGACCAGTGTCCCTACAGCCCAGCCTCAACATGAACTGAGTCCTCTTCATCTCAAATGCTGGGGACTGGGGTTGGAGACATGGATCAGAGGTTAAGAGCACTGGTTGCTCTTGCAGAGGACCTGGGTTCAGTTCCCAATGGACACATGGCAACCAACAACTGTCTGTAACTCCAGTTCCAGGGTATCTGACACCCTTTTCTGGCCTTCAATGGGCATTGTAAAACATGGGTGCACTTAAATACACGCAGGCAAAACACTTATACGCATAAAAATAAATAAAACTTAAAAATAGATCAATGCTGGGGACCACAGCCATTTGGGGTTCATTTTACCAGTTTATTTTTTAAAACCTTAATTTTTAAATATTTTATTCGTTTTATTTTATGTGTAAAAGTATATCACTTGGATGTAAGTAGGTCACCCCTGTCCTACAACGGCCATGGAGGTCAGAAGAGGGCATCAGACTCCCTGGAACTGGAGTTATGGACAGTTGTTAGTCATCATGCGATTGCTGGAAATCAAATCCAGGTCCTCTGCAAGAGCAGCCAGTGCTCTTAACCACTGAGCCACCTCTCCAATCCCAAGATTTTATTTTAATTATATCTATCCATATGTATGGTGCTCTTAATCAACTGAGGCATCTTTCCAGTCCCTGATTTTTATTTTGAATTCTCTGTGTGTGTATTTGTGCATGAGTGCAGTTGCTCAAGGAGTCCAGAAGAAGGCATCAGATGCCCAGGGGCTGGAGTTACAAGTGGTTGTGAGTCAGCTGATATGGATGGCTGGGATGCAAACTCAGGTCCTCTACGAAAGCAAGTGCTGCTAACCACTCACCCATCTCTCCAGCCCTTTTTGCAGTTATTGAAATACCTGTATGTATATGATAAAATGTCTTGGGGACGACATCCAGCTACAAACATGCAATTTATGCATCACAAAGATGCCTTCCACACCCAGCATATAACCTGAAAGTCTTTCGGAGGAAGCATGTGAATGCATCTTCACATATGTGTGGGAACACATGTATGCAGATCCATGTGAAGGCCTGAAGTTGGTATTAGGTGTGTTCCTCAAATACTCTCTTATACATGGAGGCAGGGTCCCGTGCTGAACCTGATGCTCACAGATGCAGCTAAGAGCCTGCTCTGGGGACCCCCATCTGCACCTCCTAACCACGGGGATGACAAGGAGCTGGTTTTGGGAATACCAAGTCCAGCCCTCACTACAGCACTTTACCTGCTGATCCAGCTATCCAGACCCCCAGAAGTCCTTTAATGAGATTTGGTGTGTGTCCAATGCCTCAAGGCACAGGCATGGGACTTCCACCTCTGGCAAATGGTGGGCTTGAAAACCTGGATCTGGAGTGCTTAGACTATGGCTGCTCAAGCTGTGAGATTGGGCAACTGCCTCCTGGGGACCTGTGTGTCCCCAACACCATCTATGATGTTATCAGGAATTCCTGCCCGACCAGGGTAGGTCCTGTAGCTCCCAATGACAGAGGGAGCCCAGGCCCCCCTGCAGGGCCCCACAGGAGGGAAGGCGGGCTCCTGCCTCACCCACCAGAGCTGTTGGCTGGCCGGGGCGGGGAGGTCCTGCAGCCCCTCATCCCCGACTTGTGTTTTCATTATGGGAAACAGCGGTGCACGAGGGCAGTGTGGGGTGGCTGATCTGCAGTCAGGGCCTCCGTAGGCAGCACTACTGCGGGGGACTTCCGGCGCATGGCAGCGTTGAGGGCACGCCGGGACTCTGCATCCTCACAAAGAGAAGAAAACCTTTTCTTCCTTTGTTTTTTCAGACACTGTCTCACTATGGAGTCCGTGATCCTCTAGAGTGCCTGGGTGGGCTTCACCACATCTGGCACAAATGATTTTTTTCTACCTTTTCCTGAAGCCAATAGCCATTCAACTCCAAACCCTGTCCCCACTTCATCCTCGTGGTGAGAGAGGTTACACCTGATTTCTGGAATTCCTGTGCTTGTGCCCAGTGGGCAGTGACTCTGCCCCAGCAGAAAGCAGGCCAGGGTTTGTGTACGGAATCGGCTGCTACTGCGCAGATAACAGCACCTCCCTTTCCACAATCCTTGTTTTTATTTGTCTTCAATTAATAAAATCTGCGTTGGGGTCTGTCCCATCGCTTCTGGGTAAAGGTCAGAGGACAACTTTCAGGCGCTGGTTCTCCCTTCCATCATGTAGGCTGGCACTCAACTCAGGTTGTCAGGCCTGGCTGCAAGTGCCTTTACCCACTGAGCCATCTCACTAGCCTGCCCCATTGTTTTAAAGGTCAGGTCCTAACAAGAGGTCCTGCTGGGGCTAAGTCTCCCTCTGAATTGAATCCCTGCATACAGAGGAAGCTGAGACCTCAGGATTGGGGAACTAGGCCAGGCTTGGCTGGCCCCTGACCCTTGGTAGGGATCAGCAAGAGAAATGTCACATGCCAAAGTAGACAAAAGCGGAACTGGGTCCAGCCTGTTCTCCCTGAGGCCACTGCAGCACACAGGGCAGGAAGCTAGGACATGACATGGTGGACCGTCGGAGCGGGAATGTCTTTCTTGAAGTGAAGAGCAGTGTTTGAGCAGGGCAGGGTTGTGGGTCACAAGCAAAGCCTGAAGAAAAGTTGATCTCAGTGATCTGGTCACCCAAGGCCAGACCCATCATCTGAGGGGCTGGCTTGGCTACTGAACCCAGTCCACAAATAATGGTAAAATGCCACCTGGACCCTGAAGTGTGACCTAAAAGAAGTCCTTCTTCCCCCCAGTTTCATGTTTGATGGTTTTAGTTACCCACAGTAACCAGGGTTGAAAATATGAAATGGAAAATTCTAGAAGTCAAGAACTCGTAAGTTTTGTGTGTTATTATAGCAGTATGATAAGATTCCACACCGTCCTCTACTATTCCTTCTGGGTCACGACTCCCGTTTGTCCAGTGTCTCCACAACATGTATGCTACCCTCCTGTGAGCAACTCTATAGTCATCTCGGTTATCAAATCCTGTCACTGAATTGCAGTGACTGTTTCAAAAACTTTACTTTTACCCTAATGGTCCCACAGCTCAAAGAAGTGTGAGTCTGACTCACGCTGTGAGCTGGGGGAGGAAGGATCTATCCAGCCTTCATTCAGGTCTCAGTTTGCTGTGGTGGAGAAAGCACAGAAGATCTATGAGAGGAAGGGGCATGGCAAGATCCAGCCCCAGACACACTCCTCACAGGCCCCTCCTTCCACAAGCCACCCCCACTCCCTACCCCATGGAAGCACTCACAAAGTCAGGTACCATGACTGGATCCTCAGAATTTGCTACCACTCACACACCCAAGTGTGCAAACCACCTCCCAAGGCCGCGTGCAGAAATTGTGGTACCCAGACAGTGCTGAGCAGGGGTGATGGAACCTTCAGGAGGTGGGGCCTAGTAAGAGGTCTTTAGGTCCTTGGGGGAGTGCATACTAAGGGGACAGTAGAGCCCTGGCCCTTTCCTCTTCCTCTTTTGTGGCTCATGATGGCAGTGGTTTCTGTTCCTGCCAAGGTGGGCTCCACAAGTCCAAAGCAACAGGTACAAACCAAGGGCACAGACGAGCCTTCTACCTGCCAGTGACCTCAGGTGCCATCACTACGGGAAGCTAACTCACAAGAGTGTTGGCAGGCTGTGGCGCACAGGCCTTAGATCTCCTCCACAAGAAACAGGGTGACTAGATTTGAAAAACATCTTTGTGGTAACTAAGGGTCAGAAGACCATGGTGGATGACCTGGGTGGCTCAAAAATCAGTGTCCCTAAAGGATCTAGGGAAGGGACCACCAAGGTCATGTGAGCAAAGGCAGGGGCTGGAGGGATGGGGCCATAAGCAAGGACCACCTTGACCCAGAGACTCCAAGAGTTCAGAAAAGACCCCCTCAGGACTTCTGGAAGGAGTGTAGCTGTGCCAACACCTACAGTTCACTGTGGCCTACAGATGTACACTGAAATCCATTTTTGTATTTTTCTCTTTCAAAAATTTATTACATTTATTTGGAAGGGGCACCGTGCATGTAGACACCGTGCGGGAGATGGTTTTCTCTTCTACCACACAGGTACCCCGGGGATTAAACTCAGGTCGTTGGGCTTGGCAGTAGGCGTCTTTACCACTGAGCCATCTCTCAGGCCCTTCATCCTTTTCCTCTTGCCTTTGGTGAGGCTGTAGACTAAAGAAGGGCACTGAACAGGAGTGGCAAGGCTCTTACATCAACCATCAGCTTTCTGGGACACACTGAGCCAGCCAGGCCAACTCATGCTCTCTTGCCTCGGTCTCCCGAGTGATGAGATGACACTGTGCCTAGCAGAGGCAAGAGATACATGGCATGTCTTTCTGTGACTGGCTTTTTTCAAGAAGTTTAATGTCTTCTAGGCACGTCCACGTTGCTGTGACAGGTATTTGTGTGTGATTATGTTTTAGAGGTCTCATCTAATCCAGGTGGAGTCTTTAACTCCAGATCTTTCCACCTCCTGGTGCTAGGATCACAGGCATGCCTCACCATGCCTGTTTGTGAAGTGTGTTTAAACACACACATGCACATGCACACACACACACACACACACATAGGGAAAAGAGGCCAGTCACAGGAGACAGAAGGCTGGGTGTGGGGCCTGTCACTTGTCAGGACATAGGCACTCAGATCAAAGGGCAGAGGCCAAGGGGAGCAGGTCACACAGGGATCGAAACGGAGCAGAAGAACAGAAGCTGCCAGAGGCTGAAGAGCCCAGTGGCCCTCCCTCCACAGAGTGTGAGCTGTCAGTGGAGACAACTGTTCGCCACCTTGACAGTCATCCATATCGGGACATATGGACACCCATCCACATTTCTGTCCCATGCATCCAGCACCCATTTTCTTCTACACAAAATCTATGCACATATCCACCCACCCATGAATGTGCTGTACATCCTCCTGTGAATGTGCCGTCCATCTCTGCTCAGGCCTCACACACCTTCAGTGCTTTTGCAGACCATCACTCTGCTGCCCAGCACTGTCTCCCTTTCTGGGTAACTAGCCGTGTCTGGAAGACACAGGGGTGCACATTTACTCTGTCTGTGATGCTCCTACCCTTCACAAAGCACAAACCTAATTAAGACTAGCCGATAGGCTGAGCCAGGCTTACCTGTTCTGGATCAAGGCCAGTAGAACCTTGCCTCACCCCACTACGCAGACCTTCATCTCAAGCCCTCTGCAGCCCACTCACAGACGGGTGTGTGCCTCAGGGGCAGCACACTAGCTATATGGAACCCTAGCTTGAGAAGGGAGCACCCCACTGGTGTAGAGACACCCTGACAACTCACCCCCGCACGATGCCACTCTCCAGGTAGTTGACTTGGATGAACTTCCCAAAGCGGCTGGAATTGTTGTTATGGGCTGTTTCGGCATTCCCAAAGGCCTGTGGGAAACAAAGACAGAATTTCAGACTACAGGCTCCCACTCAGCGAGGTTAATAAGGATGCAGCAGCTACGGAGGATGTAGTCTACCATCAGCAGAGAAGGAAACTCAGCCCCAGATACGGTGCCACTCCCCATGGCAAGTTGAATACACATTGTGCCACTCTCACAGAGAAGAAGACAGCACGTGGTCATTACTGGAATGGAAATTCCTGGTGGGTGAGTGTCTGCATTTCACACTCACGTTGTTCAGTGTTCTAGGTATTAGTTTACTGGGTAATCAGGCAGATCCCATTCCATTTTCCGAGAATCTTTCATTCTAGAGTGTGTGATCCTTGCTGCTATTCATGGGACACAGGTAGAGCACTAATTCTATGACCACATTACATCTGGACAGGAAGATGTACACCTTTCATCCTAGTACTCAGGAGGCAGAGGCAGCCACATCTCTGTGAGACTGTGGCCAATTGTTTTACACAGTGAGTTACAGCCCAGGTGGGTTGCAGGTACCCCCTATCTCAAAACCCAAAAACAAATAAATAAATGTTCCATTTAATTTATTCCTAAAGTCCAGGGGGACAGTCACTTCTGGGCAGACAAGAGAAGATTGTAGTGTTCAGGAATTAGGAGACAAGAGTGTCTGAAAACAGATCCTTGAGAACAGAGAGTGTCTGAACTCAGCTGTCTGGAGGGTCAGGAAGCAGTACCATATGGGAGTGTTACTCTATAAACTTCAGGTTGATTAGGGAGAAAAAAGGCTTCAGCACTAAACCATGAACAAGTATATCTGAAAGAAAGTTCAGAAAGACTTCTTGGATTTAAAAACAAGTGGGTATGTTTGACGTGTGACAAAGTAAATATTAAATAAGGTTTGACATTAAGAGTTATTTCCTTAAAGAGTCAAGTTGGTGACTCATACTTCTAATCTCAGCGTTTGCGATGCAGAATCAGGCTGTTCCTTCTGAGAGTGAAAGCAGCTTCATCTACAAAGTGAGTTCTAGGCCAGCTGGGGCTAAAAAGGGAGACCCTGTCCCCACTCTTCAGAAAACCAAAAAGGTATAAGGGACTTAAATATAGTTTGAATTTTATCATATGTAAATCGTATCTGGAATGCATTCTGCATAAGCAGGAACATCCACAGCCTTCATTCGGCCCTTGGTAGAGATGCTCCTCTTAGGCACACCCTGAATTCAATGTAGTTTTCGATGTTTAAAACAAATAAGATTTGGGAATTACTGAGGGACGTGTGTGGGAATCTTAGTAATGATGAAGTTAAAGCATCTTCTTTTAGCTGTCTGCTGAATGCTCAGGCTATGTATAGTATGAACACTGAGGAAATTGGGTTGTAGATGCTTTGACAGTCATGACCAGATTAGAAAGGACCTATTCTTTCTCCTAGCATAGCACCTAAGTCCAGCAGATGGACAATGTTCTATGCTTTGAGTTTTCTAGTGCAACCAAGAGTTGTTCAAGAATCTGAGCTCCTGGTATATTCAGATAGAATACACTAGTGATTAGAGTGTCACAAAGTGATCTGGAAATATTGAACATTATGCCTACTAGTCCTGTTAAAGACACGTTCATTCCTTTTCTTTTTGTGCCAAATATTTCGGGCACGATTTTACTAAATAGTAATTTAGTGACTGAAGTGGGATTTCAGGCTTGAAGAGCAAAGTAAATACATAGGAAGAAGAGAGGAAGCACAGGTCTGGTGAGAAAGCATTCATTCAGCAGATGAGCTGTTGTGCCCAGGTTATAGAATCCTCTCAAAAGACCACCATCGAGGTCAAATCTGATGCAAGAACAAAGGGTCTTTATTTACAAGCTCGAGCTCGGTCCACAGTCTGACACACCAACGCAGCGGGTGATAGGACAGTAGCCCCGAGTGGAGGGTGAGGTGATGTTTTATAGGGTTAAAACAAAGAGAGGAGGGACAAGGGTTGGGATTGGTTAAGTAAACCCACTTGGCGCGAAAAAGCATCTTACTCATATTAAGGTAACAGGGCCCATGGAATGTGCTTAACAGAGTATGCTTCAAGTTCTTGTTTATGTCTCTGATTTTAGCCTTGGTCAACCTGACCAGATCTCACGTAGTCCTAAGTAGGGTGTTTTTACAAAACCGTCTGATATTTTAAGGCTATGTCCTTGCAGGTGTTTTCCTATGAGTGTGGGAAAGACTGTTTGTGGCCTTTCCTGGAGCTGGGAAATCAGGCTTACATAGCAGAGGTTTTTCTCTAACAAAATGGAGTCAGGTTTGCTGCAGCCTTCACTTTCCATTTCTGGGGGGTCCTTACAGAGCCACTGAATCCTAGTGAAGAATGAGGGCTCTGAAGGACAGCAAGTCAGTTTCTCCTGGGTTGGGCAGACAGGAAAAGAGAAAGCATTGGTTTCCCAGTTTTCAGTCTGTTAAGCAGGAGAGTGAACACAAACACTGGAATGAAAGCAGCAGAATGAGTCCTCCCTCGCACCATACTTTTTGCCTCATCTCTCTGCTCTCTCAACCTCCATCAGCATCCTCATAGTCTTGCCCATGCTTCATTCCATGAATGTTCTCTCTGCTCCACACACATCCTTCCTTCTTTCCATCTCTTTCTCTTCAGTGTTCCGTTTAAGAAAAATTCAGTACCATTAAACCACAATAATTTGAAACTCGTGATGGCTCAGTGGGTAGAGCACTGACAGCTCTTGCAGAGGACCTGGGTTCAATTCCCACCACCCACATGGTGGCGATCCACTGTCCACAACGCCAGTTCCAAGAGAATCCAACACCTTCTTCTGACTCGAAGGACATTGCATTACACATATTTTGGTAAAAATTCATATATACATAATAAAAAAGGATAATTAGATAAAAATACTTTTTAAAAGTAAAACATCCAAAAATTTCATGGACATATGATAGCTAGTATCTGCGTATGTGTGCCCCGTGGTGGGATTTGAGAGTTCATAGCTTTGCACACTTCCAGCTTACTCTGCTTACCTTGACCCTTGAACACGTGAACTCTCAACTTGTGACTTCTGTCGATGTGCCTGCTGCTGGCTGCCATGCCTTCCTGCTGTGATGGATTAGAATCCCTCTGTGACAGGGATCAAAATGACCTCTGTCTGCTATATAAATCACCTGGTCATGATGCTTTGTCACAGAAATATAGAGACAATACTGCACCACTTCAGGAAAAGTATAATATATATATATATATATATATATATATATATATATATATATATATTCTTTTTGTATTAATATTTTCCAGTTAGTATTTGCTGAAAAAAAATGTTTAAATCCTAAGTATGTAAAATACGTTTTTCACATACTGAACTGTTAAGAACATTTGCTTCTTTAGAAACGTAACTTGACATGTTATTTTGAATTTTCATATGTTAAAACCCTATGCCAATCTAAAAATTAGGCAAAACACCAAATCAAGATGGATGGCCCTAAACATAAGACTTCTAGCCAATGGCTTTATAATGCATGCTAAAATGCAGTATTCCTAAATTTCTGAATAGTTCCATAAAACACTACACACCATGATCAGTCTGTAATTTTCTTACTATATAAGAACTGGGGTTTATCAATGAAATTACTAAAACTAGAAGGAGCTTATTGAAATAAATACTTTGAGCCTATCTTGTAACAAAGTGTAAGTTACTCATGTCAGAACCTGTAATCATTTGCCAATGACTGTGGCCTTCATAATTAACAGCATATTTGATAGTAAAAGCATTACCATTTGCCATGGTTTGAATGTGAAATTTCCCTCACATGCTCATGTGTTTGGATACTTGTTTCTCAGAAGGAAAGTTTGTGAAACCTTAAAGAGCTGAGGCTTGACTTGTAGAAGTGAGTGGAATCTTCTCTCTGCTTCCTCCTTACAGAAGCCATGTGATCAGGTTTAAAGTCTCATACCAAGGAGACTTTTATGCATCTTCAGTCTTCCTCCATGAAATCATGAGCTAATAGAAACTCATCTTTCTCTGTGTTGCTCCTTTCTATGAGCTTGACTGTAGATATGAAGAAAACAACTATTTCAATGTCTTTCCCACTGCAAAGAAAACTAAATGCCAATGGCCACAACACGGTTAAGAATCATATTTCTAGTATATATACACAAAGAAATAACAGCAATAAAAATCGGAGAAAGTAAGTTTTCCGCTGTGAGATTATATGCATTGTAAATTCAAGAGATTTTCTAATCCCAGTACAGGACTCAAGGAACGTAGTCATGTGAGACACCTGTGTGTCTCACACAGTGAGACTACAATTCACAATACCCAAATTATATGTGCTCATCAACATGTTGGTGGATTAAAAGTGTGGTACAGGGGCATGGTGTTGCAGGCCTTTATTCCCAGCATTCTGGAGTTAGAGGCAAGGGGACCTCTGTGAGTTCAAGGTTAGCCTGTTCTACATGGTGAGTTTCAGGCCAGTCAGAGCAACATCTCCAAAAACAAAAGGCAAAAAAAGAAAAAAGAAAGATGAAAAGGGAAGAAAGAAAAGACTATTGAAGGGCCAGAGAGATGGCTCAGTGGTGAGGAATGCTTGCTGTCCCTCCAGAGTTCCCAGATTTGAGTCCCAGCACCCACATTGCCCTTCACAAGTGAAGTTACAGGGCATCCAGCACCCTCTGCTGGCTTCCATGCGTATTGCATGTACATGGTACACTGAAACTGCATGTGTAGGCAAAACAGTCGAAGACATAAAATAAGAATAATGAATATATGCTTTAAATATTGTAAATAATTATGCACCAGCTTCTCTCCATGGTCCTCTCAGTCTTGGGCGTTGGTCTCAAAACCAGCACCATGTGACCAACACTCAGAACACTGTGGAGTCGGACGACATCACGAGACTTAGCCTGGCCCCTTGCAGCACTGCTCCACCCTACACTGTGTGCCGACCCTGGGAAACACGTTCTCAGGCAGCTATTTTGAGTAACGGAGTGTCTTTAAAGCTTTAGCATTTTTCCCTTTAAACTATCCAGTATTGAAGGAAATGGAAGCACTGATGGATACATTCTTGATCTCAGTACTTTTCCCCATTGTCCCTGGATAGTGCAGGAAGATTCCCGTTAATTCTTCTGGTCTCCTTAGGATTCGCAGGTGCTTTCTTAGTTTCAAAGGTCATCATCTCTTAAGCCAGGTTCATGCAGGTTCTTAGGATACAGGCAGAATAAGGCCACTTTCTTTGCCAAAATTCCACAGAATCTGTGCTTCTCTGAGTTCCCAATAGTGTCTTCCTTCCCCTCCTAGTCCACGTTCTTTCATCATAACCTTCTTCTAAGTTCCCACTAAACACACACTAAGCCCTGCTCCAGAATTCAATGACTTTTCTAATCCAGTGAATCAAATGTCCCACATTATACTCACAAAATAATTGAAGTCTTATGAGAAATATATAGACAGGTTTATTTCCAGAAATGTCCCCACTTCTGAGAACTTATACATTTTATTTTCCTCTGATAAAAATACCATGATAGGGAAACACAGTTTCTTTTAGCTCACAATTCCACCGAGATGACAGTCCATCACTGCAGGAAAGCCAAGAGGTGAAGTTCTTGAAACAACTAATTACATCTATAGTCAACAAGAGAAAGACAATAAAGGGAGGGCGAGATGGCTCAGCGGCTGAGAGCACTGGATGCTCTTGCAGATGACCTGATTTCAATTCTCAGCACCCACATGATGGCTAACAACAATCTGTAACTCCATTTCCAAGGGATCTGATGCCCTCTTCTGAGCTCTGAGGACACTGTATGACCCAAGTGCACCTACCTACATGAGGCAATACACTCTTACACTTAAAATGTAAAATCATAATGATAAAAAAATTAATTATTTTTTTAAAAAGAGAAAGAGAATAAATGCATGTGTGCATACTATATTTCATCTAGACTCAGCTGGTCTTCACACAGTTGTTACGTTGATTGTTTTCCAGAAAAGGAGACCCATCAGTGTGTTGTGAAGCATTGCCTAGGTTATACCAGAATTTTTGGATCAAGAAAAGACCCTAATTGTCTGTCATCCCTTCTTCATGATGCGTCTTTTACACAGGTGTGTGAAGCAGTGGACTAAAGGAAAAGCTGTGATCTAAAATATCATGCTTATAACCTGTCAGTTTTGAGAGATCATTGCTCAAGTTCCTCACAATAAATAGTGCAATTTGGCATGAAATTAGAGGCTTCAGAGCACACTCATGACTCTATGCCTGTATCTTCTCTGTTCCCTGAATATCTGCTTGCAATCTCTGGAAGTCAATACAAAGTGTGACTGCCGATCAGACCCACGCAGAGTGTTCACTACAGTACTTAGCTCTATTTACATACATAAAGAGCCACGGCATTTGATGGTGTCCTTCAGAAACTTCTTGTGAAATTGTTTAATTTTTTTCTACAGGTACTAAAGGGGCAGGATGTTGACACACTTTGGATTATAAAGTCTGATTCTTGAACCATCTGATGTCCTCCTTACTAACAGATCCTTTTTCTTGTTGACTACTTAAATACATAATGGAGATTTGCCTCCTCAACTATAGAACTACACATAACCTCTAGTATTTTTGGAGAAAGTTATTACTTAGCTTAGAACCTGTAGAACACCTTAAGAGGGAAACCTTCATGATAGTACACATCATTCAAAGGAAGAGACATTATCTGACAAGGAGAAAATCCCAGTGTTTCTCTACTTCTAATTTCTGGCCTTTGAACGTGTTGAAGGACCATCTCCTGGACACTATGGAAGACAGCACACACAGCATTGTATGTGTTGTATGTGCCTGCAGTCATGGCTAGGTCAAAGTGATTCAAGGTAAGCCATGCCAGAGAAGCACTGGGGGGAGAATTCTTCACTGATAAAAAGATGAGCCATCAAGATTATCAGATCAAACTGACTGGAGATAAGTGCCTTCTGGATACTTGGAAGGTTCATTATTGGAATAAAATGTTTGCAACCAGAAATCTCATCATGTTGATAAAAATAATAATAAAAAGGACCAGGTGTGGTTGTGCATACCTTTAATCCCAGCACTCAGGAGGTAGACAGAGGGGGATTTATCTGAGTTCAAGGTCAGCCTGATATAAGTCAGAAGTTCAAGGCTACCTGTGACTACAGTAAGGAGACCCTGTCTCAAAAAGGCCCCCCGAAACCCAGAAACACAAAAATTGATTTTCTTTTTCTGTGTGCGCATGTATGTCTGTGTATGGGTAACCTGCATATGAATGTGTGCGGACCCTGGGGCTGGAGGTCCAGGTGTTTGTCACATCCCTGATGATGCTGAGAGTAACCAAAGTCTGGATCTCTGCAAGTGCAAAGCGGGCTCTTAACTGCTAAGTCAGCTCCTGAATTTAAAAACAAATTATAATTTTGAAATATATTCAAATTAACATGCAAATGGTTGAGGCCATCCTGCCAATACTGTTCCCAGTAGTGAATCTTGGCTCCAGGCTGCACGACTGGACATTGTCACTCTTGTCCTTCTTCCACTTGATAGATTTAGCTCTTTGACTAGAGGCATAACAAGGAAATACTGGGACAATGCTAGACCTCAACAGCCTGAATAACACCCCATCTTTCAGGTACATTTCTGATAAGTGAGGCTTGTATTGCAATTTTTCCCCAATAGCATAAGGCATCTTTGTCAACTACACATGCATGGCCTTTGTCTTCATCCAGCTGCAGTCACTGAAAACAGCTTTCATCAGTGAACAATCATAAATCCTACTGAGTAGCCTAGTATCTTTAAGTTCTTGCTGTTATTCCATTACAATTCATGCATCCCCTATGGAGCTCCAGGCAATGTCCTATTCTGATCTCCTTCCCAGGAGCTGTCCTTGTTGTGCCCTGCCAGGACGTAACACAATTTGGATCTTTACTGAGAGACCATGACTTCCTCCCTGCTGCCTCCTCCATTCCCAGTGTTGCCACTGTCACATTTTTCTCTAGGGGTTACAGTCGGGTATGTGTTCTCAGTCAATTAAAGAATTAAAAAGCAAGAAAATAGTTCAAACCAGCAGAGAATTTCCAATCAAACATACTTTAATTGAAAGACAGTCATGTGCACACACATAAAGAATCACACATATAAACATGTAGGAATAACATTTATTAACAAACATAATCTGCACTAATGATCTTTAATTAACACCAGCAAAACTATGCACGTGGGTCTGATGACAGAACGACTCCTTGGTAACCTCAGCTTTGTATGCCACCCCAAGAGTTAATGAATGAAGGTGGGAAACCTTGAGAAGCAACACTGTGCAGGACTCAACACACCCACCCATTGAATGAAGAGCAGGCTGGAAAGAACCCATGATCTTGTATGAATGATATGCTGGGGATGAAAAGCCCTGATGGTAAAAAAGAGCTGAATTTCAACTGGGAGACCGAAGAAATGTTAGGGAGCAAACACTTGAATGTGGCCTGGCCCATTAGCACAGTTCTGAGAGACATCTGAGGAATGGGTGTCCTCTGAGTTGAGGTCCCTCCCAAAAGCTTTTAAGAATTGTGAAGGAAAAGTTCCTAGAAAACTTCTGCATATGGAATTGAACTTCCTGTGAGGCTGTCCAACTGATTAACACTTCAAGGATTGTGGAGATTCTGGAATGTTTCAGATTCAGAGACTATTTACAACACTATCTTGAGTCATGTTTAGTCCTATAAATAGCCACTCCTTACCTACCTGTGTTTGGGATTTAACATTCTTTGACTAAAAGAATGTATTACCCTATAGAAAGAGTTCCCACCAATTAAAAGGCTAAGAATGTCATGAGATTGCTTCAGACATATCATAGAATCCCTCACTTTGATATGACATCCCTACTGAATGGACCCATGTATGTGATATGTCTCTTGATTTAGGAATTGTCTTGGTCCCATTGAAAAAAAGGAACTTCCTAAAACTGTTACCACACTGGATTATGACATTTGACAAAATGGACATTCATATTCCTGGGCCATGACCACTCATATTTGGCCCAGAATAAGCCATAATTTTAATTCTTTTGAGTTGTGACTTTATTTCATCACCGTGCCCAACATGAAGCGCAAACAGTACAATCCAGGAAACTGGATTGGTGCCAGGTACCAGTCAGGGCTCTGTTGTAGGCCATCATCTGGTATTGTGTCCTAGAGTGGCAACTGGTGACTTCATTATTGGGGTCCACACCTCCTGGATTAGTTAATGGTCCATTTGGTTTATTTTGAGCTGCTTTTCAGGATCTTATTTGTTTTGTGGTGAAGTGACTCCCTCTTGTACCGTCTCTGCCAACTAGCCTCAGGCAAGTTTGACCTAAGGCTCTCCAAAATTCCAGTAAATCCCGCTCTCTGTCCCTCAGGAGCTTGTTTCACAGATCATTGTTTGGGCATATGGGCATTGTACCTGCCTATTGTAACTACTTGTCATGTGCACTTAAGACTGACTAAGGTAATGTCTTGTTTTATACTTTTGTGATAAGGTTATGAAATCCTGAACACTGAAGCCCCTTTTGACACTTGCCCTCTGAATGTCAGCAGTCATTGAATGATTCATTATAGCTTCCACCGATTCTGTGACCTGCTTATGCCTAGAAAGACAGGCAAGTGATGGCCGTAACTCTTGATATCTGGAAATTGCCCAGGAATTAAGCAATTATGGTGTTTGCCCTTAAAAGCCCAAACCTCCTTTAATTTGGGATTACATCTCTAAAACCTAATGGAGAGAATTAACTAGCTGCAACTTAATTAATTTGGATCACTAGAACTTGGATTAAGTCTGGTGGTCTTCTTCCCTGTGGTCATAAAATTCATAATGGTTTAGGAACTTATTTGTGTATTGCCTGTTTCAAATTGTTTGCTGTAAAGAGTCCAGTTTGTTGGATTAAAAATATTTTCTTTTTTCCTGTTGTTTTTTTTTTTCTTGTCTTTGTTCTTTTTGAGAGTCAGGGTTTCCCTGTATACCCAGCTGGTTTGAAACTCTCTGTGTAGACCAGGCTGTCCTCATACTCACAGAGATTTGCCTCCGATGTACCAGGATTAAAGGTGTTGGCCACCTCACCCAGCTTTATTTACAAAAAATAATTTTATTAATTTATGTGTTTGAGTGTATTGCCTGAATGCATGTGTGTGTACTCATGTTCTGGAGGGTCTATGTAGGTCTGACGATGGTGTCAGATGACATTTGAACCCAGGTCTTCTGCAAAGAGCAACCAGTGTTCTTACCTTTGAGCCATCTCCCAACCCCAACATGGATTTCTTTCTAATTGATTTGTTTTCAGTATTGCTGTCTACTAGGCCTTTTGAAGGCATTATGAGTTTTGTATGGGTTTTGTCTGTTTTTGATGTTTTGAATTACTTGGCCTTTGTTTCCAGACACACCAATATCCATATCTGCATTTTCTGTGCCTTCTTCTGTTTCTTTCATCCTTGCTCCCTTGTAGTTTAGGAATTTTATGGGCATTGGATCATAGAGATGCTGATGAGAAGAGGCACTTGCTCCCTGCAGTATAACATGTGGAGGTATCAGGGGAAACTCCCTATGACTAGTAACAACTTCACAAGGAAACCAGCAAACATCCCCATTCCTGGGTCAGAAGCTCAGTCAGGAAGGCACACGTAAGGGCTTCATGTCCCAGTGTCTCAATCCACTGCATCTCTGTGAATGTGCAGGACAACACTGAGAGCCAGAGGGAGGAGGTTTCAGTGTGAAAGCCCAGGAAGTTCATCCCAAAAGGAGCAGAAAAATGGATCCAAAGTTCACATGGCCCTTCTAGCACAGAAAACCTGAAATTTATCAGAGGAAAGAAAAATAACGGATGCAATTTCCCGTAATTGAAATATTAAAAGAAAGAGCTCCATTCGGTCCTCCAGCAGGCTTCATGCACAGTAATTATGGACATTAAATTTGCAAGTTTTGGAAAACTGGGGAGATCAAATTAAAGAAACTTGCAAGTATGATTTCCACACACAATGTGAAGTGTTAGAAATAGGATTAAAAAATGATGTTTTCCTCCTCTGTCAGAAGACCTTCAGCTTCCTCCGTGGTCATCCCCCTCCCCTCCTGCTTTCTCCCTGGAGATGGAGAAATGTTACCGAGCATTTCTTGAGGGGACAAGGTGAATTCCCAAAGGAACATCAGCAAACCTCGAGGAAAAAATTTCTATATTAAAAGCCCAAAATATATAGTTCCTTTTAAGATAAAACCCAAAGGGTTAAGGGATGCAGATACGGTTTCCACTCCCTGGACACAAAGTCAGTTGAATCTTTAATTATGGGTTCCCTGATTCTTATCAGGACATTCTAGGATTCGCTAAAGTATTTCAAATCACACTATTGACACATGGACCAGGGTTTTCTGATTTAAAGCAATTAATTCAATTACTAGCTTCAGGAGGAAAAGCAGAGGAATGGTTTTACTTGGCAGGTGGAGGAACCCCCTGAGGATTTTAATCAAATAAATGCAGATGCTAAAAATGACTGTTTCGATGTAGGAAAGCCTGCTGTCCTGTGATCCCTAAACCATTTCCACTTTATTGACTGGAGCAAAATAGATCAATGGAAGGTAAGGCCACAAGAACCTACACCTGATTTCGATGCCAGATTCTCAGAAACATTTAAACAGCACTCAGGAATTCCCCTGAGAACTTTTGAGGGTCATAAGAATCATCTCTTATTGAATTCTGAATCTATGAAAGAGCTGGAAGAGGAACTGGTCAGGGAATAATGGAACCTGGACCTCTTTTACCCTAGATGCTCTCCTTACCTTACCACATCAACTTTGCAGAACTGTCATAAGATAGGAAAGAAAATCACTACCAAAACTATGAGCGTACATGAAACACATTTAAGTCCCCTCGCTGAGAAATTTGTTACGTGTCAAAATAAGTTTCCCAGCACCACTTGGCTGAGGCAGCAAGGTACTTTATTCAGCTTCCCCAGCTCCTGACTCCAGAGAAGGAACGGCTTTCATCCTTGGAAAGAAGCTTTATAGGGTTTCTAAAGCAGTGACTGGCTACAATTTAAAGCATCCAGTAAGAATCAAGCATTTCACAAGTTTAAAATTTCCTCTCATGTGCACATTCCTAATAGCAACATGATAGCAATAGATCCATTCGCACATGTCCCTCCCAGATTAGAACATCCAGGGAGGTTGTGGTTGGGTCATTGCTGGAACTGGGTGAGCTGCTAGGACGGGGTGGGCAAAGGTCAAGCACAAATGGACTTAAGGTCTGGACAGACAGCAAAATGAAAATCTTTATCTTATTTTCCTAGGCCATTACAAAAAATACAAGTTCATTCTGACTTGGAAAAGACAAGTTCATTTTCAAATATTACAAAAATCCTGGCCATTGAAAAGGTATTGTAAGAGTATGAAAGAGCAGCAGGCCACCCAGGGAGACACTGAAACAAAAACCAGTCCAGAATATGGCTGTTCAGAGAGAATGCAGAGAGTTTTCTATTTTCTCCTTCCTGACACCTTAAGGGAAATGGAGAAAATTATTAATACTGAGGGAGTAAAGGCCCTGGAAGATGCCAGGGCTACTTTATCTCTTGAAATCCCACCGTGGTTATAGCTCTCTTGCTCAGACTGAAAATGAAAGTCAAATGCTAGAATTTTCACACCTGCCCATAACTGTTTAGAGAAATTTGTTATGGCATTCCAGACCACCAGAGAAGGACCACCAGACTTATTCTGTTTCAATCAGCTGAATTTATTAATCTGCAGCTGGCTACTCTCTCTCTGTCAGGTCTGAGGGCTGCAGCAGCTGGGGAAGGGAGAGGTTGGATATACAAAGGCAAAAAACATAGCTGCTTCACTTCTGTGGAATTTCCAGGTGTTCAGAGTTAAGGGCTTTGCGCCCTCCCTTGGCCCTTGACATTAAGCAGGTCCTACAGAAGCAGAAGCAGTTCATGGTAAACCATTACAAGACCATTACATACTTAGGGGACAAAGGGTGAGGGGGTCTTCAGTGATTAAAATTCCCTTAGACTGTTGCTAATATTAGAGATTGGCATTCTGCTGCCCTCATTCTCGTGTCTGGTAATTCCTTCTTTCTGTTTTTCCCTGCAGTTTTGTTTTTGATATAAGTTAAATCATTAGCCTCACTGTTCTTACTGTCCTTACTGTTCTTGCTAAAGGGAAAGGTTTCGTTTTTGGTTTTGGTTTTGTTTTTTTTCTGATGTCTGTGTTCTTCATGTTAAATTAACAAAGGGTATTCTAATCAGTAGCTCATGGAGGCTGGTCAGATCCGATGGTCCAAATGAAAATCCTATTTGAGGCCCAACTGCACAATTGTCTCTTCTGGAGTACATACATAATTTAATTCATTGGGTGCCTGAAAAAATATTATCTGTTTGGTTGGACAATATTTTTGAAAATCCTCCCCAACAATAGCTCACAAGGTATATTCAAGAAGACCTACCTTGCCCCAAACACAACCCTTGTAAGCTACTTCATGGGATGCAAGTATATTTCCTTCTACCACATGGGCCATTTAATGCTGGCAGTTAGACTTTATCTATATGTCTGCAGCTCAAGGATATAAATATTTTGGGTACTACTTTGCATGGAAAGGAACTTCCTTAAGTGGGATAACTGAATCTAAAGGAATTTTCCTACAGAAAAGAGGGCTGTCGGGAGGACTTCCAGAGGAGACATCAGAGAAATTTCCCAAACAAAGGAAGCACGTCTGACTTTTTTTTTTAATCCTTTGAAACAGTACTAGGAAGTTCCACACCATATGGTTCAGTGTGGTGTAGCCTGTGTGGTGAGGAAATGGAGCAGTCATGTACTGAGTAGGACCACTGCTGTACCCAGTGTGAGGCACACACGAAGCAACATAGTAAAGGTGGCAATAAGAGTCCTTTAATTAGTAATAAGCTTTCAGGGAGAATGGGCTTAAGCCCCAAAGAATTGTTGATCCTGAGGAGGAGGAGAACAGGGTTTATAAACCGAAAACCACAATGACATAATGCCCGGGACAAAGCCTGTAATCATAGTTGCACCGTAACAAAGGCGGGTCCCATAATTAAACCATAAGAGTGGCAGATCAACGAACTTTTCAGCTAACAAATGGTTCTAAGTCTTAGGTAAGAAAAATACGTTTCTCAGAATTGCAGAAACAGGACTCCCTGGAGATGCAGATGTTGCTCAGTGTGCCTGAATGCTTTCTATTGTAAAACAGTGTATTCCCGGTTCAACCTGCATGGGACCTGCATGGCTATTCTTAGCAGGGCTAAGGGGAGGGGTCAAAATGGAGTCAGTCTGGAAAATGTCAATTAGAAGTTCTGAATTCACAACACAGGACATTTTGTTTTACTGTTTTTCAGGAAAAGAGCTGGAGTGGAGTAGTGCGGAGAGAGCTGTCTGGCATCTTAGAAAGACCAGCTTGTTAAAGAGCAGGTCTGGGTTCTAACACAATTCTCAATGTGCCTGAATGAAAAATCCAAATCCCTGATGTGCAGCAGACACTAGGCTCAACACTAATATCACCTAGGTTGAGCTGGATGACTTTCAACATGTGAGGCAAGAGGACAAAATCATCTGACACTGAATGTGTGACTGCCTGAGGGACACTTTACCCAGGAGGACGAACAGTAAGTGTCTATTGAGTTGCTGCTGTGCGAGGCTGGGAGCAAAACTTGGAAGACAGTCTCTCTGCAGTTGGACAAAGTCTGTGCCTGAAAAGGGAGCCAGGCCTGGGAAGAGATAAGTACTTCTCCATCATTTTAGACCCCGCGGCTACTTAGGTCTCATTGGGGACCCTAACCAATCAGGACTCCCTGTCGTGCTGCCCAATCAGAAGCACCGAACAGAGGCAGAAGGCGGGCTCTATTCCACGCCATGTTGTGAGTTCTGTGCATGTTTGGCTTGATTCCTGAAGCACGCACCACCTGTGTTGCTCCTTGAACAGCTCTGCGAGGAGCTGTGCGGAGATCGGGTGAACCCGGAAACCGGGCCATGGTAAGCGTGTCCCAGCTGTACCCAGACAGGAGGAGCGGCCGTGGAGTCCCGGGCGGGGTCTGCGCTGGGTCTTCCCCGGGCTGGGCCGGCAGCCGGACCGGAGTCCTGTGCGATCCTGGCGCCCAGGTTCCCAGGATGGCCGCCTGTGGCATTTCCTGCTGCAGCTCCTACTGCGCCGGGCACTGAGCGGGAGGCTCCGC
Organism: Eospalax fontanierii; assembly: GCA_035773235.1. Classification (NCBI taxonomy): domain Eukaryota; kingdom Metazoa; phylum Chordata; class Mammalia; order Rodentia; family Spalacidae; genus Eospalax; species Eospalax fontanierii. The sequence continues at coordinate 2,906,115 of CM069554.1, read as the reverse complement.
CTGCGCGGGCAGTTTCAGTGTCGCTGACTGTCCAGAGTATGATCGTGTGGACAAGGGTTTGGGGTAGTGAACATTAGCGCCTAAAAGTTGTTAGATTTTGAGGTGCAGAGAAAGAAAAAAGTTTAGATTAAGGACTAAAGCCAGATCTTACAGCAGACTGAATGGCGTTTATTCAGCGAGGTGACGCAATCCTCCCACAAGCACGAAGGTTGTGCAAAAGATGAAAGATTGTTGTAGATTGTGTATGGTTGGAAATAAGAGAGCATACACAGCTCTGGAGTCTGCGTTAAGGTGTCCTTCAGTTCTTTTTCTTGGAGGTGCTTGAACAGAACAAAGGCGTGGCTAGTTGGTAGCGGCAATACAGGGACCATAGAGAAACATCATGGCGGGAGGCGTTGGGTGTTTGACTTTCCAGCGGGTCTGGCATTCCTTCAAGTTAAGTTGGACCACCTGGGAAGGAAATGGAGAGAGTTTGCATGTGTAGGAGTATTGGGAAGACAACATTCGGGATCGTGGGAAAACAACAGCCAGTCTGGGCAGGTTCCCTGGGAAGCTCCTCCCTGAAGAACCTTGGAGACACCTTTTCTATTTCCCCTGGTAAGCTTGTCTGTCTGTGGAACTGACAACTCTCTTCCAATTCTCGCACCTAATTTAGCACTGGATTTGGGTAAAATCTTGTAAATTTTTGATCCTTCCAGGAAAGGAAACACTGGACCCAGGGCAGGGCAAGGGGAGGAGAAATGTGACCAAAACTAAGTCTGCATGGCACTGTCGTCCTCCACTCTGCAATGTGACCTTACTTTCCACATTTACTTTCTCTCCTGAAATATACTTGAGTGCTACAGCTCCCTGCTGCTGTCTGGGCAGAGTTAAGCAGTCTGTGCTGTCACTTTACAACCCTTAAATTATGAACATGACTCCTGCATGTTCCTTGTCCTGTAAGCAACGATATACTAAGTCGGGTGCTGTGAAAGTTAAGTGTCTGGTAGCCTTTGTTCTTAGGATTGCTTGGGATTGTACAGTGAATGTGCTGTGAGGATTGCTGTGTGATCTTTCCCTGTAGAGACTCCTCTGGCCTCTCACAACCATCCCTTTTATTGGACTCTCTTTCTCTCATTCTCCCCCTCTCTACTTCCCCTCCTATCTCGTTTTTGCTGTAAATGAAGCTCTTCTCCAGGTTCTGTATTCTTAAAATGAGATTTCCTGTATTTTTGGTTACATGTATTTGTGACTTCGCATATATTTGTCTGAATGCAGGTTCCTGTGAATGTGTCCACGTGTTTATGGAGGACAGAGTTTGATTTTGTTGATTCCATTTTTCACGTTCCTCCTTTGGTTTACCTGCCCAGAGTCACTACTTTACAGAGGCTGATTCGTCCCCTCCCAGAAGTTAATGCTTACAGCTGTAGAAGTCTCTAAATATGGTTAAAATGTGTTGTATGACATCCACAAATATTCAGTACAATATACATTTTTACAAAGGGGACTGGAGAGATAGCTCACTGGTTAAGAGCATTGCCTTTCCTTTCAGAGGACCCGGCTTCACTTTCCAGTGCATACATGGAAGTTAGTAACAATTCCTAACTACACTTTCGGGGTATCCAACACCTTCTTTTCACCTCTGTGGGCACTGCCAGACACAGGTGCACTTGCATACATGCACACAGTATGCTCATACACATAAAACAGTAAATAAAATACAAAAAAAAAAAAACAAGCAAGGAGTCCATTCCTGAAATTGGAACTTTTCTTTCTAGCCTATGGTGTCTAGTAGAGGTGATATCTCCCTGTTAATATGTTGCTCGTTTAATCTCTTCATATTATCTATGTATATAGTTTAAGAATATTCTATAGTGGGAGGTTTCCATATGACAGTTTTTAAATTTTTTTTTTTGTAACAGGGTCTACCTGTAGCCGCAGCTGGCCTGCAGTCATTATGTAGACTAGGCTTGCCACAGTCTCACAGAGATCCTCCTGTCCCTGCCACTCTCCCACATTCTAAGTGCTGTGATTAAAGGTCTGCACAACATGCCTGGCTCTGTGACTTTCTCTGAAGGCCTCAGTGTTAGTTATCCCTCTCCTGCCTCCTCCTCTCTGCTGCCCTCCCATCCCATCCCTTTAGCCCTTCTGACTCCATGATTCTTCTTTCCCATGGCCATGTACTAGTTTCCTGAGATCCATGGATTCTCCAGTTGGAACATGAGTATCTAATGATGCAAAGCTGGTGTCTACTTCTTAGAGAGAGCATGGGGCTTTTGATTTCTGGGTTTCAGTTGCCTCAGGATGATAGTTTCTAGGTTCATCCATTTAACTGTGAATTTCAAAATTTCTTTTTCCTAAAGAACTAAAATGTTCCATAGTTTTATTGTCTTTTCATTGGTTGATATGGATCTAGATTATTTCAGTTTTCTGGTTATGGTAAATAGAGCAGCAGTGACATGTTTGAACTAGTTTCTATGTAGTCTCAAGAGTGATATGACTGGATCTTGGGAGATGTATTTTAGCTTTTGCTGTAATCTTCTCAGTGGTGTCCATGGTGGGGGCGCAGTCTGCTCTCAAACTAACAGTGCATAAGTGTCATCCCTCCCCACGTCCTTGCTGGGCCATCGGTTTTATTACTACAGCTCTGTAGTATTGTTTGAGATCAGGGATGGTCATGTCTCCAGCAGTTCTTTTATTTGGATTGTTCTGGGTAGATTATGTTTTATTGTCCTTCCCAATAAAATTTGAGATTATTTTTTCAATTTCTCTGAAGAATTGTGTTGGAATTTTAATCAGGATTTCATTGAATCAGTAGATTGCTTGTGGGAGAGGCAGAACAAGTATCTGCTTATTACACCTTTGTCCCTTTGTCCTAGATGTCACCAAATCATAGAAAGATACAAATAGGTCTCAGAGGATATGTCAGAAAAATGACTGAAGAAAAAAAAAAAAAAAAAAAAAAACAAGAGCCTGAGGTGGGTATTAAGTGTTCCTAGCTATTTCTTATCATTTTCTCATGAAAGGAATAAGGTTTATCAAACTTAAAAAGTAAAGTTAGGAGACTGGAGAGATGGCTGAGCATTCAGAGAGCACTACCTGCTCATCTAGAGAACCAGAGTTTCCAGGAACCATGTCTGGGGCTTATATCTGCTTGTAACTCTAGTTCCAGAGACTTTGACATCCTCTTCTGCCCTCTGAGGAAACTAAGTACTCGTGGCATCCACTCAGAGCCATGCACATCCACAAAGAAAATAAAGTTCTTTGTTAAAGTAGACTAAGGAGGTTCCAAAATCTCCCAAAACAAGGTCCACAGTTCTCCTCTTCAACATTATATACAGATATAAAGATTATCATAGAAACACTGACAAATACTGACGATGCTGACTCTCAGACCTTGAAGTTCTCCTGTAGTTGTTCAGGAACCCTTCTAGATGGAGTTTTTGTGAGCCGTTACCCGTTCTGTGGATGTTGTTCATTTGTACAGCTGTCTTTCTGTCAGGCCTGGTCCGGTCACCCTCCCCCATTCTTGTACAGTAAGCTCACTAAACTAGACTTCGGTGGATTCATTTCTTTTGAGTGTCATAGCCACACATGGTACCACCTGACCATGAAAAGGTTCAGATTTGGGCAAATTTTGAATCCTTCCCACAGGTCAGGGAACGGAGGGTGTGAGACCCATCATAGATCCCAGTTAGGTGTAGTGCCAGGGAAATGGCAGGTGTGGGTGTGACAACTCTCCAGTTATGTGGAAGGAACTTTTCTCAACACTCTAAGCCATGGCATCACATTTAGATCAATGGATTTCTGCCTCATGAAAGTGAAACCCAGTTTCATTTTGGAGACACCTATTGTGACTCTGGATAGAAAAATGGACTGATGTGGTGTGATGTTCACAGATTAACTAGCTTTCTATTGGCCTTGTTGAAAAGTCTTCTGGGGAAGAGAAGGCCTGGCCAACTGTGATTTTTCTCAGATCAGTGTTCGTATCTCGCTTTCAGCTGCAGTTCATGTCATTTTGCCAAGATTGAAATTGGAGATTCTAACTTAAGAGTGCTTGTCTTATGGGACAGCTTTGTTGGTTAGGAATTAGTTTGAAGATGTGTGTGTACTTTGTCGTGGTCACTAAGGGTTGGGCTGCAAATGTTGATGGCCTGATTTTTGTTACATTGTTAAATATAGTTATTGTGTTATAATGTGCATGTATAGTGAGTGTGTACATGTCACAATTATCAGGGGAGCAGCTTTTGGCTGGTTTTTTTTTTCTGTCTTTTGAAATTTTTTCAGGGTTTTGGGCATCACATTAAAGTCATCAACCTTGTGTGCTAAGCTCTTTACCTACTGTGATGTGTCCCTGAGATTTTAAAGTTTGGCAATGAATTTTGTCCCTTTCTCTTTCCCTTAATTTTCAAGTTCTTGAAGTGCTCAGGGCAAAGCGTTGCTCTGTCATTCTTTGATTCAACAGTTGCCAGACACTCGCTGATCCTAGTCAGTGTTTGTTCAGTACAGAATTGTGTGATATGGTGATTTGTGAATTTTTCTCTAAAACTGTAGACAGAAATCATGAACACCCTGACCATGCTTCCCGCCCTTCCCCATTCCGATCCTTTTCCCTCCCTCTTTTCTTTCTCACATGGGCATTTGGCTGTGGTGCATAGACTGACTTGGAGTCCTGAACTCCTGTGAACCTTCTGTCTCATTCTCTGAAGCCGCTGTGTACCCCACATGTCAACGTGACTGACTACACTGGTTCTTTCTGAAGCACATTGTCGCCTTTATACTTAATCTATTCGCATATGACATTACCTAAGAAAATTTTTAAGTATTGTTTTAGGGTCTTTAAATATTGACTGTGTATCATATTTGTTATTTGATTAAAACTCTACACGGACTGGAGAGGTTGCACAGCGATTAGGGGCACTGTCTGCTCTGCAGAGAACCTGGACTTGATTCCCAGCAGGAACATGGCTACTAACATTCATCAGTAACTCCAGTTCCACGGAGTCCCTCGACCTCTACTGACCTCCAAGGACGTTGCACAACACAGGTGTACTTACATACATGCAGGCAATATACTCATATACATAAAATAAGAGAAATAATAAGTTAAAATTTTTAAAATTGTGCTTGTGTAAACTAGTCATATGATATGTTATTCTATAAGCACATAAAGTAGGTTCATTTCCACATTTAAGAAATTGTGACTGGATGTGTGAATTATGCTTGACAGAGAAGTTCAAAGTCAATGTCTGTTATTATTTCAGGTCACAGGGGCTGATCCTCTACCTATTTCTGGGAGTTTTAAATAAATTAATAGACTTTCAAATGATAATGTTTCATAAAATACCACAGAATTTGTTGTTGTCATTTATGATACATGACTTATCAACCTGTACCAAATGTTAAGTTTTCTCAAACCACAGAAACTTAAACACCGTAAGCAGGAATTTTAAGGACTAGCAGGCTCTGGCATGCTACCTGCCCTCTGTTCTGTACATCAGGTGGTCAGACTTTCTTAAAATAGGAAGTGGACAAGCACATTATAAAGAGAACTTGGGAGAGAAGCAGCACATCCTGTGTCCTGTCCCAGCAGTGAGAGGAGCGTCCCTCCACTACTCCTTCCTTTCAGAACCACTCAAGCTTGCATTAGAGCTTCTGTGAATGGAGCAACATGTGTGAATAGCATAGGATTGTATGATCATGTTATCAAGTGAGTCTGTGGAAAGTTTAGGATTCTGTGACATTTGAGGATGTTGCTGTGAACTTCACCCAGGAAGAATGGGCTTTGCTGCTTCCTTTTCAGAAGAATCTCTACAGAGATGTGGGGCTGGAAACCTGCAGGAACTTTACTTTTATAGGTAAAAATATTTTCTTACCTTCCCTTAATATATTGAGGAAAAGCATTTAGTGGAATTGATGCTGTTCTGTGATTGGAATATCGAAATGGAAGAATGTGGTGTATAACTCGGGCATGTTTCATATACACTGAAACTACAAAGTAAGTTTTTAGTAATTTCTAATTTATCAAACTTTTTTTTCACTATATTTTAGGAAAGAGATATGAAAATAAGAATATTAAAGACCATTATCAAAGTTGTGGAAAAAATCTAAGGTAATTACAAAAAATAGAAGGAAATTTTCTCTGACTGAATTTTTAAGAGTTTGTGTGTGTGTGTGTATGTGTGTGTGCATGTGTGTGAGTGTGTGTGTGTGTGTGTGTTTGTCTGTCTTTGCAAACCTGCGTGCATGCGCATAGGGAGGTCAAAAGAAGTTTTTAGACTCATGGAGCTGGAATTACAGTAGTTTGTAAGACACCTGTCTTGGGTACTGTCAGCCAAACTCTGGTCCTCTGGAAGAGCAGCCACTGTGCTTAAAAGCTGAGACATCTCACCAGCCTCCCATTAAAGCATATATGAGTAAGTACATAATAAGCACAACTTTTTGTTTTATCATTAGGAAATGTAACATGTACTTCAACTTAATAATCTTATTCAGTGTTTCATGGCATTTGATGTACAAACACTATTAGGAACTCACGTTAACAATGTCACTCTTTTTATTAAAGCCCTATGGGAACCATATTATAGAATTAATTATCTATTTAGTTTTCAGTCACTTAGATATGACAGAAGACATAATCTTTAAATAATATGGGAAACAGTATGGGTCCTACATGTTGTAATAAATATTAGTAAATTGACTTTTACTAATATACTTGTCGTTTTTACAGAAATTCCATGTTCAAGCCATTCTTTGAGCATAAAAATTGTCAGGATGCAGAAACTTTGGCTTGGATAGCAGGGGCCAATACGATCAGGAAAATTTCTAGTGACAGAACACCATATGAAAGCAATGTGTGTGGAAAAGTTTCCCTGTGTCATTCTCCCTTTGATAAGCATCCTACATCTCAGGCTCAGTACACATCATATGAGCATGAGGAACATGGAAACAAGCCACAGAACTCCAACTCCCTCAGAAGCGAGTAGAGACGTCTGAGAACTCACACTGCGAATGGATCTCTGGAATGTAAGACATTTTTAAATTGTTTTCATTTCCAACAGTTGTTGGTGGATCAGGAAACTGACAGTGCAGAAAACGTCCATCAGTACAAAGAACCCCGAAAGGCCTCTGCTTATGTCAGTCCAGTTCACACATTTGGAGGAACTCGAACTGTAGGGAAACATTATCAATGTAATTTACGTGGGAAAGGTCTGAGTTCTTCCACCTCTCTTGGAGGGCATGAAAGAATTTATAGTGTTGAAAACTTCTATGCACGTAAAGAATGTGGTACAGACTTTACACAGTACTGTAAAGTCCATGTACCTTCAAGTACATGAAAAAATTCATACTGGAGAAAAACCCTATATATATATAAACAGTGTGGTAAAACCTTTATATGTAACAGTTATCTTCAAAGACATGAAGAATCACATAATGGAGAGAAACCCTATACATGTAAAGAATGTGCAAAAACCTTTAGATGCCACAGGTATCTTCAGTTACATGAAAAAAATTCATACTGGAGAAAAACCCTAAATAAGTAAACAGTGTGGTAAAACCTTTAGAGATACTAGTCATCTTCAAAGACATGGAAAAATGCATACTACAGAAAAAACAGATACATGTAAACAGTGTGGTAAAGTCTTTCCATGTCACGGATATCTTCAGTTACGAGAAAGAATTCATACTGGAGAAAAACCCTATGAATGTAAACAATGTGGTAAAGCCTTTAGATATAAGAGTGATCTTCAAAGACATGAAAATACCCATACTGGAGAGAAGCCATATGATTGTGAAGACTGTGGTAAAGCCTTTTCACTGTATGCTTACCTTCAAAACCATACAAATATTCATACTGGAGAGAAACCCTATTCCTGTAAGCAATGTGGTAAAACCTTTAGATGTAATTTTCATCTTCAAAGACATATAACAACACATACTGAAGAGAAACCCCATGCATGTCAACAATGTGGGAAAGCTTTTAGATGTCACAGTTCTCTTCAGTTACATGAAAAAATTCATACTGGAGAAAAATATATGAATGGAAACAATGGTAAAGACTTGAAATGTAACAGTGTTGTTCACAGACATGACACGTTGATACTAGACAAAACCCTGTGAATAGCAGCAGTGTGGAGAAGCTTTTAGACTTCTCGGCCATGTTTACTTGAAAGAATTCATATTTACCTAAACCTATGAATGGAAACAGTGTGGTTAAGCCTTTAAATCGTACAGTTATCTTCCTTTATGGAAAAATTCATATTACACCAAAACCCAATGAAGGGAATCAATGTAAATCCCACATATGACACCCTTACCTTAAATTACATGAAAAGATTCATACTGGAGGAAAACCTGTCAGTGCAAAGAATGTGGGAACCTTTGCATCTCACAGTATAGCACAGTTACAAGAGAAATTGAATTGTGGCAAAGAACCCTGTGTGTGTGAACAAGGACTCTAGTTGTTAAACTCTCTAAGTACATGGTTTAGCAGTTTCACATCACAGTGCTCTTTCCATGTCAAATAACTCATGGGAGAAAATTCCTAGACATGTGAAAATCGAAGTGTTGTTAATGATTTATATGAGTTCATGTCAAACCTCTAAGGATATAAAGGACAAGAAAAAGAATTGACCTAAGTTGCCAGCTGTCGCGTCTGCCTCGGCCAGCAAGGAAGACACGACACTGGATTCTTCTTGAGACAGTTTATTCAGGTCCTTTACAGTAAATGTTCTTTGTCTTCTTCCCCTTTCCTTTTCCGGGCCATAAACTATATACCCTTAGCATAGACCCTCCCTCATATTATACGTGGCATTTGCACAATGGGCAAGTTAGTAAAACAAGGAAAAGGAAACCATAAATTCTTACTGCGCCATAAAACTCGGCAGCAAGCCAACTCTCACAACAAGCCATGCCCACATCCAGGTGCACTATCTCCTCTGCGGCCATTTTATCCATGCAAGCAGCAAGCAATATGTGGGAGCTCGCGGGCTGGCTTCCCACATCTCCCCCTTTTTTATTTTATAGACAGGAGAGACCAGGGATCAGATCTCTGTAAAAGAAAAATTTGTTGGGCTCTAAGGCTTAGCTCACGAGGAGTATTGTGCCCCGTGTGCAATAGGCCTACTCCCAAGTGCCTTTATCAGAGATGGGGAAATGGCACAGACCCATATGCAATCTGATATGATCTCCGTGGTAAAGAAACCCACCTGCAGTACTTTGTCTCGCATCCTGTCTCCATACGGGGTTACTTTATTTCAGGCGAGCAAGCCACACTTGAGGAGAATCTCCTGCTTCAAGGGCTACAAGGGCTTGTTCCAGCAACATATAATTATAATTTTGGGTTTGCCTCATTTTGCAAATACACCACAAGCAAACTATCCCACAAATTATAATCAATACCATCAAACTTCCTATTCCTGCCCACTCTTTCAAGTGATTCATGGCCTGAGCAATCCAAGATGACAATCCAGCAGCAATTCCAGCATCCACTCGGGTTGAATTAGTAGTAACTATCGCAATTCTTAACTCTTGCATTAACTTATCAAATCCCCCTGACCAATTTCCTAACAAATATTGTGACAATTGTTTTGACAAATTAGCTGCTTGGGTAAAATTATCATATTGAATACTAGTAATACACAAGGCAAGCATTTTCCATTGGCAACCTAATTGAGCAATTTGCCACAAAACATCAATTTGTTCTTGCACCAAATCAATTCTTTGGTTAACTATCATTAAACCTCCTTTCAATTGCGCATTAACACTGGACTGAACATCAAGAGCGTTAGCTACCGATGATGACAAATCATTCAAAGTGGCAGCAGTAGACACAGTATGACTCATAGCTATGGCAGCTGTAGTGGCCCCTACTGCTGCAAGGGAAATGGCTGTTATAATGGCTGCAGTAATGCCAAAATCCCGTTTTTGTCTAAAGACCATCATGGCATCAGGAGCTTCCACCGGCACTGGCACCCATGTGGGCATGCGGGCAACCACAGCCAATGCAAACTTACTTGCATTCCAACATTGTACATAAAAGCACGTTTCATTAGAACATTCCAAAACAGTATTATTACTTATAGTAGCATTACTAACTATAAATACAAATGGGGGGTACACACAAACAGGAGTGGACTTATATGTTTGATTATATACATTTTTCATCCCATCAGTAGAGCAGGGTGCATCAGTTCTAAAGACCGGCGTATCCCCTAATGGAGGCAGTATAGGCGGGGCAGACCATTGCCCCCATTGACTGGACCATCCAAATGTAGCATACCCTTGCATCCCGCCGCCAATCATGGCCATGGGCTCTAAATTAGCACAACTACCATTCACTCCACAAAGAAGCCAATTATCAAAGGGGTTAGAAAGATAAATTTGCCTCAGTTCTTGATCAGTAGAATTATCCCCAGCAAAGGTCCCATTAAATCCTGTGCTAATTTCTGGGGAAAAAGTAAAATATTTCCCTTTATCTGCCCACACCACTGTCTGAGATTGGCATCCAGTCCACGGCCAGGGTCTTTTAGTATTAATACCAACACAATATGGCTCCCATTTATGTTGATGTAATGCCTTTTCTTCAGAGCCTTTTGCAGGCCACCATCCTCTAACCCAGGATGCGTTTGCCTGTATGCATGGTATAGGTGTCATAGGACTATCAAACCAAGCTCCAGTCTGATTATAGAGCAAAATACACCCCACCTCATCTGTAATATCCTCAGCCATCCAAAAACACAACAATCCTGGCAAACTAAAATTTCTTTTCTCATTAATACTAGCAATATCACTATCAAATGGCATATAGGGTACATTAAGGCTGTTATTAGTACTAAAAAAGCGAGGAAACAGCTGGGCATCATGGCGTATCGGCATCGGCTTCGGGAACACGGATAGTATCCCCCATCGCTGTTCGGCCATCACTGGCATCAGAAGTGGAAAGCACATCAGCATCATGATTTGAAGGCATAGCTTCAGCGGGGGAGTCACCATGGTCGATGTGGCTGTCATCTGGTTCTTGTCCATTGCACCTCCACACCAGCCTTTCTGGCACCCACACCGGATCTTGATAATCCTGTGGAAAAATACACACAGAGCCTCGTGCCCAGGCCAGCACGGGATCAGGCCCATGCCAAGGGCCCGTTAATACATCCTTCCACTTAGCCATCCCTTTTGCAGGGCTATGATGATCCTGATGTCTATCCGCTGCTGAGCAGCCTTGAGCATCCAAATTCAAAAAATTTATAGTAAGCAAGGCTAGGGAAAGTCTTTCCCTTGGGGTGCGGCCGTAGCCTACTCCCCCTTTTTGTTTTTGAAGACATTCTTTCAATGTTCGATGAGCACGCTCAACAATACCTTGTCCTTGAGGATTGTATGGTAATCCATGAAGAAGCTGTACCTCCATCTGGTGGCAAAAGGAGGTAAAACTGCGAGCCGTATAGGCTGGTCCATTGTCAGTTTTTATCTGCTGGGGCTTGCCCCATGCAGCCCAGGCCTCAAGGCAATGGGTTATAACATTGTTTGCCTTTTCTCCTGTCAAAGGTGTTGCATGTATAATTCCTGAGCAAGTATCCACAGATACATGAACATATTTCTGTTTTCCAAACTCTGAAATATGTGTCACATCCATTTGCCAAACCTTTAAAGGGATCAACCCGCGTGGGTTAACTCCAATACTAGGTGGATGGTGAAGAGTTACACATTGAGAACAATTTAGTACCACCTGTCGAGCATCCGCTCGAGACAGGTGAAATTTTTGTTGCAAGGCCCTGGCATTCACATGAAAATTTTTATGAAAATCTCTTGCCCTTGCTAAGGTAGAGCTCAAAAATATACATTCCATTCTGGTCCACCGATCAACTTCCTCATTTCCTGTACTCAAAGGGCCTGGTAATCCTGTATGAGCTCTAATATGTTGAATAAAAAAGCAAGCTTCTCGTTGACAAATTAAATTTTGTAACTGTTGAAAAAGCTGGCTAACTGGACTGGTGTCTTTAATTGGTCCGGCTACCTCCAACACTCTCACAGCATTAACCACATAAGCTGAATCAGATATTAAATTAAAGGCAAAAGCACAATTTCTAAATACTTCTAAAACTATTTTTAATTCAATTATTTGTGGGGAGCCGGGTTGAAACTGCCGCAACACTGGCTCCTGTGTGCCCACCATATAAGCTCCACATCCTGTCTTGGATCCATCTGTAAAGATATTTGGAGCTCCTAAAATTGGATTTACTGATGTAATTTTGGGAAAAATAACAGGATGTTCTTTAAAAAACCCCAAAAGTGGATGTTTTGGATAATGATTATCTATATCTCCATTAAATCCACACTGCAAAATAGCCCAATCATCAATTGTGGCACAAAGAACCTTAACCTGATAATTAGAATAAGGCACAACAATCATGTGTGGAGCAACTCCAAAATACTGCAAGCACTGCTGAATTCCATTCAAGGCTAAGATAGCCACTGCAGTGGGATAGTGCTCAATAGATTTTGCAGGAGATATTTTTGAATAAATCCAAAGCAAAGGACCTTCTTGCCATAATAATCCTGTAGGCTGACAATATGTGGGTAGAATACACAGTATAATGGCTTGGCCTTCATTATATCTTCGTAAGAAGGCACTCTGTAAGCTCTTCTCCACCTTTTGTAAGGCTTCTCTTGCCTCTACAGTCAACTGCCTGGGGGAATCTAAAGCAGACTCACCATTCAAAATATTATATAGGGGTTTTAATTCATAATTTGGCAATTTTAAGTAACTTCTTATCCAATTTATGTCCCCTAATAATTTTTGAAAATCATTTAATGGTTTTAATCTATCTCTTCTTAACTCCAACTTTTGTGGGGCAATTTGTGTGGCTTTAATCTTAGCGCCCAAATAATTAACTACTTGTTCCTTTTGTACCTTGTCAGGAGCAATAAACAATCCTTTCGTTTCCAATAATTTAACCAACCTTTCATAAGCCATATTTAATCTTTTTTCATCTTTTACTGCTAAAAGTATATCATCCATATAATGAACACATCTCAGATCTGGAAATTCCTTTCTCAAAGGAGCAATAGCTTCACCCACATACAATTGACACATAGTGGGACTATTTGCCATGCCTTGTGGTAAGACCACCCATTCATACCTTTGGTCTGGCTGTTCATGGTTTATGGAAGGTACAGTAAAAGCAAATCGTTCGCTGTCTCCTGAATACAGAGGAATGGAGAAAAAACAATCTTTAATGTCAATAATGATTATTGGCCAATTTTGGGGTAAAGATGAGAGCAGAGGCAATCCCCTCTGTACCGGACCCATGATTTGCATTTGATTATTAATGGCTCGCAAATCATGTAACAATCTCCACTTTCCTGATTTCTTTTTAATCACAAAAATTGGCGTATTCCAGGGAGAAACTGAAGGTTTAATATGTCCCAAGGACAATTGTTCTTGTACCAAATCTTGTGCTGCTTTTAACTTTTCTGAGGCTAAGGGCCACTGAGGAACCCAGACCGGTTCCTCAGTTTTCCAGGTAATGGGTATACCGTCCTCAGTGGCCCCTAGGAAAAACCCAAACCAGTCCGAGATGTTCTCTGTTGTACTTGCACTGGACTCCTTCTCCCCTGAAGCTGTCGCCCTATGCCAAAACTAGGATGATATCCCATGTCCTTCATAATCTTTTGAGACACAGGGGAATATTCATTGCTTAATTTAAACCCCATGTCTTTTAATAGGTCTCTACCCCATAAAGAAACAGGAAGCTCCAACACATAAGGCTGCAATACTCCAGAGTGTCCTTCCTGATCCTTCCACTGTAGCTGCCTCGCACTCATGTCTGGAGCCTTTGCATAGCCTAAGCCTTGAAGGGTTTGGGAGGAGGCCTGTAGAGGCCATCCTGAAGACCAATCCCTTTGTGCAATAATACTCCTATCTGCTCCTGTGTCCAGCAACCCTAGGATCTTTTTTCCTTCCACTATTAATTCTAATAATGGCCTTTGATCAAGGTCCAGGGATAAAAAGGTCAAGTCCACTCCAGTAGATCCTAAGCCGTCTTTACCTCTCTCTGCATTTTTTGCTGAAAACCTTTCATGTAAACTAGGCAAAATTAGCAACTGAGCTATGCGATCACCAGGGGAAATAGCTGTAATGCCCTTAGGCGACTCAACCATGATTTTTACCACACCAGTAAAGTCCGGGTCAATCACCCCAGGGTGCACTCTCAAGCCTCTTAAGGCTGAAGAAGATCTTCCTAAGAGAAGCCCAACCGTTCCTGGCTCTAGGGGTCCCTCAAAATCTGAGTCTATTACTTGGACTCCCATCTGAGGAGTCAATATGAGCCTGGTGGTGGAGCAGATGTCCAGCCCTGCCGAGCCTGAAGTGGCTCTCCTCGGTCCTTGGGATGACGAAGAGTCGGCCAGGTTTCCTGCTCTTGACCCCCCTCCTGACTCTCTACCGCCCCATATATTTGTGGGCCCTGGGGACGTGGGCCCCGCAGGCCGTTTTTTGTCTGGGAAAAGGCCTGGCTGGTCTGAAGGGGTCGCCCTTCTACATCCTTTATGGAGTGACACTCACTTGCCCAGTGCTTCCCCTTTTTGCACCGGGGGCATACCCCTGGTTGTTTTTGTGACTGTCTGTTGCCTTGTGCTTCTAGCCTTCCCCCCAGACTCCCTCTTTCAGGACACTGCCTTTTCATGTGTCCCAATTTTCCACACCTAAAGCAGGCTCCGGAGCTTCCTCTTTTGTTTTGCGGAAGCTGAACCACAGCTGCTGCGAGGCCGGCATTCGTTAAAGGCCCCCCGATTTCTCTGCATATTTTCATCCATGCCTCTATTCCTCTACTCTTATAAGGAGTAATTGCAGCCCTGCATTCTTTAGTACATTGCTCATAAGCTAACTGCTGAATTAAAGGCATAGCTGCATCAACATTCCCAAAAATCTTTCCTGCTGCCTCAACTATGCGTGCGACAAAATCAGAAAAAGGCTCCATGGGACCTTGCAAAATCTTTGTTAAGTTTCCATTGACCTCTCCTCTATTGGGCAAAGACTTCCAGGCTCTAATGCAGATGTGATTAATTTGCTCATAAACCTGGATTGGATATCCTATCTGCTGGTTAGCAAACCTCCCTTGACCGAGAAGCATGTCCTTATCCCAGGCAGGCTGACCTGCTTCCGCATTAACCCTCTCTTGCTCATAGGCAAACTCTATCAGGAAGGATCTCCAGTCAAGATATTGCCCAGGGCTCAGACAAGCCCGTGCCAATCCTGCCCAATCGCTGGGGGTCAGGCAGTGCCTCTGCAAAGCCTCGAGCTGTGCTACTGTAAAGGAGGCTGCAATGCCATAAGTTCTGACTGACTCAGCAAGAGACTTTATAACTTTAAAATCCAGAGGTTCCTCATATCTATTTCCTTGCGGATCTTGAAATACTGGATAAGCCAGCCTTAACTCTGTCTGAACTTCCCTCCAAATGGCAGGGCAAAAAGACCGGCCCCACCCTTGTGCCCCCTCCACGTAAGAGGGCGGGACTAATGACAACACTGGATCTGAAACCGTCCGGGGTTTCTCTACAGCCTTTGTTTTCTGTACAGTAAGTTTACGTACTGTCTTTGCCAACGCCTCTAGTTCCTCTTCAGACTCGCTGGCCTCCTCATGGTCAAAAATGGAGAGGTCAGGGTACAAGCCGTGCTCGCCCTCTTCCTCACTCTCCTCACCTTTCTGGCTTTGTTTACTCTGTGATCTTTCTTCTTGAAGCATTTCTAACGCTGTCCTTCCCTGCTCTAAAGCAGTACTACACTTCTGATCTTCTAGACAACCCCGCACTAATTTCCATATGGGTCGTACCCCTCCTCTCAGGGTGCCTTGATCAGCAGCAAAATCTAAGTCCCTACCTAACTTTTCCCATGAAGGGATTGTGAGGCTTCCGGAAACTGCAAACCAAGGTGCAATGGTATCACAGTCCTCCAAGAACCTCTCTAAAGTACTTTTCTTAAGTTTTAAATTCTTTGCACGCAACAGCTCATTTAGAGCCAAAAAAATTGGATGAGAACTGGAATTTCCCATATTGCTTAAAACTGGACGAAAACCTTGTCAGCGTCCTTATCACAAAGGCAAGCGAAAAGGAAATATCAAAGGAAAAGATTAGAAGGAGTCCGCAGAGCAAGAGACAGATAAAAGCCCATATACTATTCTAACTGTTTTACTTTTGGTTCGTCGCTCCACGAACCTCCTTGCTCTCTGTCTTTACCAACAGAGGGAGCAATTATCCCGCTTTTTACCGCGGATTCCCATTACTCCTGGGAACTTACCAGTGCACTGCCCTGACTGCGTCAAGTTCTGAATCCAGGGAAGAAGCTGTGGGGGGGTTGGGTTCCCCGTACGGGCCACCACTTGTCGCGTCTGCCTCGGCCAGCAAGGAAGACACGACACTGGATTCTTCTTGAGACAGTTTATTCAGGTCCTTTACAGTAAATGTTCTTTGTCTTCTTCCCCTTTCCTTTTCCGGGCCATAAACTATATACCCTTAGCATAGACCCTCCCTCATATTATACGTGGCATTTGCACAATGGGCAAGTTAGTAAAACAAGGAAAAGGAAACCATAAATTCTTACTGCGCCATAAAACTCGGCAGCAAGCCAACTCTCACAACAAGCCATGCCCACATCCAGGTGCACTATCTCCTCTGCGGCCATTTTATCCATGCAAGCAGCAAGCAATATGTGGGAGCTCGCGGGCTGGCTTCCCACAGCCAGCAGGAACAGTTTTGTGTGAGATTTTTCCAGGGGATACCTGAACAAATGTCCACTCACAGGAAATTAATTGCATGAAAAAGTAATTCTACCAAAGTCCAAATAAGAGAACAATCACTTCCAGGAGCGTGGAGAATCTCAGACAATTGCGTCTGCAAAAAGCCCTCCATTTCAGGTCAAGTGATGACTCATGGAAGTTACACTCCTGAGATCTGAGCACAACTGGCAGGTTCCTTGGATGGTTGGGGAATTCCTTTTCACAATTGTTTTCTGCTTCTGTAACTGTTTCTGGTGGACTTGAATATGGAGGAAGCTTTCATCTGATTCCAGCATCATTTCTCCATATCCTGTTACCAGATCATTGGATGTCTTCAGTAGGTAGTGGCTTACCACCTAGTTTCAGCATATAACCAACAATAGTGACAATATCCTTCGTGGTTTGTGGGAGAGATATTCGCCTGCCTCTGATTTCAAGTGCTCATGCTAAAGGCGTGTGGCAATATCCTGGGTACCCAACAGCCCACTAAAAAGTTAACCTTGCCCCAGTAGGTTTGTGGAGCAGGGAGACGTACTTTTGCACCTGATTGACTTTACTTGAAGTCTGAACATAAGTATTTGAGAAATGAGTAGCCTTGTCATTGTGTGGTGTGAAGTTTTCCTCTGTCAGAATGAATTAGGCACATGGAGCTTGACTGATGCAGGAAGAGGCCAATAGAGTCAGCTACCTCTCCCAACCAAGCAGTTGTAGGGGGGATGGGCTAAGGGAGAGCGGGGAATCTAGGAGAGAGGGGCTCACTGGTGCAGGTTGACATCTTGGGAGCAATCAGCACAATCAGCGATTCTGGCAAAAACGTCCAGTGTGCGGCCTGGTCTCAGCAGAATGATCCTGCCCCCTCCCTGATAATTGCACTGTAAGTAAGCCCAAATAAACTCTAATTTCCCAAACTGTGATTTAATGAACTCATACTTTATTTGCTTGGTTGTTCCTGACCCAGAGAGATGGGAGGAGCCAAATACCAGGCATCTTACTGAGAGAAATTCTAAAGACACGTGGTCAATATTCCATGAGAACCTATACATAACACTGTTGAGTCAAAGCCTTTTTGGCAGGTTTACCTGTTTTTCAGTTGCCTAGAAATTCTTGTAAGAGGCTTGTGCAGTGTCCACATTTGTGACGTTATAGTTGATTCTGTCAGGGATAGTCATAGGAACCATATGGTGTGTTTGTCAATGGTTAAGGAGCAAACTGGCTTATGTGTGTATCCTTTAATAAAATCTAGACTCAGGCTTTGATCGTGAGCAGGTAAAACATGTGATTGGCACCTAAATAAAGATGTCTGAGGAAAAAGTAATGTTTCCTGCCTTCATATGTTTTCTTCCTGCTGAGTGTGTGCCTGCTGCTGTTGCTGCTGCAGTCCTCCAGTGACAGACTGCAGCTCCACTGGCCTTCCAACATGGACTAAATGGCAGCAACTGAAGGAACTTCCAAGAACTTCTCTGCAGAATGGAAGTGCCGAGGCATCCTGCTGTGTTCACTGAGCAGCTTCTGGGTGCTCTGCCCCTCTGTCTGGGAAATAGACATTGGTGGACTGTCAATCCCACTATATCAGCTAACTAACTGAATCCCCTTTGACGGCATGTATGCGTTCTTGTCACTTCTGTTCTCTACAGCATTCTTTGTTTCATAGTTTCTGGTGACAGGGTGGGCAGTAGAGAAGCAGGATTGAAGGATGGTGATCTTGCACTAGCCAAGCTCCTCTGTAGGGTACATGATTCTCAGCATTTGATCTGCTGCACCACGTATACTCCCCACAGAAACCAGTTTAACAAAAATTTCTAAGTGTCTGTTATAAAGTGGCTTAAATTTCAAATAAACTTTAAAATTTTATTGTTAAAATAAAATGTCTCTGGAACAATTAGCAAATGGAATTAAAGAAGACAGGTTCCCCACTCCTGAAATAAGTCAAGTCACTGATGAAGGACATTGTCAAATTCTATAACGTGAGAATGGTCCTTCAGCTCCAGTGATGACAGCTTGAAGGATAATGCTGCCCAAGTTTGGGATCCCCACTCGAACTGTTACAGCTTGCTCCAAAAGTGTCTCCACTAACTCTTGATAGCGTAAAGTGATTGGTTTTCTTTAAATATTGAGCCTTTGCTCTTTGTCTTATTAATTAACCAGTAATGTTCCTAAACAGATTTACGTAGCAAACACTGTTGGGAAAATTGAAGCCTAAGAGCTGTTATTTTCAACATTATTCTCCCCAATTCCAAAATTACTGAAACCACTTTCCCTTAAAAAGATAAGATCTGTTACTGAGAGTTGTCCCCTAAAGGTTCCAGCTAGACTCATAACTCAATAGGAAGACCATGTCCTAGCTTCAACACCTTACAGGAGTTTACTGGGGCTGCAGTCATGGCTATGAAACCTGTTTGTGGGGATTAAATGAAACTCCATCTTACAGAAAACCAGAGAAGAAATGAACCACACAAAGAAAATAAAACTAACACAGTGAATACGATTCTATTCACCATTCCAGTCGCTGGTGTCCTTTTAAAAAAGTGAAAAGCCTACTTTGCTATTGGTCTGTGAAATGCGGGAGTTAACCATAAGCCATTGACTGTTGTGACAAAGGAGCAATGCCAAGAAAAGGATCATTAAGTTGTACAAAAAGTCTTCCTTTTAAGGGATACTAATGTTTTTTAGGTTTTTTTTTTTGTTTGTTTGATTTTGATGTTGACTTGCATGTGTTTTGGGTCAATGAATCACTTAACAATGTCTAAAACAACTCAGTATTATTCACTAGAGGAACACCTGCCTTTCAGGCTTTTACCAAAACTTAGAAACATCCACCTAAAACTGATTGGAAGAGTACTATTAAACCAGCAAGCAGAGTTCACAATAATTAAGCGTTCTGGGGAGGGAAGTATCCCTTCTGGTGAGGCTCCCAATAAAAGAACAAGTAACAAGACTGAGAGCGTCAAATCAGGCGCTCACCACACCCAGCATAAGGTGACGGGGGAGGCTGAAGCACGAGCAGGAGTTTCCAGTTGTGCTCTCTCAATGGATGAGCACCCAGGGCTAAGCATCCAGCTTCTCTTTCCTGCTTCACAACCTTCATTTGATGGGATAAACAATGGTAACCACTGTTGGAATCTGTTCACGTTCTTGCTCTTTTCAAGAACACAATATTTTTAGTCATGTGTTTTTTTGATGTTCTCTCTTCCTGTCAGAGACATGAGCTTGGGTCAAAGGATGCAGAGGAGCTCCTTAAAGAATGGACATTTGAGGACATTTGGAGACAAACTTGCTTGGGGGTCTGAAATTCTGGGAATGAAGAGTGTTCCCAACTTCCAGAGCCAGCCTTTCAGCTCAAATGCCATGGTATGATTTCCAGTGTAATGTAGATGCCACAAAGGCATGGGAGACTGCTCAGCAGTTAAGAGCGTCACTGCTCTTCCTGAGAACCCAGTTTTAGTTCCGCATATCCACGTGAGAGCTCACAACCTGCTGTGACCCCATTCCCAGGGGTTCCCTTTTGACTTGCTGGCAGCAGGCATTCCTATGGTTTACACATACCCATGCAGGAAGACACTCATACACAGAAAATAATAAGTTTAGATTAAGAGTGCACACCAACTTGGCAAAAAGAATCAAATGTGTAAAGAGAAAGGGTTGTGAATGCACGTTCAACACATGCTATTAGAAAGCAAAAAGGTGTGGATACTGATATCTAATAAATAGACCTCAAGCCTGAATTCTTCATCAGAAGAAATAACTATCATATTAAGGGAACAATGTCTATGGAGGACAGTAGAATTCTCCACGTGTTCATCAAACATCAGCACACCCAGCTTCATAAACACTAATGGGTAAAGAGTCACAGATTGACAAATGCGATATTTATGGGTGACTTTAATACAACAGTCTTGCCAATAGACAGGAGATCAACACAACATATGAACAAAGAAATATCAGATGCAAATGACATGTTAAAAGTTGAGAAATGAAATTCTATGAAATGGAAAGCTTTCATTCATGAAAGCAGTACACTGAGTGGAGGGCTTCTGAATAAGTAACATTCATAGCATCTGTGCATCTGCACGAGTGTCACATCCACATGACAGGACTCAGAACACTGAATGCTCTGACAACAAAACCTATGTCTAACCGGGCTAATGAAATGAACGGGCATCAGACAGAAGTGAGTCTTAGATGGCCAGCAAACTTATGGAACGATGTCCAGCATTGTTAGACGGCAGGACAATGCAAATTAAAGCTGCACTGAGAGTATATCTCATCCAGAAATACTGATGCCATTATGAAAAGAAAACGGCAAATGCTGACAGGTGTGTGAGAAGGAAACTTTCACACTCTCCTGGTGTCACTGTGACCGGGTCCAGTCAGCAGGGAAGACATTATGGAGAACACTCAAACACAGTAAAACAGGCCTGACGTGAGCACTCACTGAAGGGCTTGCTTGAAAGCATGGCGACTTGAGTTTATTTCCAGGACCCATGGCCTAAAGTGGACACAGTGGTTCATGTTCCTCTTCCTGGGTATGGGAGCTAGAGACAGGTGATCACATTTGTGCCTTCAGCACCTTTGTCCTGGAATAATCTATTTCTGGGAATCCAATGCTTTGTGTGTGTAGTCAGATGTGATGGGCTCAGTTCTCCAATGAATAAGTGACAACCTCTGTGACATAGTGTTTGCAAGGAAGCTCACTGGACTCATTGTCCACAGTGTTCTGGAAAGGTTGATGCTCTAAATATTTCTGTGAGTTTGGAGCAGATTTATAAATGTTGAAACTTAAACAAGAGTTAGCCATAATGTTTGTATAAATCATTTCTTCTCAGTGAAAAGCTCTTGCATTTATGCTTGTCGGATCACCCTCAGAATGTTTTATTTCCTCATACCAGGAAACCTAAACTTTGTGACAAGGAATTTGTAAGGATAAGCTGCCTCATGGGTGTTAATTTTTTTAAATATTAACTTCATTATTGATCTTTTGTGTATATGCATGTGTGCCTCTGTGTGCAGGTGTATGAGGGTGCTGGATAGCATAGAGCTGCAGTTACAGGCAGTTTTGAACCATCAGACATGGTTCAATGAACCTAACTCTAGTCTTCTGTAAGGGCACCAAACACTCTTAGAAACTGAGCCACCTCTCCCGGCCATTTTATAGTCTGAATATTTTATTGAAATTCCTGAGGTTTAGGTTTGTATTTGGGGAATTTACAGAAGGCACTCTTCGTATACACTAAAACTTGGTTCTCAATCTTTGGTCCATTTTTGGGGACATTAAAGATGTTATCATTCTTTAAGTTGTCAAGATATCTCTAGTGGGGCCTTATTTTCAGATTGTGGGCTATCATAATGTTCATTATGTTTAGGATGAGTATCCCACACCATCTTGATTGAGAATATGGCAACCCAGGAACCAATTTAACAATTCCAGTGTTTCCCGATTCAAAATAAAATTTGCTTGAGGTTATTTCAAACTGATATTAAAATTGAAATAGCATGACAAATATTTTGGGTCCCTGCAGTGCATCCTGGACCCTGAGGTCTCTACATCTTAACTTTTTAAAAAGAAATTTTATCTCCATCAAAATTATTTCTATTTACCTGGAGAACAATCTTTAAAATCATGAGCACATCTACGTGAATTGAAAAAACAACATGGACTGAGCACTATAAGCCAATCGATAGAACTGTTGTGTAATTACAAGTCTCTGTCTGATGTATTAAAATGTGCCAGTGTTATTCTTTGCCACTCTCTGAGCACTCAGTTAACATTAACCTTCTGACACACAGAAGAACAGGTGGCCTCCTCCTAGTTAGCATCTG
Source organism: Eospalax fontanierii (assembly GCA_035773235.1). NCBI lineage: Eukaryota > Metazoa > Chordata > Mammalia > Rodentia > Spalacidae > Eospalax > Eospalax fontanierii. The sequence goes on along the minus strand of CM069554.1, from coordinate 2,883,547 downwards.
CTCATGGCTTAATCTGGAGCAGACTCTCCCTGCTTTCTCAAAGAGCAAAGGCAGCACGGTGCGTCACTTCCTTGAATCATGTATATTCCTTTCCTTCTCTCCCTGAAAATGCCGGATCTCACCTCAGTGAAAATAAGAGACAGTTTATTTTTGAGCAAGGTATGAGTGACCATGGGCAGGAGCAGATCCAGATTATCCAAAATATAGAGTTCTGACTATGGTAAAAGTTTAATGAAGTTTGGACAGTAACAAAATGAAAGAAAGTCATAAATGAAGGTCCATCAACAATAGTTTGGTGGGACCATCAGGCAGGCAGGTTACAGCAATGGGGAAATCTCTGCTGTAGAATTCACATGCTGTGTGACAACATTCATAGCCATTCAGTTGGTGGAAGGAAGCAGTCTGTTAACACATTCCAAGTTCATGTACTTTGTCATTTGGAGTGAGTTAGTAGTATGCATGTTCCAGGATGTGAATACTTCAATTTCAAAGAAAAAAAGTATCACCTGATTTCCTTAAGGTTACAAATTATGACATGTTGAAAATATTAGGCATTCTTAGAATGATATACCCAAGATTTTCTTCTACTTAAATATAAATAGTAAATAGAAAATATGGGACTGGTGATGCAAACAGCTATATTAAAATTTGGCATCAAGTAAGTCACCCACTTCCCCATCAGGAGCACACTATGGTCTTTTTTCAAGAGTAAAAATGTTAGGGAAATAATAATAGGATTCAGAAACACAGAGACCTAGAAACAGGAAGTCAGCATATTTAAGAATTTGGAAAAAGTATGTCAAAATCCAAGGGGAAGACAGAAAAAAAAAAGGGGATTAATGATCATACCTGGAAATGATAGAATTGAAAACAGATGGAGAAGATAATATGGAAAACGAAATTCACTTTAGCAAGTGACAGTTCCAATTAAAATGGCTGACTCACACTTAGAGAAAGAAGTAAGAGTCTCTTGTTCTCAGTTTCTCCTGACTAAACAAGTGGTACACACTGGCTTCAGACGTGTGCATGTCTTAGGACACATGTATTTAAGTAAGAAGACAGACTCCTAGAATGCTTTTATCCCTCAACCAATTCAAGATTTTTTCTTGCCTAAACAAGGAAATGGAGCTCTTAGGCAAAGATGCAGTCTAGCTGTCCAGCTACATGCTGGATGCCGAGATGTAGAAAACATGGACACGGACATAGCGCTGGTGCTGTGACAGACGGGGAGGAAGGGGACCCAGATGCTACAGAACACCAGCGTGGCTGAATGTCAGCAACGTGGCTTCATTGAATGTGTCAGGTAGATTCCTGGCCAGGGTGAAGCTCATGATAGCCAGGGTGCTCAGATATCCCAGGACCAAGTAGAAGGCGCTGAGCCCTTGTTCCACATGGTGATGATGTGATCACATTCTGAGTGTGCATCTTAGAAAGGTTCCCATCCTGATGCCAAAAAGAGTTGGACAAGGGTGCAGATGGGGAAGATGAGGTTAGGCAGTTCTGAAAGCAGTGGCTGCCTCATCCTTCTTCATTTAACAGTGACATTAAAGGACAGAACATAGTCATAGCTTTGCTTGAGACACTGGAAGCCACCAGACTAAATAAAATTCCAAACATGATCTGACAGAGGATGCAGGTGGCATGTTTGGAAGACCAATGATGAGTAAGGAGCAGAGACAGCAGGTGAGGAGATGAGCAGGGTGTACTGAGACCGAGGTCACTGACCTGACTACGGGAGTGCGTGTGCCTCACAACGAGAAGAAGAACCCCAGCTGTGAGGACAGGGAGCCTCAGGGCTCTGCCTGTCAGAGCCTGTCCCATGGGGTGTTCAGAAGCCAGGAAGGTCACAGATTTCAGGGGCAGTACCTTCATGGACTGTTGGGATACTGCTGATTGAGACATCTGACCCACTTCTCCATGTCTAGATGCAAACTATCACAAGTCCAGCTTCAGTGTTTCTCCTTTACCAGAGATGCCACACAGTGGGCCTCCATGGAATCATTGTGCCGGATCACACCCTTCAGTCCACACACCAAGAAAAAGATTGTTACACACGGAGTAATTCTCAATTAGTACTGCTGCTCCTGTTTATGTACCATGGCTGTTTTCTCTCCTTTCTTTTTCTGAGACAAGCTCTCCCTGTAGTCCCAGCTGACCTGAAATTTTCTATGTAGACCAGGCAGGCCTTGAACTCACAGAGCTCCACTGGCCTCTGTTTCCTGAGTGCTGGGATTAAGGGCTTGTTCCACCATGCCTGGTTTTCTCTTTTTTATGTCGTACTTTGAAGAGTTTTTCTCTTTTAGCCAAAACACTACCTGGTTGTTTCTATGTTGTATCTCTCTAAGTTATTAACTGGCTATTCTTTCAAGAGCAAGTACTTATTGAAAAACTACCAGTGACTCCATTATTTTCTTAGGGCAAGGAAACATATCTTCAGTTGCTTCCCCCTGGGATTGTTAACAAGAATGCATGCTGGATTTTGTCAAAGGTCACTTATGCATCTATTGAGATGACCATGTGATTTTTGTCTTTAGGTGGACTTATATGATCTGTTACATTTATTGATTTGCATATATCGAACCATTCCCACGCCTCTGGAATAAAGCTGACTTTGTCATGGTGAATGATCTTTTTGACATTTGTCTGTATGCAGTTTGTGAGTATTTTGTTGATAATCTTTGCATCTTTGTTCATTAAGAATATGTATCTATATTTTAATTCGTTGTGTCTTTTTGTTTTTCATATTAGAGAAATACTGCCTTCATAAAAGGAGTTGGGGAGTTCTCCTGTTTCTATCTTTTTGGATAATTTAAGTAGTTTTGGTTGTAGATATTCTTTAAAATGTTTTGAATATTTCTGCTGTGAATCCATCCAGGCCTAAGCTAGTTTTAGTCAGGAGGTTTTATATTACTGTTTCAATGTACTTATTTGTTATGGGTCTGTTTAAGCTGTTGATCTTGATTTTCCTTTGTTTTTTTCCTTGAATTTAGAAATGCATCCATTTTTTTTAGATTTTCAAATTTAACAAAACATAAGTTTTTAGGTATTCTCTTATTATGTTCAGGATCTTTTTGGTGTCTGTTTTGATGTTTCCCTTTTTGTCTCTGATATTGTTGATTTCAATTTGCTTTCTTTCTTTTGATTAACTGAACTAAGGATCTGTATTTCTTATTAATCTTTTCAAATAACCACCTGTTAGATTCATTGATTCTTTGTGCTGTTTTCTTTTGTACTTCATTGATTTCTGCTCTAATTTTGGTTATTTCTTCTATGATGAATTTGGATTTTGTTTGTTCTTGCCTTTTCAGAGCCTTGAGTTATACTCTTATTTATTTGCACCGTTTCTGATTTTTTTAATGTAGGCACTCATAGCCATAAACTTCCCTCTTAACAATGCTTTTAATGTGTCCTAGAGGATTTGTTGTGCATTATTATCATTTTCTTTTATTTTCTGGGTTACCTTTGTTTCATAATTTCTTCTTTGGATGATTCATCATTTAGGAGTGAGATGTTTAAGTCCATGAATTTGTGAAGTTACCAGCGCTTCTTTTCGGATGATCTGCATCTTTGTTGTGCTTTGGCCTGATAGAATTATTTCACTTTTTTTGTATTTGTTTAAGTTCCTTTTGCTTCTCAGTATGTGGTCCATTTTAGAGAAACTTGCAATGGCTGCTGAGTAGAATATGCATTTTTTCACTGCTTGTGTTTCTGGTATGAAACTCAAGCCCGACTTTAATGAGTTTAAGTTTTATTCTGTTTATGTTGATGAACCTTGGTTGCTTTTCTGATCCAGTATGAATAGGTGGTCTAAGCTTCAAATTTTCTCTATGTACTTTTTTATTTTAGGGACCAGGCGGTTCCACGGAGGCTAAACAGGAGCTCTACAGGAGGAAGGAGCCTAGTCTTAAGTCCAGATGGGGTGTATCAGCTGGGCCAGTTCTAACTAGCAAAGCAAAGAAGAAATGAGCCCTGGCGCCAAACAACTGGGGCTGGTCACAGCAAAGTAATAGCAATTCTGCATGACAAGACTGGCTGTCCCTCCAAGCTTGTCAGTCACTCTTCAGAGGCCTCAACAAGAAAGGGACAAGGCCCAAGGAGAACCAATGGGAACAGAGTGGTCTGGTTCTTATGACGTAGCAGAGAAAGCCTGAAGGCTAGAGCAGTGGGAAGAACTAGAGATGGTCCCAAGGCAGAAACATGGGCATGGTGGGATTAGGGTGATTCACCCTGGTTAGGCAGATGCTCTTCTGAAGACTCAATGGGATGGGATCAAGGCCCAAGGAGAACCAATGAGAAACAGAAGCAAATCTTTTTAAAAATGTTTATGCTACATGTATTAGTGTTTTCTCTGAATGGATCAAGGTGCACCTGTGTCATGCAATATCCACAGAGGACAGAAAAGGGCCTAAGATCCCACCACAACTTGAGTTAAGGACAGTTGTTAGGTGCTAGGTGGGTGCTGGGACCCAAACCTGGGTCCTCTGTAAGAGTATCCAGTTCTCTTATGACTGTGCTCTCTCTCCAGCCCCAACAGAAAGAAATCTTAAGTCAAGAGCAGAAGGAAGCTGTGTTGACAGGATGTGAAAGTAAACACCACATTTTATGCTTCAGTGTTAAAAACAAGAATGAGACAAGAGAACTTATCCACCCATTTCATTCAGACCCTACACTAGTCGTTCAACAATGTTATATTTAAGCTAAATAATTAAAAGCAAAATTTTCTTAAAGCAAGAAATTATTACTGATATTCCTGTTATTTTTTCCCAAGGATAATGTTCTATAACCATAAAATCTAAGTAGACTAATGGATTAATAATCGAATATAATTGTACTAGAATTCAAGGCAAAACCCCCACAAATCTATAATTAAATGTCATTCATGAGGAATTCATGAGATTACAGCATCACAAAATTATGTCTGGCGGTAATCCACGTAGAACTTAAAAAAATTGTTGAATCTATTGACTCTTTGTGTGTTTCGTAAGAACACTTTCATCAGTCTTAATCATCTTTATAGCCCCTTCCTCACTGACACTCCCATCGCCCCCTTAACACTTGTGTTAAGGCCCATCATTTCCAGTTACTAATCCCTGACATTCCTCAGAGGAAGTCACATGTAGAACTTTTAAATGAACCTACCAATAAATTATAAGATTTCACTCATAACAATATCATTGAATTAAGTGGTTAGATAGACATTTACAGAAACACAAAATGGAAATGTTTGTTCTTTCCAATTTGTCCACCAATCTGATCTGGATCTAATCAATATTCTAATGTGACTAGTGGAAACGATAACTTCTTCTAGTGTAGGAGAACTTCTTCTCAGCAATTAAATATCTATTTTTCTGGAACACAGCAAATCAAGGAGTCACTTGTGGTTTCTCAATACTGTACTTGCTATTTGAAAGAATACTCAGGTAAATACTTACAGAAATTCAACTTATAATTGTAGGAATTTAAGTGTTTTGACTAAATAAGAAGAACTGACTCTCTTAAATGTGTCACAGGAGAAAATACAGAAAACAGTCATGGTCCATAAGCAAGACCAGCAGTATTGAATATTCCCCATATAACATTCTTTTACTTGGTTTCTAAATCAAAGGATGTTATTTGGCTTACTGAGCCTATTAAGGTACACTGCAAGGCCTCTATGAATAAAGGAGAAACACTGAAGCCGGATGGGTGACAGCTTGCCTCTCTCTCTAGATATGTGGTGTGTGAAATGTCCATATTATCTGTATGCCAACACTCCATGAAGATACTTCCCCAAATCCGTGACCTTCCTGCCTTATGAATACGCTTTGGTAGGAACAGCCCTGAGTCTCACTGTCCTCACAGCAAGCATTCTTGTTCTCTTTGTGGCGCACAGACACTCTCACAGTCAAGGCCAGTGACCATGGTCTCAGCTACATCCTGCTCAGTTCCTCACCTGTTTTCTCTGATCCTTACTCTTTATTGGTTTTGCAAACACAGTCACCTGCATTGTCTGCCAGATCACATTTGTTGTTCAGTTTAGTCCGGCTGTTTCTACTCTCTTAAGCAAAACTATCACTGTGTCCTGGCCTTTAATGCCACTTTTCAAAGGAGAAGGATGAGGTCACTGTTGTTGTCAGGGGCACCCAGCTTCCTCATCCCCATGTACACCTTTTTCCTGCTCTCTTTGGCATCGAGATGTGAACATTTCCCCCCTTTGTGGACAAAGATGAACACTAAGAATGTAGTCACATCATCACCACCATGTGTAAGAAGGATTCATTCACTACATTCCTCCAGGTCCTGAATGCCTGAGCTTCAGGCATTTCCTGGACAGGAACCTATGTGACAAAGTCAATGAAGGCAAGTTCCTGACCTTCAGCATGCTGGTGTTCTGCAGCATCCGGGTCACCTTACTCCCTGTTACACAGCACCAGTGCTATGTCCACGGTGGTCACAGAGGTCTTCTACATTTTGGCTGGACTGCTAGACCACATCTTTGCCTCTAAGAGCTACATTATCTTATTTAGGCAAAAAAGAAATTCTATGCATTGATTCAGAGATAAAAGTATTCTAGGAGTCTGTCTTCTTAGTTAAATCCACGTTTTCTAAGATGGTCTGAAGCCAGCGTGTACCACTTTCTCAGCCAAGAGGAACTGCGAACAGGATATTCTTATTCCTTTCTCTAAGTGTGCAGCAGCCATTTTAAATTGTAACTGTTACTTTCTAAAGTGAACTTTTTCGTTGTCTGTGTTCATCTCAATCCTATAGCTATTTCCCTAATATTTTTGCTCTTCAAAAGGGACCATGGGGCGGTTTGGTGGCTCCCTGGGTTAGGTACTTGCCACCAAGCTTTGCCCTATCTCTTCATACCTGGAGTCCTGCAATTTATATTTACTATTTAAAGTTAAGTACCTGAAAATCTTAAGTCTTTTGTTCTACGAACCCCTACTATTCTGAACATATGTAATAATTTGCATCTTTAAAGATTTGTAGATCAAATTCTATCAAATAATTAAGCTCTCTGTGAAAATTTGTTTATTTCTTCTAGAAACTTTTGGATATTTGAAAAAGTTTAAGAACTCAGTTTTTCTTTAACTGTTTTAAATGTTACAATGTGCTGGCAAGATTGCGCGGCAGCTAAAGGTGTGAGCCACCAAAGCTGATGATCTGGGTTTGATCCCCAGGAACCACATGGAGGAAGAAGAGAAATTACTCCCGCCAGTGATCTTCTGACTTCCGCATGCTGGCTGTGACACGTGTGTGCATGTGGGTGCACACACATATATACAAAGTTAATAAATACATGTAACTTTTGAAGAGCTCTACTTTTAATATCCTGATCATAGTCAATTTTTTTACTGGTTGTTTGATTCTATTCCATCATTGACCTTATGCACTGTTCCTGAGGCTTTTTTTTTAAATCATAATACCTACTCCTTACTGTTTATATTCAAACACAGCTCTCTAATATGGCCCAGGGTTTATCAACTGATATTTCATATGCTGCAAAAATGCTCCATGATTTAGTATCTGCCAATTAATTCAACTTAGCCTATGACTGTGTATCCAATTTATAGATGAATTTGGAAGGGACCTGACATGTGACCACATTTTCAACGTATAGTGTTATATTTTCGACCTGTTCTTGTTTAATTACTCCCATATTAATAGTATACATACTATATAAACACATCTTCTTATATTTATTGAGGAATATTTTGTAGGCTTTGATGATAGCATGAAAGGAAAGTCTTAATTTGTCATGTTTTCAAGCAGTTTGTTTATAAGGAATACGTTATTTCTTCTGTTAACATACAGCTCTGAGAAGACGTTTCATCATGACATTAGTTTTCATGTGTTTGTGTGTGGGTGTGTGAACAGGAATGGACGTGCTGGCAGGGCTGAGAGGACGGTTCCGGATCCCCTCGACTGAGCCACTGGGAGCTGATCACGTGTCTTCTGAAGAGCAGTATATGCTCTGAACTGTGTAACCACCCCTTCAGCACCTCATCGTACTCCGTGTATGCAGTGAATGTTCTGTGATTGCAGCTGTCCCTCTCTACTCTTCCTCGTGGTCTCTCTCTTTCCTTTACCCCTTCTGCCTCTCTAGTATTATCCTTTATAGTTTAATGGGTTCTTTAAAGTTCCCACATAGATGAATACACGTGATACTTGACATTCTGAGTCTGTCTTCCTTTCCTTAACATGATTATCTCCATGTCTATCAACATTCCCGCAAGTCACATATTCTAATTTTAAAAATGTTCTCTTTATTATTTTTTATTATTTTTATTTCACCTGTCTGAGTGTATTGCCCACATGTATGTAAGTTCACCTATATCATTCAATGCCCATGAAGGTCAGAAGGCATTACATTCCCCTGGAATAGGAGCTATGAATGTTTCTTCCCTGCCTGTAGGTGCTAGGAATTGAACCAGGGTCCTCTGCAAGAGCAGACAGTGCTCTTAATCACTGAGCCATCTGTTCAGCCCCATTTCCTTCTTTATGAAACACTATTGGGCATATATTCTCCAGTCTTTTTATCCATTCATCTGTTGAGAGGCAGTTTGCTTTAGTTCCATAATTATACTGCTGTTAATTATACCTTAGGAAATGTGGGTATTCATGTAGAAGTTTGTCTTTTTGAATTTGGGGTATATGCACACAATATTATTTCCATCTCACTTAACACAGTTTCTTGAGTCTTATAGATGTTTTGAAAGAAGCTGTTGAATTTTAATTCATATGATCTCATAACAGGAGCGTTATGTTCTCTCTTCTGTTTTTAATGACTGTTATTTGCTTCTCTTTCTACAATCGTTAACAAGATGCTTGGCTACATCCTGACTATGGACATCTATAAAGATTTTCTGGGATAGGTATTGCATTATTTACTCTTTCTTGCTTAGGGATAGAAGAGTTTACATCAGGCACAGTTGCTTGACAGAGGAGTTATGGGCACTGGAGCTCTGCCTTTTGGGTGGGACATTGAGGTTACTGAAATGATGCTACAGATGAGGAGAAGAGAACAGTGCTGGAAATGAGTCCAAGCTGTAACTCATAAGCCCACACCCAGTAACCCACTTCTACCAGTCAACTTCAACTGATGTGTGCATGGAAATGTCATGATACGGGCCTAGAGAGTCTGCTTTCGAGTTAAGAGTGTGTCAGACAGAGTGCTCAACCTTCACTTGTAGGATTCATAACCTCCCAAAACAGAGCCAAATGCAGGAGACCAAGACTTCACACACAAGATCATGTGCTGGAAATATTTCATCCCAGTCATAACAGATTCACATAAAACTTTCTGTATTGAGAGAATACTTTTTGGCAAATGGATATTTTTATATTTCTGACTTGGCCATAAGTTTTTACAAGTAACAGTCACAATAATTCTCAGTTTCTATTAAATGTATCTTTTCACATTCACTCTTAGTTTTGAGAACATCGATGAATTGAAAGTCAAGATAAAAGGGACTTATGAAGAATAGTAGCACTAGCTTGGGATATCACCTGATAAAAGCCCACACATTCTGAAAGGTAAACTTTTGTGAAGAAACATTGCCAAAATTAGAGTTAGGTGTGTGAAATAAACTCACAAGATGAGAGTCACAGGTGTGCTAGATATCCTGCAAGGATGATTGATTAGAACTGTGATTGTGGACACTTGGAATGCTGTACCTTCAATGTTCTTTCGGGATTGCAAGAAGAGTTTGCCCAAGATTGAGCCATAAAAATAACTTACCGGGGATGTCACCTGTTCCTGTGCAATGTCAGTGTTAATGTTACCTAAATGTCCAAAGAGTGGCAGAGAAATAAAGCTGGACCCAAATGAACACTGAGATACATTTTAGTTCATCAGATAGAGATGTGTAATTACACAACACTTCCTTGAATTGGATTATATTGTTCAATCCACGTTGATGTCATCAGTTCATGCAGATATACTTATAACCTGGAGGACTGCTCTCCAGGTAGGCAGAAATAAATTTGTTGCAGATAAAAGTTATTTTTTTTAAGTAAGAAGTAGAACTCCTGTTCTTCTTCTAGCCTTGGGCACAGGCCTGCTCCTGCCCTCAGCACCCCAGATCCTGAGACTAATCTTTTAGTCCAGACCCAACTACTGTGTCCTGAATCCCATTCTCAGAACAGCTCAATTTTCAGTCTAGTTTGTTAGAGCAATCTCAGGCTGTCTCCAAACACAGCTTGCCATTGCATACCCGAGACCTCCCATTTACCATGGCTGTTCCCTCCCCCAACCTGCGTTGGCTTTCTCTGAGCAGCTTTCTTCACTGATAAGTCTGATCTGGCCCACTACCTTTTCCATTCCCCTCCCACTTGAACAACTCCAGCCCTCCCTCCCCGTGGCCCCATGTCCTGTTCTTCTTCTAGCCTTGGGCACAGGCCTGCTTCTGCACTTAGCACTCCAGATCCCTAGACTACTCTCTTATTCCAGACCAGTCCACTGGCCTTGAATCCCGTACACCGAGAAGCTCAATATTTCAGTCTAGTTTGTTAGAGCCTTCACAGTTTGAACCCCCAAACTTGACATTGCATTCCTGAGACCACCCTACTACCCTGGCAGTCTCACTCCCAACTTGCCTTGGATTCCAGAGTCTAGCCTTCATCTCTGGTAAATCTGATCCTGCTCATTGCATCTCCACTCCCCTACCACCACAGCAACTCTAACTCCCCTACCCACATCCTACTCTCCATCTAGCCTTGGGCACAGACACACTCTTCCTCTTAGCCTCCCAGGTTTCTGGACTCCCCTCAACCTTTGGTGGAGCACAACTGCCATGCTGGAGATGAAGACCCACATCCACTAAGTCACATCAAGTATATAAAGAGAATCAGACTTCAACTCAATAAAGGAAGGCTTGATTCTCACACAAGAATCACAAACAACAATGGAAGTCCACATGTCAAGATCACAAAAAAAGAGAAAAACCCAAATAATATAATGTCCCCAGCAAACATCAGCAGTCCCACAGAAGAGTTGTACAGTGAGAACCCTATAGAGATAATGCAGCACACAGAGTGTAAAAGAACAATCATAACCATCATAAAAGAACTGAATGAATTTAAAGAACACACAAAAAAAAAACAAATCAAAGAAGTAAAGAAGACAGGGCAAAACTGACTGAATTAACAAAAAGATCAAAATATTAAAGAAAACTCAGGCTGAAATGAAGACGGAAGTGAAAAACTCAGTAAGTCGATTTGACATGATGGGATAAAGCCTCACCAGTAGAATGAATGAAATGGAAACAGAATACCGAGGCTGGATGGTAAGGCTGAGGAATTGGAGCACTTAAGCAACGATTATGAAAACTTTAAAAAACACAGGAATGGAATATGTAAGAATTCTGGGAACCATGAAAAGGCCAAATATATGCATCATAAGCGTAGAGGAAGGAGGAGAATCTCGAGATAATGGTATTGTCCAGATCGTCACAGAACTGTAGAAGAAAATTTCCCAACATTAAGGAAAGATACACCCATACAAATACAAGAAGGACAGAAAACAGTAAATAGATAGGACCAGAAAAGAAATTCCCCATGGCATATCACAGTAAAAACCCTGAGCATACAGAACAAAGAGAGAATCCAGAAAGCTACAAGTCACAGATAAAGGAAAACCCGTCAAAATTAGAGTTGAGATTTTAATGCAAACTACAAAAGCCACAAGAGCCTGGACCAAAGTGTTCCCAGTTCTAAGTGACCATAGATGGCAACCTAGAATACTTTACCAAGCAAAAATGTCGATTATTGTTGAAAGGGAAAGAAAAAATTTTCACATCAGGATAGACTGAAAGAATGCCCAGAAACCCAGCTCTTCAGAGAATTCATGAATCGATACAAAGAGCTGAAGAAAGGAAACTATACCCAAAGAGGAACAGAAAGAAACTAAATGAAGGTATAACTGGAGAACCAAAACGTGAGACCAAAGATACAAACATAATTTAGAATGGCAGGAATCAATACACATCATTCAAAAATATATTCCATTATCAATGGACTGAATTCCACAGTGAAAGACACACGCTAGTTGAGTAAATCAAGCAACATTACCATTCTTTTGTTGTCTGCAATAAACCCATCTAACCCTAAGGACAGGCACTACCTGAAGGTGCGAGGATGGAAAGAAGTACTCCAAGCAAATAGCACTTCGAAAGAAGCAGGAGTTGCCATTCTAGTATATGACAACACAGACTTCAAGCTTCTACTAATCATGAGAGATAAAGAGTTCACCTCCTTCTGATCAAAGGAACAATTAACCAAGAAGATATTAAAATCATGAACATATATGCACAAAACACTGGTGGACTCAACTTCATAAAATCAGTACTACAGGACTTTAGGACACAGATTAATCCAAACTCACTAATAGTAGAGGACTTCAATACCCCACTGTCTCCATTAGACAGGCCAATTGGACAGAGAATAAACAAAGAGACATCTGAATTAAACAACACCGTACATGAAATATACCTAACAGACATCTACTGACTACTGACCAAACTTTGCAACCAAACACCAAAGAATACACATTCTATTCAGTACCCTATGGAACTTTCTCCAAAATCGACCACACACAATGGAGCACAAAATGAACCTCAATAAACACCAAAAATTGAAATAATCCCATGCATTCCATCAAATTATAATGCAAAAATGCTTAAAATTAACAACAGAAGAAGCCCTAGTAACTCCACGAATTCACAGAGACCAAACAACACACTCAGGAGTGAAGAATGATTCAAAGGAAAAATTAAGAAAGAAATAAAAGTATTCCTGGAATTCAATGAAAAGGAAAATACAAGCAAACAAAACCTCTGACACGTTGAACGCAGTCCTAGAAGGGGAGTTTACAACCCTAAGGGCCTCCATTAAAAATCAGAAAGAGCACAATTAAATGATCTGACACCACACCTCAAAAAACGTGAATCCAACAACAAATGAAAGCCAAATTCAGCAGAGAAGAAGAAATAACAAAAATCAGCAGAGATTAATGAAATAGAATCAAAGAAATAATACAAAGAATCAATCAGACCAAGAAATGGTCCTTGGAAAAGATAAACACGATAGACACATACCTGGCCCAGTTAACCAAAAGAAAGAAACATCATCTCCAAATCAACAAAATCAGACATAAAATGGAAAACGTCCCAACAGAAAATGAAAAGACTCAGAACATTAATAGGCAATTCTTTGAAAACCCACATACTATTTAATTTGAAAACCTTAAAGAAACGGATAATATCTAAAATCGTGGGAATCACCAAGCTAAATCAAGAAGCGATCAATATCTTAAACAGACCCATGACTCATAAGGAAATTGAAACTGTAATACAAAACCTCCCAACCGAAAAAAGCCCAGACCCAGACAGATTCACAGCAGAATTCTTACCAGATATTCAAAGATCTATATCCAATATTACATAAATTATTCAAAAAGATAGAAACAGAGAGAGAGCTACCAAATTCATTCTATGAAGCCCACATCACTATAATACCAAAACCAGGTAAAGATACTGTCAAAAAAGCCAACTATAGACCCATATCATTAATGATTATAGATGGGAAAATTCTGAATAAAATACTTGCAAACTGGATACAGACACAGATCAAGATCATCCACTATGATCAGGTAGGCTTTATTACAAAGATTCAGGGGTGGTTCAATATAGTAAGTGAATGAATGTCATAAAGCACATAAATGGACACTAAGACAAAAATGACATCATCTCAATACATACAGAAAAGGCCTTTGATAAAATTCAGCATGTCTTTAAATTAAAAGTCCTAGGGGGAATTGGACTGTAAGGAACACACCTCAACATAATTAAAGCTATGTACAAAAAATTCACAGCCAATATCACTCTAAATGTAGAAAAACTGGAAGAATCCCCATTAAAATCAGGAACCAGAAGGCCTTTCCACTATCTCCTTTTTAACATAGTGCTTGAAACTCTTGCTAGAGCAATAAGATAAGAGAAGGAAGTTTAAGGAGTACTCATTGGAAAGAAGTCAAATTATCCCTTTCTGCACATGACATGCCAAAAATTCCACCAGAAAACTCCTAGAAATGATTAACACTTTACGTAAAGTGATAGGTTACAAAATTAATCTACAAAAATCAGTAGCTTTTCTATAGACCAATAACAAACAATTGAAGAAAGAACACAAGAAACCCTCTCATTCACAAGAGCCTATACAAAATCTTGCAATAAAACTGACCAAAACAAAAAGATCTCTGTAACGAAAATTTTAGAGAAAGAGCTTGATAAGGACACCAGAAGATTAAAGAACCACCCATGCTCATGAATTGGAAGAATTAATATTGTGAAAATGGCCATCCTACCAAAAGCAATATATAGACTAAATGCAATCTTAATCAAAATATCCATGAAGTTCTTTACAGAATTAGAAAAAAAAGCCCTAAAGTTCTTATGGAAGCACAAAATAGTGTGGATAGCCAAAGCAACCATGATCACAAAGAACAATCCTGGGGGCATTACTATACAGATTTCAAACTACATTACAGAGCTATAGTCATAAAACAGCATGGTACTGGCATAAAAATAGACCCGTATCCCAATGGAATAAAATTGAAGATTCAAACATGAGTACATGCAAATTCAGTCATCCTGATATTTGAGAAAGGTGCCAGGAACAGTCAATCGTGCTAGCAGAACTGGATCTCCACCTGTAGAAAAATCAAACTGGACCGTTATCTTTTGCCATGTACAAAAGTCAACTCCAAATAGATCAAAGACCTCAATGTGAAAACCAAAACTCTGAAACTGTTACAAGAAAACGTTGGCAGTAACCTACAAGATATAAGTGTAGGAAAGGACTTTCTAAATTAGACAGCAGTTGCTGAGGAACGAAGGTCAATAATCAACAAGTGGGACCTCATTAAACTAAAATGCTTCTGTACAATAAAAGAAACAACGAAGGAAGTGAAAACTCACAGAGTGAGAAAATCTTCCCAAATTACACATCGGACAGAGTTTTAATATCCAGAACATACGAACAACTAAAAGAGCAAAGAATCAAGAAAACAACTGACATAATTAAAAGATGGCCTAAGGATCTGAGCAGAGAGTTTTCAAAATAAGAAAAAAGATGGCTATTTTTCTTAAAAAAGATCTTAATAGTGCTCAACATCGTTAATAGTTAGGGAAATGCAAATTAAAATCACATTAAGACCTCATCTTGCCCCACTCAGCCTGGCTGAGATACAGAGAATACAAGATATCAAATGCTGGGGGATGTGCGGAGGGAGGAACACTTATTCACTGCTGCTGGGATTGGAGACTCGTGCAAGCACTACAGAAAGCATCGCAGAGAACTTAAAAACTAAAAATAAATCTGCCATTTGACCCAGTTATACCACTCCTTGGCATGTAGCATCTTTTGCAGAGATACTTATACATCCATGTTTGTTGCTGCTTTGTTCACAATAGCTAAGGGATGGAAGCAAGCTAAGCATCCCTCATCTGACCAGTGGATAATTAAAATGTGGTACATTTACACAATGGAGTTCCACTCAGCTGTTAAAAAAGGCGAAATCATGACATCTGCATGTAAATGAATGGAACTAGAAAGTGTTATGCTAAGTGAAGTAACACAGAACCAGAAAAGCAAATGATACATGTTCTCTCTCATTTGTGACCCTAGCACCAAACACTTATATGTGAGTGTGTATCCTGATGCATCTGCAGGAACCAGGAAAATGGAAGGGAACCAGAGAGGTAAAAAGAAAGACGGAACCTAAGGGAGAATAATAGGAGACAGGTGTTACCAAGGGAGAAATAGATAAAAGGGAGGATTCAATGTGAGGGGGGGCGGTTACACAAGGAGCGATGGGGATGAAGGAAAGAAAGAGATCAAGAGAGGTGGGGCCTTAGGAGACCGGGATTATCAAGTGAGAAATGGGGAAAATGGGGACACTGTAAACGGAGAAGACATGGAGGGAAAGTTAGACGGGGAGAGACAGAGACAGAGAGACAGAGAGGGATGAGAGATAGAGAGACAGAGAGAGAAGGAACAACACCTAATTAGTGTAAAACACCAGAAGGGATGGTATTAATCTAACAACCTAGTGACAAATTCCACATACAATCTACATGAGTCCACGTGCGTAACTGAAGGCAACATAACAAGAAACAGTGCAAGACAGGAGAAACCTTCCTTTGAGTTGTTCACCAGGGTGGTTCAAGAGTCTCCCTAAATTACACAGGCTACTGCCACAGCCCTTGACTGTCTCCCAGAACTTGAAGGTAACACTCGATTTCAGAAGACAGGACATACTTTAGAGTCTGGATTCGAAAATATGGAGATGGACCTGACCCGGAAGCCACTTCCCCTGGAGGCTAGAACTCATAGCTCTGGAGAACACTATGCAAGTAGCCAAGGGAGAACATCAACCAATGACCAAAAATGACCAAATAACCACATCGATGACTGGCACAGCATGCAACACTGGTGCAGTAGTAGCACTGTTATCTTGGGGCCAATCAATAGCTACCTACTTGGTCTTAGAGCCCACTTAATGGGAGGAAACTCAAGAGTGGTATGATAATCACAGCCAAAAACACGTGGTTGAAGAGGTCATAGAGTTTAGAGAAATCTCCAAGACAGTGACATCCCTATGCTAATGTAACTTCTTACTAAATTCAAAATATGTATCCTTATATTTACAGTCAGGTATCCTAGTCAGCACTATCAAAAAAGGCTTTTTTCCCCTCCAGACAGACACTAATACAGAGTACCACAGCTGCTCACACACATTGTCTGTGAATTGCCTATGCCAACGTGGCACATTGCAGCCTCTTCATCCAAGGCTCACAAAATATACAAGAGGTAAAGACGTGATCAATGAATGTCTCAGTTCTCATTAATGAAGCTCCTGCAATCAACAAGGGCCAGTAACACAAAAGCTCACAAATGGCCAAATCATGCAGATTAGGAATCCCCAGAGTGAATCCCTGGACAGAAATCATATTGGGTTTCATTCACTAAGGACTCAGGAACCATTGGAGAAGAGGGAGAAGAAAGATTGTAAGAGCCAGTGAGGAGGTGCATGGCCATATTGAAATAGAACCATACCAGCTCCTGGGATCCTCCTGCTTGTGTGAACCTACAGCAATAGTTTCAGTGTGCTCAAGATCCATGCGAACTCAGGCAGACAAAAGCCCAGCATGGCACTTGGAAACTGGGTAGTAAACCCTAAACTTCACTTAAGAAATATTGGCTACTGATTATTGTTGGGTGAGGAGGAGCTAGTCTTCTTAAAGCAAGAGACTCTTTGTAGGCTGACTAGACCTCAGTGAATGAACCTGCACTGAGGTCATCTGGGGACCTTAACACAGTTGAAAGAATGCATGGATTCCACTTGAGGGCTACGGGAGTTCCTGGTGGGAAAGGAATATAAAGATGCATAAGATAAAGTGAGATATCCTGTATGAAACACACAATGATTCAATTAAATTTTTTTAAAAGATAAGTAGAGAATCTCTGGGCCTAGGACATATTCAGTGACCCAGAATGTTTGTAATGCTATCCCAATTTTAATATAAATTTAAAATGATTTCAAGCAAATTTTCTTTTGGAATGCACAATATTGGAATTCTTAAATTTGCTGCTGGCTTGCCTCATTTCCATCAAAGAAAGACATGAAGTCATACACTGGTCCCAAACTCAATGAAAATTATGATAGACCAGGATCTCAAAGTGAGGGTCACTAGAGATATCTTGACTACTTACAGAGTGCTAAACTGACCGGGATCATTAGAAAACCAGAAATCTTAGCTGTCCCAAAAAACGGACCAAAAACTGAGAGTCAAGTATTTGTGTGTGTGAAGCTTTGTAATTTCCTAATGTGCAAACATAAACCTCAAGAATTTCAATATTCAGAATACAGAATGGGTTGGAGAGATGGCTGAGTATTGAAGAGTGCTTGCTGATCTTACAGGGAACAGGATCTAGGTTCCCAGAACCCAGGTCTGGTGGCTCAAAATTGCTTGTAATTCCATCTCTACAGATTCCAACAATCTCATACACATTCACACATGTACCCACATATGCACACACACATATACAGAACCAGATAGAGAAGTAAATAATTTTTAAGCAAAATTTATCATTCATCAGACTGATTATCCTTCGATTTTTTTTTCTCAGAAAGTTGGCTGCTAGTTGGAGGGAATTTAACATTCTGGGAAAGAGCTCACAGGTATAATTGAGAAGAGTTGTTCCATCAGCCTAAGTGACTTTTACAAACATGGCAAATTTTGAATTGTTGTTATAATTCTGGACATTTATAAATTTGCCCCAAATTTGCAGAAATATGCAAAGGATCAGCCTATCCAGAATACTGTGGACATTGTGTCCAGTGAGTTTCCCTGCAGATCTGATTTCACACAGGTTGTCACTTTTTAAATGGGGAATTGAGCCTGCTTCATAAATTGGTCCTCTGCCCAACAAAGCCCTCCAAGATGGACTATGCATTCAACCTCAGCACAAACTTGACTGCTCTGTGCCATAAGAAGGAAAAGCTGGGAGTGTCAGCCACCCCTCCCAACCAGTGACCTGAGTTGTAAGTGGGGGAAGGACTAAGTGTGATGGAGGAAGCTGGGAGGAGACTAGTCTCTTTGCCCTCTTGGGTGGCTGGCAGCTGCTCACGGGGTTCCCGCAGAAATGAAGAACTGGCTGCATGGCCCCGGTAGCGGAACCCGACTCCAGGCTAATTGCTCTTTTAAGTAAACCCAAATAAACTCTGGTTTTGCAGTAGAAAAATCAGAGACCAGCAGCCACAGTCAGGGAGGAGAGGGGAGTTTAATCCGCTACCAGGACTGACACACAGACCCTTCCATTCGGGAGTCCGCTCCGTGCACCAGGTTTGAGGGCCATGTATGCTCATTTGAGGAATGCAAGCAAAATGTAATGACATGGTAATTTTCAGGTAACGTATGGCAGAAATGTAGCAGCTTTGGGAAACAAAGACTTCTATCAGGTAACCATAGTGTTCAGACGGGAAGACTCCTGTCTGCTTTCCCCGTGTGTATCTCCTGTCTCAGAGCTTTTCCTGCAACCATCTGAGGTGCCTTCCTATTTCCATTATATTCCCTTCTCCTCACTGACAAAATCCCTTGTTGATTCAAGATAAACTCTGTGATGTTCGTGAGTCTCACTGCCTCTACCTGAGTTTTGATAAATTTAATAAGTTTATTATCCAAGAATTTGACTGGAGAGCTCACAGAATCGTGGCTATGAGCCCTGTTAGTGGCGCTAGGTAGGTCCCAAGTACTGTAGGTACTTTTCAGGTTGGTACATTTTTGCCTTAATTTTTTTTAGTAGCTGCGTTGTATTTTCTCTAACTATGCCAGATTGATTTGTGTATAAACAGCAGATACGTCCCTTTCTTGACAGTCTCAGCTAGGGATAAGTTTACCGGCAGATACAAAGAAATTTCCAGCTCTCAGCTGAGAAAGGAACTGGTCCTAGGGGAAGAAGAGGGTCTTGATCCAAAACTACCTAGTTAACTTTTACCTCCTATTTTTATTACTCCCCCTTGTGGTGAGGTACCCCTAACTGCAAATGGGGAATTGGGCCACTAGTCACTCTGTTCTTTCATGTTGAACAGGGATGCTGGGAGTGGCAACTGGGTTACCCCTTCAGTGGGTCTATCTAAAAGACTCCAAAGGTATAGCCACAGAGAAAAAGAAAGTCATTGACTGGTGCCTCTGAAGGGGAAGTAAAGGTGACAGTGGTTAGGAGTATTTTTTAGGCCGAGAACCAGGAGAAGTCAGAACAGAGTGAATTTCAAATGTCCAATTTAAAGTGCTTTAGAGTTCATGATGAGGGCTTCCAAAAGCATCCATTGACTGGGTTTCTCCTCGTCTTCCATTTGCCCATGATGGCTGGATTCAGGATCTACTTTCAGGCATGTTCATAGTCGTAGAGTGGCTGGAATCACAGTGTGAGTTCCCACTTAAATGGCCTCTAGACAGGAAGAGAGAGGAAATTTAGTCATCATTTAATTTTGATAAGAACAATAGCGGATTTGTCCTTTTTGGCTGCCCGTGGCAGTCCAGCATTGAACTAGGCCAAGTTTTTCAACTGAGTGTTTTATCATGGAGAAAACCTTAGTGGGAATTTTCTAAATAACTTCTCATGTGAACTTTTAAGCCTAGTGTCTGGGAGGCACAATTTCTCAGGCTTTAAAGAAATATACTGATCACTTTAATCTTTGGTTATATTTTCCTTTTGGGTGTTTAAGACCATAACATTGGCCCAAATTAAACAAGTTTTTTTCTCCCTTTTTTGTTTAAGGTCAGTTAAAGGTCTGATCCTCAGGGGTGGTCACTCAGGATTTGGAGTCCTTGGATCCTTTGATTTCATTTGACCAGTTCCATCTATGTGGGCATAAATGAGGCGGTTCAGCTGACATTTGGCTTCACCTGAAAGCATCCAAGAAACTTTTCCTCTGTGCAAACCTTCCCCTTTATAGACTGGACACCTGTTTGAGTCCCTCTGCTGGGGTCTCCATGATCTCCCTGAATGAGAGAACGGATAACTCTTTATAGCTTCAGGACATTTTGAGACATCTGCCATGATCCCCTGGGACTTAGTCAACCCTGGAGAGTAAGGAACAAAACTGTCCCTTAAGTCCCTTTTGGCCAGATTAAATGGGCTCTTTAAGTATGGATATGAACCGTGCAAGGTCAGCTGCACCAATCTGCTACCTGTAATTACAGTGCAATATGTAAGTAAATCCTGAATAAAACCCAAAAATGAAGGACTGGAAGATATTTATCAGCACAAGTTAAGTAGGTACAGCCCAGGATAAAGATTTCAAACAATTTTTAGATCTGTCTCAAATGAAGGCTGTCCTACTAAAAACAGAAGCAGTCTCCTTCCTTTCCCAGCCCCCCATACCCTGATTTACAGGTTTTCAGAAGGAAGGGAGGGGTCATGTCACATACCTATAGACTGATCAGGCCAAGCTCATTGAATGAAATTATTTCCTTCTGGACAAGGAGGTAAAACTTGGTTTCTCATAAGCCAAGTAACCTAAAGTAACATTTGTATAAAACAGAGAAACAAACAGCATCTTTCTGTAGCCATCGGTAAACTAATCCTTGTCTGCATCCACTTAATCCAAACTTGTAGCCGGCAGTGCAGTACATGCTAGAGGAGTGGACTGAGAACTAACAACAACTGTGTATTTCTATAACCCTGTTCAGACCTTTAATGTACTTGCTTAAATGTTTTCATTACCCGCTTTGTTCTGGAAATACCCAGTCATCTTAAGCTTATATATAATTTATTTTATTACAATGTGCTTTACTTTATATCTTTTTACCAACCTTTCAACTTTCCTTTTCCTTCATACCATGAGGCAGAATAACATCCACAAACAAATTTACCATTTTCTGTGGGAATCTACTAAGCAATTAATATTTATTCTTTTACATACAGAAATATAGAGATGAACAATTATCTCAAATATACCATTATAATGTATAACTTTTGAGGTGCCTTGGAAGCTTTAACCATTTAAACCATTTAGGTTTTAAATGAAAAATTCTCTTTTAACTGTTTAGATGTTTTACATAGGCTTGGCAAGAATATGGGCCTTGATAAACCTGTTTTTGACTCTGAAGAGGCCCTAGTGGTGAAATGTTTATTTTATATCAAACATGTCTAAGCCCAGAGGTAAATCTGGAGCAGAAGCAATCATTTCTTAAAATTAACTTATATTCTTAAGCAATAGGAACCATATTGTAATTTAACAATTTTAGCTTATATGAGAACTTATTTATAAGGCAATTTGATAAAATAAATTATTAATTTTCTAGTAACTGTTTCCTTAGTATTAATTATAAGTCTAAATACTCACAACAGTCCCACAAAATAAAAACGCAAACCTGGACACCTTGATTAAAATTCTAATCAGAATCAAATGTGACTCTATAATTTAAAACCATCAAAATAACATTTAAAGTCCTTCACAGTTTATACAGTACTGAGGTTCTTTAGTTGTGGAGCACATTTTCCATTGTTAATTAAAATATGAACATATTGAAATCAATTAATTTTAGTGACAACACCAGTTTGTCCATTAATGGACTGATTGTCTCTAATATTTCATAAGTGTATATAAAAGAATTTATATAAATATAAATTCCTAAAAGTAGAGAGTACTTTATACACACACATACACACACACACACACACACACAGCACACACAGCACACATACACATACACTTATGTATATGTATGAGAATTTCATCTTAGAAGTGACTGTCCTGAACAGAATCACATCCACTGTTGCTAGACATAAGAGCTTTCACTTGAACAAAGCATTTTGGAAATGTCATTTACATTCTAATATAACAAATGTTCCTAACTGAGCTCCAAGTTCAACAGGTGATGGAAAACAGACT
The DNA here is from genome assembly GCA_035773235.1 of Eospalax fontanierii. Lineage (NCBI taxonomy): Eukaryota > Metazoa > Chordata > Mammalia > Rodentia > Spalacidae > Eospalax > Eospalax fontanierii. The sequence continues at coordinate 2,861,103 of CM069554.1, read as the reverse complement.
TGTACATTTCATTTGTACTCAGAACTAACCATAACAAAAAATTACAGTATGACTAAGATAAGCTAATATTTAAGATGTTTTCATTAAAGGACATTTCATTAATGGAGAAAGAGTAAAGAATGGAATGACAAAAAGTATTCATAATAAAGCAATACAAGATCAATCCATTATTAAAGACCATTTAAAAATTGGCAATACCTAAAGAATGAAGTGGAGTAGTAGAAAGTAGTTTTCATGAGTATGACTTGATTACAGATGTTTACAGTTAACTCTCTCCCTCAGCAGTATGCAGGAACTTTAAAAGAAAGAGATGAGCACACAAGTACGAAGTACACAGGGTCAGAGGAGCCAGCCTTCTTATAAGGAAGAGAAGGGGAAAGATGGCACAGGAAACACGCATAAAGTGATATCACTGCCCAGCGCCCAAAAGACACACTGCAGAGAACAGTTGTGAGTTAATTCTCAGAGATGGCTAGAGGTTGTTCTTAATATACACGAAAGCACATAGTAATTTTTATAAAACAAAATAATAAAGGTTAAAGTAGTTATTCTGAACACACTATAGTTGTTTCATTTTGTTTCAGGCTGTTCTCTTGGAGGAAAGAGACTGAACTGGCTTAGGACATCCTGGGGATCAGCTTTTAAAATACACCCCAGGAGAAGCCATGTGTTACTGTGTCTGACACAGGTGCCAGAATACGAGACTGGAGGTTTTCAAATGAGTCTCTGACCAGAGAAACAGAAGCACAGATGCCACACGCCTATCTCCAGGAACCTGAGGCACTCTTCCAAGTTTCATAAACCTCCATCCAAGTCAGACCGGTTTCCTGGTTTAAAATGTCGACAGGAATTTTAGGAATAGCTAATGTAAATGCAGTTCAGTGCAGACTTAAGCATGAGAGTTAAAGCGAAAAGAATTGCTCCCTGGGAGAAAAGTCCAAGACACATCCAAACCAGCAGAGTTTCCCAGAAGAAACTTGCCTCTTCCCCAAGCAGGCCACATCTGCCTGCAAACAGAGCCCCAGTGCAGAAGACATAGGCTGAAGAACAAGGCCTGAAAGATGAGAGAGAGAGAGACCAATCCCAGAATTCATCTCCGACTCTGAACATGAGTTAGCATATTAAATCAAACCTATAACCATTTGGAGTTTGGTTTTCTCAGACCATTTTCAACCCTCTGAGGTCTGAAAGCAACTCAAAAGAGACCAAATATCGAAACCAAAATACATTCAAAGCAAGCAAACAAGAGATATCTTAAAACAAACTATGAAAGCAAACCCTGACTGAAAGGTACCTAATAAATAGCTCAAATACTGTTTGTAAGGTTCAGAGTTCGAGAGATGCAGCAGACAAGAAGGGACCAGAGACTCCACTGGAAGCCAGCAGAACCCGGTTTTATTAAGAGACGACCAGACGGGACTAGCTCCTCCGCACCCACGAGTGGAGAAATGCTAGCCCCCCAAAGAGATGGGGGAGGCTAGCCCCCTCACCCCCATCTTGGGGCTGGGGCTCCGCGGAAGCGGGCTGGCGTGCTAGACTCCAGATCTGGATGGAGGAGCTCTCTCAAGGAGAGTTCGAGAGGCAAACTCCTCGAGAGAGTGAGCTCAACCCAAAAGCCAAAATCCCAGTTCCAGTCCCAATCCCAGTCTAAGTCCTAGTCCTCAAAGCCTCAAAGCCTTTTAAAAACCCTCAGCCCCCTCCTGGCTTTTAGGGGAGGAGGTTTAGGATTGCCATGACATCTGACTGATGTTTAAGGCAAGCTCCTGACCAGGAAGTAGTCCTTTTTTACAGCTGTTTGTGAATTTTTCAGTCCTGAACCTTATCTGTTAAGGAAGCTAGGTATCCTTTGTGAATTTGGGGTCTGGAATCTTATCTGAGCTATTTGTAGCTATTTGCAGAGCCTGGATTTCTGAGGAGAAGTTGTAAAAGTCGGTCTTTTCTCATGCATGTTTTGTAAACACTGGCAACAGGTTTCTTTCCCTCTTCCTCAGTTTGAAACTGTTTGAGATTTCAGTCACATCTTACATTATTCTGCATAAACAAATAGCACTTTAAAGTTTTGTGAAGCACTTAATAGATTTAGAGACGTTGTTCAATAAATTTTAAGTTGTTTAGAATACCCAAGTTTATAAGGCCTTTCAATACATCATCAAAACATCCATATTTATAAAGCTGCACATGTGTATTTTAACTGGACATGCCAAAATAAAATAAAAATAAAATTAGTAATTTTGTGCACAATAAAAAAATGAAAAAGAGAAACTAAAATGGCCAGTTTTGATAGAAGCAGCATGTGAAGACATTGTCATAGGCATACAAGACAGAATTACATGGGATCTCAACACATGAGAAAACTTACAGACACGACATAATTACACATAATCTCAAGCAATACATGAAAACAATTATTATAGACACATATAACATAATTACGCACAAAGTAAGTGATTCTGAAATGCAGTAATCAAGGACTTTGACTACGATGGCCTAATTTAAATAGGCACTTATCTTTTAAATCCGGATGAGAGGAGAACTCTTCCTCTATAATCTCTTTCTAGCAATGGGGCAGTTCTCTCTTCTGTTCTGGTAGGTATGAGGTTGGGTTTTAGGATTTAAGTTGCCTCCATCCCGATACAGGGATTTTTCCTCAGCATGGCCTGATTTCAATCCACCCGACTCACAAAATGTTTTTAATTTGGAGGCTTTTATCTTAATGTCATAATAGCCTAGTTATTCCCGTTAAATTTCTGTTGTACCTAGATGGAGCCAGCACCACGGAATCACGTCAAAGTTTAATCGTTCCCTTTCCTGCCTGATTCCTGTTTTACCTAAATTGGGTCAGAGCCTCGGAGCCCCTTTCCTTCCTGATTGGAGGCCAGTGCCATCTTGGAATCACATCAAGACTTTGTATGCAACCTCCTACCAGAATCAGCCCACAGTGGCGTCTACCTGTCTACCCTGGGGGACCTTTCTTTTACGTGATCTGGACATCCATTCTGGATCTCTGTCTCGCCCTACCTGATGACAGCTTCCATCCAGTCCAGGGCTATGCAGGTCATGTCCTCCTGTCTCCTGGAAGAAGATCCAGACAGGAAATTTTTCCGGGGTGCACACTTCTCTGTTCCAGGGGCTGTGGGGGCTACAGGGTCCGGGAGCCTCTATTACCAAGGAGGGGTACCTTGGCTTGATCTCTCTGGGGGTCTCCAGAAATGTTACCAAAAAATCAGAGGCCAGCAGCCAAAGTCAGGTGAGGAGTGGGCGAGTTTAATCTCCTATCAGGACTGACACACAGATACTTTCATGAAGGAGTCAGCCCCTTGCATCAGTTTTGAGGGCCATATATACTCATCTGAGGAATGAAAGCAAATGGTACAAGCACATACATGGTAATTTACGGGTAACATATTGCAGGACTGTAGCAGCTTTGGGAAACCAAACTTCTATCATAGTAACCGAGGGGGCAGAGGGAAACACTCCTGTGCCTTCCCCATATCTGTCTCCTGTCTCAGAGCTTCTCTTGCTCAGAAGTTCTTAATTACCATAACATTGCAAGGTCTTTTAGCAACCATCTGAGGTGTTTTATTATTTACATTATACTTTCGCAAACTATAATTTGGCAAAAGAATGTGTGGCTTTGTAGCCCTGGACCTAGAGAGGAGAGTGGCTGACTCTTGCCTCCCAGAAAAAATTTTTAGGACAGAGCCAAGCTCATCAATTACACCCACAGGAAAGCTTTCGACTCCTGGAAGCAGTTTTTTCCTGGACAGCATCATGAAGTAGCAGACGTGCTCCCCTGTCTTGAACTCCCATGACAAGGATGGAAACAGGAAGCTCAGAACCCACACTCGGCAGTGGCTTCTGGGAATGAACTCAAGCTGTCAAGCTTTCAATGAAGCATTTCTGTTATCTCCGGAGAACTACTTTACTTTCTCTGAGCGTCCTCCCCAATGTCTTCCCTGTGAGTGGACCAATTTCCATTCCCACCAGCAGAGTGTGAAAGTTCCCTTCTTCGCACACACTTGTCAGCATTTGCTGTTTTCTTTCGTAATGACATCAATTGTTTCTGGAGTGAGATATAATCTCAGTGCAGCTTTAATTTGCATTTTCCTGATGACTAACAATGCTGGACATCGTTTCAACTGTTTATTGGCCATCTGTAATTTACTTCTGAAATTCATTTCAATATTTACACATTCATTTGGTGTGTTTTTTCTCAGATATTGAGTGTTCTAAGTTCTCTTGTAGGACCTTTATTTTTCTTAAAAGACAGGACCCTCACTTTAGCCATTAAAACCTCCTTGTCAGCTCACCCCTCCCTAATTGAAAAGTCCCAAAAGTCATAAGGACTATGTCAGCATCTCCTGTCACAAAAGCCATGTCAACAACTTGTGGTAGGTGAGATAATGTCTGGGATAATAACAGAAAAAGCCCCTTTTCTAATAAAAATAGACTCCTGGTCAAGACATTTGTCAAGTCAACAATTTGTAATGTGTCACAATGCTTGTGGCATTACTGAGAAAAAGGTTGGACTATGTAAAAGCTGTTTTTTTGTAACCCTGGTCTGTGCCAATAAATATATGATAATCTTGTGGTTTTTTGCTATAAAAGCTTGGTCTGAGCAGGGCTGGGGAGGCTTGGCATCCCGAGGCCAAGTCACCCACTTGTACAAGTGTAATAAACTCCTCATGCTGCTTGCATCTGATGATCTGGATTCTTGGGACTGACACTCAGGCAGCCTGAAGGGGTTCGAGTCCCCTAGGCTGAGAGTGGGAGTGGGGTGAGGCTCCCCGAGGTTGGGCTCTCAGGCAGCCCTGGGAGGGGTTCGAGTACCCTGGGCTGAGAGTGAGAACCAACACTCTAATGTAGATATGAATCCTCTTTCAGATGCATAGCTTGCTGTGATCATCCTCATTTATAAGTCGACCTCTACTCCATTCTTTCCTTTCTTGTAAGAAAGCTTTCAATTTCATTAAAATCTCATTTCTCAACTCTTTATATATGTCATTTACATTTGATATTCTTTGGTGTTTTGTGTTGACTGCCTGTCTATTGGCAAGACTATGATATTAAAGTCAAGTGTGGTAATTATACTGCAGTCAATCTGTGTTTCTTTATCTCTTAGTGTCTATGAAATTTGGGGTGCTCATGGCTGATGCACATGTATAAAATTCTACTGTCCTCTGTAGACCTTGTTTCCTTAACATTAAAAATAATCTATATTTCTAGGGGCCGGAGTGATGGCTCAGCGGTTAAGAACACTGACTGTTCTTGTAGAAGACCGAGATTCAAATCCCAGCACTCACACAAGACAGCTAACTGTAACTCCAGTTCCAGAGGATCCCACACCTTCTTCTGTCCTCTGCAGGCGTGGATGATACAGATGCACTTACCTTCATGGAGGCAGTACATGCATACACATGAAATAAAAATAATAAGTTAAAAACATTTATTAGAAATATCTTTTTTCTTCCAATGAATTCAGACTTGAAGTCTATTTTATTAGATATCAATATATCCACACCTGCTTGCTGTTTCATACACATTTCCCAGCACCCACAGGTGACTCACAGCCATCTATACCTCCAGTTACTCTTTTGGGCACCCCTGGCAATGTACACATGGGTGTATGTATATAGGAAAAAATCATATACACATAAAAGAAAGCTAAATTAAAATAAATTTTTAAGAGATATGAGACTAGGTGTGGTGTCACATATGTTTAAGCCCAGCACTTAGGAGGGAGAGGCACAGGCAGAGGCAAGATGACCTCTGTGAGACTGAGGGAAACCTGATCTTCATAGGGATGGCCCAATTGTGCTTTTTCCATAGGTGTTTCCAATACATATCTTTAAGTTGTCTTGGGTCCTCCACATGTGCACCTTGGCATGTGCGCACAAAAGATTAACAGTAAATTAATGTAAAACTATAAACTTCTGTATCGTGCATTTCCTGCCTTCACTTATTTGAGCAGTACATTGTTCTTGATGACTTTTGGTGTGGTACCACTAGATATGTATCAAATGTAAATGATATATTAAAATATAGGGAGGAAAAAAATTAGACCCAGATCTTTTTTTTTTTTTTTTTTTTTTTGAGATAGGGGCTCCCTGTAGTCCCAGCTGACAATGTACTCCCTGAAACTGCTGCAGGAGCAGCCTTCAGGGGACATGTATGTGGTGGTGGGGAGAGGGAGAAAGCTGGGGGAACAAAATGGAGTCAGTTTGGCCATTTCACCATAAATTAGAAGTTGTGAAAGCACAGCGTGGACAGCATCTTGACTGTATGTCCGCAAAGAGCGACAGGAGTGCAGTGTAGGTACAGTGTGGCCGGGACTCTTCAGGCCTCTTAGAAAGAGCAGCGAAGAATAGCAGGCCTGGATTCTAAGACAAACCTTAATGTGCCTGCGTGGAAATTCCAGATCCTTGGAAGATAGCAGACTCTAGACTCAACATTAATGTCACCTATGGTGGCTGAGTGCCTTTCTACAGCTGAGATAAGAGGACAATAACTTAGGACATTGACTGTGTATGAGGGTCCCCATCAATACCTGCTCTGAGAGAAATACCTGCTCTGACAGATCAAGCAAGTTCTGCGTGAATTCCAGGCTCCTGGGAGTTGGGTAAGCTCTGTGCACTAAAAGAAAGTCATGGCTAGGAAGTACTCCCACATCATTTTAACTCTTCCTGTCACTTGGCATTGCGGGTTGCACTAGCCAATCAGGGCTTCAGGGCGTCATGACCAATCAGGAGCCCTGAATGGAGACAGGAAGCGGGCTCTATCTTGCACCACATTCCGGGTTCTGCGTTGGGGGCAGGGAGACATGGCTGAGGGATGCGCCGCGAGTGCTGTGCGGTGAGCGCAGCTGTGGAGAGGTCTGCAACAGCGCGCGGGAAGCCGGGCCATGGTGAGCGTGTTCCCGGCTGTCCCCAGACTATTTGAGCAGCCGTGGAGAGCGGGCTGTGCTGTGTCCTCCAGAGCTGGGCCGGCACCCGGACCGGCGTCCTGTGCGGTCCAGGCGCCCAGGTTCCTGGCACCGTCTGTGGCATTTCCTGCTGCAGCTGCTTCTGCGCTGGGCACTGAGCGGGAGGCTCCGCCTGCGCGGACAGCTTCAGTGTCGGTGTCTGTCCTGAGCGCTGATCTTGCTTTTGATGCTGTGTGGTGTTTCTTTGAAGTAGCTCCTTTGGCCTCCCACCTCCATCCCCCTCATTGGAGCTCTCACTTCCTCTTCCCCCCTGCCCCTCCCCCTGCCTCCCACCCTCCCTTCCCTGTTTCACTTTTTCTTATTCTAAATGAAGTTCCCGTCCAGTATGTGGAATTTTTTGGTAAAGATTTCTTTTCCATCATATGTATGTGTATGTATGTGTGTGCACACATGACTGGAGGTGTCCACAGTGGTCAGAGGACAAATGATTCCCCTGGAGTGGAGTTAAGAACTGCTGTGAGTGACTCAAGCACGCAAGTGGCTGTTTGGAGTTGAACACAAGTCATCTGTGAGACTGGTACATACTCTTAACCACTGAGCCAAATCTCCCTCTCCAGATTTTAGAGAGAAGCCTTTTCTTTTCCGTAAGATCCCCATTATGTGTGGCCTCTCCTGTATATTGTCCTTGTATAGGTCAAGTTACCTGATAGACAGGGAAGTGGGAAATGGGGACGTAAAAGGAGTGAGTTGAGTTAGGAAAGACATGGAGAACCAAAACCTCTGCAAAGAAGGGATCAGACAGGCAGTGTTGATGTGGAGCCCAGGCTGTTTCAGTTCTTGCTACCAGTTGAACTTTCAGTGGTCTCCTAGGACTCTGTCGTCTGTTGGAGTGGGAGGGAATTTGAAGCGCTTTCTGAGAATCGTGTGTTCTTTCCTGGGTGATAGTTCAGCATACGCAGATTCTCAGAGTGGATTAAATTGAGATTGTGTGTTTGTGCATGTGCCTGTGTTCATCTGAATGCAGGTATGTGTGAAGGTGTTCTCATGTTCTTGGAGGTCAGAGGTCGACACTGAGTGATGCCATTTTCCAGTTTCCTCAGTTTTTAATTCAGAAATTTTATTTATTACTGTTACATATGTGTGTGTATATCGTGTGTGGAGGGGTTCACATTTGCCATGATGCATGTGTGGAGTCCTGAGGACAACTTTGTGGAGTTAGTTATCTCCTTCTACCTTTATGTGGGTTTTGTGGATTTTACTGAATTTTCCAGATTTGGCAGGAAGTGCTTTTACCCACTGAGCCATCTCAATGCCCCTGCAACCTTCTTTATCAAAGCAGGCTTTCTCACTGAAGAGGTAGTTTACCAATTCTCTTAGATTGTCAGCCCAGTAGGCCCCAGACATCCTGTAGTCTCCACCTACTCTACTGGGATTGGAGGCCTGTGCACTGTGAGCAGCTTTTTAGTTTTTCCTGGGGATTCAGTTACTTGTCCTTATGCTTATGTGAGAAGCAGTTTACAGGTGAGCCATTTCCTCATAACTAGATTAAGGTTTTATTTAGCATTTTACAGATACGCTGACCAGCTGTGAACTTTGTATTCTGTCTTGGAATTGGATCATTATAGGTAGAGATGTTCTTTCTTATCTTACCAACAGAAGAGTGAAGGTGCATGATTAAAGGATCCCCGTGGGAACAGCCATTTCCTTATGGCTTGTGGCTTTAATACAAATGGAAGACTGGCTTATGTGGCCAGTATCTGATCAAACTTCCATCAAGCGAAGAGAGAGAGGAGATGCAGGGAAGTTGAATCCATGCTTACATTTGTCCAGGAGTGTTTTGAAGGGTGATAAGTCAAGCAAGATAGGGGGGCATTGGGAATGGTTCTGTGGGATGACTTAATTTAATCCATTTAAAAACATTTACATGTATGAATGCTTTCTCTGCATTTATGTATGTGCACCAACTTTGTGCAGTTCCCATGGAGGCCAGAATAGGACACTGTATCCCCTGGAAGTGGAGTTAACCACCATGTACATGCTGGAAACTCAACCCTGGACCTCTGAAACAGCACCACGTGCTCTTAACTGCTTACCCATCTCTCCAGTCCTAGAGTTCATCTTCATGGAATGGCTGGGTAGAAACCGCCAGTCCAGTTAGGATTAGAAGTCAGATCTGCAGTCCTCCATGAGCGTTCAGTTGTGGTTTCTGAAGAGATCATAGACTCTTGGACGATGTTTCAGGCAGGATCAGTATGTCAAATGATTAAGAATGACACAATAATCACATTTTAACATAGAAGCGAAGGAGTATGAGAGTAGTAATCAGAAAGTTAAGATGTCCAGACCCAGGACAGAGTCCAGAGATATATCAACATTGTCCTGAGAGCAGGTGGGCAGCCTTTCCAACTGGAGTAAAGATGTGGCTTGTAACTTTTAGGGAACTTTAACCTTGGTCCAGGGATAGTTTCAGAGGTCTCCCTGGAGTAACAGGGTCAGGATGAATCCCTGAAGTGGGTTGTGGTGTACTGTAAGACATGGAAAGAATAAAAGGAAACTCCATATAAAATTAAAATTTATTTGATAGATACCAGAAAGGAGAGAGGGTCTTGGATATCATTAGGTTCTGGAGGTTTGTGATGTTGGATTTCACTTGACTGTCATCAGAGAGTAGATGGCGATCTCCCAGAGGCTCCCAGGAGTCTTGCTCATGAACTTCTGGACGAGGACAGATGAACCAGTCCTGTATCAGGTTGGGGTGGTCATCAAGGGACTAGGCAAGTTCACTCATGAGACAGGTAAAGGATTTACTGGGAGAGACAGAAAATCAGAACATGGAAAAAGGAACAGAAACTGCTTTACTGATGTAAGCAAACAGCTCCCTTTTGGGATGTGAGTGGTCCTCGAGCTGGGAGTCTACTCAAGAGGGTCTTATACGTCACTGGATCCTTTCTTTCTCCTTATTGGTCCTGCTTGGATGTCCACCCCCAGTGGGCTCTTCTTTCCTGTCACTCTCCCCCACAGTGTCTCCTGGGAACAAGTTGTTGCATCTTAAGGAAGCTGCTCTGACTTTTCCTGTCTCTCTGTGTCCCTTCTCACTCCCCTCAATGGAAATGAGCCCTGCAGCCTGATTGCAATTAGGGATTTGAACTTGACCTGATAATGTCAGGTCCAAAGAGCTGCAAGTGGTCTTTTCCTGTAGGAGGCTTTTAAGATTGACCTGATCCCCTCGGTTAATGTAAAGCAGTGATCCCAAAAAGCTGAGCTTAGACTTGTGCCTGTGCTGATCCTGGTAGTAATTATGTTCTTGACAGTTTGTCCCAATGACAGCTTTGACTATTAGCCTGTAAGGAAAGGGTTTATTTGTAGTCAGAGAAAGCTGAAACTGTAGGGAGGTGAGTGTCTGATTTAGGAGGTCCAAAGATGATGTCATCCCTGTTTTCTAGTCTAATGGATCTTGCTCTGATCCTCTTAAGGCCTGCTTTCTGATTGCTAAACTATGTAAAGAGCTAACCATGCTTCCACACCCAGAAGGGCACACCTACAGTATAAGCCAAAAATTCTTCCTTCATCTGTTATCCTTTGAATTGTGTTGTTAGGTGTTTGGTCACAGGAAGGAGAAAAATACCTGTGTCCTGGTGCTCTTCATACCTTTAATGATGCACTTTCTCATAAATGATTGTTGTGTCTTCTTTGCTGTAGGTTTATCAGTTTTACTAATATACGTGTGCATACATACATGTATATATACATAAATACATAGTTACATACACATATGTGCATATATGTGTGTGTTTACCACTCTGTCCTTGAGGTCACCGTGATGGTCCATCCTTGATTCTAGAGTGCTGAGATTGTGAGTATGAGCCGCTGTGCCTGGGGTTTTCATTGACATTTTGCAGAATCAGTGTTGTGGTTGTTCGTGTTGTCTGTTGATTTCCTGTCTGTGATTTCATTTACCAGTTGTCATTTTCCTATGCTTTCTCCATTTTCTAATGTGGGAGGGCAAGTGACTGACATTTGCTCTCCTCATTTCTGCTAGTCCAATTCATTCTTGAATATTTTGCGAACACTGCTTATGTTAAGGCTGTCTGGGTCTGAGCTGAGTGTATCTGCATTCTTAGCCTCTTATTCCAGAATGAAATAAATCCCACGCAGATTACAAAGTAGGGAAGAAACTACTCAAAAGCAAAGGAATGGTATAGATGAGAGAAAAGTTCACCACAAGAAAGCATTAGGCCACATGAGTCAGAAAGAACTCAAGGGCCATCTATATACACACACATAGAGACTATATATATGCGTATTGTAATTTTGTGTATTGAGTCTAGAATTTCATTTGTTTTGATCACATTCAAAGCCCCCCCTTCCTCCGCCCTCCACACTACTCCCTTCCTGATTTCATGTCCTCCATTGTTACCTATCCTTTATTTATTCATTTAATTTTGGTTGAGTTTTTTTTTCTACAAAGTGAGTGATCTCCTTAACTTTGATTATACATCATCAATAAGAGGTTGTTACAAATTGAATTTCTACACATTCTATACACTCTATTTTCATCTTATATGGGTCCCTCCCCTACGTGCACCTTCTCCCTCCCCTCCGTTCCACAGTCCATATATTCCTTTATAGTTTTTCCACATTATTTAAGGGCCTATGGAGTGAAACTTGTGTCGCTGTGTGTGCATCCACTTAAGGCTGGTTTACCTACCCAGAGTCACTACTTTCAAAGACTGATTCTTCCCCTCCCAGCAGTTAATGGTTGCCAGTAGTTCTTCACCTAGAGTTGGGGTTTCCTATCCACTTCCCGTCTTCTATGCTGGGAATTTGTCTGGCTTAAGTTCACTTGTGCCCTTGTGCAGGCTGTCACCACTGCAGTGAGACCATGTGAGTAGCTGTCTAACTGTCTGGAAAACTTTCCATGTGGTCACCTACCACTTCTGCCTCTTAGTACCTTTCAGGCCTGTCTTGCACAATGATCCCTGAAACTTGGGAGTCCAAAGATTGATACAGGTATCGTATTTCAGGACAAGCCTCTTGTTCTCTGCACACTGACCAGTGTGGGTCTCCATTTTAGTCACAATCTACAATATGAGAAAGCTTCACTGATGAGAACTGAGAACAATAAGTCATTAGAAATTAGTTTAATACTATTTTTATTTAGCCAAATCATGTTAGTAGGCTCACCTGAATGTCCTGTGACCTAGCTAGCCACAGACTGCCTCACCTGGTATCAGTGTCAGGTATGGGCTCCATCGTGTGAAGTGGACTTCAAATCAAACCCAAAAGGGGTTGTTTACTCACATAACACTTGTGATACCGTTCTACTACAGGGCATACCTGGCTAGGCCAGTTCTTGTACACACAGGATTCACAGCAAGTCAAGTTTATGGTCAATCCTCTTTTAATAGCATGCATTGCATCTTTCAACACTCTTAAAGATGGTCAGTAGAGATGAAGCTTTGAAATGAGTGCCACTTTGATTTCTCTCTGTTCCACAACATGTGTATGTAGTGTCCTCAGTAATAGGGTCTTACTGTGAAGTTCTGGTGGGAAACCGAGGACAGAGGTTATGTCAGTGTTGTTTGAGTGTCCATGTCAATCTGGTCAGCAGGTTCAAAACTGAGATTCTTTTTGTCCCTGGATAGGACTCCTATTTTAAAAGTCACTATTGCTGGGGGAGGGAGGGAGATCATAAGAGCCACAGGTGGCGCATGACTGTAACGGACAGTGTCTCACAGGTTCCTGGGGACGTGTTCATATGAGCCTGCTGCAATGATGACACATGCACGAGACCCAAGACACTCAGTCACAGAAAGCAGCATAGAAGCGGAAATGGGCAGGAGACCGCAACCTTAGCAAAGAACTGTTGACAGATGATCACTGCTTGATGAAGGAGAATAGATCTTTAGTGGAGTGACGCTAGATCGGATGACTACGCTCCAGTGAATGCACTCAAATTGAAGGATATCTGGGTACAAAGGGGACTGGAGAGATAGCTTGGTGGTTAAGAGCATTGTCTGCCCTTTCAGAGTACACAGCTTCACTTCCCAGCACATACATGGAAGCTATCAACAATTCCTAACTATAGTTTCAGGGGATCCAACACCCTCTTCTCCCCTCTGTGGGCACTGCCAGATACAGGTGCACCTGCATACATGCACACAATACGCTCATACACATAAACAAAACAATAAAATATTGAAAAAAAGCAGGTAGTCCACTCATGGCATTGGACTTTTTGTTTTTAGCCTATGGGGTCTAGTAGAGGTGATAGCTACCGGTTATTCGGTGGCTCCTTTAATGTCATTTATTATATATGGATATAGTTCAAGAATATTCTATAGTGCTAGATTTCCATGTGACATTTCTTTAAAATTGTGTTTTTGAAAGGGGGTCTCCCTGGAGCCCCAGCTGGCCTGCAGTCATTATGTAGACGAGGCTTCCCACATCTCACAGAGATCTCCTTCCCTGTCTTTCCCCCTCCCTCAAGTGCTGTGATTAAAGGTCGGCACCAACATGCCTGGCTCTGTGACTTCCTCTGAAGGACTCAGTGTTAGTCATCCCTCTCCTGCCTCCTCCTCTGTGCTGCCCTCCCATCCCATCCCTTTAACCCTCCTACTCCATGATTCTTCTTTCCCATGACCATGTACTAGTTTCCTGGAATCCATGGATTCTCCAGATGAAACGTGTATGTAATAATGCAAAGCTAGTGTCCACTTATGAAAGAGAACATGGGACGTTTGTGTTTCTTGTTTTCATTTACCTCAGTCAGGATGATTGTTTTTAGGTCCATCCATTTAACTGTGAGTGTTTAAATTTCTTTTTTCTTCAGAACTAAATATTCCAGGTATAAATATTCTATATCTTCATTGTCTTTTCATCTGTTGATAGGAATCTAGATTAAGTTTTCTGGTTATTGTGAATAGAGCAGCAGTGAACATGTTTGAACAAGTATCTGTGTAGTGGGGTATGGATTGCTTTGGATGGAGTTCCAGTAGTGTATAACTGGATCATGTGGGAGATGTACTTCAGCTTTTTGAGTAATCTTCACAGTGATTTCCATAGTGGGGACAACAGTTTGCACTCACACCAACAGTGAGGAAGTGTAACTCCTTCCTCACCTCCCTGCCAGCATTTGTCCTCATTTCTGTTTTGAATCTCAGTTGTTGTGACTTGAATAAGATGAAATGTCAGAGTTGTTTTAATTTGCATTTCCTTAATGGTCAAAAATGTTGAACAAATTCTAAATATTTCTCAGCCATTAGTGTTTCATCTTTGGTAACTATCTGTTCAGTTCTTTGCCCTGATTTTTAATTCAGTTGATGGGGTTTGTTTGTTTGTTTGTTTAATATTTTAAGTTCATTAGCTATCGTAGATATGAACCCTGTGTCAGAAATATACCTGAGAAATATTTTTTCCCATTCTGGAGGTTGCCTCTTCACTCAAAGGATGCTATCTTTTGCCATACAGAAGCCCTTTTGTTTCATGAGTTTCCATTTGTCAATTGTTGACTTAATGCTTGTGCTATATGAGTCTCTTTCAGAAAGTCCTTTCCTGTGCCTATTCGTTCTGGTGTATTCTCTACTTTCTCCTCTATAACATTCAGGATATCAGGTCTTTTGTTGAATTACTTGATAGATTTGGAGTTAGGTTTGTGCATGCTGAGAGCTAGAGCTCTAGTTTCATTCTTCTCTATGTAGCAATCCAGTTTGACTAGTATGATTTGTTGAACATGCTGCCTTTTCTCTAGTGTGTGCTTTGGGTCCCTGTGTCAAAAATCACTTTGGATACACCTTTTGGGACTCTGGATAGTAAACGGACTGATCTGGGGTCTGTGTTCACAAAGGCACTAGCTTTGTATTGTTCTTTTGGAAAGGTCTTCTGGGGAAGTGAATGCCTGGTCAAGTGTTATTTTTCTCAGATCTGAGTCCATATCTGGCATAGTTCTGCAGTTCAGGTCATTTTGTGAAGACTGTAATGGAAGCTTTTAACGTATTTTAAGCGTGCTTGTCTTATAAGACACCATTGTTTAGAAATTAGTTTGGAGATACGTGTGCACTATGTCATGGTCACTAAGGGTCAGGGTGTGAATATTGATGGCCTGATTGTTATTGAGTTGTAAAATATTATTTGTGTTTATCGTGTATGTGTGTGAATATGTGCGTGTCACAATTGTCAGGGGAACTGCTGTTTATTTTCTGTTCTGTCTTTTGTAATTTTTGTGATTTCCAGGGAACAGATTCATGTCACCAAGCTTGTGTACTAAGTTGTTTATTTACTGAGCCATGTGCCTGGACTCTTGACACCTGAATTTTAAAGTTTGGCAATTAATTTTGTCCCTTTGTCTTTACCTTATTTTTGGAAGTCCTTGCAGTCTGTTAGGAAAAACATTACTTTGTTGTTCTTTGACTTTGAAAGTTACTAGACACTTGCTGATCCTGACCAATGTTTTCTTCAATACAAAATTGTGTGGGTTGGTGATTCTTGAACTTTGCTCTAATAGTATAAAAGAAATTCTGAAATTTGGTTGCCTTGCTCCCTGCCTTCCCCATTGCAACCCTTTTCCTTCCCCTTTTCTTCCTAAGGTGGGTGTTTTACTGGGTTGAATAGCAGGACTTGGATCTCAGTACTCATGTGAACCTTCTCTGACACGGCTGTGTACCACACATGTCAACGTGACTGACTGCACTGAATTCTTTTGGAAGCACATTGTCACCTTTATACTTACTTTATTTGCATATGACATCACCTAAAATATTTGAAAAGTGTGGTTTTAGGATCTTTAAATATTGATTGTGTATCATATTTGTTATTTGATTAAAATTCTACATGAGCTTGAAAGATGACTCAGAGGTTAAGGACACTGTCTACTCCTGCAGAGGACTTGGATTTGATTCCCAGCATGCACACGACTACTAACAATCATTGGTAACTCCAGATCTAGGGAATCCAATGCCATCTGCTGACCTCCGAGCGCACTGCACAACACGATACAGTTACCTTCAATTACATGAAAAAATTCATACTGGACAGAAACCAGATGAATGTAGACAATGTGGTAAAGCCTTTAGATGTCAATGTTATCTTCAGTTACATGAAAAAATCCATATGGGAGAAAAACCTTATGACTGTAAAGAATGTGGTAAAGCCTTTACATTTCCTAGTTCCTTCCTGTTACATAAACGACGAAATCCTGGAGAAAAGCTGAGTAAATGTAAGCAATGTGGTAAAGCATGTATATGTAACATTCATCTTCACTTACATGAAAAAGTTCATACTGGGGATAAACCCTATGTATGTAAATAATGTGGGAAAACCTTTAGATGTCATAGTCTTCTTCAAAGACACAAAAAAACACATACATGTCAACCTTATCTTCAGTTACATGAAAATATTCATACTGGAGGAAAACCACATGAATGTAAACAATGTTGTAAAGCCTTTAGATGTCAACAGTACCTTCAAAGACATGAAAAAACACATGCTGGAGAGAAACCATATGAATGTAACAATGTGGTCAGGTCTTTACGTTTCCTAGTTCCTTACTGTTACATGAACGAATGCATACTGAAGTAAAACCGTAGAATGTAAAAAATGTGGTAAAGCCCTTAGTTACCAACTTTATCTTCAAAGACATGAAAAAGTTCATATTCGAGAGAAACCATATGAATGTAAACTGTATGGTATACTGCATTGTGTGCCTTGGCCAGGCCGCCTGCCATGAGGCATGGGGAGGGGCACCTGTGGATGGAGCGCTCTGCCCCAGGCCAGGTGTGGCACTAGCTTCAGCCCTGAGACTGAATGACCTGCCTAAGAGACAGATCAGGAGTGGCTGCAATCCGGACCCCACCCCATAAGGCAATTGACTAACCAAACCTATAAGACCCCTTGCATTTCAATGAATAAACGAGTTTGCAGCAGCTAGCTATCCACCGCTTCCACCCAGCTTCCAGAGTTTGTGTCTTAACTCCACCCCTCTCACCCCCGTGTCTCATCCCAGTCATAGCAGAGACCCTGTGTCCCCCTCAGGTAGGCTCTGAGCAGAGGGACCCCAACATCTGGTGCCTGAAGAGGAACCCTCTGTGCCACAACCCCCATTGGTGAAACGCCCCCTTCCTGGTTGTCATTGAGTAAGCCTCTCTGTGTTCTGTGTGCTGATGGTCGTCCAAGGGTGCAAAAGCAACCCCCTCCTTCTCCCCTTTTCCTGTGTTTGTCTTCTCTACCTCCATAGGAAAGCACACCTCGCCACATGGTCCTGAAGCCCATGCTGGCCCTCCCTTCTTAGTTCCACCCGGTGAAATTACATGAGGGCCTCCCCCCTCCCCCATTTCCGAGCCGAGGCAAGGCCATTGGCCAAGCCTTTCCGGAAACACCTTGTGGGCAATTGGCTGTGGGAAAGGCAGGTTTTCCCATCTTTGATTTAAAACCTCCTTCTTGAGTGGCACCTCCCCAGGTGGCCCAAGCTGCCCCAGGATGGCTCCTGCATCTGGGGCTGAATACAACCTGGCTCCTCTGCATAACGGCCAGTGTTCTTAAACATCTCTCCAGACCAAATTTTGGTTTTCTTACCAGCTGAATAATAATCCATTGTTTAAATTCTCTATATTTCACTATTCAGCAGTTGATAGACATCTAGGGTTGTTTCCATTTTCTGGCTATTGTCAATAGAGCAACAATGAACATAGATGTGTAGGAATAATCTCTGTCATAACATATAGTTATTAAATGTGTGCCCAAGAGTGATATGGCAGGGTCATGTGGTAGACCTGTTTCTCGCTCACTGAGGAATCTCCACACTGATTTCTATAATGGCTGCAGCAGGTATGACTCTCACCGGGAGTGAATAACTGTTTCCTTTCCCCATATCTTCAATAGCATTTGTCCCTGATTGTTTTCTGTGTCTTCACCTCTCTGACTGGGTAAGATGAAATCTCAGAGTCATTCTGATTTGCTTTTCTCTGATAGTTAGGGATGATGAATATTAAAATTTTTCCATACATTTGCATTTCATATTTTGATCACTCTTGGTTTAGATTCTTGTCCAAGTTTTAATTGAGTTGTTTGTGCATTGATATTTCGTTTTTTTATTTGAATATTCTAGATACTAACACTGTCAAATATATAGATGATAAAGATGTTTTCCATTCTATACGTTCCCTCTTCACTTGAAATGATGGTGTGCTTTGCTGTAAAGAAGTTTTCATATTTTCACAAAGTCCCATTTGTCCATTGCTGTCTTAAGGCCTGTGCTATTAGAGTCCTCTTAGAAAATCCTCTCCTGTGCCTGTGTCCTCAGTGTGTTCCCTACTTTTCTCCCCTATCAGGGTCAGGATATCAGGTCTCATATTGAGGTCCTTGATCCATCTGGAGTTGAGATTTGGGACAGGTGAGATATAGGGATCTAGTTAACTTTTCCTTTCATAGGGGGTCCAGTTTGCCAGAACGACTTGTTGAACATGTTGTCTTTTTTCAGGTATGTATATATCTATATCTATATAGTTATATATAGCCTCTTTGTCCAAAGACTGGTGCCTTGAAAGACATTGGACTTAATTGCAGGTCTTCAATTATATCTGATTTCATTATATTACTGTGCTGTTTTTATTATTATAGCTCTGCAGTATAATTTAAAAACAGAGATGGCGATGCTTCTAGCTCTTTTATTTTTCAGCATTCTGTTGGCTATTTTCAGTGTGCGTGCATGTGTGGTTATTTTGTTGCATTTCATATGAAATTTGAGATTATTGTTTCCATTTCTGTGAAGAATTTAGTTTTACTTTTATGGGGATTTTGTTGACTCTGTAGGTTGCTTTTAGTAGGATGGTCATTTTCACATTATTAATATTAGTTTCAGAAACTGAACCAAAATTCCTTTCATTTATGTTAGGAGCATTGTGCCAATCCATATGTTTCATTCGGTCAGAATAAGGCCATGCAGGAGCCATTTTAAAATACATTTTGTTAAAAATAATTATAAATTATATTAAAATTGGAATAGCAGTAGACATTCTCTGGCTCCATGTGTGAATCACAGTCACTGAGATCCTTTTTGTTACTTTTACATCTCCACCCAGGTTGTCTCCAAGTTAACCAATAAATTAAACACACTGACCTTTCCTAAATCAAAGAATATTTTTGTAGCATGTGACTGACCTTAGAGTTGAAAATTCTAAGGACCATGTTAAAGAAATGTCCTGCAAAAATAACCTCAAAAACACTGCAAGAGCCAATAATTGAACACAATTAAACAACTAGCTAAGAAATAATGGAAATCAGTATATTAAAAGCATGGCTATTTTAAAACTTCATTTATTTAGCTTGTGTGTGTGTGTATGTATGTGTGTCTGTGTCTGTGTATATACATGCACATGTGAGCCTGTGTCACATCAAGCATGTGGAACTTAGAGGACAACTTGCAGGAGTTGATTTCATTCTTCATGTGGGTCCCAGGGACTGAACCCATGCCATCAGATTTGGTGGGAAGACTTTTGTCCTCTAAGCTTTGTTGACAGCCTTTATGTAGTATTCCAACCAGTTAAGAAAGAACAGTGAGATCTTTAATTCTGTCAAAGTTCTATAAGTTTGTAACACCAATAAAATATTTGCACAGAGATCCTACTGCTTTGAGATTTTCCCATTCTACTAAGTCAGAAAATTTCCACCAAGAACAGCAGTGTAGATAGGTGCTTTACATTGCACTACATCTCCAGCCCTTACCAAAGTCAATTTAAACAGTTTAGAGCTACGTGTGTTATTCCACTTCAGTGTATCACCCACAAGACAGACATCATGCAAAAACATGTATGTAACTAAATGTATAATGGCTATGTTCATAATTTAGGCAAACAAACTTTGTGGATAAACATCAAGAAACCATGACTCTAAGGTATCTATTGTATGAATATTTTAATTTAAAAAAAGAAATGATTACACTATGTGCATAACACCTGATATCATAAGGGATTCAAAATATAAGCAATATTGAAAATATTTGGTTCTCCTCAAATAATCCAGGATTTTCACCCACTTAACTAAAAACTGGAAAACGAAATAGTTGGTCTGAGTGTTTGAACTCAGAAAGTCAGGCTTGTTGGTAAGTATCTCTACTCATTGACTCATCTGGTTTGCCTCATGTTCCCTTTTCAAGAGGAAAGCATTTAAGGAAATAATTCGAAACCTTGAAAACACAGGGTTATAGAGAAGGAAGTAAGTGGATTGAAGAATTTAGAATGTTTAATTGAGATAGTCAAGAGGAAGATGATAGAAGAGGAGATAATATAACCGTAACTAAACTACATGGTCATGAAGAGATGGAACAAGGTCATTTCCATAATATTGCTCACTAAAAGGTGAAACGGAGAATTAAAAGTGACTATTACTCTCTTGGAGAAAGGAGTAAGAGTCCATTGTACAATGACATGAATCTAATCTGATTAATAGCATATAGGTATTCAAAATATTCCTTTATAATGTTCTTGATCTTTTTGTTGTCTATTGTGATGTTTCCCTTTCAACTCAGATTTTGTTGATTTTTCTTTATTACTTTTGGTTAACAGGGCCAACTGTCTATCTTTCTTATTTATGTATTCAAAGTATCGTTCTTGGATTCATTGAGTTTTATATTGTTTTCTTTTTCATTAAATTATCTCTGATATTTGTTTTTTTTCTTGGGTGGTGGGTATTGTTTTTAGTTGTTTTGACTTTCAAGATTCTTGATTTCCAATTTATTAAATCCTTTATTTGTTTTCCTTCTGATTTTTTTAATGTAGGCAGTGAGAGTTTTAAACTCATCTCTTAGGACTGTTTTTAAAGTGTCTCAGAAGTTTTGTTGGGGTGTACTGTACTTTTCCTTTAATTCCAATAATAATTTAATTTCTTTCTTAATTTCTCCTTTGAAACATTCCTCATTCAGTCATGTGTTCTGTAGTCTCCATGAATTTGTGAAGTTACTAGAGTTTCTTCTGTGTTAATTTTAAGCGTTATTGCATTGTGATGTGATAGAATGCTTGGAACTGTTTAAATTATTTTCTGTTTGTTCAGGTTTGTTTTGTGCCCCAATATCTGTCGATTCTGGAGAAAGTTGCATGATTTGCTGAATAGAACATGAATTCTTTGTTGCTTGTGTGGAATATTCAGTAGATGTGTGTTGGGGCCATTTGATGTATGGTATTTTTTAATTCTGAAGTCTCTGTTGATTATCTGTCCCATTTACATGTATAATGGAGACAGTGGGCTATTGACATCCTCTAATATTAGTGAGATGTGATTAATCTGTGTCTTACAGTCCTGTAGTATTTCTTTTATGAAGTTGGTTGCCCAGATTGGTGCATATTTGTTAATGATCTTCTTAGTTAAACATTCCTTTGTTCAGAATGAAGTCATCATCTCTATCTCTTCTGATTAGTTTTACTTTGAAGTCGATTTTGTCAGATAGAATAATAACTTTTGATTGTTTCTTGGAATATTTTTTCTTGCTTTCACATTAAGGTAGTGCCTGTTGTTGAAGGTGAGATGGGTTCCTTGCAGAGAACAGAAGGATGAATTTGTTTCTTAATCCTTTTGCCTTGCAAGTTCAGTTCGTTGATATTTAAAGCTATTATTGCAAGATGTGGATTGGTTCCAATCATTTTAAATTCATTTTTGTATCTTTGGTCTAACATTGTGGTTCCCCATTTGTACCTTCATTTAGCTTAGTTCTGTGTCCCCGTGAGTATAGTCATTCCTTTCTTCAGCTCTTTGTATTGCTTCAAGTATTCTCTGAAGGGCTGATTTTGTGGACATTAATTCTTTCAGCCAATTCAAGTCAGAGAACATTTTTATTTCCCCTTAAACTAAAATTGACATTATTGTGGGGTAAAGTATGCTAGGTTGACATCTATGGTCATTTACAACTGAGACTACTTTGGTCCAGGCTCTTCTGACTTTCATAGTGTGTATTGAAAAGTCATCTGTAATTCTGGTGGGTTTTCATTTACATGTGACTTTTGTTTTTTCTTTTGAAGCTTTCAGAATTCTTTCTCTTTTCTGTACACTTAAGGTTTTTACTGTGATATGCTGTGTGGAGTTTATTTTCTGGTCCTGTCTATTTGCTGTTTTGTGTGCCTTTTCTGTATGTAGGGACTTTGCTTCCTTTATTTGGGGAAATTTTCTTTTACAATATGGTTGAAGAGCTGGTCAATACTATGATCCTCAGATTCTGCTTCTTCCTTTATGTCAATGATGTGTGGATTTCATTTTTTCATGGTTTCCCTCATTTCCTGTATATTCCATTCCTTTTTGGAGAAAAGTTTATAATCTTTGTTGAGTGTTCAAATTCTTCACCTTTATCATCCTGTCATGATACTTGGCTTCACATTTCATTCATTGTATTGGTGAGGTTTCCTCCCTGTCATTTAAATTAACTTACTGAGTAATTCTGCCACGGACCGTCCTTCTCGGAGACTGGATACCGAGGGAGAGCAGGGGTGAAGGCTTAGGAGAATTAGGATTCGGCGAATGACAGACAGACATGACTTATGAGGAGGTTTGAGTCTGCTGCAATTTACTGAAGTTTCTATTGAGGTTTTATACAGTTACAGGAAGAAATTGGCAAGTTTTACAAGTTTTGACAAGGAAGAGATACACATTTAATCATTATACTTATTTTGTCTTTTTCAGTACGTCTTGCAGTTTCTCAGTATATTTTGTTGTCATAGCCAGATGGGCACAACCGTACTGGTCTCTTAGAAACTGGACTGGCACCATTAAACACATTTTTAAAGTTTCTTATGGCCCTGGGTCAAAACGACCTTTAAGATATGTTTCATATGAAATATTGTTTATATTTTTTAAAGTACCTAGTGGGAATTGCCAGATTCTGCAATTCTTTGTTTGAAGAGTTAGATTTATTGTAACTATTTCCTATTAATCTTTCTAGTTGCATTTTCTCAGGGTCAGTATTTATTTTTTGTATCATTAACTCTTTTTGCTCAAGGGAATTCATAAAGATCCCAAAACTATTTTTTAAATCATTATATAGATCATAAACTGCTAAATTAAAAGCCTGAATCAGGGGAGGAGACATCTATGCCAATTCTTTGGAACTTACTGATTCATTAAAAATATTTTTTGCTTTAGAGAAAGAAAGCGTGTATGGGCATGAAAGTAAGATTTATGAGAAATCCAGATAAGAAAGTCAGTGCTGCGAGCCGTGACCAGGAACACCATGGGTGTTTATAGAGTGCTCGTTCAGGTATCAGGAGTCGGGCTGATTGCCAGGGAACCGCTGGGGGCAAAGCTCCGAAAAGCACAGGTCCCCCCATCCTTCAGCACCCATCATCTTGGAGACATGTTGTCATGCAGGCGTTGCTGTGGATGCGGCATAATTCACTTCCTTTTTTATTTCAGCCTGAGTTTTCTTTAATATTTCTTTTTCTTTTTTGATTTCTGTCAGAAGTTTATCCCTATCTTCTTTTAGTTCTTTGATTTGTTCATTTTTGTGTTCTTTAAAGTCATTGAATTCTTTGATTGTTTGATGTTTATGATTGTTCTTTTAAGCTCTGGGTTCTGTGTTATCTCTATAGAGTTTTCATTCTAGAACTCTTTTGGAGGACTGGTGATGTTTGTTGAGGACATCGTATGTGAGATTTTCATGTTATTATTTTTCTGTTGTGATCTTGGCTTGTGTATTTCTTTTGTTTTTTGTGATTCTGATGTGAGACTCAATCCTTCTTTTGTTGAATTGAAGTCTATTTCTGTTTGTATACTTGATGTGACTTGGTTGTATTCTTACTGGGTTTGTAAAGCTGGTTGGTCCAGACTTCAGGTTCTCTCCTTTGGTTCTATATATGAGGAACCAGCTGCCTCTAGTCTAGCTACTCTAGAGTTCCCTCAGAGGCACAGATTAGGTGAGATCAGATGCCCTCAGGCTCTCCCTTCTGATCTGAGTACCTCTAGCCTACAGGCACAGCACAATTTGAGAAAATTGCTAGGCAGGCTTTCTCAGGCAGTTTTATAAAGGTCTGGGTCCCTACAAAAAGGCACAGATGTCTAGCCTTGCAGGAGTGGGAGTGGTTGCAAATGGTACCAATGTAGATGGAAGTACACGATGTGATTTGGAAAGTTCACAGCCTTACAAGGTAAGAGGGTTGTCCAGGTCTTGGATGCTAAGATTAAGACTGTGTCTGTGCCAAGGCTAGATGGAGAATGGGATGTGTGGTGAGAGAACTTAGAGTTGCTGAGGCAGTAGGGGAATGAATTAGCCCAGGGCAGGATCAGATTTACCAGGGAAGAAAGCTGGTCTGAAGAATCCAAGGCATGTTGGGAGAGGGACAGCCTTTGAAGGTTCTAATAAACTAGACTGAAAAATTGAGATGTTTTAAGTGTGGGATTCAGGGTACAGTGGGTGGATCTGGACTAAGAGAATGCTCTACAGATCTCAGGTGCTAAGAGCAAGAGCGGGTCTGTGACCAGGGTTAGAAGAACCGAGTTCTTTCCTATACTTCATTGGTACAATTGTTTAGAATATCTGCATGAATTACCACCACATACGTATACATTTGTGATGTCCAGTGAATAGAATAAAATTGAAGCACATTTGGGGACTTAAATCAAGCTCCACAGGATGATATACATGTACATTATATTGGACGGTGGGCACTGACGGTGATGGGGATGGGGATCTAAATGTTGTCAAACTACATTGTAAGAAAATGACAGAAATTAAGTGAAAAATAACACTATAAAAAGAAAAGAAGAGGAGGGATTTAGAAAAGAAATAAAATCTTACTCTTTTCTTCCAAATCCTATAAAGCTTGGTTTATGACCAGGAATTCTAACCTTAATTCCTCCATACCCTGTAAGAGATTTGTTGATTGTAAGCCTGTTGCCTAGAACCTGATGGCCTGGGGCCAATAGAGCTCCTACCCCTCCCTTTGCTCTGCTTCTTATAAGTAGCCAATGAGGAAAGACGCTGAGGAAGACTGTGATACTGGACCCCAGCCAATGGGGCAGAGACATAGAATTTTGTGTTAGCAATAGAATTCTGTCAAGCTTCTGTTGCTGTATATTTGCAACTATATATACAGTAGTGTAGGGTAAAATGCTCCTGAAATGAAAAAGCTTAAGATTGAAAAAAAGCCTCACAGTAAGTATAATCTGAACCGAGTGGAAGAATTTATTTCCCTTTTGTTTCGCTTTCTCTCAGTTTTTTGGCTTGTGCATCTGGTATTTGTATAAATAACCAAATGAAAGGAGCAAAATATTATCTTTGCCCACACTTTAAGGATGCAGCACAACATGGTGATGGAGACTGGTGTCGAGAAAATGTCTCTTCACTAATGGCTGAGTGAGAGCTGCACTGTGCACATGCGCCACAGGTTCAGTATCCATTCATTGGATGGAAGTGTAAACTGTCTTGACTATTGTGAACAGCGCCACAATACACACGAATGGCAGCCAAGTTCACTTAGATATCTTTAGGTCTATACTTAGAAATCATGCAGCTGAATCATAAACCAGAACTCTTTGTGGCACATCCCCACCCAGGAACCAGTAAGTGTTTGCACTCTCTTACATCTCAACAAGTACTGCGTAAAGTTCCATTTACTTCTTCAGCATTGGTTCTAATTCTTTTCTTGATGATGCTTTTCTCAAGGGAATAACATGGAATCCGAAGAATTTCCATTTCTTTGATGAATTAGGATATTGAAAATTTTTCATAAATTTATTGGTCACCATATTAACTGTTCAATAAAACTGAACAAATAATGACTTACTTAGTCATTTAATATTTTGAGTTCCTTATAGATTCTAGATATTAACTTTCTGTCAGATGCATAGTGATAAAATATTTTCTCACATTCTCTATCCTGTTTGTTCACTCAGTCCTTGATATTTTTTTCCTTCAGAAGAGTTCTTAATTGATGCAATCCAATTGGTCATTTCTGGGAACTAATGGCTGTGGTACAAAAGCTCTTCACAGAAACTCTTCACATATGCATACACAAACATATTTCTGATGTTACTGCTCAGGAGTTCAATATGTCAGGTCTTACACTAAGATTTGTTTTTCAAGTTGCATTAACTCATTTTAGCAGGTAAGAGATAGTGTACCCAATTTCATTCTTGTGGGGTGGAAATTTAGCTTTTCTACCACCATTTATTAAAGAGGTGATTTTTCCTCCAACATATGTTTCCTTCTTAGACTTTCAAGGAATCAAGGGATTTCAGATATGTGGATTTATTTCTGGGTCCTCTATTCTATCCCATTGATATAGTGTCTCTTTATATAACAGTACAATGATTTTCTTGTCTCTGTGATTCAGTGATTTGAAATGAGGATCTTAGTTGACAACACAGCAAATTGATTCTGCTTAAGATTTCTAAAGCTACATGGAGTCTTCTCTGCTTTCAAATGAGTACTAGAAGTATTTTCTGTAATTCTGAGGTAATTATCATTGGAAATTTGCTAGTTATTGTACTGAGTCTGTAGATTATCTTCAGAGTATATGCAGTATCACATTGATTATTCTGCCAGTTCATGAGCATGGGCTTTTCCACTGTCTAGTGTCCTCTTTCATTTCTTTTTTCCCCTTCATAGTTTTGATTCTGGAGTTCATTCATTTCCAGAGTTAGGTTTACTACTGGGTTTTTCTGGTTTTCATTTTAGTTTGGCTCTTGAGACTTCTGTGAATAGGATATCTTCCTGACTTCTTTCCCAGCATGCTATTTGGCTGAAAGTGACAATCAGATCAAAGATTAGGAGAACTGAGATTTTAAAGTCTTCTAAATATATGATCTTGCAGTCTGTAAATAGAAATAATTTCATGTCTTCTTTTCCTGTGCTTATTTTTCCAATTTCTTCTCTTCCTGCTCTGCTGAAGAACTGCTTTGAGCAGACAGTAGACGTGTGCCTCACTGCTGCTTTTAGAGAAAGTGCTTTCAGTTTTCTTCACTGTCTGTTGCCCTTAGCGATACCACATAGACTTCATCATAAATATGCTCCTCCTAGTCCCACCATTTCGGACCTTTCATCATGAAAAAAAATCCACCTCTATCATGGTTTGTTCTGCATATCTTCAGATAATCATGTGGTTTCTGTTTTTCAGAGTTTATCTCCTATATTGCATTAACTGTTGGAATTTTGTGAATCATCCCCACATCCCTGCAATGAAACAAGTTTCTGAATATGTTGCTGAGTTCCATTTGTGAGGGCTGTGTTGGACATGTTTGTATTTGTATTCATGACATACTTTGATCTCTGATGTGTTTGTGTGTTTAGGTGTGTATTTGTCTCTGTATGTTTTTCTCTTATTTGTATATCTTGGTAAAATGAGCTTCCAAGATCTGGTTATTATTGCTATTCCCTTTCAGTTTCTTGGAAATCTTTTAGAACCGTTAGGATTATCTGTTTTTACAGAACTGGGAGGAATCAACAGTGAGGATGTTCCAGAATTCCATTGTTGTTTTTCCATTTATGTTACTTCAGGCTCCCTGCTCATAACAGATCTACATAAGCTGTGCATAATCTTTTAATTAATTTTGTTTGCCATACAGGCCTTGAAACTTGTAAATATCTGCACATACCATGTGTTCTTAGCATGTTTTCAATATATTCTTGATGTTGGTATGTAATTCTTTATCTGTTGTAATATCTTCTTTTCATCTCTCCTGTTACTAAGTTAGATGTTTCTTTCAGTTATTTTGAAAGATTCCTAACATTAGTTATATTGCTTTTGTTTTTAAAAGGCAACCTGTAGATTACTTAGCAATCAAAAACACTGACTGTTCTATCAGAGGACAAAGGTTTCTTTCTCAGCACCTCACGGTTCCTAACAATCGTATGTCATTCCAGGTCCAAGGAATCTGCTGCCCTCTTGTGACCCCTCTGGGCAGTACTCTTTGGCATGGCGTACTTACTTACATGCAGGCAAACACTGATATGAATAATGGGAAATAAATAAATTCAACAGCAACCTGCTGTGTCACTGACACTTGTTCTTTATGCGTCTCCATTGCGTCCATCATATTTAACTTTCCCACGTTCTGTTCTTTGTTTGTCTTCGTGTCTTCCTTCTGGGAGGGCATCATGAGATTGTTTATTGTACTTCTTTTTATTACCGATAATCCTCAAATAATTGATGAAATGGGAATGAAAGAATTCCAAATGGTCTTCATATAGCCATTACTACCCTGACACTAAAACCTAAAATTCAAGAGGAAAAAAATTATAGACTAATCTTCTCTGATGAGCATAGACACAAAAATTCTCAATGATATACTTGCAGACATAATGCAGGAGCACATCAAAAAGAACATCCACCATGGCCAAAGTGACTCCATCTCTGAGAGGCAGGGACGGATCAACTTACATAAATCAATAAATAATATCTGCCACATAATCAAAGTCAAGTACAGAAAGCATATGATCATTTCATTAGCTGCATGAAAGCTCTCTGACAAAATCAAATTTCCCTTCATGGTAACAGTGATGGGGAATCTAGGGACACAGGGGTTCTGTATATCTCGAAGTAATAACTCCAACATCCAGCAATCCCAGAGGGAAATTCATAGTAATTGAAGAAAACTCAAAGCATTTCCACTAAAATCAGGATTAAGAAAAGTTTTTCCTCTCTTTCCATTTCTGTTCAATATGAAGTTTCAGCTAGTGTAATTCAACAAGTAAAGAACATAGAGATGAGGGAAATTGGAAAGAAAGAAGTGAAAGTATCCTTATGTGTACATGGCATGATTCTGACCAAAAAAAAAAGCAAAAAAAAACGTAAAGACTGCAAAACCAATCTACTAAAGCAGAAAACCACATTGATCAAAGAAGCAGGATACAAAAATAAAATCAGCAGCCTTCTAGGATAATAAAAACAGATACACTGAGAAGGAACCAGAAGAATGATTCAATCCATGAAAGGCTCAAAAAATTCTTGGAGCATATCTAATCAAAGAAGTGACAGACTTGGATAATGAGATACTAAAGAAATGCAAGAAAATACAGGAAGTTGGAGAGATCCACCATGCTCAGGATTTGTAGGATCAACAATGTGAAAATGGCTATCCTACTAAATGCAATCTACAGAGTCAACAGATCCCTAGTAAAATTCTAAAGAAATTCTTACAAAATGGAAAAAATTACATTGTTATCCAAGTGTAAAAAAGTACAGAATAGTCAAAATAATACCAAACAATAAAAGAAGTGATGGAAGCAGCACAATTCCTAATTTCACATTACACTACAGAGTTATAGTTCTAAAATCAGCGTGGCACTGCATAAAAACAGCGCCAGATCTGGTCAGAGATATGTGGAATATAGTTCTAGACACAGATTTAAGGCCATGTATTACCAGCCAGCAGTTGATTGACTAACAGATCAAATATGCACATGGAAGAAAAGACTGCATGTTCAACAAGTGGTTCTGGGAAACTGGACACCTACATGAGAAGAATGAGAGAAGATTCCTCTCCCTTGACCCACACAAACTTCTGCCCTGCCTGGATCAAGGACCCCAAGATAAGACCTGATATCCTGAACCTGCTATAGGACAAAGTAGGGAACACACCAGAGTGCACTGCACAGGAAAGGACTTTCTGAAAAGGATGATGATTGCACAGGCATTAAGATCAGCATTGATATACGGGTTGGTGTGTATCTGTAAAAACTGCTTTATAGTAAAGAATACCATGCTTGAATGTAGAGGCAACCTACAGAAGGTACATTTTCTTTTTTACCAGCTATGAATCTGACTGAGGGATAGTATCTAGAATATAGATGTGACTCAAAGAATGAAACATCATAGAACTAAACAACCCAATGAAAAATTGTGATAATGATATAAAGCATGAGTTCTCTAAAGAGAAAATGCAAATGCCTGAAATTAGTTCATCATCTGTAACCATCACAGAATGGCAAATTAAACTGACTGACCTTTCATCTTAGCCCTGTCATATCCAATGGATAAAATAAAAATAAAAACAAAAAACAATGAAAAAGGAAAAAAAAAGCAGGGACAAATGAGGAGAAAACTTATTAACTGCTGGTGAGAGGGATATCTCATGCATCCACTGTGAAATCTTTGTGGGGATTCCTAAATAAGGTAGCAATCGACCTATCACATAATCCAGCCATACCATGCTGTGGCACGTGCCCAAAGGATTCTGTAATTTAATGCACAGTTTCCTGGAAGTACATGTTCATTTTTACTCTATGGACCATAAACAGAAAATGGAATCAACTCACATTTGTATCAATTGATGACTGGATATTGAAAATTGTGTGCATTTATACAATGGAACATTATTCTGCTAGTAAGAAAAACAAAACTATACAATTCAAAGGTATATTACCACCCTCAGTGAGTTATCCCAGAGCAGAAAGAGAAATAGCCCATTTTTTGTTTGATAAATGGATGCCGACTTTGAATCTTTAGATATGTACGCTTCAACTGAAGAATTTTCAGTTGAAGAGTCAGAGGTCAGGAAACTAGTGAAGGGCCATGAGGGGCCGTGAACTTCATGGGAGGGGAGTCAGAATCCAGATTTATAAACGGTGAAAAGAGGAATAAAGGAACAGGAAGAGTGAAATGTTAGGGAAATGAGAGGACAAGGGAGAGGAGAAACTATGCAGAGGGATAATGAACACCGTTTGATAGAAAGTCCTATTAAAACCAGTACTACAGACTACTTAAAATATATACAAATACAATGTAAAAAGGGGTTAAATGGAATTACCATATAATGGGGCGGGGCAATGCCTGATTCTACAGAGTCACTGGGTAAGCGTGATGATCTCCTTTCTCTTCCAGTAGCATGCATAGCACTTTCTAGGAAGCTGAGAGCTAGCCTAGAGATGAAGTTGTGAGACCACTACTAGCGTTATTTCTCCTTGCTTGTTCTATGACTCTGTGTGTAGTACCTTACGCATAGGAAAATATGAGCAAGTTCTGGTAGGTAATAAACAGCAATTGTAATTGGCAGTAATATTTGAATGTATATGAGTCTCTCCTGGTCAATAACTACAAAAGGGGAAGTCCATTCCTGACACTGGGCTTTTAATTACTTGTCTATGGTATCTGGTAAGGGTATTGACCCCTCCTCATTGTAGAGTAACTCCATTTAAACTCTTTTTATCTATAGGATTCTATCTATAGGATTTTAATCTATAGGATTAGCTTTCCATATGACTTTTTCTTTTTTTAAATCTTTTTGCAACAGACTGTCATGTTGTACCACCAGGCATAGCACTCCCTAAGTAGATCAGACTTGCCTCTGTGTCACAGAGATTCACCTGCTTCTCCCTCCAGTGCTGGTATTAAAGACATGCGTCACCACACCTAGCCTGTTCCATATAACTTTTTCAAATGCGATTATTGTTAGGTACCTCTCTGTACACTTACTCCTCCACTTCCTCCTTCCCATTTCCTCATCCCATTAACCCTTCCTGATCTTTTATTTCTCTTTCATCCTTTTGTATCAGTGCATTCTATCTCTCCTCCCATGGCCCATTACTAGTTTCCTGATTTTGGGACTTTTCAGTTGTTCCAACTGAAACACACATATGTAAATATTCAAACCTAGCATCTACTGACGAGAAGATATATGGGGCATTTGTATTTCTGGGTTTGGGTGTACTTATTCAGGATTATTGTTTCCAGTTTCACTGATTTACCATTGAACTGTATAACTTTGTTTCTTTTATTAAAACATTTTAAAGTTTATTATTTTTATTTTATATATGTGGGTGTATTGCCTGTATGTAGACACACTCATGTAGTGCAATCACCACAGAAGTCAGAAGATGGTATCAGATTCCACTGACACTGACGTTACAGATGATTGTTTTAGCTGCCATGTATGTCCTCTGCATAGCAGCCAGTCATCTCAAACATCTCCCCAGCCCCTAATTTTGGTCTTCTTAACATTTGAATAAGAATGCATTGTGTAAATGCTCTATATTTTCAGTATTCGTCAGTTGATAGACATCTAGGGTTGTTTCCATTTTCTGGCTGTTGTCAATAGAGCACAATGAACACGGATGTGTAGGAATCTCTGTCGTAACATACAGAGTTATTTGAACGTATCATCAACAGTGCTATGGCAGGGTCATGTGTAGACCTGTATCTAGCTCTCTGAGGAATCTCCACACTGATTTCTATAGTGGCTGCAGCAGGTATGACTCTCACCGTGAGTGAATAACTGCTTCGTTTCCCCATATCTTCAGTAGTATTTGTCCTGATTGTTTTCTGTGTCTTCGCCCCTCTGACTGGGTAAGATGAAATCTCAGAGTCATTCTAATTTGCTTTTCTCTGATAGTTAGGAATGATGAACATTAAAAATTTTCCATACATTTGCATTTCACATTTTGAGCACTCTTCGTTTATATTCTTGTTCCAAGTTTTAATTGGGTTGCTTGTGCTTTGATATTTAGGTTTTTTATTTCAATATTCTAGATAGTAACATTATCAAATATATACAAGGTAAAGATGTTTTCCATTCTACATATTCCCTATTCACATGAAATGATGGTGTCCTTTGCTGTAAAGAACTTTTCATATTATCACAAGGTCCCATTTGTCCATTGTTTGTGTTAAGGCCTGTGCTGTCAGAGTCCTGTCCTGGGCCTGTGTGCTCAGTGTGTTCCCTATTTTCTCCTTTATCAGGTTCAGGACATCAGGTCTCATATTGAGGTCCTTGATCCATTTGGAGTTCAGGTTAGTGACAGGAGGTATATAGGGATCTCGTTTCCTTTTCATCATGTAGCAGTCCAATTTCCAGAACCCCCTGTTGAACATGTTGCCTTTTGTCAGGCGTATGTGTTTGCCTCTTTGTGAAATGACTGGTGCCTTGAAAGACATGGACTTAATTGTGTGTCCTCAATTATATCTCATTTTATTATATTACTGTGCTATTTTTATTATTGTAGCTCTGCAGCATAATTTAAAAACAGGGATGGGGATGCTACTAGTTCTTTTATTTTTCAGGATTCTGTTCGCTATTTTCAGTGTGTGTGTTTGTGTGTGTGTCTCTGTCAGTGTCTATTTGTCTTTGTGTATACATGCACATGTGAATCTGTCACAGCAAGCATATGTAACTTTGAGGACAAGTCGCAGGAGTTGATTTCATTCTCCATGTGGGTTCCGGGGACTGAACCCATGTCATCAGACATCATGGGAAGACTTTTATCGACTAAGTTTTATTGGCAGCGTTTATATACTATTTCAACCAGTTAAGAAAGAACAGTGAGATCTTTAATTCTGTCAAAGTTCTACAAGTTTGTAACATCAATAACATGTTTGCACAGAGATCCTACTACTTTGAGATTTTCCCATTATACAAAGTCAGAAAATTTCCACCAAGAACAGCAGTGTAGATAGGTGCTTTACATTGCACTACATCTCCAGCCCTTACCAAATTCAGTCTAAACAGTTTAGAACTACGTGTGTTATTCCACTTCAGTGTATCACCCACAAGACAGACATCATGCAGAAACATATATGTAACTAAATGTATAATGGCTATGTTCATAATTTAGGCAAATAAACTTTGTGGATAAACATCAAGAAACCATGACTCTAAGGTATCTATTGTATGAATATTTTAATTTAAAAAAGAAATGATTACACTATGTGCATAACACCTGATATCATAAGGGATTCAAAATATAAGCAATATTGAAAATATTTGGTTCTCCTCAAATAATCCAGGATTTTCACCCACTTAACTAAAAACTGGAAAACGAAATAGTTGGTCTGAGTGTTTGAACTCAGAAAGTCAGGCTTGTTGGTAAATATCTCCACTCATTGACTCATCTGGCTTGCCTCATAGTCCCTTTTCAAGAGGAAAGCATTTAAGGAAATAATTCGAAACCTTGAAAACACAGTGTTATAGAGAAGGAAGTAAGTGGATTGAAGAATTTAGAATGTTTAATTGAGATAGTCAAGAGGAAGATGACAGAAGAGGAGATAATATAACCATAACTGGAAACTACATGGTCATGAACAGGTGGAACAAGGTCATTTCCAGAATATTGTTCACTAAAAGGCGACAGAGAGAATTAAAAGGGACTATTACTCTCTTGGAGAAAGGAGTAACAGTCCATTATACAATGACATGAATCTTATCTGATAAATAAATCAGTCCACACTTGTCTCAGCCCTCTGTATATTTTAGGAACCATGTTCATTTAAACTAAGAAGGTGGAGTCCTCTTCTGCTAGAACGCAGTTTGTGCAGGACATATGCAGAGATTTTATTCCTGGCATTAACAACGTAGTGTAGCACTTAGGGTGAAAGATGCGGCCCAGCAGCCCCATGATGGAAGCCAGGATGGAGAAGAGCACCATGGCCACCATCGCTGTATCCCTGGTGCTGTGGTAGAGAGGGAGGAGGGGGACTCAGACGCTGCAGAACATCAGCAGGGTGATGGTCAGGAACTTGACGTCATTGAATGTATCAGGTCAGGAAAGTCACAGTGAGGCTCACCAGGCTGAAAAATCCCAGGTATTGCAGGTCACAGAGGAAGGGAATGAGTGGGCCCTTGTTGCACACAATGTCATGGCCATGTTCTGAGTGAGCATTGATGTCAATGCCACAGAGTGTGAGTTTGATCAGGATGCACGTGGGGATGATGAAGTTAGGTGTCCCTGACACCAGCACCTG
This sequence comes from Eospalax fontanierii, assembly GCA_035773235.1. Lineage (NCBI taxonomy): Eukaryota > Metazoa > Chordata > Mammalia > Rodentia > Spalacidae > Eospalax > Eospalax fontanierii. Next base: position 2,826,537 of record CM069554.1, on the reverse strand, counting down.
CCTCATCCTTCTTCCTGGAGGATTGACCTTAAAGCCTTTGTATTCAGGTATCATGACAGTTAGTTGTTAAATCATTACTTTATCAGGAATTTATGTTCATACAGTATTATCACTGGAAAAGATTAACAGTCATAATTTTTTCCAATAAAATTTTATTTTTATTTTCTTTCCACTGGTGCATTTGTCAGCACCTCTAGCTTAATGTCTGTACTGTAACCTGGAAGCAATGAAGAATGCCAGAGACTTTTATTTCTCACTTTTGAAAGGCTTCCTAAATTCACGGGATGAATCTATCCAGGAAAGCAAATTATGATACTTTCAAAATTGCAAGTGGATTGGTATATTGCAATGGCAGGTTCCTCATGCCCAGCTTGATGCTGTTCTTGGATTAATTTCCTTGAGATTTAATGTAGTTCTGATATCCCAAGTATGCTTTAAGACCGGCCCGAAAGTAAAACATGACTGAGGAAGCAAGAAGTCCGTGGAAGCCTAAAATTTGCAGCTGGGATTTCTAAACTTTAAAGTGAAGTCATATCCTTAAACTTCTCTTGCCACAGAAAAAGGAAAAAATACAGAGGCATGGCTCATGGACGAGTAAACCTCCCAGTGTCTGGGTGAGGCCCAAGAACCAACACTTGACAGAGCAACTGAACATGCTACTAGACTGATTGCTGAATCGGGAAAATTCTATTAAAAAGCGGATGATACTTTACCCAGTTTGGAGCTTGCAGGCTCTGCTAAGTGGAGAAAATGCCTTCACTTGAAAATGGGCTTCTACACAGCTTGTGTTCACAGTCCCCATTCATATTTTGTTGGCTAGTGATAAATGTTAAGAAGGAATCAGGTCTCTTCAAGAAGCAGAAAAGTGATATGCGAAGGCAGAAGTTCTTTGCAGAGTACAGGGAAACAAAAAGACCAGGTGCCACAGTCAAGCCATCTGACACTTGTTTGTGGGTGGGAGAAGCCTTGTGAAAAACACCCCAGACAAATGCCCAAGAGAAAATGGCCAGATGAATATGGTCCCTGAGCACCAATTGATAAGGTTTAAGAGAAGAACTGGATACGGAAAGAAATTTGAGTAGATTCCCTGCCTATATCTTACTGACAAATAATATTGCTGCATCCTGCCAGAGACCTTGGGATATGAGTGTGACTATATAAAATGTGTCACACTAGTTTGTGTGGTGCAGGAAATGTGCAGACATGATGGCATCAGGCTGCGCCATTGTTACTATCACTGCTCTTGTCCATTTTGATAGTGTGAGAGCACACCAAAGGGACAGAAAAATATGAAAAGTGTGCACTATGGCAGGGAATAGAATGAGTTTCGAGTTTTAAGCAAGGATGTGCTGAGAAAGCTGCTGTAGGTGTTAGAGGGATTAGCATTAGGACAATGGGAAAGGAACCCTGAATCCCCAGAGCCCGGCCATCACAGGCTCCAACTTGTGAACATGCATCTTCATGTGAAGGAGGGAGGCTCAACTGAGAATGCTACTGAAGCGTTTTTCTTCTAGAAAACAATGGTCTTAACAGGTAGAAGCCAATGTAAGTGTGGTGCAGGGTGACTGTTTCATCTCAAGCTGCGCTAAGCCAAATGATCCCCATGACTCTGGAATGCTATACATAATACAGAGACAAGAAATCCTACCCCAAGGCTTCAGAGGTGCTGAGGTCAAACAATGTGCATGATGGTTGGAGGCCCTGCAGGAAAGCCCTAGGAGGCCCTGTATGAAGTTGTGAAAGTGAAACCTGGGTCTCAGTGGAAATTCCATTACTGGGAGTTGCCCTGGGTGTTGAACATATGTCAAGGAGAGCTAGAGACATGGGGTGAATCTCAACCTACTGAGAGGCTGTGTGTCTGGCATACAGCACACGGGGCGGGGGGGAAATAGGATGGCTTGAGAACATTGGAGTGCCCATGATTCCATCATAAGCCTCAGATACTGGGGATGAAAGTAATTGATTTAAGGTATTCTATGCTGGGTTTCATTGTATGTTTGGCCCTATATTTCATTCCCACGACTTGTCCCTTCGTACTGCAATGGGAATGTTTTGTCTGCATCATTAAAGTGTGTAAATTGTTTTGAAGAGGTTATCTTGAATCTCAGAACAGACTTTTCAGAGTTCTTTACAGCATTGGAATTGTTAAAGATTCTGGAGCCAACTGAATTTGTAATACAGGCATTTTACATTCCGGGTGGGCATGAACTTATGGAGGTCACGTCCAACCAATATTGAGGTGAAGATTACATTGAAATTAAGTGTTACTGAGAGCGACTCTTTAGCGGTCTATGCAGGTTACAATTCCTGTCCTCTCTCTGCACCCCACCATGGCCAGAATGTGACCAGGGCCCGCTTCACATTCCTTACACTTGGACTTTCACAGGATATTAGGTACATCCCCCAAACTGTAAGTGGTAGTAAACCCTACCTCCACTGCATTTCTTCTGGTTAGGTGTTTGGTCACAGCAGTGAGAAATGGAACTAACCCAAATCCTTTGCAAATTTGGCATGTCAATCTACATACCTCTTCTTATCTGTCCTATTTGGCTTCCATTCTCCAGCTGACAGAAACCTAGAGTTGTCTGGGAAGAGGCAACCTCAACTGAAGATTTTACTAGGACGGATTTTCCTGTGACTGTCCTGTGAGGTGTGTTCTTCATTGCTAATTCACGTGGAAGGTTCCAGCAAACAGTGGGCAGTACCACCTTTACAGAAAGGAGTCTGGGATATGTATAAAGAATGCTGAGCAAGCGATGGCAAGAATTGCATCAAGCAGCGACCCTTCACTGTATTCTGAATCAGTTTATGCTTCTACGTTCCTATCATTAGTTGCACATTGGTCACATTTCACATATTTTGGCCTATAGCCTGTCAGCTAAATAAACGCTTTTTTCCCCTTTATATGTTTTTGTCAATTTTTTTTTAATCACAACAGAAAAGCAAATTAGGAAATGACCTATTCTTCATTCGTGTTCTCTATCTCCCAAAAAATCTACTCAAACCTTTTGGCATTCACAAGTATATGTGTACAGGTCAACCTTGCTGAATGGATGTCTATTTTATCAAACCTGTGTCTAGGATCAATTCCTGCCACCTTGGTCTTTTTGTTCATGGGCCGTTTAGGCCATGAGGTACATCAGTACACAATAGTAAATGACAATACAGTGGCCATCGGACCTGCCAAGGAAAATATATGACCACGAACACCCCAAATTTCTGCCCACTGTGAAATTTTCCCTTCAGTGTCTTCTCAGAAAGCAGTTGAAAAGCTATAGCTATTCACTTTCAGGTGGTTCTTGCATTGAAAACAGAATGATTATCTGCCAACAAGTTCAAGGCTTCTCTTCCTCACTGAAACCGCTGATACTGAGTCCACATGTGATGGTCCATGAATCTAGAGTATGAATGACTGCACAATTCAATTCACAGAGCAGGAAAGATGCTTTTCTCATGGTGTTAAATCACAGCCTTCTCAGACTTCTGGTCTTCTGAATAAAGGACAGAGTGAAGATCCACTTCCTTTCTTCATCACTCATCTTTGGGATGATGGGATGCACAGTCTGTAGTATTCTGGTGATGTATTCCAAAATCCATTGAGATATAGTTAACATCTGGACTCTCCAGCTGTGTTTAGAAGTATTTCCAAAAGGGACAAGAACAGGGCTTCTCTGTGGTTTCTTACCTTCCTAACTCCTTGCCTTTGGTCAAATGATGTCATGAGGGGACGTCTCCTTCCCATTCCTTTGCACTCCCCATCACTTTTTCTTAATAACTTGCACTGCTGCCATTTATGTTGTGTTTCTGCATTGAGTTGTTTGACCTCTGGCAAGAAGTGCTTTCTGTTCCTTCTCCGTTGTTTTCCTTCCTTCTGTTCTCTTTGATTGCAGGGTTGAGAAATAAAATGGAGTTTAAAATACTGTGGAAATGTACTGTGTGCCCCCCTTAAGGAAGTGAAACTGCTTGAGACATGAAACTGCCTAAGACAATAGGAAACTTCTAAAACCATAGAATGTATAAGAGCACGCTTGAAAAATCTTGTGGTAAGATCACCTGAATCACCTGTAACCTATTGCTGTAAGCTGTAAACTGTTACCACCCCACCCGCTTTGCTTTGTTTCCCCCGAAACTCTGTAAGTTCTCAGAAAGTAACAATGGCTCTGGAATTCTCCGCCTGCGGTTTTTAGCTTTAAAAGTAGACAGGCCACTGTAAGCAGGTGCGCTTCTGTATCCCGAAGCAGGGCGCCCACTTGTACAAGTGCTTTAATAAAAACCTCTTGCTTTTGCATCTGGCGTTGGTCTTCTTGGCCCTGCCTTTGGGCTCGAGTCCCAGAGCAGGCGGCCATTGAGGGTTCGAGTCCCGGAGCCCTGGTGACATTGGGTTCAAGTCCCAGGGCAAGGCGTCGGGTTGAAGTGACGGGGGTTCAAGTCCCACGGAACTCAACAGGTTAACTTCTATTTTGTTCACTATGGTTTATTTCAGAACTATTAGAAGAGTTGACTCAGAATTTCTTTGTGCCAGAGAAGCCATTATAATAATATTGTAAAAATTGCTGTATGTAAAAGTATTATAGCAACAGCATGTGAAAATTGTGTTAAAAATTTTGTCTTTTTCTGTGTGTGCATATCTCTGTATGGATTCCTGCATATGAATGTGTGTGCCCCCAAAGAACCAAAATGTCACATCGCTCTGGAGCTGGAGGTCCAGGTGGTTGGGAGCTTCCTGATGTTGCTGATTGAAACCAAAGTCTGGGTCTCTGCAAGTGCAGTGTGAGCTCTTAACTGCTAGGCCATATTTCCAGCAGCAGAATCTTAAAAACAAATTATGATTTGAGATATGTTCAAATTGATATGAAAATCCTTGTTGTGAACTTCCAATCTTGTTCCAGTTGTGAATTTTGGCTCCAGCCTTCACAATTGGACACCATCACTGTTGTCCTTCTTCCACTTGACATTTATACAAATTTAGCTTTTGACTGGAAGCATAACAAGGAAATACTGGTACAAAGCTAGATCTCAACCTGAATAACACCCCATCTTTAAGCTACATTTCTGCCATGTGAGGCTTCCATGGCAGTCTTCTACCCCAACAGCATGTGGCAGCTCCGTCAACTACAGCACACATGGCCTTTCTCTCCATGCAGCTGCAGTCACTGACCACAGCTTTCATCTATGGACACACACAAATCCCGATATATAGAAGTTCTTGCCATTAATCTGCTGCAATTCATGCTTTCCTTATACAGCTACAGGCAATGTCCTTTTCTGATCTCTGTCTCAGTAGCTGAACTTGTTGTGCCCTGCCAGCATGTAACACTTTTTGGATCTTTGTTGCAAGAGATCATGACTTCTTCATTGCTGCATGCGCCATTCCCAATGTTGCCATTGGCACATCCTCTCTCTAGGGGTTATAGTCGGGTAAGTTTTCTCAGTCAGTTAAAGAATTAAAAAGCAAGAAAAATCTCAAACCAGCAGAGAGTGGACAATCAAACAGACTTTAATTGAAAGACAGTCATATGCAAACACATAAAGAATCACACATACAAATATGTAGGAATGATTTTTATTAATGAACATAATCTGGACTAATGACCATTAATTAACACAAGCAAAATCATGTACATGGGTCTGACGATGGAGCAACTCCTGAGCAACCTCATTTTTTGTACCACCCAAGAGTTAATGAATGAATGCGGATAACCTTCAGAAGCAACTTATTACTGTGCAGTACTCAACACACCCACCCACTGGAAACAGCATTGGAAAGAACTCCTGATCTTGTGGGAATGATATGCTAGGGATGAAAAGCACTGATTGTAAGACAGAGCTGAATTTCATTTGTGGGACTGAAGAAACATTTAGGACAAGACATGTGAATGTAGCCTGGGCCATTAGCATAGTTCTGAGAGACATCTGAGGAATGGGTGTCTATGAGTTAATGGCCCCTCTTAAAATCTTTTTAAGAATTAGGAAAGAAATGTTCCCAGAAAAATCCTGCATCTGAACTGAACTTCCTACAAGGCTCACCAACTCATTAGCATTTCAATATTTGTGGATAGTTTGGAATGTTTCAGATTCAGAGACTATTTACAACGTATCTTGAGTCATGTTTAGGCCCATAAATAGCCACTTATTACCTACCTGAGTTCCCAATTTAACATTCTTTGACTAACAGAATGTATTAACTTAAAGAGTTCCCAACAATCAAAAGGCTAAGAATGTCCTCAGATTGCATCAGGGACCTATAGTAGAATTCCCGTCATTTTGCTCTGACCTGCCTAGTGAATGGACCCCACGTATATGACAAGTCTTGGGTTAAGAATTTTCTTAGTTCTGTTCATACAAAAATTTCCTAAAACTGTTACTACATTGGAACATAGCATTTACGAAACCTAAATTCATATTCCTGGGCCATGGCCACTCATATTTGGCTCCAGAATAAACAATGTCTTTGCTTCCTGTGAGTTATAACTGTTTCTTTCATTATCATTTCTTGATGCCCAACATGGAGCCCAAACAGAACAATCTACTTTTCACTTAAGGAAACTGGATTGGTGCCAGTTACCAGTCAGTGCTCCCTTGGAGCCCACCATCAGGTATTGTCTTCTGGAGTGTAAATTGATAATTTCTTTGTGGGTCAAGAACTCCCTGGATTCCTCACTGTTCCATTTGTTTTTTTCTAAGCTGGTTTTCTGGATCTTACTTGTTTTGTGCTGGAGTGACTCCTTGTTTGCTCTTCTGCCAACTAGCCTCTGGAAAGTTTGACCTAAAGCTGTTCCAGTAAACCCCTCTCCCTGTCCCTCAGGAGTTTGTTCTACAGATACTTGTTTGGACATAGGGCATTGTAACTGCCTATTGCAACTGCTTGTCATGTGCACTTAACTGATTTAGGTAGTGTCCTGTTTTTTTTCTTTTGTCACAAGGTAATGAAATCCTGAACACTGAAGCCCATTTTCACCTGGTCCTTTGACCATCAGGTGCTTTTGAATGATTCACTATATCTTGTTCTGCTTCTGTGACCTGCTTATCCCTAGAACGACTGGGAAGTGAAGACCCTAACTCCTTACATCTGGAAATTGCACAGGAATGAAGCAATTTTGGTGTTTGTCCTTAAAAACCCAAACCTCCTTCATCTTGGAACTATATCTCTCAAACCTGACGGAGACACTGTAGACATCTGCAACTTAATATTTTTGACTGACTTGACTTGGATTCAGTCTGGTGGTCTTCCTCCTTGTGCTCTTGAACTCAGTAATGGTTTAGATACTTATTTGCTTTCTTATTGACTGCTTGCTAGTATTTTCTGTAAAGAGTCCAATGGTTTAGATACTTATTTGCTTCCTTGTTGACAGCTTGCTAGTATTTACTCTAAAGAGTCCATTTTGTCTGCTTAAAAATATTTTATTTCTTTCAACTTTTTTTTATTGTTCTTTTTGAAGACAGGTTTTCCCTGTAGTCCTAGCTGCCTGAACTCTCTATGTAGACCAGGCATATCTCAAATGCACAGAGATCTGCCTCCCAAGTACTGGGATTAAAGGCATTGGCCACCACACCCAGGTTTTTTTTTATTATTTTATTATTTTTCATTTTATGTGCATGAGTGTATTGCCTGCATGGGTGTGACTGTACTCACATCATGCAGAGTCTGCAGAGGTCTGGCCGAGCAGTTAAATGGCAATTGAACCTAGGTCCTCTGCAAGAGCAACCAGTGTTCCTACCTTTGAACCATCTCCCAACACCAAGATGGATTTTATTTCTAATTGGTTTTTTTTTCAGTATTGAGGCTCCTAAACCTTTTGAAGCCATTTTGGTATTGTTTGGTCTGTCCTGGTTTGTATGTATTTGATGTTTGGAAATACTTGGCCTTTGTTTCCAGACACTCCAGTATCCTTATCTGCACCGTTCTGTACATTCTCTGCTTCTTTCACCCTTGCTCCCTTTTACTTTAGGAGTTTTGTGAGCATCTTACCATAAGGATCCTAATGGTGAGTGGCACTTGCTCCCTGCAGTATAACAGTGTGAAAGTGTCAGGGGAAACTACACATGACTTCTAACAACTTCTCAAGGAAACCAGCAAACATTCCCCATTATTGTGTCAGAAGAAACTTTATTGGCTCAGTCAGGAAGACACGTAAGGGCTTCATGTCCCAGTGTCCTGAGCCCCTCATATCTGTAAATGGGCTGGACAACCAGGAGAGCCAGTGGGAGAAGATGGTCTGTGGGTCCAAGCTAAGCAAATCCATCACAAAAGCAGCACAGAAACTGATCCAAAATACACATCCCACATTCAGCATAAAGAGACATGAAATTTTTAAAGGAAAGAAAACCAAGTGAAGCAATTTTCCACTTTGAGGAGGTATTTAAAGATAAAGCAGGTTCAGTACTCCAGGTAGTTTTATGCATGGTAATGACGGAATTGCAATTTAAAATATGTTCTGTCTTTCTTTCCTTTTTTTTTATTTTGCTCTTTTTGAGACACAGGGTTTCCCTGTAGCCCCGACTGCCTGTAATTCTCTATGTAGATCAGCCTGACCTCGAACTCACATAGATCTGCGACCCAAGTACTGGCATTAAAGGCATTGCCTGCCACACCCAGCTTCACTCAATTTTTAAAGATAAATAAAGAATACTTGCAAGTATGATTCTCTGAATAGGGAAATTTTGATGCTCCAAAATGGTATTTTACATGCAAAACTGAAGTCCTAGAAATAGAACAAAAAATGATGACTGTGCAGGCTATTTTTAACAGAAATTTAGAAGCACCTAAGAAAAAAGAAATCATAAAACTACTAACAGGAAATGAGTAAGAGACTTTTAGCAACAGTACCAGAATTAAATAAAGATATTGATAGACCAGGGATTAATAAGAAAAACTAAGAGATTCTGTCCAAACTGGAGATGAATGTGGAAGAACCTTTCTCCACCCTCTGCTCCTAACTGTCCTTTCCAGCTTTGCTCCTCTCTCAGAAGACCTTCAGCTTCCTCTGTGTTCATGACCCTCCCCTCTTGCTTTCTCCCTGGAGGTGGAGAAATATTACTGATCATTTCTTGAGGGGACAGTAACAATTTCCAATGGAACTTTAGCAAATCTCAATGGGAAAAAAATTCTATATTAAAACCCAAAAATATATAGTTCCTTTTAAGATAAAACCCAGAGGGAGAAGGGATCCAGATACTGTTTCCATTCCTTGTACAGAAAGGCAGTTGAAATCTTTAATTATGGGTTCCATAACCACATATCAAGAAATTCTAGGATTTGCTAAAGAATTTCAGATCACCCTATTGACACATGAACAAGGGTTTTCTGACTTAAAGCAATTAATTCAATTACTGGCTTCAGAAGGAAAAACAGAGGAATGGTTTCCTTGGCAGATGGAAACTCCCCCGCCCCCCGAACTTTAATCAAATACATGCCTGCTGTGAGTTAGAAAAGCCCTGCTATACTGTGATGCAAAAATTATTTCCATTTTATTGACTGGGCCAAGATAGAGCAATCAAATGTAAGACCACAGACACCTGCACTGGACTTCTATGTCAGAATGTCAAAACATTAAATAGCACTCAGTTATTCCTCCTGAGAACTTAAAGCATGATAAGAGTCATGTCTTATTGAATTCTGAATCTATGAAAGAGCTGGAAGAGGAACTGGCCACAGAATAATAGAACATGGGTCTTGCTTCCCACAGATGCTCTTGTTACCTTAGTAAACCAACTTTGCACAACTATTATAAGATATGGAAGGAAATCCCTACCAAAATTGAGAGCTTACAAGAAAAACACATCAGCTCACTTGCTGAGAACCCTACAAATTCCTTCTTCCTTGGAAAGTCATTTTGAACTATTGCAAAAGCCCTGGTCATTTGAAAAGATATTGTAAGAGTCTGAAATGGGTGCTCTTTCAAAAAGAGCAGCAGGTTTCCCAGGCAGATCTTGAAAAAACATTGGGCCAGAATAGGACTGTCCAGATTGTTTTTTATTTCTCCTTGTTGACCCCTCAGGAGAAATGCAGACAAGACCAGTTTGTTCAACTGCGTTCCTAAGTTCTAATACAATATCTAAATGTGCCTGAGAGGAAAATCCAGATTTCTGGAGGGCAGCAGACACTTGGCTCAACACTAATGTCACCTCTGTTGAGCTGCATGACATTCTACATCTGAGGTTAAGAGGACAGTGACTTCTGATGCTAAATGTGTGATTGAGCGATGCTAGGCCTGGAAGCATGAACAGGAAGTGTCTAGTGAATTGTTCAAGACTGCATTTCCTGTTGTTCCAGGCCAGGAACAGAGCATGGAAGCCAGTTTGCCAGCAGATGGACATGGTCTGTACCTGCAGAGGAAAGCAGGGCTGAGAGATAAGTGCTTTTTGATCTCTTTAGCCCCACCTACCGCTTAAGCATCAAGGGTGACCCTAACCAATCAGTGCTCCCGAACATGTGTCCAATCAGGAGCCCCGAGTAGAGGCAGAAGGCGGGTTCTATCCCACCTCCATGTTGCGGGTGTTTCTCCCCAGCTTTGGCTCCACCTGAAGAATGCGCCACGTGTGCTGGTCCGGAAGGGGCACTGTGAGGAGCTGTGCAGAGATCCCGGGTGAACCCGGAACCCGGGCCATGGTGAGCGTGTTCCCGGGTGTCCCCAGAGAGGAGGAACGACTGTGGAGCCCCGGGCGGGGGTTGTGGTGGGTCTTCCCCGGCCTGGACCTGCAGGCAGACTGACTGGTGTCCTGTGCAGTCCCGGCGACCAGGTTCCTGGCTCAGCCGCCTGTGGCATTTCCTGCTGCAGCTCCTTCTGCGCCTGGAACTGAGCGGAAGGCTCCGCCTGCGCCAGTAGCTTCAGTTTTGGTCACTGTCCAGAGCTTTGGTTCTGTGTGGACAAGTATTAGGGGTAAGCAAACATTAGCATCTAAAAATTGTTAGACTTTGAGATGCAGAGAATGGGGAAAAAATTAGATAAATACTAAAGTCAGATCTTACAGCAGACTGAATGGCGTTTATTCAGCGAGGTGACGCAATCCTCCCACAAGAACATAAGTTGTGAAAGAGATGAAAGATCTTGTAAATTTTTATATCGGTGGAAATAAAGAGAGCATACACAGCCCTGGAGTCTGAGTTATGGTGTCCTTTGGATCTTTTCCTGGAGCTGCTTGAGCTGAACAAACAACCTGTTTTAGCTTTTAACAACTAAGAAGGTACAACAGAGAAACATCTTGGCAGGAAGTATTAGTTGCCTGGCTTTTGGGCACTCCATTAAAGGTCGGAAACACTGGACAAGGAAAGGAAGAGGATTTGCAGCTGGGAAGGAGATAGGCTAGTAGTCTTAGGGAAGAGGAAGGACTGGGTCAGGGAAGACAGTAGCAAGTCTGGGCAGGTTCCATGACCCCATGAAGTTCCTCCCTAAGGATCACTTCAAGACTCCTTTTCTATTTTCTGGACTAAGTTGATCTAATGTGGACGTTGACTGCTCTCTTCATATTCTTCCATCTAATTAAACATTGAATTTTGGGTAAAATGCTTCAAAATTAGCCTCCAGTTGTTCGAGGAAAGGGACGGCTCTTGTTCCAGGTCGGGACAATGGGGAGAGAGATGTAGAGAAGCACTGACTAGTCTGCCCAGTAGAGGAAGCCCCTTGCAAGCTGCCCTTCAGCTCTGTTCACCTCCACCCTGCAGTGTGCCCTTAGTCCATGTTTTCTTTCTCTGCTGCTGAAATAAACCTTGAATGCTGCAGCTCCCTGCTGCTCTCTCCACAGATAAGAATCAGTGTACGCTGTGACTTGATTGCTCTTAAAATTATGATACTTGTCTGTGACACAGGGTTTTGTCCTGTAAGTTCTGTTGATGTGATGTGAAAGTTAGGTGAGTCTCTGAGATATGCTTTACTCCCGTGGCTAACTCAGCTGACAAGGTAGGATCAGTACAAGATGGCAATCTGTGTCCACCCACTCCTGTGCCCACATGCACGTGATGCCCTCAGTACCACAGGAATGGGGTCAGGTGTACAGAGCTCTTTGGTGAGATCTTATAAAGGTCTTGCTGATTTCAAGGGGAAACATGGATATGGGCTGTGAGGAAGGCCTTGGTGCATGTTGAGGTCCAGTTAGCTGACATAGAGGAGTGACGTCCCCATAGGAAGAGGGGACCAAGAATATTCCAGGAACTGTCCAAAACTAGACAGGAAAGGAGTTCCTCCTAAAAAGGAGTGAGTTGATATAAGAAAGAAATGGGGATCCAAGACGACTGCAGAGAAGGGACCAGACTCTGGGCAGGGTTGTTGTGGAGCCCAGGCTGTTTCATTTCTCTCTAGCAGTTGAACTTTTTGTGGTTTAGTAGGACTCTGACCTTTGCTGGAGTGGGAGGGAGTCAAATTACCTCTTCAAAACAGCTTTCTGAGAATGGTGTGTTCTTCCCAGGGTGATAGTTCAGCACAGGCAGGTTATCAGAGTGGACTGAATTGAGATTGTGTTTTTGCGTGTGTGTCTGTTCCTCTGAATGCAGGTATGTGTGAAGGTCTCCATGTGGATTTGGAGGCCTGAGCTGGACAGAGATTGATGCCCTTTGCCACTTTCCTCCTTATTTTTTGAATTCAGACATTTTATTTATTGGCATTATATACATGTGTATGTTTCACCTCTGTGTTGGGGCTCATATTTGCCATGATGCTTGTGTGGAGACTGAGAACAACTTTATGGAGTCAGTTCTCTCCTTCCACCTTTATGTGGGTTTTGTGAATTTTACTGAATTTTCCAGGAATGTGTTTTTACCCATCAAGACTTCTTGATGACCCCTCGATCTTTACTGAGACAGGCTTTCTCTCTGAACAAGGAGTTCACCAATTCCCTTAGACTAGCAGCCCAGCAGGCCCCAGGCATTCTGTAGTCTCCATCTCCTCCACCAACATTTTCTTAGTCTAGGGAATCTGGTTTCTTGTCCTCATTGTTTGTGAAGAGCACTTTACAACTGAGCCATTTCCTTGACTTTAAATTGAGGTTTTATTTACTGTTTTATTCCAGGTGGTGAAAGGAAACCACCTGTGAGCTTTGTATTCTGTCTTACAATTAGAGGAAGAGATGTTCTTTTCTGTCTTACAAACAGAAAAGTGAAGGTGGAAGTCTGGTTTATGTGGCCAGCATCTCATGAAACTGCTTTGAACTGACCAGTGAGGACATGCAACGAAGCTGAATTTGTGCTACATTTGCCCATGAGTGTTCTGAAGACTGATGAGTGTAGCAAGATAGGGGTTCTTTGGACAGAGTAATTGAGAGCGTTTTAAGAATTATGTATTTTTAATTTGTGGGTATGAATGTTCTCTCTGCATGTATGTAAGTGCACCAAGCATGTGCATGCAATGACCATGAAGGTAGAAGAAGACATCGAATCCTTTGGAACTTGATTTACAGATTATAGTTAGCCTCCACCAATGTGTATGCTGGCAACTGAACTGTGGTCCTCTGAAACAGCACCAGGTGCTCAAAACCACTGACCCGTCTCTTCAGCCCTAGAGTTCACTTTCAAGGAATGGTTGGGAGACACCGCCAGTCTTGTTAAGAAGAGTCAACTCTGCAATCCTGCATGAAGGTTCAGTTCTGATGTCTGTAGAGATCATAGACTCTTGGACAAGGTGGTGAGATTATGACCTAGGCAGGACCTGGAATAACAGGATGTGGAGTGGCTAAAAATGACAGTAATGGGATTTATCACAGCAGGTAAGCAGTGTGACAGTAGTGTCAGGAAGTTAAGATGCGCAGACTCAGTACAGATTCCAGAGATAATGTCAGCATTGTCCGGAGTGCAAGAAGGCAGCCTTTGCCACTGGAGTAAAGATGTGGGTCATAACTTTTAGAAAATAGTAACCTTAGCCAATGAATATTTTGAGGTCTCCCTGAGTATCAGGGTCAGGATGAATTCCTTGCAGTGAGTGGCGGTTTTCTGTGGTACATGGAGTAGATAAATAAAATACCATATAAAATTGATCATATGACAGTTCCAAGAAAGTTGAGAGGGTGTTGGCTATTCATTAGGGTTTGGAGAGGGTGGATGGAGATCTCCAAGAGGTTCACAGGAGTAGTGCTCAGGAATTTCTAGGGAGGCCAGAGGAAACCGTGGTGTGATTTCATTTGTCAGTTGTCCTGTCCTGTGACTCTCTCCCATTTTCTAATGTGAAAATTGACTGACATTTGCTCTCTTCATTTCTGCCATTCCCATTCATGCTTGAATTTTCTTCCCAGCACTGCTTATGTTAGGGGCGTCAGGGCCTGAGCTGAGTGTGTCCCAGTTCTTGGCCTCTTATTCCAGAATGAAACAAATCACACACACACTGAAAGTTGGAAAAGCTATTCAAAAGCAAAGAACTAGCATTGGTGAGAGAGAAATTCGGTGTTAGAACGTAGCAGGCCACACGACTCAGATTTGTGTGTGTGTGTATATATATATATATATATATATATATATATATATATATATACACACATATATATGTTACATGAATATTTTAATATATAAATATTTATTTATTATAATTGTTATTTTAATATATAAATGATATATGAATATTATAATTTTTCATTCCAGAATCATGATTTTTTTGATCAAATGTGGTTCTGATCCCATTCAGAACCCCTCCTTTCCTCCAGTCATCCACCACCACTGGTCCCTTCCCAGTTTCATGTCCTCTATTATTCTCTGTCCTTTGTTTATTCATTTAATTGTCTTAAGGAAGTAATTGATGTGCTTAACTTTTATATATCATCAATAAAAAACTTTTTTAAATTGAATTTTACAAACTCCATACAGTAGACTATGATCATATGATGACAACCTCCCCTCTGTGCAGTGCACACACTACAGAACACATTTTTTCCACAGTTTAAAGGCATATTGAGTCAAAGTTGTGTGCCCATGTGTCCATTACTGAAAGCCCCTTTACCTACCCAGACTCACTACTTTAAAAAGACTGAGTCTGCCCTTCCAATCAGGTGATGTTTGCGAATACTTCCTCAATTACGTTTGAGGTTTTGGATTCTATCTGCCTTAGGCTTATATGGGACTTGTCTATGAAAGTCTCATATATGTGTATGCATTTATATTTCCCTGATGGTTAGAGATCTTGAATATTATCGAAACATTTCTCAGCCAGTTGGGTTTAATCTTGGGAACTATCTGTTCAATTATGCTAGTGCCATCTGTTTTTAGTACAGTTGCTCTGTGTTATTACTTGAATTCAGGAATGGTAATGTCTCAGAACTGTCAGCAGTTCTTTTATTGTTGTGCAAGATTTGGGCACTTCTGGATAGTTTTTTGGGGGGAGGGGCTACTTAATGAAACAAGATTATTTCTCAATTTCTAAGATGAATTTGTTAGAATTTTATTCCGGATTGCATTGAATCAATGGATTGCTTTTAGGATAGGCTGAACTTTGTGTTAGAGGTCACCAGAGCAGAGAGGATACAGATAGGGCCTCAGAGGACATGTAGCAAAAAAGACCAGGAAAAAAAAAACTGTTGTAGTGAATGAGTGTTACATAGATAGTTCTTTTAAATTAATATTTCCTCATGAAAGAAACAGAGAAGTGTCTAACCTTAAAAAGTAAACTTAAGGGGCTGGAGAGACAGCTCAGAGCACCTGCTGCTCATCTAGGGACCAGAGTTCAGTTTCCAGAAGCCAAGTCTGGGACTCACAGCTGCTTTTGACTCCAGTTCACATATTCTCATGTCCTCTTCTGGCCTCTGGGGGAACTAAATACACAAGGCATTCACTCAGAGCCATGCACAGAAACATAAAGAAAAATAATGTACTTTTTAATGTAAAGTTAGGAGACTCTGTAATCTCCTAAAACAAGATTCACAGTGCCATTATACACATACATGTAAGGATTAACAAATCAACATTAACAAATACGGAAGGTGCAGAGTCTCTCGCCTTGTATTTCCCCAGCAGTTGTTCAGGAAGCTTTCTAGGTGGAACTATTGTGAGTTGCTACACATGGTTAAGGATTTTTCAATGTTTTAAGTGTCTTTCTGTCAGCCATGGTCCTGTGAGTAACCACTCACCTATTCTTCTGTAAGTAACTGCAGTCACCTGACTAAACTCGACTTTGGTAGAATCATAGCTTTTGAATGTCATACTGTTGCTTTGATAGACAGGGCATCATCTGCCCACGAAAAGGTCTGAGGTTCAATTTACAGGTTTTGAGTCCTTCCACCGGTCAGAGTATGGAGGGTGCAAGACCCGTCATAGGTCCGAGTTGTGTGTAGTATCAATAAAAAAGGCAGGTGTACACGGGACATAACTGCCAGTTATGTAAAAGGAAATTTTCTCAACACTCTATGCATTTGAGCAGTGGAATTCTGCCTTATCAATGTGAAATCCAGTTTTATTTTGGAGTCACCTACTGGGTCTCTGGATGGTGGACTGATCTGGAGGTGATGTTCACAAATCCACTAACTTTTATTGGTTTTGTGGAAAAGTCTTCTGGGGAATTGAAGGTCTGGTCACCTGTGGTTTCTCTCAGTAATTTCTGGGATCCTGCTGCAGTTCATGTCATTTTGTTAAGACTGAAATAGTAGATTCTAACATTTTTGAGAGTTCTTATCCAATAGGGCACCATTGGTCATTAGGAATTAGTTTGTAGATGTGTATGCACTATTTCATGGTTCACTAAGGGTCATGGTTCAAATGCTGATGATTTTTTCTAAGTTTTCAAATATTACTGCTTGCATGTGGATGTATATAGGTGTGTGCATGCCTCAGTTGTCAATGGAGCAAGTATGTCTTTTCTCTCTTTTGACCTGTTTGTTTGCTCAAGGGATCAACTTGAGTTGATCAAGCTTATGCGGCAAACCCTTGACCTACTGAGCTATGTCCCAAAACCTGTAAACTGAATTTTAAAGTGTAGCATTCAGTTTTGGACCTCTGTCTTTAAATTTTGGAAGTCCTCAAAGTGTGTTAGACAATACATCACTCTATTGTTTTTTGTTATGTGCAGCTTTTAGGCACATGCTGAACCTAGTCAGTGTTTCATTCAGTACAAATTGACTGCTGTGGTGATTCTTGAATTTTTCTCTTAATAGTACACAATGAAATCCCGAATTCTGGTGACCCTGCCTCCTGTTCTTCCCCATTCCAATCCTTTTCCTGCTTCTTTTCTTCCTGGGTCAATGTTCTGCTTCATAGCATAGTCTGACTTGGACTCCTGTGCTCATGTGACCTTCTGTCTCTTTCTCTATTGCAGCTGTGACATGTCATTGCGATTGACTATGTTGAGTTCTTTCTGAAGCACATCCCACCTTTCTCATTTGACAGTACCTGAAAAATTTTAAAGCATTCTTTTAGGATCTTTAAATATTAACTGAGTTATATTTGTTATTTAATAAAAATTGTGCTTAAGTGGCTAGAGAGTTGGCTCAGTGGGAAGAACAATGTCTATTCTTGCAGGAGATCCAGGTTCTATTCCCAGCACACACATGGTGGCTAACATTATCAGTAACTCCATTTCCCAGATATCCAACACACTCTTGTGACCTCTATGTCATTGCACAACACAGGTGCACTTACATACATCTGGGTAGCATAAGACAAAATTTAAAATTGGTCTTGAGCAAAGTACTTCTAGCAGTATATACATTATTTCTTCCATAAGCACATAGAATGGGTTCATTTCTCCACTTAACAAATTGTGACAGCATATGTGAATTTATGCGCAGCAGGAAAATTTATTACTCTCAATGCCTCTTATTAGTTAGGGTCACAGGGGTGATCCTCTGGTTACCTGTGTGATTTTTGAGTGGATTAATAGACTTTAAGAATGAGAAATGTTCCTAAAATCCCACAGAGTTTGTATGTTATTTACACTGGGTGATGTGTCATTTATGCTCATGCAGTTGTAGCAAATGTTAAATTACTCCTGTGGTCAACACTTAGACATCATGAGCAGAAATTTCTAAGGAGAGGCAGACTCTTGCATGTTAATTGTTTTCTGTTATATACATCAGGTGGTCAGACTTTCTTAAGACAGAAAGTAGACCTGTGCTATAGAAAAAGAATGGGGCAGAGAAGCAGCACATCCTGTGGACTGTGTCCAGTAGTGAGAGGAGTGTCCCTCCGGTACTCCTACCTTTCAGAACCACTCAAGCTTGCATTAGAGTTTTTATGTATGGAGCAAAATGTGTAAATAGCTTAGGATTGTATGATCATGTTATCAAATGTGTCTGTGGAATATTTAGGATTCTTTGACATTTGAGGATGTTGCTGTGAACTTCACCCAAGAAGAGTGGGCTTTGCTGGATCCTTCTCAGAAGAATCTCTACAGAGATGTGATGCTGGAAACATTCAGGAACCTCACAGCTATAGGTAACAATATTATATTCACTTCCCTTAGTATATTGAGGAGCAAGTTTTTCTTTGTATTGATGCACTTCTGGGATTTGAAATACTGACAGGGAAGAACGTGCTGTATAAATCACACATGATTCATATATGCTAAAGCTTAAAATTAAGTTTTGAGTTATTTGCAATTCATCAAAATTTTCTCCTACTAACTTTAGGAAACAGTTGTGAAGATGAGAGTGTTAAAGACCATTATAAACCTTCTGGAAAAATTTCAAGGTAATTTGAAAACAGTAGAAATTTTGTTTGCAAGAATTCCTAGAAGATTGATATTTTTTATATATTTGCATGTGTGGGGGTGTGTTTGTGTGTACATATGTCTTTCTGTCTGTCTGCCTGTCTTTCCATCTTTACAAACCACTGTGCATTTGCACAAGTAAGTAAGATGCTGGATTCATGGAGCTGGAATTAGAAGATTTTGGGAGCTACCTCTCATGGGTGATGTCACAAAAACACTGTCTCTAAGAGCAGCAACTGTGCTTAACAGCTGAACCAGCTCTCCAGCCTCCCATTGAGGGTATTTTTAAGTGAACATTTATGAATAAATGATAAGCACCACTTGTTTTTATTTAATCATTATGCAGTGTAACATATATCTCAATTTAAGTATCCTATTCAATGTTTGCAGGGCATTTCAAATTCAAACACTGCAATGAACTCACATTAACATACATCACTGTTTTTATCATAACCCTGTGAGAACCATAAAGTAGAATTATCAGTGTAGTTAGTTTCCAACAATACAGTTTTGACAAAAGACATATACTTTTACCTAATTTGGGAAGCAGTATGTGACATATACTTTGTAATAGTAGTAAATTGACTTTTACGAATATCCTTGTCATTTTTCCAGAAGTTCCATATGTGAGACATTCTGTGTGCAAAAAGAAGATCATCAGGATGTAGAAACTTTCAATTGCGTAACAAATTCCAATATGATCACAAAAATTTCTACTGCCCTAACCCCGTGTGAAAACAAAGTATGTGGAAAGATTTCTATGTGTCATTCAACCTTTAAAAATCACTCTACCTCTCACTGTCAGTACAAATCATATGAGCATGAAGTCTATGGAAACAAGCCAGAGTACTCTGACACTCTCAGAAACTGTCAAAGATATATGAAAACTCCCAGTGTGAATGGACCTTCTGAAAATAAGACATTTTAAAATTCTTTTGATTTCCAACATTTGTTCGTAATACATCAAGAAACAGAAAGTTCAAGAATCCTCAATCCATCCAAAGAATCTAAAAGCTCCACTAACTTTGGCAGTTTACTTCACACATCTGGAAGAACTAAAACTATAAAAAACCATTATCAACATAATATATGTGGGAAACATCTGAGTTCTTCTACTTCTCTCCGAAGTCATGAAAGAATCCATAGTGACGAAAAACACAATGAGTGTAAACAGTGTAGTAAAGTTTTCAGATGTTTTACATCCTTTCAGTTACATAAAAAAAGTCATACTGCAGAAAAACCATATGTAGGTAAGCAATGTGGTAAAACCTTTAGATATAATACTGATCTTAAATGTCATGAAAAACCACAGACTGGAGAGAAACCCTATACATGTAAAGAATGCAGTAAAGCCTTTATATGGAAGAGTTACCTTAAAGTACATGAAAGCATTCATAGTGGAAAAAAGCCATATGAATGTAAACAATGTGGTAAAGCCTTTAGACGGCACAGTTATCTTCAATCACATGAAAGAATTCATACTGGAGAAAAGCCATATGAATGTAAGCAATGTGGTAAAGCCTTTAGATATCATAGTCATCTTCAAAGACATAAAAAAACACACACTGGAGAGAAACCCTATGCATGTAAAGAATGTGGTAAAGCCTTTACACGGAGGAGTCACCTTCAAGTACATGAATACATTCATACTGGAGAATACCCATATGAGTGTAAACACTGTGGTAAAGCCTTTAGATGTTAGAGTTATCTTCAATTACATGAAAGAATTCATACTGGAAAGAAACCCTATGCATGTAAAGAATGTGGTAAAGCCTTTACACAGAGGAGTCACCTTCAAGTACATGAAAGAATTCATACTGGAGAAAAGGCATATGAATGTCAACAATGCAGTAAGGCCTTTAGATGTAAGAGACATCTTCAATTACATGAAAGGATTCATTCTGGAGAAAAACCATATGAATGTGAGAAATGTGGTAAAGCCTTTAGATGTTGTAGTCATCTTCAAAGTCATAAAAAAACACACACTGGAGAGAAAGCATATGCATGTAAAGAATGTGGTAAAGCCTTTACATGGAAGAGTGCCCTTCAAGTGCATGAAAGAATTCATACTGGGGAAAAGCTATATGCATGTCAACAGTGTGGTAAGGCCTTTAGATATCAGAGTACTCTTCAATCACATGAAAGAATTCATACTGGAGAGAAACCATATGCATGTAAAGAATGTGGTAAAGCCTTTACATGGAAGAGTAACCTTCAAGCACATGAAAGAATTCATACAGGAGAAAAGCCATATGAATGTCAACAGTGAGGTAAGGCCTTTAGATATCAGAGGTATCTACAATCACATGAAAGACTTCATTCCAGAGGAAAAGAAACATATGAATGTAAGTAATGTGGTAAAGCCTTTACACAATACAGTCACGTTCAAGTACATGAAAGAATTCATACTGGAGAAAAACCATATGCATGTAAGCAATGTGGTAAAGCCTTTAGATGTCATAATTATCTTCACTTACATGAAAAAATTCATACTGGAGAAAAAATATATGAATGTAAACAATGAGGTAAGGCCTTTCCATTTCCTAATTCTTTACTGTTGCATGAAAGAAGACATACTGGAGAAATACAGTATGAATGTACAACGAGATAAAGCCTTTTTATGCAAAGTCATCATTTACATGATAAATTTCATGCTGGAGGAAAACTATATGAACGTAAAAATATAGTAAAGCCTTTACATTTTCTATTTCCTCACACTGTAGGAAAGGACTCATACTGGAGAAAAATCATTTGAATGTAAAGAATGTAGTCAAGCCTTATGAAAAAACAGTAATCTTCAAATCATTGAAAAAAAACACATAGTGAAGAGAAATCCTGTGGATGTGAACAATGTGGTACAGCCTTCCCATGATCCAGTCACCTTTCAGTATATGAAAAATTCGTGCTGGAGAAAAAGACATACAAATGTAAGTGGTCAAACCTTCAGACATAATTATTACTTTCAAGGACGAAGAAACACACAGAGAAGAGAAACCCTATGCATATAAACAGCATGGAAAAAGCCTTTAGATAGTCCAGTCACCTTCATGCACATGAAAAGGTTCATACTTGGGAACTAGTATATGAAAAAATATGATGAACCCTCTAGTCACAGATCTCTTCAGTTACATGGAAAAGAACCCTGTGAATAAAAGCAATGTGCTCAAGACAGCAGAAGCCAGTGATATTCACACATGACAAGTTCATACTAGGCAAAACCTGTGAATAGGAAGAACATTTATACATCACAGTCATCTTCGTTTGTATAAAAATTCATATTAGATCAAAACCCAATGAAAGAAAGCAATGTAAATCCTACATATGGTACACTTAAATTACATGAAAAGATTCATACGGGAGGAGAACCTTATGAATGTGGAAACCTTTACGTTTCCGAGTATTGTAAAGTTAGAAGAGGAATTGTATTCTGGCAAAGAATCCTGTATGTGGGATCAAGGCTTCTAGTTAAAACTCCCTAAATACATGGTAGAGCAGTTTCAAAGCATAGTACTCTTTTCAAAATGAATTAACTCATTTTATAAAATTCTGAGAAATATAAAATTCAAATGTTCTTAATATTTTATATGAATTCACTTCAAATGTGGACAAGATTACACTCTCCAAACCTTTAAAAATATAAAAAACAGGGATAAGGCCTGAGTTGTCACAGTTCCCAACAGTAGTAGCATTGTGTGAGGCTTTTCTTTAGGACACCTGAGGAAATGTCTACTCAGCAGACATAAGAAACTAATACCACAAAAATGTGATTCTACTGAATTCCAAGTAAGTGAAGTGACTGTTTTATTGAGGTTACTTACAGAAGCATGGACAATCACTGATCCATCAGTGAATAAAACCCATCCAGGCTAAGTGCTAACTCATGAAAGCTACAATCTTGCTAATTTCTACACAAATGGCATGCCTTGTTTAATTGGTAAGTGTCTTTTTTCACAGGTGTTTAGTGGTTCTATGCAGTATGGTTTGGACTTGGGAGTTGTTTACTGAACTGGTCCACCACTAGCCAAAACCTGCCAAAATGGACTGGGCATTCAGCTTCACCTGCTTGATGGACTGCTGGTGCTTTGTCAAAAGGGAGGGATGGAGAGAGTTAGCTAGCTCTCCCAACCAGCCAGTGATCTTAGTTATACCTTGGGGAGGGAATAAAGTGAGTGGAAAAAGCTGGGAGAGACTGGCCCTGTTGCACTGTTGGGTGGCCCTCATGGGTCTCCGCAGAAATGTTAAATTTGCTGTATGGCCTCAGTAGGGCCTCCCCCATCAACTAACTGCTCTGCAAGTAACCCAAATAATCTGTTTTCCCAAACTGTAGTTTGTTGAAATCATAGTTCGCTTCATTATCAAGGATCTACAGACAGGGCTGGTTTTAATGTGTTTGTGTAATGAGCGTATATGTCCACAGGAACTCTTCTGAACTCTAGGTAGTAAGTTTCAGCTTAATGTGTTCAAGGGAATGTTTTATGCACTCACAAAAAATTCTCCTTCTTGTTTTGTGCTGGAAGAATGATTAGAACAGATTTTGATCAGGGATAGGTTTTCCTCTCACTGTTGTTAATACTTTGCCAATGACTTGAGTAGTTCTTAATTCTTTATCTTCTGCTGGAAAAAAATTAAAGAATAGAAAACTTTCAAACAGAATTCCTTCCTTACATATGTCAAAATCTATCATTCATTTGAAAACCTGTGTTTTCCTGAGAATATAGCTTACTTGAAAATGATCTGGGTATCTCTGAGCTAGTCAGGGACTCTCTGGCAGTCTGAACAGGATGGGGCCAAGACACAAGGAGAGCAGATTGGATCCAGAAATAAATTTGTCCTTAGATTTTTATTTTATGTCTATAAGTGTTTAGTGTGCATGTATCCAAGTACCTATGTCATGCAATATCCAGAGTAGAGTGAATTGGATCCTCTGGAACTTAAGTTAACTCAACAGTTTGTTCCAAGGAATGAAACCTGGGACCTCTGCAAGAGCAGCCAGACTTCTTAACTGCTGAGTTACCTCTCAACCCCAACAGAAACAAATTTTAAGTCAAGAATAAAAGGAAGTTCTCTTTACAGAATACTAAAACCAGCACCACAATTTTGGGTGCAATGTTAAAAATGGGAATCCGACAATAGCATTCACGTGATGACTTCCACCAGCCCCTGTACTGCAGGTGCTGACCAGTGCTCAATTACCAGCTAAGTGATTTAAAGCAAGATTTTATTTTAAGGCCAGAAATATTAGTGTAATTATTTTTCTATTGATATTATATAAATGTGAAAGTTCAGCTGAATTAATGGAATAACAATCGAACATAATTATACCACTATTCAAGGCAAGATCCCCACCAAATTATACTTAAATCTCATTCATGAGCAAGTCATCAGTAAAATTTTAAATTTTGAGATTTACTGCATCACAAATGTTTAAATACTCTCATGATGTATAGATGCTCTAAAATATTCTAATACTCAAATACAGAAAAGCATTCATAAAATTGTAATTTTAATAAGTGGTTGGCTAGAAGAAATACAAATGGCAGGATGTTGGGTATTTCTAATTTGATCCACTAAATTGATCTTGATGAAACCAAGATTTCAATGTTTCTTGTGGAAATTATAACTTGCTATAGTACAGGAGAAGTTTTTCAACTCAGTCATAATATGCATTTACCTAGACTAAACAAATGAAGGAATTACTGCTCATTTCTCAGTAAGTACTTGCTCTTTGAAAGAATAACCAGGCAATTCCTTCAAGAAGTTCAACTTGGAAATGTAGGAGGTGAAGTGCTTTGTGTAGGAGATAAAAATATGCTCTCTGAAATGTATCACATAAGAAAGGAGATAAAACAGTTGTGGTCCATAAAGAAGACCGAAAGTATTCATTGAGATTTCCACCTTGTAACATCCTTGTACTTGGTGTGAAGCATAAGGGTGCTATTTGGCTCAATGAGCCAGTTGAGACACACTGTGTGGCACCTGTGCACAAAGGAGAAGCACTGAAGCTGGACTGTGACACTGGGCATTTCTCTAAACATGGAGAAGTCTGTGACGTATGTCAGAAGTCAGTAAAGGTACAGCTTCTCCCCCCCACCCTGCCAATCTGTGAACTTTCCACCTTGAACACCCCCTGGGACCAGCTCTGGCAAGAAGAGTCCTGAGTCTCATTGTACTCACAGCTGGGATTCTTTTTCTGTTTGTGAAGCAGAGACATTCCCGTACTCAAGGCCAGTGACCACGGTCTCAGTATATTCTGCTCGTCTCCTCACCTGTTGTCTCTGCTCCTTACTCTGCATTGGCCTTCCAAATAAAGCCACCTGCATCCTCTGTCATACAAGTTTGGAGTTCTGTTTATTCTGGCTGTTTCCCTTTCTTAGGTAAACTATGACTGTGATCTGGCATTTAATGTCACGTGTCAGAGAAGGATAAGATAGCTGCTGTTCTGAGGGCTTCCTAACTTCACCATCCATATCTGCAACCTTGTCCAACTCTTTTTGGTATGTGGATGGGAAACTTTCCAGGATGCACACTTAGAATGTGGTTACATCGTTACCATAAACATATATCCCATATAGGCTCACTCATTGCACTTCACATGGTCCTGGGATGCCTGAGTACACTGGCCATTGTGACTGTCAGTGTGGTTTTCCTAACCACAAATTTACAAGACACATTCAATGTACACAACCTGCGTGGTGTAGCATCTGGGTCACATTACTCTCTGCGTAATTCTGAGGGTGGACAGGGAACACGGATTTAGCTTGCCTCAGACCACAGATGCCCAAGTCATTAGAGTAGCAAGACCTCTCATCCTTTCTGTGGAGACAGAATAATTTTATGTCAAAGCACTATTTAATACATTGGTGGGAACATCATGGAAACATATGTCTCAGTGTGCGGAGATCTCTGTAACAGAATTCAGATGCTATTTGGATGATATTATTATTATTCTTTTCATGGATGAACAAAGGGGATGAACACTGGCCATAAACTCCCAGAGAGCCACATAGATGTCAGTAATAGATTATTTAGTGTGAGAGATCAAGGTGGGGTTTCCTTCCATTTTCAGTTTCCCTCAACATTTGTTAGTAGATAGAAGCCCTGAATAAATGGTATCTCCAACTGATTTTCTTGTGTTTTAGAAAATAAACATTAATTGAAATATGTTTTTTTAACTAGGGCGTCATTAGGTGTCCATCACTCTCCCTACTCAAATGCTATTGTGACTAGGAGGAATTGTAGAAAAGAACAAGGCACTACCCTTTAAGTTGCCATGGGAAAATCATCAAGGTTTCATCCCCCATTCTCAATTGTTATGGATATAGAAAGGACAAATTTGAACAGAAGTAAAATGTTCCTTGCACTGGAATTCTTAAAGAAGGCCAGAAATGTTTCAGCAAAGTTGATTCAGGTTCTTAAGGGAAACGAGAACTCCCAGGTGTCTTTAGCTCTTGGTTCAGAACTGATGTCACTTGATTTGGAATGACTTCTACAGGAGGAGCTCTGCAGGGAAACATTCAGTGTCTGACTTTGACCTCCTACCAGTTTCAGTAAATCATCTCTGCCTAGAAATTATAGAGAAGAGATGTAAGTGATGTGCTGAAAGGGAGTCAATATACAGGACAGATTTACATTTACAGTTAGTTTAGATGAGATTAATACCATACCTGTTCATTACATACAGAGTGAACTTACACACATTTTGAACAGCATTGCTTAGGGCAAGGATATCTTCTATGAGTCACTGTGAAAAGAAAACCCAAAATGAAAACCTTTGACATCAGAAACTTAACACACAGCCTTAGTAAAGACCTCACACCCACAGTTTGCACAGAAAGAACAACCTGGAAAATAATACATGGCCATGAATCAAATAAAAGAAATTTTAGCATGCACCATTAAATGACATTTGACTAATAAATCATTTGTAATTGAATGTCAATGTAAGGAACCATACATTGTTGTGTGCATGCACTCACTCATGTTTAGAACTGTGGTATGCATGTATCAACATGCTCGTTGGTCAGAGCACAGACAAGCTCAGGTGTCATTCCTCATCTACCTTCTTTAAACCAGGCTCTTTCTACTTCTCACGTGTGTGCACCAGGTTATATGGACCAGGGCATCCAGGTATTCTTCTGCTTTTCCATCCTTCACCATCCTAGGCATGTTGGAGTTGGCTCTGTGCACTGCTGTGTCTGTGTTTACCTAGACTCAAGTCTCAAGGTTTCCAACACGTCTTGAACTAGTAAATACTGACCCATCTTTATAACAAATTTTTTAAGGATGCCCTTGACATTGTAACAGCCCAGAAAGTGCAGAATTTACTCTAGTAAATAACACTGAGTTATTTTGGATAAGTGGTTTTTTGAACCAAAGGAAATGCAAGTCAATGTCAGAAAATAATTATATCCTTTATACAAAGGAATTTTGATAAAATTTTATACTTTTACTGCAATCTTTTCCTTCATACAGATGATTTTTCTTTGTAATAGCGGTTAAAGACTTATATTTACACTCCACATATTCAAAGAGTAAATAACATGTAGACTTTTCTCCTTTTCTTTCAATGAACAATGATTGGAGTATTCAATTGAATTATATTCAATGTCTTAGTTTTATTTTCTTTGTGTGGCTCATTTCTTCTACGATTTTCTGAAAGATGGACTTACACTTGATCTTCAGAAACAAGTTTCAATGTGAAGTCTGTAAAATCAGTACTGAACCTAGGACACATTCTGTCTATTCAGTTATAAAGTCTAGCTGGAACTTTGAGGAGACACCTCTCAGGTCAGTCTTATCTTTTTATTACATATAAGGGAAATGGTTGTACCAACTCTGCACTAAGGCTGAGAACATCAGCTCTTAAGCTTCAGGTTTCCCAAAAATATGTGCTATTCAAATCTGTTTAGAAAAGAAACTGCATAATTATTTAGACAGAGAATAAAGCCTCAATATACAGAAAAAATAAAACAGTACCTACCTGATATGCTTTGGTGGCCATCAGTAACAGTTTGTGTGGAGATCCTGCCATCACATCTTATGGAACAGTATCCTCATGCTCAGTCATCACTGGAGATGAATTCACATTCTCAAATTAAAGAAAGTCACAATGTCCCTGCACAGTGAGGGATGGGGACAGCCTGTTTCTCTTTTAGAATTCCATCACAGCGGTGCTTCTCCCCTGCTCTATTACACCTATGGTCTCCACTACCCCTCCTGAACCTTCTCTTCATGTGTGGGATTCTATGACCCAGCAGATACAGATCAGTCAAGGAAAATAATTTTGAAAGTTTGAATTTTCAACTGGGTTTTTTGTTGTACTTGTATTTGTCTGGCTTTCTGGAAGGTCTCAGTTTGCTGAATGTTCCAAAACCCAAAATTATAAGTAATGCCTGGAGTAGACTGACTAGTGAAATAAGTACCTAGTAATAATCTATTTTTTCTAGGATGAATTCAATGAATGATCCTTACACTTTTCTCTTCTAAACATGTCTTTAACTTCCGGAGAAATGCAGTTACAGCCAGAAGTTTTATGATTTTGATTTCACTTTTCTTGTTTCCATTTTGGAATAATGTGGATTCTAGGAAAATATTCAATTTGATCTAAGAATCAGTAGTGCTTTCTCCTTAATAATCCAGTTCCAGGGGATCTAACACTGTCCTCTGACCTCTGAAGGCCCTGCAGAACATGGGTGCACTTACATACATGAGGCAAAATACCACCCAACACAAGATAAAAGTACATTTAAAAAACTTGTATGTGAACACAAGCAAAACATGTTACCCATTCTGGAGACCTTTTTTATTTTCTCAATGAAATGAACCTGAGCCATTAAGAGGCATTTAAGAGCACTGGCTGCTCTTACAGAAGACCAGGTTCCTTTCACAGAATCCACATCATTTCTAATAACCACTCATACGCCCGCAGCAGGGGAACTGGTGCCCTCTTTGGTCCTCTGTGTACATTGCACAACACAGGTGCATGTACATACATGCAGGCAATATACTCATACACGAAAATAGAAACAAAATTATTAATGAAAAAAATTAGCTAACAAGTTTGTTTGAAATTTAAGCTCCTTAATAATATAATTTGGAAACTGTTTTTACTGAAAGAAATTTATTTTTCTGGCGCAGTGTATGTGGTTCACCAGATCAAATGCAGAGTTCTGTGCTTCTTACAGAACAACCCAGCCAATGGAAGATCACCATCTGTCAATTACGCTTCTCTACAACCAGTCTCCTTACTATACTTCAAAGAATCCTAGAGAGAAGAGAAGCACCAGAATGTGTGTGTGCCATGAGAGCAGATCCAGTTATTAGTTCCCAGTAGGAATGCTAGTCCATCATGTCTATGTGCAGGACAGACAGGACACCCCAGAAGCTGCTCAGTCCACACAGAAGGATGGTTCTGCAGGTGCATTCTGACAGAGTAGATCTGGGAAGTTCCAACACTGTTGCTATTTAGTCCATGGGGGAAAGTGAAGGGAGCTGCAGACTATCACTGGACGATTGCAAGAGCAACAGCCACAAGACTTGGCAGACGGGGCAGGAAAAAGAACACATGAAGACATTAAACAAGATTTTCTCTTTGTTTAGGATCCAGTGACGTGGGTTTCCTATTCACAGTTAAAGCCTGGCTCTAGATACTTTGAAAGGATATATATGTAAGCCAATTATGTCTTAAGGGCTGGCAAACACACCACACACTATGACAATCGGTGACAGATGCAAATATACTCTTGTAAGTGTGGACACTGTCTCTCACAAGCATTTTGAGGCAAGTGAGGAACAGTGAAAATGCACACAAAGACTTCACCCATCTCTGTGTTATGTAACTGACTGTGACAAGCTACTCATTTCACTCACAGATGGACAGACCACAAGTAACAGAAATCAGGCACAAAAGCACTTCCTGACAGCTCACAAATGGACGGGGACTAGGTTCATTGCTTTAATGCGTTATTAGTAGCCAGGTGTTTTGATACAAACTTAAAATCAACACTTGGGAAACACAAGCAGGTGAATGTCTGTCCCACAACTATGAGGACTATTGCTACTACTACTGGTTACATGCTGAAACTACATAGAAAGCCACTACTGCTGAAGACACCACATGCTTGGGTAGCAGGACATGGATAAATGATGCTGGAATCGGTTGCAAGCTGCTCCTTACTGGCTGGCTTGCAATTTGCCAGGTGCCCTGCAGATTACAAGTGGAGAATTATCACCAGCTAGAAATCCTGCGGGTGCCAGTACCAACAAGACAGGCAGAATATGCCTCCTGGTGAAACAGTGGCACAACTACTGTCCAAGTATAACAAACAGCTTTCAGATTGGGATGTCAGTCCACTCCAGGAGAAAATATGTGTATGACATTACAAGCAAAGAAGAGCACTTAGTCAAGAAGTGCATGGGATGTGCCTCACAAATTCCTTTCTCAACATTTCAGTTCATGCCTGCAGGTCACTGCTGCTGCCAGCTACAGTCTGTCCTGGATAGTTTTACTCCAGTATGTCTTCTTTCATGTAAATAAAGATGGCTCTTACATCTAAAGGCATTACCACATTCTTATCATCCATAGTGTTTCTCTCTAGTGTGGGTTTTTTCATAGCTCCAAAGATGACTCTTACTGCTAAAGGGTTTACCACATTCTTCACATCCATAGGGCTTCTCTCCAGTATGAATTCTTTCATGTACTTGAACCTGACTGTGTTGTGTAAAGGGTTTATCACATTCTTTACACATACAGGGTTTCTCTCCCGCATGAATTCTTTAATGTACTTGAAGATATGTGTATCATGTAAAAGCTTTTCCACATTGTTTACATTCATAGGGTTTTTCCCTAGCATGAATTTTTTTGAGTACACGAAGGTAACTGTATCATGTAAAAGCTTTACCACATTCTTTACATGCATAGAATTTTTCAACACTGTGAATTCTTTCACGTTCTTGGAAAGAAGTGGAAGAACTCAGACATTTCCCAAATACATTACAATGATAATGCTTTCTTACAGTTTGTGGCGCTCCTGATGTGTGAAGTGAATTGCCATAAGCAGAGGCCTTTCTAGATTCTTTGTATTGATGGAGGTTTCTTGCACTGTCTGTTTCCTGATGTATTACCAACAGACGTTGGAAATCAAAATAAATTTAAATGTCTTATTTTCAAAAGGTCCATTCCCAATGTTAGGTCTCAAATATCCTTGACAGCTTGTGAGGGAGTTAGAGTTCTCTGGGCTGTTTCCATATTCCTGACACTCCTATGGCTTGTACTGAGTGTGCCTGGAAAGATGGTTATTGAAGGGCGAATGACACAGGGAAACCTTTCCACACACATTGATTTCACATGCTGTGTGAAATCTAGGTCACTAGAAATTTTCAGGATCATATTGGCATTTGCTATCCAAGTGAATGTTGCTCCATCCTGATGATGTTTATTCTCACAGAATGACTCAAACATGGAACTTCTATAAATATAACAAGTACATTAGTAAGAGTCAATTTGCTAGTATTACAAAGTGTAGGCCACATACTGTTCCCAAAATTAGGTAACGTATATGTCTTCTACAAAATCTGAAACTAAATAGATCGATATTCTACTCCACAGTTCCCACAGGGCTATGACAAGTAGAGTGACATTTGTTAACCTGAGTTCCTAGTACTGTCTTCATGTTAAATACCCTGCAAACACTGAATAGGATTCTTAAACATAGGTACATGAGATATTTCCTAATAATAAAAAAAGTTGTGCTTGTTGCTTCCTAATTCACAAATGTTCACATAAGAATAATTTTAATGGGAGGCTGGAAAGGTGGCTCTTCTGTTAAGCACATCTGCTCTTCCATAAGACCAGCATTTGGTTGCCAGCACCCAAAAATATAGCTTTCAGCCACCTGTAATTCCAGCTCTGAATCCACCAACTTCTTCTGACCTGCTAATGCAAATGCACACAGGTTATGAATGACAGACAGACAGACAAACACACACACACATATAAAAAATAAAATAAATTCAAATCCTTGTAAAATTCCTTCAAAGAAAAATTCCATCTACTGTTCACAAATTACCTTACATTTTGTCCAGAACTTTTAGAATGGTGTCTAACATTTGCATCTTCAGAACTTTTCCTAAAATGTAGCTGAATAAAAGTTTGATCAATTACAAATTACTGAAAACTATTTTATAGCTTTAGTATATATAAACCATGCCTGATTTATACATCACATTTCTGCATTTTAATATTCCAATGCACAGAAGAGCATCAATTCTAAGAAATTTTTGTCACCCATCATAATAAGGGAAGATAAGATGATCTTTTACCTATGGCAGTAAGGTTCCTACAGGTTTCCGGCATCACATCTCTGTAGAGATTCTTCTGAGAAGGATCCAGCAAAGCCCACTGTTCCTGGGTGAAGTTCACAGCAACACCCTCAAATGTCACAGAATCTTAAATAGTCCACAGATTCAATCGGTAACATGTTCATACAATCCTGTGCTATTGACATATTTTGTTCCATACACAGAAGTTCTAGTGCAAGCTTTGCGTAGACTGAAAGGAAATAGAGCTGGAGGGACACTCCTCTCACTAATGGGCAGAGGACACAGGATGTGCCTTGGCTCTGCCCCAATTCTCTTTCTACAGCACATGTCTACTTCACGTCTGATGAATGTCTGACAATCTGAATTACAGAACAAAGGACAATTAGCATGCAAGATCTTGCTTGTCCTGAGAAGTTCCTGCTCATGATGTTTAAGTTTTGATGTTGAGGGAATACTTAACATTTGGTACTGAGTGCATGAACAGAAATGATACGTGACCTTCCATGCAGGACTTGAACAAACTCTATGATACACTATGAATGATTCTCATTCTGAAAGTCTATTAATCTACTCAAACTCACAGAGATAACTAGCAGATCAATCACTGTGCCCCCAAATGATAACAGACGTTGAGTATAATAAGATTACCTGCAGGGCATAAATTCACACATACTGTTACCATGTGTGTTAAATGGGCAAATGACCCATTCTCTGTGTTTACAGCAGAAACAATTTATATGCTATAAGAAGTTCACTTAGTGAAGCACAAATAAAAATACTATTATGTTTATTTTCTGTGTGAGTGTATTGCTGCATGTATGACAGTGTCGTTCTCTTCTGCAGTGCTCTCAGAGGTCAGAGAGAGTGTTGGATTTCCTGGAACTGGAGTTACCTATGATTGTTGGACACCATGCGGGTGCTGGGAATTGAACACAAGTACGCTACAAGAATAGTCAGTGCTCTTAACCACTGAGCCATCTCTCCATGTCCCCACAACAATTTTAATGAAATAATAAATATAATACACAAATAGTATTTAAAGACCCTACCGAAGTACGTTCTGAATTTTTTTATGTAATGTATCTGAAGAAAGTAAGTATAAAGGAACTGAATGCAGTCAGTCATGGCGACATGTTGGTAGAGTCACAGCTGCATCAGAGAATGAGGCAGAAGTACACATGGCCCAGGACTCCAGGTCAGCCTGTACAACACAGCAAACACCTACCTGAGAAAGAAAAGAGGGAGGACAAAGGGATAGGAGCCAGGAAGGGTGGGAATGGTTTCCAAAATTTATGATTTCATGTTATACTATTAAGAGAAACATCCATGAATCACCACAACCGACAATTTTGTACTGAAGAAAAAATTGACTAGGCTCCACAAGAGCCTAGCAACAGTCAAAATCAAACTACAACATAGTGATTTGTCACTAATTGACTTCAAAGACTTCCAAAACCAAAGTAAATACAAAGAGTCAAAATTAATGGCCACATATTGAAAATCAGGTCACAGAACTGTCCTGAGAATTCTCCAGCATGAGACACAGGGTTTGGACCCGCCCTTGTAATTCTGATTCCATGGAAGTAAACCAGGAACTGCTCTCCAATGAGAAGAATTAGTGCTTTACTTACAAAGGATTGGTCACAAGGGAGAGGGATCCCATATAGGGGAGAGTCCAGCATATTGAGCAGAAGAATAACACCCCAACCTCCAAGCTACAGCATGGCTCCTCAGCATTTCCTGCTTCCTCTTTTTCCACTGCCCACCTACTCATGTCCCTGATTGATTGGAGAGAGGTCAAATCCATTGGTTTCCTTCCTGTCAATATAATCCTGCAGGTTGGTCTTCCGCTGAGGGGAAGAATAGGTATATTTCGATCAAGGCATGTCCAGTCAGTGTCCAGCCATACAAACAGAGAGAAATTCCAGCTACATTCATCTACAAGAGTCCTGGGAGGTGCCTCAGTTGTTAAAGGACTTGTCACACAAACGTGATGATCTGAATTTGTTCCCAGAACCCGGAAAAAGCTGAAAACAGAGTATAAGAAACAAAAATGTGTTTCCCAGACAATTGTGACATGAACAAGGTCATGTACATACAAATTATAGACACGATTATATTTTAGAACTCAGATCGTCATCATTTGTAACCTGATCCTTAGTGACCCATGACATAATTCAAAGGTACCCTCAAATATATCCTTACAACCAATGGTGACCTATAAGATAAATGTCATTAAAATAAGTTCCCATCTCCAATATCAGTCTTAACACAATATCATGTATTGAAGCAGCAGTATGTCAGATATGGACACTGATCAGAAAGAAATCACAGATGGCCAGGTCTTCGCTCCCCCCAAAGGCTTTTCCACAAAATCGCTATAGACCTATTGTCTTTGTGAATATCACCTCCAGATCAGTCTACCTTACCCTGTAGGTGAATCCAAAATGAAACTGGATTTCACTTTCATGAGGCAGAAATCCATTGTGCTAAATGGGAAGCCGTGTCTTGGAGTGTTGAGAAAAGTTCTTTTCACAGAACTGGCAGTTATATCACACATACACATGCCTTTTTCTTTAGCTCTACACATGATTGGGACCTATGATGAACCTGCATCCTCCATACCGTGATCTAGGGAAAGGACTTAAAATCTGTATAAATTTGAACCTCAGACCTTTTCGTAGTCCAGTGGTACCAGGTCTATTCATACCAGAGAATGACACTTAAATGAAACCAATCTACCACAGTCTAGTTTAGTGGGTTTACTGCAGAAGAATGGGTGAGTCCTGACCAGACCATGGCTGACAGAAACAAAAAGCTGTATCATTGAAAACCCTCCACAGAAGGAGTAATGGCTCACAAAATGACTCCATCTAAAAAGGCTCAACATCTTAAGCATTCATTAGTGTTTATATGTTAAACTTCACACAAGTTTATATAATGTTGGTGAGGGCACTGTGAACATTGCTTCAGAAGATTACTGAGCATCTAATGTTACATTAAAAAGTGCTTAAGTTTTCTTTATGAGTATGTACATGACTCTGAGTGAATGCCTTGTGTCTTTAGTACCCTCAGAGACCAGAAGACCATGTGAGATTCTATGGAATGGAAGTTACAAGGAGCTGTGAGACTTAGTCATGCTTCCTGGAACCTGAACTCTGGTTCTCTAGATGAGCAGCAAGTGTTCTCAACTGCAGAGCCATCTCTCCAGACTCCTAAGTATACGTTTTAAGCTTTATAAACCTCTTTATTTTCTTCATGAGAAAATACTAATACAGAAGAAATATCTACGGAACACTCCAACTGTACCTCAGGCCTTGAAGATCTTTGTTGTTGCTCACTTTTCTGACAGAGCCTCTGAGCCCCTATTTGTATCCATCTATGCTCTGTGACTTCTAACACAAAGAGAAAAGGGGGAACAGGGGAGACACTTATTCAGCCTGGCCTACATGCAATCTACAAATTCGGTCTTATGTCCATTAAAATTCCAAACCAATTAATGTCCTAATAGCCAGAATCTTATAAAGGCAAAAGTAGGGAATCCACTGGAATTACCAGGCACAGGAAAGGACTTTCTGAACAAGACTCCTATGGCACAGGCATTAAGTCTACAGTTGAAAAGCTGTATCTCATGAAACAAAGAAGTTTCTGCATAGCAAAAGACTCTATCATTCAAGTGAACAGACAACCTCCAGAATGGTCAAGACTCTTTACCACCTATATATCTGACTCAGGGATCATATCTAGACTATTTAAAGAACCACACTATCTAAACATCAAAAAATATAAACAACCAGATCAAAACTTGAGGCAAAGAATTGAACCCATATTTCCCAAAGATGAAACACAACTGACTGAGAAATACTGAGACATTGTTCAACATCTTGAACCCTCAGGGAAATGCAAATTAAAACAACTAATGTTTCATCTCACCCAGTCATAATGGCTAAGATCCAAAACAAATGAGGACAAATACTGGCACGGAGGTGGGGAAAGGGTGACACTTATTCACGGCTGCTGGGGGTCAAAACGGTGCAGCCAACTAGAGACATCATTGAGAAGATTCCTCAGAAAGGGAAAAATACAACTCCCACAAGATCCAATCGTATCACACTTGAGAGTATACCCAGCAACTCTATATCCCACTACAGAGATCCCTGTTCAACCATGTTCACTGCTGCACCATTCATACATGCCAGGAAATGGAAACAACCTTGATATGTACATACTGATGAGAAGACAGTGAAAATATGGGACATTTGTATCAGATGGTGACTAAAATAGAGACCCACAACTGACCAATGTGCAGAGAGTAAGAGACTGCAGACTGCTTATCCCAGAATAGCCCACCAGTATTAAAGTTTGGCCTCCTAAGGCTCAGGGATCATTATTCAAGACAGACCTGGATGGTTCTCAGAGTCCGAGGTCGTAGAGGACCACATGGAAGGTTTTCCAGACAGCTGGACAATCACAAATCTGATCTCACAGCAGGGGGGAGGCATGCACAAGTCCCCACCTTGTCTTAACTGAGTCAAAATCCCAGTATAGAAGACAGGAAGTGCATAGAAAACCCCAAATCTAGCTGAGGAAGCATTGGCAAGCATTAGCTGCTGAGAGGGGAAGAATCAGTCTTGTTCTAGTAGTGACTTTGTGTATCTAAACCAGCCTTCAGAGAACGGACACATGGGGGCACAATGACTATATTTAAAGGTCTACATGACTGTGTAGACCTTTAAACTGTGGAAAAAAAAATCTACTGGACTGTGTGAAATCAAGCACAGTGAGGTGACGGGAGGAGCACAGAGGGGAAAGGGGTAAATATGAACCAAACATACTGTAGGAATTTGAGAAATCCAATTATGAAAAGCTTTTAACGATACTTTATAATTAACCACTTTTTCCTTTATAAAAAAATTAAATGAATATGTAAAGGAAAGGTAATAACGGAAGACATGATATTGGGAAGAGATCAGCATGTAAGGCCTGGAGGACTGTGGGCTAATGAATGTGATCAAAAAGACATTTGATCAAAAAAGCATGAACCTCTGGAATCAATAAACATTATACATGTCCATTGTTACTCATATGGCCTACTGCTTTCTTACACTGAATTTCTTTTTCTTTTTCAAATAGAAGAAGAAAAAAAAGCACCAAGAAGCAAATAATAACAAAAGTCATTCCTACATGTTATATGTTTGATTTCTTATGTATATGAATGTGACTCTCTATCTCTCAATAAATCTGTGTGCACACACTCTGCTATTTTAGATTTTTCTCATCTTTCAGTTCTTTAATTGACTGAGAAAACAAACCTGACTATAACCCTGGACAGATAACATGCCAATGGAACACTGAAATGAAGGATGCAGCCGTGAGGAGATCATGGTCTCTTGTAGCAAAGTTCCAAAGTTCCAAACACATGTCATATCCTGGCAGTGCAGGACAGGCACTACTGCTGGCAGTGAGATCTGGGAAGGACCGTGCTAGTAGCTGTGTAGGTGAAGCAATCACTGCAGTGGACACCGCAGGGAGATCAAGATCCAGGATTTGGGAGTGTCTCCGCTGAAAGCTATTGTCAGTGACTGGAGCTGGATGAAGAGAAAGGCCATGTGTGCTGGAGGGGACAGAGCTGCCACATGCTGTTGTGGTCAGAAGATGCCAATACGAGCTGAAATGGCAGAAATGTAGCTGAAAGATGCCGTGTTGTTCAGGTAGTTGAGGTCTAACCCTGTCTCAATATTTCCTTATTATGCCTCCAG
Organism: Eospalax fontanierii; assembly: GCA_035773235.1. NCBI lineage: Eukaryota > Metazoa > Chordata > Mammalia > Rodentia > Spalacidae > Eospalax > Eospalax fontanierii. The sequence continues at coordinate 2,788,847 of CM069554.1, read as the reverse complement.
TCCCCTAGTGTCTCTGGCTCACCTTGGCCTATATTCCACCATCATGGCATCTCCAAACACTGAAGTCAGTAACACAGGCTCCCACTCAGCAAGGTCAATAAGGATGCAGCAGCAATGGAGGATGTAGTCTGCCATCAGCAGAGAAGGAAACTCAGGCCCAGATACGGTGCCATTCCCCATGGCAAGTTAAGTACACATTGTGCCACTCTCACAGAGAAGAAGACAGCACGTGGTCATTTGTGGGATTGAAATTCCTGGTGGGTGAGTGTCTGCATTTCACAATCACGTTGTTCAGTGTTCTAGGTATTAGTTTACTGGGTAATCGGGCAGATTCCATTCCATTTTCCGAGAATCTTTTATTCTACAGTGTGTGATCCTTGCTACTCTTCATGGCACACAGGAACAGCACTAATTCTATGACCACGTCACACCTGTATCATTTCTGTATGTGTATTCTAGACCAAGTCTCAAGTTGTGAGAAATTCTTTACCCTCTTCAATATTCTGATGAAACTGGACAGGATGGTGCACACCTTTCATCCTAGTACTCAGGAGGCAGAGGCAGCCACATCTCTGTGAGACTGTGGCCAATTGTTTTACACAGTGAGTTACAGCCCAGGTGGGTTGTATGTACCCCCTATCTCAAAAACCGAAAAACAAATAAGTAAATGTTCCATTTAATTTATTCCTAAAGTCCAAGGGGACAGTCACTTCTGGGCAGACAAGAGAAGAGGGTAGTGTTCAGAAATTAGGAGACAACAGTGTCTGAACGTAGATGCTTGACCATAGAAAGTGTCTGAATTCAGCTGTACTGGGATTCAGGAAGCATTATAATATGGGAGTGTTACTCTGTAAACTTCAGGTTGATTAGGGAGAAAAAAGGCTTCAGCACTCAACCATGAACAAGTGTATCTGAAAGAAAGTTCAGAAGACTTCCTGGATTTGGAAACAAGTGGGTATGTTTGACCTGTGTCAAGTTATCCTCAAAGAAAATATTAAATAACTTTTGACATTAATAGTCATTTCCTTACAAAGTCCAGTTGGTGATTCATACTTCTAATCCCAGCATTTGGGATGCAGAATCAGGCTGATCCTGGTGAGAGTGAAAGCAGCCTCATCTACAAAGTGAGTTCTAGGCCAGCTGGGGCTAAAAAGGGAGACCCGCTCCCCACTCCTCAGAAAACCAAAAACGTATAAGGGACTTAAATACAGTTTGAATTTTCTCTATGTAAATCGTGTCTGGAATGCATTCTGCATGAGCAGGAACATCCACAGCCTTCATTTGGCCCTTGGTAGAGATGCTCCTCATAGGCACAGCCTGAATTCAATGTAATTTTGATTTTGGATTTTAGAGGTTTGAAACAAAGAAGATTTGGGAATTACTAAGGGACGTGTGTGGGAATCTTAGTAATGATTGGAAATCAAAGCGTCTTGTCTTTGCTGTCTGCTGCATGCTCAGGCTATCTGTAGGGTGAACGCAGAGGAACATGGCTTGTAGATGTATTGACAGTCATGGCCAGATTAGAAAGGACCTACTCTTTCCCCTACTGTAGAACCTAAGGCCAGTAGATGGACAATGTTCTATGCTTTGAATTTTCTAGAGTAAACAAAAGTTGTTCAAGAATCTGAGCACCTGGTACATTCAGATAGGATACACTAGTGATTAGTGTGTCACAAAGTGATATGGAAATTTTGCATCATTATGCCTACTAGTCCTCAGTCCTGTTAAAGACACGTTCATTCCTTTTCCTTTTGTGACAAATAGTTGGGCCACGATTTTACTAAATAATAATTTGGTGACTGAAGTGGGATCACAGGCTTGAACAGCAGAGTAAATACAAAGGAAGAAGAGAGGACGCACAGGTCTGGTGAGGAAGCATTCATTCAGCAGATGAGCCACTGAATCCTAGTGCGGAATGAGGACTCTGAAGGACAGCAAGTCAGTTTCTCCTGGGTTGGGCAGACAGGAAAAGAGAAAGTATTGTTTTCCCAATTTTCAGTCTGTTAAGCAGGAGAATGAACACAAACACTGGAGGGGAAGCAACAGAATGAGTCTTCTCTCGCACTGTACTTTTCCCTCATCTCTCTGCTCTCTCAGCCTCCATTAGCGTCCTCACAGTCTTGTCCATGCTTCATTCCATTAACGTTTTCTCTGCTCCACACCCATCCTTCCTTCTTTCCATTCCTTTCTCTTCACTGCTCCATTTAAGAAAAATTCAGTACAATTAAAGCCAATAATTTGAAGCTCGTGTTGGCTCAGTGGGTGGAGCACTGACAGCTCTTGGAGAGGACCTGGGTTTGATTCCCAGCCCCATTTGGTGGCTAACAACTGTCCACAGTGCCAGTTCAGGAGAATCCAACACCCTTTTCTTACTCAAAGGACATTACATGACACATATGTAGGTAAAAAGCTCATATACATAATAAAAAGAATAATTAAATACATTTTTAAAATAAAACATGCAATAATTTCATGGACGTATTATAGCTTGTTTATGAGTATGTGTGCCTCTTGATGGGATTTGAGAGTTCATAGCTTTGCACACTTCCAGCTTACTCTGCTTATCTTGACCACTTGAACACGTGAGCTCTCAACTTGTGGCTTCTGTCGATGTGCCTGCTGCTGGCTGCCATGCCTTCCTGCTGTTATGGATTAGAATCCCTCTGTGACAGGGGTCAAAATGACCTCTGTCTTCTATATAAATCATCTGCTTATGCTGCTTTATCACAGAAACGTAGAGAAAATACTGCACCACTTCTAGAAAAATATAATATATATATTAAGATTTTTTTATATTAAAATTTTCCACTTAGTGTTTGCTGAAAAAAAAGTTTAAATCGTAAGTATGTCAAATACGTTTTTCACATTCTGAACTGTTAAGAACATTTGCTTCTTTAGAAACATAACTTGACATGTTATTTTGAATTTTCATATGTTAAAACTCTGTGTCAATATAAAAAATTAGGCAAAACACCAAATCAAGACGGATGACACTAAACATAAGACTCCTGCACAGTGGCTTTATAATGCATTCTAAAATGCAATATACCTAAATTTCTGAATAGTTTCACAAAAACACTACATACCATGATCACTGAGTAATTTTCTTAGAATATAAGAACTGGGCATTATCAATGAAATTCCTAAAACTACAAGGAGCTTATAGAAATAAAAAGTTTGAGCCTATTTTGTAAGAAAGTGTAAATCACTCATGTCAGAACCTGTTATCATTTGCCAATGATTGTAGCCTTCATAATTAACAGCATATTTGATAGTAAAAACATGGCTATTTGCAATGGTTTGAATATGAAATTTCCCTCCCATGCTTATGTGATTGGATACTTGGTTCCCAGAAGGAAAGTTTTGAAACCTCTGAGAGCTGAGGCTTGACTTGTGGAAGTGGCTGGAATCTTCTCTCTGCTTCCCTTTACAGAAGCCATGTGATCAGGTGTAAGGTCTTATACCAGGAAACATGAAGCTCGTGCATCTTCAGTTTTCCTCCATGAACTCATGAGCTAATAGAAACGCTTTCTCTGTGTTGCTCCTTTCTATGAGATTGACTGTAGATGTGATGAAAACAACTATTTCAGTGTCTTATCCACTGCAAAGAAAACAAAATGCTAATGGCCACAACATGTTTAAGAATGATATTTCTGGTATAAATACACAAAGAAATAACAGCAATAAAAATTGGAGAAAGTACATTTTCCCCTTTGAGATTATATGCATTGTAAGTTCAAGAGATTTTCTCATCCCTGTACAGGACTCAAGAAATGTAGTCATGAGAGACACCTGTGTGCTCATATTCACTGAGTTACAATTCACAATACTGACATTATAGGTGTTCATCGACATATTTGTGGATGAAAAATGAGCTACAGGACATGCTGTTGCAGGCCTTTAGTCCCGGGATTCAGGAGTCAGAGGCAAGGAGACCTCTGTGAGTTCAAGGCTAGCCTGATCTACATGATGATTTTCAGGCCTGTCAGAGCAACATGACAAAAAAAGAGTGACGAAAAAAAAAAAAAAAAGAAAAAAACAAGATGAAAAGAGGGGAAGAAAGAAAAGAAATTCAAGGGCCAGAGAGATGGCTGAGTGGTGAAGAATGCTCGCTGTCTCTTCAGAGGTCCCAGATTTGAATTCCAGCACCAACTTTGACCTTCACAACTGAAGCTGCAGGGGATCCAGCACCCTCTTCTGGCTTCTATGGGCATTGCAAGTACATGGAGCACTTAAGCTGCATATGTACACAAAAACACTCATACCCACAAAGTAAAAATAAATAATATATTTTTTAGAGACTGTAGATACACACTCACCAGCTTCTCTCCATGGTCCTCTCAGTCTTGAACGTTGGTCTTCAAATCCAGCACCATGTGACCAACACTCAGAACACTGTGGAGTTGGACGACATCACGAGACTTAGCCTGGCCCCTTGCAGCACTGCTCCACCCTACACTGTGTGCCGACCCTGGGAAACACGTTCTCAGGCCGCTATTTTGAGTAACAGAGTATTGTTAAAGCTTAAGAATTTTTTCCCTTTAAACTATCAAGTATTTAAGGAAACAGAAACACTGATGGATACATTCTTGACCTCAGTACTTTTCCCATTGTCCCAGGACAGTGCAGGAAGATTCCTGTTAATTCTTCTGGTCACTTTAGGATTCACAGGTGCTTTCTTAGTACCAAAGGTCATCATCTCTTAGGCCAAGTTCATGCAGATCCTTAGGATACAGGTAGAATAAGGCCACTTACTTGGCCAAACTACCACAGATTCTGTGCTTTTTTGAGTTCCCAACAGTGCCTTCCTTCTTCTCTGTAACGTCATGATCTGTGCCTCGTAGTCCATGTTCTTTCATCACAACCTTCTTCTAAGTTCCCACTAAACACACATTAATCCCTGCTCCAGCATTCAATGACTTTTCTGACCCAGTGAATCAAATGTCCCACATTACATTCACAAAATGATTCAAATAGTATGAGAATCATATAGTCACGTTTATTTCCAGAAATGGCTCCACTTCTGAGTACTAATTGAAGCTTATTTTCCTATGATAAAAATACCAAGATAGGGAAACTCAGTTTCTTTTACTTCACAATGCCAGAAAGTTTACATTCCTTCACTGTGGGAAAGTCAAGAGGTGAAGTACTTGAAGGACTGTGTCTCTCTCTCTTTTCTCTCTCCCCTCTCCTCCTATCTCACTTATTCTTTTGTAAATGAAGCTACTCTCCAAGTTGTGTGTTTTTAAAATAAAATTTATTGTATTTTTGTTTACATGTGTTTGTGCCTTTGCATGTATTTGTTTGAATGCAGGTACATATGAATGTGTCCACGTGTGTTTGGAGGACAGAGTTTAATTGATTCCATTTTTCACTTTCTTCCCAGAGTCACTGCAATACAGAGGCTGATTCTTCCCTTCACAGCGGTTAATGGTTGCAGCTACGGAAGTGTCTAAATATGGATGAAATGTATTGTATGAAATCCACAAATATTCAATAAAACTAGATGTTTTTACAAAGGGGACTGGAGAGATGGCTCACTGGTTAAGAGCATTGCCTTTCCTTTCAGAGGACCCAGCTTCACTTCCCAGGACATACATGGAAGTTAGCAGCAATGCCAAACTACACTTTCAGGGGATCCAACACCCTCTCCTCACCTCTGTGGACACTGCCAGAAACAGGTGCACTTCCATACATACACACAGTACACTCATACACATAAAACACTAAATATAATATTAAAAAACTGAGCAAGGAGTTCATTCCTGGAATTGGACCTTTCCTTTCTAGCCTATGGTGTCTAGTAGAGGTGATATCTCCCTGTTAATGGTTTGCTTCTTTAATCTCTTTATATTATCTATGTATATAGTTTAAGAATATTCTATAGTGGGAGGGTTCCATATGACATTTTTTTAAATTGTTTTTTTGAAACAGGATCTACCTGGAGCTGCAGCTGGCCTGCAGTGTTTATGTAGACTAGGCTTGCCACAGTCTCACAGAGATCCACCTGTTGCTGCCCCTCCCCCACATTCCAAGCACTGTGATTAAAGGTCTGCGCAACATGCCTGGCTCTGTGACTTTCTCTGAAGGCCTCAGTGTTAGTTATCCCTCTCCTGCCTCCTCCTCCGTGCTGCCCTCTCATCCCATCCCCTTAACCCTTCTACTCCATGATTCTTCTTCCTGGCCATTTACTAATTTCCTAGAATCCATGGATTCTCCAGTTGAAGCATGTGTATCTAATGAGGCAAAGCCAGTGTCCACTTATGTGAGAGAACATTGGGCCATTGACTTTCTAGGTTTTAGTTGCCTCAGCATGATTGTTTCTAGGTTCATCTATTTAACTGTGAATTTCAAAATGTCTTTTTTCTGAAGAACTAAATGTCCATACTTTCATTGTCTTGTCATCAGTTGACAGGAATCTAGGTTGTTTCAGTTTCCTGGTTATTGTGAATAGAGCAGCAGTGACATGTTTGAACTGGTTTCTATGTAGTCTCATGAGTGATATGACTGGATCTTGGAGATGTATTTTAGCTTTTGCTGTGATCTTCTCAGTGGTGTCCATGGTGGGGGTGCAGTCTGCTCTCAAACTAACATTGCATAAGTGTCATCCTTCCCATGTCCTTGCTGGGCCGTCTGTTTATTACTACAGCTCTGTAGTATTGTTTGAGATCAGGGACGGTCATGTCTCCAGCAGTTCTTTTATTAGGATTGTTCTGGGAAGATTACATTTTATTGTCCTTTCCAATAAAATTTGAGATTATTTTTTCAATTTCTCTGAAAAATTGTGTTGGAATTTTAATTAGGATTTCATTGAATCAGTAAATTGCTTGTGGGAGAGGCAGAACAAGTATCTGTTTTATTACACCTTTGTCCCTTTGTCTTAGATGTCACCAAATCATAGCAGGATATATACAGGGTCTCAGAGTATATGTCAGAAAAATGACCAAAAACAAAACAAAAAACAAAATCCAAGAGCCTGCGGTGGGTATTGAGTGTTCCTAGCTATTTCTTATCATTGTCTCAAGAAAGGAATAAGGTTTATGAAACTTAAAAAATAGTTAGGAGGCTGGAGAGGTGTCTCAGCATTCAGAAAGCACTTGCTGCTCTTCTAGAAAACCAGAGTTCCATTTCCAGGAACCATGTCTGGCATTTACAACTGCTTGTAACTCCAGTTCCAGAGATTCTGACATCGTCTTCTGCCCTCTGAAGGAACTAAGTACTCCTGGTATCCACTCAGAGCCATGCACATCCACAAAGAAAATAAAGTTGTTTCTTAGACTTAGGAATTTCAAGAATCTCCTGAAACAAGTTTCACTGTGTCCTTCACCAACATGACGTATAGATAGAAAGATTAACATAGAAACACTGACAAATACTGACAATGCTGACTCTCAGACCTTGAAGTTCTCCTGTAGTTGTTCAGAAACCTTTCTAGATGGAGGTTTTGTGAGCCGTTACTGGTTCTGTGAACGTTTTTCATTGATACAGCTGTCTTTCTGTCAGGCCTGTTCCGGTCACCCCTCACCCATTCTTGTACAGTAAACTCACTAAACTAGACTTTAGTGGATTCATTTCTTTTGAGTGTCATAGTCACACACGGTACCACCTGACCATGAAAAGGTTCAGATTTGGCAAATTTTGAATCCTACCCACAGGTCAGGGAATGGAGGGTGTGAGACCCATCATAGATCCCAAATAAGTGTAGTGCCAGTGAAATGACAGGTGTAGGTGTGACACCTCTCTAGTTATGTGGAAGAAAATTTTCTCAACACTCTAAGCCATGGCATCAAATTTAGATCAATGGGTTTCTGCCTCATGAAAATGAAACCCAGTTTCATTTTGGAGACACCTATTATGACTCTGGATAGTAAAATGGACTGATGTGGGGTGATGTTCACAAATGCACTAGCTTTCTATTGGTCTTGTTGAAGATTCTTCTTGGGAAGAGAAGGCCTGGCCAACTGAGATTTTTCTCCGATGAGTGTCCGTATCTCACTTACGGCTGCAGTACATGCCATTTTGTCAAGACTGAAATTGGAGAGTCTAACTTGTTTTAAGAGTGCTTGTCTTATAGGACAGCTTTGTTGGTTAGGAAGTAGTTTGAACATGTGTGTGCACTTTGTTGTGGCCAATAAGGGTTAGGCTGCAAATGTTGATGGCCTGATTTTCGTTAGGTTGTAAAATATTATTATTGTGTTATAATGTGTATGTATAGTGAGTGTGTGCATGTCACAATTATCAGGGGAGCAGCTTTTTGATATGTTTCTGTCTTTTGAATTTTTTCAAGGTACCAGGCATCAAATTAAGGTCATCAACCTCGTGTGCCAAGCCCTTTACCTAGTGTAGGTGTCTCTGGACTCTGACACCTGAGTTTAAAAGTTTGGCAATGAATTTTGTCCCTTTGTCTTTCCCTTAATTACTGAAGTTCTTGAAGTACACTGGGTAAAGCGTCGCTCTGTCGTTCTTTGATTCGACAGTTGCCGGACACTCGCTGATCCCAGTCAGTGATTGTTCAGTACAGAATTGTGTGATGTGGTGATTTGTGAATTTTTTCTCTAAAACTGTAGACAGAAATCACGAACACCCTGACCATGCTTCCCACCGTCCCCATACTGATCCTTTTCCCTCCCTCTTTTCTTCCTCACTTGGGCGTTTTGCTCTGTTGCAGGGGCTGACTTGGAGTCCTGAACTCCTGTGAACCTTCTGTCTCATTCTCTGACGCCGCTGTGTACCCCACATGTCAACGTGACTGACTACACTGGTTCTTCTGAAGCATACTGTCGACTTTATTCTTACTCTATTTGCATATGACACTATCTAAAACATTTTTACAGTATTGTTTTAGGGTCTTTAAATATTGATTGTGTATCATATTTGTTATTTGATTAAAACTCTACATGGACTGGAGAGATGGCACAGCAGTTAAGAGCACTGTCTGCTCTGCAGGGAACCTGGACTTGATTCCCAGCAGGAACATGGCTACTAACATTCATCAGTAACTCCAGTTCCAGAGAGTCCCTTGACATCTACTGACCTCCAAGGACATTGCACACACAGGTGTACTTACATACATGCAGGCAATATACTCATACACATAAAATAAGAAAAATAATAAGTAAAATATTTTAAAAATTGTGCTTGTGTAAACTAGTCATATGATTTGTTATTTCTTCTATAAGCACATGAAATAGGTTCATTTCCACGTTTAAGAAATTGTGACTGGATGTGTGAATTATGCTTGACAGGGAAGTTCAAACTCAATGTCTGTTATTATTTCAGGTCACAGGGGCTGATCCTCTACTTATTTCTGGGAGTTTTAAATAAATTAATATACTTTCAAATGATGTGTCATAAAATACCACAGAATTTGATCTCATTTATGATAGATGACTTATCAATCTATACCAAATATTAAGTTTCTCACACCATAGAAATTTAAACATTGTAAGCAGGAATTTCTAAGGACTAGCAGGCTCTGGCATGCTAACTGCCCTCTGTTCTGTACATCAGGTGGTCATACTTTCTTAAAATAGGAAGTGGACAAGCACGTTATAAAGAGAATTGGGGAGAGAAGCAGCACATCCTGTGTCCTGGGCCCAGTAGTGAGATTCGCATCCCTCCAGCACTCCTTCCTTTCAGAACCACTCAAAGCTTGCATTAGAGCTTCTGTGTATGAAGTAAAAGGTGTGAATAGCATAGGATTGTATGATCATGTTATCAAGTGAGTCTGTGGAATATTTAGGATTCTTTGACATTTGAAGATGTCATGAATTTCACCCAAGAAGAGTGGGCTTTGCTGGATCCTTCTCAGAAGGACCTCTACAGAGATGTGATGCTGGAAACATGCAGGAACCTCACTGCTATAGTTAATAATATCATTTTACCTTCCCTTAGTATACTGAGGAGCAAGTGTTTCTTGATATTGATGTGCTTATGGGATTTGAAATACTGAAAGGGAAGAATGTGCTGTATGAATCAGGCATGATTCATATATGCTAAAGCTACAAACTAAGTTTTCAGTTATTTCCAATTTATCAAAATTTTCTCCTACTAAATTGTAGGAAACAGTTGTGAAGATGAAACTGTTAAAGACCATTATAAACGTTCTGGAAAAATTCCACGGTAATTTGAAAACAGTAGAAAGTTTGAAGGAATTCTTAAAATATTGATATTTTTTACTTTTGTGCGTGGGTGGGGGTGTGTTTGTGTGTATGTGTGTGTCATTCTGTCTGTATGCCTGTCTTTCCGTCATTACAAAGCTGTGTGCATGTTTACAAGGAAGTCAGATGTAGGATTCATGGAGCTGGAATTACAAGGTATTGGGAGCTACCTCTCTTGGGTGATGTCATCAAAACACTGATTGTCTCTAAGAGCAGCAACTTTGCTTAATAGCTGAGCCAGCTCTCCAGCCTCCCATTGAAGGTACTTTTATGTGAGCATTTATAAATAAAGGATAAGCACCACGTGGTTTTATTTAATCACTATTCAATGTAATATATACGTCAATTTAAGTATCCTATTCAGTGTTTGCAGGGCATTTCACATGCAAACACTGCAAGGAACTTACATTAACATACATCACTGTTTTTATCATAACCGTGTGAGAACCATAAAGTAGAATTATCAATGTATTTAGTTTCCAATAATACAGATTTGACAGAAGACATATACTTTTACCTAATTTGGGGAGCAGTATGTGACATATACTTTGTAACAGTAGTAAATTAATGTCTTGATTGTGTGCACTCGGTTATATGGACCAGGACATCCAGCTATTCTTCTGCTTCTCCCTGCTACTCCATCATAGGCATGTTGGGGTTGGCTGTGTGCACTGAGGCACATGAGTTTATCTAGATTCAAGTCTCAAGTTTTCAAATGCGTCTTGAACTCTTAAATACTGAACCATCTTTGCAACAAATGTTTTCAGGATGTTCTTAACATTGTAAAGCCCCAGAAAGTGCAGAATTTACTCCAGTGAATAACACTGAGTGGTTTTAGACATTCATAAGTGCTTTTTTGACCCAAAGGAAATGCAAGTCAATGTCAGAAAATGATTATATCCTTTATAAGAAAGAATTTTGGTAAAATTTTATGCTTTTACTGCATCTTTTCTTCATACATGATTTTCTTTGTAAAAGCAGTCTAGGACTTATGTTTACACTCCACATTTTCAAAGACCAATAACACATAGACATTTCCCCCTTTTTTTCTAGGACGCAATGATTGGAGTGCTGAATGGAATTTATATTCAATGTCTTAGTTTTATTTTCTTCATGTGCATGATTTCTTCTCTGATTTTCTGAAACATGGACTTACGCTTGATCTTCGGAAACAAGTTTCACTGTGAAGACTGTAACCTCAGTGAACTCCTGGAAGGTACTGAAGCTAGGACACATTCTGTCTATTCAGTTATAAAGTCTAGCTGGGACTTTGAGGACACACCTCTCAGGCCAAATCTTATCTTTTTATTACATGTAAGGGAAATGGTAGTACCAACTCTGGACTAAGGCTGAGAACATCAGCTCTTAGGCTTCAGTTTTCTGAAAAATGTGTGCTATACAAATCTGTTTAGAGAAGAAATTGCTTAATTATTTAGAGAATAAAGCCTCAATATACAGAGAAAATCAAACAGTACCTGTGATATCAAAAGGTACCTGAGATGCTTTGGTGACCATCTGTAACAATTTGTGCAGAGATCCTACCACCAAATCTTGGGAAACAGTATCCTCATGCTCAGTCATCACTGGAGATGAAGGCACATCCTCACATTAAAGAAATTCACAATGTCCCTCCGCAGTGAGGGATGGGGGCAGCCTGTTTTTTAGAATTCCATCACAGCGGTGCTTCTCCCCTGCTGTATTACACCTATGCTCTCCACGACCCCTCCTGAACCTTCTCTTCATGTGTGGGATTCTCTGACTTAGCAGATACGGATCAGTCAAGGAAAATAATTTTGAACATAGAAAATTTCAACTGGGTTTTTGTTGTACTTGTATTTGTCTGGCTTTCGGACTGTCTACTTTTGCCAAATGTTCCAAGAGACAAAATTTAAACGTGATGCCTCGAGTAGACTAATTAGTGAAATAAATACCTAGTAATAATCTATATTTCCTAGGATGAATCCTTGGCACAATCCTTACACACTGCAGTCTTCCCTTTTATCTCTTTCAAACCTCTGTGGAACTAGCGCAGACCTGCAGTGATAGCCAGAAGCTTTCGGATTCCGTTATCACTTTTCCTTGTTTCCATTTTGAAATAATCCATATACCAGGACAATATTCAATTTTGTCTAAGAATCAATATGTTTTCTCCTTAATCGTCCAGTTACAGGGGATCTAACCCTCCTCTGACCTCTGCAGGCCCTGCATAACATGGGTGCACTTACATACCTAGAGGCAAAATACCACCACATGTAAAATAAAAGTATATTTAAAAAATTTGTATGTGAACCCAAGCACAACATGTTACCCATCCTGGAGACCTATTTTCTCAATAAAATTAAATTGGACCAGAGAGATGGCTCAGCAATTAAAAGCACTGGATGCTCCTGCAGACAAACCAGGATCAATTCCCAGGATATGAATGGTGGCTAATAACCATTCATAACTCCAGGGACGGGACCTGATACCCTCTTCAGTCCTCTATGGGCACTGCATAACAGGTGCATCTACATATGTGCAGGCAATATACTCATACACACCAATAAAAGTAAAATTATTAATAAAATAAAATTTAACCAAACAGTTTGTTTGAAATTTAAGTTCCTTCATAACATACACTTAGAAATTGCTTTTCTTAAAAGAAATTTATTTCTCTGGTGCAGTACATGTGGTACAATAGATCAAATGCAGAGAGATGTGCTTCTTCCAGAGAAGCCTGGCAATGGAAGATCACATCTATCAATTACATTTCCCTACAACCCATCACACACCGGAAACTATGCTACAAAGAATGCTGGAGAGAACAGAAGCTCCAGAATGTGTGTGTGCCATGACAGCAGATCTAGTAGATTAGCTCCCAGTGGGATTGCTAGTCCAGCATGTCTATGTGCAGGACAGAGAGGACAACCTAGAAGCTGCTGAGTCCACACAGCAGGATGACTCTGCACTTCCATTCTGTCAGAGATCTGGGAAGTTCCAATGCTGTTGCTATTTAGCATATGTTGAAAAGCCAATGGAGCTGCAGTCTATCACTGGACGATTGCAGTAGTAACAACAGCAGCCACAGAAGTCAGCACACTGGGCAGGAAAAAGAACACGTGAAGGCAAGAAACTTTTTTTCCTCATATGTCTTTGTTTAGGTGCCAGTCACATGTGTTTCCTTTTCACAATTAAAGCCTGCCTCTAGATATTTTGACAGGACACATGTGTAAGCCATTTTTTCTTAAGGGTTGGCAAATATACCACACATTATGCTGATCAGTAACAGATGGAAATATACCCTCATAAGTGTAGACACTGCCTCTCACAAGCATTTTGAGGCAACTGAAGAACAGGTGAACCTGCAAAGACTTAACCACTCTATGTTCTGTAACTGACTGTGACAAGCTACTCATTTTACACAGAGATGCACAGCCCGAAACTACCGGAAATCAGGTATAAAAGCACTTCCTGCCACCTCTCAAATGGCCTGGGGCTACGTTCATTGCTTTAATGGGTCATTATCAGCCAGGTTTGTTGGTTTCAGACATTTATAACCGGCACTTGGGAGACAGAGGTGGGTGAATGTCCCACAAACTATGAAGGCCTTTGCCACTACCCCTGGTTACATGGTGAAACTAGATGGAAAGCCACTACTGCTGAAGATATCACATAATCAGCCTGCAGAACACGGGAAATAGTGCGGGAATCTTGTGAGCTTCCTCCATCCTGGCTGGCTTGCGATTTGCCAGATGGCATGCAGGTTACAGGGGAAGAATTATCACCAAGAGTCTGGCTCAGCTAGAAATTCTGTGGGCCGCAGTACTCACAGGACAGGCAGAATATGCCTCTGGGTGCAATGCTGGCACAAGTACTATCCGAGTATAACAAACACCTTTCAGATGGAGATGACAGCCGAGTCCACAGGAGAAAATATGTTTCTGACATTATAAGCCAAGAATAAAACTTACTGGAGAGGTCATAGACCTCAGTATGGAAGAGAGTAAGTACTATTGTTTCATTAGGTGGATGGGACGTGCCTCACAAAGACCTTTCTTAGCATTTCAGTTCATCCCTACAGATCACAGCTACTGTCAACTACAATCCATCCTGGAAGGAACCTTCCTTTCACAATGGCTGGTACATGACAAAGATACAAAGATTCAAAACCAATGTAAAGATGAATATTTCTCTCCAGAGACCCTCCCAAGTATCTAAAAGCATTGCAAAAATATTTAACAGGCAGAGGAATGTGTGTCAAGCAATTTCCTCTAAATTGACAGTTCCCTCAAAGGGAGTCATGAGACGAAAGACATAAAGAACATGTTCTAGAATGTTCAGATTTAGGATTCCCGAGGCCACTTGACAAGGTTATGGAAGCAGTAAACAATTATGAATGGAAGTAATTCCCCAACTTCCCAGGCTGCATGACAGCTGTGCTGAGATCTCAGTTTTGTAGCTTCCATGGCTCATCACTTAGGGTGGACGGGATTTTTGGGGTTGCAGTTGTTTGTGCTTGACCATGCTTCTGGATGTTACCCAAACAAAATTGTTAGCTCACCTAACTATAATTACTTTTCTCCTGTATGAATTCTTTCATGTAACTGAAGATAACGCTGACATATAAAGGCTTTCCCTCATTGTTTACAGTCATATGGTTTTACTCCAGTATGTCTTCTTTCATGTAAATAAAGATGACTCTTACATCTAAAGACTTTACGGGGTTTCTCTCCCATATGAATTCTTTAATGTACTTGAAGGTATTTGTACTGTCTAAAAGCTTTACCACATTGTTTACATTCATATGGTTTTTCCATAGCATGAATTTTTTCATGTACATGAAGGTAACTATATTATGTAAAGCCTTATCCACATTCTTTACATGCATAGATTTTTTAACACTATGAATTCCTTCATGTCCATGGAGAGAACTTCAAGAATTCAGACATTTCCCACACATATTACATTGATAACTCTTTCTTACAGTTTCAATTCCTCCAGATGTGTGAACTGAACTGCCATAAACAGAGGCCTTTCTTGATTCTTTGGATTGATGGAGGTTTTTTGCACTATGAGTTTCTCTATGTATAACCAACAGATATTGGAAATCAAAATAATTTTAAAATGTCTTATTTTCTAAATGTCCATTCACGCTGTGAATTCTCAAATATCCTTGACAGCTTGTGAGGCCGTTAGAGTTCTCTGGTCTGTTTCCATATTCCTCACGCTCATATGGCTTGTACTGAGTGTGCCTGGAAAGATGGTTATTGAAGGGCGAATGACACAGGGAAACCTTTCCACACACATTGCTTTCACATGCTGTTAGGTCACTAGAAATTTTCATGGTCATATTGCATTTGTTATCCAAGTGAAAGTTGCTCCATCAGTGTGGTGTTTATTCTTACAGAATGACTCAAACATGGAACTTCTATAAAAATGACAAGAACATTAGTTAGAGTCAATTTGCTAGTATGTATTACAAATTATTCACAAAATTATGTAATGTATATCTTTTAAAAATCTGAATGGTTGGAAACGAAATAGATTGATTACTCTACTCTATGCTTCCCACAGGGCTATGAGAAGAAGAGTGACATTTGTTAATCTGAGTTCCTAGCACTGTCTACATGTTAGATACCCTGCCAACACAGAATAGGATTCTAAAACTGAGACACATGAGACATTTCCTAGTAATAAAAAGTTGTGCTTATTGCTTACTAATACACAAATGCTCATATAAGAATAATTTCAGTGGGAGGCTTGAAAGGTCGCTCGGCTGTTAAGCACAGCTGCAGCTCTTCCAGAGGACCAGAATCTGGTTGCCAGCACCCAAGAAAGGTAACTCACAACCTCCTTTAATTCCAGCTCTGAGTCCACCAACTTCTTCTGACCTCCTTATACACATGAACACAAGTTTGCAAAGACAGAGAGACACAGACACACACACAAACACACATGGGCACCCACATAAATAATAAAATAAATATAAATTCTTGAAAAATTCTGTCACAGAAATATTCCTTCTACTGTTTACTAATTACCTTATATTTTGTCCAGAACTTTTATAATGGTCTTTAATATTTACATCTTCAAAACTGTTTCATAAAATGCAGTTGAAGAAAATTTTAATGAATTACAAATTACTGAAAACTAGTATATACCTTTAGTATAGATGAACCATGCATGATTTATACACCACATTTTTCATTTCAATATTCCAAATCACAGAAGAACATCAATTCTAAGAAACATTTGTTTGCGCGGTATTTTAAGGGAAGGTAAGATGATTTTGCTACCTATAGCAGTGAGGTTCTTGGAGGTTTTCAACATCACATCGCTAGAGAGATTCTTCTGTGAAGGACCCAGCAAAACCCACTCTTCCTGGGTGAAGTTCACAGCAACATCTTCATATGTCACAGAATCCTAATTATTTCACAGATTTAATTGGTATCATATTCATACAGTACCATACTATTCATATATTTCGTTCCATACACAGAAGTTCTAATGCAAGCTTTGCATGGATCTGAAAGGAAATAGAGCTGAAGGGACACCCCTCTCACTATTGTGAAGGCATGGTGCAGTGTGGGCCCTGGCAAGGTCACCTGCTATGAGGATTAAGTGAGTGGCTCTTGTGTTTACCTGCTATGAGGATTAAAGGAGTGGTTCTTGTGGTTATTGGCTATGAGGATTAAGGGAGTGGTTCCTGTGGTTATCTACTATGAGAATTAAGGGAGTGGTTCTTGTTGTTATTGGCTGTGAGGATTAAGGGAGTGGTTCCTATGTTTATCTACTATGAGAATTAAGGGAGTGGTTCTTGTGGTTATTGGCTGTGAGGATTAAGGGAGTGGTTCCTATGTTTATCTACTATGAGAATTAAGGGAGTGGTTCTTGTGGTTATTGGCTGTGAGGATTAAGGGAGTGGTTCCTGTGGTTATCTACTATGAGAATTAAGGGAGTGGTTCTTGTGGTTATTGGCTGTGAGGATTAAGGGAGTGGTTCCTGTGGTTATCTACTATGAGAATTAAGGGAGTGGTTCTTGTGGTTATTGGCTGTGAGGATTAAGGGAGTGGTTCCTGTGGTTATCTACTATGAGAATTAAGGGAGTGGTTCTTGTGGTTATTGGCTGTGAGGATTAAGGGAGTGGTTCCTGTGGTTATCTACTATGAGAATTAAGGGAGTGGTTCTTGTGGTTATTGGCTGTGAGGATTAAGGGAGTGGTTCCTATGTTTATCTACTATGAGAATTAAGGGAGTGGTTCTTGTGGTTATTGGCTATGAGGATTAAGGGAGTGGTTCCTGTGGTTATCTACTATGAGAATTAAGGGAGTGGTTCTTGTGGTTATTGGCTATGAGGATTAAGGGAGTGGTTCCTGTGGTTATCTACTATGAGAATTAAGGGAGTGGTTCTTGTGGTTATTGGCTGTGAGGATTAAGGGAGTGGTTCCTGTGGTTATCTACTATGAGAATTAAGGGAGTGGTCTTGTGGTTACCTGCTATGAGGATTAAGGGACTGGCCCCTGTCACGACCACCTCGTCCAGCAAGGAAGATGCAACTCCAGACTTGGGCTCAAGGCAGACTCCCATTCAGGTGTCACAAGATTCTTGAATATCAAAGCACCCTGCTCCCACAGCACTTCCTCCACTGTTGTCTGTTTAGCCCTTAAGCTAGGGCATAGCTCAAAAACAGGCAAATGGCTCCCTACAGGCCCCTGCATCTGGAGAGAACCACCCCATGAGTTTGGCCAACCAAACTTATAAAACCTCCTGCACCTACTTGAATAAACAAGTTTTGCCATGGCTCGCCATCCACATGCATTCTGCCCAACTCCTGGAGTTTGTGTCTTAACTCCGAACATCTCACCCCCTTTCCACAGCGGGGAACCTGCATCCCCATCTTGGGCCGGTGCCCAGCAGAGGGAACCCAACACTACTGGGCATACAGGATGTGCCTCTGCTCTGCACCAATTCTCTTTCTATAACACATGTTCTCTTCCTGTCTTAAGAAAGTCTGACAACCTGAGGTATAAGAACAGAAGGCAATTAGCATCCACAAGCCTGCTTATCCTTAGAAATTCCTGCAGATAATGTTTAAGTTTGGATGCTGTTGGAAACTTTAACATTTCGTACCGAATGCATAAACAGAAATCATAAATCACCTAGTGTACATGACTCATACAATATGAATTATTCTCATCAGGAAGTCTATTAATCTACTCAAACTCACAGAGATGACTAGCAGATCAGCCCCTGTGCCCCAAAATGATAACAGGCGTTCACTGCAATGAGTTCCCTGCAGGGTACAAATTCACACATACTGTCACCATGTGTGTGTTAAATGGCGAAATGACCCATTCTCTGTGCTTACAGAAGAAAGAACGTAAATGCTATAAGTAGTTTTCTGAAGCAGAAGTAAAAAAATACCTTACTGATTATTTTAATTTTATATGTGAGTGTATTGCCTGCATGTTTGTCAGTGTCATTCTATTGTGCAATGCCCTCAAAATCAGATAGAGTGTTGGAACTGGAACTGGAGTTACCTATGACTGTTAGACACCATGTGGGTGCTGGGAATTGAACACGGGTTCTCTACAATAGTCAGTTCTCTTAACTACTGAGTCATATCTCCATGTCCCCACACACAACTTTAATCAAAGACCAAGTATGACACACAAACAATATTTAAAGACCGTACAACAATACTTTCTAAGTTTTTTAGGTGTTGTCATGTCCAAATAAATTAAGTGTAAAGGAACTGAATACAGTCAGTCATGGTGACATGCATCAGAGAATGAGACAGAAGTTCACATGAACCCAGGACTCCAGGTCAGCCTGTACAACAAAGCAAAGACCTATCTGAGACAGAAACGAGGGAAGACAAAGGGATGGGAGTGGGGAAGGGTAGGAAGGGTTAACAAAATTCATGATTTCATTTTATAATATTAAGAGAAACATGAATCACCACACCGGACAATTGTGTACTGAATTAAAAACTGACTAGGCTCCACAAGAGTCTAGCAATTGTGAAAGTAAAACATAGGGAGTTTCCCTAACACACTTCAAAGACTTACAAAACAAAGAAAATACAAAGAGCCAAAATGAATGGCTCTTTGAAAATCAAGTCACAGAGTTTTTCTTGAAAATTCTGCAATAGGAGGCACAGGTTTTGGCCCCACCCCTCTAAATCCGGTCCGTGGAATGAAACAGGGAACAGCTCTCCAATTAGAATAATTAGTGGTTTACATACAAAGGATTGGTCACAAGGCATAGGGACCCGCATATAGGTTAAGAGTCCAGCATATTGAGCAGATGAATTACACCCCGACCTCCAAGCTACAGCATGGCTCCTCAGCATCTCCTGCTTCCTTTTACCACTGCCCGCCTCCTCAAGGTCCTGATTGATTGGAGAGCGTTCGAATCTATTGAATCCCTACCTGTCAATATAATCCTGCAGACGGGTCTTCCATTGAGGGGAAGAATATGTATATTTGGATCTAAGCATGTCCAACCAGTGTCCAGACATCCCAAAACAGAGAATATCCAGCTAAATTCACTCTACAAGAGTCCAAGGAGCCATATACATTCAAATTATACACACAAATTATAAACATAATTATATTTTTAAACTGAGGTCATCATCATTTAGAGCCTGATCCTTAGTGACCAATGACATAATACAAACCTACCTTCAAAATAATTCCTTACAACCAATGGTGCACTATAAGATAAACACGAATAAATCAAGTTACCACCTCCAATATCAGTCTTAACAAAATGATACGTACTGCAGTAGCAGTATGCCAGATATGGACACTGATCTAAGAGAAAGCACAGATATCCAGGTATGAATTTCCCCTAAAGACTTTTCCACTACGAAGTTATTGCCTTTGTGCACGTCACCTCCAGATCAGCTCACCTTATCCTGTAGGTGAATCCAAAGTGAAATAGGGTTTCACTTTTATGAGACAGAAATCCATGTGCTAAATGGCATGCCATGGCTTAGAGTGTTTGGAAACGTTCCTTTCACAGATCTGGCCGTTATATCACACATACACATGCCTTTTTTATTAGCTCTACACATAATTGGGACCTATGATGACCCTACATCCGCTATACCCTCATCTAGGGGAAGGACTCAAATCTGTATAAATTGAACCTCAGACCTTTTCATAGTCCAGTGGTACCAGGACTATTCATTCCAGAGAATGACACTGAGAAGAAACCAATCTACCACAGTATAGTTTAGTGACTTTTCCGCAGAAGAATGGGTAAGGCCTGACCACACCATGGGTGACAGAAAGACAGCTGTATCATTGAAAACCCTCCTTAGAAGGAGCAATGGCTCACAAAGTGACTCCATCTACAAAGGTTCCTGAACAAATAGAAGGAAACGTCATTGTCAGAGAGTCAGCATCTTAAGCATTTATTAGTATTTATATGTTAACATTTACATGTATATATCATGTTGGTGAGGGCACTGTGAACCTTGCTTCAGAAGATTACTGAGCATCCTTCTGTTACATTTAAAAGTACATAATTTTTCTTTATGAGTACATACATGACTCTGAGTCAATGCCTTGTGTATTTAGTTCCCTCAGAGGTCAGAAGATGATGTGAGATTCTATGGAACTGAAGCTAAACGCAGCTGTGAGCCCTAGACAAG
Organism: Eospalax fontanierii; assembly: GCA_035773235.1. Lineage (NCBI taxonomy): Eukaryota > Metazoa > Chordata > Mammalia > Rodentia > Spalacidae > Eospalax > Eospalax fontanierii. The sequence continues at coordinate 2,768,046 of CM069554.1, read as the reverse complement.
GTTCCTGGAAACTAAACTCCAGTTCTCTAGATGAGCAACTGTGCTCTCAACTGCTGAGTCATCTCTCCAGCCTCCTAAGTGAACTTTTTAAGTGTTATAAACCTCTCTATTCCCTTCATGAGAAAATATCAACGTAGAAATATACCTCCGAAACACTCCAACCCAACCTCAGGTCTTGAAGACGCCTTTCATTGTTGTTCACTTTTCTGACAGAGCCTCTGAGCCCCTATTTGTATCCATCTATGCTATGGTGACTTTTAACACAAAGGGACAAGGGGTAACAGGGAAGACATTTGTTCACCTGGCCAAAAGCAATCTACAACTTCTGTGTAATCCTGATTAAAATTGCAAATCGATCAACGTCCTGATAGCCAGAATCTTATAGAGTCAAAAGTAGGGAATCCACTGAAATTACAAAGCACAGGAAAGGACTTTCTGAACAAGACTCCTATGGCACAGGCATTAAGTCCACAGTTGACAACCTGTTCCTCATGAAACACAAAGCTTTTGGTAGAGCAAAGGACTCTATCATTCGAGTGAAGAGGCACCCTCCAGAATGGCTAAGACTCTACCAGCTATATGTCTGACTCCTGGTTCATATCGAGAATATTTAAAGAGCTACAAAATCTAAACATCAAAAGAAACCCAACCGAGTCAAAGCTTGAGACAAAAAATTGAACCGATAGCTCCCAAATTTGAAACACGGACTAAGAAACACTGAGACATTGTTCAACATCTTGAACGATCAGGAAATGCAAATTAAAACAACTTCATGTTTCATCTCACCCCAGTGGTAATGGCTAAGAGCAAAACAAATGAGGACAAATACTGGCATGGAGGTGGGGAAAGGGTGACACTTATTCACGGCTGCTGGGGGTCAAAAATGATGCAGCCAACTAGAGAAATCATTGAGAAGATTCCTCAGAAAGGGAAAAAAACAACTCCCATGAGATCCAATCTTTTCAGGCTTGAGACTATACCCAGCAACTCTATATCCCACTACAGAGATCCCTATTCAACCACGTTCACTGCTGTACCATTCATACAAGCCAGGAAATGGAAACCATCTACATATCTATAACCAGATGAAAAGACAGTGAAAATATGGAACATCTGTATTAGATGTTGACTTCAAGAGAGACCCACAACTGGACAATGTGCAGAGAATAAGAGGCTGCAAACTGCTTATATCAGAATAGTCCACCTGTGTTAAAGTTTGGCCTCCCAGGGCTCAGGGATCATTATACAAGACAGACCTGGATGGCTCTCAGAGTCAGAGGTGGTAGAGGACCACACAGAATGTGTTCCAGAAAGCTGGGCAACTATGCATCTGATCTCACAGCAGTGGTGATGTATGCACATATTCCCATGTAGGCTTAACTGAGACAAAATCCCAGCATAGAATGAGTAAGTGGATCAGAAACCCCAACCATAGGTGAGGAAGTATTGACATTAGCTGCTGAGAATCAGTCTTTTCTCAAGTAGTGACTCTGGGTAGCTAAACCAGCCTTCAGAGGTAATGAGGAGGTGCACAGAGGGGAAAGGGCCTAAATATGAACCAAATGTACTATAAGGAATTTGAGAAATTCTGTTATGACAAGCTTTTATTGAGGATTTATAAATAAAGTATATCACTTCTTTCTTTAATAAAAAATAAAAATTAAATGAATATATTAAGGAAAGATAATAATGGAAGACATAATATTGGGAAGGGATTAGCATGGATCAAAAGGACATTTGATCAAAAGCCTGAACTTTTGGAATCAATAAACATTATACATGTTCATTCTGGCTCATATGGCCTGCTGCTTTTTGATGGTAAATTTCTCTTTCTTCTACACTTTTCATTGGTTTTTGAATTGTTTCTTCCCTACTTTGCAATCTGTGTGGAATTTTTTCATTCTTTAATAAGAGGCCAAGAACTCGGATACACTCAGATCAGGCCCTGACGGGCCTCACATAAGCAGTGCTGGGAAGAAAAATGGGAATGGCAGAAAGGAAGAGACCAAATGTTAGTCACTTGACCTCCCACATTAGAAAACGGAGAAAAGCATAGGAAATGACAACTGGAAAAAGAAATTACAGACAGGAAATCAATGGACAACACCAATCATTGCCGGGAGCCATTTTGTGAACCACAGCCATTTCATATGAGAATTGCATCCCTGTAAGCCTGGCTGATATGAGCACGTGTACTTTACAGATGCAATACTGTGGCATTCTTGCATCAGCTTCCTGCTGTTTCCCCACCCCTTCCTGCTGAGCCCACCGTTTCTATATATATCCGTGGTGTGCTGAATAAAGACGGGGTTTGATCAACCATGTTGTCTTGCCCTCATTTCTCTGTGTCTCCCGCCCTCCATTCCATTGTTCCCCTCCAGGACTGCCCACGTAGATAGTGTTCCCGCGGGCCGGGGCAAATCATCAGATCACTGGTTCTCCAAAATGTCAACAAAATTTCCGGGCACAGCGCCTCATGCTTTTAATCTCAGAACTCTGGAAATGGAGGAAGGAGCATCACCATGACCTCAGGGACAAAGTGGTAAACACATAAATACATAAATACATACATACATAGACACATACATACATACATCTTTATGAATGTATGTGTGTGTATGTATGCATGAATGTGTATTTATAAAACTGATAAACCTACAACCAAGAAGTCACACACTTAATTCCAGAGGGTGGAACAGAAAATAGTTGTCTTTCTCTTTGCTGTCATCAAAACAACTGACAAGAATCTAGAAAGGATAACAGATGAAGGATATGTTTTCATTTATAATGTGTGAAGAGACATAATCCATCTGGGTGGGGAGCATGGCTAGCTGTTTACACAGCTCAGCAATCAGGAGGCTGGCATTAAGAGGAGCAGAGGAAGATCCATTAAATTAGACCACCGGGATGACAGTGTCTCTGGACCTCCTAATGCAGGCACTCACGTCTTCTGTAGTTTTAGCTTTCTCTGACCATTCATAAACTCTTTTCTTACAGACTCATCCTCAATGCTGTCACTGGGACAGACTGTGAAGTTCATAATTGCTCCCAGAATAAGCAGAAGCCCAAGTCCAACTATAGGTTTTCGGGGAATGATTCCTTCACATTAACCCAGGGGATCGGGTCATTTTCTGTCTAGATGTGTGTACATACCAGCCCTTTCCAGGTCTGCACTTGCCATGGGGAACTCACTCCTCTACCAGCTAACTAGCCCAACACGTGCACCATGGCCTTCATCACACCCAACATTCACATTTCCCTTAATAATCTGTAGCCCTTTGTAAGATCTGATCTAAGAAATCTGTTTACCGGATACCATTCTTATGTTAGAATGGGCATCATGTAATGTGGGCACAAGAGTGGGTGGACACTGGGATTTATCCTTTCCTGTCAGCGGAGGTAGTCATTGGACTGTAACCTATCTCAGGGACCCACAAATTCCTTAATGACCAAGTTCATCCTATTCCCGTAGGACTACAAAACCCCTCTCTTCTGTTACATGTAACAATAAATGAAGATAATGCAACAATGGTCAGTCAGTAAGAGCAAAGGTGACAAAATTTCTTCATGGAATGAGGTGTACAAGGAGAAAGGGCTTTAGGAACCTTACAGGATGGTGTGAGAAAGAACATTAGAAAGAAAATTCACAATCTATAAGACAGGTGGGACATTATGGGGGCCTTAAGGAGAAGTAAAGGCTTCCCATTTAAACCTGGAGCGGGGACTGGACAGATGGCTCAGGGGTTACCACAGGACATAGTCTGATTCCCACCAGTCACATGAAGTCCTCATAGCAATATGAAACTCCAGCTCGAAGGAGATCTCTTATCCTCTGACGACCATGAACACATACACTCACAAGTGCACACACACATATACATGTATGTATTAAAAAAAAAAACCACACAACCAGGAGAGAACCTACTTTTAAAATAAGAACAAATGATATAAGAGGAGAGAGTGAGGGAGTGAGTGAGAGACAGACAGAGAAAGAGAAATAATGAAAGGGACGGTGGTGGTTGACCAGAGGAGCCTCTTCAAGGAAAGACTACACAGCAATCCTCAAAGAACATTCACAGAAAATATCCGGCAATCCAAACAACAAGGTCAGCCTGGTATAAGTCAGGAGTTCGAGGCTACATGCAGCTACATTAAGGAGACCCTGTCTCAAAAAGGCTGCCCAAAACCCAGACACTCAAAAAATGATTTTCTTTTTCTGTGTGCGCATGTATGTCTGTGTATTGGTACCTGCATATAAATGTGTGCGGCCCCTGGGGCTGGAGGTCCAGGTGTTTGTCAGATCCCTGATGTTGCTGATAGTAACCAAAGTCTGGATGTCTGCAAGTACAGTGCTGGTTATTAACTGCTAAGTCAGCATCTGAATTTAAAAACAAATTATGATCTTCAGATACATTCAAATTAATATGCAAATTGTTGAGGCCATCCTGCCAATACTGTTGCCAGTAGTGAATCTTGGCTCCAGCCTGCACGACTGGACATTGTCACTCTTGTTCTTCTTCCACTTGATACTTCTGTAGATTTAGACTTTGAGTGGAGGCATAACAAGGAAATACTGGGACAACGCTAGACCTCAAAACCTGAATAACACCCTTTCAGGTACATTTCTGATTTGTGAGGCTTGTATTGCAATCTTCAACCCCAACACCATGTATTAGCTCTGTCAACTCCACATGCATGGCCTTTCTCTTCACCCAACTGCCGTCACTGACAACAGCTTTCAACAATGGACACTCACAAATCCTAGTGAGTATCTTAGTATCTTTAAGTTCTTGCTGTTATTTCATTGCAATTCATGCATCCCCTATGGAGCTCCAGGCAATGTCCTTTTCTGATCTTTTCCCAGGACCTGTCCTTTTTGTGCACTGCCAGGACATAACACATTTTGGTTCTTTACTGCAAGAGACCATGACTTCCTCACTGCCGCCTCCTCCATTCCCAGCGGTGCCATTGACACATTTTTCTTTAGAGGTTACAGAAGGTATTTCTCAGTCAACTAAAGAATTAAAAAGCAAGAAAAAATTCAAACCAGCAGAGAGTTACAATCAAACAGACTTTAATTGAAAGAAAGTCACAACCACACACATAAAGAGTCATCACACATACAAACATGTACGAATAACATTTATTAACAAACATAATCTGCACTAATGAATTTAAATTAAAACCAGCAAAACAATGGACATATGTCTGATGACAAAGCAACTCCTTGATAACCTCAGCTTTGTATGCCACCCCAAGAGTTAATGAATGAAGGTGGGAAACCTTGAGAAGCAACATAACTATGCAGGATTCAACACACCCATCAATTGAATGCAGAGCAGGCTGGAAAGAACTCATGATCTTGTATGAATGATATGCTAGGGATGAAAAGGCCTGTTGCTAAGAAAGAGCTGAATTTCAACTGGGATTCTGAAGAAATCTTTGAGACTAAACATATTAATATGGCCTGGCCCATTAGCACTGTTCTGAGAGACATCTGCGGAATGGGTGTCCTCTGGGCTGAGGTCCCTCTCAAAACCTTTTAAGAATTGTGAAGGAAAAGTTCTTAGAAAAATGTTGTATATGGAACTGAACTTCCTGTGAGGGTGACCAACTAATTAGCACTTCAATGATTGTGGAGAGTTTGGACTGTTTCAGATTCAGGGACTATTTACAACAGTATCTTGAGTCCTGTTAGTTCTATAAACAACCACTCCTTACCTACCTGTGTTCTGGATATAACATTCTTTGACTAACAGAATGTATTACCCTATAGAAAGGGTTCCCACCCATTAAAACGCTCAGAATGTCATGAGATTGCTTCAGACCTGTCGTAGAATCCCTCACTTTGCTACGACCTCCCTACTGAATGGAACCATGTGTGTGATATGTCTGCTGACTTAGGAATTTTCTTGGTTCTGTTGCTACAAAAACTTCCTAAAACTATTAACTCATTGGATGATGGCATTTTTGAAAACTGAAATTCATATTCCTGGGCCATGGCCACTCATATTTGGCCCAGAATAGACCATCATTTTAATTCCTTTTGTTTATGACTTTATTTCATCATCAGTACTATGAGGTCAACAAGGAGCCCAAACAGAACAATCCAGGAAATTGGGTTGGTGCCAGGTACCAGTCAGGGCTCCCTTGTGGGCCATCATCTTGTATTGTCTCCTGGAGTGACTTTTTCTTGGGGTCCAGACCTCCTCGATTAGTCAATTGTCCATTTGGTTTACTTTGAGCTGGTTTTCAGGATCTTATTTATCTTGTGGTAGAGTGGGTCCCTCTTGTTTCCTGTTCTGTCAACTAGCCTCAGGCAAGTTTGACCTAAGGCTGTCCTAAATTCCAGTAAATCCCTCTCCCTGTCGGTCAAGAGCATGATCCACAGATAATTGTTTCGGCATATGGGCATTGTACCTGCCTATTTTAACTGCTTTTCATGTGCACTTAAGACTAAGATAAGATCCTGTTTTATTCTTTTATGACAAGATAATGAAATCCTGAACACTGAAGCCCCTTTTGACAGTTTCCCTCTGAATATTAGCAGTCATTGAATGATTTATTATAGCTGGACAGACAGCAAAATGAAAGTCTTAATCCTATTTCCCTAGGCCATTACAAAATATACAAATTCATTCTGCCTTGGAAAATACGAGGACATTTTCAAGTATTATAAATAAAGGAAAGGCTTTTTTTTATTGTTTTTTTTTCCTGATATCTGTGTTCTTCATATTAAATTAACAAAGGGAATTCTAATCAGTAGATCATGGAGGCCAGTCAGATCTAGTGCTCCAAATGAAAATCCCATTTTTAGGCCCAAGTGCACAATTATCTCTTCTGGATACATACATAATTTAATTCATTGGGTGCCTGAAAAAGTATTATCTGTTTGTGTAGACAATATTTTTGAAAACCCTCCCCCAAAATAGCTCACAAGGTATATTCAAGAAGACCTACCTTGATGCCAAAAAAACCCCTGAAAGCTACTTCATGGGATGCAAGGATATTTCTCCCTGCCTCATGGGCCATTTAATGGTGGCAGTTAGACTTTATCTATATTCCTGCAATGCAAGGATATAAATATATTTGGATACTATTTTGCATGGAAAGGAACTCCCTTAAGCAGGATAACTGAATCTAAGGGAAGTTTCCTACCGAAAAGAGGACCATAGGGAGGAGGTCCAGAGGAGACATCAGAGAAATTCCCCCCCCCCACAAAAAAAGCATGTCTGATTTTTTTTTTTTTTATCCTTTGAGTCAGTACTAGGAAGTTCCACACCATGTGGTTCAGTGTGGTTTAGCCTATGTGATGAGGAAATGGAGCAGTCATGTACTGAGTAGGACCCCTGCTGTACCCAGTGTGAGGCACACAGGAAAGCCACATAGTAAAGGTTGCAATAAGAGTCAGTTAATTAGTAATAAGCTTTCGGGGAGAGTGGGCTTAAGCCCCAAAGAATTGTTGATCCTGAGGAGGAGGAGAACAGGGTTTATAAACTGAAAAGGAAAATTACATCATGCCAGGGTCAAAGACTGCAATCATAGCTGTTCCATAACACAGGCAGGTCCCATAATTAAACCATAACAGTGGCAGATTAAGGAAGTTTTCAGCTAATAAAAGGTTCTAAGTTTTAGGTAAGAAAAGCACTTTTTTGAGACTTGCAGAAACAGGACTCCCTGGAGATGCAGATGTTGCTAAGTGTGAATGCGTTCTATTGTAAAACAGTGTAGTCCCAATTCAACCTGCATGGGACCTGCATGGGTAGTGTTAGCATGGCTATAGGGAGGCGTCAAAATGGAGTCAGTCTGGAAATTTGTAAATGAGAAGCTCTGAATTCACAATACAGGACATTTTTTTTACTGTTTTTCAGGAAAAGAGCTGAGTGTAGTTGTGGGGAGAGCGCTACCTGCTTTCTTTAGGCTGTGAGATGGGCATCTTAGAAAGATCAGCTTGTTAAAGAGCAGGTCTCACAATTCTGAATGTGCCTGAATGAAAAATCCAAATCCCTGATGTGCATCAGACACTAGATTCAACACTAATGCCACCTAGTGTCAGCTGGATCACTTTCAACACGTGAGGCAAGAGGACAAAGACATCTGACACTGAATGTGTGACTTACTGAGCAACGCTTTACACAGGCGGATGAACAGGCAGTGTCTATTGAGTTGCTCAAGACTGCAGTAGCTGCTGTGCCAGGCCACGAGTAGACCTTGGAAGCCAGTTTCCCTGCAGATGGACCGGGTCTGTGGCCAAAGAGGAAGCCAGGGCAGGGCTGGGAAGAGATAAATGCTTCTCCATCATCTTAGAGCCCCCTGCTACTTAGGCTTTTTGGTGAGCCTAACCAATCATGGCTCCTGGTTCTGCTGCCCAATCAGGAGCACCGAATGCAGGCAGAAGGAGGGCTGTACCCCGCCTCCATATTGTGAGTTCTAATGTGCGCCTTGGACTCCATACTTGAAGTATGCGCCACGTGTGTTGCTCCTTGAGCAGCACTGTGAGGAGCTGTGTGAAGAGCGCCGATGAACCCAGAACCCGGGACATGGTAAGCGTGTTCCTGGCTGGCCCAGACTGGAGGAGCAGCTGTGGAGCCCTGGGCGGGGGCTGTGCTGGGTCCTCCCGGGACTGGGCCGGCAGCCGGACCGGCGTCTTGTGCGTCCCGGCGAACACGTTCCTACCTGTGGCATTTCCTGCTGCAGCTGCTTCTGCACCGAGCCCTGTTCCGGCTCAGCTACACAGACAGTGTAGCTGACTGTCCAGAGTGTGATCGTGCTTTTGTTGCTGAGTGGACCAGGGTTACAGTGAAAGGACCTAGCCTATAAAAGCTGTTAGATTCTGAGGGGCAGAGAAAGGAAAAAGTTTAAAGGACTACAGCCAGATCTTACAGCAGACCGAATGGCGTTTGTTCAGCGAGGTGACACAATCTTCCCACAAGAACGCAAGTTGTGCAAAAGATGAAAGATTGTTGCAGATTGTATATGGTTGGAAATAAGAGAGCATACACAGCTCTGGAGTCTGAGTTAAGGTGTCCTTGAGTTCTTTTTCTTTGAGATGTTTAAGCAGAACAAAGGTGTGGCTAGTTGAAAACTGCAAAGCAGGGACCACAGAGAAACATCATGGCTGGAGGCATGGGTAGTCCTTTGACTTTACTGCCGGTGTGGCTGTCCTTCAAGTCAAGTTGGACCACCTGGGAAGGAGATGGAGAGGGTTTGCAGTTGGGTAGGGGACAGGATAGCTGCCTAGGGAAGAGGATTTACATGCTGGTGGGAAAACAGCAGCCATTCTGGTCAGGTTCCCTGGGAAGCTCCTCCCTGAGGAACCCGTTCAGACACCTTTTCTATTTCCCCTAGTAAATTTGTCTGTCTGTGGAATTGACAATTCTCTTCCTATATTCACCAGTAATTTACCACTGAATGTAGGTAAAATCTTGTGAAATTTTGATCCCTCCAGGAAAGCGACCACGTGACCCAGGGCTGGAGAGTGGGGGAGAAATGTGTACCTGAACTAAGTCTGCATGGTACAGGAAGCCACTTGGCATTGTCCTCGGCTCTGTGCGCCTCCACTCTGCAATGTGACCTTACTTTCCACGTTTTCTTTCTGTCCTGAAATGAATCTTGAATGCTATAGCTCCCTTCTCTCTCTGGACAAAGTTAAGAAGCAGTCTGTGCTGTGACTTGACAATGCTTAAATTATGAACTAGACTCCTGCATGCTCCTTGTCCTGTAAGCTGTGATGCACTCAGTTGGGTGATGAGAAAGTTAAGTGTCTGGTAGCCTTTGTTCTTGCAATGTTTGAGATTTTCTGTGAATGTCCCGTGAGGATTGTGAGATTGCTGGGTGGTCTTTCCTTGTAGAGACTTCTCTGGCATCTCACCACCATCCCTTTAATTGGACTGTAACTCTGTAACTCTCTCTCTCTCTCTCTCTCTCTCTCTCTGGCTCACTATTATTCTCCCCCTCCGTCCCTCCTCTGCTTTCTCACTTTTTCTTACTGTAAATGAAGCTCCTCTCCAGGTTGTGTGTTGTTAAAATAAGATTTACTGTATTTTTGGTTACACGTGTTTTTCCCTTTGCATGTATTTGTGTGACTGCAGGTTTTTGTGAATGTGTTCAAGTGTGTTTGGAGAACAGAGTGCAATTTTAATTGAATACATTTTTCACTTTCCTCTTTTGGTTTACCTACCCAGAGTCACTATTTTTCAGAGGCTGATTCTTCCCCTCCCAGCAGTTAATGGTTGCAGCTATGGAAGTGTCTAAATACGGTTAAAATGTGTTGTACAAAATCCACAAATATTCAATAAAAACATACTTTTTTACAAAGGGGACTGGAGAATTGGCACAGTGGTTAAGAGCATTGCCTTTACTTTCAGAGGACATGGCTTCACTTCCCAGGACATACATGGATTAACAACAATGCCTAACTATACTTTCAAGGGATCCAGCACCCTCTTCTCACTGCCAGAAACAGGTGCATCTGCATACAGGCACACATTACTCATTCACATTAAACAACAAATAAAATATTAAAAAATGAACAAGGAGTTCATTCCTGGAATTGGTCCTCTCCTTTCTAGCCTATGGTGTCTAGTAGAGGTGATATCTCCCTGTTAATGGTTTGCTCCTTCAATCTCTTTATATTATCTATCTATATAGTTTAAGAATATTCTATAGTGGGAGGGTTCCATATGACATTTTTACATTGTTTTTTGGAGACAGGATCTACTTGTAGCCCCAGCTGGCCTGCAGTCTTTATGTAGACTAGGCTTGCCCTAGTCTCACAGAGATCCACCTGTCCCTGCCCCTCCCCCACATTCCAACTGCTGTGATTAAAGGTCTGCACCAATGTGCCTGGCTCTGTGACTTTCTCTGAAGGACTCACTGTTAGTTATCCCTCTCCTGCCTCCTCCTCTGTGCTGCCCTCCCATCCCATCCCTTTAACCCTCCTACTCCATGATTCTTCTTCATGGCCATTTACTTGTTTCTTGGAATCTATGGATTCTCCAATTTAAGCATGTGTATCTAATGATGCAAAGCTAATGTCCAGTTATAAGAGAGAACATGGGGCCTTTGTGTTTCTAGGGTTTGGTTACCTCAGGATGATTCTTTCTAGGTTCATCTATTTAACTGTGAATTTCCAATTGTCTTTTTTCTGAAGAAGTAAATGTCCATATTTTCATTGTCTTTTCTTCAGTTGACAGGAATCTAGTTTGTTTCAGTTTTCTGGTTATTGTAAATAGAACAGGAGTGACATGTTTCAGCTGGTTTCTATGTAGTCTCAAGAGTGATATGACTGGAACTTGGGAGATGTATTTTAGCTTTTGCTGTAATCTTCGCAGTGGTGTCCATGGTGGGGGCGCAGTCTGCACTCAAACTAACAGTGCATAAGTGTCATCCTTCCCCACGTCCTTGCTGGGCAGTCTGTTTTATGACTACAGGTCTGTAGTATTGTTTAAGATCAGGGACGGTCATGTCTCCAGCAGTTCTTTCATTAGGATTGTTTTGGCTAGATTGCATTTTATTGTCCTTCCCAATAAAATTTGAGATTATTTTTTCAAATTCCCTGAAGTATTTTGTTGGAATTTTAATCAGGATTTCATTGAATCAGTAGATTGCTTGTTAGACAGGCAGAACAAATACCTGCCTAATTACACCTTTGTCCCTTTGTCCTAGATGTCACCACATCATAGAAGGATACATATAGGGTCTCAGAGGATATGTCAGAAAAATGACCAAAAAGAAACCAAAAAACAAAATCCAAGAGCCTGAGGTGGGTATTGAGTGTTCCTAGCCTTATCACTTTCTCAAGAAAGGAATAAGATTTATCAAACTTAAAAAGTAAAGTTAGGAGGCTGGAGAGATGGCTCAGCATTCAAAGAGTACTTGCTGCTCATCTAGAATACCTGAGTTCAGTTTCCAGGAACAATGTCTGGGGTTTACAACTACTTGTAACTCCAGTTCCAGATATGCTGACATGGTCTTCTGCCCTCTGAGGGAACTAAGTACTCGTGGCTTCCACTGAGAGCCATGCACATATACAAAGAAAATAAAGTTGTTTGTTAAAGTAGACTTAGGAATTTCTAGAATCTCCTGAAACAAGTTTCACTGTGTCCCTCACCAACATTATGTGTAGATAAAAAGATTATTATAGAAATGCTGACAAATACTGAAGATGCTGACTCTCAGACCTTGAAGTTCTCCTGTAGTTGTTCAGGAACCTTTCTACATGGAGGCTTTGTGAGCCGTTACCCATTCTGTGGATGTTCTTCATTTGTACAGCTGTCTTTCGGTCAGGCCTGTTCTGGTCACCCCTCCCCCATTCTTGCACAGTAAACTCACTAAACTAGACTTTGGTGGATTCATTTCTTTTGAGTGTCATAGCCACACATGGTACCACCTGACCATGAAAAGGTTCAGATTTGGGCAAATTTTGAATCCTTCCCACAGGTCAGGGAACGGAGAGTGTGAGACCCATCATAGATCCCAGTTAGGTGTAGTGACAGTGAAATGGCAGGTGTGGGTGTGACAGCTCTCCAGTTATGTGGAAGGAACTTTTCTCAACACTGTAAGCCATGGCATCCCATTTAGATCAATGGATTTCTGCCTCATGAAAGTGAAACCCAGTTTCATTTTGGAGACACCTATTGTGACTCTGGATAGTAAAATGGACTGATGGGGGTGATGTTCATAAACGCACTAGCTTTCTATTGGCCTTGTTGACAAGTCCTCAGGGGAAGTAAAGGCCTGGCCAACTGTGATTGTTCTCAGATGAGTGTCCGTATCTCGCTTACGGCTGCAGTTCATGTCATTTTGTCAAGACTGAAATTGGAGATTCTAAATTGTTGTAAGACTGCTTTTCTTATAGGACAGCTTTGTTGTTTAGGAATTAGTTTGAAGATGTGTGTGCACTTTGTAGTGGTCAGTAAGGGTTAGGCTGCAAGTGTTGATGGCCTGATTTTTCTTAGGTTGTAAAATATTATTATTGTGTTATAATGTGTATGTATAGTGAGTGTGTGCATGTCACAATTATCAGGGGAGCAGCTTTTTGCTTTTTGTTCTGTCTTTTGAATTTTTTCAAGATACCAGGCATCAGATTAAGGTCATCAAGCTTGTGTGCCAAGTCCTTTACGTACTGTGACGTGTTCCTGGACTCTGAAACCTGAGTTTTAAAGTTTTGCAATGAATTTTGTCCCTTTGTCTTTCCCTTAAATTTTCAAGTTCTTGAAGTGCGCTGGGCAAAGCGTCGCTCTGTTGTTCTTTCATTCGACAGTTGCCAGACACTCGCTGATCCTAGTCAGTGCTTTATTCAGTCCAGAATTGTGTGATGTGGTGATTTGTGAATTTTTTCTCTAAAACTGTAGACAGAAATCACGAACACCGCTGACCGTGCTTCCTGCCATCCCCATTCTGATCCTTTTTCCTCCCTCTTTTCTTCCTCACATGGGCGTTTTGCTGGGTTGCATAGACTGACTTGGAGTCCTGAATTCCTGTGAACCTTCTGTCTCATTCTCTGAGGCCGCTGTGTACCACACATGTCAACGTGACTGACTACACTGGTTTTTTCTGAAGCACATTGTCGCCTTTATACTTAATCTATTCGCATATGACAGTACCTAAAAAAAATTTTAAGTATTGTTTTAGGGTCTTTAAATATTGATTGTGTATCATATTTGTTATTTGATTAAAATTCTACATGGACTGGAGAGATGGCACAGAGGTTAAGAGCACTGTCTGCTCTTGCAGGGAACCTGGACTTGATTCCCAGCAGGAACATGGCTACTAACATTCATCAGTAACTCCAGTTCCAGGGAATCCCTCGACCTCTACTGACCTCCAAGGACATTGCACAACCCAGGTGTACTTACATACATGCAGGCAATATACTCATACACATAAAATAAGAAAAATAATAAGTAAAATATTTTAAAAATTGTGCTTGTGTAAACTAGTCATATGATTTGTTATTTCTTCTATAAGCACATAAAGTAGGTTCATTTCCACATTTAAGAAGTTGTGACAGGATGTGTGAATTATGCTTGACAGAGAAGTTCAAACTCAATGTCTGTTATTATTTCAGTTCACAGGGGCTAATCCTCTACTTATTTCTGGGAATTTTAAATAAATTAATAGACTTTCAAATGATAATGTTTCATCTTATACCACAGAATTTGTTGTCATTTATGATACATGACTTATCAATCTGTACCAAATGTTAAGTTTTCTCATGCACTTGTGAGCCTGTGTCACATCAGGGATGTGGAATTTAGAGGACAGCTCGCAGGAGTTGATTTCATTCTTCATATGCGTTCCAGCGACTGAACCCATGCCATCAGATTTGGTGGGAAGGCTTTTGTCCTATAACCTTTATTGGCAGCCTTTATGTAGTATTTTAACCAGTTAAGAAAGAACAGTGAAATCTTTAATTCTGTCAGAGTTCTGTAATTTTGTAACATCAATAACATGTTTGCACAGAGATCCTACTCCTTTGAGATTTTCCAATTATACTAAGTCAGAAAATTTCCACCATGAACAGCAGTATAGATGGGTGCTCTACCATTGCACTACATTTCCAGTCCTTACTGAAGTCAGTCTAAGCAGCTTAGAGCTATGTATATTATTCCACTTCAGTGTATCACCCAAAAGATCGACATTATATGGAAACATATATGTAACTAAATGTGTAATGGCTGTATTGAGAATTTAGGCAAACAAACATTGTGGAAAAAATTTAGAAAGTTTAATTAAGGTAGTCAAGATGAAGATGACAGAAGAGGAGATAATATAACAATAACTGGAAACTACATGGTCATGAACAGGTGGAACAAGGTCATTTCCAGAATATTGTTCACTAAAAGGCGACAGGGAGAATTAAAAGTGACTATTGTTCTCTTGGAGAAAGGAGTAGGGGTCCATTGTACAATGACATGAAACTTATCTGATAAATAAAACAGTCCACACTTGTCTCAGCCCTCTGTACATTTTAGGAAACATGTTCATTTAAACTAAGAAGGTGGAGTGCTCTTCTGCTAGAATGCACTTTATGCATGAACATATGCAGAGCATTTTTTTCTGACATTAACAACGTAGTGTAGCACTTAGGGGGAAAGATCCAGCCTAGCAGCCTCATGATGGAAGCCAAGATCTAGAAGAGCTTCATGGCTACCATCGCTGTATCCCTGGTGCTGTGGTAGAGAGGGAGGAGGGGGACTCAGGCGCTGCAGAACATCAGCAGGGTGATGGTCAGGAACTTGACGTCATTGAATGTATCAGGTCAGGAAAGTCACAGTGATGCTCACCAGGCTGAAAAATCCCAGGTATTGCAGGTCCCAGAGGAAGAGAATGAGTGGGCCATTGTTGCACACAATGATGTCATGGCCGTGTTCTGAGTGAGCATCAGTGTCAATGCCACAGAGAGTGAGTTGGATGTTTGTGCAGATGGGGATGATGAAGTTAGATGTCCCTGATACCAGCACCGGCCTCATCCTTCTTCCTGGAGGACTGACCTTAAAGCCTTTATAATCAGGTATCATGAAAGTTAGTTGTTAAATCATTACACTATCAGGAATTTATGTTCATATAAGATTATCACTGGAGAAGAATAACAGTCATATTTCTTTCCCATAAAGTTGTACTCTTATTTTCTTTCCACTGGTGCATTTGTCAGCACCTTTAGAGTAATGTCTGTACTGTATCCTGGAAACAGTGAAGAATACCATAGACTTTTATTTCTCACTTTTAAAAGTCTTCCTATATTCACTGGCTGAATCTATCCAGTAAAGCAAATTATGATACTTTCAAAATTACAAGTGGATTGGTATATTGCAATGGCAGGTTCCTCGTGCCCAGCTTGATGTTGGTCTTGGATTAATTTCCTTGGGGTTTAATGTGGTTCTGGTATACCAAGTACGCTTCAAGACCGGCTGGAAAGGAAAACAAGACTGAGGAAGCGAGACATCCACGGAAGCCTCAAATTTGCAGCTGGGATTTCTAAACTTTAAAGTGAAGTCATATCCTTAAACTTCTTATGCTGCAGAAAAAGGAAGGGATACAGAGGCATGGCTCATGGATGAGTGAACCTCCCAGTGCTGGGGTGAGGCCCAAGGTCCAACACTTGCCGGAGCAACTGAACATGCTCCTGGACTGATTGCAGAAACAGGCAAATTCTATTAAAAAGCAGATGATACTTTACCCAGTTTGGAGCCTGCAGGCTCTGCTAAGTGGAGAAAATGCCTTCACTTGAAAACAGTCTTCTACACAGTTTCTGTTCACAGTCACCATGGTCAGTTTTGTTGGCTAGTGATAAATATGGAGAAGCAATCAGGTCTCTTCAAGAAGCAGAAAAGTGATATGCAAAGGCAAAAGATCTTTGCAGAGTACAGGGAAACAAAAAGATCAAGGGCCACAGTCAAGCCATCTGACCCTTGTTTGGGGGTTGGAGAAGCCTTGTGAAAAACACCCCAGACAAATGCCCGAGAGAAAATGACCAGAAGAATATGGTCCCTGAGCACCAATTGATAAGGTTTCAGAGAAGAACTGTAAAATGTAAAGAATTTGAATAGGTTCCATGCCTACATCATACTGGCCGATAATATTGCTACATCCTGCCAGAGACCTTGGCATATGAGTGTGGCTATGTAAAATGCGTCACACTAGTTTGTGCGGCGCAGGAAATGTGCAGACATGATGCCGTCAGACTGTGCCATTGTTACTATCACTGTTCTCTTCATTTTGATAGTGTGAGAGCGCACCAAAGGGACAGAAAAATATGAAAACTGTGCAGTTTGGCAGGGAATAGGATGTTCCAAGTTGTAGGCAAGGATGTGCTGAGAAAACTGCTGTAGGTGTTAGAGGGATTCGCACTAGGACAATGGGAAAGGAGCCCTGAATCCCCAGAGCCCGGCCATCACAGGCTCCAACTTATAAACCTGCATCTTCCTGTGAGAGGAGGGAGGCTCAACTGAGAATGCTACTGAAGCGTTTTTCTTCTAGAAAACAATGGTCTTAACAGGTAGAAGCCAATGTAAGTGTGGTGCAGGGTGACTGTTTCATCTCAAGCTGCGCTAAGAAAAATGATTCCCATGACTCTGGAATGCTATACATAATATAGAGACAAGAAATCCTAGAGAAAGGCTTCAGAGGTGCTGAGGTCAAACCATGTGCATCATGGTTGGAGGCCCTGCAGGAACGCCCTAGGAGGCCCTGTATGAAGTTGTGAAAGTGAAACCTAGGTCTCAGTGGAAATTCCATTACTGGGAGTTGCCCTGAGTGTTGACCATATGCCCAGGTAAGCTACAGACATGGGGTAAATCTCAGACTGCTGAGAGGCTGTGTGTCTGGCATGCAGCACTCCGGGGGGAATAGGATGGCTTGAGAACACTGGAGTGCCCATGATTCCTTCAAAAGCCTCAGATACAGGTATGAAAGTAATTGATTTAAGGTATTCTATGCTGGGTTTCGTTGTAGCCTTGGCCCTGTATTTCATTCCCACAAACGTGTTCCTTCATATTGCAATGGAAATATTTTGTCTGCATCATTGAAGCGTGTAAATTGTTTGGAAGAGATTATCCTGAATCTCAGAACAGACTTTTCAGAGTTCTTCACAGCACTGGAATTGTTAAAGATTCTGGAGCCAATTGGAATTGTAATACATGCATTTTACCTTATGGGATGGGCACGAACCTATGGAGGACATGTCCAACCAATCTTGAGGTGAAGACTATGTAGAAATTAAGTGTTACTGAGAGCAACTCTTTAGCTGTCTATGCAGGTTACAATTCCTGTCCTCTCTCTGCACCCCACCATGGCCAGAATGTGACCAGGGCCTGCTTCACATTCCTTGCACTTGGACTTTCACAGGATATTAGATACATCCCTCAAACTGTAAGTGGTCGTAAACCCTTCCTCCACTGCATTTCTTCTGGTTAGGTGTTTGATCACAGCAATGAGAAATCGAACCAATCCAAATCTTTTGCGAATTTGGGATATCAATCCACAAACCTCTTCTTATCTGTCCTATTTTGCTTCCATTCTCCAGTTGACACAAACCTAGAGTTGTCTGGGAAGAGGCAACCTCAACTGAAGATTTTACCAGGTCGGATTTTCCTGTGACCATTCTGTGTTTGTGTTCCTTATCGTTAATTCCTGTGGAAGGTTCCAGCCCACTGTGGGCAGTGCCATCTTTACACATAGGGGCCTGGGATATGTATAAAGAATGCTGAGCAAGCGATGGGAAGCAGTCCATCAAGCAGCTATCCTTCACTGTATTCTGCTTCAGTTTATGCTACGTTTCTATCATTAGTTGCGCTTTGGCCTCATTTGACAAATACTGGCCCATAGCCTGTCAGCTAAATAAATGCTTTACTCCTATTTATAGGTTTTTGTCAGTTTTTTATTTTTTTAAATCACAACAGAAAAGCAAATTAGGAAGTCACGTATTCTTCATGCATGTTCTTCTCTATCTCCCAACAATCTAGTCAAACCTCTTGGCATTCTCCAGTACATGTGTACAAGTCAGCCTTGCTGAATGGATGTCCATTTTACTGAACCTTTCTAGGATCAATTCCTGCCACCTTGGTCTTTTTGTTCATTGGCTGTTTAAGCAATGAGGTACAACAGTACACAATAGTACATGACAATACAGACCTGCCAAGGAAAATATATGACCACAAGCACTTCCCAAATTTCTGCCCACTGTGAAATTTTCCCTTCAGGGTCTTGCCAGAAAACAGGTGGAAAGCTGTTGCTGTCCACTTTCAGGTGGTTCTTGAATTGAAAACAGAATTATCATGTGCCAACCAGTTCAAGGCTTCTCTTCCTCATTCAAACTGCTGATATTGAGTCCACATGGGATGGTCAATGAATCTAGAGTATGAATCAATCCGCAATTCAATTACTTCACAAAGCAGGAAGGAAGCTTTTCTCATAGTGTTACATAACGGCCTTCTCAGACTTCTGGTCTTCTGAATGAAGCACAGAGTGAATATCCAGTTCCTTTCTTCACTCATCTTTGGGATGATGGAGAGCACAATCTGTAGTATTCTGGTGATGTATTCCAAAGTCCATTGAGATATAGTCAACATCTGGAATCTCCAGCTGTCTTTAGAGGTATTTCTAAAGGGACAAGAACAGGACTTCTCTGTGGTTTCGTATCTTGTTAACTCCCTGCCTTTGGTCAAATGATTTCATGAGGGGATGACTCCTTCCCATTCCTTTGCACTCCCCATCACTTTTACTTAATAACTTTCACTGCTGCCGTTTATGTTGTGTTTCTGCATTATGACTTGTTTGACCTCTGGCAAGAAGGGCTTTCTGTTCCTTCTCCCTCGTTTTCCTTCCTTCTGTCGTCTTTGTTTACAGGGTAACTTCTATTTTGTTCACTATGGTTTATTTCCGAACTATTAGAAGAGTTGACTCAGAATTTCTTTGTGCCGGAGAAGCCATTATAATAATATTGTAAAAATTGCTCTATGTAAAAGTATGATAGCAACAGCATGTGAAAATTTTGTTAAAAAGATTGTCTTTTTCTGTGTGTGCATGTCTTTGTATGGGTTCCTGCATATGAATGTGTGCATCCCCAAAGAACAAAGATGTCACATCACTCTGGAGCTGGAGATCCAGGTGGTTGTGAGCTTCCTGATGTTGCTGATTGTAACCAAAGTCTGAGTCTCTGCAAGTGCACTGTGGGCTCTTAACTGCTAAGCCATCTTTCCAGCACCAGAATCTTAAAACAAATTATGATTTTGAGATATTTTCAAATTAATATGGAAATGCTTGGTGTGAACTTTCCAATCCTGTCCCAGTAGTGAATTTTGGCTCCAGTCTTCACGACTGGACATGATCACTCTTGTCCTTCTTCCTCTTGACACTTCCACAAATTTAGCTCTTTGACTGGAAGCATACAAAGGAAATACTGCAACAAAAGTAGACCTCATCCCCGTCTTTAAGCTACATTTCTACCAAGTGAGGCTTCTATGGAAGTCTTCTACCCCAACAGCATGTGGCTGCTCTGTCCACACCAACACATATGGCCTTTCTCTTCATCCAGCTGCAGTCATTGACAATAGCTTTCATCTATGGAAACACAAAAATCCTGATATAAAGAAGTTCTTGCCATTAATTTGTTGCAATTCATGCTTTCCTTATACAGTTACTAGCAATGTCCTTTTCTGATCTCTGTCCCAGTAGCTAATCTTGTTGTGCACTGCCAGGATGTAACACTTTTTGGATATTTGTTGCAAGACATCATGACTTCTGCACTGTTGCCATTGGTACATCTTCTGTCTAGGGGTTATAGTCGGTAAGTTTTCTCAGTCAATTAAAGAATTAAAAAGCAAGAAAAAAATCTCAAGTCAGAGAGTGGACAAACACCTTAATCGAAAGATGGTCATAAGCACACACATAAAGAATCACACATACAAACATGTAGGAGTGACTTTTATTAATAACATAATCTGGAATAATGACCATTAATTAACACCAGCCAAACCATGTAAATGAGTCTGATGACAGAGCGACTCCTTGGCAACCTCATTTATTATGCCACCCAAGAGTTAATGAGTGAATGTGAAAAACCTTTAGAAACAAGTATGACTGTGCAGTACCCAACACACCCACCCACTGAAACCAATACAGGTTGGAAAGAACTCCTGATCTTGTAGGAATGGTATGCTAGGGATGAAAAGCCCTGACGGTAAGACAGAGCTGAATTTCATTTGTGGGACTGAAGAAACATTTGGGACAAGACATGTGAATGTAGCCAGGGCCATTACCATAGTTCTGAGACTCATCTGAGAAATGGGTGTCCTCTGGGTTAATGGCCCCTCTTAAAATGTTTTCAAGAGTTTTGAAGGAAAAGTTCCCACAAAAAATCCTACATCTGAACTAAACTTCTTGCAGGGCTAACCAACTGATTAGCACTTGAATGTTTGTTGATAGTTTGAAATTTTCCAGATTCAGAGCCTATTTACAAGGTATCTTGAGTCCTGTTTAGGCCCCCAAATAGCCACTGATTACCTACCCATGTTCCCGATTTCACATTCTTTGACTAACAGAATGTATTAACTTAAAGAGTTCCCACCAATCAAAAGGCTAAGAATGTCATCAGATTGCATCAGAGAACTATAATAGAATTCCCCTCATTTTGCTATGACCTGCCTAGTGAATGGACCCCATGTATGTGACATGTCTGGAGTTAAGAATTTTCTTAGTTCTGTTGATATAAAAACATCCTAAAACTGTTACAACATTGGAACATAGCATTTTGGAAAACTAAATTTGTATTTCTGGGCCATGGCCACTCATATTTGGCTCCAGAATAAACAGTTTGTTTAGTTCCTTTGAGTTATGACTGTTTCTTTCATCATCATTTCTTGATGCCCAACATGGAGCCCAAAATGAACAATCTACTTTTCACTTAAGGAAACTGGATTGGTGCCAGGTACCAGTCAGTGCTCCCTTGCAGCTCACCATCTGATATTGTCTCCTGGAGTGGCAATTGTTGACTTCTTTCTGGGGTCCAGACCTCCTGGATTACTCAGTGGTTCATTTGGTTTATTCTGAGCTGGTTTTCAGGATCTTATTCGTTTTGTGCTGGAGTGACTCCCTCTTGTTCCCTCTTCTGCTAACTAGCCTCAGACAAGTTTGACCTAAGGCTGTACTAAATTCCAGTAAATCCCTCTACCTGTCCCTCCAGAGTTTGTTCTACAGCCACTTGTGTGGGCATAGGGCATTGTAACTGCCTACTGCAACTGCTTGTCATGTGCACTTAAGACTGACTTAGGTAATGTCCTGTTTTTTTTTTTTTTTCGTTTTCTTTGTGTGTGTGACAAGGTAATGAAATCCTGAACACTGAAACCCATTTTTGCCTGGCCCTCTGACCATCAGCTGTCATTGAATGATTCAGTATATCTTGTTCTGCTTCTGTGACCTGCTTATCCCTAGAACGACAGGGAAGTAAAGCCCCTAACTTCTTACATCTGGAAATTCCATAGGAATGAAGCAGTTATAGTGTTTGCCCTTAAAAGCTCAAACTTCCTTCATCTTGGGACTACAGGTCTCAAAACTTCTGGAGACACTGTAGCCATCTTCAACTTAATATTTTTGACTGACTTGACTTGGATTGAGTCTGGTGGTCTTCTTTCTTGTGCTCTGGAACTCTGTAATGATTTAGATACTTATTTGCTTGCTTGTTGACTGCTTGCAAGTGTTTTCTGTAAAGAGTCCATTTTGTCTGTTTAAAAATATTTTCTTTCTTTCTCTTTTTTTTTATGGTTCTTTTTGAAGACAGGTTTCCCCTGTAGCCCCAGCTGCCTGATCTCTCTTTGTAGACCATTCAGATCTCAAACTTACAGAGATCTGCCTCCCAAATACCAGGATTAAAGGCATTGGCCACCACACCCAGGTTTTTTTTTTTATTATTATTATTTTTTATTTTATGTGCATGAGTGCATTGCCTGCATGGGTGTGACTGTACTCACATCATGCAGAGTGTGCAAAGGTCTGGCCATGTTGGTAGATGGCAATTGAACCTAGGTCCTCAGCAAGAGCAACCAGTGTTCCTACCTTTGAACTGTCTCCCAACACTAAGATGGATTTTATTTCTAATTGGTTTGTTCTCAGTATTACAGGCTCTTAAACCTTTGAAGATATTTTGGGTTTTGTTTGGTCTGTCCTGGTTTTGTATATATTTGATGTTTGTGATTACTTGTTTTGGGTTTTGTTTGGTCTGTCCTGGTTTTGTATATATTTGATGTTTGTGATTACTTGTTTTGGGTTTTGTTTGGTCTGTCCTGGTTTTGTATATATTTGATGTTTGTGATTACTTGGCCTTTGTTTCCGGACACTCCAATATCCTTATCTGCACTGTTATGTGCCTTCTTCTGTTTCTTTCATCCTTGCTCCATTTTACTTTAGGAATTTTGTGAGCATCTGATCATAAGGATCCTAATGATGAGTGGCACTTGCTCCCTGAAGTGTAACAGTGTGGAGGTATCAGGGGCAACTACACATAACTTGTAACAAATTCACAAAGAAACCTGCAAACATTCCCCATTCCTGGGTCAGAAGAAACTTTATTGTCTCAGTCAGGAAGACACATAAGGCGTTCATGTCCCAGTGTCTTGAGCCCCCTCATCCCTGTAAATGTGCTGGGCAACCAGGAGAGCCAGTGGGAGAAGATGGTCTGTGGGTCCAAGCTAAGCAAATCCATCACAAAAGCAGCACAGAAACTGATCCAAAATACACATCCCGCATTCAGCATGAAGATACATGTAATTTTTCAGAGGAAAGAAAAGCAAGGGAAACAAGTTTCCACACTGAGGAAGTATTTAAAGATAAAGCAGGTTCAGTCCTCCAGGTAGTTTTATGCATGGTAATGATGGAATTGCAATTTAAAATATTTTCCTTCTTTCTTTCTTTCTTTCTTTCTTTCTTTCTTTCTTTCTTTCTTCCTTCCTTCCTTCCTTCCTTCCTTCTTTCCTTCCTTCCTTCCTTCCTTCCTTCCTTCCTTCCTTCCTTCCTTCCTTCCTTCCTTCCTTCGCTCTTTTTGAGAGACAGGGTTTCCCTGTAGCCCCAGCTTCCTGTAACTCTATAGGTAGACCAGGCTGATTTCAAACTCACAAAGATCTGCCACCCAAGTACTGGGATTAAAGGCATTGGAAGCCACACCCAGCTTTACTTAGTTTTAAAAAATAACGAAAGATAACTTGCAAGTATGATTCTCTAAATAGGGAAATTTTGATGCTCCAAAATGGTATTTTTACATCCAAAACTGAAATCCTAGAAATAGAACAAAAAATGATGACTGTGCAGGCTATTTTTAACAGGAATTTAGAAGCATCTAAAAAAAGACATAAATCATAAAGCTACTGACAGGTAATGAGTAAGAGATTTTAGCAACAGTACCAGAATTAAAGAAAGATATTGAAAGACCAGGGATTAATAAGAAAAACTAAGAGAGTCCAAACTAGAGATGAACGTGGAAGAAACTTTCTCAACCCTCTGCTCCTAACTGCCCTCTCCAGCTTTGCTCCTCTGTCAGAAGACCTTCAGCGTCCTCCGTGTTCATCCCCCTTCCCTCCTGCTTTCTCCCTGGGGATGGAGAAATGTTACCAAGCATTTCTTAGGGGACAGTAATAATTTCCAAAGGAACTTCAGCAAATCTCAAGAGGAAAAAAATTCTACATTAAAACCCAAACATATACAGTTCCTTTTAAGATAAAACCCAGAGGGAGAAGGGATCTAGATGCCGTTTCCACTCCCTGCGCAGAAAGTTACTTGAAATCTTTAATTATGGGTTCCCTGACCCATATCAAGGAATTCTAGGATTTGATAAAGAATTTCAGATCACCCTATTGACACATGAACCAGTATTTTCTGATTTAAAGCAATTAATTCAATAACGGGCTTCAGAAGGAAAAACAGAGGAATGGTTTCCTTGGCAGATGGAGAAACCTCCTGAGGATTTTCATCAAATACATGCCTGCTTGAGTTAGGAAAGCCCTGCTATGCTGTGATACCAAATTTATTTCCACTTTATTGACTGGGCCAATATAGAGCAATCAAAAGTAAGGCCAGAGACACCTGCACATGAATTCTATTTCAGAATGCCAAAACATTAAATAGCATTCAGGTATTCCTCCTGAGAACTTTGAGGATTAAAAGAGTCATCTGTTATTGATTTTTGAATTAATGAAAGAGCTGGAGGAGGAACTGGCCACAGAATAATAGAACATGGGCCTTGCTTCCCACAGATGCTCTTGTTACCTTAGCAAAGCAACTGTGCAGAACCATCATAGGATCTGAAAGGAAATCCCTACCAAAACTATGAGATTACAAGAAAAACACGTCAGCTCCCTTGCTGAGAAACCTACAAATTCCTTCTTCCTTGGAAGGTCATTTTCAACTATTGCAAAAGTCCTGGTTATTTGAAAAGGTATTGTCAGAGTCTGAAATGGGTGCTCTTCCAAAAAGAGAAGCAGGTTTCCCAGGCAGACCTTGAAAGACATATCAGGCCAGAATAGGACTGTCCAGAGAGAATCCAGATTGTTTTCTATTTTCTTCTTGTTGACCCCTCAGAAAAAATGGAGACAAGACCAGCTTGTTAAACTGCAGGCCTAGGTTCTACCACAATCCTAAATGTGCCTGAGAGGAAAATCCAGATCCCTGGAAGGCAGCAGACACTACACTCAGCACTAATGTCAACTCTGTTGAGCTGCATGAAATTCTATATCTGAGGTTAGGAGGACAATGACATCGCACACTGAATGAGTAATTGACTGAGTGATGCTATGCCTGGGAGATTGAACAGGATGTGTCTAGTGATTGTTCAAGACTGCAGTTCCTGTTGTGCCAGGCCAGGAATAAAGCATGGAAGGAAGTCTCCCTGCAGTTGGAGAGGGTCTGTGCCTGGAGAGGAAGGCAGAGCTGAGATAGGCATGCTTCTCCATCTCTTTAGCCCCGCCTACAATTTAAGCATCAAGGGTAACACTAACCAATGAGGGCTCCAGGCCATGTGTCCAATCAGCAGCCCCGAGTAGAGGCGGAAGGTGGGCTCTATCCCACCTCCATGTTGTGGGTTCTTCTCCCCAGCTTTGGCTCCACACCTGAAGGATGCGCCACATGTGCTTCTCCGGAAGCGGCACTGTGAGGAGCTGTGCAGAGATCCCGGGTGAATCCGGAACCTGAGCCATGGTGAGCGTGTTCCTGGGTGTCTCCAGAGAGGAGGAATGATTGTGTAGCCCCGGGCGGGGGTTGTGGTGGGTCTTCCCCGGGCTGGGCCTGCAGACAGCCTGACCAGCGTCCTGTGCTGTCCCGGTGGCCAGGTTCCCGACGCGGCTGCCTGAGGCATTTCCTGCTGCAGCTGCTTCTGTGTTGGGCACTGAGCGGGAGTCTCCACCTGCGTGGGCAGCTTCAGTGTCGGTCACTGTCCAGAGCTTTGGTTCTGTGTGGACAAGTGTTAGGGCTAAGCGAACATTAGCATCTAAAAGTTGTTAGACTTTGAGATGCAGAGAAGGGGTAAAAATTACATAAATACTAAAGCCAGATCTTACAGCAGACCGAATGGCGTTTATTCAGTGAGGTGACACAATCCTCCCACAAGAATGTAACTTGTGCAAGAGATGAAAGATTTTTGAAAATTTTATATCGGTGGAAATAAAGAGAGCTTACACAACTCTGGAGTCTGAGTTATGTAGTCCTTTGGATCTTTTCCTGGATCTGCTTGAGCTGAACAAAGAAGCTGTTTAAGCTTTTAACAGCTAAGAACGTACAACAGAGAAACATCTTGGCAGGAAGCATGAGGCCTCTGGCTTTTGGGCACTCCATTAAAGGCCGGAAACACTGGACAAGGAAAGGAAGACGACTTGCAGCTGGGTAGGAGATAGGCTCGCTGTCTAGGGAAGAGGAAGGACATGGTCAGGGAAAAGACAGCAGCTAGTCTGGACAGGTTCCAAGATCCCTATGAAGTTCCTGCCTAAGGATCACTTCCAGAGTCCTTTTCTATTTTCCGTACTAAGTTGATCTAATGTGGACGGTGAGTGGTCTCTTAATATTCTTGCATCTAATTAAACACTGAATTTTGGGTAAAATGCCTCAAAATTAGCCTCCAGTTGTTCCAGGAAAGGGAGGGATCTTGTCCCAGGTCGAGACAATGGGGAGAGAAATGTGGACCAGGAATGACTAGTCTACACAGTAGAGGAAGCCCCTTGTAGCGGCCCCTCGGCTCTATGCACCTCCACTCTGCAGTGTGTCCTTACTTTCCACGTTTACTTTCTCTCCTGCTGAAATAAACCTTGAGTGCTGCAGCTTCCTGCTGCTCTCTCCACAGTTAAGAAGCAGTGTATGCTGTGACTTCACTGCCCTTAAAATTATAATACTTATGTGTGGCACACCGTCTCTGTCCTGTAAGTTCTGTTGATGTGATGTGAAAGGTATGTGGGTCTCTGAGATATGTTATAATCCCATGGCTAACTCAGCTGACAAGGTAGGATCAGCACGATGGCAGTCTCTGTCCACCCACTCCTGTGCCCACATGCACATGATGCCCTCTGTTCCACAGGAATGGGGGCAGGTGAGCAGAGCTCTTAGGTGAAATCTTACAGAGGACTTGCTGATTATTAGGGGAAACATGGATGTGGGCAGTGAGGAAGGCCATGGTGCATGTGGAGGTCCAGTTAGCTGAGGGAGAGAGCAGTGATGTCCCCATGGGAGGTGGAGAGCTGGGATGATCCTGCCCACATCTGGACAGGAAAGGAGTTCTCCCTCAAAAGGAACGACTTGAGATAGGAAAGAAATGGGGAACCAAAACCACTGCGAGAAGGGAACAGACTCTGGGCAGGGTTGTTGTGGAGCCCAGGCTGCTTCATTTCTCGCTACCAGTTGAACTCTTTGTGGTCTAGTAGGACTCTGACCTTTGTTGGAGTGGGAGGGAATCGATTCCCTCTTCAAAAGAGCTTTCTGAGAATGGTGTGTTCTTTCCAGGGTGATATTTCAGCACAGGCAGATTCTCAGAGTGGACTGAATTGAGATTGTGTGTTTGTGTGTGTGTGTTCATCTGAATGCACGTATGTGTGAAGGTCTCTATGTGGATTTGGAGGACTGAGCTCGACACTGATGGATGCCCTTTGCGACTTTCCTCCTCAATTTTTGAATTCAGAAATTTTATTTATTGGTATTATGTATGTGTGTATATTTCACCTCTGTGTTGGGGTTCATATTTGCCATGACGCATGTGTGGAGACTGAGCACAACTTTGGGGAGTCAGTTCTCTCAACCACCTTTATGTGGGTTTTGTGAATTTTACTGAATTTCCCAGGTTTTCCAGGAAAGTGCTTTTACACACCGAGCCTTCTTGATGTCCACTCGGTCTTTACTGAGACAGGCTTTCTCTCTGAGAAATTCTCTCCCCAATTCCCTTAGACTAGCAGCCCATCAGGCCCCAGGCATCCTGTAGTCTCCATCTCCTCCACTGGGATGGGAGACACCTGTGCTGTGACCAACATTTTCTTAGTCTAGGGAATCTGGTTTCTTGTCCTTATTGTTTGTGATGAGCACTTTACATCTGAGCCTTTTCCTTGACTTTAAATTGAGGTTTTATTTACTGTTTTATTCCATGTGGTGAAAGGAAACCTCGTGGGAGCTTTGTATTCTCTCTTACAATTGGGTTCATTAGAATAAGAAATGTTCTTTTCTGTCTTACTAACAGAAGAGTGAAGGTGCCTGACTGAAGGGTCCCTATGGGAACAGCCATTACGTTATGTATTGTGGCCTTAGTATAAATGGAAGTCTGGCTTATGTGGCCAGCATCTAATGAAACTGCATTGAACTGAGCAGTGAGGACATGCAAGGAAGCTGAATTTGTGTTACATTTGTCCATGAATGCTCTGAAACCTGATGAGTGTAGGAAGATAGGGGTTCTTTAACAGAGTAATTGAGAGCATTTTAAGAATTCTGTATTTTTAATTTATTTGTATGAACGTTCTCTCTGGATGTATGTAAGTGCACCAAGCATGTGCGTGCAATAACCGTGGAGGAAGAAGAATACATCGAATCAACTGGAACTGGAGTTACAGATGATAGTTAGCCACCACCAATATGTATGCTGGTAACTGAACTGTGGTCCTCTAAAACAGCACCAGGTGCTCATAAACACTGACCAATCTCTTCAGCCCTAGAGTTCATTTTCAAGGAATGGTTGGGAGACACTGCCAGTCTCATTAAGAGGAGTCAGCTCCACAGTTCTCCATGAAGGTTCAGTTGTGATGTCTGAAGAGATCATAGACTCTTGGACAAGGTGGTGAGATTATGATTGAGGCAGGTGAAGGAATAACAGGATGTGGAGTGGTTAAAAGTGACAGTAATGGGATTTAACATGGCAGGTAAGCAGTGTGACAGTAGTGTCAGGAAGTTAAGATATGCAGACCTCCATGAAGGTTCAGTTGTGATGTCTGAAGAGATCTTAGTCTCTTGGACAAGGTGGTGAGATTAGGGTTATGGAAATTGTAACCTTAGCCAATGAATAGTTTGAGGTCTCGCTGAGTATCAGGGTCAGGATGAATTCCTTGCAGTGAGTGGTGGTTTTCTGTCGTACATGGCGTAGATAAATAATATACCATATAAAATTTATTATATGACAGTTTATTATATGAGAGGATGTTGGCTTTCATTGGGGTTTGCAGAGAGTGGATGGAGATCTCCAAGAGGTTCATAGGAGTAGTGCTCATGAACTTCTGAGGACAGAGGTACCCGTGGTGTGATTTCATTTTCCAGTTGTCATGTCCTGTGACTCTCTCCCATTTTCTAATGTGAAGATTGACTGACATTTGCTCTCTTCGTTTCTGCCATTCCCATTCATGCTTGAATTTTCTTCCCAGCACTGCTTACGTTAGCGTCGTCATGGCCTGAGCTGAGTGTGTCCCAGTCCTTGGCCTCTTATTCCAGAATGAAACAAATCACACACACACTGCAAAGTAGGGAAGAAACTATACAAAAGCAAAGAACTACCATTGGTGAGAAAGAAATTCGGTGTTAGAAAGTAGCAGGCCACATGACTCAGATTTGTCTATATATACATATATATGTTACATGAATATTTTAATTTTTCATAAATATTTATTATAAGTTGTTATAATACATAAATGATACATGATTATAATTTTTCATTCAAGAATCATGATTTTTTTGATCAAATGTGGTTCTGATCACATTCAGAACCCTTTCCTGCAGTCATCCACACACCACTAGTCCCTTCCCACTTTCATGTCCTCTATTATTATCTCTCCTTTGTTTATTCATTTATTTTGCTCAGTGTATTTATAGGAACAATACAATCATCATTTACATATGTGGGATTATTCAAAACACCTACATCTACTTAACAAAAGGTGCTAATCCTAGGATTTAAGATAAGCTTTCCTCCTGGTTATTAAATCATACCTTGTTACAAGGATTTACAACATCTTCAGCCTTGGGTTTACAAGATCTTCAGCCTTCAGCCTAGGATAATCTTTCCCTCAGGTGAATAAATCACTTACATAGCAAAACGTCCTAATGGTACAGCACTTTTGGGAACAGCAAGACTCTGTCTTTAATTTTTGTTAGTCCTCAAAGTGTGTTAGACAATACATCACTCCGTTGTTCTTTGATGTGTGCGGCTTTTAGACAGGTGCTGGTCCTAGTCAGTGTTTTATTCAGTACAAATTGTCTGCTGTGGTGATTCGTGAATTTTTCTCTTAATAGTACACAATGAAATCCTGAATTCTGGTGACCCTGCTTCCTGTCCTTCCCCATTCCAGTCTTTTTTCTGCCTCTTTTCTTCCTGGGTCAGTGTTCTGCTTTACAGCATAGGCTGACTTGGACTCCTGTGCTCATGTGACCTTGTTTCTCTTTCTCCAATGCAGCTGTGACATGTCATTGCGAGTGACTACATTGAGTTCTTTCTGAAGCACATGCCACCTCTCTCATTTGACAGTACCTAAGAAATTATAAAGTATTGTTTTAGGATCTTTAAATATTAACTGTGAGTCATATTTGTTATTTAATTGAAATTGTGCCTGAGTGGCTAGAGACTTGGCTCAGTGATAAGAATAATGTCTACTCTTGCACAGAACCCAGATTCCATTCCCAGGACACACATGTTGCTTAACATTATCAGTAACTCCATTTCCTGGAAATCCAATGCCCTCTTGTGACATCTATGTCATTGCACAGGTGTACTTACATATATGTGGGTAGTATAAGATTAAATTTTAAATTGGTCTTATATAAAGTACTTCTAGCACTGTATACATTATTTCTTTCATAAGCACATAGGATGGATTCATTTCTCCACTTAACAAATTGTGACAGCATATGTGAATTTATGCTCAGCAGGAAATTTATTACTCTCAATGCTTCTTATTAGTTACGGTCACAGGGGTAATCCTCTGGTTACCTGAGGATTGCAGTTTGTATGTTATTTACACTAGGTGATGTGTCATTTATGCTCATGCCCTTTTAGCAAATGTTAAATTTACTCCTGTCGTCAACACTTAAACATCATGAGCAGAAATTTCTAAAAGCAGGTAGACTCTTGCATGCTAATTGCTTTCTGTTCTGTACATCATGTGGTCAGACTTTCTTAAGACAGAAAGGAGACCTGCGCTATAGACAGGGAATGGGGGCAGAGAAGCAGCACATCCTGTGTCCTGTGCCCAGTAGTGAGAGGAGCGTCCCTCCAGTGCTCCTTCCTTTCAGAACCACTCAAGCCTGCATTAGAATTTCTATGTATGGAACAAAATGTGTGAATAGCATAGGATCGTATGATCATGTTATCAAGTGTGTCTGTGGAATGTTTAGGATTCTTTGACATTTGAAGATGTTGCCGTGAACTTCACCCAAGAAGAGTGGGCTCTGCTGGATCCTTCTCAGAAGAATCTCTACAGAGATGTGATGCTGGAAACATGCAGGAATCTCACTGCTATAGGTAAGAATATAATCTTACCTTCCCTTAGTATATTGAGGAGCAAGTGTTTGTTCGTATTGATGCTCTTTGTGATTTGAAATACTTAAAGGGAAGAACGTGGTGTATGAATGAGGCATGATTCATATATGCTAAAGCTAAAAACTAAGTTTTCAGTTATTTGCAATTCATCTATATTTTCTCCTACTAAATTTAGGAAAGAGTTGTGAAGATGAGAGTATTAAAGACCATTATAAACGTTCTGGAAAATTTTCAAGGTAATTTGAAAACAGTAGAAAGTTTGTTTGGAAGAATTCCTAAAAGATTGATATTCTTTATTTATTTGCATGTGTGGGGGTGTGTTTGTGTGTATGTATGTCTTTCTGTCTGTCTGCATCTCTTTCCATCTTTATAAACCTGTGTGCATTTGCACAAGGAAGTCACATGCTGGACTCATGGAACTGGAATTACAAGATTTTGGGAATTAACTCTCATGGGTGATGTCACCAAACACACATTGTCTCTAGGAGCAGCAACTGTGCTTAACAGCTGAGCCAGCTCTCCAGCCTCCCAGTAAGGGTATTTTCATGTGAGAATTTATGAATAAAAAATAAGCACCACCTTGGTTTTGTTTAATCACTAAGCAATGTAACATATACCTCAATTTAAGAATCCTGTTCAATGTTTGCAGGGCATTTCACATGCAAACACTGCAAGGAACTCACATGAACAAATATCACTCTTTATCATAACCCTGTGAGAATCATAGAGTAGAATTATCAGTGTATTTAGTTTCCAACAATAGAGACTTTGCAGAAGACATACATTTTTACTTAATTTGGGGAGCAGTATGTGACATATACTTTGTAATAGTAGTAAATTGACTTTTATGAATATCCTTGTCATTTTTCCAGAAGTTCCATATGTGAGACATTCTGTGTGCAAAAAGATCATCAGAATGGAGAAACTTTCAGTAGCATAGCAAATGCCAACATGAAAACAAAAATTTCTAGTGACCTAACCCTATGTGAAAACAAAGTGTGTGGAAAGATTTCCACGTGTCATTCAACCTTTAACAACCATCCTACCTCTCACTGTCAGTACAAATCATATGAGCATGAAGACTATGGAAACAAGCCAGAGTACTCTGACACTCTCACAAACTGTCAAAGACATATGAAAACTCCCAATGTGAATGGACCTTCTGAAAATAAGACATTTTTAAATACTTTTGATTTCCAACATTTGTTGGCAACACATCAAGAAACAGATAGCTCAAAAAACCTCCATCCACACAAAGAACCTAGAAAGTCCTCTGAGTTTGGCAGCTCACTTCACACATCTGGAAGAACTGAAAGTGTAAGAAAGCATTATCAGTGTAATATATGTGGGGAACGTCTGAGTTCTTCTACTTCTCTCCGACATCATGAAAGAATTCATGGTGACAAAAAACCCATTGAAGGTAAACAGTGTAGTAAAGTTTACAGATTTTTTCCTTCCTTTCAGTTACATAAAAAATGTCATACTGCAGAAAAACCATATGCACGTAAACAATGTGGTAAAACCTTTAGATACAATACTGATCTTCAATGTCATGAAAAAACACAGACTGGAGAGAAACCCTACGCATGTCAAGAATGCAGTAAAGCCTTTATGCGGAGAGGTCACCTTCAAGAACATGAAAGCATTCATACTGGAGAAAAGCCATATGAATGTAACCAATGTGGTAAAGCCTTTAGATGTCACAGTTATCTTCAATCACATGAAAGAATTCATACTGGAGAAAAACCATATGAATGTAAGCAATGTGGTAAAGCCTTTAGATATAGTACAAATCTTCATTGTCATAAAAAAACGCACACTGGAGAAAAACCATATGAATGTAAGCAATGTGGTAAAGCCTTTTCGCGGAGGAGTCACCTGCAACGACATGAAAGCATTCATACTGCAGAGAAACCCTATGCATGTAAAGAATGTGGCAAAGCCTTTACATGGAGGAGTGGCCTTCAAGTACATGAATACATTCATACTGGAGAAAAGCCATATGAATGTAAACACTGTGGTAAAGCCTTTAGATGTCACATTTATCTTCAATTACATGAAAGAATTCATACTGGAGAGAAACCGTATGCATGTAAAGAATGTGGTAAAGCCTTTACATGGAAGGGTAACCTTCAAAACCATGAAAGAATTCATTCTAGATAAAAACCATATGAATGTAAACAATGTGGTACAGCCTTTAGATATCTAACTCATCTTCAAAGACATAAAAAACACACACTGGAGAGAAGCTCTATGCATATAAAGAATGTGGTAAAGCTCTTCCATGGAAGAGTAAACTTCAATCACATGAAAGAATTCATTCTGGAGAAAAACAATATGAATGTACAATGAGATAAAGCCTTTTCATTCAATGTCATCATTCATGCTGGATGAAAACCATATGAATGTAAAAATATAGTAAGGCCATTACATTTTCTAGTTCCTCACACTGCTTGAAAGGACTCATACTGGAGAAAAACCGTTTGAATGTAAAGAATGTGGTAAAGCCTTTCCGTGATCCAGTAACCTTCAAGTACATGAAAAAATTCCTGATGGAGAAAAAGACATATGAATGTAAACAGTGTGGTCAAACCTTCAGATGTAATTTTTACCTTCATAGACGAAGAAACACACACAGAAGAGAGACCCTATGCATGTAAACTATGGCAAAAGCCTTTAGATAGTGCAGTCACCTTCATGTACATGAAAAAGTTCATAGTTGGGAACAACTATATGAAATAATGTGATAAAGCCTCTAGTTGTCACAGATCTCTTCCATTACATGGAAAAAAAAACCCTGTGAATGTAAGCAGTGTGTTCAAGACAGAAGTCAGTCATATTCACACATGACAAGTTCATACTAGACAAAACCTGTGGATAGGAACAGTGTGGAAAAGCATTTGGACATCACAGTCATTTTCGTTTGCATGAAAATTCACATTAAACCAAAATCCAAAGAAAGAAAGCAATGTAAATCCAACGGAAGTTACACTTAAATTACATGAAAAGATTCATATAGGAGGAGAACCCCGTGAAGGCAAAGAATGTGGAAACCTTTATGTCTCAGAATATTCTAAAGTTAGAAGAGGAATTGAATTCTGGCAAAGAACCCTGTACATGTGAACAAGGCCTCTTGTTGTTAAAACTCCCTAAATACAAGATAGAGCAGTTTCAAAGCACAGTGCTCTTTTCAAAATGAAATAACTCATGGTAGAAAATTCTGAGAAATGTAAAATCCAAATGTTGTTAATATTTTATATGAACTCACTTCAAATATGGACAAGATTGCACTCTCCAACCTCTAAGAATCTGAAAAACAGGGGTAAGGCCTGAGTTGTCACAGTTCCCAACAGTAATAGTGTTGTGTGAGCCTTTTCTTTGGGATACCTGACCAAATGTCTACTCAGCTGAGATAAGAAACTAATACCACAGAAAAGTGATACTACTAAAGTCCAAGTACATGAAGTGACTGTTTTATTGGGGTTACTTACAGGAGCATGGACAATCAAAGATCCATCAGTGAATAAAATGTATCTAGCATTCCAAGAATGTTTCATTCTACAGTGTGTGATCCTTGCTGCTCTTCATGGGACAGAGGTTCAGCAGTAATTCTATGACCACGTTACACCTGTATCATTTCTGTATGTGTATTCTTAGACCAAGTCTCAAGTTCTGAGAAATTCTTTATCCTCTTCAATATTCTGGTGAAAGTGGACAGGACGATGCACACCTTTCATCCTAGTACTCAGGAGGCAGAGGCAGCCACATCTCTGTGAGACTGTGTCCAATTGTTTTACATAGTGAGTTCCAGCACAGGTGGGTTGCACGACCCCCTATCACAAAAACCCCAAAACAAATGAATAAATGTTCCATTTAATTTATTCCTAAAGTCCAGGGGGACAGTCATTTCTGGGCAGAAAAGAGAAGTAGATAGTGTTCAGGAATTAGTAGACAAGAGTGCCTGAACATTGTTGCTTGAGGATAGAGAGTGTCTGAACTCAGCTATACTGAGGGTCAGGATGCAGTACCATATGGGAGTGTTACTCTATAAACTTCAAGTTGATTAGGGAGAAAAAAAGGCTCCAGCTACTCTCCATGGTCCTCTCAATCTTTCACATGGGTGTCAAAACCAGCACCATGTGACCAACACTTAGAACACTGTGAAGTTCTGCTACATCACAAGATTTAGCCTGGCCCCCTTGCAGTAGTGTTCTATCATACGCTGTGTACCGACCCTGGGGAAACATTCTCAGGCAGCTATTTTGAATAACAGAGTATTTTTAGAGCTTAAGAATTTTTTCCCTTTAAACTAACTAGTATTTAAGGAAATGGAAGGACTGATAGATACATTCTTGACCTCAGTACTTTTTCCATTTGTCCCAGGACACTGCAGGAAGGTTGCCGTTAGTTTTTCTGGTCTCTTTAGGATTCACAGGTGCTTTCTTAGTACAAAAGGTCATCATCTTTTAAGCCAACTTCATGCAGATAGTTAGGATTCAGGCAGAATAAGGCCACTTACTTTGTCAAAAGACTACAGAATCAGTGTTTCTTTGTGTGCCCAATAGTGTCTTCCTTCCCCTGTGTAAACTCATGATCTGTGCCTCCTAGTCCATGTTTTCCATCGTAACCTTCTTCTAAATTCCCACTAAGCACACATTAAGCCCTGCTCCAGCATTCAATGACTTTTCTAACCCAGTGAATCAAATGTCCCACATTATACTCACAAAACGATTCAAGTAGTATGAGAACCATATAGGCAGGGTTATTTCCAGAAATGGCCCCACTTCTGAGAACTAACACATTTTTATTTTCCTCTGATAAAAATACTATGATAAGGAAACACATTTTCTTTTAGCTCCCAATTCCACAAAATATTACAGTCCATCATTGAGGGAAAGTCAAGGGGCGAAGTGCAGGAAAAAACTAATTACATGTATAGTCAACAAGGAAAGACAAAGGGAGGGAGAGATGGCTCAGGGGCTAAGAGTTCCTGCAGAGGACCTGCTTTCAATTCTTAATACTCACATGACGGCCAACAATCACATATAACTCCAGTTCCAGGGGATCTGATGCCCTCTTTTAACCTCTTGGCAAGTTCCAGACACAGCAGGACTCAAGTGCATCTACCTATATGAAGCAATACACTCTTACACTTAAAATATAAAATCATAATCATAATAAAAAATAATTTAGCTTTTAAAAAGAGAAAGTGAATAAATGCATGGGTACATAATATATTTCAGCTAGACTCAGCTGGTCTTCACACAGTTGTTAAGTTGGTTATTTTTCAGAAAAGGTGCAGCTAAAGGAGATACATCAGTATGTTGCCCAGGTTATAACAGAATCTTTGGATCAAGAAAAGCTCCTGATTGTCTGTCATCCCATCCTCTTGATGAATCTTTTACAGTGGTGTCTGAAGCAGTGGACTAAAGGGAAAGCTGTGAACTAAAATATCACGATTGTAATCTGTCTGTTTTGAGAGAGCCTTGCTCAAGTCGCTCACAATAAATGGTACAATTCTGTCATGACATTGGAGGCTTCAAAGCACACTCATGACTCTATGCCTGTATCTTCTCTGCTCCCTGAATATCTGCTTGCAAACTCTGAAAGTCAATAGAAAGTGTGGCTGCAGATCAGACCCATGCAGAGTTCACTACAGTACTTAGCTATATTTAGTTACATAAAGAGCCACGGCATTTCATGGTGTCCTTCAGAAACCTCTTGCGAAATGGTTTACTTTTTTTCTATAGGTACTAAAGGGGCAGGATGTTGACACACTTTGGATTATAAAGAATGAATCTTGAACTATCTGATATCCTCCTTGCTAACAGATCCTTAGCAATCTCTGCTTCTCTCTCCAGCTCACAGCCATGTTGGTTCTTTTCCTCACTTCCAACCTCCCTCTTCCCTTATTGGTCAGAGGGCAGGACTTGCCAAGGAATGAACCAATAAGAAACAGATCGCAGAGAGACAGTTCCCTATCGGGGCTATACACCATGTCAGCTCCTTTGCTGAGATTCCTACAAATTCCTTCTGTCTTAGAAG
Organism: Eospalax fontanierii; assembly: GCA_035773235.1. Lineage (NCBI taxonomy): Eukaryota > Metazoa > Chordata > Mammalia > Rodentia > Spalacidae > Eospalax > Eospalax fontanierii. The sequence goes on along the minus strand of CM069554.1, from coordinate 2,730,530 downwards.
TTCACTTTAAACTATTGCAAAAGTCCTGGCCATTTGAAAAGGTTTTGTAAGCATCTTAAATGTGTACTCTTCCAAAAAGAGCACCAGGTCTCCCAGGCAAAATCTTGAAAGAAACATCAGGCCAGAATAGGACTGTCCAGACTGTTTTCTATTTTCTTCTTGTTGACCTCTCGGGAAAAATGAAGACAAGACCAGCTTTTTAAACTGTAGGCCTAGGTTCTAACACAATCCTAAATGTGCGTGAAAGGAAAATCCAGATCCCTGGAGGGCAGCAAAGACTAGACTGAACAGTAATATCACCTCTGTTGAGCTGCATGACATTCTACATCTGAGGTTAGGAGGACAGTGACATCTGACAGTGAATGTGTGATTGAGTGAAATATACTATGTCTGGAAGGATGAACAGAAAGTGTCTAGTGAATTGTTCAAGACTGCAGTTCCTGTTGTGCCAGGCCAGGAACAGAGCATGGAAACCAGTCTCGCAGCAGTTGGACAGGGTCTGTGCCTGGACAGGAAGCCAGGGCTAAGAAGAGATAAGTGCTTCTGGCTACTACTTAAGCATCAAGGGTGACCCTAACCAATCAGGGCTCCGGGACATGTGTCTAATCAGGAGCCCCAAGCAGAGGCGGAAGGCGGGCTCTACCCCACCTTGTTGCTGGTTCTTCTCCCAGGCATATGCTCCACACCTGAAGGATGCACCACGTGTGCTGCTCCGGAAGCAGCACTGTGAGGAGCTGTGCAGAGAGCGGGTGAAATCAAACCGGAACCCGGGCCATGGTGAGCGTGTTCCTGGCTGTCCCCAAAGGAAGAGCTACTGTGGAGCCCTGGTCGGGGGCTGTACTGGATCCTCCCTGGGCTGTGCTGGCAGCCGGACCGGTGTCCTGTGCTGTCCCCGCGACCAGGTTCCCGGCGCGGCCGCCTGTAGCATTTCCTCCTGCAGCTGCTTCTGCATCAGGCAATGAGCAGGAGGCTCCGCCTGCGCGGGGATCTTCAGTATTGGTCACTGTCCAGAGCTTTGGTTCTGTGTGGACAAGGGTTAGGGTTAAGCGAACATTAGCATCTAAAAGTTGTTAGATTTTGAGATGCAGAGAAGGGGAAAAAATTAGATAAATACTAAAGCCAGATCATACAGGAGACTGAATGGCTTTTATTCCGCGAGGTGACACAATCCTGCCACAAGAACGTAAGTTGTGCAAGAGATAAAAGATTCTTGTAAATTTTATGTCAGTTGAAATAAAGAGAGCATACCCCGCTCTGGAGTCCGAGTTACAGCGTCCTTGGTATCTTTTCCTGGAGCTGCTTGAGCTGAACAAAGAAGCTGTTTTAGCTTTTAACAGCGAAGAAGGTACAACAGAGAAACACCTTGGCTGATAGCATGAGTCGTCTGGCTTTTGGGCACTCGATTAACGGTCGGAAACATTGGGGAAGGAAAGGAAGAGGACTTACAGCTGGGAAGGAGATAGGCTAGCTGTCTAGGAAAGAGGAAGGACTAGGTCCAGGAAAAGACAGCAGCTAGTCTGGGCAGGTTCCATGACCCCTATGAAGTTCTCCCTAAGGATCACTTCCAGACTCCTTTTCTATTTTCCGTACTAAGTTGATCTAATGTGGACGTTGCATGCTCTCTTCATATTCTTCCATCTAATTTAACACTGAATATTGGGTAAAATGTTTCAAAATTAGCCTCCAGTTGTTACAGGAAAGACACTGATCTTGTCCCAGGTCAGTACAAGGGGGAGTCAAATGTGATGCAGGACTGACTAGTCTGCACACTAGAGGAAGCCCCTTGCAGTTGCCACTCGGCTCTGCAAGTGTGTCCTTACTTTCCACATTTGCTTTCTCTCTTGCTGAAATAAACCTTGAGGGCTGCAGCTCCCTGCTGCTCTCTCCACAGTTAAGAACCAGTGTATGCTGTGACATGATTGCTCTTAAATTATGACACTTCTGGGTCGCACAGGATTTTTTCATGTAAGTTCTGTTGATGTGATGTGAAAGTTATGTGAGTCTCTGAGATATGTTATACTCCCGTGACTAACTCAGCTGACAAGGTAGGATCAGCAGAAGGTGCCAATCCCTGTCCACCCACTCCTGTGACCACATGCACATGATGCCCTCTGTACCACTGGAATGGGGAGAGTTTTGAGCTGAGATCTTATAAAGCTCTTGCTGATTATTGGAGGAAACATGGATGTGGGCTGTGAGGAAGGCCATGTGCCGCGGCCCGCTGGCCTCAGTAGAGCAGGAGTCCTCAGAAACCTGGGGTGAAAGAGACAAGAGGGAACAGGGAGGACCGACAAGACAGTCTCCTGATCAAATCGGCAAATCTTTATTTTTAGGTGGTATATATAACTTGGAGGAGTCAGGCACCCATACAGGAATATGGTGATTAACAGAGACAAAGGCCTATCATAAGGTTATGAATATCAGAAGACATTAGGAAATGAGGCAGGGGCATGGACTAAGGTTGCTAGGATACAAATCACAGGAAGAACCAGGAGCTGAGGCCATGTGTAGCCCAAGGCAGCTACAGGTAGGGGGGCTTGTTTGCTAGACAATAAGAAGCACTTAAAAGACTCCAGCCCAACCTAATTTGTGTCAACAGGTGCCAGGATGTTTTGCACTGAGTCACAGGATGTCACATGTTCACAAGGGCAAGACAGAGGTCACTTGGTCTCCAACAGCCATGGTGCATGTGGAGGTCCAGTTAGCTGATAGAGAGAGGAGTGACGTCCCCATGGGAAGTGGGACATGGGATGATCCTACATGTGCCCACATCTAGACAGGAGTCCTTCATAAAAAGGAGCGAATTGAGATAGGAAAGAAATGGGGAACCAAATCCACTGCAGAGCAGGGACCAGACTCTGGGCAGGGTTGTTGTGGAGCCCAGGCTGTTTCATTTCTCACTACCATTTGAACTTTTTGTGGTCTAGTAGGACTCTGATCTTTGTGGAAGTGGGAGGGAATCAAATTCCCTCTTCAAAAGAGCTTTCTGAGAATGGTGTGTTCTTTCCATGGTGATAGTTCAGCACAGGCAGATTCTCAGAGTGAACTGAATTGAGATTGTGTGTTTGTGTGTGTGTCTGTTCATCTGTATGCAGGTATGTGTGAAGGTCTCCATGTGGATTTGGAGGCTTGAGCTCGACAGTGACTGATGCCCTTTGCCACTTTCCTCCTTATTTTTTGAATTCAGAAATTTTATTTATTGGTATTATTTATGTGTGTATATTTCACCTCTGTGTTGGGGCTCATATTTGACATGACACATGTGTGGAGACTGAGAACAACTGTGGAGTGAGTTCTCTCCTTCCACCTTTATGTGGGTTTTGTGAATTTTACTGAATTTTCCAGGAAAGTGCTTTTACACACAGAGCCTTCTTGATGCCCCCTCGGTCTTTAATGAGACAGGCTTTCTCTCTGATCAAGGAGTTCACCAATTCCCTTAGACTGTCAGCTCAGCAGGCCGCAGGCATCCTGCAGTCTCCATCTCCTCCACTGGGGATTTGAGGCATGTATTCTGTGACCAACAATGTACTTAGTCTAGGAATCTGGTTTCTTGTCCTTATTGTTTGTGATGAGCCCTTTACCACTGCGCTATTTCTTTGACTTGAAATTGAGGTTTTATTTAGTGTTTTATCAGGTGAGGTGAAAGGAAACCACCTGTGAGCTTTGTATTCTGTCTTGCACTTGGGTTCATTAGAGGAAGAGATGTTCTTTTCTGTCATAATTAGAGAAGAGTGAAGGTGCCTGACTGAAGGGTCCCCAATGGAACAGCCATTTCCTTTTGTATTGTGGCCTTAGTATAGATGGAAGTCTGGCTTATGTGGCCAGCATTTCATGACACTGCTGTGAACCGAGTAGTGAGGACATGCAAGGAAGCTGAATTTGTGTTACATTTGCCCATGAATGCTCTGAAGCCTGATGAGTGTAGGAAGATAGGGGTTCTTTGGACAGAGTAACTGAGAGCATTTTAAGAATTATGTATTTTTATTTTATTTGTATGACTGTTCTCTCTGCATGTATGTAAGTGCACCCAGCATGTGCATGCAATGACCATGGAGGCAGAAGAAGACGTTGAATCCCCTGAAATTGGCGTTACAAGTGATAGTTAGTCACCACCAATATGTATGCTGGCAACTCAACTGTGGTCCTCTGAAACAGTACCAGGTGCTCATAACCACTAACCCATCTCTTCAGCCCTCGAGTTCATTTTCAAGGAATGGTTGGGAGACATCAGCCGTCTCATTAAGAAAAGTCAGCTCCACAGTTCTCCATGAAGGTTCAGTTGTGATGTCTGAAGAAATCATAGACTCTTGGACAAGGTGTTGAGATTATGATTGAGGCAGGAGAAGGAATAACAGGATGTGGAGTGGTTAAAAGTGACAGTAATGGGATTTAACATGGCAGGTAAGCAGTGTGACAGTAGTGTCAGGAAGTTAAGATATGCAGACCCAGTACAGATTCCAGAGATAATGTCACCATTGTCCCGAGGGCAGGAAGGCAGCCTTTGCCACTGGAGTAAAGATGTGGTCATAAGTTTTAGGATACTCTAACCTTGGCCAATGAATATTTTGAGGTCTCCCTGAGTATCAGAGTCAGGATGAATTCCTTGCAGCGAGTGGCGGTTTTCTGTGCTACATAGAGTAGATAAAGAAAATACCATATAAAGTTGGTTATGTGACAGTTCCCAGAAAATTGAGAGGGTCTTCGCTATTCATTAGGGTTTGGAGAGAGTGGATGGAGATCTCCAAGAGGTTCACAGGAGTAGTGCTCAGGAACTTCTAGGGGAGGCCACAGGAACCAGTGGTGTGATTTCATTTTCCAGTTGTCATGTCCTGTGACTTTCTCCCATTTTCTAATGTGAAGATTGACTGACATTTGCTCTCTTCGTTTCTGCCATTCCCATTCATGCTTGACTTTTCTTCCCAGCACTGCTTATGTTAGGGCCATCAGGGCCTGAGCTGAGTATGTCCCATTTCTTGGCCTCTTATTCCAGAAGGAAGCAAATCCCACACACACTGCAATGTAGGGAAGAAACTATTCAAAAGCAAAGAACTAGCATTGGTGAGAAAGAAATTCAGTGTTGGAAAGTAGCAGGCCACATGACTTAGATTTGTGTCTGTGTGTGTGTATATATATATATGTATATATATTACATGAATATTTTAGTTTTTTATAAATATTTGCTTATTATAATTATTATGATATATAAATGATACATGAATATTATAATTTTTCATTCCAGAATCATGATTTTTTTTTGATCAAATGTGGGTCTGGTCACATTCACAAACCCTCCTCCTTTCCTCCAGTCATCCACACTCCACTAGTCCCTTCCCGGTTTCATGTCCTCTATGATATCTATCCTTTGTTTATTCGTTTAATGTTTTAAGGAAGTAAGTGATGTACTTGACATTTATTATATATCATCAATAAAAGGCTTTTTAAAATTGAATTTTCCAAACTCCATACAGTAGACTATGATCATATGTCAACAATATCCCCTTTGTGCAGTGCACACACTCTAGTACACAATTTTTCTACAGTTTAAAGACATTGAGTGAAAGTTGTGTGCCCATGTGTCCATTACTGAAGCCCCTTTACCTACCCAGACTCACTACTTTAAAAAGACTGAGTCTGCCCCTCCCAGCAGATAATGTTTGCCAATACTTCCTCAGTTATGTTTGAGGTTTTTGGATGCTGTCTGCCTTAGGCTTATATGGGACTTGTGTATGCTGTCACCACCACTGTGAGATCATATTAACAACTGCTGAGCTGTGGGGAAAGCTGTTTCCTTGTGGTCATCTACCATGCATCGCCCTTAGACACTTTCAGGATTTTCAGTGGATCTGCCTCATCAACGTGAAATCCAGTTTGATTTTGAAGCCATCTACTCGTTCTCTGGATGGCAAGCTGGACTGATCTGGAGGTGTTGTTCAAAAATGCACTAGCTTTCTATTGGTTTTGTGGAAAAGTCTTCTGGGGAAGTGAAGGTCTGCCCACCTGTGGATAATACTCTCCGAACATTTCTGGGATCCTGCTTCAGTTCATGTCATTATGTTAAGACTAAAATGATAGATTCTAGTATGTTTTGAGAGTGCTTATCTTATAGGGCACCATTGGTCATTAGGAATTAGTTTGTAGATGTGTATGCACTATATCACGGTTCACTAAGGGTCAGGCTTCAAATGTTGATTAATTTTTCTAAGTTTTAAAATATTACTGTGTGCATGTGGCTGTATGTGGGTGTGTGCATGACTCAATTGTCAATGGAGCAAGTTTCTCTTTTCTCTGTTTTGACCTGTTTGTTTGCTTAAGGCATCAACATGAGGTGATCGAGCTTATGAGGCAAACCCTTGAACTAGCGAGCCATGTCCCAAAACCTGTGACCTGACTTTTAAAGCATGGCAATCAATTTTGGCCCTCTGTCTTTAATTTTTGGTAGTCCTCAAAGTGTGTTAGACAATACATCACTCCTTTGTTCTTTGATGTGCTCTGCTTTTAGACACGTGCTGATCCCAGTCAGTGTTTTATTCAGTAAAAATTGTCTGCTGTGGTGATTCGTGAATTTTTCTCTTAACAGTATAAAATGCAGTCCTGAATTCCGGTGACCCTGCTTTCTGTCCTTCCCCATTCCAATCTTTTCCCTGCCTCTATTCTTCCTGGGTCAGTGTTTTGCTTCATAGCATAGGCTGACTTGGATTCCTGTGCTCATGTGACCTTCTATCTCATTCTCCGATGCAGGTGTGACATGTTATTGTGACTGACTACGTTGAGTTCTTTCTGAAGCACATGTCACCTCTTTCATTTGACAGTACCTAAAAAATTATAAAGTATTGTTATAGGATCTTTAAATATTAACTGTGAGTCATACTTATTATTTACTTAAAATTGTGCTTGAGTGTCTAGAGAGTTGGCTCAGTGGTAAGAACAGTGTCTACACTTGCAGGGGACCCAGGTTCCATTCCCAGCACACACATGGTGGCTAACATTAACAGTAACTCCAGTTCCAGGAAATCCAACACCCTCTTGTGACCTCAGATTCATTGCACAACACATGTGTACGTAATCCATGTGGGTAGTATAAGATGAAATTTTAAATTGGTTTTGAGTGAACTACTTCTAGCAGTGTATACATTATTTCTTCCATAAGCACGTAGAACGGGTTCATTTCTCCACTTAACAAATTGTGACAGCATATGTGAATTTATGCTCAGCAGGAAAATTTATTACTCTCAATGCCTCTTCTTAGTTAGGGTCACAGGAGTGATCCTCTGGTTACCTGTGTGAATTTTGAGTGGATTGATAGACTTTCAGAATGAGAAAGGTTCATAAAATCCCATAGAGTTTGTATGTTATTTACACTAGGTGATGTGTCATTTATGCTCATACAGTTGTAGCAAATGTTAAATTTACTGCTGTGGTCAACACTTAAAACATCGTGAGCAGAAATTTCTAAGTACAGGCAGACTCTTGCATGCTTATGGCTTACTGTTATGTACATCATGTGGTCAGACTTTCTTATGACAGAAAGGAGACCTGTGGTATAGAAAGAGAGTGGGGCAGAGAAGCAGCACATCCTGTGTCCTGTGCCCAGTAGTGAGAGGAGCGTCCCTCCAGTGCTCCTTCCTTTCAGAACCACTCAAGCTGGCATTAGAGTTTCTATGTATGGAGCAAAATGTGTGCACAGCATAGGCTTGTATGATCATGTTATCAAGTGCGTCTGTGGAATATTTAAGATTCTTTGACATTTGAAGATGTTGCCGTGAACTTCACCCAAGAAGAGTGGGCTCTGCTGGATCCTTCTCAGAAGAATCTCTACAGAGATGTGATGCTGGAAACATGCAGGAATCTCACTGCTATAGGTAAGAATATCATCTCATCTTCCCTTAGTATATTGAGGAGCAAGTGTTTCTTGGTATTGATGCTCTTCTGTGATTTGAAATACTGACAGGGGAGAACGTGGTGTATAAATCGGGCATGATTCGTATACACTAAAGCTAAAAACTAAGTTTTCACTTATTTCCAATCTATCTAAATTTTCTCCTACTAACTTTAGGAAACAGTTGTGAAGATGAGTGTACTAAAGACCATTAAAAACGTTCTGGAAAAATTCCAAGGTAATTTGAATGCAGTAGAAAGTTTAAAGGAATTTTTAAAATCTTGATATTTTTTAATTTTGTACAAGGGTGGGGGTGTCTTTTTGTGTGCGTGTGTCTTTCTGTCTGTCTGCCTGTCTTTCCACCATTACAAACCTGTGTGCATGTTTACAAGGAAGTCAGAGGTAGGATTCATGGAGTTGGAATTACAAGGTGTTGAGAGCTACCTCTCATGGGTGATGTCACCAAACACACATTGTCTCTAGGAGCAGCAACTGTACTTAACAGCTGAGCCAGCTCTCCAGCCTCCCAGTAAGGGTATTTTCATGTGAGCATTTATGAATAAAAAATAAGCACCACCTTGGTTTTATTTAATCACTAAGGAATGTAACATATACCTCAATTTAAGAATCCTGTTCAATGTTTGCAGGGCATTTCACATGCAAACACTGCAAGGAACTCACATGAACAAATATCACTCTTTTTATCATAACCCTGTGAGAATCATAGAGTAGAATTATCAGTGTATTTAGTTTCCAACAATAGAGACTTTGCAGAAGACATACATTTTTACTTAATTTGGGGAGCAGTATGTGACATATACTTTGTAATAGTAGTAAATTGACTTTTATGAATATCCTTGTCATTTTTCCAGAAGTTCCATATGTGAGACATTCTGTGTGCAAAAAGATCATCAGAATGGAGAAACTTTCAGTAGCATAGCAAATGCCAACATGATAACAAAAATTTCTAGTGACCTAACCCTATGTGAAAGCAAAGTATGTGGAAAGATTTCCACGTGTCATTCAACCTTTAACAACTGTCCTACTTCTCACTGTCAGCAAAAATCATATGAGCATGAAGACTATGGAAACAAGCCAGAGTACTCTGACACTCTCACAAACTCAAAGACATATGAAAACACCCAGTGTGAATGGACCTTCTGAAAATAAGACATTTAAAAATTTTTTTATTTCTAGCATTTGTTGATAATACATCAAGAAACAGACAGTTCAAAAATCCTCAATCTATGCAAAAAACGTAAAAACTCCTCTAACTTTTTCAGCTCACTTCACACATTTGGAAGAACTGAAACTGTAAGAAAGCATTATCAATGTAATATTTGTGGGCAATATCTGAGTTCTTCTACTGCTCTCCGAAGTCATGAAAGATTCCATAGTGATGAAAAACCGTATAAGTGTAAACAGTGTACTAAAATTTGCAGATTTTTTACTTCCTTTCAGTTAAATAAAAAAAGTCATACTACAGGAAAACCATATGCACATTAACAATGTGGTAAAACCTTTAGATATAATACTGATCTTCAATGTCATGAAAAAACACAGACTTGGGAGAGACCCTATGCATGTAAAGAATGTGGTAAAGCCTTTACTCGGTACAATTACCTTCAAGAACATGAAAGACTTCATACTGGAGAAAAGCCATATGAATGTAAATAATGTGGTAAGGCCTTTAGATGTCATAGTCAACTTCAATCACATGAAAGAAGTCATTCTAGAGAAAAACTATATGAAGGTAAGCAATGTGGTAAAGCCTTTACACGTAGTACTAATCTTCAAAGACATAAAAAAACACACACTGGAGAAAAACCATATGATTGTAAGCAGTGTGGTAAAGCCTTTAGATATAGTTCTAATCTTCAAAGACATAAAAACACACACTTGAGAGAAACCCTATCCATGTAAAGAATGTTGTAAAGCCTTTACATGGAACAGTTACCTTCAAGTACATGAAAGCATTCATACTGGAGAAAAACCATACACATGTAAGCAATGTGGGAAATCCTTTAAATGTCACAGTTATCTTCAATCACATGAAAAAATTCATACTGGAGAAAAACCATAGGAATGTAAGCAATGTGGTAAAGCCTTAAATGTCATCGTTATCTTCAATCACATGAAAATATTCATGCTGGAAAGCTCTATGGATACAAGCAATGTGGTAAGGCCTTTATATTTCCTAGTTCCTTACAGTTACGTGAAAGAAATCATACTGGAGAAAAACCATATGTATGTAATGTGGTAAAGCCTTTACACGATAAAGTTTACATTCAGATACATGAAAGAAATCATACTGGAGAAAGACCATATGAATGTAAGCAGTGTGATAAAGCCTTTAGATATAATAGTCATCTTCAAAGACATAAAAAAACACATACCAGAGATAAACCATATGCGTGTAAAGAATGTGGTAAAACCTTTACTCAATACAGTGACCTTAAAGTACATGAAACAATTCATACTGGTGAAATGCCTTATGAACGTAAAGAATGTGGTAGAGCCTTTAGATGCCATCATTATCTTCCGTTTCATGAAAAAGTTCATCCTAAGAAAGAAAGACCATATGGATATATACAATATGGTAAAGCCTTTACATGTCATAATTGTCTTCATTTACATGAAAAAATTCATACTGGAGAAAAAAACATATGAATGTAAACAATGTAGTAAGGCCTTTCCATTTCCTAATTCCTTACTGTTACATGAAAGAAGACATACTGGAGAAAAACAATGTGAATGTAAACAATGAGATAAAGCCTTTTGATGCAACGTCATCATTTACATGAAAAAATTCAGACTGGAGGAATACTATACTAATGTCAAAAATGTACTGAGGCCTTTACATTTTCTAGTCCCTTATACTGCATGAAAGAAGTCATACTAGAGAAAAACCATTTGAATGTAAAGAATGTGGTAAAGCCTTGTTATATAGCAGTAATCTTCAAAAACATTGAAAAAAAACACATAGTGAAGAGAAACCCTGTGCATGTATACAATGCAGTAAAGCTTTTCCTTGATCAAGTCACCTTCAGGTACATGAAAAAGTTCATGCTGTAGAAAAAGACCTATGAATGTAAGCAATATGATCAAACCTTCAGATGTAATTGTTACCTACAAAGATGAAGAAACACACAGAAGAGAAACAATATACATGTAACGTGTGGAAAAAAACTTTAGATAGTCCAGTCACCTTCAGGTATATGAAAAAGTTTATACTTCGGACAAGTATACGAAAAAATGTGATAAAGCCTCTAGTTGGCACAGATCTCTTCAGTTACATGGAAAAGAACTCTGTGAATGTAAGCAATGTGGTCAAGACAGAAGTCAGTCATACTCACACATGACAAGTTCATACAAGACAAAACCTGTAAATAGGAACAGTGTGGAAAAGCATTTAGACATCACAGTCATCTTCGTTTGTATGAAACTTCGTATTAGACCAAAACCGAATGAAAGAAAGCAATATAAATCCTACATACAGTACAGTTAAATTACATGAAAAGATTCATACAGGAGGAGAACCCTGTGAAGGCAAAGAATGTGGAAACCTTTATGTTTCAGAATATTGTAAATTTAGAAGAGGAATTGAATTCTGGCAAAGAACCCTGTACGTGTGAACAAGATCTCTCGTTGTTAAAACTCCCTAAATACAAGATAGAGCAGTTTAAAAGCACAGTGCTCTTTTCAAAATGAAATAACTCATGGTAGAAAGTTCTGAGAAATGTAAAATCCAAATGTTGTTAATATTTTATATGAATTCACTTCAAATGTGGACCAGATTGCACTCTCCAACCTCTAAGAATCTAAAAAACTGGGGTAAGTCCTGAGTTGTCACAGTTCCCAATAGTAGTAGTGTTGTGTGAGCCTTTTCTTTGGGATACCTGAGCAAATATCTACTCAGCAGAGATAAGAAACTAATACCACAGAAAAGTGATTCTACTAAAGTCCAAGTAAGTGAAGTGACTGTTCTATTGGGGTTACTTACAGGAGCATGGACAATCACAGATCCATCAGTGAATAAAACATATCAAGCTTAAGTGCTAACTCATGGAAAGTGCAATCCTGCTTATTTCTACACAAATCCCATGCAGCTTCTTTAGTTGGTGAATTTCTTTATTCACAGGTATTTAGTGCTTCTATAGCCGTATAATTTGGCTTCGGGAATTGTGTAATGAATTCATTCTCCACTAGCCACAGCCTGCCAAAATGGACTGGGCATTCAGCTTCACCTGCTTGATGGACTTCTGGGGCTTTGTCAGAAGGGAGGGATGGAGAGAGTTAGCTAGCCCTCCCAACCAGCCAATGGTCTGAGTTGTAACTTGGGGATGGAATAAAGTGTGAGTGGAAGAGCTGGGAGAGACTGGGCCCATTGCACTGATGGGTGACAGGCAGCACCTCACGGGTCCCCACAGAAATGTCGAATTTGCTGTATGGCTTCAGTAGGGCCTCTCCTCTCCTCTAATCGCTCTGTAAGTAACCCAAATGAACTGGTTTCCCAAATTGTAGTCTGTTGAAATCATACCTCTCTTTGTTGTCAGAGATCTAGAGACAGGGCTGGTATTTATGTGTTTCTGTAATGAGGGTATATGCCGATGGGAATTCTTCTGAACTCTAGGTAGTAAGTTTCAGGTTAATGTGTTCTAAGGAATGTTTTATGCACTCAGAAAAAAAAAATTCTCCTTCCTGTTTGATTCCGGAAGAATAATACAAACAGATTTTGATCAGGGATATGTTTTCCTCACATTGTTGTTAATAATTTGGCAATAACTTGGGTAGCTCTTCATTCTTTATCTTCTTCTGGAAAGAAAAATTAGAAAACTTTGAAACAAAATCCCTTCCTTATACATATCAAAATCTATCATTCCTTTGAAAACCTGTGTTTCCCCGAGAGTGTAGCTTACTTGAAAATGATCTGGGTATGTTTCTGAGCTAGTCAGGGGCTCTCCAGCAGTCTGAACGGGATGAGTCCAAGACCCAAGGAGACCAGATGGGAACCACAAACACATCTATCCTGAGATTTTTGTTTTACATCTATGAGTGTTTAGTCTGTATGTGTCTAAGTACCTGTGTCATGCAGTATCCACAGAGTAGAGTGAATTGGATCCTCCAAAACACTCCCCATTTTAACAGGAACGAAACCTGGGACCTCTGCAAGAGCAGCCAGAGTTCTTAGCTGCTGAGTTAGCTCTCAAGCCCCAACAGAAACAAATTTTAACTCAAGAATAAAAGAAAGTTCTCTTTACAAAATCCTAAAACCAGCACCACAGTTTGTGTTTCGGTGTTAAAAATGGGAATGAGATAAGGGCATTTACGTGATCACTTCCACCAGACCCTGTCCTGGTGGCACAGTCCAGTGCTCAATTACCAGCTAAGTAATTAAAAGCAAGATTTTATTTGAAGGCCAGAAATATTAGTGGAATTATTTTTCTAATGATATTATGTAAATGTGAAAATTCAGGTAAATTAATGGAATAAAATTCTGAATGTATTCAAGAAATAATCCCCACCAAACTATACTTAAATCTCATTCATGAGTAAGTCATCAGTGAAATTTAAAATTTGGAGATTAATGTATCACAAATGTTTAAATACTCTCATGATATGTAGATGCTCTAAAATATTCTGCCAATAAATTATAGAAAAGCATTCATAAAATTATAATTTTAATACGTTGTTGGCTAAAGGATGTACATTGTGAGAAACTCAAATGGAAGGATGTTGAGTCTTTCTGATTTGATCCACTAAATTGATTTGGATGTGACCAAGATTCCAATGTTTCTTGTGAAAATTATAACTTGCTACAGTGCAGGAGAAGTTCTTCAACTCAGCTATAAGTATGCATTCACCTAGAACTAAGCAAATGATGGAATCACTGCTCACTTCTCAGTAAGTATTTGCACATTGAAAGAATACCCAGGTAATCCCCTCCAGAAGAACATCTTGGAAATGTAGGAGGTGAAGTGCTTTGTCTAGAACATAAAAATATGCTCTCAGAAATGTATCACATAAGAAAGGAGAAAAAACAGTCGTGGTCCATAGAGTAGACCAAATATACTAATCGAGTATTCCACTCTGTAACATTCTCGTACTTGGTGTGAAGTATGAGGGTTGATTTGGCTCAATGAGCCCATTGAGACACACTGCGCAGTACCTGTGCATAAAGGAGAAAGACTGAAGCTCGATTGTGACACTTGGCATTTCTCTCTAAACATGGAGATGTCTGTGAAATATGCCAGAAGTCAGTAAAGGTACAGCCCTTCCCCCACAATCTGGGAACTTTCCAGGTTACAAACACACCCTGGGACCAGCTCTGGTAGGCAGAGTCCTGAATCTCACAGTACTCACAGCTGAGATTCTTGTTCTCTTTGTGAAACAGAGACATCCCCAAAGTCAAGGCCAGTGACCTTGGTATCTGTACATCCTGCTCATCTCCTCACCAGTTGTCTCTGCTCCTTACTCTGCATTGGCCTTCGAAACACAGCCACCTGCATCCTCTGTCATATAAGTTTGGAGTTCTGTTTAGTCTGGCTGTTTCTACTTTCTGAGCTAAACTATGATTATGATCTGGCATTTAATGTCATGTGTCAGAGAAAAAGGATAAGATAGCTGCTGCTCCGAGGTATCCCTAAGTTCACCATCCATATCCTCACCCTTCTTCAACTCTTTTTGGCATGTGGATTGAGAACTTTCCAGGATGCACACTCAGAATGTGGTTACATCGTCACCGTATACATATAGGGCTCACTCATTGCCTTTTACTTGGTCCTGGGATGCCTGAGCACCCTGGCCATGGTGAAATTCAGTGTGGTTTTCCTGACCAGGAATCTACAGGACACATTCACTGAAGCCTTCTGCATGCTCTAGCATCTGGGTCACATTACTCTCTGTGTACCGCAGAGGATGGACAAGGAACACGGGTTTAGCTTGCCTCAAACCACATATGCCCAAGTCATTACAGTAGTGTGACTTCTTCTCTTTCTGTGGTAACAGAATAGTGTTATGTCAAGCAAAACACTGTTTAACACATTGGTGGGAACATCATGGAAACCTACTATGTCTCAGTGTGGGGAGATCTCTGGAACAGGATTCAGATGCTATTTGGATGACATTATTAGTCTTTTCATGGATGAACAAAGGGGAGGAACATTGGCCATGAACATGAACTCCCAGCGAGCCACATAGACCTCAGTAATGGATTATTTAGTGTGAGAGATCAAGTTGGCATTTCCTTCTTTTTTGGGTTTCCCTCATCATTTGTTAGTAGGAAAGAAGCCCTGCATAAATGGTATCTCCAACAACTGCTTTTCTTGTGTTTTATAAAATAAATATTTATTGAAATGTGTTGTAATTACACTGTCATTAGGTGTTCATCACTCTTCCTGCTCAAATGCTATTCTGTCTAGAAGGAATTGTAGAAAAGAATAAGGCACTACCCTTTATGTTGCCATGGGAAAATCATCAAGGTTTCATTCTCCGTTTTAAATGGTTAAAGATATTGCCAAGGAGAAATTCGAATAACAGTAAGATGTTCCTTGCCCTGGAATTCTAAAAGAAGGCCAGAAATGTTTCAGCAAAGTTGATACAGACTCTTCAGGGAAACGGGAGCTCCCAGATTTATTTAGCACTTGGTTCAGAATTGATGCCACTGGTTTCAGAATGACTTCTACAGGAGAAGCTCTGCAGTGGAACTTTCAGTTTCTGACCTCAGAACTGTATGATTTAGCAGAAGTTAGCCTCCTACCCGTTCCAATATATCATCTCTGATTAGAATTTATAGAGATGAGGTGTTAGTGATGTGCTGACAGGCAGTCAATATAGGGGACATTTCTACATTTACAGTTAATTTAGGTTCGATTAATACTACAACTGTTCATTACATACAAAGTGAACTTACACACATTTTGAACAGCATTGCTTAGGGAAAGGATATCTTCTTTGAGTTTCACTGTGAAAAGGAAACCCAAAATGAAAATCTCTGACATCAGAAACTTAACACACAACCTTATTTAAGATCTCACACCTACTGAATGCACAGAAAGAACACTCCTGGAAATAATACATAGCATTGAATCAAGTACAAGAAATTTTAGCATACTCTATTTAATAACATTTGACCAGTATACAGTTTGTAATTGAATGTCCACGTAAAGAACCATACATTGTTGTGTGCATGCACTCCTGTTTAGGATTGTGCTATGCATGTATCAATGTGCTCGTTGGTCAGAGCACAGACAAGCTCAGCTTTCATTCCTCATCTTCTACCTTCTTTAAACCAGGCTCTTTCTATTTCTCGAGTGTGTGCACCAAGTTATTTGCACCAGACGTCCAGGTATTCTTCTGCTTCTCCCTCCTCCTCCGTCATAGGCATGTTGGGGTTGGCTGTGTGCACTGCTACATCTGAGTTTATCTAGATTCAAGTCTCAAGTTTTCAAACACATCTTGAACTCTTAAATACTGACCCATCTCTACGACAGATTTTTTGAGGATGTTCTTGACATTGTAACGGCCTAGAAGGTGCAGAATTTACTCTAGTGAATAACATTGAGTAGTTTTAGACTTTGAGAAGTGCTTTTTTGACCCAAAGGAAATGAAAGTCAATGTCAGAAAATGATTATATCCTTTATAAGAAAGAATTTTGGTAAAATTTTATGCTTTCACTGCATCTTTTCTTCTTACAAGTTGATTTTCTTTGTAATAGCGGTCAAGGACTCATGTTTATACTTCACAGTTTAAAGACCAATAACAGGGAGATGTTTAACACTTTTTTTCTAGGACACAATGATTGGAGTGCTCAACAGAATTTATATTCAATGTCTTAGTTTCATTTTCTTAATGTGGCTCATTTCTTCTCTGATTTTCTGAAAGATGGACTCACACTTGATCTTCAGAAACAAGTTTCAGTGTGCAGACTGTAACCTCAGTGAACTCCTCTAAGGTACTGTAGCTAGGACACATTCTGTCTATTCAGTTATAAAGTCTAGCTGGGACTTTGAGGGGACACCTACCAGGCCAGATCTTACCTTTTTATTACATATAAGGGAAATGGTTGTACTACCTCTGGACTAAGGCTGAGAACATCAACTTTTAAGTTTCAGGTTTCTGAAAAATCTGTGCTATACAAATCTGTTTAGAAAAGAAACTGCTTCATTATTTAGACAGAGAACAAAGCCTCAATATACAGAGAAAATCAAACAGTACCTGTGATATCAAGAGGTACCTGAGATGCTTTGGTGACCATCTGTAACAGTTTGTGTGGGGATCCTACCGCCAAATCTTGGGCAACAGTATCCTCATGCTCAATCATCACTGGAGATGAAGGCACATCCTCACATTAAAGAAATTCACAATGTCCCTGCACTGTGAGGGATGGGGACAGCCTGTTCCTCTTTTAGAATTCCATCATAGCGGTGCTTCTCCACTGCTATATTACACCTATGCTCTCCACTACCCCTCTTGAACGTTCTCTTCATGTGTGGGATTCTATGACCTAGCAAATATGGATGAGTGAAGGAAAATAATTTTGAACGTAGAAAATTTCAACTGGGTTTTTGTTGTACTTGTATTTGTCTGGCTTTCTGACTGTCTATTTTGCTAAATGTTCCAAGAGACAAAATTTAAAAGTGATGCCTCGAGTAGACTAATTAGTGAAATAAGTACCTAGTAATAATCTGTATTTCCTAGGATGACTCCTTGGAACGATCCTTACACACTGCAGTCTTCCCTTTTATCTCTTTCAAACCTCTGTGGAACTAGCGCAGACCTGCAGTGATAGCCAGAAGCTTTCGGATTCCGTTATCACTTTTCCTTGTTTCCATTTGGAAATAACCCATATACCAGGACAATATTCAATTTTATCTAAGAACCGGTATGTTTTCTCCTTATTTATCCGGTTACAGGGGATCTAACCCTCCTCTGACCTCTGCAGGCCCTGCACAACATGGGTGCACTTACATACATAGAGGCAAAATACCACCACACGTAAAATAATAGTACATTTAAAAAATTTGTACGTGAACCCAAGCACAACATGTTACCCATCCTGGAGACCTATTTTCTCAATAAAATTAAATTGGGCCAGAGAGATGGCTCAGCAATTAAAAGCACTGGAAGCTCCTGTAGACAAACCAGGATCAATTCCCAGGATATGAATGGTGGCTAATAAACATTCATAACTCCAGGGACGGGACCTGATACCCTCTTCAGTCCTCTATGGGCATTGCATAACGCAGGTGCTTCTACATATGTGCAGGAAATATACTCATACACACAAATAAAAGTAAAATCAATAATAAAATAAAATTTAACCAAACAGTTTGTTTGAAATTTAAGTTCCTTCATAACATACACTTAGAAATTGCTTTTCTTAAAAGAAATTTATTTCTCTGGTGCAGTACATGTGGTACAATAGATCAAATGCAGAGAGATGTGCTTCTTCCAGAGAAGCCTGGCAATGGAAGATCACATCTATCAATTACATTTCCCTACAACCCATCACACACCGGAAACTATGCTACAAAGAACGCTGGAGAGAACAGAAGCTCCAGAATGTGTGTGTGCCATGACAGCAGATCTAGTAGATTAGCTCCCAGTGGGATGGCTAGTCCAGCATGTCTATGTGCAGGACAGAGAGGACAACCTAGAAGCTGCTCAGTCCACACAGCAGGATGACTCCACACTTCCGTTCTGACAGAGATCTGGGAAGTTCCAATGCTGTTGTTATTTAGTCCATGTTGAAAAGCCAGTGGAGCTGCAGTCTATCACTGGACGATTGCAGTAGTAACAACAGGAGACACCGAAGTCAGCACACTGGGCAGGAAAAAGAACACATGAAGGCGGGAAACCATTTTTTCCTCATATGTCTTTGTTTAGGTGCCAGTCACATGGATTTCTTTTTCACAATTAAAGTCTGCCTCTAGATATTTTGACAGGACACATGTGTAAGCCATTTTTGTCTTAAGTGTTGGCAAATATACCACATATTATGCCGATCAGTAACAGATGCAAATATACCCTCATAAGTGTAGACACTGCCTCTCACAAGCATTTTGAGGCAACTGAGGAAAAGGTGAAGCTGTAAAGACTTAACCACTTTATTGTATGTAACTGACTGTGACAAGCTACTCATTTTACACAGAGATGCATAGACCGCAACTACCGGAAATCAGGTATAAAAGCACTTCCTGCTACCTCACAAATGGCCTGGGTCTACGTTCATTGCTTTAATGGTCATTATCAGCCAGGTTTGTTGGTTTCAGACATTTATAACCGGCACTTGGGAGACAGAGGTGGGTGAATGTCCCACAAACTATGAAGGTTATTGCCACTACCACTGGTTACATGGTGAAACTAGATGGAAAGCCACTACTGCTGAAGATATCACATAATCAGCCTGCAGAACACGGGAAATAGTGCGGGAACCTTGTGAGCTTCCTCCAACCTGGCTGGCTTGCAATTTGTCAGATGCCATGCAGATTACAGGGGAAGAATTATCACCTAGGGTCTGGCTCAGCTAGAAATCCTGTGGGCTGCAGTACCGACAGGACAGGCAGAATATGCCTCTGGGTGCAATGCTGGCACAAGTACTATCTGCGTATAACAAACAGCTTTCACACGGGGATGACAGCCCAGTCCACAGGAGAAAATATGTTTCTGATATTATAAGCCAAGAATAACACTTACTGGAGAGGTCATAGACCTCAGTATGGAAGAGAGAAAGTACTATTGTTTCGTTAGGTGGATGGGATGTGCCTCACAAAGATCTTTCTTAGCATTTCAGTTCATGCCTACAGATCACAGCTACTGTCAACTACAATCCATCCTGGAAGGAACCTTTCTTTCACAATGGCTGGTACATGACAAAGATACAAATATTCAAAACCAATGTAAAGATGAATATTTCTCTCCAGAGACCCTCCCAAGTATCTAAAAGCATTGCAAAAAAATGTAACAGGCAGAGGAATGTGTGTCAAGCAATTTCCTCTAAATTGACAGTTCCCTCAAAGGGAGTCATGAGACTAAAGACATAAAGAACAGGTTCTAGAATGTTCAGATTTAGGATTCTCAAGGCCACTCGACAAGGTTATAGAAGCAGTAAACAATTATGAATGGAAGTAATTCCCCAACTTCCCAGGCTGCATGACAGCTGTGCCGAGGTCTCAGTTTTGTAGCTTCCATGGCTCATCACTTAGGGTGGACGGGATTTTTGAGGATGCAGCTGTTTGTGCTTGACCATGCTTCTGGATGTTACCTGAACAAAATTTTTAGCTCACCTAACTAGAATTACTTTTCTCCTGTAGGAATTCTTTCATGTAACTGAAGATAATGCTGACATATAAAGGCTTTCCCACATTGTTTACACTCATATGATATTACTCCAGTATGTCTTCTTTCATGTAAATAAAGATGACTCTTACATCTAAAGACTTTATGAGGTTTCTCTCCTATATGAATTCTTTAATGTACTTGAAGGTATTTGTACTGTGTAAAAGCTTTTCCACATTGCTTACATTCATATGGTTTTTCCATAGCATGAATTTTTTTCATGTACATGAAACTATATTATGTAAAGCCTCATCCACATTCTTTACATGCATAGATTTTTCAGCACTATGAATTCTTTCATGTCCACCGAGAGGACTTCAAGAACTGAGACGCTTCCCACATATATTACATTGATAATGCTTTCTTACAGTTTCAGTTCCACCAGATGTGTGAACTGAACTGTCATAAACAGAGGCCTTTCTTGATTCTTTGTATTGATGGAGGTTTTCTGCATTATGTTTCTCGATGCATTACCAACAGATGTTGGGAATCAAAATAATTTAAAAAGGTGTTATTTTCTAAAGGTCCATTCACACTGTGAATTCTCAAATATCCTTGACAGCTTGTGAGGACGTCAGAGTTCTCGGGCTGTTTCCATATTCCTCACGCTCATACGGCTTGTACTGAGTGTGCCTGGAAAGATGGTTATTGAAGAGTGAATGACACAGGGAAAACTTTCCTCACACATCGCTTTCACATGCTGTTAGGTCACTAGAAATTTTCATGGTCATATTGCATTTGTTATCCAAGTGAAAGTTGCTCCATCAGTGTGGTATTTATTCTTACAGAATGACTCAAACATGGAACTTCTATAAAAATGACAAGAACATTAGTTAGAGTCAATTTGCTAGTATGTATTACAAGTTATTCACAAAATTATGTAACGTATGTCTTTTAAAAATCTGAATGGTGGGGAAAAAAATAGATCGATTACTCTACTCTATGATTCCCACAGGGCTATGAGAAGAAGAGTGACATTTGTTAACCTGAGTTCCTAGCACTGCCTACATGTAGATACACTGCAAACACAGAATAGGATTCTAAAACTAAGACACATGAGACGTTTCCTAATAATAAAAAGTTTGTTAATAATTCACAAATGCTCATATAAGAATAATTTCAGTGGGAGGGTTCAAAGTTGCTTGGCTGTTAAGCACAGCTCCAGCTCTTCCAGAGGACCAGCATTTGGTTGCCAGCACCCAAGAAAGGTAACTCACAACCTCCTGTCATTCCAGCTCTGAGTCCTCCAACTTCTTCTGACTTCCTTATACACATGAACACAAGTTTGCAAAGACAGAGAGACACAGACACACACACAAACACACATGTGTACACACATAAATAATAAAATAAATACAAATTCTTGAAAAAATTCTGTCACAGAAACATTCTTTCTACTGTTTACTAATTACCTTATATTTTGTCCAGAACTTTTATAACGGTCTTTAATATTTGCATCTTCAAAACTGTTTCATAAAATGCAGTTGAAGAAAATTTTAATGAATTACAAATTACTGAAAACTAGTATATAGCTTTAGTATACATGAACCATGCATAATTTATACACCACATTTTTCCATTTCAATATTCCAAATCACAGAAGAACATCAATTCTAAGAAACATTTGTTTGCCCGGTATTTTAAGGGAAGGTAAGATGATATTGCTACCTATAGCACTGAGGTTCTTGGAGGTTTTCAACATCACATCTCTCTAGAGATTCTTCTTCGAACGACCCAGCAAAACCCACTCTTCCTGGGTGAAGTTCACAGCAACATCCTCGTATGTCACATAAACCTAAATATTCCACAGATTTAATTGGTAATATATTCATACAGTACTGTGCTGTTTATACATTTCCATACACAGAAGTTCTAATGCAAGCTTTGCATGGATCTGAAAGGAAATAGGGCTGAAGGGACACCCCTCTCACTACTGTGAAGGCATGGTGCAGTGTGGGCCCTGGCAAGGTCACCTGCTATGAGGATTAAGGGAGTGGCTCTTGTGTTTATCTGCTATGAGGATTAAAAGAGTGGTTCTTGTGGTTATTGGCTATGAGGATTAAGGGAGTGGTTCCTGTGGTTATCTACTATGAGAATTAAAGAAGTGGTTCTTGTGGTTCGATGCTATGAGGATTAAGGGAGTGTTCCCTGCATCTGGAGAGAACCATCCCATGAGTTTGGCCAACCAAACTTATAAAACCTCCTGCACCTCCTTGAATAAACAAGTTTTGCCGTGGCTCGCCATCCACATGCATTCTGCCCAACTCCTGGAGTTTGTGTCTTAACTCCGAACATCTCACCACCTTTCCACAGTGGGGAACCTGCATCCCCATCTTGGGCCGGTGCCCAGCAGAGGGAACCCAACACTACTGGGTACAGGATACAGGATGTGCTTCGGCTCTGCACCAATTCTCTTTCTATAACACATGTTCTCTTCCTGTCTTAAGAAAATCTGACAACCTGAGGTACAAGAACAGAGGGCAATTAGCATCCACAAGCCTGATTATCGTTAGAAATTCCTGCAGATAATGTTTAAGTTTGGATGCTGTTGGAAAATTTAACATTTCGTAGCGAGTGCATAAACAGAAATCACAAACCACCTAGTGTACATGACTCATACAATATGAATTATTCTCATCAGAAAGTCTATTAATCTATTCAAACTCACAGAGATGACTACTAGATCAGCCCCTGTGCCCTGAAATGATAATAGGCGTTCAGTGCAATGACTTCCCTCCAGGGTACAAATTCACACATACTGTCACCATGTGTGTGTTAAATGGCGAAATGACCCATTCTCTGTGCTTACAGAAGAACGTAAGTGCTATAAGTAGTTTTCTGAAACAGAAGTAAAAAATACTTTACTGATTATTTTAATTTTATGTGTGAGTGTATTGCCTGCATGTATGTCAGTGTCATTTCCTTGAGCAATGTCCTCAAGATCAGATAGAGTGTTGGAACTGGAATTCGAGTTACCTATGACTGTTAGACACCATGTGGGTGCTGGGAATTGAACACGGGCTCTCTACAATGTTCAGTTCTCTTAACCACTGAGCCATCTCTCCATGTCCCCAAGCACAATTTTAATCAAAGATCAAGTATGACACACAAACAATATTTAAAGACCCTACAACTATACTTTCTAAGTTTTTTAGGTAATGTCATGTCCAAATAAAGTAAGTGTAAAGGAACTGAATACAGTCAGTCAGGGTGACATGCATCAGAGAATGAGACAGAAGTTCACATGAACCCAGGACTCCAGGTCAGCCTGTCCAACAAAGCAAACACCTATCTGAGACAGAAACGAGGGAAGACAAAGGAATGGGAAGGGGAAGGGTGGGAAGGGTTAACAAAATTCCTGGTTTCATTTTATAATATTAAGAGAAACATGAATCACCACACCAGACAATTGTGTACTGAATTAAAAACTGACTAGGCTCCACAAGAGTCTAGCAATTGTGAAAGTAAAACATAGGGATTTTTCCCTAACACACTTCAAAGACTTACAAAACAAAGAAAATACAAAGAGCCAAAAATTAATGGCTCTATGAAAATCAAGTCACAGTGTTTTTCTTGAAAATTCTGCAATAGACGGCAGAGGTTTTGGCCCCGCCCCTCTAAATCCGGTTCCATGGAATGAAACAGGGAACAGCTCTCCGATTAGAAGAATTAGTGGTTTACATACAAAGGATTGGTCACAAGGCATTGGGACCCCTATATAGGGGAGACTCCAGCATATTGAGCAGATGAATTATACCCCAACCTCCAAGCTACAGCATATATCCTCAGCATTTCCTGCTTCCTTTTCCCACTGCCCACCTCCTCAAGGTTTCTGATTGATTGGAGAGCAGTAAAATCTATTGGTCAAATCTATCTGTCAATATAATCCTGCAGGTGGGTCTTCCACTGAGGGGAAGAATATCTATATTTGGATCTAGGCATGTTCAACCAGTGTCCAGACATCCAAAAACAGAGAATTTCCAGCTAAATTCACTCTACAAGAGTCCAAGGAGCCATATACATTCAAATTATACATATAAATTATAAACATAATTATATTTTTAAACTGAGGTCATCATTATTTAGAGCCTGATCCTTAGTGACCCATGGCATAATACAAACATACCTTCAAAATAATTCCTTACAAACAATGGTGTCCTATAAGATAAACACGAATAAATTAAGTTACCACCTCCAATATCAGGCTTAACAAAATGATATGTACTGCAGTAGCAGTATGCCAGATATGGACACTGATCACAGATATCCAGGTATTAATTTCCCCCAAAGACTTTT
Organism: Eospalax fontanierii; assembly: GCA_035773235.1. Lineage (NCBI taxonomy): Eukaryota > Metazoa > Chordata > Mammalia > Rodentia > Spalacidae > Eospalax > Eospalax fontanierii. Next base: position 2,706,019 of record CM069554.1, on the reverse strand, counting down.
CCACTATGAAGTTGTTGGCTTTGTGAACATCACCTCCAGATCAGCTCCCTTTGTCCTGTAGGTGAATCCAAAGTGAAATAGGGTTTCACTTTTATGAGACAGAAATCCATGCGCTAAATGGGATGCCATGGCTTAAAGTGTTTGGAAAATTTCCTTTCACAGATCTGTAAGTTATATCACACATACACATGCCTTTTTCATTAGCTCTACACATGGTTGGGACCTATGATGACCCTACATCCGCCATACCCTCATCTAGGGGAAGGACTTAAAATCTGTATAAATTGAACCTCAGACCTTTTCATAGTCCAGTGGTACCAGGACTATTCATTCCAGAGAATGACACTCAAAAGAAATGAATCTATCACAGTATAGTTTAGTGACTTTACTGAAGAAGAATGGCTGAGTCCTGACCACACCATGTGTGACAGAAAGACAGCTGTATCATTGAAAACCCTCCTTAGAAGGAGTAATGGCTCACAAAGTGTCTCCATCTACAAAGGTTCCTGAACAAATACAAAGAAATGTCATTGTCAGAGAGTCAGCAGCTTAAGCATTTATTAGTATTAATATGTTAACTTTTACATGTCTATATAACAGTGAGGGCACTGTGAACCTTGCTTCAGAAGATTACTGAGCATCCTTTTGTTACATTTAAAAGTACATAATTTTTCTTTATGAGTATGGCCATGACTCTGAGTGAATACCTTGTATATTTACTTCCCTCAGAGGCCAGAAGATGATATGAGATTCTATGGAACCAAAGCTAAACGCAGCTGTGAGCCCTAGACTCTAAACTAAAGCCCTAGAAACTAAACTCCGGATCTCTAGATGAGCAGTAGTGCTCCCAAATGCTGAGCCATCTCTCCAGCCTCCTAAGTGAACTTTTTAAGTGTTATAAACCTGTCTATTTCCTTCATGAGAAAATACCAACATAGAAGAAATACCTCCGAAACACTGCAACCCTACCTCAGGTCTTGAAGAGGCCTTTTGTTGTTGTTGTTCACTTTTATGACAGAGCCTCTGAGACCCTATGTGTATCCATCTTTGCTCTGGTGACTTCTAACACAAAGAGACAAGGGTTAACAAGGGAGACATTTGCTCACCTGGCCTAAAAGCATTCTACAACTTCTGTGTAATCTCACTTAAAATAGCAAACTGATCGAAGTCCTGATAGCCAGAACCTTATAGAGTCAAAAGTAGGGAATCCACTGAAATTACGAAGCACAAGAAAGAACTTTCTGAACAACACTCCTATGGCACAGGCATTAAGTCCCCAATTGACAACCTGTACCTCATGAAACACAAAGCTTTCGGTAGAGCAAAGGACTCTATCATGAGAGTGAAGAGGCACCCTCCAGAATGGTTAAGACTCTACAAGCTATATGTCTGGCTCATTAGTCATATCTGGAAAATTTAAAGAACTACAAAATCTAAACATCAAAAAAACCCAATCAAAACTTGAGACAAAAAATTGAACCAATAGTTCCCAAAGTTGAAACACAATGGACTAAGAAATACTGAGACATTGTTAAACATCTTGAACCATCAGGGAAATGCAAGTTAAAACAACTGCATGTTTCATCTCACCCCAGTCGTAATGGCTAAGATCAAAACAAATGAGGACAAATACCGGCACGCAGGTGGGGAAAGGGTGACACTTATTCCCGGCTGCTGGGAGTCAAAATGGTGCAGCCAACTAGAGAAACCATTGAGAAGATTCCTCAGAAAGGGAAAAATACAACTCCCACGGTATCCAATCATATAACTCTTGAGACTATACCCAGCAACTCTATATCCCACTACAGAGATCCCTGTTCAACCATGTTCACTGCTGCAGCATTCATACAAGCCAGGAAATGGAAACAATCTACATATCTATAACCAGATGAAAAGACAGTGAAAATATGGAACATCTGTATCAGATCTTGACTAAAGAGAGACCCACAATTGGCCAATGTACAGAGAATAAAAGGCTGCAGACTGCTTATATTAGAATAGTCCACCTGTATTAAAGTTTGGCCTCCCAAGGCTCAGAAATCATTATTCAAGAGAGACCTGGATGGTTCTCAGAGTCAGAGGTGCTAGAGGACCACAGCAAACGTTTTCCAGACAGCTAGCTGGGCCACCACCCATCTGATCTCCCAGCAGTGGTGATGCATGCACATGTTCCCACATAGGCTTAACGGAGACAAAATCCTAGCATAGAATGAGCAAGTGGTCAGAAACCCTAACCATAGGTGAGGAAGCATTATTATTAGCTGCTGAGAAGGGAAGAATTAGTCTTTTTCAAGTAGTGACTCTGGGTAGCTAAACCAGCCTTCAGAGGTAATGGGGAGGTGCACAGAGGGGAAAGGGCCTAAATATGAACCAAATATACTGTAGGGAATTTGAGAAATTCTGTTATGAAAAGCTTTTATTGAGGATTTATAAATAAAGTATATCACTTCTTCCTTTAATAAAAAAATTAAATGAATATATAAAAGAAAAATAATAATGGAAGACATGATATTGGGAAGTGATTAGCATGGATCAAAAGGATGTTTGATCAAAAGCATGAACTTCTGGAATCAACAAACATTATACATGTTCATTCTGACTCATATGGCCTGCTGCTTTCTGATGGTGAATTTCTCTCTTCTATACTGTTCATTGGTTTTTGAATTGTTTCTTCCCTACTTTGCAATCTGTGTGGAATTTATTTCATTCTGGAATAAGAGGCCAAGAACTCGGACACACTCAGACCACGCCCTGACGGGCCTCACATAAGCAGTGCTGGGAAGAAAAATGGGAATGGCAGAAAGGAAGACACCAAATGTCAGTCACTTGACCTCCCACATTAGAAAACGGAGAAAAGCACAGGAAGTGACAACTGGAAAATGAAATTACAGACAGGAAATCAATAGACAACACCAATCATCAGATCACTGGTTCTGCAAAACGTCAACAAAATTCCCGGGCACAGCACCTCATGCTTTTAATCTCAGAACTCTGGAAACGGAGGAAGGAGCATCACCATTACCTCAGGAACAGAGTGGTAAACACATACATGCATGCATACATACATACATACATACATACATCTTTATGAATGTATGTATGTGTGTATGCATGAATGTGTATTTATAAAAAAAAATAAACCTACAACCAAGAAGTCACAAAATTAATTCCAGAGGGTGGACCAGGTAATAGTTGTCTTTCTCTTTGCTGTCACCAAAACAACTGACAAGAATCTAGAAAGGATAACAGATGAAAGATATGTTTTCATTTATAATGTGTGAAGAGACATAATCCATCTGGGTGGGGAGCATGGCTAGCTGTTTACACAGCTCAGCAATCAGGAGGCTGGCATTAAGAGGAGCAGAGGAAGATCCATTAAATTAGACCACCGGGATGACAGTGTCTCTGGACCTCCTAATGCAGGCACTCACCTCTCCTGCAGTTTTAGCTCTCTCTGACCATACATAAACTCTTTGCTTACTCATCCTCAATGCTGTCACTGGGACAGACTATGAAGTTCAATGGCTCCCAGAATAAGCAGAAGTCCAAATCGAACCATAGGTTTTGGGGGAATGATTCCTTCACATTAACCCTGTGGATCAGGTCATTTTCTGTCTAGATGTGTGCACATACCAGCCCTTTCCAGGTCTGCACTTTCCATGGGGAACTCACTACTCTACCAGGTAACTAGCCCAACACGTGAACCATGGCCTTCATCACACCCAACGTTCACCTTTCCCTTAATAATCTATATGCCCTTGGTAAGATCTGATCTAAGAAATCTGCTTACCTTACACCATTATTATGTTAGAATGGGCATCATGTAATGTGGGCACAGGTATGGATGGACACTGTGGTTTATCCTTTACTGTCAGCGGAGATAGTCATTGAACTATAGCCTATCTCAGGGACCCACAAATTCCTTAATGACCAAGTTCATCCTATTCCCGTAGGACTCCAAAACCCCTCTCTTCTGTTACATGTAACAATTAGTGAAGATAATGCAACAATGGTCAGTCAGTAAGAGCAAAGGTGACACAATTTCTTCATGGAATGAGGTTTATGAGGAGAAAGGGCTTTGGGAACCTGAAAGGATAGTGTGAGAGAGAACATTAGCCAGAAAATGCACAATATATGAGACAGGTGGGACATTATGGGGGCCTTAAAGAGAAGGAAAGGCTTCCCATTTAAACATGGAGAGGGGACTGGACAGATGGCTCAGTGGTTACCACAGGACATAGTTTGATTCCCACCAGTCACATGAAGTCCTCATAACAATATGAAACTCCAGCTCGAAGGGAATTTCTTATCCTCTGACTACCATGAACACATACACTCACGAGTGCACACACACATACTCATGTATGTATTTAAAAAACCCACACAACCAGGAGAGAACGTGCTTTTAGAATAAGAAAAAATGATATGAGGAGAGAGTGAGTGAGCGAGAGAGAGAGAGACAGAGAAAGAGAAATAATGAAAGGGACGGTGGTGGTTGACCAGAGGAGCCTCTTCAAGGAAAGACTACACAGCAATCCTCAAAGAACATTCACAGAAAATATCCGGCAATCCAAACAACAAGGTCAGCCTGGTATAAGTCAGGAGTTCGAGGCTACATGCAGCTACATTAAGGAGACCCTGTCTCAAAAAGGCTGCCGAAAACCCAGACACTCAAAAAATGGTTTTCTGTTTCTGTGTGGGCGTGTATGTCTGTGTATGGTTACCTGCATATGAATGTGTGCGGCCCCTGGGGCTGGAGGTCCAGGTGTTTGTCAGATCCCTGATGTTGCTGAGAGTAACCAAGGTCTGGATCTCTGGAACTGCAGTGCAGGCTTTTAACTGCTAAGTCAGCACCTGAATTTTAAAAACAAATTATGATCTTCAGATACATTCAAATTAATATGCAAATGGTTCAGGCCATCCTGCCAATACTGTTGCCAGTAGTGAATCTTGCCTCCAGCCTGCACGGCTAGATATTGGCACTCTTGTCCTTCTTCCACTTGATACTTCTGTAGATTTAGAGTTTGAGTGGAGGCATAACAAGGAAATACTGGGACAACGCTAGACCTCAAAACCTGAATAACACCCTTTCAGGTACATTTCTGATTTGTGAGGCTTGTATTGCAATCTTCAACCCCAACACCATGTATTAGCTCTGTCAACTCCACACACATGGCCTTTCTCTTCATCCAGCTGCCGTCACTGACAACAGCTTTCAACAATGGATACTCACAAATCCTAGTGAGTATCTTAGTGTCTTTAAGTTCTTGCTGTTATTTCATTGCAATTCATGCATCCCCTATGGAGCTCCAGGCAATGTCCTTTTCTGATCTTTTCCCAGGACCTGTCCTTTTTGTGCACTGCCAGGACATAACACATTTTGGTTCTTTACTGCAAGAGACCATGACTTCCTCACTGCCGCCTCCTCCATTCCCAGCGGTGCCATTGACACATTTTTCTTTAGAGGTTACAGAAGGTATTTCTCAGTCAACTAAAGAATTAAAAAGCAAGAAAAAATTCAAACCAGCAGAGAGTTACAATCAAACAGACTTTAATTGAAAGACAGTCACAACCACACACATAAAGAATCATCACACATACAAACATGTACGAATAACATTTATTAGCAAACATTATCTGCACTAATGATCTTTAATAAACACCAGCAAAACCATGAACATATGTCTGATGACAAAGCGACTCCTTGGTAACCTCAGCTTTGTATGCCACCCCAAGAGTTAGTGAATGAAGGTGGGAAACCTTGAGAAGCAACCTAACTGTGCAGGATTCAACACACCCATCAATTGAATGCAGAGCAGGCTGGAAAGAACTCATGATCTTGTATGAATGATATGCTACGGATGAAAAGACCTGTTGCTAAGAAAGAGCTGAATTTCAACTGGGATTCTGAAGAAATCTTTGAGACTAAACATATTAATATGGCCTGGCCCATTAGCACTGTTCTGAGAGACATCTGCGGAATGGTTGTCCTCTGGGTTGAGGTCCCTCTCAAAACCTTTTAAGAATTGTGAAGGAAAAGTTCCTAGAAAAATGCTGCCTATGTAACTGAACTTCCTGTGAGTGTGACCAACTAATTAGCACTTCAATGATTGTGGAGAGTTTGGAATGTTTCAGATTCAGGGACTATTTACAACAGTATTTTGAGTCATGTTAGTCCTATAAACAGCCACTCCTTACCTACCTGTGTTTTGGATTTAACATTCTTTGACTAACAGAATGTATTACCCTATAGAAAGGGTTCCCATCCATTAAAACGCCCAGAATGTCATGAGATTGCTTCAGACCTATCGTAGAATCCCTCACTTTGCTACGACCTCCCTACTGAATGGAACCATGTGTGTGATATGTCTGCTGACTTAGGAATTTTCTTGGTTCTGTTGCTACAAAAACTTCCTAAAACTATTAACTCATTGGATTATGGCATTTTTGAAAACTGAAATTCATATTCCTGGGCCATGGCCACTCATATTTGGCCCAGAATAGACCATCATTTTAATTCCTTTTGTTTATGACTTTATTTCATCATCAGTTCTTCGAGGTCAACAAGGAGCCCAAACAGAACAATCCAGGAAATTGGATTGGTGCCAGGTACCAGTCAGGGCTCCCTTGTGGGCCATCATCTTGTATTGTCTCCTGGAGTGGCAATTCATGACTTTTTCTTGGGGTCCAGACCTCCTGGATTAATCAATTGTCCATTTGGTTTATTTTGCGCTGGTTTTCAGGATCTTATTTATCTTGTGGTAGAGTGGGTCCCTCTTGTTTCCTGTTCTGTCAACTAGCCTCAGGCAAGTTTGATCTAAGGCTGTCCTAAATTCCAGTAAATCCCTCTCCCTGTCGGTCAAGAGCTTGTTCCACAGATAATTGTTTCGGCATATGGGCATTGTGCCTGCCTATTTTAACTGCTTTTCATGTGCACTTAAGACTGACTAAGATAAGATCCTGTTTTATTCTTTTGTGACAAGGTAATGAAATCCTGAACACTGAAGCCCCTTTTGACACTTGCCCTCTGAATATTAGCAGTCATTGAATGATTCATTATAGCTTCCACCACTTCTGTGACCTGCTTATGCCTAGAAAGAAAGGCAAGTGAAGGCCCTAACTCTTGACATCTGGAAATTGCACATTCGGAATGAAGCAATTATGGTGTTTTCCCATAAAAGCCCAAACCTCCTTTAACTTGGGACTGCAGCTCTCAAACCTGATGGAGAGATTTTAACCAGCTGCACCTTAATTAATTTGGCTCACTAGAACTCGTATTGATTCTGGTGGTGTTCTTTTCTGTGGTTACGAAATCCATAATGGTTTAGGATCTTATTTGTGTATTGCCTCTTTCAAAGTGTTTGCTGAGAAGAGTCCATTTTGTTGGCTTGAAAACATTTTCTTTCTTCCTTTTTTTTTTTTGGTCTTTGTTCTTTTTGCGTGACACAGTTTCCCTGTAGCCCCAACTGGCCTAGAAGTCTCTATGTACACCAGGCTGTCCTCATACTCACAGAGATTTGCCTCCGATGTACCAGGATTAAAGGTGTTGGCCACATCACCCAGCTTTGTTTACAAAAAATAATTTTTTTATTTTATGTGTTTGAGTGTATTGCCTGCATGCATGTGGGTGTACTCATGTTCTGGAGGGTCTACGGAGGTCTGATGATGGTTTCAGATGACGTTTGAATGCAGGTCTTCTGCAAGAGCAACCAGTGTTCTTACCTTTGAGCCATCTCCCAACTCCAACTTGGAGTACCTTCTAACTAATTTGTTTTCACTATTGCTGTCTACTAGACCTTTTGAAGGCATTATGAGGTTTCTTTGGTTTGTCTGGCTTTTCTTTCTTTTTGATGTTTTGAATTACTTGGCCTGTGATTCCAGACACACCAATATCCATATCTGCATTTTTCTGTGCCTTCTTCTGCTTCTTTCATCCTTGCTCCCTTGAAGTTTAGGAATTTTATGTGCACTGGATCATAAGGATGCTGAAGAGAAGAGGCACTTGCTCTCTGAAGTGTAACATGTGGAGGTGTCAGGAGAAACTCCCTATGACTAGTAACAGCTTCTCAAGGAAACCAGCAAACATCTCCATTCCTGGCTCAGAAGCTCAGTCAGGAAGGCACATGTAAGGGATTTATGTCCCAGTGTCTTGATTTACCTCATTTTGTGAATATACAGGACAACCCCGAGAGCTAGAGGGAGGTGGTTTCAATGTGAAATCTCAACAAGTGCATCCCAAAAGCAGCAGAAAAATGGACCCCAAATTCACATGGCCCTTCTAGCATAGAAAACCTGAAATTTTTCAGAGGAAAGAAAAATAAGAAATTTTGTGAAACTGAAGGCTTTAAACATAAAGCACCATTCTGTCCTCCAGCTGGCTTTATGTAAGGTAAGAAAGGACTTTCCATTTGCAAGTGTTTGGAAAACTGAGGAGATCTAATAAAAGATAATTCAGAAATATGACTCGGTGAAGTGAAGCTTTGATGCTCCAAAATGGGTATTTTTACACAGAAAACTTGAAGTGCTAGAAGTAGAACAAAAAATGATGTGCGGGCAGCCTGTTTTAACTGGATTTGAGAAGCATCTAAAAAAATCATGCAGTTCCTGACAGGAAATGAATAACAGTCTTTCAGAAACAGTATCAGATTAAGGACTTCATTGAAGGGTAGGAGATTAAGAAGAAAATCTCAGAGACTGTGTCCAAACCAGAGATGAATGCTGAAGAACCTCTCTCCACCCTCAGCTCCTAACTGTCCTCTCCAGCTTTGCTCCTCTGTCAGAAGACCTTCAGCGTCCTCCGTGTTTATCCCCCTCCCCTCCTGCTTTCTCCCTGGGGATGGAGAAATGTTACCAAGCATTTCTTAGGGGACAGTAATAATTTCCAAAGGAATTTCAGCAAATCTCAAGAAGAAAGAAATTATATATTAAAAGTCCAAAATATACAGTCCCTTTTAAGGTATAACCCAGAGGGTTAATGGATCCAGATACGGTTTCCAAACCCTGGACACAAAGCCAGTTGAATCTTTAATTATGGGTTCCCTGACCCATATCAGGACATTCTAGGGTTTGCTAAAGTATTTCAAATCACACTATTGACACATGAACCAGGCTTTTCTGATTTAAAGCAATTAATTCAATTACTGACTTCAGGAGGCAAAGCAGAGAAATGGTTTACTTTGCAGATGGGGGAATTCCTGAGGAATAGAATCAAATAAATGCAGATGCTAAGAATGCCTGTTGTGACTTAGGAAAGCCTGCTGTCCTGTCATACTTAAATCATTTCCACTTTATTGACTCGAGCAAAATAGATCAATGGAAGTTAAGATCACGGGATCCTACACATGATTTATATATCAGACTCTCCAAAACATTTAAACAGCACTCAGGAATTCCCTTGACAACATTTGAGGATCATAAGAATCATCTCTTATTGAATTCTGAATCTATGAAAGAGCTGCAAGAGGAACTGGTCACGGAATAATGGAACCTGGACCTCGTTTACCCTAGATGCTCTCCTTACCTTACCACACCAACTTTCCTGAACTATCATAAGAAATGGAAAGGAAATCACTGCCAAAACTATGAGTGTACATGAAACACACTTAAGCTCCTTCTCAAAAAACCTATTATGGGTCAAAATAAGGTTCCCAGCACCACTTGGGTGAGGTAACAAGGTACTTTATTTGGCTTTCCAGGCTGCCTGACTCCAGAGAAGGAATGGCATTCATACTTGGAAAGAAGCTTTTATAAGGTTTCTAAAGCAGTGACTGGCTACAATTTGAAGCATCCACCAAGAATCAACCATTTACAAGTGTAAAATTTCCCCTCGCATGCACATTCCTAATTGCAATAGACCATTAGGTTAGCCATTTGCACATGTCCCTCCCAGATTCGAACATCCAGGGATGTTGTGGTTGGGCCATTCTTGGAACTGGGGAGGTGAATCATTTCTGGTTATTCTGCTAGGACAGGGTGGGCAAAGGTCAAGCATAAATGGACTTAAGGTCTGGACAGACAGCAAAATGAAAGTCTTAATCCTATTTCCCTAGGCCATTACAAAATATACAAATTCATTCTGCCTTGGAAAATACGAGGACATTTTCAAGTATTATAAATAAATGAAAGGCTTTTTTTTAATTGTTTTTTTTTCCTGATATCTGTGTTCTTCATATTAAATTAACAAAGGGAATTCTAATCAGTAGATCATGGAGGCCAGTCAGATCTAGTGCTCCAAATGAAAATCCCATTTTTAGGCCCAAGTGCACAATTATCTCTTCTGGATACATACATAATTTAATTCATTGGGTGCCTGAAAAAGTATTATCTGTTTGTGTAGACAATATTTTTGAAAACCCTCCCCCAAAATAGCTCACAAGGTATATTCAAGAAGACCTACCTTGATGTAAACAAAACCCCTGAAAGCTACTTCATGGGATGCAAGGATATTTCTCCCTGCCTCATGGGCCATTTAATGCTGGCAGTTAGACTTTATCTATATGCCTGCAATGCAAGGATATAAATATATTTGGGTACTATTTTGCATGGAAAGGAACTCCCTTAAGCGGGATAACTGAATCTAAGGGAAGTTTCCTACCAAAAAGAGGACTGTACGGAGGAGGTCCAGAGGAGACATCAGAGAAATTCCCCCTGCCCCCCCAAAAAAGCATGTCTGATTTTTTTTTTATCCTTTGAGGCAGTACTAGGAAGTTCCACACCATGTGGTTCAGTGTGGTTTAGCCTATGTGATGAGGAAATGGAGCAGTCATGTACTGAGTAGGACCCCTGCTGTACCGAGTGTGAGGCACACAGGAAAGCCATAGTAAAGGTTGCAATAAGAGTTAATTAGTAATAAGCTTTAGGGGAGACTGGGCTTAAGCCCCAAAGAATTGTTGATCCTGAGGAGGAGGAGAACAGGGTTTATAAACTGAAAAGGAAAATTACATCATGCCAGGGTCAAAGACTGCAATCATAGCTGTTCCATAACAAAGGCAGGTCCCATACTTAAACCATAACAGTGGCAGATTAAGGAAGTTTTCAGCTAATAAAAGGTTCTAAGTTTTAGGTAAGAAAAGCACTTTTTTGAGACTTGCAGAAACAGGACTCCCTGGAGATACGTATGTTGCTAAGTCTGAATTCGTTCTACTGTAAAGCAGTGTAGTCCCAATTCAACCTGCATGGGACCTGCATGGATATTCTCAGCAGGGCTATGGGGAGGGGTCAAAATGGAGTCAGTCTGGAAATTTGTAAATGAGAAGTTCTGAATTCACAACACATGACATTTTTTTTTTTTACTGTTTTTCAGGAAAAGAGCTGAGTGTAGTTGTGGGGAGAGCGCTACCTGCTTTCTTTAGGATGTGAGATGTGGCATCCTAGAAAGACCAGCTTGTTAAAGACCAGGTCTGGGTTCTAACACAATCCTGAATGTGCCTGAATGAAAAATCCAAATCCCTGATGTGCATCAGACACTAGACTCAACTCTAATGCCACCTAGTGTCAGCTGGATCACTTTCAACACGTGAGGGAAGAGGACAAAGACACCTGACACTGAATGTGTAAGTTACTGAGCAACCCTTTGCACAGGAGGACGAACAGGAAGTGTCTATTGAGTTGCTCAAGACTGCAGTAGCTGCTGTGCCAGGCCAGGAGCAGACCTTGGAAGCCAGAGCAGGGCTGGTAAGAGATAAGTGCTTCTCCATCATCTTAGAGCCCCCTGCTACTTAGGCTTTTTGGTGACCCTAACCAATCAGGGCTCCCGGTCCTGCTGCCCAATCAGGAGCACCGAATGCAGGCAGAAGGAGGGCTGTACCCCGCCGCCATATTGTGAGTTCTAATGTGCGTCTTTGGCTCCATACTTGAAGTATGCGCCACGTGTGTTGCTCCTTGAGCAGCACTGTGAGGAGCTGTGTGAAGAGCGCCGATGAACCCGGAACCCGGGACATGGTAAGCGTGTTCCTGGCTGGCCCAGACTGGAGGAGCAGCTGCGGAGCCCTGGGCGGGGGCTGTGCTGGGTCCTCCCGGGACTGGGCCGGCAGCCGGACCGGCGTCTTGTGCGTCCCGGCGAACACGTTCCTACCTGTGGCATTTCCTGCTGCAGCTGCTTCTGCACCGGGCCCTGTTCCTGATGCTCCGCCTGCGCGGGCAGCTTCAGTGTAGCTGACTGTCCAGAGTGTGATCGTGCTTTTGTTGCTGTGTGGACCAGACTTACAGTGAATGAACATAGTGTATAAAGTTGTTAGATTTTGAGGTGCAGAGAAAGAAAAAAGTTTAGATAAACAACTAAAGCCAGATCTTACAGCAGACTGAATGGCGTTTTTTCAGAGAGGTGACAATCTTCCCACAAGAACGAAGTTCTGCAAAAGATGAAAGATTGTTGTAGATTGTATATGGTTGGAAATGAGAGAGCATACACAGCTCTGTAGTCTGTGTCAAGGTGTCCTTGGGTTCTTTTTCTTTGAGATGTTTAAGCAGAACAAAGGTGTGGCTAGTTGAAAACTGCAAAGCAGGGACCACATAGAAACATCATAGCTGGAGGCATGGGTCGTCCTTTGACTTTCCTGCGGGTGTGGCTGTCCTTCTGGTCAAGTTGGACCACCTGGGAAGGAAATGGAGAGGGTTTGCAGCTGGGTAGGGGACAGGCTAGCTGTCTAGGGAAGAGGATTTACATGCTGGTGGGAAAACAACAGCCATTCTGGGCAGGTTCCCTGGGAAACTCCTCCCTGAGGAAAGCGTGCAGACACCTTTTCTATTTTCCCTAGTAAATTTGTCTGTCTTTGGAATTGAGAATTCTCTTCCTATATTCACCAGTAATTTAGCACTGAATGTAGGTAAAATCTTGTGAAATTTTGATCCCTCCAGGAAAGGGAGCACGTGACCCAGGGCTGGAGAGTGGGGGAGAAATGTGTGCCTGAACTAAGTCTGCATGGTACAGGAAGCCACTTGGCATTGTCCTCGGCTCTGTGCGCCTCCACTCTGCAATGTGACCTTACTTTCCACATTTGCTTTCTCTACTGAAATGAGTCTTGAATGCTACAGCTCCCTGCTTCTCTTTCTGAACTGAGTTAAGAAGCAGTCTGTGCTGTGACTTGACAGTGCTTAAATTATGAACTAGACTCCTGCATGATCCTTGTCCTGTAAGCTATGATGCACTAAGTTGGGTGATGAGAAAGTTAAGTGTCTGGTAGCCTTTGTTCTTGGGATTGTTTAGGATTTTTCTGTGAATGTCCTGTGAGGATTGTGAGATTGCTGCGTGGTCTTTCCTTGTAGAGACTCCTCTGGCCTCTCAGCACCATCCGTTTCATTGGACTATGACTCTCTATCTCTCTCTGGCTCACTGTAGCTCTCATTCTACCCCTCCGTCCCTCCTCTCCTTTCTCAGTTATTCTTACTGTAAATGAAGCTCCTCTCCAGGTTGTGTGTTGTTAAAATAAGATTTACTGTATTTTTTGTTACACGTGTTTGTGCTTTGCATGTATTTGTCTGAATTCACGTACGTGTGAATGTGTCCACGTGTTTAGAGGATAGAGTATGATTTTAATTGATTCCGTTTTTCACTTCCCTCCTTTGGTTTACATACCCAAAGTCACTGCTATACAGAGGCTGATTCTTCCCCTCCCAGCAGTTAATGGTTGTAGCTATGGAAGTGTTACAGTTAAGATGTGTTGTACAAAATCCACAAATATTCAATAAGAATATATGTTTTTACGAAGTGGACTGGAGAGATGGCTCACTGGTTAAGAGCATTGTCTTTCCTTTCAGAGGTCCCAGCTTCACTTCCCAGGACATACATGGAAATTAGCAACAATGCCTAACTACACTTTCAGGAGATCCAACACCCTCTTCTAACCTCCTTGTGCACTACCAGAAATAGGTGCACCTGCGTACGTGCACACAGTACTCTGATACACATTGAACAATAAATAAAATATTTAAAAATGAAGAAGGAGTTCATTCCTGGAATTGGACCTTTCCTTTCTAGCCTATGCTGTCTAGTAGAGGTGCTGTCTCCATGTTAATGGATTGCTCTTTTAATCTCTTTATATTATATATGTATATAGTTTAAGAATATTCTATACTGGGAGGGCTCCATTTGACATTTTTTTTAATTGTTTTTTTGAAACACGGTCTACTTGTAACTCCAGCTGGCCTCCAGTCATTCTGTAGACTGGGCTTGCCACAGTCTCACAGAGATCCACCTGTCCCTGCCCCTCCCCCACATTCCCTGTGCTGTGATTAAAGGTCTGCACCCACATGCCTGGCTCTGTGACTTTCTCTGAAGGACTCAGTGTTAGTCATCCCTCTCCTGCCTCCTCCTCTGTGCTGCCCTCCCATCGCATCCCTTTAACCCTCGTTCTCCATGATTCTTCTTCATGGCCATTTACTAGTTTCCTGGAATCCATGGATTCTTCAGTTGAAGTATGTTTATCTAATGATGCAAAGCTAGTGTCGACTTATGAGACAGAACATGGGGCCTTTGTCTTTCTAGGTTTTGGTTACCTCAGGATGATTGTTTCTAGGTTCATCTATTTAACTATGAATTTCAAAGTGTCTTTTTTCTGAAAAAGTAAATGTCCATACTTTCATTGTCTTTTCTTCAGTTGACAGGAATCTAGGTTGTTTCAGTTTTCTGGTTATTGTAAATAGAGCAGCAGTGACATGTTTGAACTGGTTTCTACATAGTCTCAAGAGTGATATGACTGGAGCCTTGGAAGGTGTATTTTAGCTTTTGCTGTAATCTTCTCAGTGGTGTCCATGGTGGGGGCGCAGTCTGATCTCAAAGTAACAGTGCATAAGTGTCATCCTTCCCACGTCCTTGCTGGGCCGTCTGTTTTATTACTAGAGCTCTGTAGTATTGTTTGAGATCAGGGATGGTCATGTCTCCAGTAGTTCTTTCATTAGGATTGTTTTGGGTAGATTACATTTTATTGTCATTCCCAAAATTTGAGATGATTTTTTCAATTTCTCTGAAGAATTGTATTGAAATTTTAATTAGGATTTCATTGAATCAGTAGATCGCTTGTGGGACAGGCAGAACAAGTACCTGCCTTTTTACACCTTTGTCCCTTTGTCTTAGATGTCACCACATTATAGAAGGATACATATAGGGTCTCAGAGGATATGTCAGAAAAATGTCCAAACAGAAAACAAAAAACAAAATCCAAGAAACTGAGGTGGGTATTGAGTGTTCCTGGCCCTTTCTTATCATTTTCTCATGAAAGGAATTAGTTTTACCAAACTTACAAAGTAAAGTTAGGAGGCTGGAGAGATGGCTCAGCATTCAGAGTGCACTTGCTGCTCATCTAGAGAACCGGAGTTCAGTTTCCAGGAACCATATCTGGAGCTTACAACTACTTCTAACTCCAGGTCCAGAGATGCTGACATCCTCTTCTGCCCTCTGAGGGAACTAAGTACTCGTGGCATCCACTCAGAGCCAGGCACATTCACAAAGAAAATAAAGTGGTTTGTTAAAGTAGACTTAGGAATTCTAGAATCTCCTGAAACAAGTTTCACTGTGTCCCTCAACAACACTATGTATAGATATAAAGATTAACATAGAAACGCTGACAAATGCTGAAGATGCTGACTCTCAGACCTCGAAGTTCTCCTGTAGTTGTTCAGGAACCTTTCTACATGGAGGCTTTGTGAGCCGTTACCCGTTCTGTGGATGTTCTTCATTTGTACAGTTGTCTTTCTGTCAGGCCTGTTCTGGTCACCCCTCCCCCATTCTTGCACAGTAAACTCACTAAACTAGACTTTGGTGCTTTCATTTCTTTTGAGTGTCATAGCCACACACGGTACCACCTGACCATGAAAAGGTTCAGATTTTGGCAAATTTTGAATCCTTCCCACAGGTCAGGGAATGGAGGGTATGAGAACCTTCATAGATCCCAGTTAGGTGTAGTGCCAGTGAAATGGCAGGTGCAGGTGTGACAGCTCTCCAGTTATGTGGAAGGAACTTTTCCCAACACTCTAAGCCATGGCATCCCATTTAAATCAATGGATTTCTGCCTCATGAATGTGAAACCCAGTCTCATTTTGGAGACACCTACTGTGACTCTGGATAGTAATATGGACTGATGTGGGTGATGTTCACAAACGCACTAGCTTTCTATTGTCCTTGTTGTAAAGTCCTCAGGGGAAGTGAAGGCCTGGCCAACTGTGATTTTTCTCAGATGAGTGTCCGTATCTCGCTTACGGCTGCAGTTCATGTCATTTTGTCAAGATTGAAATTGGAGATTCTAAATTGTTGTAAGAGCGCTTTTCTTATAGGACAGCTTTGTTGCTTAGGAATTAGATTGAAGATGTGTGTGCACTTTATCGTGGTCACTAAAGATTTTGCTGCAAATGTTGATGGCCTGATTTTTGTTGTGTTGTAAAATATTATTGTGTTTTAATGTGTATGTATAGTGAGTGTGTGCATGTCACAGTTATCAGGGGAGCAGCTTTTTGCTTTTTTTTCTGTCTTTTGAATTTTTTCAGGGATTCAGGCATCAGATTAAGGTCATCAAGCTTGTGTGTCAACTCCTTTACCTACTATGCCTTGTCCCTGGACTCTGACTGCTGAGTTTTAAAGTTTGGCAGTGAATTTTGTGCCTTTGTCTTTTCCTTAACTTTTCAAGTTCTTGAAATGTGCTGGGCAACGCATCGCTCTGTCATTCTTTCATTCGACAGTTGCCAGACACTTGTAATCCTAGTCCATGTTTGTTCAGTATAGAATTGTGTGATATGATGATTTGTGAATTTTTTCTCTAAAACTGTAGATAGAAATCACAAACACCGCTGACCATGCTTACATACAAGCACACCATATGCTCATGTACATAAAATAAAACGAATATAGTAAAATTTTACAAGCAAAACATGAAGTCCATTTCTGGTATTAGACTTCTCTATTCCCTGGAACCCCAGTGAACAGTTTCAAAAGAGGGAGTCCATGTCAGTGGATAGAACTTCTATAGGAAACCTCATCCACTGCAGAAGAGGAAGCAGTTGATGGACATCTAGATTGTTTCTGTTTCATAGGTATTGTAAATAGAGCAGCAGTGACCATGGTTGAACAGTTATTCCTGAGGTAAGATGTAGAGTTTATTGGGTATGGTACTTTAGCTCTTTAGGGAATCTCCACAATGATTTACACAGACACTGCATCGATTTTCACTTGCATCAACTCCCTGCCAGCTTTTGTCGTCATTTGTGTTTTGGATATTAGCTATTCTGGAATGGAAAAGTTGTCTTTATTTGCATTTCCCTGCTGGTTAAAGATGTTGAATAATGTCTAAATATTTCTCAGCCAGTTGGGTTATTCTTTCGGAACTATCTGTTCAACAGTTATGCCAGTGCCATCTGTTTTTATTACAGTTCTGCTTTGGTATTGTTTCAATTCAGGAACGGTAATGTCTCAGAACTGTCAGCAGTTCTCTCATTGTTGTGCAAGATTTGGGCGCTTTTGTATAGTTTGAGGGGCCTGGGGCTTCTTAATGAAACGAGATTATTTCTCAATTGCAATGATGAATTTCTTGGAATTTTAATGAGGATTGTATTGAGTGAATGGATTGCTTTTAGGAAGGGCTGAACTTTGTGTTAGATGTCACCAGAGCAGAGAGGATACAGATAGCGCCTCAGAGGACATGTAGCAAAAGAGACCAGAAAAAAAAAATCTGCAGTAGGGATTGAGTGTTTCCTAGATATTTCTTCTAAATTAATATTTCCTCATGAAAGAAACAGAGAAGTGTATAAGTTAAAAAGTAAACTTAAGAGGCTGGAGAGACAGCTCAGAGCACCTGCTGCTCAACTAGGGACCAGAGTTCAGTTTCCAGCACCCAGGTCTGGGACTCACAGTTGCTTGTAACTCCAGTTCAGAGATTCTCATGTCCTTTTCTGGCCTCTGAGGGAACTAAATACACAAGGCATTCACTCAGATGTAGTGGTCTGATGCTACAACTGTGCCCAAGTCTATCTGGCGAGGGCTGAGGAATGAAAGACACACAAGACATACAAACACACAAGACACACACACACACACACAACACAGACACCAAAAATGGTGGGGAAGCTTCCGTTTTTTTCCACCAAGATGCCATATATATATATATTCAGTAGATGCCAGTGATTTACTACAGGAAACTCCATGGAGGGTTTGAGAGGGGACAAAGGTTCAGGCCCCCAGGGAGCATCGGAGTATGTGACCACACCTGGTTAACAGTTGCAGTTAGGCCTCTAAAGGTCAAGTTGTCCTGAGCAACTGCAGCTGACAAACTGAAGCTAGTTCCTGGCCGGGAACCTAACAGGGAAAAAGGCATGTCGGGAAGTCAGGCCCTACACTCAGAGCCATGCACAGACACATAAAGAAAAATAATGTGCTTTTTAATGTAAACTTAGGAGACTCAATAATCTGAAACAAGGTTCATAATGCCATTATATTTGCATGTGACAATTAACATATCAACACTAACAAATCCTGAAGGTGATCAGTCTCTGGCTTGAGTTTCCCCAGGAGTTGTTTGTGAACCTTTCTAGGTGGAGCTACTGTGAGTCGCTGCACATGGTTAAGGATTTTTCAATGTTGTAAGTGTCTTTCTGTCAGCCATGGTCCTGTGAGTAACCCCTCACCCATTCTTCTGTAAGTAACTGCAGTCAACTCACTAAACTGGACTTCGGTAGAATCATATCTTTTGAGTGTCATACTCTGTGCCTTGATAGACAGGGCACCATCTGTCCATGAAAAGATCTGAGGTTCAATATACAGAGGTTTTGAGTCCTTCCCCCGGTCAAGGTATGGAGGGTGCAAGTCCCATCAGAAGTCCCAATTATGTGTACTATCAATGAAAAAGGCAGCTACACATGTGACATAACTGTCAATTATGTAAAAGGAACTTTTTTCAACATTCTAAGACATGATTTCTCATTTAGAGTCGTGGAATTCTGCCTCGAGAATGTGAAACCCAGTTTCATACCCATGGTGGCTGACAGTTTTCAGTAACTTCAGTACCAGGAAATCCAGCGCCCACTTGTGACCTCTAGGGCATTGTACAACACAGGTGTACTTGTATACGTATGGGCACTACACTCATACATACAAAATAAAAAGAAGAAGCAATTGTAAATTGGGCTTGAGTAAAGTACTTCTAGCAGTGTATACATTATTTCTTCCATAAGCACATAGAATGGGTTCATTTCTAACCTTAACAAGTTGTGACCTCATTGGTGAATTTATGCTCAGCAGGAAAATTTATTACTCTCAATGCCTCTTTTTAGTTAGGGTCACAGGGGTGATCCTCTGGTTACCTGTGTGAGTTTTGAGTGGATTGATAGACTTTCAGAATGAGAACTGTTCATAAAATCCCATAGAGTTTGTATGTTATTTACACTAGGTGATGTTTCATTTATGGTCATGCAGTTGTAGCAAATGTTAAATTAACTGCTATGGTCAACACTTAAACATCGTGAGCAGAAATTTCTAAGGACAGGCAGACTCTTGCATGCTAATTGCTTTCTGTTCTGTTCATCAGGTGGACAGACTTTCTTAAGACGGAAAGTAGACCTCCGCTATAGAAAGAGAATGGGGCAGAGAAGCAGCACATCCTGTGTCCTGTGCCCAGTAGTGAGAGGAGCATCCCTCCAGTGCTCCTTCCTTTCAGAACCACTCAAGCTTGCATTAGAGTTTCTATGTATGGAGCAAAATGTGTGAATAGCATAGGATTGTATGATCATATTATCAAGTGTGTCTGTGGAATATTTAGGATTCTTTGACATTTGAAGATGTTGCTGTGAACTTCACCCAAGAAGAGTGGGCTCTGCTGGATCCTTCTCAGAAGAAACTCTACAGAGATGTGATGCTGGAAACATGCAGGAACCTCACTGCTATAGGTAAGAATATCATCTTACCTTCCCTTAGTATATTGAGGAGCAAGTGTTTCTTGGTATTGATGTGCTTCTGTGATTTGAAATACTGACAGGGGAGAACGTGGTGTATAAATCGGGCATGATTCATATACACTAAAGCTAAAAACTAAGTCTTCAGTTATTTCCAATCCATCTATATTTTCTCCTACTAAATTTTAGGAAACAGTTGTGAAGAAAAGAGTATTAAAGACCAGCATAAACGTTCTGGAAAAATTACAAGGTAATTTGAAAACAGTAGCAAGTTTTTTTTGAAGAATTCCTAAAACATTGATATTTTTTATTTATGTGCATGTGTAGGGGTGTATTTTTGTGTACGTATGTCTTTCTGTCTGTCCACCTGTCTTTCCACCTTTACAAACCTGTGTGGCATGAGCACAAAGAAGTCAGATGCTGGATCATGGGGCTGGAATTACAAGATTTTGGTAGCTACCTCTTATGGGTGATGTCACACAAATACTGGTTTTCTTGAAGACCAGCAACTGCGCTTAACAGCTGAGCCAGCTCTCAAGTCACCCGTTGAGGGTATTCTTATATGAGTATTTATGAATAAAGAATAAGCACTATTTGGTTTATTTAATCACTAAGCAATGTAACATATACCTCAATTTAAGTATCCTATTCAATGTTTGGAAGGCATTTCACATGCAGACACTACAAGGAACTCACATTATCAAACATCACTGTTTTTATCATAACCCTGTGAAAATCATAATGTAGAATTATCAGTGAATTTAGTTTCCAATAATACAGATTTGACAGAATACATATACTTTTACCTAATTTGGGAAGCAGTATGTGACATATACTTTGTAATAGTAGTAAATTGACTTTTATTAATATCCTTGTCATTTTTCGAGAAGTTCCATATTTGAGACATTCTGTGTGCAAAAAGAAGATCATCAGGATGTAGAAACTTTCAATTGCATATCAAATGCCAATATGATTATGAAAATTTCTAGTGATCTAACCCCATGTGAAAAGAAAGTATGTGGAAAAATTTCCATGTGTCATTCAACATTTAACAACCGCCCTACCTCTCACTGTCAGTACAAATCATCTGAGCATGAAGACTATGGAAACAAGCCAGACTACTCTGACACTCTCACAAACTGTCAAAGACATATGAAAACTCACAATGTGAATGGACCTTCTGAAAATAAGACATTTTCAAATTCCCTTGATTTCCAACATTTGTTGGTAATACATCAGGAAAAAGATGGAGCAAATATCCTCGATCTATGCAAAGAATCTAAAAATGACTCTAACTTTGTCAGCTCACTTCACACATCTGGAAGAACTGAAACTATAAGAAAGCATTATAAATGTAATGTACGTGGGAAACATCTGAGTTCTTCTACTTCTCTCCGAAGTCATGAAAGAATCCATAGTGATGAAAAAACCTATGAGTGTAAAGAGTGTAGTAAAATTTGCAGATTGTTTACTTCCTTTCAGTTACATAAAAAAAGTCAAACTCCAGAAAAATCATATGCATGTAAACAATGTGGTAAAACCTTTAGATATAATACTGATCTTCCATGTCATGACAAAACACAGACTAGAGAGAAACCCAACTCATGTAAACAATGTGGTAAAGCCTTTATGTGGTACAGTTACCTTCAAGAACATGAAAATATTCATACAGGAGAAAAGCCATATGAATGTAAGCTATGTGGTAAAGCCTTTAAATGTCACCGATATCTTCAATTACATGAAAGAATTCATACTGGAGAAAAACCATATGAATGTACGCAATGTGGTAAAGCCTTTAGATATCGTTCTAGTCTTCAAAGACATAAAAAAACACATACTGGAGAGAAACCCTATGCATGTAAAGAATGTGGTAAAGCCTTTGCATGGAACAGTAACCTTCAAGTACATAAAAGAATTCATTCTGGAGAAAAACCATATGAATGTAAGCAATGTGGTAAAGCCTTTAAACAACACAGTCACATTCAAGTACATGAAAAAATTCATACTGTAGGAAGACCATATGAGTGTAAGCAATGTGGTAAAACCTTTAAATGTCACAGGTATCTTCAAGTACATGAAAGAATTCATACTGGAGAAAAACCATATGAATGTAAGCAATGTGGTAAAACCTTTGCATATAACAATTACCTTCAAGTACATGAAAGAATTCATTCTGGAGGAAAACCATATGAATGTAAGCAATGTGGTAAAGCCTTTAGATACAGAACTGATCTTCCAAGACATAAAAAAACACACACTGGAGAGAAACCCTATACATGTAAACAATGTGGTAAAGCCTTTGCAAGGAACAGTCGCCTTCAAGTACATGAAAGAATTCATTCTGGAGAAAAACCATATGAATGTAAGCAATGTGGTAAAGCCTTTAAACAATACAGTCACGTTCAAGTACATGAAAGAATTCATACTGGAGAAAAACCATATGAATGTAAGCAATGTGGTAAAACCTTTAGATGTCACAGTTATCTTCAAACACATGAAAGAATTCATTCTGGAGAAAAATCATATGAATATAAGCAATGTGGCTAAGCCTTTAAATGTCAGTTATCTTCAGTCACATGAAATAATTCATACTGGAGAGAAACCCTATGCATGTAAAGAATGTGATAAAACCTTTACTCAGTGGAGTCACCTTCAAGTACGTGAAATAATTCGTACTGGTGAAAAGCTTTATGAATGTAAAGAATGTGGTGGAGCCATTACATGTCATCATTATCTTCATTTTCATGAAAAAGTTCATACTAAAGAAAGACCATATGCATGTATACAATATGGTAAAACCTTTAGATGTCATAATTATCTTCACTTACATGCAAAAATTCATACTGGAGAAAAACATGAATGTAAACAGTGTGGTAAGGCCTTTCCATTTCCTAATTCCTTACTGTTAAATGAAAGAAGACGTACTGGAGAAAATATGAATTTACAATGAGATAAAGCCTTTTCATGCAAAGTCATCATTTACATGAAAAATTTCATGCTGGAGGAAAACTATATGAATGTAAAAATGTAGTAAGGGCTTTTTCTAGTTCCTCACACTGCATGAAAGGACTCATACTGAAGAAAAACTGTTTGAATGTAAAGAATGCAGTCAAGCCTTGTGATATAACAGTAATCTTCAAAACACTGAAAAAAAAATCCAGAAAACGCATACTGAAGAGAAACCCGGTGCATGTAAAGAATGTGGTAAAGCCAAACCATGATCCAGTCACCTTCAAGTATATGAAAAAATTCCTGATGGAGAAAAAGACATGAATGTAAGCAACGTACTTAAGCGTTCAGACGTAATTGTTATCTTCATAGACAAAGAAACACACACAGAATTGAAATCCTATGATGTAAACTGTGGAAAAAGGCTTTTGTGGGGAATTAGGCCTCCCAACACAAACCCCCTCCATGGCTACATGATGGTATGCGGGCCCTCCATGACTGCGCCATGGTGTCTGATTCTGCTTAGCTTAAGAGTTGTTCATTAACTTGTGACCGCAATCGCAGAACATTCTTCCGCCTTTCGCAGAGACTATCTTGTCTGTGCTGCTTCTGCTTTATGGCCTAGTAAACATGCTTCGAAGTGCTGAGTCCCTGGGTGGGCATGAGGTGTTCTGTCACATAGTACAGAGGTTGTTATCTTTTTTGGCCACTGGGTCAGTGGTCCCTGGTCTTCTGCGTTCCTCAAAGATTGTTAGATTGTATAATGACGTATGGAAACGGTATAAAAAGGAAGAGACTTTTTTAGTAAAGGCTTCTTCTTCTCAACTTCCATGGTGTGTGTATGAGTTCTTTCATCAAGCCTCGCCGCCCCTCGCAGGGACTCGGACCCAGGGCCGTGCAGGCGCGGCACCTTTAGATAGTCCAGTCACCTTCATGTACATGAAAAAGTTCACACTTGAGAACAACTATATGAAATAATGTGATAAAGCCTCTAGTTGTCAGAGATCTCTTCAGTTACATGGAAAAGAACCCTGTGAATGTAAAAAATGTGATCAAGGCAGAAGAAGCCTTGTGATATTCACAGATGACAAGTTCATACCAGACAAAACCTTTGAATAGGAACAGTGTGGAAAAGCATTTAGACATCACAGTCATCTTCATTTATGTTAAAATTCACATTAGACCAAAACCCAATAAAAGAAAGCAATGTAAATCCCACATACGGTATATTTAAATTACGTGAAAAGATTCATACTGGAGGAGAACCCCGGGAAGGCAAAGAATTTGGAAACCTTTACATTTCAAAGTACCTAAAGTTAGAAGAGGAATCGAATTCTGGCAAAGAACCCTGTATGTATGAACAAGGCCTCTAGTTGTTAAAACTCCCTAAATAAATGGCAGAGCAGTTTCAAACCACAGTTCTCTTTTCAAAATGAATTGACTCATGGTAGAAAATTCTGAGAAATGTAAAATTGAAATGTTGTTAATAGTTTATATGAATTCACTTCAAATGTGGACAAGATTGCATTCTCCAACCTCTAAGAATCTAAAAAACAAGGGTAAGGCCTGAGTTGTCGCAGTTCCCAGCAGTAATAGTGTTGTGTGAGCCTTTTCTTTGGGATACCTGAGCAAATGTCGACTCAGCAGAGATAAGAAACTAATACCAAAAAAAAGTGATTCTGCTAAAGTCCAACTAAGTGAAGTGACTGTTTTATTGGGATTACTTACAGGAGCATGGACAATCACAGATCCATCAGTGAATAAAATGTATCTAGGCTAAGTGCTAACTCATGGAAGCTACGATCTTGCTAATTTCTACACAAATGGCATGCAGCTTGTTTAGTTGGTGAATTTCTTTTTCACAGGTATTTAGTGCTTCTATGGCCATATGTTTTGGCCTTGGGAATTGTGTACTGAACTGGTCCTCCACTAGCCAAAGCCTTCCAAAATGGACTGGGCATTCCGCTTCACGTACTTGATGGACTTCTGGGGCTTTGTCAAAAGGGAGGGACAGAGAGAATTAGCTAGCCCTCGCAACTAGCCAGTGACCATAGTTGTGCTTTCGGGAGGGAATGAAGTGTGAGTGGAAGAAGCTGAGAGGAGAATGGCCCCGTTGTACTGTTGGGTGACTGGCAGCATCTCACGGAGTCCCCACAGAAATGTAGAATTTGCAGTATGGCCTTAGTAAGGCCTTCCCCATTTACTAATTTCTGTGTAAGTAACCCAAATAAACTGGTTTCCCAAACTGTAGTTTATTGAAATCATACTTCACTTTGTTCTCAGGGATCTAGAGAAAGTGCTTGTTTTTGTGTTTGTGTTATAAGGGTATATGATGATGAGATCTCTTTTGAACTCTAGATAGTAAGTTCAAGTTAATGTGTTCTAAGGAATGTTTTATGCACTCACAAAAAAATTCTCCTTCCTGTTTTATGCTGGAAGAATGATGAGGATAGACTTTTATCAGGAATCGGTTTTCCTCTCATTGCTGTTAATAATTTGGCAATGACTTGAGTAGTTCTTCATTCTTTATCTTCTGGTGGAAAAAAAAATAAGGAATAGAAAACTTTCAAACAAAATTCCTTCCTTACACATATCAAAATCTGTCATTCATTAGAAAACGTGTGTTTGCCCGACAGTGTGGCTTACTTGAAAATGATCTGGGTATCTCTTTGAGCTAGGCAGGTGCTCTCCAGCAGTCTAAACAGGATGGGGCCAAGACCCAAGGAGACCAGATGGGAACCAGAAATAAATCTGTCTTTAGGTTTTTATTTTATGTCTATAAGTGTTTAGTCTACATGCATCCAGGTACCTATGTCATGCAATATAGAGTAGAGTGAATTGGATCCTCTGGAACTTAAGTTAATTGAGCAATTTGTTACCAGGAATGAATCCTGGGACCTCTGCAAGAGCAGTCAGAATTCTGAACTGCTGACTTCGCTCTCAAGATCCAACAGAGACAAATTTTAATTCAAGAATAAATGGAAGTTCTCTTTACAGAATCCTCAAGCCAACGCCACTGTTTGTGGTGCAGTGTTAAAAATGGGAATGAAACAAGAGCATTCACATGATGATTTCCACCAGACGTGTGCTGGAGGTGCTGACCAGTGCTCAATCACCCGCTAAGTAACTAAAAGCAAGATTTTATTTGAAGGCCAGAAATATTAGTGGAATTATATTTCTATTGATATTACATAAATGTGGAAATTCAGGTGAATTAATGGAATAGCAATTGTACATAACTGGTAGAAAATTCTGAGAAATGTAAAATTGAAATGTTGTTAATAGTTTATATGAATTCACTTCAAATGTGGACAAGATTGCACTCTCCAACCTCTAAGAATCTAAAATGCCTCTGCCATTTATTTAGGGAGTTTTAACAACTAGAGGAAAAATCCCCACCAAACTATACTTAAATCTCATTCATAAGTCATCAATGAAATTTAAAATTTGGAGATTTTCTGCATCACAAATATTTAAATACTCTCATGTGTAGATGCTCTAAAATATTCTGACAATAAAATATAGAATGGTATTCATAAAATTATAATATTAAGAAGTGGTTGGCTAGAATACATACATTGAAAGAAATATAAATGTAATGATGTTGGGTATTTCAAATTTAATCTACTAAATTGATCTTGAAGTGACCAAGATTCCAATGTTTCTTGTGGAAATTATAACTTGCTCTAGTACTGGAGAAGTTCCTCAACTCAGCCATAATATGCATTTACCTGGACTAAGCAAATGAAGGAATCACTGCATGTTCCTCAGTAAGGAGTTCTCTTTGAAAGAATACCCAGGAAATTCCTTCCAGAAGTTCAACTTGGAAATGCAGGAGGTGAAGTGCTTTGTCTAGGAGATAAAAATATGCTCTCAGAAATGTATCACATAAGAAAGGAGAGAAAGCAGTCGTGGTCCATAAAGAAGACCAAAAGTATTCATTGAGATTTCCCCCCGTAACATTCTTGTACTTGGTGTGAAGTATAAGGGTCTATTTGACGCAATGAGCCCATGGAGACACACTGTGTGGCATCTATGCATAAAGGAGAAGCACTGAAGCTGGATTGTGACACTTGGCATTTCTCTCTAAACATGGAGAAGTCTGTGAAGTATGCCAGAAGTCAGTAAAGGTACAGCCCCCACAACCCCAATCAGTGAACGTTCCAGCTTATTAAGACCCCTGGGACCAGCTTTAGCAGGGAGAGTCCTGAGTCTCACTGTACTCACAGCTGGGATTCTTGTTCTCTTTGTGAAGCAGAGACATCCGCATAGTCAAGGCCAGTGACCATGTCCTCAGCACATTCTCCTCATCTCCTCACCTTTTGTCTCTGCTCCTTACTCTGCATTGGCCTTCCAAACATATATACCTCTATCCCCTGTCATACAAGTCTGGAGTTCTGTTTAGTCTGCCTGTTTCCACTTTCTTAGCTAAACTATGACTATGGTCTGATATTTAATGTCACGTGTCAGGGAAGGATAAGATAGCTACTGCTCTGAGGGCTTCCTAAGTTCACCATCTATGTCTGAAACCTTGTTGAACTGTTTTTGGCATGTAAATGGAGAACTTTCCTGAATGCACACTCACAGTGTGGTTACATCATTACCATATACATACATCGCATATAGGGCTCACTCATCGCACTTTACATGGTCCTGGGATGCCTGAGTACACTGACCATTGTGACCATCAGTGTGGTTTTCCTGAGTAGTAATCTACAAAACACATTCAATGACGCCTTCTGCATGCTGTAGCATCTGCTTCACATTACTCTCTGTGTACCACAGAGGATGGAGAGGGAATACGGATTTAACTTGCCTCAAACCACATATGCCCAAGTCATTACAGTAGCGTGACTTCTTCCCCTTTCTGTGGTAACAGAATAATGTTATGTGAAAGCACTATTTAATACATTGGTTGTAACATCATAGAAACATAGGTCTCAGTGTGGGGAGATGTCTGTAAAATAATTCAGATGCTATTTGGATGACAGTATTAGTCTTTTCATGGATGAACAAAGGGGAGGAACATTGTCCATGAACTCCCAGAGCTACAATAACGCCAGTGATAAATTATTTAGTTTGAGATACTAAGGTGGGGTTTTCTTCCTTTTTCGGTTTCCCTCAACATTTGTTAGTAGGATAGAAGCCCTGCATAAATGGTATCACCAGCTGCTTTTCTTGTGTTTTAGAAAATAAAAATTAATTGAAATATGTTGTTTTAATTAGGGCGTCATTAGGTGTCCATCACTCTCCCTGCTCAAATGCTATTGTAACTATAAGGAGCTGTAGAAAAGGACAGGGCACTACCGTTTAAGTTGCCATGGGAAAATCATCCAGATTTCATTCCTCATTCTCAATGGTTCCAGATATAGAAAGGAGAAATTTGAATAAGAGTAAGATGTTCCTTGCCCTGGAATTCTAAAAGAAGACCAGAAATGTTTTGGCAAAGTTGATGCAGCTTCTTAAGGGAAACGAGAGCTCCCAGGAGACTTTAGCACTTGCTTAGGAACTTGGAATGACTACTACAGGAGAAGCTCTGCAGTGAAACTTTCAGTGTGTGACCTCAGAACTGTATGATTTAGCAGACTTTGGCCTCCTACCAGTTCCAATATATCGTCTCTGCCTAGAATTTATAGAGATGAGATGTTAGTGATGTACTGAGAGGCAGTGAATATAAGGGACAGATTTACATTCACATTTCAGATGAGATTAATGCCATACCCGTTCATTACATAAAGAGTGAGCTCACACACATTTTGAACAGCATTGCTTAGGCCAAGGATAACTTCTATGAGTTTCACTGTGAAAAGGAAACCCAAAATGAAAATCTCTGACATCAGAACCTTAACCCACAGCCTTAGCAATGATCTCCCAACCACTGTATGCACAGAAAGAACAACCTGCAAAATAATACACACCAATGAATCAAATACAAGAAATTTTAGCACACACTATTAAATAACATTTGACTAATAAACCATTTGTAATTGAATGTCAATATAAGGAACCATACATTGTTGTGTGCATGCACTCACTCATGTTTAGAAGTGTGGTATGCATGTAAAAACATGCTTGTTGGTCAGAGCACCGACAAGCTCAAATGTCATTCCTCACCTAATTTCTTTAAACCGGGCTTTTTCTATTGTCCAGTGTGTTCACCAGGTTATATGGACCTGGGCGTCCAGATATTCTTCTGCTTTTCCATCCTACAGCATCATGAGCATGTTGGAGTTGGCTTTGTGCACTGCTGTGTCTGGGTTTATTTGGACTCAAGTCTCAAGTTTCAAACACGTCTTGAACTCTTAAATTCTGACCATCTGTATGACACACGTTTTGAGGATGCTCTTGACATTGTAATGGCCTAGAAATTGCAGAATTTGCTCTAGTGAATAACATTGAGTTATTTTAGACACT
This sequence comes from Eospalax fontanierii, assembly GCA_035773235.1. NCBI lineage: Eukaryota > Metazoa > Chordata > Mammalia > Rodentia > Spalacidae > Eospalax > Eospalax fontanierii. Next base: position 2,676,787 of record CM069554.1, on the reverse strand, counting down.
GATAAGTGCTTTTTTGACCCAAAGGAAACACAAGTCAATGTCAGAAAATGATTATATCCTTTATAAAAAAAGAAATTTGGTAAAATTTATCCTTTTACTGCATTCTTTTCTTCAAACAGATTATTTTCTTCATAATAGTGGTCAAGGACTTATGTTTACACTCCAGAGTTCAAAGACCAATAACACGGAGACTTTTCTTCTTTTTTTCAAGGACACAATGTTTGGGGTGCTCAATAGAATTATATTCAATGTCTTCCTTTTATTTTTTTGTGTGTGGTCCCTTCTCTGATTTTCTAAAACATGGACTCACACTTGATCTTCAGAAACACGTTTCAGTGAGAAGACTGTAACCTCAGTGAACTACTGTAAGGTACTGAAGCTAGGACACATTCTGTCTATTCAGTTATAATATCTAGGTGGGACTTTGAGGAAACACCGCTCAGGCCAAATCTTGTATTTTTATTACATGTAAGGGAAATGGTTGTAGTAAGTCTGGACTAAGGCTGAGAACATCAGCTCTTAAGTTTCAGGTTTCCCAAAAATGTGTGCTATACAAATCTGTTTAGAAAAGAAACTGCTTAATTATTTAGACAGAAAATAAAGCCTCAATATACAGAGAAAAGCAAACAGTACCTGTGATATCAAAAGGTACCTGAGATGTTTCGGTGGCCATCTGTAACAGTTTTTGCAGAGATCCTACCATCAAATCTTGGGCAACAGTTTCCTCATGCTCAGTCATCACTGGAGATGAAGGCACATCCTCACATTAAAGAAAGTCACAGTGTTCCTCAGCAGTGAGGGATAGGGGACAGCCTTTTCTGTTTTAGAATTCCATCACAGCGGTGCTTCTCCCCTGCTATATTACGCCTATGCTCTCCACTACCCCTCTTGAACCTTCTCTTCATGTGCGGGATTCTATGACCTAGCAGATATGGAGCAGTCAAGGAAAATAATTTTGGAGGTGGGAATTTTCAACTGGGATTTTTGTTGTACTTGTATTTGCCTGGCTTTCTGGATGGTCCCAGTTAGCCAAATGTTCCAAAACCCAAAATTATAAGTGATGCCTGGAGTAGACTGATTAGTGTAATAAGTACATAGTAATAATCTATTTTTCCTAGAATGTTTTATACGAATGATCCTTGCATTTTGCTTTTCTAAACCTCTCTTTAACTTGTGGAGACATGCATTTAGAGCCAGAAGTTTTATGATTTTGTTTTCACTTTTCCTTGTTTCCATTTCGGAATAATGTGTGTTCTAGGAAAATATTCAATTTGATCTAAGAATCAGTAATGTTCTCTCCTCAATTATCCAGTTCCAGGGAATCTAACACCCTCCTCTGTCCTCTTTAGGCACTGCAGAACATGGGTGCACTTACATACTTAGAGGCACAATACTACTCAACGCAAAATAAGAGTACATTTAAAAAATTTGTATGTGAACACAAGAAAAACATGTTACCCATTCTGGAGACCTTTTTATTTTCTCAATGAAATGAAGGTGAGCCAGAAAGATGGCTCAGCATTTAAGAGCACTGGCTGCTCTTACGGAAGACCCAGGTTCCTTTCACAGCATCCACATCATTGCTAAAAACCATTCATACCCCCAACAGCAGGGGAACTGATGCCTTCTTTGGTCCTCTGTGGGCCTTGCACAACACATGTGCATGTACATACATGCAGGCCATATACTCATACACAAATAAAAAAATTATTAATAAAAACAAATTTAGCTAACCAGTTTGTTTGAAATTTAAGCTCCTTAATAATACAAGTTGGAAACTCTTTATTCAAAGAAATTTATTTCTCTGGTGTAGTGTATGTGGTACTGTTGTGCCCAGGTTATAGAATCCTCTCAAAAGACCACCAGGGAGGTCAAATCTGATGCAAGCACAAAGGGTCTTTATTTACAAGCTCGAGGTTGGTCCACAGTCTGACACACCGACACAGGGGATGATAAGACAGTGGCTCCGAGTGGAGGGCAAAGTGATGTTTTATAGGGTTAAAACACAAGGTTTGGACCCGCCCCTGTAATTCTGATTCCGTGGAAGGAAATGGGAACTGCTCTCCAATTTGAAGAATTAGTGGTTTACTTACAAAGGATTGGTCACCAGGGAGAGGGAAGCCATATAGTGGAGAGTCCAGCATATTGAACAGAAGAATTACAGCCCGATCTCCAAGCTACACCATGGCTCCTCAGCATTTCCTGCTTCCTCTTTTTCCACTGCCCGCCTCTTCAAGTCCCAGATTGTTTGGAGAGTGATAGAATCTATTGGTTCCCTTCCTGTCAATATTATCCTGCAGGCTGGTCTTCTGCTGAGAGGGAGAATAGCTATAATTCCATCTAGGCATGTCCAGCCAGGGACAAGGCATCCAAACACAGAGAAATTCCAGCTGCAATCACTCTAAGGGTCCAGGGAGCTGCCGCAGTAGGTAAAGGACTTGTCACACAAACATGATGATCTGGATTTGTTCCCAGAACCTGGAAAAAGCAGAAAACAGAGTAAAAAAACAAAAAGTTGTTCCCCAGACAATTGTGACATGAAGAAGCTCGCATACATACAAATTATAAACACAATTATATTTTAGAACTCAGGTCATCATTATTTGCAGCCTGATCCTTAGTGACCCATGACATAATTCAAAGCTACCCTCAAATTAATTCCTTACAAACAATGATGACCTATAAGATAAACACAATTAAAATAAGTTCCCATCTCCAATATCAGTCTTAACAAAATAACATGCAATGCTGCAGCAGTATGTCAGATATGGAGACTGATCAGAAAGAAATCACAGATGGCCAGGTCTTCTCCCCGCCCCCCAAAGTCTTTTCCACAAAATCTGTACAAAGCTATTGTCTTTGTGAACGTCACCTCCAGATCAGTCTGCTTTACCCTGTAGGTGAATCCAAAATGAAACTATGTTTCACTTTCATGAGGCAGAAATCCATTGTGCTAAATGGGATGCCATGGCTTGGAGTGTTCAGAAAAGTCCTTTTCACATACCTGGCAGTTATATCACACATACACATGCCTTTTTCATTAGCTCTACACAAAATTGGGACATATGATGAGCCTTGCATCCTCCATACCGTGATCTAGGGGAAGGTTTTAAATCTGTATAAATTTGAACCTTAGTCCTTTTCATAGTCAGGTGGTACCAGGTCTATTCATGCCAGAGAATGACACTGACAAGAAATGAATCTACCACAGTCTAGTTTAGTGGGTTTACTGCAGAAGAATGGGTGAGGCCTGACCAGATCATGACTGACAGAAAAAAAAAGCTGTATCATTGAAAACTCTCCTCAGAAGGAGGGAGTAATGCCTCACAAAATGACTCCATCTACAAAGGTTCCTGAAGAAATATTGTGAAACTTCATTGACAGAGAGTCAGCATCTTAAGCATTCATTGGTGTTTATGTGTTAATCTTTACATGTATATATAATGTTGGTGAGGGCATTGTGAACATTGCTTCAGAAGATTACTGAGCATCTAATGTTACATTAAAAAGTGCATAATTTTTCTTTATGAGTATGGCCATGACTCTGAGTGAATGGTTTGCGTGTTTAGTTCCCTAAGAGACCAGAAGACCATGTGAGATTCTATAGAATGGAAGTGACAAGGAGCTGTGAGCCCTAGACATGGTTCCTAGAATCTGAACTCCACTTCTCTAGATGAGCAGCAAGTGCTCTCAAATGCCGAGCCATTTCTCCAGTCTCCTAAGTGTACTTTTTAAGTTTCATAAACCTCTGTATTCCCTTCATTAGAAAATACTAATATAAAAGATATACCTCTGAAACACTCCAACCATACCTCAGGCCTTGAAGATCTTTGTTGTTGTTCACTTTTCTGACCGAGCCTCTGAGCCCCTATTTGTATCCGTCTATGATCTGGTGACTTCTATCACAAAGAAAAAAGGGGTAACAGGGAAGACACTTGTTCAGCCTGGCCTACAAGCAATCTAAAAATTCGGTCTAATCTCTATTAAAATTACAAATCAATCAACGTCCTAGTAGCCAGAATCTTATAAAGGCAAAAGTAGGGAATCCACTGGAATTACAAGGCACAGGAAAGGACTTTCTGAGCAAGACTCCTATGACACAGGCATTAAGTCCACAGTTGACACCTGTACCTCATGAAACAAATGAGATTCTGCATAGCAAAAGACTCTATCATTCAAGTGTACAAGCAACCTCCAGAATGGTCAAGACTCTTTACCACCTATATATCTGACTCAAGGTTGATATCTAGACTATTTAAAGAACCACAAAATCTAAACATCAAAAACAAAAAACAGAACAGATCACAACTTGAGGCAAAGAATTGAACCAATAGTTTCCAAAGATGAAAAACAACTGACTGAGAAATACTGAGACATTGTTCAACATGTTGATCCCTCAGGGAAATGCAAATTAAAACAACTACACTTTTCATCTCTCCCCAGTCATAATGGCTAAGATCAAAAGAAATGAGGACAAATACTGGCACGGAGGTGGGGAAAGGGTGACATTTATTCATGGCTGCTGGGGGTCAAAATGGTGCAGCCAACTAGAGAAATCATTGAGAAGATTCCTCAGAAAGGGAAAAATGCAACTCCCACGAGATCCGATCATATCACTCTTGAGACTATACCCAGCAACTCTATATCCCACTACAGAGATCCCTGTTCAACCATGTTCACTGCTGCATCATTCATACAAGCCAGGAAATGGAAACAATCTTGATATGTATACACTGATGAGAAGACAGTGAAAATATGGAACATTTGTATCAGATGTTGACTAAAAGAGAGACTCACAACTGACCAATGTACAGAGAGTAAGAGACTGCAGACAGCTTATCCCAGAATAATCCACCTGTATTAAAGATTGGCCTCCCAAGGCTCATGGACCATTATGCAAGACAAACTTGGATGGTTCTCGGAGTCTGAGGTGGTAGAGTACCGCATGGAAGGATTTCCAGACAGCTGGACAATTACCCATCTGATCGTAGAGCAGTGGGGACACATGCACAAGTCCCCACGTAGGCTTAACTGAGACAAAATCCCAGTATAGAAGAGCGGAAGTGCATAGGAAACCCCAAATCTAGCTGAGGAAGCATTGGCAAGCATTAGCTGCTGAGAGGTTAACAATCAGTCTTCTTCAAGTAGTGACTCTGAGTATCTGAACCAGCCTTCAGAGGATGAGCACACGTGGAAACAAGTTTGGCTGTGGAAAAAAATATATACTGGAGTGTGTGAAATCGAGCATAGTGAGTTGATGGGGAGATGATCAGAGCGGAAAGGGCTGAAATATGAAACAAACATACTGTAAGACTTTGAGAAATTCAGTTGTGAAAATTTTTATTAATGATTTATAATTAAAGTACATCACTTCTTCCTTTAATAAAAAATAAAAATTAAATGTATGTAAAGGAAAGGTAATAATAAAAGACATGATATGAGGAAGGGATTAGCATGGAAGGCCTGGAGGTCTGTGGGCTAATGAATGTGATCAAAAAGATGTTTGATCAAAAAAGCATGAACTTCTGGAATCAATAGACATTATACATATTCATTCTGACTCATATGACTTCCTGCTTTCTAATGGCCAATTGTTTTCTCATATATACTGTTCCTTTATGACTGACCACTTTCCTCCCTATTTTGCAATCTGTGTGGGATTTCTTTCATTCTGGAATAAGAAGCCAAGAACTCAGACACACTCATCTCAGGCCCTGAGGGCCCTAACATAAACAATGCTTGAAAGAACATTCAAGCATGAATGGGAATGGCAGAAACAAAGAAAGCAAATGTCAGTCATTTGACTTCCCACGTTAGAAAATGCAGAAAAGCACAGGAAATGACAACTGGAAAATAAAATTACAGACAGGAAGTCAATAGACAACACTGATCATCAGAACACTGGTTCTTTGAAAAACGTCAATAAGAACCCCAGGCACAGCGGCTCACACTTGTAATCTCAGCACTCTGCAAACGGAGGAAGGAGCATCACTATGATCTCAAAGAAAGACTGGTTAACAAACACACACATATATGTATTATTTTCATTTATAGTGTGTGAAGAGACATAATCCATCTGGGTGAGGAAGCATGGCTAGCTGTTTACACAGCTCAGCAATCAGGAAGCAGGCCTTAAGAGGAGCAGAGGAAGATCTATTAGGTTAGACCACGGGGATGACACAGTCTCTGGACCTCCTAAAGCAGACACTCGCCTCTCCTGCAGTTTCAGCTCTCTCTGACCATGCATAAACTCGTTTCTTACAGACTCATCATGAATGCCGCCACTGGGACAGACTGTGATGTTCATAATGGCTCTCAGAATGAGCATAAGCGCAAGTCTAACAGTAGTTTTGGGGGATATAGTTCCTTCCTTTTAACCCGTGGGATCTGTCATTTTCTACCCAGATGTTGGCATATGCCAGCCCTTCCCAGGTCTGTACTTGCCATGGGGAAATCACAATAACAGCTAAATGGACTAACAAGTGCACCGTGACCTTCATCACACCCAACATCCACCTTTCCCGTAATAATCAGTATGCCTTTTTTAAGATCTGATTTAAGAGCTCTGCTTGCCTGACACCAATCCTATGGTACAAGGGGCATCATGTAATGTGGACACAGGAGTGGGTGGACACTTGGGTTTATCCTTTACTGTCTGTAGAGTTAGTCATTGGAGTATAGCCCATCTCAGACACCCACAAATTCCTTAATGACCAACTTCATCCTATTCCTGTTGGACTCAAAAAACCACTGTTCCTCTGTTACATGTAACAATAAAAGGAAGATAACGCAACAGTAGTCATGAGGTAAGAGCAAAGCTGACATAATTCCCTTCAGGAATGAGGTTTATGAGGAGAAAGGACTTTGAGAACATGATCAGATGGTGTGAGAAAGTGCATTAGACAGAAAATGTACAATATATGAGAGAGGCCGGACATGATGGGACCTTAAGGAGAAGATAAGGCTTCCCATTAAAATCTGGAGAGGGGATGGGACAGATGGCTCAATGGTTACCACAGGACAAGAGTTTGATTCTCACGAGTCACATGAAACCACTCAAAGTAATATATAACCCCAGCTCCAAGGGGATCTCTTATCCTCTGACCACCAGGAACACGTACACCCATACAGACACAGGTACGTATTAAAGAAAACCTTCAAAAAACCCCATGACCTAAAGAGAACCGTAACTTAGAATAACATATATAAGAGAGAGAAGGAGAGAGAGAGAGAGAAAGAGCCAATGAAAAGGAAGGTGGTGGGTGACCAGAGGAGCCTCTTCAAGGAAAGACTTGAACACAGCATTCTCAGAGGACAGTCACAGAAAAATCCCGGCAATCCCAACAACAAAAGAAATACCAGACATTTAGTTTCACATCACCCGACTTGGCACATCACAGCTTACAGGACAAAAAGCATGCAGGAGTCAAGTATCATAATTTAGGAGCTACCAAGTCACAGCACAGACTGCTTCTTAACTCTGTCCAGAGAGAGCAGCGGGGAGCTGCAGCACTCAAGGTTTATTTCAGCAGGAGAGAAAGCAAACATGTAGTAAGGCCACACTGCAGAGTGGAGGTGCACAGAGCCGAGAGGGAGCTGCAAGGGGCTTCCTCTACTGTGCAGACTAGTCAGTCCTGAGTTCCATTTCTCCTCCCCTTGCCCGGCCCTGGGTTCGAAGTGGTCCCTTTCCTGGAATGGTCGGAGGCTTAGTTTGAAGACTATTTTATACAAAATACTGAGTTAAATTGGATGTGAGAACATGGAGGGAGGTGTCAACTTCCACAGACAGATAAACTTAGTAGGGCAAACCGGTAGCTGTCTGCACTGGCTGCTGTTTCCCTCCCCACCGTCCTCCTCTTCCCTAGACAGCTTGCCTATCTCCTCCCCAGCCCAAAACCATCTTAGTTTCCTTCCCCCAGAAGCAGCTGCTGCAGGGAACGCCACAGGCGGCCGGGGCGGGAACCCGGTGCCCAGAAGCGCACAGGATGCAAGTCCAAAGCCGGAACAGACCAACAGGAACCAGCACAGCCCCCTCCACAGCTGCCCCTCCCTTCTGGGGTCAGCGGACTCCACACTCACCATGGCACAGCTTCGCAGTTCACCTGCGGTCTCCAAACAGCTCCCTGCAGCGTCGCTCACCGTGGAGGACTAGATATGCATCAGTTCATCCTGGAACCAAGCCTGCAGAGCAGAACCCGCAACATGGCGCAGGATGGAGCGCCCCCCCCCCGTCTCCACCTCCAGTTCCAGCTCCTGCCTCACCCATGATGTCTGAGGGGATAAAATGATAGAGAAGCACATGGTTCCATCTCTAGGCACAGACCCTGTCCAACTGCAGACTGGCTTCCAAGCTCGGCTCCTGGCCTGGACAGTAGCTACTGCAGTATTGAGCAACTCAATAGCTACTTCCTCTTCATCCTCCCTGGCATAGGGTCTCTCAGCCATTTACACGTTAAGTGTCCGATGTCATTGCTCCCCTACCTCAGATGTAGAAAGTAATCCAGCTCACCAGAGGTAACATTAGTGTTGAGCCTAGTGTCTGTTGCCCTCCAGGGATCTGCATTTTCCACTCAGGCTCATTTAGGATTGTGTTAGAACCCAGGCCTGCTCTTTAACAAGCTATTCTGTCCAAGATGCCACATCTCACAGTATGAAGAACCCGGGCCCTTCTGTCCTCACAACTTCACACCTTCTGCTCTTTCCCTGAGACACAGTTAAGATGCTGACTGTGCTGTGCATTCAGAACTTTTAAGCCAATCTGACTCCCATTTGCCCCTCCCATCCGCCCTGCAATGCAGGTCTCATGCAGGTCCCATAAAGGTTGAGCCTGCTGGGTTTTCAGGAAGTACATAGTTTTACAAGACAACACATTCACCCAGGCAGAGCATCAACTACAGCTCCAGGGAGTCATTGTTCCTGCAGTCCTCAGAAACTGGCTTTTCTTAAGTAAAAGTTGAAATCCTTTTATTAGCTAAAAATGTCCTTGTTGGCTGACCTTCCAGTGTTGTTGTGTGACTATGGGACGGTTATATTGCCATGATCACTGAGTAAAGACCACCCAGGCAAATTTCAAATTGGTAAAATTTATGAGTTTGTAGTAACTACATCACAAGTTTAAGAATTTTGAATGCAGTAACGGATGAGGAAGGGGTGAGGGGTGGGGGTGTGGATCCTGTTTCTGAAATAAAAAACCCTCAGTCATCACAATGTATTGGCACTCAGGCAACTTTATGGGACCTAGTTAAACTGTACAGGTAACATTTTTGTGGGACATTTTGTTTTATGAGGCACTTGGTGAGACGAGCTCGCCCCCCTCCCCCTTAATTAGAAAAACAACTAAGAAACTATAAAACCAGGAGGAAGAGACCCAGGGAATTCAAGAGTTATGTAAACATCCCTTGGTATGCAAGATAAAGTCTGTGGGCTTAACATTCCACAGGAAGAGTCCCCTATTACCTCATTTTAGGATTGTGGGATACACACTCCCCTAACATATAGGTTAGACAGCCCCTAATCTCCCGGTTATAGGACTATAGAGTAAACAGTGTTCCATTATCCCATCCATAAATTGTGGGAAGGTTTCTCCCTTATCCCATCCATAAATTGTGGGAAGGCTTCTCCATTATCCTATTCATAAATTGTGGAAAAGTTTACCTCCTGTGAACTGCAAAGTAATGTATGGAGAAATTGTCCTTTCTGTAACCCTGATCTGTAAGCAAATATCTTGTCTGTGAACCATCTGTTAAACTATATGTCAATGTATAACTATTCTGTGAAACCTTACTATAAAAACCTGGCCTGGCAGGAGTCAGGCGGGCTCAGTCTCATGAACGAGACTGAGTCTCCCACTTGCGCAAGTGAAATAAACATACTTCTTGCATTTTGCATCTGATGGTCTGGATTCTTGGGACTGACTCTCAGGCAGCCTACAGGGGTTCGAGTCCCCTGGGCTGAGTGAGGTCAGTGGGCTTGAGGCTCCCCGACGTTAGTCACCCAGGCGGCCCACTGGGGTTCGAGTCCCCGGGCTGAGAGTGGGGTCTAACATTTGGTGCGTTGGCCGGGAAGTCAGCCTCACCCCAAACCAGATCCGCAGGGAGGTAGGTATTGCCGGCTACTGTTGGTACCGTACGGGAGAGTCCTGGGATCGAGTCCCGGGAGAGTCCTGGGTTCGAGTCCCGGGAGAGTTCTAGGTTCGAGTCCTGGGTTTGATCGGCTGAAGTCTGGTAGAGCATCCGTGGTAGGGACTGACGAGTCCGCGCCCACGAGCTCAAAATCCTGGGGGACGCTCCAGTGATTGCCTGGGGGGGAGGGGGCGACTACGTCGCCCTCATACCCGGGGCACGAGGATTTATTTCCCCGAGCCCGACTGAGTCTGTCTTTTTCGAAGCTGCGCAGCTAAGTTGTTTGTCTTTCTACTTTGTGTTGTTTGTCTGTGGTTTGCCTGGCTGGAGTCACACCCTCACCTGGGGCAGAATCTAACCACTCCCTTAAGTTCAACTTTAGATCACTGAAAAGAAGTCCGGCACCAGGCTGGAAACCTGTCCGTGGAAGTGCTGTCCGTGGAAGTCCGAAAAGGGAGATGGCAGGTTTACTGCCGCTTCAAATGGCGCCCAACGTGAGTGGATAGAGACCAAACCTCAGTCGCCTGTAAGCACCAAACATATGTAAAAATGGCCAGCCTAGAGTTTTCATGTCTATTTTTGGTTCCTGTGTCAGATCCTGTTTCTGTGACTTGGCAATAATCTGGCTTGTGTTAAGGTCTGTGTGCTTTGGTTTTGTCTTAAGTGTTATGATTGCTTCCTCATGAGCCAGAGTGAGTCCGAAAGTGTCAAACTTTAAAATGCATAGTGACCAACTTTTCTAAATGCCTTTATCTAGGTTTTTTTCTTCTCCCTTCATTCTCTTCCTCCAGGCGGCTGCTGAGATCCCCAGCTTGCCTGTCTTGAGGATTTTTCTGCAAAGCTTTTGTTCTTCCTCCAGGCGACTGCTGAGATCCCCAGCTTGCCTGTCTTGAGGATTTTTCTGCAAAGCTTTCGTTCTTCCTCCAGGCAGCTGCTGAGATCCCCAGCTCGCCTGTCTTGAGGATTTTTCTGCAAAGCTTCCGATTGGGTTCATTCTTAAATTCTTGTATGAATAAGACTAAGAACCCCCTAGAGGATGCTCTCATTTCACCCTGTTTCAGTTTGACAAATATGAAGGGATCCCCAAAATTTTAATAACTTATTTGGTGGCCATGTGGCGATTTTTCTATGTGTACTGAGTTAGACTGCTAAGCAGGTAATCTGTGAGTTCCATTATCTAGCTTGTTATGGCTTCAGGGCATATGGAAGCTGTAAATGTCTTGCCTTTTAGAAAAAAAAAGTTTTAAAAGCCATTTCTTAACTTGGGCTTTTTCTCCACCCTGGTTCTCTGCACTTGTATGGGAAGAACAGTCAGAGGGGCCTGGGATTTGGACCTCAGTCACTGGTAAACACAAAACAAGCAGTGCTTAGAGAATGTGGTCCGGAAATAGCTGCTTTTTGAATAGATCTAAGCATTTAAAATCTTAGTAAACAAGGAAAGCCACACACGGTGCTCTGTGGAGACCTGTGCTCTCAGAGCAACAGCCCAAGTACCTTTGTACTGGACAGAACTTCTCATTCCTTCTGCTGCCTTTTTTTTTTTTTTTGAGTTATTTCCCCAGCAATAAATAGTATCTAGAAATGAAGATATCCAGAGGACACTGCTTCACATTCACCTTTGCGCCGTGGTAAGGTACATGGACTCCCATCCTTGGTTTGAGACCATGAATTCTTTTGCTTTGCTCTCTAATCTGGGGTCTATGTATCTGAGGGTACTACTTTAACCGAGTGCCATCTAAAAAGAGTTTTTGGTTTATATTTTAAATTCTTGATCAGATCATAGAAAAGCAAGAGAATCTAAAACAGTCTTTTACGACAATGTCAGTGCATTTTCAAGTCAAATTAGGAGACGATATCAGCAATTTAATATCAGTTTGGTCTGTTTTTAATAAAAATTATTTGTCTTAGGTATTTTAAAATCATTTTGGTTCTGATATTGTTTACATGACATTTACATGTTTTATGGGTAATTATTTTAAATTTTAACATTTTTATATGTTATGTTTGCTGATTTCTAAATGTATTTTAAATTCTTACATTGTTTTACGTAATATATCTATCAGTTTTTAAAAGAAAATCTAAAGTTTTTCTAGCCATGAACTTCAAAGACTAACTAGGTACAAAGCTAGTACAAAGTAAGCTAGAGCTTTGGGACGCCCACACCTGGGAAGCTTATGTAAATTACAGAACTCCAGGGCCAAGCAAACATTACATGAGACAAGCTGCTACCGAGAAGCAGCCACAGCAATGGGAGGTAAAGAGAAATGAATGGCTTAGATAAAAGGTGTAAGATGCAGCCTTCACTGGTGTTAATTCCTGCCTTTTTACACTGGTATCCAAGGTCTGTTTTTCTTTCTAAAATAGGGTATTTCCCTCTCTGATGCTTACTTGCTCCAAGCTTGTTTTTGTGCTTACCCCTTAATGTCCTGAGCACGTCTGCTTTTCACTTTCTAGCTATAAGGCCATAGATAGCTGTGTTCCTTATTGTCCAGATTATGGGTACTTAATTCAAAATTATGTATAATGATAATATAAATTTTCTAATTCAGACAGACTGAGAGCCTTTTTATAGTCTTGACTCTCATAATTAAAAAAAATAAAATAAAATTTAAACAGAGAAGTTATAACTTTTGAGAAAAGGATCAGAGAATCTCTGGAGGACGCTCTAGAGAAGGAGGCAAAAAAGAATTTGGAAGACGTTCCAAAATGTCTTCTTTTGCCTCCCAGATAGGTAGCCACTTATCTTCAGCAAAGGCTCACCTTGGCTGTATTCTTGCCCATTAGAATCTCCTTGATCTGATCCACAGACCTTGAGAAAGAAAAACCGATGTCTTTCTGCATTCAGACCTGGTCTAGATATACAGTAAATGACACCTTATGGCTTCAATGGACAGAAGTGTCCGAACCTTAAATAGTATCAGCTTGTCCTTGCTTCATGTCTAACATTTTCAGGTATCATAGATAAACAGGATCTTGCTCTAACAGCCATGCTAGTTCCTGTTGAGCAGAGCAAGATTTGTAGTTACAGCATCTGGGTGGCACCATTGTGGGTAGCTATTTCTCAGAATAGAGCCCTTAGGGGAGAGAGAGGAGAGATTTACTAGATCAAGCCAGCCTAGGTTAAGAATGAAAAATCGAGGATGGAATAAATTGGAGTCACTCACACCCACAGGCCCTGCCTCTGTTACAGTGCAGCTAGGTTACTGACTTTGCCTGGCATAATATAATTGTGGATTTAAGCTTTATAATGTTAGACCCCACTCTCAGCCCGGGGACTCGAACCCCAGTGAGCCGCCTGGGTGACTAACGTCGGGGAGCCTCAAGCCCACTGACCTCACTCAGCCCAGGGGACTCGAACCCCTGTAGGCTGCCTGAGAGTCAGTCCCAAGAATCCAGACCGTCAGATGCAAAATGCAAGAAGTAGGTTTATTTCACTTGCGCAAGTGGGAGACTCAGTCTCATTCATGAGACTGAGCCCGCCTGACTCCTGCCAGGCCAGGTTTTTATAGTAAGGTTTCACAGAATAGTTATACATTGACATATAGTTTAACAGACAGTTCACAGACAAGATATTTGTTACAGAAGGGACAACTTCTCCATACATTACTTTGCAGTTCACAGGAGGTAAACTTTTCCACAATTTATGAATGGGATAATGGAGAAACCTTCCCACAATTTATGGATGAGATAATGGAGAAACCTTCCCATAATTTATGGATGAGATAATGGAGAAACCTTCCCATAATTTATGGATGGGATAATGGAGACTCCTCCTGTGGAATGTTAACCCCACAGGCTTTATCTTGCATACCAAGGGATGTTTACATAACTCTTGAATTCCCTGGGTCTCTTCCTCCTGGTTTTATAGTTTCTTAGTTGTTTTTCTAATTAAGGGGGTGGGGAGGCCGAGCTCGTATCACCGAGTGCCTCATAAAACAAAATGTCTCACAATAAGTCCTGCTCTGTCTCTCCTCAGGATCAGCAGTTGTGTTGGAATTGAACCTGCTTTTCCCCAAAGTCAGTTACCGACTAAAGGATTCTTAATGTGACCGTCACCTTGAGGCTATCATCCATGATTCCCAAAGGATAAAAATCTGGTTATACTGAGTACCTGGCTCCTCCATCTCATAGGCAACACTAGAATGAAACACATGGTGTGGAACACCTATGGCTCCCTGAAGTCAGGCTTCTTTCTTTTATCCTGGAAATTTCTCTGAGAACTTCTCTGGGCCTTCCCTGAGCAGACCTCTTTTCTGTTGGAAACTTCCCTTAGATTACATTATCCCTCTTAAATAAGTATCTTTCTATATAGTTTAGTACCAAAATATATTATAATATTGTGTTCCATAATGATAAACTGCCAGGTTACAAATGACACATTCTGTAGAGGAAAATCCCCTTGTGTCCTTTGAACTGATTTACTTGTGTTGTATTTGGAGCAAAGATGATATCCTGAATAGACCATTTACATATATGTAAGTGCACCTATGTCATACAGTTTTCAGGGTGGTGAGAAGAGGGCATCAGCTCCATTGAAGCTGGAGTTAGGATGGTTGTCTCCTGCCACGTGGCTGTGGGGAACTGAACCTGGGACCTGGGCAAGTGTGTCTTTTCTTTATTAGCTGAGCTATCTCAACAGCCCAGCTTTTTAACTCTTAAAAGTTTTGGGGAGTGGGCCTCAACCCAGTGGCCATTCATTCACCCAGCTGTCTCTCAGAACTCTGATGATGGGTCAGGCTACACTCATGTGTTTATTCCCAAAGGTTTCTGCAGCTTCAATGTGGAAGTTTAAATTCCCCTTCATCACTCTCTCAGTAAACAATCGGGCCTTTTTATCCCTAGCATTTTATTCATGCAAGATCAGCAGTTTTTTCAAACTCCCCTCTTTGCTATTGAATGTGTGCATTCTTCAAGCATTTTGGTATGTTAATTGAAGTGATACCTGGTTATTATCTCTTTGGGTGGCTTATCCAACTGTAGTTACCAAGGATTCACCCTGTCATCAGAGCAAAGTACCTGGCTTTGTTGATATTAATTAAAGGTCATTAGTCCAGATTATGTGCATTAAAATGTGGTGACATACCTTTAATCCCAGCACTCTGGAAGCAGAGGCAGGTGGGTGTCTGTGAGTTCAAGACCAATCTGGCCTACACAGAGAGTTCCAGGGCAACTGGGACTACAGCACAAACCTGGCTCAAAAAGACAAAACAAACAAACAAACAAACAAAAACAAACAAAAAACAAACAGTACCAAAAAACGTCATTCCTACATGTTGTATGTTTGATTTTTATGTATATTAATGTGACTTTCTATCTCTCAATAAATCTGTGTGCACACACTCTGCTGTTTTAGATTTTTCTTATCTTTCAGGTCTTTAATTGAAAAAAGAAACCTGACTATAACCCTAGACAGACAAGGTGCCAATGGAACACTGGAGGATGCAGCAGTGAAGAGGTCATGGTCTCTTGTAGCAAAGTTCCAAAGTTCCAAAAGCGTGTTATATTCTGGGAGTGCAGGACAGGCACTACTGCTGGCAATGAGATCTGGGAAGGACATTGCTTGTAGGTGTGTAGGTGAAGCATTCACTGCAGTGGATACCTCAGGGAGATCAAGATCCAGAATTTGGGAGTGTCTCTGCTGAAAGCTGTTTAGAGTGAATGGAGCTGGATGAAGAGAAAGGCCATGTGTGCTGAGTGGACCGAGCTGCTACATGCTGTTGGGGTCAGAAGATGCCAATAGAAGCCTCAAATGGCAGAAATGTAGCTGAAAGATGAAGTGTTATTCAGGCAGCTGAGGTTTAATTTGTCTGAGTATTTCCTTGTTATGCCTCCAGTCAAAGAGCTAAGTATCAAGTGGAAGAAAGACAAGAGTGAGGATGTCCAATCGTACAGAGTGGACACAAGATTCCCTACTGGGTACAGTACTATCGAGTTAGACCCAAGCTTTGACATATTAATTTGAAAATATCTCAAAATCACATTTTGTTTTTAAAATTAAGGTGCTGGAAAAATTTCTAAGCAGTTAAGAGACCACTGTGCACTTGCAGAAAACCAAAGTTCCTTTAATATCAGCGATATCAGGGAGTTCACAACCACTTGGACCTCCCATTCCAGGAGATCTGACATCTTTGTTCTACATGGGCGCACACATTCATATCCATGTACACTTACACAGGCATGCACATGCAGATAAAGAAAATCTTTTTAGTCTAATAAAATTTTACTATTCTGTAGATATGATGTTTAGATACAACTTTGTGTTACAGATATTACAAGAATATCTTCCCTAGCAAAAACAAATGCTGAGCCACGTATTCTATAGTTCTGAAATAAACCATGTAGAACAAAATAGAAGTTACCTTGCAAACAAAGGCCACAGAAGGAAGTAAACAGAGACAAACAGAAAGCACTGTTTACCCAGAGGTCAAACAAGCCATAACCTGGAAACAACGCAAACTGCAGCAGTGCAAGTTCTTAAGGAACGTGATGGGGAGTGCTGAGGATGGGAAGGAAAAGCCCCCACATGAAATCCTTTGACTAAATGCAGGGAGTTACCGGGGTAAGGAACCATAGAGAAACCCTATTCTTCTGCCTCTTGGAACAACTTAGATCTCAATAAATTGCTTGAGATTGCAGAAGCTAGCTGTATCTTGATGGTCTTCAGAATAATACAGAATGAGAATAGTGCAGACTGTGCTGCCCATCATCACAAAGATGAGTGAGCAGGGATGGAACTGGGTGATAAAATATTTACCTTAATTATTGGAAGATTTTCAAAGCATGATCGAAGAGCTGGTGATATCCTGTTTGCTTGTCTGTTGCTGTGAATACTGCTACTAATGCTACTGTTGCTACTAAAAACCCTATGAAAACAAACTTGTGGAAGCAAAGGGCTTATTTAGTTGACAGGGTAGAGGATATTATTAGTTATATGACGCCAGTTAGGACTAAAGTTAGGAACACAGTGATAACAGCTGAAATACAGAACATTGGAGGATTGCTGCTGGCTGCATTGCTTCCCATCGCTTGCTCCACTGTCTTTATACATAGCCCAGGCCACTAGGTCTAAAGATGGTACAGTCCACAGTGGACTGGACTCTTCCATATGAATTAGCAATTAATAGCATGCCTGATCTGGAGAAATCGTCCCTTGAGGGACCCTCTTCCCAGGTAACTCTAGCTTTGTGTCCATAGACTGGAAACAAAAGATAATGGGTGAGAAGATGTGTGAAGATTTACATTTCCAATTTCACAAAGTTACATTTCTCACTGCTCTGATCAAATTCTGACCAGACAAAATGCAGTGGAGGAAGGGTTTATTGCAGTACAATTAGAGGAATGTAGCTGTTATCGTGTGGAAGTCCAGTGTTAGGAATACAAAGTACTTGTTGTCACGTTCTGTGGATGATTGGGAGCAGAGAGTGGACAGGAATTGTGATCCGGCAGAAGCACCTCATGGCTCATTCTCTCAGTAGAACGAATCCTCAAGGTCATTTTCATGCAAGGTTTGCTTCACTTCAAGGTCTGCTATCTTCCAAGTACCTAGTTGTCAAACACATGAGCTTAAGGAAACACTTTTTATTCAAGCCACAACCTTCAAATGTGGCCTTCATAGGTTCATGCCCGTCCCATAATGTAAAATGCATGTGTGACTCCTTCAAAGGGCTTCAATAATTCAAACACTGTTCAGAAGTCTGAAGTATCTTGTGAGATTCAAAATAACCTCTTCAAAACAAGTTACATGTTTCATGACACACACTAAACATTTCCATTCCAAATTAAAGAACAAGGTCACTGGAAAGAATTATATGGTCAATGCTACAATGAAACCTAGCAGGAAAAAATGCTGAAATCAAGTCCTTTTCCCCATTATCTCTGAGATTATGATGGAATCATCTGCATTCCACTGCTCTCAGACAATCATACCCACCCCAAGTCTGCTGAATGTGGTACACATAGCCTCTCAATTGGGTGAGAGTCACCTCATGCCTGTGTCTCACCTTGGCATATGTTCCACAGTCATGGCATCTCCAAAAACTGAAATCAGTTACACAAGCTCCCACTCAGCAAGACTGATAGGGATACAGTGGCTATGGAGGATGTAGTCTGCCAACAGCAGAGAAAAACCATCAGCCCCAGATACAGCACCACTTCCTGTTATTACACACCATGTAGCTGATGTCAATTTGATTAAACATAGCACGAGTCTCACTGAGGAAAGGGCAGCACGTGGTAATTGTTGGAATGCAGCTTTCTGTTGGGTATGTGTATGTATTTCACACTCATGTTGTCCAGTGTTCTAGGTATTAGTTTACTGGGGCATCACATGTACCTCACTATACTTTCTGGAATCTTACACTCTACAGTGTATGCTTCTTGCTGCTATTCATGGAACATAGTGCAGCACTAACACTATGACCAGGTTAATCCCATAACATTTTTGTGTGTGTATTCTTAGACCAAGTCTCAAGTCCAGACAAATTTTTTACCTCCTAAAATATTCTGGTGAAATTGGACAAGGCAGTACACAATTTAATCCTAGTACTCAGGAGGCAGAGGCAGGCAACTCTCTGTGAGACTGGCCCCCTTGTTTTACATAGTGAGTTCTAGCCCTTGTTTATAGCAGGGACCCCCTATCTCAAAAAGCCAAAAAGAAATAAAGGTTCTGCCCTGGGCAGCGGGGCAGCAATGGGGGCATGAATTTCAGGTACCTGGAAAAGAATAGGGGCTATGGGTGCCACAAGAATATGCCAGCAAATCTGACAGTCTGATCAAGCCAAGCCATTTTTATTAAGCAGCAGCAATCTCTGTATACAGAGGAATTTTGAGACAGTGAACCGCAGTGGAAGTTTTACAGAGGAAGTTGGGGAGGGGAGTCATAGTCACAAGTTGTTTTTCTTCAACCTTATCTCTTACAACAAATCTTCTTCTAACAGCTTTACATTGCATGACATGTTTACTCCAGACTAATGGTCAGCATGTTTTCCTGTGGTTAATGTCCAAAAATCAACCTCTTTGGGAACTGTTTCTTCTTAGCTTACTCAAGCTGTCTCCAAAGGATGTTCTGCAAGTTGCAAAGTTATTTTAAGCTATTGCTTGGTTCCCGGCATCTCCCCATTTAATTTTATATTTTTTCAAAAAGGACTGTCATGCATTGGTGGAAGATGAGCCTCAGTCAAGAGGGAGGTAAAGGCCTGATCCCCAAACTGCATTGGTAGTGCTTAGTCGCTTCTCTTTTTTTTTGGGGGGGGGGAGGATTTATGAGAAGCTTTAACCTCCGTGCAATCAGGTATGCCTCCAAGGGAGCCCCCATCCCTTTGATATACTTCGTTAGTCACTCTCTGTTGAGGCGTCAAGAGTGAGAAGCAGGGCTGGAATTGATACCATCATAAATCCGAAGTATATGACAGGGTTCTTGCTCTTCCTAATCGAGCATAGCTGGCCAATGATAATGAACTTGAATGGGTTTTGATGCCAAGGAATCAATTTGCTGCTTGATTAAATTAGTTAGCTTTTTAAAGGCCCATGGGCCAAAGCTGATTACTAGGAGGAACCCAACAAGAGGTCCCAATATATTAGGGAGAAAGTTGGTAAGCCAAGAGATATTTATTCCCCAATTTTGAGCTTGCTCACATTCTTTTTTCCTCTGTTCTAGTCTTTCTCTAATTTTAGTCATACTATTGCGTGCGATACCAGTATGATCAGTGTAAAAACAACATCCCTCTCCTAAAGCTGCACACAAACCTCCCTTTTGGAGAAACAAAAGATCAAGCCCTCGGTGGTTTTGGAGCACAACTTCAGACAGTGAGGAAATGGACTTCTCTAACCCTGTAATGCCCTTTTCTATTTCCTTATTATCCTCATCAATAAGGGCTCTCAAATTGTTAAATTGTTGTTCAGATTTAACAAGGGAAGCAATCCCAGTTGCTGTGGCACCAACTCCCAACAAGAGAGATATTGTTAGTGCAGACATGGGCTCTCTGAGAACTTTTTATTTGAGTACAGTCTATTTCCCAAAACCTCATAATTTCATTTGTAGAATAATATTGAGTATGAGGTATTAGTAAGGCAAGAACACAATATATTTGCTGCTTAATCAAAATTTCTACAGATATGCAAGTGGTTATACCATCTTGACAAATCCACCAAGTATTACTTTCAGGTAAAATATATTGAGCAGGGAAAGTAAATACAAAGTTTTGATTGCATAGCTCTGCAGGCCCAATAATTGAACTATTTGCTGTAGCGCATATACCTGAACCACGAACTGTGGTCAATATCACGTTGTGAAGTGGCTGCTGATTCCATTGACATTGTAAGGCATTTCCAAGCTGCATGTCAGATTTATTAAAATGTCCCCAAGCCTCATATAATGGAGGGGACCCCTTAAAACATAGCCAACAGGAATCAGTAAACTCGGGCTTAGTAGCATTAAGTAGGTGAAAAGACTCATTAAGCACTTTATACAAAACTACCTAGGAGGGCATAAGTAACAAGGGGGTGGAATTTGAGTTATAGGAAAGGGAAATTTTGTGATCTGAAATGGGTGTTGAAAGGACAGTAAACATTGACATGGTTAGTAAAAATCCGGCTACGGTGGGCTGAAGCAAGGACTTCATGGTGAGTTTAGGTTTAATAGGCTTTATGGGGGCAAATTTTGCTGGAGTTATATCTACGGAGGGAAAAGAAACAGAGGTTTTTAAAAGCTTACTGCTAAAATTTAGGCCATACTGGGTGGGATAAAATCTTAGCCCCCAAGTTTTAGTTTTAATCCATTCATTATCTGAAATCTTTTTACCTGGTTCCATAAATTGAATTTTAAGGGGACAACCCCAACCCTTTGTCTTAGGATCTTTGTTTGAACATTTGGATGCCTTATCATGATAATGCCAAATAATAGAATAATTTGCTTTTAAATTTATATAATCCCAAGATGAACTGGGTTTCCAGTAAGCATCTCTGGTAGTTTCACATCCCCAAGCTTTACAATAATAATCATATTGTCCCCCACATTTATTTTTAAGAATTTTGTCTTTTTGGTCTCTATGTGGACCTGGACATACATAGGTTTCTATATGTCTCAAAATGGAACGTTTCTTTTGGTTCAAACAGCCTCCCACCCAATCCCTTTTACTCGCTTTTCCGGGGCAGTTTTAAGATCAGTCTCATATTCCACTTCAAAAGAGCCAAAATCAGTAGCTATGCCCATCATAAGATGACAGCAATCTGATGTTAAAGTAGGCCATGGTGTGGTGGGAGCAATCTGACTGGTACTCCAGATGACTTCTCCTTGTTGATTGAGTACCATGCAAGTGTAATTATGAGGGGCATGATTTGAAGAGGTTAGCACAGTCAGGAGCAATGAAAACATCAGGGTAGGCAGCAACGTCATTTTTCTGAAAAGGAAGAAAAGAAGACTTCTCTCAAGGCTCTGAGCCAGTTTTTATTACCGACTCTTCCTTGGAGGAATTAATCATTTTTACCAGTCTCTCTGGTAACCAATGGGCATTGTTTTCTTTTTGATCATATATGCAGGCTGAACCTCGCCCCCAGATGAGGACAGGGTCAGGCCCCTTCCAGGTAAACGTGAGGGGGTCCTTCCATTTAACCAAGGCATATCCTTTTTTTTTTTCCTTAGGAAAAAAATCTATCAGCATCAGACTGCTGATTATTATCTAATGTAAGAAAATTAATTACAAATAAGGCATGATGTAAAAGATTTCAAGGCGCTCCTTTGATATCATAAAATGATTTTAATTTTAACTTGGAAAAGGCATTTTTTAAAGTCTGATGGGACCTCTCAACAATTCTTTGTCCCTGTAGGTTATATGGTATCCCTGTAACATGCTTTATTTGTAAAGTTTTGCAAACTTCCTGAGTATACCCAGTCCAGTATACCCAGGGCCATTATCTGTTTTTATCTGCCTAGGGTGACCCATATTAGCCATGCATTGTAATACATGTGAAACAACATTTTTGAAGCTTCCCCTGATTGAAAGGATGCAAAAATGTAGCCACTATAGGTGTCTACAGTCACATGTAAGTATTTTAACTTTCCAAACTCAGGACAATGGGTAACATCCATTTGCCAGATATCATTAGGCATTAGGCCTTGAGTATTAACTCCGAGATGGGGAACAGGTAATAAAACAACACAACCAGGGCAATTCTTAACAATCTGCCTAGCCTGTTCTCTGGTAATTTTATATTTTAATTGAAGAGTTTGGGAATTAAGATGGTGTAATTCATGAGCCTTTGTTGCCTGCTTAAGAGGGTCATCTTGAATAACAAGGTTTTGATAATGATTTGTGGCTTTATCAGCCAAATCATTTCCTTTTGCTAAGGGACCAGGCAGATTGGTGTGAGCCCTAAGGTGCCCAATAAAAAAGGGATCCTGTCTTGCATAAATTAAATCTTGTAATTGTTTAAGAAGAAAAAAAGGCATGGGAAGTATCTTTTATGTAAGGAACAGTTTCTAATAAAGAATAAGCTACATAAGCGCTATCTGTATACAGATTAAAAGGGCAATCAGAAAATTCTTTAAAAACTTGAACTACTGCATACAATTCTACAAGTTGTGCAGAGGTATAAGGCGTATAAAAGGAAGTAACTTTTTCATTAACTACAAAAACTCCTTTACCATTGGATGACCCATCAGTAAAAATAATATAAGCTTTTTTCAATGGAGTAAAAACAGTAACTTTGGGAAATACAAAGGGATGTATATTAAAAAAATGTATTAAAGGATCAGCAGGAAAATGATTATCCATCTTGCCCATAAAGGAGACAAGTGCTACAGACCAAAAATCATTATTTTGCATAAGCCATGATAATTGATCAGGTCCATATGGAACAATAATTTTATCAGGATCCCAACCAAAATATTGTTGCGCTAATTTTCTGTCTTTTATAATTAACTGAGCTACCAAAATTGGGTATGAGCTTAAAACTTTTGTTGGACAAACAGGCAAATGAACCCAAAGTAACAAGGATCCTATTTTATTTTTATGTAATTCTTGCCAAAATACACCAGTAGGGGAATGTGCAGTTTTGCATATTATAAATTCAATGGGTTTTTGATAATCCACTTGCATTGCTGTTTGAGATTGAATTGCATAATTTATTTTATCTAAGGCCTTAATAGCTTGTGGTGTAAGTTCTCGAGGGGAAGTGGGGTTAGGATCTCCATTAAGAATGCTTAAAACAGGCAGCAAATCATGAGTGGACAACTTTAAAAAAGGACAAAGCCAATGAATATCCCCCAAAATTTCTGAAAATCATTAAGGGTAGAAAGATTATCAATTCTAAGTCTTAAGCGAGGAGTAAAAACTTGTTGATCTCCAAGCTCATAGCCAAGATAAAAATAAGGTTGGGACATTTGTATTTTATCTGGAGCTAACAAAAGATTATAAAAAGTAAGACAATTTTTTAAATCTTGAAAACATGCAAGAGCAATATCTTCTGAGGGGGCTGCTATTAGTATATCATCCATATAATGCAAAATATATATATATATGAGGCCATTTTCTTTGCATGGGATCAATTGCACGAGCCACATATCTTTGACATAATGTGGGACTATTGGCCATTCCTTGAGGTAAAACTTTTCATTGATATTGTGGCATAGGTCACTGAAAATTTATTTGGGGAACACTAAAGGCAAATCACAGTTTATCTAACTCATGTAAAGGTATGATAAAAAAAATTTTTAAGATCTATAATAATTTTAAAATATTGCTTAGGAATAGCAGTAGGAATATTTAAGCCGGGCTGTAAGGCTCCCATGGGAATCATAGTCTTATTAACTGCTCTAAGATATTGTAATAAACGCCATTTACCTGATTTTTTTATAACAAAAATGGGTATATTCCAAGGAGAACTGGATGGGTCTATATAACCAGCAGCCAATTGCTCCTGTATTAACTGCTGTGCAGCAAGAGCCTTCTCATAAGGAAATGGCCATTGATCAACCCAGACAGGTTCTGAAGAATACCAATTAATTTTTTCAATTACAATTAATTGCTGGGATACAGGAATGTCAATGGCTGCTAGGGTAAATTTGCTAATTGTGCTTGATCACAAGGGGACTCATTCATAGAAGGATAGTCTATTCCTAATCTATTTTGATTGGGCTTAAGTTCAATGGGTTGAGGAATTCCTTGATTATTTTTCCCCAATTCTTTTCCAGGAATATAGCCTTGATTAATCATTTGGGTCATAATTTTATCATTAGAGCTGCTTAAAACAAGATTTAACTGGGAAAGAACATCTCTTCCCCATAAATGCACAGGTAAATTAGGAATAACAAAAGGAATAACTGTGCCTTTATTTCCCTCTGAATCTTCCCATGTAATTGAGCACTAGCCATTGGATTAGTGGATTGCCCAATGCCTGTAAGACATGTAGCAGAGGGATTCAATGGCCAATGAGATGGCCAATAATTTTGAGAAATAACTGTGGAATCAGCTCCTGTATCTATAATTCCCTGAAAAGATTTTCCATTTAAAAAATGTTGTAAGGTAGGCTGATTTTTGGTAACCTTTTGCACCCAATACATATTGGTCATTCTTTTAGGCTCAACAAATGATCTATTAAAAATTTTCATGCAAGGCAACACTATCAATTGAGCAATCCTATCCCCTTTGTTTATAATAGCAACATCTAAATAGGTCATAATCAAAACTTTAATATTTTCAATATAATCATCATTAATCATAGTGGGTATAATTTGAATGCCTTTCATTAAAGGGTTAATTATTCCTATAATTAAACCAATGGTATCTTTAGGTAATGGACCAATAAACTGCGTATCTATCAATTGAGGCCCTTCCTGAAACTTTAATATTGTATCGGTGGTGGCACAGAAGTCCAATCTGGATTCTCCTGGTTGAATGGTGATGGGGATTTTTGATCCTGGGATGGAACAAACCTGATCTCTCCAGAGGTTTGTTTGGCTAAGGGGGCCCAGAGCTGGCCCTGTGCAAAGTTTCCCTTGTCCTTTGGTGGCAGATGCTGGCCCTGAATATCTGTTTTTGAATAACAATCCGAAGCCCAATGTTTTCCTTTTTTACAATGAGGACATACTGTTCTGGGTGCAGGCCTAGAGGAACTGGCAACAGTTTTGAAGAAGAAGGGCAATCTTTGGCCAAATGTCCAGGTTGCTTACAATTAAAGCAAAGTCTATTTTGGGGGTCATTATTAATGAAGAAACCTTTAAGGGCTGTTCCTATAGCAATTCCCATATTGTGGGCTGAACCTATCCCAGAGCAAAGCTTAACATAAGTTGTCAAATCCTTATCCTTATGGGGGCGAATAGCCCCCTGACATGCAGGATTAGCATTCTCAAAAGCCAATTGTTTTTTAAAGGGGCTGTCTACCTCCTGGAGACCAAGCAATCGCTCTTCTGTCTCTGTGAGTTTGCTAATGAAGTCACTGTATGATTCATCAGCCCCTTGTCTCACTTTAGTTAGCAATGCAGTAACAGGTCCTTTTGGAGAAAGTTTCTTCCAGGCTGCTAAACATATCTCTTGAATCTTATTTAACAAATTAAAGGAGCATTGTGCCTGAATTTTAGTGGTATGTTAAGGCGGATCTCCCATGAACTTTTTCACGGAAAAGGCACAAAAAAAGGGGTACTTAGCAGCCATTTTTTTACAGGCTTCTGAGAGCTCTGTTTTCCATAATACATAATCACCCCCTGAGAGGGTTGCTGGAGCTAGTAGACTCCAATCATTGGGGTAAAAATTTTTTCAGATTGATTTTCTAGCAGGGCAACAGGAAAGGGCGCACCATAAGTGGCCACAGTGGCTTTAAATTTTTCCAAAAATTTCATACTAATTGGTTTATAATTAGCTGCTCTAGGGGCTTCCTCGTCTATATCTGAATCTGTGCTTTCTTCTAGTGACAGGGGCTTGGAGCGAGGCTGTCCAGTAGAAATGACTGCTCGGGGTGTTGAAGTTACTGGACAGTCCTCTTCCTCACTATCTGAACCTAGTGGTGCCTCTTCTATATCTTCCTGAATTAGAGCCTTTCTCTGTTTAACTTGTCCTCTAGTAAGGACAGGATATGCTCCCACCAGGGGTCTGATGCCTGGATACTTAGAAAACTGGGCAGGGTTTTCTGGCTTTGCTTTTGAATCCTTGGAGAAGAAAGCAAGGGCTTTGTAACTTCTCACAGCTCTGTAATAAGTTTTAATTGAGTTTTCTTCTCCACCAGTGCTTGTTGGAGTTGCTTAATAGACTGAGATGCTTTGGGGACAATAATATCCACAGTCGAAGTGGTGGTGATCAAAGGTATACTATCAGCGCCCTCATAAGGAGGTGGAAAAGAGGGAAATTGACAAATGGCTTAAGAGTCAGTGTTTGAAACCGGGTCTAAATCTCCAAGAGTAGGTTAAACCTGAGGCTTTTTTTTTTCTCTGACAACTTTGTTTTTACAACTGGTTCAGGTATGTTAATAGAGACAGAAGGGCAAAGTGAAGGGGTTGGGCTAGGTGCGGTGGGCCAAGGAGGGGCATTCTCTGCCTCAGGGGAATCTACGCTCTCGAACGAACAATTAAGTGCTGATTCCTTAGAAATGGCTTTCTTTCAAGACACCTCCCCACTTTCAACAAGCTCCTGAGCATCAGAATTCAGTGACTTAGTCTTCAAAATATCATTAATTAGATTCCAATAAGAAAAGGCAGAAACAGGAACCTTTTCTGGACCAAAAGTCTGATAATAATCCTTTAAACAGTCACCAACCCGTACCCAGTGCTTTTCATCTATGGTCCCTTCTTGTGGAAACCATGGGCATATATCAGCAAGAAGCTGAAAGAAGTAAAGAAGATCTTTTTTCTTAAGTTTGATGCCTCACACTTTAAGAGCTTCCTTTAAGACTTGAATAAACAAATCATGTTTGCATATCTCCTGTCCCATGTTCTTACCTTAGGAGTTCACCACTTGATTTCTTCTCTCTCAAAAGTGAAACTAACCATTCTTTCGACGATCTGTGACACTTTCTGCTGCAAGATTGGTGCGTTCTTCTCAGCGGCTGCGATGATCTCAGTGAATGGAGGTGTCTTCCTTCGGGTGGGCGAGCGGCATTCTCAGGTCTCCCTGAGGGTCTTTTCCAGCCCCATGTTGGGCGCCAGGGTGCCCCTGCCAGCGGGGCAGCAATGGGGACATGAATCTCAGGTACCTGGAAAAGAATAGGGGCTGGGAGTGTCACAAGAAAATGCCAGCAAGTCCGACAGTCTGATCAAGCCAAGCCATCTTTATTAAGCAGCAGCAATCTTTGTATACAGAGGAATTTTGAGACAGTGAACCGCAGTGGAAGTTTTACAGAGGAAGTTGGAGAGGGGAGTCATAGTCACAAGTTGTTTTCTTCAACCTTATCTCTTGCAACATATGTTCTACTAACAGCTTTACATTGCATGACTGGTTTACTCCAGACTGATGGTGAGCATGTTTTCCTGTGGTCAATGTCCAAAAATCAAACTCTTTGGGAACTATTTCTTCTTAGCTTACTCAAGCTGTCTCCACAGGATGTTCTGCAAGTTGCAAAGTTATTTTAAGCTATTGCTTGGTTCCTGGCAATGTTCCACTTAATTGATTCCTGGAATCCAGGAGCACAATCACTTCTGGGCAGACTAGACAAGAGCGTAGTGTTCTGGAATTAGGAGACAAGAGTGACTAAACCTAGGTCTTTGAATGAAGAGAGTGTGTGAACTCAGCTGTACTGAGGGTCAGGAAGCAGTACCATATGAGAGTGTTACTCTACAAACTTCAGGTTGATTAGGGAGAAAAAAGGCTTCAGCACTAAACCATGAACAAGCATATGTGAAAAAAACTGACTTCCTGGATTTGGAAACAATAATGTATGCTTCACTTGTGTCAAGTTATCCTCAAAGAAAATATTAAATAACTGTGGGGGTCTGGGTATTGAGCAATGCAAACAACCCCAGCTACCCTGAAGGGAAGGTAGAACCCTGGCCTACTCTGCCTGATGTGATAACCTGACCCCAGGAAATCACTGTAGATATGAATCTTCTTTTCCCTCACCCCAGACCAGAACCAGATTTTTGGTTTCATTTCCTCATTCCAGAACTTGCACGTCAGCCCTACAACCTTTCTGCCCTCACTCCAAAACCCCCACCTTTAACTTTCCCACCTTCTGTAATGGTCAGAAAGGCCTTCCTATATAAAACCTGCCTTGCCTCTAGTAACCAAACTACCCACCGACATAGTATCCCGGGAGTCATTCCCATCACACTCTGAGTCACCTCAGGCCCCCTGTTTGACCATCCTCCATTCTCTTTCATGATTGGAGCACAAAAGCTATGCTGGAGATGGAGACCCACCCACAAATAACATTAAGAATCATTTCCTTAAAAAAACAATTTTGTTATTCATAGTTTTAATGCCAGCATTTGAGATGCAGAAGCAGGCTGATCTCTATGACCCAGAAAGCAATCTGATCTACGAAGTGAATTCTAGGCCAGGTGGCCTAAAAAGGGAGACGCTATCCCACTCTTCAGAAAATGAAAAAAATGTATCAGGAACATAACAATACAGTTTGAATTTTCTATATGTAAATCGTATCTGGAATACATTCTGGATGAGCAGCAATATCCACAGCCTTCATTTGGCCATTGGTAGAGATGTTCCTCATGGGCACACCCTGAATTTAATGTAGTTTTGATTTTAGAAGTATAAAACAAATAAAGATTTGGAAATTTCTGAAGGACATGTGTGGGAATTATGGCAATGACTGGAAGTCAAAGCGTCTACTCTTTGCTGTCTGCTGAATGCTCAGGCTATCTGTAGTGTGAACGCAGAGGAACATGGGTTGTAGATGTCTTGAAGTCATGTCCAGATTAGAAAGGACCTATTCTTTCTCCTACCGTAGCACCTAATGCCAGAAGATGGACAATGTTCTATGCATTGAGTTTTCTAGTGCAACCATGACTTCCTCACTGCTGCTTTCTCCATTCCCAGTGTTGGCATTGGCACATTCTTCTCTAGGGGTTACAGTCGGGTATGTTTTCTCAGTCAATTAAAGAATTAAAAAGCAAGAAAAAAAATCAAACCAGCAGAGAGTTTCCAATCAAGCAGACTTTAATTGAAAGACAGTCACAACCACACAAATAATCATACATACAGACATGTACAAATAATTTTTATTAACAAACATAATCTGCACTAATGATCTTTAACACCAGCAAAACCATGCACATGTGTCTGATGACAGAGTGACTCCTTGGCAACCTCAGCTTTGTATGCCACCCCAAAAGTTAACGAATGAAAGTGGGAAAACTTGAGAAGCAACATAACTGTGCAGGACTCAACACACCCACCCATTGAATGTAGAGCAGGGTGGAAACAACTCATGACCTTGTATGAATGATATGCTAGAGATAAAAAGGCCTGATTGTAAGAAAGAGCTGAATTTCCATTGGAAGACTGAAGAACCCTTTGGGATTAAACATATTAATATGGCCTGGCCCATTATCACAGTTCTGAGAAACATCTTAGGAATGGGTGAGCTCTGGGCTGAGGTCCCTCTCAAAACATTTTAAGAATTGTGAAGGAAAAGTTCCTAGAAAAACCCTGCATATGAAACTGAAGTTCCTGTGAGGGTGACCAACTGATTAGCACTTCAGTGATTGTGCATAGTTTGGAATGCTGCAGATTCAGAGACTATTTACAACTGTATGTTGAGTCCTATAAATAGCTACTCCTTACCTACCTATGTTCTGGATTTAACATTCTTTGACTAACAGAATGCATTACCCTATAGAAAGAGTTCCCTCCAATTAAAAGGCTAAGAATGTCATGAGATTGCTTCAGAGACTGATCATAGAATCCCTCACTTTGCTATGACCTCCCTACTGAATGGACCCCATGTATGTGATATGTCTCTTGACTTAGGAATTTTCTTGGTCCTGTTGCTACAAAAACTTCCTAAAACTATTAACACATTGGATTATGGAATTTTTGAAAACTGAGATTCATATTCCTGGGTCACAGCCACTTATATGTGGCCCAAAATGAATCATTTTTTAATTCCTTTTGTTTATGATTTATTTCATCATCAGTTCTTAGAGGTCAACATGGAGCACAAACCAAACAATCCAGGAAATTGGATTGGTTCCAGGTACCAGTTAGGGCTCCCTTGTAGGCCACCATCTTGTATTGTTTCCTGGAGTTGCAACTGGTGATTTATTTCTTAGAGTCCAGACCTCCTGGATTAGTCAATGGTCCACTTGATTTATTCTGAGCTGGTTTTCAGGATCTTATTTGTTTTGTGGTGGAGTAACTCGCTCTTGTTCCCTCTTCTGCCTACTAGCCTCAGGCAAGTTGGCCCTAAGGCTGTTCTAAATTCCAGTAAATCCCTCTCTCTGTCCCTCAGTACCTTGGTCCACAGATAACTGTTTGGGCATATGGGCATTGCACCTGCCTAATGTAACTGTTTGTCACATGCACTTAAGACTGACTAAGGTAATCTCCTGTTTTAGTATTTTGTGACAAGGTAATGAAACACTAAACACTGAGTCCCCTTTTGATACTTGCCCTCTGAATGTCAGCAGTCATTGAACAATTCATTATAGCTTCTTCTGCTTCTGGGAACCTGCTTATGTCTAGAAAGACAGGCAAGTGAAGTCCCTAACCCTTTACACCTGGAAATTGCTCAGGAATGAAGTAATTATGATGTTTGACTTTAAAAGCCCAAACCTCCTTTAACTTGGGAGTACATCTCTCAAACCTAATGGAGAGACTTTAACCAGCTGCAACTTAATTAATATGGCTGACTAGAACTTGGATTGAGTCTGGTGGTCTTCTTCCCTGAGGTCATGAAATCCATAATGGTTTAGGAACTTATTTGTGTATTGCCTATTTCAAAGTGTTTGCTGAAAAGAGTCCATTTTGTTGGCTTAAAAACATTTTTTTTCTTCATGTTTTTTTTGGTCTTTGTTCTTTTTGAGAGTCAGGGTTTCCCTGTAGCCCCAGCTGGCCTGGAACTCAATATGTAGACGAGGCTGTCCACATTCTCAGAGAGATTTGACTGTAATGTACCAAGATTAAAGGTTTTGGCCACCTCACCCAGCTTTATTTACAAAAAATAATTTTATTAATTTATGTGTTTGAGTGTGTTGCCTGCATGCACGTGGGTGTACTAATAATGTTCTGGAGAGTCTACAGAGGTTTGACAATGGTGTCAGATGACATTTGAACCCAGATCTTCTGCAAGAGCAACCAGTTTTCTTGCCTTTGAGCTATCTCCAAACTCCAACATGGATTTCTTTCTAATTGATTTGTTTTCAGTATTGCTGTCTACTAGACCTTTGGAAGGCATTTTGGGTTTTGTTTGGTCTGTCCTGGTTGTGTTTTTCTTCATGTTTTGAATTAATTAAGATTTGTTTCCAGACACACCAATATCCATTTCTCCAGTTTTCTCTGCCTTCTTCTGTTCCTTTCATCCTTGCTCCCCTGTAGTTTAGGAATGTTATGTGCATTGGAACATAGAGATGCTGAAGAGACAAGGCACTTGCTCCCTGTAGTGTAACATGTGGAGGTATCAGGGGAAACTCCCTATGACTAGTAACAGCTTCTCAAGGAAACCAGCAAACATCCCCATTCCTGGCTCAGAAGCTCAGTCAGGAAGGCACCTGTAAGGGATTTATGTCCCAGTTTCTTGATCCATCTCATTTCTGTGAATGTGCAGGACAACCCCAAAAGCCAGAGGGAGGTGGTTTCAGTGTGAAAGCACAGCAAGTTCATCCCCAAAGGAGCAGAAAAATGGATGCAAACTTAACATAGCCCATCTAGCATAGAAAACTAAAAATTTTTCAGAGGAAAGAAAAATAAGGTAAGAAATTTTGTGAAACTGAAGTATTTAAAGATAAAGCACCATTCTGTCCTCCAGCTGGCTTTAAGTATGGGAATTAAGGACTTTCAATTTGCAAGGATTTGGAAAACTGAGAAGATCTAACCAAAGATAACTCAGAAATATGATTTGGTGAAGTAAAGCTTTGATGGTCCAAATAGGTATTTTTACACACAAAACTTGAAGTGCTAGAAATAGAACAAAAAATAATGTGTAGGCAGCGTGTTTTAACTGGAATTTAAAAGCATCTAAAAAAGAAATCATGAAATTACTGACAGAAAATGAATAACAGACTTTCAGAAACAGTATCAAAGACTTCATTGAAGGCAGGATATTAAGAAGAAAATCTCAGAGATTGTGTCCAAACCACAGATGAATGTTGAAAAACCTCTCTCTACCCTCTGCTCCTAACTGTTCTCTCCAGCCTTGCCTCCTCTGTCAGAAAACCTTCAGCTCCCTCCGTGTTCATCTCCCTCCCCTCCTGCTTTCTCCCTGGAGTAGGAGAAGTAACCTAGCATTTCATGAGGGGACAGTAACAATTCCCAAAGGAACTTTAGCAAATCTCAAGAGGAAAACAATTCTGTATTAAATATATAGTTCATTTTAAGATAAAACCCAGAGGGTTAAGGAATCCAGATACGGTTTCCACACCCTGGACACAAAGTCAGTTGAATCTTTAATTATGGGTTCCCTGATCCATACCAGGGCATACTAGGGTTTGCTAAAGTATTTCAAATCACACTATTGACACATGAACCAGTGTTTTCTGATTTAAAGCAATTAATTCAATTACTAGCTTCAGGAGGAAAAGCAGACGAATGGTTTTACTTGGCAGATGGAGGAACTCCCTGAGGACTTTAATGAAATAAATGCAGATGCTAAGAATGCCTGTTGTGACTTAGGAAAGCCTGCTGTCCTGTGATACCAAAATCATTTCCACTTTATTGACTGGAGCAAAGTAGATCAAAGGAAGGTAAGGCCACAGGAACCTACACCTGATTTCGATGCCAGATTCTCTGAAACATTTAAACAGCACTCAGGAATTCCCCTGAGAACTTTTGAGGATCATAAAAATGATCTCTTATTGAATTCTGAATCTATGAAAGAGCTGGAAGAGGAACTGGTCACAAAATAATGGAACCTGGACCTCGTTTACCCTAGATGCTCTCCTTACCTTACCACACCAACTTTCCAGAACTATCATAAGAAATGGAAAGCAAATCACTACCAAAACTATGAGATTACATGAGCTTACACTTAAGCTCCCTCACTGAGAAACCTGTCATGGGTCAAAATAAGATTCCCAGCACCACTTGGGTGAGGTAACAAGGTACTTTATTCAGCTTACTGGGCTGTCTGAGTCCAGAAAAGGAACCGCATTCATGCTTGGAAAGAAGCTTTTATAGGGTTTCTAAAGCAGTGACTGGCTACAATTTGAAGAATCCACTAAGAATCAAGCATTTCACAAGTTTAAAATTTCCCCTCACTTGCAAATTCCTAACAGCAAATGACCAGGACATTAGCCATTTGCACATGTCCCTCCCAGATTAGAACATCCAGGGATGTTGTGGTTGGGCCATTCTTGGAACTGGGGAGGTGACTCCTTTCTGGGTGTGCTGCTAGGACCGGGTGGACAAAGGCCAAGCCTAAATGGACTTAAGGTCTGGACAGACAGCAAAATGAAAGTCTTTATCCTATTTTCTTAGACCATCACAAAATATAGAAGTTCATTCTGCCTTGGAAAAGGCAAGGTCATTTTCAACTATTACAAAAGTTCTGGCCATTGAAAAGGTATTGTAACAATATGAAAGAGCAGCAGGTCACCCAGGGAGACACTGAATCCAAAACCAGCCCGAATATGCCTGTTCAGAGAGAATCAGAGAGTTTTCCATTTTCTCCTTAGTGAGACCTTAAGAGAAAAGGGGAAAATTATTAACACTGAGGAAGCAAAACCCTGGTAGATCAGGACTACTTTATCTCTAGAAATCCCACCATGTTTAAAGCTCTCTTGCTCAGACTGAAAATGAAAGTCAAATGCTAGAATTTTCCCACCTGCCCATAACTGCCTTTTAGACAAAATTGTTATGGTGTTAGGGACCACCAGAGAAGGATCACCAGACATATTCTCTTTCAATCAGCTGAATTTATTAATCTGCAGCTGGCTACAGTGTCTCTGTCGGCTCTGAAGGCTGCAGCAGCTGGGGAAGGGAGAAGTTGGATACACAAAGACAAAAAATATAGCTGCTTCACTTCTGTGGAATTTGCACGTGTTCAGAGTTAAGGGCTTTGCTCCCTCCCTCAGCCCTTGAGATTAAGCAGGTCTTACAGAAGCAGAACAAGTTTATGGGTAACCATTACAAGACCATTACATACTTAGGGGACAAAGGGTGAGGGGTCTTCAGTGATTAAAATTTCCTTAGACTATTGCTAATGTTAGAGGCTGGCGTTCTGCTGCCCTCATTCTCATGTCTGGTAATTCCCTGTTTTTGTTTTCCCTGCAGCTTTGTTTTTGATATAAGTTAAATCATTATTCTCACTATTCCTACTGTCCTTACTGTTCTTACTAAAGGGAAGGTTTTTTTTTTCTTTTCTTTCTTTTTTTCCTGAAGTCTGTGTTCTTCATGTTAAACTAAGAAAGGGTATTCTAATCAGTAGCTCATAGAGGCCGGTCAGATCTGAAGGTCCAAAAGAAAATCCCATTTTAGGCCCAAGTGCACAATTATCTCTTCTGGAATACATACATAATTTAAAACATTGGGTGCCTGAAAAAATATTATCTGTTAGGTTAGACAATATTTTTGAAAATCCTCCCTAACAATAGCTCACAAGTCATATTCAAGAAGACCTTCCTTGCCCCAAACACAACACTTGTAAGCTGCTTCATAGGATGCAAGGACATTTCCCTCTACCCCATGGGCCATTTTTTTTTTTGCTGGCAGTTAGACTATCTATATGCCTGCAACGCAAGGATATAAATATATTTCGGTACTATTTTGCATGGAAAAGAACTTCATTAAGCTAGATAACTGAATCTAAGGGAAGTCTTCTAAAGAAAAGAAGACTGTGGGGAGGAGACCCAGAGGAGACATCAGAGAAATTTCCCAAACAAAACAAGCATGTCTGACATTTCTTTTATCCTTTGAGGCAGTACTAGGAAGTTCCACACCATGGTGCAGAATATGTGATGAGGAAATGGAGCAGTTATGTACTGAGTAGGACCTCTGCTGTACCAAGTGTGAGGCACACAGGAAAGCCACATAGTAAAGGTGGCAATAAGAGTCCTTGAATTAGTAATAAGCTTTGGGGGAGAGTGGGCAGGCCCAAAGAATCTCCTCCTTAGGAGGAGGAGAACTGGGTTTATAAACTGAAAAGCACAATTACATCATGCCAGGGTCAAAGACTGCAATCATAGTTGTTCCATAACACAGGCAGGTCCCATAATTAAACCATAACAGTGGCAGATTAAGGAAGTTTTCAGCTAATAAAAGGTTCTAAGTTTTAGGTAAGAGAAGCACGTTTTTCAGAATTGCAGAAAAATGACTGGATATGCAGATGTTGCTCAGTCTGAATGTGTTGTAGTGTAAAACAGTGCAGTCCCAATTCAACCTGCATGGGATCCGCATGGATATTCTTAGCAGGGCTAAAGGGAGGGGGCAAAATGGAGTCAGTCTGGAAATTTGTAAATGAGACGTTCTGAATTCACAACATAGGACATTTTTTTACTGTTTTTCAGGAAAACAGCTGGAGTGGAGTTGTGGGGAGGGAGCTACCTAGATTCTTTAGGCTGTGAGATGTGGCATGTTAGAAAGACCAGCTTGTTAAAGAGCAGGCCTGGATTCTAATAAAATCCTGAATGTCCCTGAGTGAAAAATCCAAATCCCTGATGTGCATCAGATTAGGCTCAAAACTAATGTCACCTAGGGTCAGCTGGATCACTTTCAACATGTGAGGCAAGAGGACAAAGACATCTGACACTGAATATGTGACTTACTGATCGACACTTTACACAGGAGGACGAACAGGAAGGGTCTATTGAGTTGCCCAAGACTGCAGTAGCTGCTGTGCCAGGCCAGGAGCAGACCTTGGTAGCCAGTCTCCCTGCAGTTGGACAGAGTCTGTGGCTGAAGAGGAAGCCACGGCAGGGCTGGGAAAAAGATTAGTGCATCTCCATCATTTTAGGGTATTGTCTCCACTCACCCTCCACCCCAGTACTTAGGCCTTATTGGTGATCCTAACCAATAAGGGCTCCCAATCCTGCTGCCCAATCAGGAGCACAGAATGCATGCAGAAGGTGGACTCTATCCCGCCGCCATATTGTGAATTCTACTTTGTGTGTTTGGCTCCATACCTGAAGGATGCTCCACGTGTGATGCTCCTTGAGCCGTACTGTGAGTAGCTGTGTGAAGAGCGCGGGTGAACCCAGGACCCGGGACATGGTAAGCGGGTTCCTGGTTCTCCCTAGACAGGAGGAGCGTCCGTGGAGGCCGGGACGGGGGCTGTGCTGGGTCCTCCTGGGGCTGGGCCGACAGCTGGACCAGAGTTCCTGCCTGTGGCATTTCCTGCTACAGCTGCAGCTGCTGCTTCTACACCAGGCGCTGAGTGGGAGGTTCCGCCTGCGCGGGCAGCTTCAGTGTCGCTGACTGTCCAGAGTGTGATCGTGCTTTTGTTGCTGTGTGGACCAGGGTTACAGTGAAAGAACCTAGCGTATAAAAGTTGTTAGATTCTGAGGTGCAGAGAAAGGAAAAAGTTGAAAGGACTACAGCCAGATCTTACAGCAGACCGAATGGCGTTTGTTCAGCGAGGTGACACAATCTTCCCACAAGAACGCAAGTTGTGCAAAAGATGAAAGATTGTTGCAGATTGTATATGGTTGGAAATAAGAGAGCATACACAGCTCTGGAGTCTGAGTTAAGGTGTCCTTGAGTTCTTTTCCTTGGAGATGTTTAAGCAGAACAAAGGTGTGGCTAGTTGATAACTGCAAAGCAGGGACCACAGAGAAACATCATGGCTGGAGGCATGGGTCGTCCTTTCACCTTCCTGCGGGTGTGGCTGTCCTTCAAGTCAAGTTGGACCACCTGGGAAGGAAATGGAGAGGGTTTTCAGCTGGGTAGGGGGCAGGCTAGCTGTCTAGGGAAGAGGATTTACATGCTGGTGGGAAAACAGCAGCCATTCTGGTCAGGTTCCCTGGGAAGCTCCTCCCTGAGGAACCCGTTCAGACACCTTTTCTATTTCCCCTAGTAAATTTCTCTGTTTGTGGAACGGACAATTCTCTTCCAATATTCACCAGTAATTTAGCACTGAATGTAGGTAAAATATTGTGAAATTTTGATCCTTCCTGGAAAGGAACTACTGGACCCAGGGCTGGGCAAGGGGAAGAGAAATGTGAACCAGAACTAAGTCTGCATGGCAGAGAAAGCCACTTGACACTGTCCTCGGCTCTGTGCGCCTCCACTCTGCAGTGTGACCTTACTTTCCACGTTTGCTTTCTGTCCTGAAATGAATCTTGAATGCTATAGCTCCCTGCTTCTCTCTCTGAACTGAGTTAAGAAGCAGTCTGTGCTGTGACTTGACAATGCTTAAATTATGAACTAGACTCCTGCATGCTCCTTGTCCTGTAAACTGTGATGCACTAAGTTGGGTGATGAGAAAGTTAAGTGTCTGGTAGCCTTTGTTCTTGCAATGTTTGAGATTTTCTGTGAATGTCCTGTGAGGATTGTGAGATTGCTGGGTGGTCTTTCCTTGTAGAGACTTCTCTGGCATCTCACCACCATCCCTTTCATTGGACTGTAACTCTGTAACTCTCTCTCTCTCTCTCTCTCTCTCTGGCTCACTCTCATTCTCCCCCTCAGTCCCTCCTCTCCTTTCTCACTTTTTCTTAATGTAAATGAAGCTCCTCTCCAGGTTGTGTGTTGTTAAAATAAGATTTACTGTATTTTTGGTTACACGTGTTTTTCCCTTTGCATGTATTTGTGTGACTGCAGGTTCTTGTGAATGTGTTCAAGTGTGTTTGGAGAAGAAAGTGCAATTTTAATTGAATACTTTTTTCACTTTCCTCTTTTGGTTTACCTACCCAGAGTCACTATTTTTCAGAGGCTGATTCTTCCCCTCCCAGCAGTTAATGGTTGCAGCTATGGAAGTGTCTAAATACGGTTAAAATGTGTTGTACAAAATCCACAAATATTCAATAAAAACATACTTTTTTACAAAGGGGACTGGAGAATTGGCACAGTGGTTAAGAGCATTGCCTTTACTTTCAGAGGACATGGCTTCACTTCCCAGGACATACATGGATTAACAACAATGCCTAATTATACTTTCAAGGGATCCAACACCCTCTTCTCACTGCCAGAAACAGTGCATCTGCATACAGGCACACATTACTCATTCACATTAAACAACAAATAAAATATTAAAAAATGAACAAGGAGTTCATTCCTGGAATTGGTCCTTTCCTTTCTAGCTTATGGTGTCTAGTAGAGGTGATATCTCCCTGTTAATGGGTTGCTCCTTCAATCTCTTTATATTATCTATCGATATACTTTAAGAATATTCTATACTGGGAGGGTTCCATATGACATTTTTTAAAGTTTTTTTTTGAAACAGGCTCTACCTGTAGCCCCAGCTGGCCTGCAGTCATTATGTAGACTAGGCTTGCCCTAGTCTCACAGAGGTCCACCTGTCCCTGCCCCTCCCCCACATTCCAAGTGCTGTGATTAAAGGTCTGCACCAACGTGCCTGGCTCTGTGACTTTCTCTGAAGGACTCAGTGTTAGTTCTCCCTCTCCTGCCTCCTCCCCCGTGCTGCCCTCCCATCCCATCCCTTTAACCCTCCTACTCCATGATTCTTCTTCTTGCCCATTTACTAGTTTCTTGGAATCCATGGATTGTCCAATTGAAGCATGTGTATCTAATGATGCAAAGCTAATGTCCACTTATGAGAGAGAACATGGGGCCTTTGTCTTTCT
Organism: Eospalax fontanierii; assembly: GCA_035773235.1. NCBI lineage: Eukaryota > Metazoa > Chordata > Mammalia > Rodentia > Spalacidae > Eospalax > Eospalax fontanierii. Next base: position 2,637,835 of record CM069554.1, on the reverse strand, counting down.
AGGTTTTGGTTACCTCAGGATGATTGTTTCTAGGTTCATCTATTTAACTGTGAATTTCAAATTGTCTTTTTTCTGAAGAAGTAAATGTCCATACTTTCATTGTCTTCTCATCAGTTGACCGGAATCTAGATTGTTTCAGTTTTCTGGTTATTGTAAATAGAGCAGCAGTGACATGTTTGAACTGGTTTCTATGTAGTCTCAAGAGTGATATGACTGGATCTTGGGAGATGTAGTTTAGCTTTTGCTATAATCTTCTCAGTGGTTTCCATGGTGGGGGCGCAGTCTGCTCTCAAACTAACAGTGCATAAGTGTCATCCTTCCCACGTCCTTGCTGGGCCGTCTGTTTTATGACTACAGCTCTGTAGTATTGTTTGAGATCAGGGACGGTCATGTCTCCAGCAGTTCTTTCATTAGGATTGTTTTGGCTAGATTGCATTTTATTGTCCTTCCCAATAAAATTTGAGATTATTTTTTCAATTTCTCCCAAGAATTGTGTGGGAATTTTAAACAGGATTTCATTGAATCAGTAGATTGCTTGTTAGACAGGCAGAACAAATACCTGCCTAATTACACCTTTGTCCCTTTGTCCTAGATGTCACCACATCATAGAAAGATTCATATAGGGTCTCAGAGGATATGTCAGAAAAATGACCAAAAAGAAACCAAAAAACAAAATCCAAGAGCCTGAGGTGGGTATTGTGTGTTCCTAGCCTTATCACTTTCTCAAGAAAGGAATAAGATTTATCAAACTTAAAAAGTAAAGTTAGGAGGCTGGAGAGATGGCTCAGCATTCAGAGAGTACTTGCTGCTCTTCTAGAATACCAGATTTCAGTTTGTAGGAACCATGTCTGGGGTTTACAACCACTTGTAACTCCAGTTCCAGAGATTCTGACAACGTCTTCTGCCCTCTGAGGGAACTAAGTACTTGTGGCATCCACTCAGAGCCATGCACATACACAAAGAAAATACAGTTGTTTGTTAAAGTAGACTTAGGAATTTCTAGAATCTCCTGAAACAAGTTTCACTGTGTCCCTCACCAACATGTATAGATAAAAAGATTATCATAGAAATGCTGACAAATACTGAAGATGCTGACTCTCAGACCTTGAAGTTCTCCTGTAGTTATTCAGGAACCTTTCTACATGGAGGCTTTGTGAGCTGTTACCCGTTCTGTGGATGTTCTTCATTTGTACAGCTGTCTTTCTGTCAGGCCTGGTCCGGTCACCCCTCCCCCATTATTGCACAGTAAACTCACTAAACTAGACTTTGGTGGATTCATTTCTTTTGAGTGTCATAGCCACACACGGTACCACCTGACCATGAAAAGGTTCAGATTTTGGCAAATTTTGAATCCTTCCCACAGGTCAGGAAATGGAGGGTGTGAGACCCATCATAGATCCCAGTTAGGTGTAGTGACAGTGAAATGGCAGGTGTGGGTGTGACAGCTCTCCAGTTATGTGGAAGGAACTTTTCTCAACACTGTAAGCCATGGCATCCCATTTAGATCAATGGATTTCTGCCTCATGAAAGTGAAACCCAGTTTCATTTTGGAGACACCTATTGTGACTCTGGATAGTAAAATGGACTGATGGGGGTGATGTTCATAAACGCACTAGCTTTCTATTGGCCTTATTGAAAAGTCCTCAGGGGAAGTAAAGGCCTGGCCAACTGTGATTGTTCTCAGATGAGTGTCCGTATCTCGCTTACGGCTGCAGTTCATGTCATTTTGTCAAGACTGAAATTGGAGATTCTAAATTGTTGTAAGACTGCTTTTCTTATAGGACAGCTTTGTTGTTTAGGAATTAGTTTGAAGATGTGTGTGCACTTTGTAGTGGTCAGTAAGGGTTAGGCTGCAAGTGTTGATGGCCTGATTTTTCTTAGGTTGTAAAATATTATTATTGTGTTATAATGTGTATGTATAGTGAGTGTGTGCATGTCACAATTATCAGGGGAGCAGCTTTTTGCTTTTTGTTCTGTCTTTTGAATTTTTTCAAGATACCAGGCATCAGATTAAGGTCATCAAGCTTGTGTGCCAAGTCCTTTACGTACTGTGACGTGTTCCTGGACTCTGAAACCTGAGTTTTAAAGTTTTGCAATGAATTTTGTCCCTTTGTCTTTCCCTTAAATTTTCAAGTTCTTGAAGTGCGCTGGGCAAAGCGTCGCTCTGTTGTTCTTTCATTCGACAGTTGCCAGACACTCGCTGATCCTAGTCAGTGCTTTATTCAGTCCAGAATTGTGTGATGTGGTGATTTGTGAATTTTTTCTCTAAAACTGTAGACAGAAATCACGAACACCGCTGACCGTGCTTCCCGCCGTCCCCATTCCGACCCATTTCCCTCCCTCTTTTTTTCCTCACATGGGCGTTTTGCTGGGGTGCATAACCTGACTTGGAGTCCTGAACTCCTGTGAACCTTCTGTCTCATTCTCTGATGCCGCTGTGTAGCCCACATATCAACGTGACTAACTACACTCGTTCTTTCTGAAGCACATTGTCGACTTTATACTTAACTCTATTCGCATATGACATTACCTAAAAAATTTTTAAAGTATTGTTTTAGGGTCTTTAAATATTGATTGTGTATCATATTTCTTATCTGATTAAAATTCTACATGGGCTGGAGAGATGGCACAGCGGTTAAGAGCACTGTGTGCTCTTGCAGAGAACCTGGATTTGATTCCCAGCAGGAACATGGCTACTAACATTCATCAGTAACTCCAGTTCCAGGGAATCCCTCGATATCTACTAACCTCTAAGGACATTGCACACCCAGGTGTACTTACATACATGCAGGCAATATACTCATACACATAAAATAAGAAAAATAATAAGTTAAATATTTTTTTTAAATTGTGCTTGTGTAAACTACTCATACGATATGTTATTTCTTCTATAAGCACATAAAGTAGGTTCATTTCCACATTTAAGAATTTGTGACAGGATGTGTGAATTATGCTTGACAGGGAAGTTCAAACTCAATGTCTGTTATTATTTCAGGTCACAGGGGCTGATCCTCTACTTATTTCTGGGAGTTTTAAATAACTTAATAGACTTTCAAATGATAATGTTTCATCTTATACCACAGAATTTGTTGTCATTTATGATAGATGACTTATCAATCTGTACCAAATGTTAAGTTTTCTCACACCATAGAAACTTAGACATCGTAAGCAGGAATTTCTAAACACTAGCAGGCTCTGGCATGCTAACTGCCCTCTGTTCTGTACTTCAGATGGTCAGACTTTCTTAAAATAGGAAGTGGACAAGCAGGTTATAAAGAGAACTGGGGAGAGAAGCAGCACATCCTGTGTCCTGTCCCAGCAGTGAGAGGAGCGTCCCTCCAGTGATCCTTCCTCTCAGAATCACTCAAGCTTGTATTAGAGCTTCTGTGTATGAAGCAAAATGTGGGAATAGCACAAGATTGTATGATCATGTTATCAAGCGATTCTGTGGAATGTTTAGGATTCTGTGACATTTGAGGATGTTGCTGTGAACTTCACCCAGGAAGAGTGGGCTTTGCTGGATCCTTCTCAGAATAATCTCTACAGAGATGTGATGCTGGAAACCTGCAAGAACTTTACTTTTATAGATAAAAATATTTTCTTACCTTCCCTTAATATATTGAGGAAAAGTATTTACTGGAATTGATGCTCTTCTGTGACTGGAATATCAAAATGGAAGAATGTGGTGTATAAATCGGGCATGTTTCATATACACTAGAGCTACAAAGTAAGTTTTTAGTAATTTCCAATTAATCAAACTTTTTTTTTACTACACTTTAGGAAAGAGATGTGAAAATGAGAATATTAAAGACCATAATCAAGTTGTGGAAAAAATCTAAGGTAATTGCAAAAAATAGAAGGAAATTTTCTCTGATGGAATTTTTAAGAGTTTGTGTGTGTGTGTGTATCTGTCTGTCTGTCTTTCAATCTGTCGATCTGTCCATCTTTGCAATCCTTCATGCATGTGCATAGGGAGGTCAAAAGAAGTATTTAGACTCAAGAAGCTGGAATTACAGTAGGTTGTAAGTCACCGGTCTTGTGTGCTGTCAGCCAAACTCTGGTCCTCTGGAAGAGCAGCCACTCTGCTTAAAAGCTGAGACATCTCGCCAGCCTCCCATTAAAGCATATATGAGTAAGTACATAATAAGCACATCTTTTTGTTTTTAGCATTAGGAAATGTAACATGTACCTCAACTTAAGAATCTTATTCAGTGTTTCACGGCATTTAATGTGCAAACAGTATTAGGAACTCACGTTAACACTCACTCTTTTTATTAAAGCCCTATGGGAACCATATTATAGAATTAATTATCTGTTTAGTTTTCAGTCACTTAGATATGACAGAAGACATAATCTTTAAATAATTTGGGGAACAGTATGGGACCTATATGTTGTAATAAATACTAGTAAAGTGACTTTTACTAATATACTTGTCATTTTTACAGAAATTCCATGTTCAAGACGTTCTTTGGGCATGAAAATCATCAGGATAGAGGAACTTTGGCTTGGACAGCAGGGGCCAATACGATCATGAAAATTTCTAATGACCTAACACCATATGAAAGCAATGTGTGTGGAGAAGTTTCCCTGTGTCATTCTCCCTTTGATAAGCATCCTACATCTCAGGCTCAGTACACATCATATGAGCATGAGGAGCATGGAAAGAAGCCACAGAACTGTAACTCCCTCAGAAGTGAGCAGAGACATCTGAGAACTCACACTACGAATGGACCTTTGGAACATAAGACATTTTTAAATTGTTTTCATTTCCAACAGTTGTTGGTAGATCAGGAAACTGACAGTGCAGAAACCATCCATCAGTACAAAGAACCTTGAAAGGCCTCTGCTTGTGTCAGTCCAGTTCACACATTTGGAGGAACTCGAACTGTAGGGAAACATTATCAATGTAATTTACGTGGGAAAGGTCTGAGTTCTTCCACCTCTCTTCGAGGGCATGAAAGAATTCATAGTGTTGAAAACTTCTATGCACGTAAAGAATGTGGTACAGGCTTTACACAGTACAGCAACCTTCAAGTACATGAAAAAATTCATATTGGAGAAAAACCCTATATATGTAAACAGTGTGGTAAAGCCATTATATGTAAGAGTTATCTTCAAAGACATGAAGAATCGCATGAAGGAGAGAAACCCTATACATGTAAAGAATGTGCAAAAACCTTTAGATGCCACAGGTATCTTCAGTTACATGAAAAAATTTATACTGGAGAAAAACCATATGTATGTAAACAATGTGGAAAAGGCTTTAGATTTCCTAGTCCTTCACATTACATAAACTAAGACATTTTGGAAAAAAAAACACATGAATGCAAACAATGTGGTAAAGCTTTTCTATTGAAACATCATCTTCAAAGACATGAACCCAACCATACTGGGCAAAAACCATATGGATGTATACAGTGTGGTAAATCCTTTAGATTGAAGTATCATCTTCAAAGCCATGAAACAATTCATACTGGAGTAAAACCCTATGAATGTAAACAATGTGGTAAAGCCTTTACATATGAGGGTGATCTTCAAACATATGAAAAGACCCATACTGGAGAGAAGCAATATGACTGTAAAGACTGTGGTAAGACTTTTCACTACATGTTTACCTTCAGAAACATGCAAATACTCATACTGTAGAGAAGCCCTATTCCTGTAAACAATGTGGTAAAACCTTTAAACGTAATTTTCATCTTCAAGGACATATACCAACACATACTGGAGAGAAACCCCATGCATGTCAACAATGTGGGAAAGCTTTTAGATGTCACAGTTCTCTTCACTTACATATAAAATTCATACTGGAGAAAAACACCTGAATGGAAACAATGGTGAAGACTTGAGATGTCACAGTGTTGTTCACAGACATGACACGTTGATCTAGACAACCTGTGAATAGGAGCAGTGTGGAGAAGCCTTTAGACTTCTCAGCCATGTTTACTTGAAAGAATTCATATTTTCCTAAACCTATGAATAGAAACAGTGTGGTAAAGTCTTTAAATGGTACAGTATCTTCCTTTATGGAAAAACTCTTATAACGCCAAAGCGCAATGAAGGAAATCAATGTAAATCCCACATATGACACCCTTATCTTAAATTACATGAAAAGATTCATACTGGAGGAAAACCCTGTCAGTGCAAAGAATGTGGGAAACTTTGCATCTCACAGTGTGATACAGTTACAAGAGAAATTGAATTGTGGCAAAGAACCCTGTGTGTGTGAACAAGGACTCTAGTTGTTAAACTCTCTAAGTACATGGTTTAGCAGTTTCACACCACAGTGCTCTTTCCATGTCAAATAATGCATGGGAGAAAATTCCTAGACATGTAAAAATTGAAGTGTTCTTAAAGATTTATATGAGTTCATGTCAAATCTATAAGGATATAAACAACACGAGAAAGAGTTGACCTAAGTTCCCAGCAGGAACATTTTTGTGTGGGATTTTTCCATGGGATACCTGAACAAATGTCCACTCACAGGAAATTAATGGCATGAAAAAGTAATTCTACCAAAGTCTAAATAAGAGAACAATCACTTCCAGAAACGTGGAGAATCTCAGACAACTGCATCTGCTAAAAGCCCTCCATTTCAGGTCAAGTGATGACTCATGGAAGTTACACTCCTGAGATCTGAGCATAACTGGCAGGTACCTTGGATGGTTGGGGACTTCCTTTTCACAATTGTTTTCTGCTTCTATAACTATTTGTGGTGGACTTGAATAAGAAGGAAGCTTCCATCTGATTCCAGCATCATTTCTCCATATCCTGTTACCAGAGCATTGGATGTCTTCAGTAGGTTGTGGCTTACCATCTAGTTTCAGCATATGACTAACAATAGTGGTGATATTCTTCATGGTTTGTGGGAGAGATATTCGCCTGCCTCTGATTCGCAAGTGCTGGTGTTAAAAGCATGTGACAATATCCTGGGTACCCAACAGCCCACTAAAAAGTTAACCTTGCCCCAGTAGGTTTGTGGGGCAGGAAGATGTACTTTTGCACCTTATTGACTTTACTTGAAGTCTGAACATCAGTATTTGAGAAATGAGTAGCCTTGTCATTGTGTGGTGTGAAGTTTTCCTCTGTCAGAATGAATTAGGCACAAGGAGCTTGACTGATGCAGGAAGAGGCCAATAGAGTCAGCTACCTCTCCCAACCAACCAGTTGTAGGGGGATGGACTAAAGGGGAGCGGGGAATCTGGGAGGGAGACAGGGCTCACTGCTGCAGGTTGACATCTTGGGATCAATCAGCACAATCAGCGATTCTGGCAAAAACATCCAATGTGCAGCCTGGTCTCAGTAGGAGGATCCTGCCCCCTCCCTGATAAATGCACTGTAAGTAAGCCCAAATAAACTCTGATTTCCAAGACTGTAATTTGACGAACTCATACTTCATTTGCTTGGTTGTTCCTGACCCAGAGAGGTGGGATGAGCCAAACACCAGGCATCTTACTGAGAGAAATTCTAAAGACATATGGTCAATATTCCATGGGCACCTATACATAACACTGTGTTGAGTTAAACCCTTATTGGCAGGTTTACCTGTTCCTCAGTTGCCTGGAAATTCTTGTAAGAGGCTTGTCCAGTGTCCACATTTGTGACGTTATATTTGCATCTGTCAGGGATAGTCATAGGAACCATGTGGTGTGTTTGTCAATGGTTAAGGAGCAAATTGGCTCATGTGTGTATCCTTTTATAACATCTAGACTCAGGGTTTGATTGTGAGCAGGTAAAACATGTGATTGGCACCTAAATAAAGTTGTCTGAGGAAAAAGCAATATTTCCTGCCTCCATATGTTTTCTTCCTGCTGAGTGTGTGCCTGCTGCTGTTGCTGCTGCAGTCCTCCAGTGACAGACTGCAGCTCCACTGACCTTCCAACATGGACTGAATGGCAGCAGCTGAAGGAACTTCCAAGAACTTCTCTGCAGAATGGAAGTGCCGAGGCATCCTGCTGTGTTTACTGAGCAGCTTCTAGGTTGTCTGCCCCTCTGTCTGGCAAATAGACATTGGTGGACTATGAATCACACTATATCAGCTAACTAACTGAATCCCCTTTGATGGCATGTACGCATTCTTGTCGCTTCTGTTCTCTACAACATTCTTTATTGCATAGTTTCTGGTAACAGGGTGGGTTGTAGAGAAACAGGATTGATGGATGGTGATCTTGCACTAGCCAAGATCTTCTGTAGGGTACATAATTCTCAGCATTTGATCTGGTGCACCACATACACTCCCCACAGAAACCAGTTTAACAAAATTTTCTAAGTGTTTGTTATAAAGTAGCTTAAATTTCAAATAAACTGGTTAATCTTATTGTTAAATATGTCTCTCTGGAACTTTTAGCAAGTGGAATTAAAGAAGACAGGTTCCCCACCCCTGAAAATAAGTCAAGTCACTGATGAAGGACATTGTCAAATTCTATAACTTCTGGAAATCCAATGCTTTGTGTGGGTGTAGTCAGATATAATGGGCTCAGTTCTCCAATGAATAAGTGACAACCTGTGTGACACAGTGTTTGCAAGGAAGCTCACTCGACTCATTGTCCACAGTGTTCTGGAAAGGTCAATGCTGTAAGTATTTCTGTGAGTTTGGAGCAGATTTATAAATGTTGAAACTAAAACAAGAGTTCCAAATTTGCCATAATGTTTGTATAAATCATTTCTTCTCAGTGACAAGCTCTTGCATTTATGCTTGTCGGATCACCCTCAGAATGTTTTATTTCCTCATACCAGGAAACCTAAACTTTGTGACAAGGAATTTTTAAGGATAAGCTGTCTCCTGGATGTTAATTTTTTTTAAATATTAACTTCATTATTTATCTTTTTGTGTATATGCATGTGTACCTATGTGTGCAGGTGTATGAGGGTGCTGGATACCATAGAGCTGCAGTTACAGGCTGTTTTGAACCATCAGACATGGTTCAATGAACCTAACTCTAGTCTTCTGTAAGGGCACCAAACACTCTTAGAAACTGAGCCATCTCTCCCGGCCATTTTATATTCTGAATATTTTATTGAAATTCCTTAGGTTTATGTTTGTATTTGGGGAATTTCCAGAAGGCACTCTTCATATACACTAAAACTTGGTTCTCAATTTTTGGTCCATTTTTTGGGACATTAAAGATGTCTCATTTTGAATGCTGCCTGTCTGTTATAATTCTTTATGTTGTCAAGATATCTCTAGTGGGGCCTTATTTTCAGATTCATAATGTTCATTATCTTTAGGATGAATATCCCACACCATCTTGATTGAGAATGTGGCAACCCAGGAACCAATTTAAGAATTCCAGTGTTTCCCAATTCAAAAGAAAATTTGCTTGAGATTATTTCAAACTGATATTAAAATTGTCATGAAATAGCATGACAAATATTATGGGTCCCTGCAGAGTATCCTGGACCCTGAGGTCTCTACATCTTAACTTTTTAAAAACAAATTTTATCTCCATCAAAATTATTTCTATTTACCTGGAGAACAATCTTAAAAGTCATGAGCACATCTACGTGAATTGAAAAAGCCAACATGGACTGAGCACTATAAGCCAATCGATAGAACTGTTGTGTAATTACAAGTCTCTGTCTGATGTATTGAAATGTGCCAGTGTTATCCTCTGCCACTCTTTGAGCATTCAGTTAACATTAACCATCTTACACACTGCAGAAGAACAGGTGACCTCCTCCTAGATAGCATCTGCTCCTGGCTTAATCTGGAGCAGACGCTCCCTGCTTTCTCAAAGAGCAAACACAGAGCCATGCATGTTCCCTTCCTTCTCTCCCTGAAAACATCAGATCTCATCTCAGTGAAAATAAGAGTTTATTTTTGAGCAAGTTATGAGTGACCCTGGGCAGGAGCAGATTCAGATTATCCAAAATATAGAGTTCTGACTATGGTAAAACTTTAATGAACTTTGGATAGTAACAAAATGAAAGAAAGTCATGAATCAAGGTCCATCAAAAATAGTTTGGTGGGATCATCAGGCAGGCAGGTTACAGCAATAGGGAAATCTCTGCTGTACAATTCACATGCTGTGTGACAACATTCATAGCCATTCAGTTGGTGGAAAGAAGCAGTCTGTTAACACATCCAAAGTCCTTTGTCTTTTAGAGTTAGTTAGTAGTATGTGTGTTCCAGGATGTGAATACTTCAATTTCAAAGAAAAAAAGTATCACCTGATTTTCGTAAGGTTACAAATTATGACACGTTGAAAATATTAGGCATTCTTAGAATGATACACCCAAGATTTTCTTCTACTTTAACATAAATAATAGATAGAAATTATGGGACTGGTGATGCAACAGGTATATTAAACTTTGGCTGCAAGTAAGTGACCCACATCCCCATTAGGAGCACACCATGGTCTTTTTTCAAGAGTTAAAATGTTAGGGAAATAGTAATAGAATTCAGAAACACAGAGACCTAGAAACAGGAAGTCCGCATATTTAAGAATTTAGAAAAAGTATATAAAAATCCAAAGGGAAGACAGAAGAAAACGGGATTAATGATCATAATGGGAAATGAAAGAATTGAAAACAGATGGACAAGGTAATATGGAGAACGAAATTCACTTTAGCAAGTGACGGTTCCAATTTAAAATGACTGCCTCACACTTAGAGAAGTAAGAGTCTCTTGTTCTCAGTCCTTCCTGACTAAAAAAGTGGTACACACTGGCTTCAGACCTGTGCACCTCTTAGGAACCATCTATTTAAGTAAGAATATAGACTCCTAGAATGCTTTTATCCCTCAACCAATTCAAGATTTTTTTCTTGCCTAAACAAGGTAATGGAGCTCTTAGGCAAAGATACAGTCTAGCTGTCCAGCTACATGCTGGATGCCGAGATGTAGAAAACACGGACACGGACATAGCGCTGGTGCTGTGACAGACGGGGAGGAAGGGGACCCAGATGCTACAGAACACCAGCGTGGCTGAACGTTAGCAACGTGGCTTCATTGAATGTGTCAGGTAGATTTCTGGCTAGGGTGAAGCTCAGGATAGCCAGGGTGCTCAGACATCCCAGGACCAAGTAGAAGGCGCTGAGCCCTTGTTCCACATGGTGATGATGTGATCACATTCTGAGTGTGCATCTTGGAAAGGTTCCCATCCTGATGCCAACAACAGTTGGACAAGGGTGCAGATGGGGAAGATGAGGTTAGGCAGTTCTGAAAGCAGTGGCTGCCTTCTCCTTCTTCATTTAACAGTGACATTAAAGGACAGAACATAGTCATAGCTTTGCTTGAGACATTGGAAACCACCAGACTAAATAAAACTCCAAACATGATCTGACAGAGGATGCAGGTGGCATGTTTGAAAGACCAATGATGAGTAAGGAGCAGAGAGAGCAGGTGAGGAGATGAGCAGGATGTACTGAGACTGTGGTCACTGAACTGACTACGGAAGTGTGTCTGCTTCACAATGAGAATAAGAACCCCAGCTGTGAGGACAGGGAGCCTCAGGGCTCTGACAGTCAGAGCCTGTCCCATGGGGTGTTCAGAAGCCAGGAAGGTCACAGATTTCAGGGGCACTACCTTCATGGACTATTGGGATACTGCTGATTGGGACATCTGACCCACTTCTCCATGTATAGATGCAAACTATCACAAGTCCAGCTTCAGTGTTTCTCCTTTACCATAGATGCCACACAGTGTGCCTCCATGGGCTCACTGAGCCAGATCACGCCCTTCAGTCCTCACACCAAGAAAAAGATTGTTACACAGGGAGTAATTCTCAATTAATACTGATGCTCTTGTTTATGTACCATGGCTTTTTTCTCTCCTTTAACTTTTTTTGAGACAGGCTCTCCCTGTAACCCCAGCTGGCCTGGAATTTTCTATGTAGACCAGGCTGGCCTTGAACTCACAGAGCTCCACCGGCCTCTGTTTCCTGAGTGCTGGGATTAAGGGCTTGTTCCACCAAGCCTGGTTTTTTCTTTTTTATGTTGTATGTTGAAGAGAGTTTTTTTCTTTTAGCCAAAACACTACCTGTTTGTTTCTATGTTGTATCTCTGTCAGTTATTAACTGGGTATTCTTTCAAAGCAAGTACTTATTGAAAAACTGCCAGTGACTCCATTATTTTCTTAGGGCAAGGAACCATATCTTCAGTTCCTTCCGCTCTGGGGTTGTTAACATGGATACACACTGGATTTTGTCAAAGGCCACTTCTGCATCTATTGAGATGGCCATGTGATATTTGTCTTTAGGTGGACATATATGATCTATTAAATTTATTGATTTGCTTATATCGAACCATTTCTGCACCTCTGGAATAAAGCTGACTTGGTCATGGTGAATGATCTTTTTGACATTTGTCTGCATGCAGTTTGTGAGTATTTTGTTGATAGTATTTGCATCGTTGTTCACTAAGAATATGTATCTATATTTTCATTTGTTGTGTCTTTTTGTTTTTCATATTAGAGAAATACTGCCTTCATAAAAGGAGTTTGGGAGTTCTCCTTCTGTTTCTATCTTTTTGGATAATTTAAGTAGTTTTGGTTGTAGATATTCCTTAAAATGTTTTGTAGATTTCTGCTGTGAATCCATCCAGGCCTAAGTTAATTTTAGTCAGGAGGTTTTATATTACTGTTTCAATGTGCTTATTTGTTATGGGTCTGTTTAAGCTGTTGATCTTGATTTACCTTTGTTTTTATCCTTGAATTTAGAAATTCATCCATGTTTTTAGGTTTTCAAATTTAACAAAACATAAGTTTTAAGGTATTCTCTTATTATGTTCAGGATCTTTTTGGTGTCTATTTTGATGTTTCCCTTTTTGTCTCTGATATTGTTGATTTCAATTTGTTTTCTTTCTTTTGATTAATTGAATTAAGGGTCTGTCTTTCTTGTTTATCTTTTCAAATAACCACCTGTTAGATTCATTGATTCTTTGTGCTGTTTTCTTTTGTATTTCATTGATTTCTTCTCTAATTTTGGTATTTCTTCTATGATGAATTTGGATTTTGTTTGTTCTTGCCTTTTCAGAGCCTTGAGTTATACTCTAATTTATTTGCACCCTTTCTGATTTTTTTAATGTATGCACTCATAGCCATAAACTTCCCTTTTAAGAATGCTTTTCATGTGTCCCCGAGGATTTGTTGTGCGTTATTATCATTTTCATTTCTTTTCTGGGTTACCTTTGTTTTGTGATTTCTTCGTTGGATGATTCATCAATTAGGGGTGAAATGTTTAAGTCTATGATTTTGTGAAGTTACCGGCGCTTCTTTTCTGATGATCTGCATTTTTTTGTGCTTTGGCCTGATAGAATTATTTCACTTTTTTTTTGTTGTTGTATTTGTTTAAGTTCCTTTGGCTTCTCAGTATGTGGTCCATTTTAGAGAAACTTGCAATGGCTGCTGAGTAGAATATGCATTTTTTCACTGCTTGTGTTTCTGTTATGAAACTCAAATCCGACTTTGATGAGTTGAAGTTTTATTCCGTTTATGTTATTGAACGTTGGTTGTTTTCTGATCCAGTATGAATACTTGATCTAAGCTTCAAATTTTCTCTATGGGCTTTTTTATTTTAGGGACCAGATGGCTCCACGGAGGTTAAACAGGAGCTCTACAGGAGGAAGGAGCCTACATGACAGGACTGACTGTCCCTCTCCTCCCAGCTTGTCAGTCACTCTCCAGAGACCTCAGCAGAAAAGGGACAAGGCCCAAGGAGAACCAATGGGAACAGACAGGTATGCTTCTTCTCACCTAGCAGAAAAAGCCTGAAGGCTAGAGCAGTGGGAAGAACTAGAGATGGTCCCAAGGCAGAAACATGTGCATGGTGGGATTAGGGTGACTCACCCTGGTTAGGCAGATGCTCTTCTGAAGACTCAATGGAATGGGGCCAAGGCCCAAGGAGAGCCAATGAGAAACAGAAGCAAATCTTTTAAAAGATGTTTATGCTACATGTATTAGTGTTTTCTGTGCATGGATCCAGGTGCACCCGTGTCATGCAATATCCACAGAGGACAGAAAAGGGCCTAAGATCCCACTGCAACTTGAGTTAAGGACAGTTGTTAGGTGCTAGGTGGGTGTTGGGACCCAAACCTGGGTCCTCTGTCAGAGTATCCAGTTCTCTTATGACTGTGCTCTCTCTCCAGTCCCAACAGAAAGAAATCTTAAGTCAAGAGCAGAAGGAAGCTGTGTTGACAGGATGTGAAAGTAAACACCACATTTTATGCTTCAGTGTTAAAAACAAGAATGAGACAAGAGAACTTATGCAACCACTTCTTTCAGACCCTTAGCTAGTCGCTCAATAATGTTGTATTGTAAGCTAAATAATTCAAAGCAAAATTTTCTTAAAGCAAGAAATTATTACCGATATTACTGGTATTTTATCCCAAGGATAATGTTGTATAAACATAAAATCTAGGTAGACTAATGGATTAATAATTGAATATAATTGTACTAGAATTCAAGGCAAAACCTCCAGAAATCTATAATCAAATGTCATTCATGAGGAATTCATGAATGAAATTTTAAATGTTGAGATTACAGCATCACAAAATTATGTCTGGCGGTAATCCACGTAGAACTTAAAAAAATTGTTGAATCTATTGACTCTTTGTGTATTTTGTGAGAACATTTTCACCAATCCTAATCATCTTCATAACCCCTTCCTCACTGACACTCCCATCGTCCCCATAATGAAAGTCATACATTCTATCACCTGTGTTAAGGCCCATCATTTCCAGTTAGTAACCCCAGACATTCCTCAGAGCAAGTCACATGTAGAACTTTTAAACGAACCTACCAATAAATTATAAAATTGCACTCATAACAATATCATTGAATTAAGCGGTTATATAGACATTGACAGAAAAACAAAATGGAAATGTTTGTTCTTTCCAATTTGTTCACTAATCTGATCTGGATCTAATCAATATTCTAATGTTACAGGTGGAAATGATAACTTCTTCTACTGTAGGAGAACTTCTACTCAGCCATTAAATATCTATTTTCCTGGAAAAAAGAAAATCAAGGAGTCACAGTGGTTTCTCAATACTGTACTTGCTCATTGAAAGAATACTCAGGTAAATACTTACAGAAATTCAACTTATAAATGTAGGAATTGAAGTGTTTTGACTAGATAAGAAGAACTGACTCTCTTAAATGTGTCACAGGAGAAAGTACAGAAAACAGTCATGGTCCATAAGCAAGACCAGCAGTATTGAAATATTCCCCGTATAACATTCTTTCACTTGGTTTCTAAATCAAAGGATGTTATTTGGTTCACTGAGCCCATTAAGGTACACTGCAAGGCATCTATGAATAAGGGAGAAACACTGAAGCCGGATGGGTGACAGCTTGCCTCTCTCTCTAGATGTGTGGTGTGTGAAATGTCCATATTATCTGTATGCCAACACTCCATGAAGATACTTCCCCCCAAATCCGTGACCTTCCTGCCTTTTGAATACGCTTTGGTAGGAACAGCCCTGAGTCTCCCTGTCCTCACAGCAAGCATTCTTGTTCTCTTTGTGGCGCACAGACACTCTCACAGTCAAGGCCAGTGACCAAGGTCTCAGCTACATCCTGCTCAGTTCCTCACCTGTTTTCTCGGATCCTTACTCTTCATTGGTTTGCAAACACAGTCACCTGCATTGTCTGCCAGATCACATTTGTTGTTCAGTTTATTCTGGCTGTTTCTACTCTCTTAAGCAAAACTATCACTGTGTACTGGCCTTTAATGCCGCTTTTCAAAGAAGAAGGATGAGATCACTGCTGTTGTCAGGGGCACCCAGCTTCCTCATCCCCATGTACACCTTTTTCCTGCTCTCTTTGGCATCAGGATGGGAACATTTCCACCCTTTGTTGACAAAGATGAACACTAAGAATGTGGTCACACCATCACCACCATGTGTAAGAAGGTTTCATCCACTACTTTCCTCCAGGTCCTGAATGCCTGAGCTTCAGCGTGCCTTTCCTGGAAGGTAACCTACCTGACAAAGTCAGTGAAGCCAAGTTCCTGACCTTCAGCACGCTGGTGTTCTGTAGCATCTGGATCATCTTACTCCCTGTTACACAGCACCAGTGCTATGTCCACGGTGGTCACAGAGTTCCTCTACATTTTCGGCCTCAACATGTGGCTGGACTGCTAGACCACATCTTTCCATCTAAGAGGTACATTATCTTATTTAGGCAAGAAATAAATTCTATGCATTGGTTGAGAGGTAAAAGTATTCTAGAAGCCTGTCTTCTTAGTTAAATCCACGTTTCCTAAGATGCACACAGGTCTGAAGCCAGCGTGTACCACTTTCTCAGCCAAAAGGGACTGAGAACAGGATATTCTTACTCCTTTCTCTAAGTGTGCAGCAGCCATTTTAAATTGTAACTGTCACTTTCTAAAGTGAACTTTTTCTTTGTTTCTGTTCATCTCAATCTTATACCTATTTCCCTAACACTTTTGCTCTTGAAAAGGGACCATGGGGAGGTTTTCATGGCTCCCTGGGTTAGGTACTTTCCACCAAGGTTCACCCTGTCTCCTCGCACCTGCAGTCCTGCAATTTGTGTTTACTATTTAAAGTTCAGGACCTGAAACTCTTAGGTCTATTATTCTAAGAACCCCTACTATTCTGAACTTCTATCAGGTAACCGTAGTGTTCAGAGGAGAAGACTCCTGTCTGCTTTCCCCGTGTGTATCTCCTGTCTCAGAGCTTTTCCTGCAACCATCTGAGGTGCCTTCCTGTTTCCATTATATTACCTTCTCTTCACTGACAAAATCCCTTATGTTTATTCAAGAGAAACTCTGTGATGTTTGTGAGTCTGACTGCCTCTACTTGATTTTTGATAAATTTAATTAGTTTATTATCCAAGATTTTGACTGGAGAGCTAACAGAACCATGCCTATTGGTCCTGTTAGTGGTGCTAGGTAGGTCCCAAGTATTGTAGGTACTTTTCAGGAAGACACATTTTTGCCTTTATTTTCTTTAACAGCTGCCTTGTATTTTCTCTCACTATGACACATTGTTTTGCATAAAAACAGCAGATACGTCCCTTTCTTAACAGCCTCAGCTAGGGATAAGTTTACTGGCAGACACAAAGAAATTTCCAGCTCTCAGCTGAGAAAAGAACTAGTCATAGGGGAAGGACAGGGTCTTGACCCTTAACTACCTAGTTAACTTTTACTTCCTAATTTATTACTCCCCCTTGTGGTGAGGTACCCCTAACTGCAAATGGGGAACTGAGCCACTAGTCACTCTGTTCTTCCATGTTGAACAGGGATGCTGGGAGTGGCAACTGGGTTACCCTAAGTGGGTGTATCTAAAAGACCTCAAAGGTGTAGCCACAGAGAAAAAGAAAGTCCTTGACTGGTGCCTCTGAAGGGGAAGTAAAGGTGAGAGTGGTTAGGAGCATGTTTTAGGCAGAGAACCAGGAGAAGTCAGAACAGAGTGAATTTCAAATGTCCAATTTAAAGTGCATTAGAGTTCATGATGAGGGCTTCCAAAACCATCCATTGATTGGGTTTCTTCTCGTCTTCCATTTGCCCATGATGGCTGGATTCAGGATGTGTTTTCAGGCATGTTCATAGTCGTGGAGTGGCTAGAATCACAGTGTGAGTTCCCTCCTAAATGGCTTCTAGACAGGAAGAGAGAGGAAATTTAGTCATCATTTAATTTTGATAAGAACATAGTGGATTTGTCCTTTTTGGCTGCCGGTGGCACTCCAGCATTGAACTAGGCCAAGTTTTTCACCTGAGTGTTATCATGGAGAAAACTTTAGTGGGAGTTTTAATAAAAATAGGAAGCAAAAGTTAACTAGGTAGTTTAGGGTCAAGACCCTGTCCTTCCCCTATGACTAGTTCCTTTCTCATGTGAACTTTTAAGCCTAGTGTCTGGGAGGCACAATTTCTCAGGCTTTAAAGAAATATACTGATCACTTTAATCTTTGGTTATATTTTCCTTTTGGGTGTTTAAGACCATAACATTGGCCCAAATTAAACAAGTTTTTTCTCTCTTTTTTGTTTAAGGTCAGTTAAGGGTCTGATCCTCAGGGGTGGTCACTCAGGATTTGGAGTCCTTGGATCCTTTGACTTCATTTTACCAGTTCCATGTATGTGGGGATAAATGACGTGGTCCAGCTGACATTTGGCTTCAATTGAAACTTCTCATTTGTGCAAACCTTCCATTTTATAGACTGGACACCAGTTTGAGTCCCTCTGCTGGGGTCTCCATGATCTCCCTGAACGAGAGAATGGGTGTGACTCTTCATAGCTGCAGGACATTTTGAGGCATCTGCCATGATCCCCTGGGACTTAGTCAACCCTGGAGAGGAAGGAACAAAACTGTCCCTCAAGTCCCTTTTGGCCAGATTAGTATGGGCTTTTTAAGTACGGATATTAACCATGCAAGGTCAGTTGCACCAATCTGGTACCTGTAATTACAGTGCAATATGTAAGTAAAGCTTGAATAAAACCCAAACATAACCGACTGGAAGAGATTTATCATCACCGGTTAAGTAGGTACAGCCCAGGAAAAAGATTTAAAACAATTTTGAGATCTGTCTCAAATGAAGGCTGTCCTACTGAAAACAAAAGCAGTCTCCTTTCTTTCCCAGCTTCCCCTCCCCCATACCCTGATTTACAGGTTTTCAGAAGGAACGGAGGGTCATGTCACACACCTATAGACTGATCAGACCAAGGTCATTGAATGAAATTATTTCCTTCTGGACAAGGAGATAAAACTTGGTTTCTCATAAGCCAAGTAACCTAAAGTAACTTATCTGAGCTATTTGCAGGGCCTGGATTTCTGAGGAGAAGTTGTAAAAGTCGGTCTTTTCTCATATATGTTTTGTAAACTCCAGCTCTAGGTTTCTTCCCATCATCCTGAGTTTCAAAGTGTTGGGGATTTCAGTCACATCTTACATTGCTGCATAAACAAATAGCACTTTAAAGTTTTGTGAAGCACTTAATAGATTTAGAGACATTGTTCAATAAATTCTAAGTTGTTTAGAGTACTCAAGTTTATAAGGCCTTTCAATGCATCATCAAAATGTCCATATTTATAAATCTGCACATGTGTATTTTAACTGGGCATGCCAAAATAAAGGAAAAATAAAATTAGTAATTTTGTGCACAATAAAAAAAATGAAAAAGAGAAACTAAAATGGCCAGTTTTGACAGAAGCAGCATTTGAAGACATTGTCATAGACATACAAGGCAGAATTACATGAGACCTCAAACATGAGAAAACTTACAGACACCTGACATAATTACATGAAATCTCAAGCAACACATGAAAACAATTACTATAGACCCATATAACATAATTACACACAGAGTAAGTGATTCTGAAACCCAGTAATCAAGGACTTTAATTAGGATGGCCTAATTTAAATAGGCACTTATCTTTTAAATCCGGATGAGAGGAGAACTCTTCCTCTATAATCTCTTTCTAGCAATGGGGCAGTTCTCTCTTCTGTTCTGGTAGGTGTGAGGCTGGGTTTTAGGATTTAAGTTGCCTCCATCCGGATACAGGGATTTTTCCTCAGCATGGCCTGATTTCAAACCACCCGATTCACAAAATGTTTTTAATTTGGAAGGTTTTATCTTAATGTCATAATAGCCTAGTTATTCCCATTAAATTCCTGTTCTACCCAGATGGAGCCAAGCACCACGGAATCACATTAAAGTTTAATTGTTCCCTTTCCTGCCTGATTCCTGTTTTACCTAAATGGGGTCAGCACCTCAGAATCACCTTGAGGTTTAATGGAGCCCCTTTCCTTCCTGATTGGAGGCCAGTGCCATCTTGGAATCACATCAAGACTTTGCATGCAACCTCCTACCGGGATCAGCCCACAGTGGCGTCTACCTGTCTACCCTGGAGGACCCTTTTTTTTACGTGATCTGGACATCCGTTTTTGGATGTCTGTCTCGCCCTACCTGATGACAGCTTCCAGTCCAGGCCTATGCAGGTCTCTCTGACCTCCTGGAAGGAGACCTAGAGAGGAAATTTTTCTGGAGTGCCACTTCTCTGTTCTAGGGGCTGTGGAGGCTACAGAGTCCGGGAACCTCTATTACAAAGGACGGGTACCGTGGCTTGATCTCTCTGGGGGTCTCCAGAAATGTTACTGAAAAATCAGAGGTCAGCAGCCAAAGTCAGGTGAGGAATGGGGGAGTTTAGGCTGCTATCGGGACTGACACACAGATCCTTTCATAAAGGATTCAGCCCCTTGCATCAGTGTTGAGGGCCACATATACTCACCTGAGGAATGAAAGCAAGTAGTAAATAGCACATACATGATAATTTGCGGATAACATATTGCAGGACTGTAGCAGCTTTGGGAAACAAAGCTTCTCTCAGAGTAACCGAGGGGGCAGATGGAAACACTGCTGTGCCTTCCCCATATCTGTCTCCCGTCTCAGAGCTTCTCTTGCTCAGAAGTTCTTAATTGCCATAACATTGCAAGGTCTTTTAGCAACTATCTGAGCTACCTTCTTATTTCCATTATAGTTTCACAAAGTATAATTTGGCGAAAGTATGCGTGGCTTTGTAGTCCTGGACCTAGAGAGGACAGTGGCTGACTCTTGCCTCCCAGAAAAAAATTTTAGGACAGAGCCCAGCGCATCTGATTACAGCCACAGGAAGCATTCGACTCCCGGAAGCAGTTTATTCCCAGACAGTGGACAGTGTCGCTGAAATAGCAAACGTTCTCCCCTGTCTTGAACTCCCACGACAAGGATGGAAACAGGAAGCTCAGAATCCACACTTAGCAGTGTCTTCTGGGAATGAACTAAAGTTGTCAAGCTTGCAAGGAAGCATTTCTGTTATCTCCTGAGAACTACTTTACTTTCTCTGAGCATCGTCCACAATATCTTCCCTGCTGACTGGACCAATTTCCATTCCCACCAGGAGAGTGTGAAAGTTCCCTTCCTCGCACACACTTGTCAGCATTTGCTGTTTTCTTTCATAATGACATCAAGTATTTCTGGAGTGAGATATAGTCTCAATGCAGCTTTAGTTTGCATTTTCCTGATGGCTAACAACGCTGGACATCGTTTCAGTTGTTTATTGGCCATCTGTAATTTACTTCAGAAATTCACTTCAGTATTTACTTATTCATCTGGGGTGTATTTTCTCAGATATTGAGTGTCTATGTGCTCTAATGTAGATATGAATACTCTTTCAGATGCATAGCTTGCTGTGAATCATCTTCATTTATAAGTCGACCTCTACTCAATTCTTTCCTTTCCTGTACAAAAGCTTTCAATTTCATAAAAATCTTATCTCTCAACAATTTATATATGTCATTTACATTTGATATTTCTTTGATGGTGTTTTGTGTTCACTTCCTGTCTATTAGCAAGAGTGTGGTATTAAAGTCAAGTGTGATTTTTATACTGCAGTCAATCTGTGTTTCTGTATCTCTTAGTGTCTATGAAATTTGGGATGCTGATGCACATGTGTAAAATTCTACTGTCCTCTGTAGACATTGTTTCCTTAACATAAAAAAAAATCTATATTTCTAAGGGCCTAAGAGATGTCTCAATGGTTAAGAATACTGACTGTTCTTGTAGAAGACCCAGATTCAAATCCCAGCACTCACACAAGACAGCTAACTATAACTCCAGTTTCAGTGGATCCCACACCCTCTTCTGTCCTCTGCAGGCACGGATGATACAGGTGCACCTACCTTCATGCAGGCAGTACATGCATACACATAAAATAAAAACAATAAATTAAAAATATTTTTTAGAAAAACCTTTTTTCTTCCTATGAATTCAGGCTTGAAGTCTATTTTATTAGATATCAATATATCCACACCTGCTTGCTTTTGAATATTGTGTGCGAGGTGCACCTTTTAAAGTTCTTTGATTTTAAGCATTAGGTTCTTTTCCAGGCATGTGTTGTTTTAAGTTTTTAAAAAGTTGGTGTATTCTGACTGAAGAATTGACAGCATGATTGGAAGGAGTTAATATTCAGTTTACAGGAATTCTTGACCTTTGTTTTCTAATGCTTGATCATGTCTTAACATTCACTTATTTGCCAGGCTAGTGTGGCTTCCTTAGCTTTCCTGTGTCCTCATGGAACTATTTAATCATCTCTCTTGAATATGTGGAGCTCCTCAAGTATGTTGTGTGCTCTTAGATTAGTGGCCATGGAAGGTTGACCTTTCTCTTTTAGTCATGAAGTAAAGAATTATTGGACAGAGTTCTGCAGCTGATTTCAGAGCTTGAAAAAAACTATTCCTTACCCTCCTGGCCTTGAGAATGTCTGCTGAGGTATCTTCTCTTAGTCCAATGGATTTCCCATGGGAGTCAGTTCGTGCTTCTCTCTGTTTTCAATATTATTTGTTCTGTAATTTGTCTTAACCATAATAAGAAATGAGGAGCTTCTTTTAGCGTCCTTTAGGTTCTTGCCTATATTTCATTCACCCACAGGTGGCTCACAGCCATCTATACCTCCAGTTACTCTTTTGAGCACTCCTGGCAATGTACACATGGGTGTATGTATATAGGAAAAAATCACATACACATAAAAGAAAACTAAATTAAAATACATTTTAAGAGATATGAGACTTGGTGTGGTGTCACATATGTTTAATCCCAGCACTTGGTAGGGAGAGGCACAGGCAGAGGCAAGATGACCTCTGTGAAACTGAGGGAAGCCTGATCTTCATAGGGAGTTCCAAGTCAGCTGGGACTACGGGGAGCCCCATCTCAAAAGAAAAAAAAATCTGGGTCTAATTTTTTTCCTCCCTATATTTTAACATATCATTTACATTTGATATACATCTAGTGGTACCACACCAAAAGTCATCAAGAACACTGTACTGCTCAAATAAGTGAAGGCAGGAAATGGTGGATGCAGAAGTTTATAGTTTTACATGAATTTACTGTTAGTGTTTTGTGCGCACATGTGGAGGGCCCAAGACAACTTAAAGATATGTATTCGAAACACCTATGGAAAATGCACAATTGGGCATTTTCAGATGGCCTATGCAGTTTGCTCCACTCTTGATATATTTGAGAGCGCTCATTTACCTGGGATTAAATCCACTCAGACACTGAATTCAGAACTTTAACTACAGCATGTCATTTAGCAGAAAATAACAATAACAACTCCCTCCAACATCTATACATGTTTCTCAGAATTGCAGAAAAAAATATTTCCCAAGAACTGCTCATGTTATTCTGCCTGGCTGAATGTAAGTTTCTCAGCATTGTAGAAACAATGTACTTCCTGAAACTGCTGCAGGAGCAGCCTTCAGGGGACATGTATGGGGTGGCGTGGAGGGGGAGAAAGCTGGGGGAACAAAATGGACCCAGTTTGGCCATTTCGCCATAAATTACAAGTTGTGAAAGCACAGCATGGACAGCTTCTTGACTATATCTCCGCAAAGAACGGCAGGAGTGCAGTGTAGGTACAGTGTGGCCTGGACTCTTCAGTCCTCTTAGAAAGATAGGCAAAGAAGAGCAGGCCTGGGTTCTAAGACAAACCTTAATGTGCCTGCGTGGAAATTCCAGATCCTTGGAGGATATCAGACTCTAGACTCAACACTAATGTCACCTTGGTTGCTGAGTGCCTTTCTACATCTGAGATAAGAGGACAATGACCTAGGACATTGACTGTGTATGTGAGGATCCCCATCAATATCTGCTTTGCAGCAATACCTGCTCTGACAGCAATTCCTGCTCTAACAGATCAAGCAAATTCTGCGAGAATTCCAGGCTCCTGGTGTTATGCCCAGAGAACAGCTCCTCAAGAACCACCACGGAGTCCAGAGTGTATGCAAAAAAACAAAGAGCCTTTATTCAAGCTTAAGCTTGGTCCCCCAGACCTCACCAACACAGTGAATCTGTTCTGGGAGCCCCGAGCAGAGAGATTAGGAGTCCTTTATAAGCTTGAGATAAAGGAAGGTGGGGAATAACAGTGTTACATTCTGTTTGGTTATAGGAGCCTGCGTGCCAAGCATATTTTAAATTAATTGGTTGTAATGAACTATATACCAAAATTGGTTAATAGACGTTTGGAGGTTTCTTATTGGTGGGTGCTGCCTTCACGGCAAAGGAATGTGTTGATTATTATTATTCAAAACTTTTGCTAGTTTTTGTTTTAGTCTTATTTAATCTTGTGGCCTTGTGACTGCTTAGAAGGAACAAAGAACAAGATGGAGTTATATTTACCCATTTTCTGACGTCCTATAGCCAAGCATTTTTTACAGAAGCGAAGAGAGCAGTTATTGGGTTGAAGAGGGGTTCCAGGGGTCCCACACCTGGGAGTTGGGCAAGCTCTGTGCACTAAAAGAAAGGCAAGTGCTCCCATATCATTTTAACTCCTCCTGTCATTCAGGCATCCGGGTTGCACTAGCCAATCAGAGCTTCAGGTCGTGCTGGCCAATCAAGAGCTCTGACTGGAGACCGGAGGCGGGTTCTATCTCGCGCCTTTTTTTGGGTTCCGCATTGCCGAATCGGAAACGTGACCGAAGGCTACGCTGCGAGTGCTGTGCGGTGAGCGCCGCTGCGGAGAGCTCTGCGACGGCGCGGGCGAAGCTGGAAGCCGAGCCATGGTGAGCGTGTTCCCAACTGTCCTTAGACTAGAGGAGCGGCCGTGGAGCCCGGGGAGCGGGCTGTGCTGGGTCCTCCAGGGCTGGGCCAGCCCCGACCGGCGTCCTGTGCTGTCCCGTTCCCGGCGCCGTCTGTGGCATTTCCTGCTGCAGCTGCTTCTGCGCCGGGCACTGAGCGGGAGGCTCCGCCTGCGCGGGCAGCTTCAGTTTCTGTGTCTGTTCAGAGCACTGACCTTGCTTTTGGTGCTGTGTGGTCTTTCTTTGAAGAAGCTCTTTGGCCTCCCACCTCCATCCCCCTCACTGGAACTCTCCCTTCCTCTGCCCCTCCCCCTGCCTCCCACCCTCCCTTCCCTGTTTCACTTTTTCTTATTCTAAATTAAGCTCCCGTTCAGTATGTGGATTTATTTGGTTAAGATTTCTTTTCCATCATATGTATATGTGTATGTGTGTGTGTGCACACATGAGTGGAGGTGTCCTCAGTGGTCAGAGGACAAATGATTCCCCTGAAGGTGGAATTAAGGATTGCTGTTAGTGACTCAAGCACTCAAGTGGCTGTTTGGAGTTGAACACAGGTCATCTGTGAGACTGGTACATACTCTTTAATCACTGAGCCATCTCTCCAGGCCCCTCTCCAGATTTTAGAGAGAAGCCTCTTCTTTTCCGTAAGATCCCCATTATGTGTGGCCTCTCCTGTATATTGTCCCTGTGTAGGTCAAGTTAGCTGATAGAGAAGTGCGAAGTGGGAACCTAAAAGGAGTGAATTGAGACAGGAAAGTCATGGAGAACCAAAATCTCTGCAAAGAAGGGATAAGACTCTGGGCAGTGTTGTGGAGCCCAGGCTGTGTCAGTTCTTGCTACCAGTTGAATTCTCACTGGTCTACTAGGACTCTGTCGTCTGTTGGAGTGGGAGGGAATTTGAAGAGCTTTCTGAGAATGGTGTGTTCGTTCCAGGGTGATAGTTCAGCACAGGCACATTCTCAGAGCTGATTAAATTGAGATCGTGTGTTTGTGCGTGTGCCTGTGTTCATCTGAATGCAGGTATGTGTGAAGGTGTTCTCATGTTCTTGGAGGTCAGAGGTCTACAGTGAGTGATGCCATTTTCCAGTTTCCTCAGTTTTGAATTTAGAAATTTTATTTATTACTGTTACATATGTGTGGGTATATCATGTGTGTAGGGGCTCACATTTGCCATGATGCATGTGTGAAGGCCTGAGGACAACTTTGTGGAGTTAGTTCTCTCCTTCTACCTTTATATGGGTTTTGTGGATCTTACGAATTTTCCAGATTTGGCAGGAAGTGCTTTTACCCACTGAGCCATCTCAATGCCCCCTCAACCTTCTTTATCAAAGCAGGCTTTCTCACTGAAGAAGTAGTTTACCAATTCTCTTAGATTGTCAGCCCAGCAGGCCCCAGGCATCCTGTAGTCTCCACCTACTCTACTGGGATTGGAGGCCTGTGCACTGTGAGCAGCTTTTTATTTTTTCCTGGAGATCCAGTTACTTGTCCTTATGCTTATGTGACAAGCACTTTACAGGTGAGCCATTTCCTCAACACTAGATTGAGATTTTATTTAGCATTTTACAGATGCTCTGACCAGCTGTGAACTTTGTATTGTGTCTTGG
The DNA here is from genome assembly GCA_035773235.1 of Eospalax fontanierii. Taxonomy (NCBI): domain Eukaryota; kingdom Metazoa; phylum Chordata; class Mammalia; order Rodentia; family Spalacidae; genus Eospalax; species Eospalax fontanierii. Next base: position 2,611,729 of record CM069554.1, on the reverse strand, counting down.
AATTGGATCATTAGAGGTAGAGATGTTCTTTCTTATCTTACCAACAGAAGAGTGAAGGTGCATGATTAAAGGGTCCCCGTGGGAACAGCCATTTCCTTATGGCTGTGGCTTTAATACAAATGGAAGCCTGGCTTATGTGGCCAGCATCTGATCAAACTTCCATCAAGGGAAGAGAGAGGAGATGCAAGGAAGCTGAATCCGTGCTTACGTTTGTCCAGGAGTGTTTTGAAGGGTGATAAGTCAAGCAAGATAGGGGTATATTGGGAATGGTTCTGGGGGGTGACTGTTAGATGAATCCATTTAAAAACATTTATTTATGTGTATGAATGCTTTCTTTGCACTTATGTATGTGTACCAAGCGTGTGAAGTTCCCATGGATGCCAGAATAGGACATTGTATCCACTGGAAGTGGGGTTAACCACCATGTGCATGCTGGAAACTCAACCCTGGACCTCTGAAACAGCACCACGTGCTCTTAACTGCTTACCCATCTCTCCAGCCCTAGAGTTCATCTTCATGGAATGGCTGGCTAGATACTGCCAGTTCAATTAGGATTAGCAGTCAGATCTGCAGTCCTCCATGAGCGTTCAGTTGTGGTTTCTGAAGAGATCGTAGACTCTTGGACAAGGTAGTCAGATGATGTTTCAGGCAGGATCAGCATGTCAAATGATTAAAAATGACACAATAATGGTATTTTAACATAGCAGCGAAGGAGTATGATAGTAGTAATCAGAAAGTGAAGAAGTCCAGACCCAGGACAGAGTCCAGAGATATGTCAGCATTGTCCTGAGAGCAGGTGGGCAGCCTTTGCAACTGGAGTGAAGATGTGGCTTGTAACGTCTAGGAAACTATAACCTTAGTCCAGGAAGAATTTCAGAGGTCTCCCTGGATTAACAGGGTCAGGATGAATTCCCTGAAGTGGGTTGTGGTGTACTGTAAGACATGGAAAGGATAAAAGGAAACACTATATTAAATTAAAATTTATGAGGTAGATATCAGAAAGGAGACAGGGTCTTGAATATCATTAGATTCTGGGTTTGTGATGTTGGATTTCACTTGATTCTCATCAGAGAGTAGATGGCGATCTCCCAGAGGCTCCCAGGAGTCGTGCTCATGAACTTCTGGAGGAGGACAGATGAACCAATCATGTATCAGGTTGGGGTGGTCATCAAGGGACTAGGCAAGTTCATTCATGAGATAGGTAAAGGATTTACTGGGAGAGACAGAAAACCAAAATATGGAAAATGGAACAGAAACTGCTTTACTGATGTAAGCAGTCTCCTCCCTTTTGGAATGTGAGGGGTCCTGGAGCTGGAAGTCTACTCAAGAGGGTCTTATACGTCACTGAATCCTTTCTTTCCTTATTGGTCTTGCTTGGATGTCCACCCCCAGTGGGCTCTTCTTTCCTGTCACTCTTCCCCACAGTGTCTCCTGGGAACAAGTTGTTGCCATCTTAAGGAAGCTGCTCTGACTTTTTCTATCTGCCTGTGTCCCTTCTCACTCCCCCTCAATGGAAATGAGCTCTGCAGGCTGATTGCAATTAGGGCCTTGATCTTTACCTGATAATGTCAGGTCCAAACAGCTTCAAGTGGTCTTTTCCTGTAGGAGGCTTTTAAGATTGACCTGATCCCCTGGGTTAATGTAAAGCAGTGATCCCAAAATGCTGAGCTTAGACTTGGGCCTGTGCTTATCCTGGTAGTCATTATGTTCTTGACAGTCGGTCCCAGTGACAGCATTGACTATGAGCCTGTAAGGAAAGGGTTTATTTGTAGTCAGAGAAAGCTGAAACTGCAGGGACGTGAGTGTCTGATTTAGGAGGTGCAAAGATTGTGTCATCCCTGTTGTCTAGTCTAATGGATCTTGCTCTGATCCTCTTAAGGCTTGCTTTCTGATTGCTGAACTGTGTAAAGAGCTAACCATGCTTCCACACCTAGAAGGGCACACCTACAATATAAGCCAAAAATACATCCTTCATCTGTTATCCTTTCAAGTTTCTTGTTAGGTGTTTGGTCACAGCAAGGAGAAAAATACCTATCTCCTGGTGCTCTTTATACCTTTAATGATGTGCTTTCTAGTAAATAATTGTTGTGTCTTCTTTGCTGTAGGTTTATGAGTTTTACTAATATAGGTGTCCATATATACATGTATATATACATAAATACATATTTACATATAGATATGTGCATACATGTATGTGTTTACCACTCTGTCCTTGAGGTCACCGTGATGCTTCATCCTCCAATTCTACAGTGCTGAGATTATGAGTATGAGCCGCTGTGCCTGGGGTTTTTATTGACGTTTTGCAGAATCAGTGTTGTGGTTGTTGGTGTTGTCTATTGATTTCCTGTCTGTGATTTCATTTTCCAGTTGTCATTTTTCTATGCTTTCTCCATTTTTTAATGTGGGAGGGCAAATGACTTGACATTTGCTCTCTTCATTTCTGCTAGTCCAATTCATGCTTGAATATTTTCCAAACACTGCTTACGTTAAGGCTGTCAGGGCCTGAGCTGAGTGTGTCCGTGTTCTTGGCCTCTTATTCCAGAATGAAATAAATCCCACGCAGATTACCAAGTAGGGAAGAAACTATTCAAAAGCAAAGGAATGGTATAGATGAGAGAGAAATTCACCACAAGAAAGCATTAGGCCACATGAGTCAGAAAGAACTCAAGGGCCATCTATATACACACACGTAGAGAATATGTATACAGGCGTATTGTAATTTTGTGTATTGAGTCCAGAATTTCATTTGTTTTGATCATATTCAAAGCCCCTCCCTTCCTCCAGACCTCCACACTACTCCCTTCCTGATTTCATCTCCTCCATTGTTCCCTATCCTTTATTCATTTAATTTTGTTTAAGGTTTTTTTTAAGGAAGTATGTGATCTCCTTAACTTTGATTATACTTCATCAATAAGAGGTTTTTGCAAATTGAATTTCTACACATTCTATACACTATATTTTCATCTTATATCGGTTCCTCCCCTATGTGCCCCTTCTCCCTCCCCTCCTCCCCCCAGTCCATATATTCCATTATACATTTTCCGCATTATTTAAAAGCCTGTGGAGTGAAACTTGTGTCCCCGTGTGTCCATCCACTGCAGGCTGGTTTATTTACCCAGAGTCACTACTATCAAAGACTGATTATTCCCCTCCCAGCAGTTAATGGTTGCCAGTAGTTCTTCAGCTAGGGTTGGGGTTTCCTATCCGCTTCCCGTCTTCTATGCTGGGAATTTGTCTGGCTTAAGCTCACTTGTGCCCTTGTGCAGGCTGTCAGCACTGTAGTGAGACCATGTGAGTAGCTGTCTAACTGTCTGGAAAACTTTCCATGTGCTCACCTACCACTTCTGGCTCTTAGTACCTTTCAGGCCTGTCTTGCACAATGATCCCTGAGCTTTGACAGGCCAAAGATTGATACAGGTATCCTATTCCAGGACAAACCTCTTGTTCTGTGCACATTGACCACTGTGGGTCTCCATTTTAGTCATCATCTGCAACATGAGAAAGCTTCACTGATGAGAACTGAGAACAATAACTAATAGCAATTAGTTTAATACTATTTTTATTTAGCCAAATCATGTTAGTAGGCTCACCTGAATGTCCCGTGACCTAGCTAGCCACAGACTGCCTCACCTGGTATCAGTGTCGGGTATGGGCTCCATCTTGTGAAGTGGACTCCAAATCAAACCCAAAAGTGGTTGTTTCCTCAAATAACACTGTGGGACCGTTCTACCGCAGGGCATACCTGGCTAGGCCAGTTCTTGTACACACAGGATTCACAGCAAGTCAAGTTTATGGTCAGTCCTCTCTTTTAGTAGCATGCTTTGCATCTTTCCGCACTCTTGAAGCTAGTCAGTAGAGATGAAGCTTTAAAGTGAGTGCCACTTTGATTTCTCTCTGTTCCACAACATGTGTATGTAGTGTCCTCAGCAATAGGGTCTTACTGTGAAGTTCTGGTGGGAAACCAAGAGCAGAGGATTTGTCAGTGTTGTTTGAGTGTCCATGGCAACCTGGTCAGCAGGTTCAAAACAGGGAGTCTTGTGTCCCTGGGGAGGACTCCTATTTTAAAAGTCACTATTGCTGGGGGAGGGAGGGAGATCATAAGAGCCACAGGAGGTGCATGACTGTAACGGATCAGTGTCTCACAGGCTCCTGGGGACGTGTTCATATGAGCCTGCTGCAATGGTAACACATGCACGAGACCCAAGTCACTCAATCACAGAAAGCAGCATAGAAGCGGGAATGGGCAGGAGACCGCAACCTTAGCAAAGAACTGTTGACAGATGATCACTGCTTGATGAAGGAGAATAGATCTTTAGTGGAGTGACGCTAGATCAGATGATTAGGCTCCAGTGAATGAACTCAAATTGAAGGATATCTGGGTCTAGAAACTTAACTTGATAGGTCTTAACATGTATGACAGACTGCACAGAATCCTGAGGGCAAGCTATGGGGTGTTGCAGCTATGGTAGAGTGTCTAAATATGGTTGAATTTATAGTTAAACATATAGTATGAAATCTACAATTATTCAATAAAAATATACATTTTAAAAAGGGGACTGCGGAGATGGCTCAGTGGTTAAGAGCATTGTCTGCCCTTTTACAGGACCCAGCTTCACTTCCCAGCACATACATGGAAGCTATTGACAATTCCTAACTTTAGTTTCAGGTGATCCAAGACCCTCTTCCCCCCTCTGTGGGCACTGCCAGACACAGGTGCATCTTCATACTAGCACACAATACACTCATACACGTAAAACAAAACAATAAATAAAATATTAAAAAAAAATAGGTAGTCCATTCCTGGCAACCAACTTTTTGTTTCTAGCCTATGTGGTCTACTAGAGGTGATATCTACCTGTTAACTTGGTAGCTCCTTTAATGTCTTTTATTATATATGGATATAGTTCAAGAAAGTTCTATAGAGGTAGGTTTCCATGTGACATTTCTTTAAAATTGCTTTTTTGAAACAGGGTCTCCCTAGAGCCCCAGTTGTCCTGCAGTCATTATGTAGACGAGGCTTCCCACGTACTCACAGAGATCTCCCTGTCTCTCCTCCTCCCTCAAGTGCTGTGATTAAAGGTCTGCACCAACATGCCTGGCTCTGTGACTTCCTCTGAAGGCCTCAGTGTTACTTATCCCTCCCCTGCCTCCTCCTCTGTCCTGCCCTCCCATCCCATCCCTTTAATCCTTCCCACTCCATGACTCTTCTTTCCCATTGGCCATGTATTAGTTTCCTGGAATCCATAGATTCTCCGGTTGAAACGTGTATCTAATGGTGTAAAGCTAGTGTCCACTTATGAAAGAGAACATGAGGCCTTTGTGTTTCTTGTTTTCAGTTACCTCAGTCAGGATGATTGTTTCTAGGTTCATTCATTTAACTGTGAGTTTCTTAATTTCTTTTTTCTTAAGAACTAAATATTCCAGGTGTAAATATTCTATAACTTCATTGTCTTTTCATCGGTTGATAGGAATCTAAATTAAGTTTTCTGGTTATTGTGAATAGAGCAGCAGTGAACCTGTTTGAACAAGTATCTGCGTACTGGGGTATGGAGTGCTTTCGAAGGAGTTCCAACAGCGTATGACTGGATCATGTGGGAGATGTACTTCAGCTTTTTGAGTAATCTTCACAATGATTTCCATAGTGGGGGCAACAGTTTGCACTCACACCAACAGTGAGGAAGTGTTATTCCTTCCTCATGTCCCTGCCAGCATTTGTCCTCATTTCTGTTTTCAATCTCAGTTGTTGTGACATGAATAAGATGAAATGTCAGATTTGTTTTAATTTGCATTTCCTTGATGGTCCAAAATGTTGAACAAATTCTAAATATTTCTCAGCCATTAGTATTTCATCTTTGGGAACTATCTGTTCACTTCTGTGCCCTGATTTTTAATTAAGTTGATGGTGGGTTTTTTTGTTTGTTTTTTTAATTTTTGAAGTTCGTTAGATATCATAGATATGAACCCTGTGTCAGACATATACGTGAGAAATATTTTTTCCCATTCTGGGGGTTGCCTTTTTACTGAAAGGATGTTATCTTTTGCCATACAGAAGCCCTTTTGTTTCATGAGTTCCCATTTGTCAACTGTTGACTTAATGCCTATGCTATATGAGTCTCTTTCAGAAAGTCCTTTCCTGTGCCTATTAGTTCTAGTGTATTCTCTACTTTCTCCTCTGTAACACTCAGGATATCGGTTTTTTGTTTTTTTTTTTAATTACTTGATAGATTTGGAGTTAGGTTTTGTATGGTAAGAGATAGGGCTCTAGCTTCATTCTTCTCTATGTAGCAATCCAGTTTGACTAGTATGATTTCTTGAACATCCTGCCTTTTCTCTAGTGTGTATTTTGGGTCCCTGTGTCAAAAATCACTTTGGATACACCTTTTTTGACTCTGGATATTAAACGGACTGATCGGGGGTCTATGTTCACAAAGGGACTAGCTTTGTATTGTTCTTTTGGAAAAGTCTTCTGGGGAAGTGAATGCCTGGTCAAGTGTTATTTCTCTCAGATGTGAGTCCATATCTGGCATAGTGCTGCAGTTCAGGTCATTTTGTTAAGACTGAAATGGAAGCTTTTAACTTATTTTAAGAGTGCTTGTCTTATAAGACACCATTGTTGCTCAGGAAATAGTTTGGAGATATGTGTGTGCTACGTCATGGTCACTAAGGGTCAGGGTGCAAATATTGCACCAGATTTTTATTAAGTTGTAAAATATTATTTGTGTTTATTGTGTATTCGTGTGAATATGTGCGTGTCACAATTGTCAGGGGAACTGCTCTTTATTTTCTGTTCTGTATTTTGAAATTTTTGTGGCTTCCAGGGAACAGATTCAGGTCACCAAACTTGTGTACTCAGTAGAGTACACTGAGCCATGTCCCTGGACTCTTGACACCTGAATTTTAACGTTTGGCAATTAATTTTATCCCTTTGTCTTTACCTTATTTTTGGAAGTCCTTGCAGTGTGTTAGGAAAAACATTACTTTGTTGTTCTTTGACTATGAAAGTTACTAGACACTTGCTGATCCTGGCCAGTGATTTGTTCACTACAAAGTTGTGTGGTTTGGTGATTCATGAACTTTGCCCTAATCGTATAAAAGAAATCCTGAAATTTGGTTGCCTTGCTCCCTGCCTTCCCCATTGCAACCATCTTTCCTTCCCCTTTTCTTCTTAAGGTGGGTGTTTTACTGGGTTGAATAGCAGGACTTGGATCTCTGAACTCATGTGAACCTTCTCTGACACAGCTCTGTACCACACATGTCAACGTGACTGACTGCACTGAATTCTTTTGGAAACACATTGTCACCTTTATACTTACTTTATTGGCATATGACATCACCTAAAAAATTTGAAAAGTGTGGTTTTAGGATCTTTAAATATTGATTGTGTATCTATTTTTATTTGATTAAAATTCTACATGAGCTTGAGAGATGACTCAGAAGTTAAGAGTAATGTGTACTCTTGCAGAGGACTTGGATTTGATTCCCAGTTTGCACATGGCTACTAACAATCATTGGTAACTCCAGATCTAGGGAATCCAATGTCATCTGCTGACCTCCGAGGGCACTGCACAACACGATACAGTTACCTTGAATTACGTGAAAAAATTCATACTGGACAAAAACCAGATTAATGTAGACAATGTGGTAAAGCCTTTAGATGTCAGCATTATCTTCAGTTACATGAAAAAATTCATATGGGAGAAAAACCTTATGAATGTAAAGAATGTGGTAAAGCCTTTACATTCCCTAGTTCCTTCCTGTTACATAAATGATGAAATCCTGGAGAAAAGCTGTATGAATGTAAGCAATGTGGTAAAGCATTTATATGTAACAGTCATCTTCAGTTACATGAAAAAGTTCATACTGGGGATAAACCCTATGTATGTAAATAATGTGGTAAATTCTTTAGATGTCATAGTCTTCTTCAAAGACATGAAAAAACACATACATGTCAACCTTATCTTCAGTTACATGCAAAAGTTCATACAGGAGAAAAATCATATGAATGTAAACAATGTGGTAAAGCCTTTAGATGTCAATGGTACCTTCAAAGACATGAAAAAACACATGCTGGAGAGAAACCATATGAATGTAACAATGTGGTCAGGTCTTTACATTTCCTAGTTCCTTACTGTTACATGTACAAATGCATACTCGAGTGAAACTGTAGAATGTAAAAAAATGTGGTTAAGTCTTTAGATGTCAACGTTACTTTCAAAGACATATAAAAATTCATATTGGAGAAAAACCGTAATAATGTAAACTGTATGGTATACTGCATTGTGGGCCTTGGTCAGGCCGCCTGACATGAGGCATGGGGAGGGGGCGCCTGTGGATGTAGCACTCTAACCCAGGTCAGGTGTGGCACTAGCTTCTGCCCTGCCCCTGAATGACCTGCCTAAGAGAAGGAACAGGAGTGGCCGTAATCCGGACCACACCCCATAAGGCAATTGACTAACCAAACCTATAAGACCCCTTGCATTTCCATGAATAAACGAGATTGCAGCAGCTACCTATCCACCGCTTCCACCCAGCTTCCAGAGTTTGTGTCTTAACTCCACACGTCTCAACCCCTTGTCTCACCCCCATCGTGGCAGAGACCCTGTGTCCCCCTCAGGCTGGTTCCGAGCAGTGGAACTCCAATATCTGGTGCCTGAAGAGGAACCCTCTGTGCCACAACCACTTTTGGTGAAACACCCCCTCCCTGGTTGTCAGTGAGTAGGGCTCTCTGTGTTCTGTGTGCTGATGGTCGTCCAAGGGTGCACAAGGACCCCCTCCTCCTCCCCTGTTCCTGCGTTTGTCTCCCCTACCTCCATAGGAAAGACACCTCGCCACGTGGTCCTGAAGCCCATGCTGGCCCTCCCTTCTTGGTTCCACCCGGTGAAATTACATGAGCGCCTGTCCCCCTCCCCATTTCAGAGCCGAGGCAAGGCCATTGGCCACCCTTTTTGGAGACACCTTGTGGGCAGTTAACTGTGGGGAAGGCAGATTTTCCCATGTTTAATTTTAAACCTCCGTCTTGAGTGGCACTTGCCCAGGTGGCACAAGTTGCCCCAGGCTGGCTCCTGCAGCCGGGACTGAATACAACCTGGGTCCTCTGAAAGGCAGCCAGTGTTCTTAAACATCTCTCCAGCCCCTAATTTTGATTTTCTTAACAGCTGAATAATAATCCATTGTGTAAATGCTCTATATTTTCACTATTCATCAGTTGATAGACATCTAGGGTTGTTTCCAATTTCTAGCTATTTTTAATAGAGCAGCAATGAACATGGATGTGTAGGAATCTCTGTCATAACATATAGTTATTTGAATGTTTGCCCACGAGTGCTATGGCAGGGTCATGTGTAGACCTGTTTCTAGCTCTCTGAGGAATCTCCACACTGATTTCTATGGTGGCTGCAGCAGGTATGACTCTCACTGGGAGTGAATAACTGTTTCCTTTCCCCATATCTTCAATAGCATTTGTCCTGATTGTTTTCTGTGTCTTCTCCCCTCTGACTGGGTAAGATGAAATCTCAGAGTCATTCTGATTTCCTTATCTCTGATAGTTAGGGATGATGAATATTAAAATTTTTCCATACATTTGCGTTTCATATTTTGAGCACTCTTGGTTCAGATTCTTGTCCCACGTTTTAATTGGGTTGCTTGTGCTCCTCAAATAATCCAGAATTTTCACCCACTTAACTGAAAACGGGAAAAAGAAATAGTTGGTCTGGGTGTTTGAACTCAGAAAGTCAGGCTTGTTGGTAAGTATCTCCACTCTTCGGCTCATCTGTCTTGCCTCATGGTCCCTTTTCAAGAGGAAAGCATTTAAGGAAATAATTACAAAACTTGAAAACACAGGGTTATAGAGAAGGAAGTAAACGGATTGAAGAATTTAGAATGTTTAATTCAGATAGTAAAGAGGAAGATGACAGAAGAGGAGATAATATAACTGTAACTAAACTACATGGTCATCAACAGGTGGAACAACGTCATTTCCAGAATATTGTTTAGTAAAAGGCGACAGGGAGAATTAACATGACTTACTCTCTTGGAGAGAGGAGTGAGAGTCCATTGTACAATGACATGAATCTTATCCGATAAATAAAACAGTCCACACTTGTCTCAGCCCTCTGTACATTTTAGGAAACACGTTCATTTAAACTAAGAAGGTGGAGTGCTCTTTTGCTAGAACGTACTTTATGCAGGACATATGCAGAGAATTTATTCCTGGCATTAACAACGTAATGTAACACTTAGGGGGAAAGATGCAGCCTAGCAGCCCAATGATGGAGAAGAGCCCCATGGCTACCATCACTGTATCCCTGGTGTTGTGGTAGAGAGGGAGGAGGGGGACTCAGACGCTGCAGAAAATCAGCAGGGTGATGGTCAGGATCTTTACGTCATTGAATGTATCAGGTCAGGAAAGTCACAGTGATGCTCACGAGCCTGAAAATGGCCATGTATTTCAGGTCACAGAGGAAGGGAATGAGTGGGCCCTTGTTGCACCCAATGATGTCATGGCTGTGTTCTGAGTGAGCATTGGTGTCAATGCCACAGAGAGTGAGTTGGATGAGGGTGCAGATGGGGATGATGAAGTTAGGTGTCCCTGATACCAGCACCTGCCTCATCCTTCTTCCTGGAGGACTGACCTTAAAGCCTTTGTATTCAGGTATCATGACAGTTAATTGTTAAATCATTACTTTATCACGAATTTATATTCATACAGTATTATCGCTGGAAAAGAATAACAGTCATATTTTTTCCAATAAAATTGTATTTTTATTTTCTTTCCACTGGTGCATTTGTCAGCACCTCTAGTGTAATGCATGTGCTGTAACCTGGAAACAATGAAGAATACCACGGACTATTATTTCTCACTTTTACAAGGCTTCCTAAATTCACTGGATGAATCTATCTCCAGGAAAGCAAATTATGATACTTTCAAAATTGCAAGTGGACTGGTACATTACAATGGCGGGTTCCTCGTGCCCTGCTTGATGCTGTTCTTGAATTAATTTCCTTGGGATTTAATGTGGTTCTGGTATACGAAGTATGCTTCAAGACCGGCTGCAAGGAAAACATGACTGAGGAAGCAAGAAGTCCATGGAAGCCTAAAATTTGCAGCTGGGATTTCTAAACTTTAAAGTGAAGTCATATCCTTAAGTTCTTATACCGCAGAAAAAGGAAGGAATACAGAGGCATGGCTCATGGATGAGTAAACCTCCCAGTGCCGGGGTGAGGCCCAAGATCCAACACTTGCCGGAGCAACTGAACACGCTCCTGGACTGATTGCTGAAACAGGCAAATTCTATTAAAAAGCAGATGATACTTTACCCAGTTTGCATCCTGCAGGCTCTGCTAAGTGGAGAAAATGCCTTCACTTGAAAATGGGCTTCTACACAGCTTGTGTTCACAGTCACCATTCAGATTTTGTTGGCTAGTGATAGATGTGGAGCGGCAATCAGGTCTCTTCAAGAAGCAGAAAAGTGATATGCGAAGGCAGAAGCTCTTTGCAAAGTACAGGGAAACAAAAAGACCAGGTGCCACAGTCAAGCCATCTGACACTTGTTTGGGGGTGGGAGAAGCCTTGTGAAAAACACCCCAGACAAATGCCCAAGAGAAAATGGCCAGATGAATATGGTCCCTGAGCACCAATTGATAAGGTTTCAGAGAAGAACTGAAAACTGTAAGGAATTTGAAGAGGTTGCATGCCTATATCATACTGGCAAATAATATTGCTACATATAACCAGAGACCTTGGGATGTGAGTGTGGCTATGTAAAATGCATCACACTAGTTTGCGTGGTATAGGAAATGTGCAGACATGAGGGCATCAGGCTGTGCCAATGTTAATATCACTGTTCTCTTCCATTTTGATAGCCTGAGAGCGCACCAAAGGGACAGAAAAATATGAAAAATGTGCAGTTTGGCAGGGAATAGGATGAGTTTTGAGTTGTAAGCAAGGTTGTCCTGAGAAAGCTGCTGTAGGTGTTAGAGGGATTAGCACTAGGACAATGGGAATGTAGCTCTGAATCCACCACAGAGCCCGGCCATCACAGGCTCCAACTTGTGAATATGCACCTTCACGTGAGAGGAGGGAGGCTCAACTGAGAATGCTACTGAAGCGTTTTTCTTCTAGAAAACAATGGTCTTAACAGATAGAAGCCAATGTAAGTGTGGTGCAGGGTGACTGTTTCATCTCAAGCTGCACTAAGAAAAATGATTCCCATGACCCTGGAATGCTATACATAATACAAGAAATCGTACACCAAGGCTTCAGAGGTGCTGAGGTCAAACAATGTGCATCATGGTTGGAGGCCCTGCAGGAAAGCCCTAGGAGGCCCTGTAGGAAGTTGTGAAAGTGAAACCTAGGTCTCAGTGGCAATTCCATTACTGGGAGTTGCCTGAGTGTTGACCATATGCCCAGGTAAGCTACAGACATGGGGTGAATCTCAAACTACTGAGAGGCTGTGTGTCTGGCATGCAGCACACCGGGAGGAATAGGATGGCTTGAGAACATTGGAGTGCCCATGATTCCATCAGAAGGCTCAGATACTGGGGATGAAAGTAATTGATTTAAGGTATTCTATGCTGGGTTTCATTGTAGCTTTGAACTGAGCAGTGAGGACATGCAAGGAAGCTGAATTTGTGTTACATTTGTCTATGAGTGCTCTGAAGACTGATAAGTGTAACAAGCTAGGGGTTCTTTGACAGAGAAATTGAGAGCATTTTAAGAATTACGTATTTTTATTTGTGTGTATGAATGTTCTCTCTGCATGTATGTAAGTGCACCCAGGATGTGCATGCAGTGACCATGGAGGCAGAAGACGACTTTGAAACCGCTGGAATTGGAGATACAGATGATAGTTAGTCACCACCAATATGTATGCTGGCAACTGAACTGTGGTCCTCTGAAACAGCACCAGGTGCTCATAACCACTGACCATCTCTTCAGCCCTAGAGTTGATTGTCAAGGAATGGTTGGGAGACACCACCAGTCTCATTATGAAGGGTCAACTCTGCAATCCTCCATGAAGGTTCAGTTGTGTTGTCTGAAGAGATCATAGACTCTTGGAAAAGGTGGTGAGATTATGACTCAAGCATTAGAAGCAATAACAAAATGTGGAGTGGTTAAAAGTGACAGTAATGGGACTTAACATGACAGGTAAGCAGAGTGACAGTAGTGTCAGGAAGTTAAGATGCACAAACCCAGTACAGATTCCAGAGATAATGTCCTCATTGTCCAGAGAGCAAGAAGGCAGTTTTTGCCACTGGAGTAAAGATGTGGGTCATAACTTTTAGAAAACTGTAACCTTGGCCAATGAATATTTTGAGGTCTCCCTGAGTATCAGGGTCAGGATGAATTCCTTGCAGTGAGTGGCGGTTTTCTGTGGTACATGGAATAGACAAATAAAATACCATATAAAATTTATCATATGACAGTTCCCAGAAAGTTGATAGGGTCTTGGCTATTCATTAGGTTTTGGAGAGTGTGGATGGAGATCTCCAAGAGGTTCACAGGAGTAGTGCTCAGGAACTTCTAGGGGAGGCCACAGGAACCCGTGGTGTGATTTCATTTTCTAATAATCATGTCCAGTGACTCTCTCCCATTTTCTCATGTGAAGATTGACTGACATTTGCTGTCTTCATTTCTGCCATTCCCATTCATGCTTGAATTTTCTTTTCTGCACTGCTTATGTTCGGGCCGTCAGGGCCTGAGCTGAGTGTGCCCCATTCTTGGCCTCTTATTCCAGAATAAAACAAATCCCACACACACTGCAAAGTAGAGAAGAAACTATTCAAAAGCAAAGAACTAGCATTGGTGAAAAAGAAATTAGGTGTTAGAAAGTAGTAGGCCACATGACTCAGATTTGTCTATATATACATATATATGTTACATGAATATTTTAATTTTTCATAAATATTTATTATAAATTATCATAATGCATAAATGATACATAAATATTATAAATTTTCATTCCAGAATCATGATTTTTTTTTAGATCAAATGTGGTTTTGATCACATTCAGAACCCTTTCTTTCTTCCAGTCATTCACACACCACTAGTCCCTTTCCAGTTTCATGTCCTCTATTATTCTCTGTCCTTTGTTTATTCATTTAATTTTTTTAAGGAAGTAAGTGATGTACTTAACTTTTATTATATATCATCAATAAAAAGCTTTTTAAAATTGAATTTAACAAACTACATACAATAGACTATGATCATATGTCGACAACCTCCCCTTTGTGCAGTGCACACACTCTAGTACACAATTTTTCCACAGTTTAAAGACATACTGAGTCAAAGTTGTCCATGTGTCCATTCCTGAAGCCCCTTTACCTACGCAGACTCAGTACTTTAAAAAGACTGAGTCTGCTCCTCCAAGCACACAATGTTTGCCAATACTTCCTCAGTTACGTTTGAAGTTTTGGATTCTGTCTGCCTTATTCTTATATGGGACTTGTGTATTCTGTCAGCACGACTGTGAAGTCATAGGAACAGCTGCCCAGCTGTTGGAAAAGCTGTTTCTGTGTGGTCATCTACCACCAGTGGTCCTTAGACCCTTTCAGGCCTGTCTTACATAATGATCCCTGAGCCGAGCCATGGAATGCTGAACTTTGATACACTTGTCCCCTTCTGGCATTAGCAGTCCTAGCCTCCTATGCTCTGTACATTGGCCAGTTGTGGGTGTCTGTACAATCACCATCTATTACATGAGGACGCTTCAGTGATGAGAACTGAGACATGCATTAATTTATGAGTATAACAATAAGTCATTAAGAATTGGTTTAATAATATGTCCATTTCTAACAATAATATTACTATGCTATCCCCAGTGTTCTGTGACTTGATTATCCCACGTTCCTTCACCAGATATCAATGTCAGTTATGGGCTCCATTTTGTGAAGTGGACCTCAAACTTAGTTAGGAGATGGTTGGTGACTCCAGTAGCATTTGTGGCACCATTGTACCACTGTGCATATATTGCTAATTCTTATAGCACACAGGATTCACAGGACCTAAAGTTGATGATTAGTCCTCTCTTCTGGAAACATGTGCAGCACCTTCCAGCTCTATTAAAGGGAGTCAGTAGAGATGAAGCTTTGAAGTTTATAGTGACTTTATTTCTCCTGGTTTGTTCCATGGGAACTTGTATATGTAGTGTCTTGAGCAATAGGGTCTTACTCCTATGTTCTGGTAGGGAACCAGGAGCAGGGACAATTGTCAGTGTTCTTTGTGGATTCATGGAACCACAGGGAACAGTTTCAAAAGAGGGAGTCCATGTCTCTGGATAGAACTTCTATAGGAAACCTAATCCATTGCAGAAGAGAAAGCAGAAAGATTGAAAGAAGACATTTGGTGTGTGACTACCTGGAATGAGAGTCTTGCAGTCTGCTGGAAACTGTTCATATGAACTTACAGCAATATGACAGAATTCACAAGACCAGACACTCAAATCAGCTAAAAAGCAGCAAAGAACTGGAGAAATGGGTAGGAGGCCTGAACATTAGCTGAGGAAGTATGGCCAACTGATTACTGCTTTGTGAGGGAGGAGAATTGGTTTTCTTGAAGGGAGTGATGCTAGACACCCCTATTTGGGTCACCCATTGTTCTGTAAGTAACTGCAGTAAACTCACTAAACTCGACTTCGGTAGAATCATATCTTTTGAATGTCATACTCTGTGTTTTGATAGACAGGGCATCATCTGCCCATGAAAAGGTCTGAGGTTCAATTTACAGAGGTTTTGAGTCCTTCCCCCTGTCCAAGTATGGAGGGTGCAAGACCCGTCATAGGTCCCAATTAAGTGTAGTATCAATAAAAAAGGCAGGCGTACATGTAACATAACTGCCAGTTATGTAAAAGGAAATTTTTTCAACGCTAAGCATGTTGAGCAGTGGATTTCTGCCTCATCAATGTGAAATCCAGTTTCATTTTGGAGCCACTTACTGGGACTGTGGATGGCTAGCTGAACTGATCTGGAGGTGATGTTCACAAATCCTCTAGCTTTGTATTGTTTTTGTGGAAAAGTCTTCTGGGGAACTGAAGGTCTGGCCACCTGTGATTACGCTCAGATAATTTCTGGAATCCTGCTGCAGTTCATGTCATTTTGTTAAGACTGAAGTAGTAGATTCTAGCATGTTTTAAGAGTGTTTACCATATAGGGCACCATTGGTCATTAGGAATTAGTTTGTAGATGTGTATGCACTATGTCATGGTTCACTAAGGGTCAGGTTTCAAATGTTGATGATTTTTTCTAAGTTTTAAAATATTACTGTGTGCATAAAAATATGTGTGTGTGCATGCCTCAATTGTCAACGGAGCAAGTACGTCTTTTCTCTCTTTTGACCTGTTTCTTTGTTTACAGGATCAACTTGAGGTGATCAAGCTTATGGGGCAAACCCTTGACCTACCGAGCCATGTCCCAGGAATCTGTGATCTGACAGTTAAAGTGCAGCAATCAATTTTGGCCCTCTGCCTTTAATATTTGGAAGTCCTCAAAGTGTGTTAGACAACACATCACTCCGTTGTTCTTTGATGTGCACAGCTTTTAGACATGTGCTGATCCTAGTCAGTGTTTTATTCAGTGCAAATTGTCTGCTGTGGTGATTCGTGAATTTTTCTGTTAATACTACCAAACAAAATGTTGAATTCTGGTGACTCTGCTTCCTGTGCTTCCCATTTCAATCTTTTTCCTGGGTCTTTTCTTCCTGGGTCAGTGTTCTGCTTCATAGCATAGGCTGACTTGGACTCCTGTGCTCATGTGACTTTCTGTCTCTTTCTCCGATGCAGCTGTGACAGGCCATTGTTACTGACTATGTTGAATTTTTTTCTGAAGCACATGCCACCCCTCTCATTTGACAGTACCTAAAAAATTTTAAAGTATTGTTTTAGGATCTTTAAATATTAAATATGAGTTATATTTGTTATTTAATTAAAATTGTGTTTGAGTGGCTAGAGAGTTGGCCCAGTGGTAAGAACAGTGTCTACTCTTGCAGGGGACCTAGGTTCTATTCTCAGCACACACATGGGGGCTAACATTATCAGTAACTCCATTTCCTGTAAATCCAATGCTCTCTTGTGACCTCTATGTCATCCCACAACACAGGTGTACTTACATACATGTGGGTAGTATAAGACGAAATTTTAAATTGGTCTTGAGTAAAGTACCTCTAAGTGTGTATACATTATTTCTTCCATAAGCACATAGAATGGATTCATTTCTCCACTTAAGAAATTGTGACAGCATATGTGAATTTATGCTCAGGAGGAAAATTTATTACTCTCAATGCCTCTTATTAGTGAGGGTAACATGGATTATCCTCTGGTTACCTGTGTGAGTTTTGAGTGGATTAATTGACTTTCAAATGAGAAAGGTTCATAAAATCCCATAGAGTTTGTATGTTATTTACACTAGCTGATATGTCATTTATGCTCATTCAGTTGTAGCAAATGTTAAATTTACTCCTGTGGTCAACACTTGAACATCGTTAGCAGAAATTTCTAAGGACAGGCAGACTCTTGCATGCTAATTGCTTTCTGTTCTGAACATCAGGTAGTCAGATGTTATTAAGACAGAAAGTAGACCTGTGCTATAGAATGAGAATGGGGCAGAGAAGCAGCACATCCTGTGTCCTGTGCCCAGTAGTGAGAGGAGTGTCCCTCCAGTGCTCCTTCCTTTCAGAACCACTCAAGCTTGCATTAGAGCTTCTGTGTATGAAGCAAAATGTGTGAATAGCATAGTATTGTATGAACATGTTATCAAGTGTGTCTGTGGAATGTTTAGGATTCTTTGACATTTGAAGACGTTGCCATGAACTTCACCCAAGAAGAGTGGGCTTTGCTGGATCCTTCTCAGAAGAATCTCTACAGAGATGTGATGCTGGAAACCTGCAGGAACCTCACTGCTATAGGTAAGAATATCATCTTACCTTCCCTTAGTATATTGAAGAGCAAGTGTTTCTTAGTATTGGTGTGCTTCTGGGATTTAAATACTGAAAGGGAAGAACGTGGTGTATGAATCTGGCATGATTCATATACACTAAAGCTACAAACTAAGTTTTCTGTTATTTCCAATTCATCAAAATTTCCTTCTACTAAATTTTAGGAAAGAGTTGTGAAGATGAGAGTATTAAAGACCATTATAAACGTTCTGGAAAAATTCCAAGGTAATTTGAAAACAGTAGAAATTTTGTTTGAAGAATTCCTAAAAGCTTGATATTTTTTATTTATGTGCATGTGTGGGGGTCTGTTTGTGTGTACATATTTCTTTCTGTCTCTCTGCCTGTCTTTCCACCTTTATTAACCTCTATACATGTGCACAAGAAAGTCAAATGCTGGACTCATGGAGCTGGAATTACAAGATTTTGGGAGCTATGTCTCATGGGTGATTCACACAAACACTGATTGTCTCTAAGAGCTGCAACTGTGGTTAACAGCAGAGACAGCTCTCCAGCCTCCCATTAAGGGTATTTTTATGTGAGCATTTATGAATAAAGTGTAACATATATGTTAATTTAAGTATCCTATTCAATGTTTGCAGGGCATTTCACATGCAAACACTACAAGGAACTCACATTAACAAACATCATTGTTTTTATCATAACCCTGTGAGAACCATAAAGTTGAATTATCTGTGAATTTAGTTTCCAACAACATAGATTTGACAGAAGACATATACTTTTACCTAATTTGGGAAGCAGTATATGACATATAATCTGTAGTAGTAGTAAATTGATTTTCATGAATATCCTTGTCTTTTTTCCAGAAATTCCATATTTGAGACATTCTGTGTACACAAAGAAGATCATCAGGATGTAGAAACTTTCAATTGCATAGCAAATGCCGATATGATCATGAAAATTTCTAGTGATCTAACCCCATGTGCAAACAAAGTATGTGGTAGTCATACAGGAGAAAAGCCATATGAATGTAAGCTATGTGGTAAATCCTTTAAATGTCACCATTATCTTCAATCACATGAAAGAATTCATTCTAGAGAAAAACCATATGAATGTAAGCAATGTGGGAAATACTTTAGATGTCACAGTCATCTTCAGTCACATGAAAGAGTTCATAATGGAGAAAAGCCATATGCATGTAAGCAATGTGGTAAGGCTTTTATACATTCTAGATCCTTAAAGTTACATGAAAGCATTCATACTGGAGAAAAGCCATATGAATGTAAGCAATGTGGTAAAGCCTTTAGATGTCACAGTTATCTTCAATCACATGAAAGAATTCATTCTAGAGAAAAACCATATGAATGTAAGCAATGTGGGAAATCCTTTAGATATGGTACTGCTCTTCAAAGACATAAAAGAACACACACTGGAGAGAAACCATATGCATGTAAAGAATGTGGTAAAGCCTTTCTACAGAGGAGTCACCTTCGAATACATGAAAGCATTCATACTGGAGAAAAGCCATATGAATGTAAGCAATGTGGTAAGGCCTTTATATATTCTAGCTCCTTAAATTTACATGAAAGCATTCATACTGGAGAAAAGCCATATGAATGTAAGCAATGTGGTATAGCCTTTAGAAAGCGTACTTATCTTCAAAGACATAAAAAACTACACACTGGAGAGCAACTGTATGCATGTAAAGAATGTGGTAAAGCCTTTAGAGATCGTACTAATCTTCAAAGACATGAAAAAGTACACACTGGAGAGAAACCATATGCATGTAAAGAATGTGGTAAAGCCTTTCCAGAGAGGTATCACCTTCGAAGACATGAAAGCATTCATACTGGGGAAAAGCCATATGAATGTAAGCAATGTGGTAAAGCCTATAGATGTCACAGTTATCTTCAATCACATGAAAGAATTCATTCTAGAGAAAAACCATATGAATGTAAGCAATGTGGGAAATCCTTTAGATATGGTACTGCTCTTCAAAGACATAAAAGAACACACACTGGAGAGAAACCATATGCATGTAAAGAATGTAGTAAAGCCTTTTCACAGAGAAGTGCCCTTCGAAAACATGAAAGCATTCATACAGGAGGAAAGCCATATGAATGTAAGCAATGTGGTAAGGCCTTTATATATTCTAGGTCCTTAAAGTTACATGAAAGCATTCATACTGGAGAAAAGTCATATGAATGTAAACAATGTGGTAAAGCCTTTAGATATAACAGTTATCTTCAATCACATGAAAGAATTCATTCTAGAGAAAAACCATATGAATGTAAGCAATGTGGTAAGGCCTTCATATTTTCTAGTTCCTTACAGTTCCATGAAAAAAAATCATACTGTAGAAAAACCATATGTATGTAAATGTGATAAAGCCTTTACATGATAGAGTTCACATTCAAGTACATGAAAGAAATCATAATGGAGAAAGACCATGGGAATGTAAGCAATGTGATAAAGCCTATAGATATACTAGTCATCTTCAAAGACATAAAAGAACACATACAAGAGAGTAACCATATGCATGTAAAGAATGTGGTAAAATCTTTACTCAATAGAGTCACCTTCAAGTACATGAAACAATTCGTACTCATGAAAAGCCTTATGAATGTAAAGAATGTGGTAGAGTCTTTAGATGTCATCATTATCTTCAGGTTCATGTAAAAGTTCATACTAAAGAAAGACCATATGGATCTTTACAATGTGGTAAAGCCTTTACAAGTTATAATTATCTTCAATTACTTGAAAAAATTCATACTGGAGAAAAAACATATAAATGTAAGCAACTAGGCCTTTCCATTTCCTAATTCCTTACTGTTACATGAAAGAAGACATATTGGAGAAAAACAATATGAATGTACAATGAGATAAAGCCTTTTCATGCAAAGTCATCATTTACATGAAAAATTTCATGTTGGAGGAAAACTATATGAATGTAAAAATGTAATAAGGCCTTTACATTTTCTAGTTCATCACACTGCATGAAAGGACTCACACTGGAGAAAAACCATTTGAATGTAAATAATGTGGTCAAACCTTATGATGTAAACGCATAGTGAAGAGAAACCCTGTGCATATAAAGAATGTGGTAAAGCCTTTCCTTTATCCAGTCACGTTCAAGTACATGAAAAATTTCTGATGGAGAAAAGGACATATGAATGTTAGCAGGTGGTCAAACCTTCAGGCATAATTGTTACCTTCATAGCTGAAGAAACACACACAGAAGAGAAATCCTATGCATGTAAAATGTGGAAAAAGCCTT
Organism: Eospalax fontanierii; assembly: GCA_035773235.1. Classification (NCBI taxonomy): domain Eukaryota; kingdom Metazoa; phylum Chordata; class Mammalia; order Rodentia; family Spalacidae; genus Eospalax; species Eospalax fontanierii. The sequence continues at coordinate 2,590,568 of CM069554.1, read as the reverse complement.
TAGATAGTCCAGTTACCTTCATGTACATGAAAATGTTCATACTTGAGAAAAAGTATAAAAGAAGTAATATGATAAAGCCTCTAGTTGTCACAGATCTCTTCAGTTAAATGGAAAAGAATCCTGTGAATATAAGCAATGTGCTCAAGACAGCAGAAGTCAGTGATACTCACACATGAGAAGTTCATACTAGATAAAACCTGTGAATGGGAACAGTGTGGAAAAGCATTTGGATATCACAGTCATCTTTGTTTGTATGAAAATTCACATTAGACCAAAACCCAATGAAAGAAAGCAATGTAAATCCTCCATACGGTACACTGAAATTACATGAAAATCTTCATACTGAAGGAGAACCCCTTGAAGGCAAAGAATGTGAAAACCTTTATGTTTCAGAGTATCGTAAAGTTAGAAGAGGAATCGAATTCTGGCAAAGAACCCTGTATGTATGAACAAGGCCTCTAGTAGTTAAAACTCCCTAAATACATGGCAGAGCAGTTTCAAAGCACAGTGCTCTTTTCAAAATGAAATAACTCACGGTAGAAAATTCTGAGAAATGTAAACTACAAATGTTGTTAATATTTTATATGAACTCACTTCAAATGTGGACAAGATTGCACCCGCCAACATCTGAGAATCTAAAAAACAGGGGTAAGGCCTGAGTTGTCACAGTTCCTAACAGTAGTAGTGTTGTGTGAGCCTTTCCTTTGGAATACGTGAGCAAATGTCGACTCAGCAGAGATAAGAAACTAATAGCACAAAAAAGTGATTCTACTAAAGTCCAAGTAAGTGAAGTGACTGTTTTATTGTGGTTACTTACAGGAGCATGGACAATCAAAGATCCATCAGTGAATAAAACATGCCTAGGCTAAGTGCTAACTCATGGAAGCTACGCTCTTGCTAATTTCTATACAAATGGCATGCAGCTTGTTTAGTTGGTGAATTTCTTTTTTCACAGGCGTTTAGTGGTTCTATAGCCATATGGTTTGGCCTTGGGAATCGTGTACTAAACTGGTCCTCCACTAGAGAAAGCCTGTGAAAACAGACTGGTCATTCAGTTTCACCTGCTTGATGGACTGCTGGGGCTTTGTCAAAAGGGAGGGATGGAGAGAGTTAGCTAGCCCTCTGAACCAGCCAGTTACCTGAGTTGTACCTTGGGGAGGGAACAAAGTGTGAGTGGAAGAAGATGGGAGAGACAGGCCCTGTTGCACTGTTCAGAGTCAGGCAGCACCTCATAGTTCTACACAGAAATGTAGAATTTGTTGTATGGCATCATAGGGCCTCTGCTATCCACTAATTGCTCTGTAAGTAACCCAAATAAACTGGTTTCCCAAACTGTAGTTTCTTGAAATTATACTTCACTTTGTTGTCAAGGATCTAGAGACAGGGCTGGTTTTTGTGTGTTTGTGTAATGGGGGTATAGGTTGACAGAGATCTTTTGAACTCTAGGTAGTTAGTTTCAGGTTAATTTGTTCTAAGTAATGTTTTATGCACTCAGAAAAAAATTCTCCTTCCTGTTTTATGCTGGAAGATTGATACAAACAGATTTTTATCAGGGATCGGTTTACCTCTCATTGTTGTTATAATTTGGCCATTGCTTGAGTGGTTCTTCATTCTTTATTTTCTGGTGGAAAAAGAAAATAAAGAATAGAAAACTTTCAAACAATATTCCTTCCATATGCATATCAAAATCTGGCATTCATTAGAAAACCTGTGTTTTCCCGAGAGTGTACCTTACTAGAAAGTGGTCTGGGTATATCTCTGAACTAGTCAGGATCTCTTCAGCAGACTGAACAGTATGGGGCCAAGACCCAAAGAAACCAGATGGGAACCAGAAATAAATCTCTCTTTAGATTCTTATTTTATGTCTATAAGTGTTTAGTCTGCATGTATCCAAGTATCTGTGTCATGCAATATCCAGAGTAGAGTGAATTGGATCCTCTGGAACTTAGGTTAACTCAATAATTTGTTACCAGAAATGAAACCTGGCACCTCTCCAAGAGCACCCAGTGGTCGAAACTGCTGAGTTACCTCTCCAGCCCCAACAGAAATAAATTCTAAGTCAAGAGTAAAATGACGTTCTGTTTACAGAATCCTGAAACAAGACCACAGTTTGTGTTTCGGTGTTAAAAATGGGAATGAGACAAGAGCATTCACATGATCACTTCCACCAGACCCTGTGCTGGAGGTTCTGACCAGTGATCAATTACCAGCTAAATAATTAAAAGCAAGATTATATTTGAAGGCCAGAAATATTACTGGAATTGTTTTCCTATTGATATTATATAAATGTGAAAATTCACGTGAATTAATGGGATAACAATCATATATAATTGTACCAGTATTCAAGGCAAAATCCCCACCTAACTATACTTAAGTCTCATTCATCAAGAAGTCATCAGTGAAATTTTAAGTTTTGAGATTTACTGCATCACAAATCTTTAAATACTCTCATGGTGTGTAGACTCTCTAAAATATTCTGATAATCAAATACAGAAAAACATTCATAAAATTATAATTTTAATAAGTGGTTGGCTAGAATATACACCTTGAGAGAAATACAAATGGAAGGATGTTAGGTACTTCTAATTTGATACACTAGATTGATTTTGATGTGGCCAGGATTCCAATGTTTCTTGTGAAAATTATAACTTCCTGTACTATAGGAGAAGTTCTTCAAGTCAGCCGTAAGTATGCATTTATCTGGAACTAAGCAAAGGAAAGAACCACTGATTGTTTCTCAATTAGCACCTGCTGATTGAAAGAGTACCCAGGTAATTCCTTCCAGAAGTTCAACTTGGAAATGTAGGAGGTGAAGTGCTTTGTCTAGGAGATAAAAATATGCTCTCAGAAATGTATCACATAAGAAAGGAGAGAAAGCGGTCGTGGACCAAAACCATTAATTGAGATTTCCCCCCTGTAACATTCTTGTACTTGGTGTGAAGTGTAAGGGTCGATTTGGCTCAATGAGCCCATTGAGACACACTGTTTGGCATCTGTGCATAAAAGAGAAGCACTGAAGCTGGATTGTGACACTTGGCATTTCTCTCTAAACATGGGGAAGTCTGTAAAATATGCCAGAAGTCATTATAGGTACAGCCCCCCGACCCCGAATCTGTGAACTTTCTAGCTTATGAACACCCCTTGGGACCAGCTCTGTCAAGCAGAGTCCTGAGTTTCACTGTACTCACAGCTGGGATTCTTGTCCTCTTTGTGAAGCAGAGACATTCCCATAGTCAAGGCCAGTGACTACGGTCCCAGTTCATCCTTCTCATCTCCTCAGCAGTTGTCTCTGCTCCTTACTCTGCATTGGCCTTCCAAACACAGCCACCTGCATCCTCTGTCATACAAGTTTGGAGTTCTGTTTAGTCTGGCTGTTTCCACTTTTTAAGCTAAACTATGAGTGTGATCTGGCATTTAATGTCATGTGTCAGAGAAGGATAAGATAGCTTCTGCTCTGAGGGCTTCCTAAGTTCACCATCCTTATCTGCACCCTTCTCCAACACTTTTTGGTATGTGGATGGGAAACTTTCCAGGGTGCACACTCAGAATGTGGTTACATAGTCACCATATACATATAGGGTCACTCATTGCATTTTACTTGGTCCTGGGATGCCTGAGTACACTGGCCGTGGTGACCGTCCATGTGGCTTTCCTGACCAGGAATCTACAAGACACATTCAGTGAAGCCTTCTGCATGCTGTAGCATCTGGGACACATTACTCTGTGTACCACAGAGGATGAACAGGGAACACAGATTCACCTTGCCTGGAACCACATATGCCCAAGTCATTACAGAAGCCTGGAGTCTCCTACTTTCTGTGGTAACAGAGTAATGTTATATCAAAGCACGATTTAATACATTGGTGGGAACAACATGGAAACATATGTCTAAGTTTGGGGAGATCTCTGTAACAGGATTCAGATGCTATTTGGATGACAGCATTAGTCTTTTCTTGGATGAACAAAGGGGAGGAACATTGGCCATGAACTCCCAGAGAGCCACATAGACGCCAGCGATACATTATTTAGTGTGAGAGATCAAGGTGGGGTTTCCTTCCTTTTTCGGTTTCCCTCAACATTTGTTAGTAGGATAGAAGCCCTGCATAAATGGTATCTCCAACTGCTTTTCTTGTGTTTTAGAAACTAAAAATTAATTGAAATATGTTGTTTTAATTAGGGCGTCATTAGGTGTCCATCACTCTCCCTGCTTAAATGCTATTGTAAATATAAGGAATTGTAGAAAAGGACAGGGCACTACCCTTTAAGTTGCCATGGGAAAATCATCAAGGTTTCATTCCTCATTCTCAATGGTTATGGATCTAGAAAGGAGAGATTTGAACAAGAGTAAGATGTTCCTTGCCCTGGAATTCTAAAAGAAGGCCAGAAATGTTTCAGCAAAGTTGATGCAGGTTCTTAAGGGAAACGAGAACTCCCAGGAGTCTTTAGCACTTGGTTCAGAACTGATAGCACTTGATTTGGAGTGACTTCTACAGGAGAAGCTCTGCAGTGAATCTTTCAGCGTGTGACCTCAGAACTGTATGATTTAGCAGACTTTGACTTCCTACCAGTTCCTATATATCATCTCTGCCTAGAATTTATAGAGATGAGATGTTAGTGATGTGCTGAGAGGCAGTCAATATAAGGGACAGATTTACATTTACAGTTAGTTTAGATGAGATTAATACCTTACCTGTTCATTCCATACAGAGTGAGCTCACACACATTTTGAACAGCATTGCTTAGGGCAAGGATATCTTCTATGAGTTTCACGAGTTTCACTGTGAAAAGGAAACCCAAAATGAATATCTCTGACATCAGAAACTTAACACACATCCTTAGCAAAGTTCTCGCACCCACTCAATGCACAGAAAGAACACTCCTGGAAAATAATACACAGCAGTGGATCAAATACAAGAAATTTTAGCATGCTCTATTTAATAACATTTGACTAATAAACCATTTGTAACTGAATGTCAATGTAAAGAACCATTCGTTTTTGTGTGTATGCACTCACTCATGTTTGGGATTGTGGTATGCATGTATCAACGAGTTTCTTCATCAGAGCACACACAAGCTCAGGTGTCATTCCTCACCTTCTACTCCTTTAAACCAGGCTCTTTATATTTCTCCAATGTGTGCATCAGGTTATATGGACCAGGGCATCCAGGTATTCTTCCGCTTCTCCGTCCGACACCATCATAGGCATGTTGGGGTTGGCTGTGTGCACTGCTGTGTCTGTGTTTATCTAGATACAAGTCTCAAGTTTTCAAACACTTCTAGAACTCTTAAATCTTGACCCATCTGTGCAACAAATGTTTTGAGGATGTTCTTGACATTATAAAGGCCAAGAAAGTGCAGAATTTACTCTAGTGAATAACGTTGTGTTATTTTAGACATTCGTAAGTGCTTTATTGACCCAAACGAAATGCAAGTCAATGTCAGGAAATAATTACATCCTTTATAAGAAAAACTTCTGGTAAAACTTTATCCTTTTACTGCAATCCTTTCTTTATACAAAGTGATTTTCTTAGTAATAGTAGTCAAGGATTTATGATTACACTCCACATTTTCAAAGACCAATAACTCATAGACGCTTTCCCTTTTTTTTCAAGGACACAATGTTTGGAATACTCAATGAAATTATATTCAATGTCTTAGTTTTATTTTCTTTGTGTGGACCATTTCTTCTCTGACTTTCTGAAAGATGGACTTACACTTGATCTTCAGAAACAAGTTTCAGTGTGAAGACTAACCTCAGTGAACTCCTGTAAGCTATGGAAGCTAGGACACATTCTGTCTATTCAGTTATAAAGTCTAGCCCGGACTTTGATGGGACACCTCTCAGGCCAAATCTTATCTTTTTGTTACATATAAGGGAACTGGTTGTACTAACTCTGGACTAAGGCTAAGAACAACAGCTCTTAGGCTTCAGTTTTTTCAAAAATATGTGGTATACAAATCTCTTTAGAAAAGAAACTGCTTAATTATTTAGGCAGAGACCAAAGCCTCAATATACAGAGAAAATCAAACACTACCTGTGATATCAAGAGGTACCTGAGATGCGTTGGTGGCCATCTGTAACAGTTTGTGCAGAGATCCTACCATCAAATCTTGGGCAACAGTTTCCTCATGCTCAGTCATCACTTGAGATGAAGGCACATCCTCACATTAAAGAAATTCACATGTCCCTGCACAGGGAGGGATGGGGACAGCCTGTTTCTCTTTTAGAATTCCATCACAGCGGTGCTTCTTCACTGCTATATTACACGTATGGTCACCACTACCCCTCTTGAACCTCTCTTCATCTTTGGATTCTCTGACCTAGCAGATACGGATCAGTCAAGGAAAATAATTTTAGAGGTGGGATTTTTCACCTGCGTTTTTTGTTGTACTTGTATTTGTCTGGCTTTCTGGATGGTCTCAGTTTGCCAAATGTTCCAAAACGCAAAATTCTAAGTGATGCCTGGAGTAGACTGATTAGTGAAATAAATACCTAGTAATAATCTATTTTTCCTAGGATGAATTCTATGAATGATCCTTACATTTTTCTCTTCTAAACCTCTCTTTAACTTCCGGAGACATGCAGTTAGAGCCAGAAGTTTTATGATTTTGTTTTCACTTTTCCTTGTTTCCATTGTGGAATAATGTGCATTCTAGGAAAATATTCAATTTGATCTAAGAATCAGTAGTGTTTTCTCCTTAATTATCCAGTTCCAGGGTATCTAACACTGGCCTCTGACCTCTGCAGCTCTTGCAGAACATGGGTGCACTTACATACATAGAAGCAAAATACCACCCAAAGCAAAATAAAAGTACATTTTAAAAATTTGTATGTGAACATAAGCAAAACATGTTACCCATTCTGGAGACCTTTTTATTTTTTCAATGAAATGAAGCTTTGCCATAAAGTTGGCTTAGCATTTAAGAGCACTGGATGCTCTTGCAGAAGCCCCAGGTTCCAATCACAGGATCCACATCATGGCTAATAACCATTCATACCCCCAACAGCAGGGGAACTGATGCCCTCTTTGGTCCTCTGTGTGCATTGCACAACACAGGTGCATATACATACATGAAGGCAATATACTCATACACATAAATAAAAACAAAATTATTAATGAAAAAAATTTAGCTAACAAGTTTGTTTGAAATTTAAGCTGCTTAATAATACAACTTGGAAACTATTTTTGTTAAAATATATTTATTTCTCTGGTGCAGTGTATGTGGTGCAGCAGATCAAATGCACAGTGCTGTGCTTCTTACAGAACAACCCAGACGATGGAAGATCACCATCTGTCAATTATGGTTCTTTACAACCAGTCTCCTTACTGGAATCTATGCTTCAAAGAATCCTAGAGAGAAGACAAGCACCAGAATGTGTGTGCGCCATGAGAGCGGATCCAGTAATTAGTTCCCAGTGGATTCGCTAGTCCATCGTGTCTATGTGCAGGAGAGGATACCCCAGAACCTGCTCAGTCCACACAGCTGGATGCCTCTGCAGGTGCATTCTGACAGAGACGATCTGGGAAGTTCCAATGCTGTTGCTATTTAGTCCATGTTGTAAAGTGAAAGGAGCTTCAGTCTATCACTGGACGATTTCAAGAGCAACAGCCACAAGACCTGGAACATGGGGCAGGAAAAAGAACACATGAAGACGGGAAACACCATTTTCTCTTTGTTTAAGAGCCAGAAACATGGGTTTCCCATTCACAATCAAAGCCTGGCTCTACATATTTTAACAGGACAAATATGTAAGCCAATTATCTCTTAAGTGCTGGCAAACAAAACACACATTATGCCAATCAGTGACAGATGTGTTGGTACAATCTTTTAAAACCGGCACTTGGGAAACACTTGGAAAGGTGGCTCTGCTGTTAAGCACATCTACTGCCCTTCCAGAGGACCAGCATTTGGTTACCAGCACCCAAAAAAAGATAGCTTACAACCACCTATAATTCCAGCTCTGAGTCCACCAACTTCTTCTGACTTTCTTATGCAAATGCACACAGGTTGTCAAAGACAGACAGACAGACACACACACAGAAATAGTAAAATAAATACAAATCCTTGAAAAATTCCTTCAAAGAAAATTCCATCTACTGTTCACAAATTACCTTACATTTTGTCCAGAACTTTTAGAATAGTGTCTAATATTTGCATCTTCAAAACTTTTCCTAAAATGTAGCTGAATAAAAGTTTGATCAATTACAAATTACTGAAAACTATTTTATAGCTTCAGTATATATAAACCATGCCTGATTTATACAGCACATTTTTGCATTTCAATATTCCAATGCACAGAAGAGCATCAATTCTAAGAAATATTTGTTGCCCAGTATAATAAGGGAAGTAAGATGATATTCTTACCTATAGTAGTAAGTATCCTGCAGGTCTCCAGCATCACATCTCTGTAGAGATTCTTCTGAGAAGGATCCAGCAAAACCCACTCTTCCTGGGTGAAGTTCACAGCAACATCCTCAAATGTCACAGAATCCTAACTAGTCCACAGATTCAATCGGTATCATGTTCATTCAATCCTGTGCTATTGACATATTTTGTTCCATACACAGAAGTTCTAGTGCAACCTTTGCGTAGACTGAAAGGAAATAGAGCTGGAGGGACACTCCTCTCACTACTGGGCACAGGACACAGGATGTGCCTGGGCTCTGCCCCAATTCTCTTTCTACAGCACATGTCTACTTAATGTCTGACGAATGTCTGACAACATGAGGTACAGAACAGAGGACAATTAGCACGCAAGACACTGCTTGTCCTGAGAAATTCCTGCTCATGATGTTTAAGTTTTGATGGTGTGGGAATATTTAACATTTGGAACTGTGTGCATGAACAGAAATGATAAATGACCTTCCATACAGGACATGAACAAACTCTATGATACATTATGAATGGTTCTCATTCTGAAAGTCTCAAACTCACAGAGATAACTAGAAGATTGACACTGGGCCCACAAATGATAACAGATGTTGGGTGTAATGAGATTACCTGGAGGGCATAAATTTACACATAATGTCACCATGTACATTAAATGGGCAAATGACCCATTCTCTGTGTTTACAGCAGAAATAATTTATATGCTGTAAGTAGTTTACTTACTGAAGCACAAGTAAAAATATTTTTGATTATGTTTATTTTATGTGTGAGTGTATTGCCTGCATGTATGCCAGTGTCTTTCTCCTGTGCAATGCCCTCAGAGGTCAGAGAGAGTGTTGGATTTCCTGGAACTGGAGTTACCTATGAATGTTGGACACCATGCGGGTGTTGGGAATTGAACACAGGTCCTCTACAGGAATAATCAGTGCTCTTAACCACTGAGCCATCTCTCCATGTCCCCAAACACGATTTTAATTAAATAATAAATATGACACACAAACAATATTTAAAGATCCTACCTCAGTACTTTCTGAAAGTTTTTACGTAATGTCATATCCGAAGAAAGTAAGTATAAAGGAACTGAATGCCGTCAGTCATGGTGACATGTTGGTAGGGTCACAGCTGCATCACAGAATGAGGCAGAAGTACACATGACCCAGAACTCCAGGTCAGCCTGTGCAACACAGCTAACACCTAGCTAAGAAAGAAAAGAGGGAGAACAACGGGATGGGAATGGGGAAGGGTTAATAAAATTCATGATTTCATTTTATAATATTAAGAGAAACATCCATGAATCACCACAACAGACAATTTTGTACTGAAGAAAAAACTGACTAGGCTCCACAAGAGTCTAACAACTGTCAAAATGAAAGTACATAGTGATTTTTTGCTAACTGACTTCAAAGACTCCCAAAACCAAAGTAAATACAAAGAGTCAAAATTAATGGCTACATTCTGAAAATCAGGTTACAGAATTGTCCTGAGAATTCTCCAGCATGAGACACGGGGTTTGGCACGCCCCTGTAATTCTGATTCCATGGAAGGAAACCAGGAAATGCTGTCCAATTACAAGAATTAGTGCTTTACTTAAAAAGGATTGGTCACTAGGGAGAGGGATCCCATATAAGGAAGAGTCCAGCATATTAAGCAAAAGAATTACACCCCAACCTCCAAGCTACAGCATGGCTCCTCAGCACTTACTACTTCCGCTTTTTCCACTGCCCACCTACTCATGTCCCTGATTGATTGGAGAGTGGTCAAATCCATTGGTTTCCTTCCTGTCAATATACTCCTGCAGGCTGGTATTCCACTGAGGGGAAGAATAGCTATATTTCGATCTAGACATGTCCAGCCAGTGTTCAGCCATTGAAACAGAGAGAAATTCCAGCTACATTCATCTACAAGAGTCCAGGGAGCTGCCTCAGTAAGGAAAGGACTTGTCACACAAACGTGATGATCTGAATTTGTTCCCAGAACCCGGAAAAAGCAGAAAACAGAGTATAAGAAACAAAAATGTGTTCCCCAGACAATTGTGACATGAACAAGGTCATGTACATACAAATTATATACACGATTATATTTTAGAACTCAGATCATCATCATTTGTAACCTGATCCTTAGTAACCCATTACATAATTCAAAGGTACCCTCAAACATATCCTTACAACCAATGGTGACCTATAAGATAAATGCTACTAAAATAAATTCCAACCTACAATATCAGTCTTAACACAATATCATGTGTTGCAGCAGCAGTATGTCAGATATGGACACTGATCAGAAAGAAATCACAGATGACCAGGTCTTCGCTACCCCCAAAGGCTTTTCCACAAAATCCCTACAAACCTATTGCCTTTGTGAACTTCACCTCCAGATCAGTCCAACTTACCTGTAGGTGAATCCAAAGTGAAACTGGGTTTAACATTCAGGAGGCAGAAATCCATTGTGCTAAATGGGATGCCATAGCTTGGAGTGTTGAGAAAAGTTCTTTTCACAGAACTGGCAGTTATATCACACATACACACGCCTTTTTCATTAGCTCTACACATGACTGGGACCTATGATGATCCTTGCATCCTCCATACCGTGATCTAGGGGAAGGACTTAAAATCTGTATAAATTTGAATCTCAGACATTTTCATAGTCAGGTGGTCCCAGGTCTATTCATACCAGAGAAAGACCCTCACAAGAAGTGAATCTACTGCAGTCTAGTTTAGTGGGTTTACTGCAGAAGAATGGGTATGTTCTGACCAGACCATGACTGACAGAAAAAAAACAAGCTGTATCATTGAAAACCCTCCACAGAAGGAGTAATGGCTCACAAAATGACTTCATCTGCAAAGGTTCCTGAAGAAACACTATGAAACTTCATTGTCAGAGAGTCAGCATCTTAAGCGTTTATTAGTGTTTATATGTTAATCTTTACATGTCTATATAATGTTGGTGAGGGCACTGTGAACTTTGCTTCAGAAGATTACTGAGCATGTAATGTTACATTAAAAAGTGCATAATTTTTCTTTATGAGCATGGCCATGGCTCTGAGTGAATGCCTTGTGTATTTAGTTCCCTAAGAGACCAGAAGACCATGTGAGATTCTATGGAATGGAAGTGACAAGGAGATGTAAGACCTAGACATGGTTCCTGAATCTGAACTCCGGTTCTCTAGATGAGCAGCAAGTGTTCTCAACTGCAGAGCCATCTCTCCAGCCTCCTAAGTGTACTTTTTAAGTTTTATAATCCTCTCTATTCCCTTCATGAGAAAATACTAATACAGAAGAAATACCTACAGAACACTCCAACCATACCTCAGGCTTTGAAGATCTTTGTTGTTGTTCACTTTTCTGGCAGAGCCTCTGAGCCCCTATTTGTATCCATCTATGCTCTGGTGACTTCTAACACAAAGAAAAAAGGGGTAACAGGGGAGACACTTGTTTAGCCTGGCCTACAAACAATCTACAAATTCGGTCTTATCTCCATTAAAATTCCAAATCAATCAATGTCCCAATACCCAAAATCTTATAAAGGCAAAAGTAGGGAATTCACTGGAATTACCAGGCACAGGAAAGGACTTTCTGAGCAAGACTCCTATGACACAGACATTAAGTCCACAGTGGAAAAGCTGTACTTCATGAAACAAAAAAGTTTCTGCATAGCAAAAGACTCTATCATTCAAGTGAACGGGCAATGTCCTGAATGGTCAAGACTCTTTACCGCCTATATATCTGACTCAGGGATCATATGTAGACTATTGAAAGAACCACAAAATCTAAAAATCAAAAAATACAAACAACCAGATCAAAACTTGAGGCAAAGAATTGAACCAATAGTTCCCAAAGATGAAACACAACTGACTGAGAAATACTGAGACATTGTTCAACATCTTGAACCCTCAGGGAAATGCAAATTAAAACAACTACATGTTTCATCTCACCCAGTCATAATGGCTAAGATCCAAAACAAATGAGGACAAATACCCGCACGGAGGTGGGGAAGGGTGACACTTATTCACGGCTGCTGGGAGTCAAAATGGTGCAGCCAACTAGAGACATCATTGAGAAGATTCCTCAGAAAGGGAAAAATACAACTCCCACAAGATCCAATCGTATCACACTTGAGAGTATACCCAGCAACTCTATATCCCACTACAGAGATCCCTGTTCAACCATGTTCACTGCTGCACCATTCATACAAGCCACGATGGAAACAATCTTGATATGTACACACTCATGAGAAGACAGTGAAAATATGGAACATTTGTATCAGTTGGTGACTAAAAGAGAGACCCTCAACTGACCAATGTGCAGTGAGTAAGAGACTGCAGACTGCTTATCCCACAATAGTCCACCTGTACTAAAGTTTGGCCTCCTAAGGCTCAGGGATCATTATGCAAGACAGACCTGGATGGTTCTCAGAGTCAGAGGTGGTAGAGGACCACACGGAAGGTTTTTCAGACAGCTGAACAGTCACAAATCTGATCTCACAGCAGGGGGGAGGCATGCACAAGTCCCCACCTTGTCTTAACTGAGTCAAAATCCCAGCATAGAAGATGGGAAGTGCATAGGAAACCCCAAATGTAACTGAGAAAGCATTGGAAAGCATTAGCTGCTGAGAGGGGAAGAATCAGTCTTCTTCAAGTAGTGACTCTGGGTATCTAAACCAGCCTTCAGGGTCGGACACATGGGGCACAAGTTTGACTGTGTAGACCTTTAAACTGTGGAAAAAATATATATTGGAGAGTGAAATTGAGCAGAGTGAGATGATGGGCAGGTACACAGAGGGGAAAGGGGCTAAGTATGAACCAAATATACTGTAAGAATTTGAGAAATTCAGTTATGAAAATCTCTTAATGATCATTGATAATTAATCACTTTTTCCATTATAAAAAATAAAAATTTAATGAATATATAAAGGAAAGGTAACAACGGAAGACATGATATTGGGAAGGGATCAGCAAGGAAGGCCTGGAAGACTGTGGGCTAATGAATGTGATCAAAAAGACGTTTGATCAAAAAAGCATGAACTTCTGGAATCAATAAACATTATACATGTCCATTGTGAATCATATGGCCTGCTGCTTTCTTAACACTGAATTTCTTTCTCATCTGTTCCTTTATGACTGAATAGTTTCCTCCCTACTCTGCAGTCTGTGTGGGATTTATTTTATTCTGGAATAAAAGGTCAAGAACTCAGAGACATTCAGCTTAGTACCTGACGGCCCTAACATAAGCAGTGATTGAAAGAAAATTCAAGCATGAATAGGAATGGCAGAAACTAAGAAAACAAATTTCTGTCACTTGACCTCCCACATTAGAAAATGGAGAAAAGCACAGGAAGTGACAACTGGAAAATAAAATTACAGACAGGAAGTCAATAGACAACACAATCGTCAGAGCACTGAATCTTTGCAAAACATCAATAAGAACCCCGGGCACAGGGGCTCATACTGTAATCTCAGCACTCTGTAAATGGAGGAAGGAAGATCATCCTGACCTCAAGGACAAAATGGTAAATACATACTCAGTGGGTCATTTTCTGCCTAGATGTGGACACATGGCAGCCCTTCACAGGTCTGCATTTGCCATGGGGAAATCACTACTCTACCATCTAACTGGACTAACAAGTGCGCCGTGGCCTTCATCACACCCAACATCCACCTTTCCCTTAATAATCTATATGCCCTTTGTAAGAACTCATCTACGAGCTCTGCTTACCTGACACCATTCTTATGGTACAGTGGGCATCATGTAATGTGGGCACAGGAGTGGGTGGGCACTTGTTTTATCCTTTACTGTCAGCCGAGTTAGTCATTGGAGAATAGCCTATCTCAGGGACCCACACATTCCTTAATGACCAAGTTCATCCTATTCCTGTAGGACTCAAAAATCCACTGTGACTCTGTTACTTGAAACAATAAAAGGAAGATACTGCAGTGGTGTTCAGGAGATAAGAGCAAAGCTGACACAAGTCCCTTCAGGAATGAGGTTTATGAGGAGAAAGGGCTTTTCAAACATGATCAGATGGTGTGAGAAAGTACATTAGATAGAAAATATACACCAAAAAATCCATAATATATATAACATATATATGTATATATATATACATATATATATATATCTTCAAAAAAATCCATAACCTCGAGACAATCTTCACTTAGAATAAGTCGTATAAGAAATAGAGAGAGAGAAAAAGAGCCAATGAACTGGAAGGTGGTGGGTGACCAGAGGAGCCTCTTCAAGGAAAGACTACACATCAATCCTCAGAGGACATTCACAAAAAAATTCCAGCAATCCCAACAACAAAAGAAATACCAGACACTTAGTTTCACATCACTGGACTTAATACATCACAGGTTACAGGACAAAGAGCATGCAGCAGCCAAATATCATAGTTTAAGAGCTACCAAGTCACAGCACAGACTGCTTCTTAACTCTGTCCAGAGAGAGCAGGGGGGAGCTGCAGCACTCAAGGTTTATTTCAGCAGGAGAGAAAGCAAACCTGGAAAGTAAGGACACACTGCAGAGTGGAGGCGCACAGAGCCGAGGGACAGCTGCAAGGGGCTTCCTCCACTGTGGAGACTAGTCAGTCCTGAGCCACATTTCTCCTCCCCTTGCCCGGCTCTGGAGCCAGAGTGGTCCCTTTCCTGGAATGCTCAGAGGCTTAGTTTGAAGAACATTTTATCCAATATACTGAGTTAAATTGGATGTAAGAACATGGAGGGAGGTGTCAACTTCCAAAGACAAATAAGTTAGTAGGGGAAACCGAAAAGGTGTCTGCGCTGGCTGCCGTTTCCCTCCGCACCTTCCTTCCTCTTCCCTAGACAGCTTGCCTATCTCCTCCCCACCCCCAAGCCCTCTTAGTTTTCTTCTACCAGAAGCAGCCACAGGCGGCCCCGGGCCGGAACCTGGTACCCGGAAGCGCACAGAATGCAGGGCCAAAGCCGAACAGACCGGCAGGAACCAGCACAGTCCGCTCCACGGTCGTTCTTCACTTCTGGAGTCAGCGGACTCTACACTCACCATGGCCTGACTTCCCATTTCATCCCAAACAGCTCCCTGCAGCGTCGTTCACAGCGGAGGACTGATGATGCATCTGTTCACCCTGGAGCCAAACCCGCAGAGTAGAACCGGCAACGTGGCACGTGATGGAGCCCGGGCTTCACCTCCAGTCCCTGCTCCTGATTGAGCAGGATGGCCGGGAGCCCTGAATGGTTAGCATCACCCATGATGTCTGAGTAGCAGGAGGGGCTAAAATGATGGAGAAGAAGATCTCTTCCTAGCCCTGGCTTCCGCTCTAGGCACAGACCCTGTCTAACTGCAGACTGGCTTCCAAGCTCTGCTCCTGGCCTGCCAAAGGAGCTACTGAGGTATTGAGCAACTCAATAAACAGTTCCTCTTTGTCCTCCCTGGCATAGGGTCGCTCAGTCAATTACACGTTAAGTGTCTGATGTCATTGTCCTCTTGCCTCAGATGTAGAAAGTCATCCAGCTCTCCATAGGTGACATTAGTGTTAAGCCTAGTGTCTGCTGCCCTCCAGGGATCTGCATTTTCCACTCAGGCTCTTTTAGGATTGTGTCAGAACCCAGGCTTGCTCCTCAACAAGCTGGACTTTCTATGATGCCACATCTCAGAGCCCGAAGAAACCAGGTCCTTCTGTCCCCACAACGCCACAACATCTGCTCCTTTCCTGAGACACATTTAAGAAGCTGAGTGTGCTGTGTATTCAGAACTTCTAATTTACAGGTGAAATTGCCAATTTGACTCCAATTTGCCCCCTCTCATCTTCCCTGCTATGCAGGTCTCAAGCAGGTTCCATGCAGGCTGAACCTGCTGGGGTTTCAGGAAGTACATTGTTTTACAAGACAACAGATTCAGCCAGGCAGAGCATCAACTACAGCTCCAGGGAGTCAATCTTCCTGCAGTCCTCAAAAACTGGTTTTTCTCAAGTAAAAGTTTGAATTCTTGCATTAGCTAAAAATATCCTTGTAAGCTGACCTTCCACTGTTGTTGTGTGACTATGGGACTGTTGTGGTGCTGGGACCACTGGGAAAAGACCACTCGGTCAAATTTCAAATTGGTAAAATGTGTTAGCTGTAGTGACTACATCCCAAGTTTGAGAATTTTTGAATTCAGTAACTGATGGGGATGGGGGTGAGGGGTGGGAGTGGGGATCTGTTTCTAAAATCAAAAACCCTCAGTCATCACAAGGTATTTGCAGTCAGGCAACTTTATGTGACCTGGTTAAACTGTACAGGTAACATTTTCAGGTATCTTAGATAAACAGGGTCTTGCTCTAAGAGCCATCCTACTTCTTGTTGACCAGAGCAAGATTTGTAGATACAGCATCTGGGTGGCTCCATTGCGAGTAGCTATTTCTCAGAATAGAGTCATTAAGGGAGAGAGAGGAGAGATTTACTAGATCAAGCCAGGCTAGGTTAAGAATGCAAAATCGAGGACGGAATAAGTTGGAGTCACTCACACCCACAGGTCCTGCCTCTGTTACAGTGCAGCTATGATTACTGACTTTGCCCTGGCATGATATAATTGTGCTTTTAAGCTTTATAAGCCCTGCTCTGCCTCTCCTCAGGATCAGCAGTTCTGTTGGGATTGAGCATGGTCTCCCCCAATGTCAATTACTGATTAAAGGATGCTTAATGTGACAATCGCTATGTGGCTATCCTCTATGATTCTCAAAGGATCCAATAGTGATCCTACTCAGTACCTGGCTCCTTCATTCTCCTTTTCTCATAGACTAAAACACATGGTGAGGAACTCCTGTAACCCCCTGAAGTCAGACTTATTTCTTTTGTACTGTAGTTTCTCTGAGACTTCTCTGGGCTTTTCCTGCCCAGAATTCTCTTCTCTTGGAAACTTCCCTTAGGTTACATTATTCCTCTTAACTAAGTACCTTTCAATGCAATTTAGTTTGAAAATATATTTATAATGTTCTGTTGCATAATGATAAATTCCCATGTTGCAAATGACCAGTTCAGGAGAGAAAAATGTCCTTGTGTCCTCTGAACTTATTTACCTGGGTTGTATTTGGAGCAGAGAGGATGTGTTGAATAGACCATGTGAGCTATTGTTGCAGAGGGCTTCCAATAGTGTTGTCTCCAGCAAGAGTTCGCATTTTCTGGAACCAAATGAATTAAATTATGGTTGTATTCTAGAAGAGGCAGTTGTGCAAATGTGGTTATTATGGGCTTCTCATAGAGAAGGCAAATATACAAAAAGGTGAAGGAAAATCAGCTTTGAAATGAGTAATGAACTGACCATCCCCCTCCCATCCTGCCTGTGCATGTCAGGAAGGAGACACAACTGTCTCAGGAAACAGTGTGTGCAACCTAGACACCTGCTACCTTATCAGCTTCCTTGAGGATCTGGCTCCATACCTGTGGAAGATACCTGGTTCTGCTATCAGAACTCCATCTCTCCATCCCCAAAACCATGAAAGACATAAGATTCATTTTCTCAGCTTCTGGGAAAGCATGATCCCCTTTCTGGGGTTTTCTGGATTCACCTATAATTTTCAGATCTCTCCAAACCCCAACGCACAGCCTCCATTCCCTTGGGAAGGTTGTGTCCTTCATATCTGCTCAACCATCTGCATCTGGTGAGGTCTTTTTCGACTTCTTTATCACATCGACTTTTCATCCCGAGTTCTAACAGGTGGGAACAAAGGGTTAGAGAAATAGTTTTTTTCAGCAGTGATCTATAGTTTTGAAACAATCTTTAATATCTTCTATGAATCTCCTGTCCATAGAGAATCATTTAAATCCTCTCTCTAATTCTGAAACTGTTTCCAAAAGTCTTTTATTGATTTCCTGTAAGTTAGCAATTATATCATGTACTTTCTTAGATGCTTCTAAATTCCAACTAAAATGGACAGCCAATTCAGGATTTTCTGTCCTGTTGCCTAGGACTTCTACTTTTTCACATAAAAATACTAATTTTTGAGCCTCATACTTTCCCAATGAGGGAATCCTAAAAGCAAATTATCTATGGTTAGATCTCCCCATTTTACCAAATATGTGGAAGTTGAAAGCTCACAGTTATCTTACGTAAAGTCGGCTCTGGTGCCAGATGGTAGTTTATCTTAAAACTCTTCCTCCTTTTTAGAAAATTACCCCCCCCCCTTTTTTTTCATTCTTCCTCCTGAGAAAATGCAAGCCTTCTTATGCTTGCTGTGGAATATAAGTAATTTGGATTGATCTTTGTCCCACTTTTTTTTTTTTTCTCAGCTTTCGCCCACTGAGTCTCAGGGTTATCTTGCACAATTACAGAAATGGGAGAGGAATCAAGACACTGAAATATGAACTACTTATATGTGTCTTACTGACTGAACCAATAAAGTTCATTCTGACCCAGCAACAGGGTGTGTTTGATGGGTTTCTCTATGAAGTTGTTGTATGTTAAAGGGAGTTCCCCTTGACACCTCAACCATATTATGAGGAAGGGAACAAGAGTCTCTTATTTTCGGCATCATTATGGTCAGGTGCTCATAAAAATTTTAAACTAAAAGACAGTAAGGTTGAAATAGACAGAGGAAGGCAGAGAAAATACAGAGTTGGGGATTGGAGGACTGTCTGGAGACAAAGGCCAATTAAATTAAAAAACAACAACAAAACCACTATAGACCAATAAAAAACCCAAAATGCCTACAAAAGTCTAGAAAGCAGCAACAGTGAAAAAAATCCAATTAGAAATAAAATGATTCTGAAACAAACAATAACAGGAACCTGAAAGCAAACACTTTGAAAGGAAGCAAGCAAGCATGTAAACACAAAGGACCCGGACACTGAAAGGTCCTTCCAGGTCCTGCCTTAAAATTTTGTTTATTCACCCCTAGAAGATCCTGCTTTGTAAGGCCTGAGTGCCACCATCTTAAACACCCCTAGATCACGTACCCTATAGCCTATACCTCCTCCCCCACTCTCTCCCCTGACCACTATTCCAGGAACTAGCTAGCTGCTGCAAATAGCTGATCCTATCTTATGGAATGTAGCTACTTCCGGTTCTCAGGAATGCATTGCCCCATAACCTAAGTGCAACTTCCCTATCTAACTCCCCCCAAACCCTTCCCCTTTTGCGGATTTTAGCTTTAAAAACCCCTTACTCTGAACACTGGAGGTCGATCTCCCCTGACCCTGCGTGGTTACGAGATGACCCCAGTGCACTGGTCTCCTGAATAAATGCCTCATGTGTTTTCAGCAAGAACGGTCTCTGGTGGATTTTTTGGGTGTCGCCGTATCCCGAGATTTGTAGGAAGGTCTCCCCATTTCGGGGTCTTTCAACACCAGCTCAGAAAAAAATCAATGGCCTGTCAAATAATCCAGGGAGGTCTGGACTGGGAGAAGACATCACCAAATGCTAATCACCGAGACAATACTGAACAGTGGAATACAAGGGAGCCCTGGCATCTATCGAGTAGTTTCCCCCCACATTATTTGGGGGGAGCCCTATGTTGGTCACAAGGAACTATGGATGAAGTAAACAGCTATCACCTCAAGAGTATCAAAGATATGGCTTATTCTGTAGCCAAATATGTCTGACATAGCCTGGGGACACAGATTTAGGTTTCCCCAAATACCATGTGCTGACATGATAACAGTTTTTGGAAGTTTTTATAGTAACAGAGGAAAGAAAAATGACAAATTAAGGTACTTGTTGCATACATGGGTGGGAGCATTCAGTAGGCTGCTGATGGCAAAGGGCAGGAGTTCTACAATAGTCTCCAGTGCTAAATGACAGCATTTCTAACCTTTTGGTTGAAGGAACTTTCTTTGATAAGTTATATTCTGTTACTCAAGGAATGTTACTCTGAATGAGAGTTGAGAAAATGTAGCTATTTATGGGGCTATCCATGGCTTAAGATGAGTTGTAAATACACTCTAGACCTGCAGCATTCCAAACTCCCCACAGTCATTGAAGTGCTAATCAGCTCAAGATGTAGAATTCTTCTGGGAACTTTGCCTTCACAACTTTTAAAATTATTCTATTTATTATTTTTAGTTTATTTTATGTTTTTGTCTGCATATGTGTAAGTGCACCTATGTCATACAGTTCTCAGGGTGGTCAGAAGACGGCATCAGTTCCATGGGAACTGGAGTTAGGATTGTTGTCCGCTGCAATGGGACTTTAGCAACTGAACCTGTGAACTCAGTAAGTCTGTCATCTGTTTATCAGCTGAGCTAACTCACCAGCCGAGCTTCCTAATTCTTAAATTCTTTGAGAGTGGGCTTCAACCCAGTGTCCATTCATTTCCTCAGCTGTCTCTCAGAACTCTGGTGATGGGTCAGGCTACACTCATGTGTTTATTCCCAAAGGTTCCTGCAGCTTCAATGTGGAAGTTTAAATTACCCTCCATCCTCATCTCAATAAACCATCAGGCCTTTTCATCCCTAGTCTTTTGTTCATGCAAGATTACTAGTTTTAACAAACTCCCTTCTTTATAATTGAATGTGTGTATTCTTCCAAAACTTTGATATCTTAATCCAAGTGATAGTCACTCATTATCTTTTTGTGTGGCCTACGAAACTGAGGTTGCCAAGGATTCACCCCCTCATCAGACGAAAGTGCCTGGTTTTGTCAGGATCAATTAAAAGTCTTTAGTTCAGATTATGTCCATTCAAATGTCATTCCTTGAATCCCAGTACTCTGGAAGCAAGGCAGGTGCATGTCTATGAGTTGAAGGCCAGCCCGGTCTTCATAGAGAGTTCCAGGCCAATTGGGACTGCAGCACAAACCTGACTCAAAAAGAAAAAGGAAAAAAAAAAAAAAAAAAAAAGAAACAAATGATAACAGTCATTCCTACAGGTTATATGTTTGATTTTTTATGTATATGAATGTGTCTATCTCTTAAAAATCTGTTTGCACAATCTCTACTGTTTTGAGATATTTCTCATCTTTCAGTTCTTTAATTGCCTGAGAAATCAAACCTGACTATAACCCTAGACAGATAACGTGCCAATGGAACACTGGAATGAAGATGCAGCAGTGAGGAGGTCATGGTCTCTTATAGCAAAATTCCAAACTTCCAAAAATGTGTCATATCCTGGCAGTGCAGGACAGGCACTACTGCTGGCAATGAGATCCGATAATGACCGTGCTTGTAGGTGTGTAGGTGAAGCAATCACTGCACTGGATACTGCAGGTAGTTCAAGATCCAGGATTTGGGAGTGTCTCCGCTGAAAGCTGTTGTCAGTGACTGGAGCAGGATGAAGAGAAAGGCCATGTGTGCTGGAGTGGACAGAGCTGCCACATGCTGTTGTGGTCAGAAGATGCCAATGCAAGCTGAAATGGCAGAAATGTAGCTGAAAGACGGGGTGTTATTCAGGTAGTTGAGGTCTAACCTTGTCTCAATATTTCCTTATTATGCCTCCAGTCCCCTCCTGTCTCTGGCTCACCTTTGGATATTTTCCATCATCCTGGCATTTCCAAACACTGAAGTCAGTAACACAGGCTCCCACTCAGCAAGGTTAATAAGGATGCAGCAGCGATGGAGGATGTAGTCTGCCATCAGCAGAGAAGAACTCTCAGCCCCAGATACGGTGCCACTCCCCATGGCAAGTTAAATACACAATGTGCCACTCTCACAGAGAAAAAGACAGCACGTGGTTGTTACTGGAATTGAAATTCCTGTAGGGTGTGTGTCTGCATTTCACACTCACATTGTTCAGTGTTCTAGGTATTGGTTTACTGGGTAATCAGGAAGATCCCATTCCAGTTTCCGAGAATCTTTCATTCTACAGTGTGTGATCCTTGCTGCTCTTCATTGGACACAGGTACAGCACTAATTCTATGACCACGTCACACCTATATCATTTCTGTATGTGTATTGTAGACCAAGTCTCAAGTTCTGAGAAATTCTTTACCCTCTTCAATATTCTGGTGAAACTGGACAGGACGGTGCACACCTTTCATCCTAGAACTCAGGAGGCAGAAGCAGCCACATCTCCATGCGACTGTGGCCAATTGTTTTCCATAGTGAGTTCGAGCCCAGGTGGGTTGCAGGTACCCCCTATCTCAAAAACCCCAAAACAAATAAATAAATGTTCCATTTAATTTATTCCTAAAGTCCAGGGGGACAATCACTTCTGGGAAGACAAGAGAAGAGGGTAGTGTTCAGGAATTAGGAGACAAGAGTGTCTGAACATAGATCCTTGAGGATAGTGTCTGAACTCAGCTGTTCTGAGGGTCAGGAAGCAGTACCATATGGCAGTGTTACTCTGTAAACTTCAGGTTGATTAAAGAGTAAAAAGGCTTCAGCACTAAACCATGAACAAGTATATCTGAAAGAAAGTTCAGAAAGACTTCTTGATTTGGAAACAAGTGGGTATGTTTGACCTGTGCCAAGTTAATTTCAAAGTAAATATTAAATAACTTTTGACATTAACAGTTATTTCCTTAAAAAGTCAAGTTGTTGACCCATACTTCTAATCCCAGCATTTGGGATGCAGAAGCAGGCTGATCCTTGTGAGACTGAAAGCAGCCTCATCTACAAAGTGAATTCTAGGCCAACTCGCGTTAAAAAGGGAAACCCTCTCCCCACTCTTCAGAAAACCGAAAAGGTATAAGGGACTTAAATATAGTTTGAATTTTATCATATGTAAATCATATCTGGAATGCATTCTGCTTAAGCAGCAACATCCACAGCCTCCATTTGGCCCTTGGTAGAGATGCTCCTCATAGGCACACCCTGAATTCAATGTAGTTTTGATTTTAGATTTTAGAGGTATAAAACAAATAAAGGTTTGGGAATTCCTGATTGACACGTGTGGGAATCATGGCAATGACTGGAAGTCAAAGCGTCTTCTCTTTGTTGTCTGCTGAATGCTCAGGCTATCTGTAGTGTGAACGCAGAGGAACGTGGGTTGTAGATGTTTTGACAGTCATGCCCAGATTAGAAAAGACCTATTCTTTCTCTAACCATAGCACCTTAGCCAGCAGATGGACAATGTTCTATGCTTTGAATTTTCTATTGCAACCAAGAGTTGTTCAAAAATCTGAGCTCCTGCTATGTTCAGATAAGATACACTAGTGATTAGTGTGTCACAAAATGATATGGAAATTTTCAACATTATACCTAGTAGTCCTCAGTGCTGTTAAAGACACGTTCATTCCTTTTCCTTTTGTGCCAAATATTTAAGGCACAATTTTACTAAATATTAATTTAGCGACTGAAGTGGGATTGCAGACATGAAGATCAGAGTAAAGAGAGAGGAAGAAGAGAGGACACACAGGTCTGGTGAGGAAGCATTCATTCATTCAGCAAATGAGCCACTGAATCCTAGTGTGGAATGAGGGCTCTGAAGGACAGCAAGTCAGTTTCTCCTGGGTTGGGCAGACAGGATAAGAGAAAGTATTGTTTTCCCAATTTTCAGTCTGTTAAGCAGGAGAATGATCACATAGTGGACTGGAAGCAATAGAATAAGTCCTCCCTCGCACTGTACTTTTTACCTCATCTCTCTACTCTCTCAGCCTCCATCATCATCTGTGGGTGCATCTCCATCTCCAGCACGGCTGTTGTGCTCCAGCCATGCCAGAGAATGGAGGACGATGGAACGGGACCTCAGGTGGCTCAGAGTGTGGCGGGAGGAGTTCCCTCCCGGGAGACTACGTCGATGGGTAGTTCGGTTATTAGAGCCAATGCAGGGGCTTATATAGGGAAGCCTCTCTGACCGTTACAGAAGGCGGGAAAGGTGGGGTGTTGGGGTAAAGGCAGGAAGGTTGTGGAAGTTCAGGAATGAGGAAACGAAACCCAAAAATCTGGTTCTGGTCTGGGGTGGGGGAAAGGAAGATTCATATCACATCAGGCAGAGCAGGTCAGACACCTGCCATCCCTTTAGGGTATCTGCAGTTGCTTGGCTTGCTCAGTAACCAGATCCCCACAATCATCCTCATAGTCTTATCTCATCCTTCATTCCATTAACGTTCTCTCTACTCCACACCCATCCTTCCTTCTTTCCATCTCTTTCTCTTCAGTGCTCCATTTAAGAAAAATTCAGTACCATTAAACCCCAATAATTTGATGGTCATAATGGCTCTGTGGATAGAACACTGACAGCTCTTGCTCTAAGAGGAACGTAATTCGATTCCCAGCACCCACATGGTGGCTCACAACTGTTTGCAACTCCAGTTCCAGGAGAATCCAACATCTTCTTCTGCTCAAAGGACATTGCATGACACATATGCAGGTAAAAACTCATATACATAATAAAGATAATAATTAAATAAAAATATTTCTTTTAAAGTAAAACATCCAAAAATTTTATGGACATATGATAGCTAGTATATGATTTTGTGTGACTCTTCGTGGGATTTGAGAGTTCATAGCTTTGCACACTTCCAGCTTACTATGCTTACCTTGACCACTTGAACACGTGAGCTCTCAACTTGTGACTTCTGTCGATGTGCCTGCTGCTGGCTACCATGCCTTCGTGCTGTGATGGATTAGAATCGATCTGTAACAGAGCTCTGTCTTCTGTATAAATCATCTGGCCATCATGGTTTATCACAAAGACTTAGAGAAAATGCTGCACCAGTTCTAGAAAAGTATAATATATGCATTTATATGTATTATTGGATTAAAATTTTCCAGTTCGTATTTGCTGAAAAAAAAGTTTAAATTCTAAGTATGTCAAATACGTTTTTCACATGCTGAACTGTTAAGAACATTTGCTTCTTTAGAAACATAACTTGACATGATATTTTGAATTTTCGCATCTTAAAACTCTGTGCCAAACTAAAAATTTAGGCCAAACACCAAATCAACACGGATGGCACTAAACATAAGATTTCTACCCCATGGCTTCCTAATGCATTCTAAAATGCAGTATTCCTAAATTTCTGAATAAATTCCATAAAAACATTACACACCATGATCAGGCAGTAATTTTCTTAGTATATAAGAACTGGGCACTAATAGTGAAATTCCTAAAAGTAGAAGGAGTTTATAGAAATAAATGGTTTGAGCCTATCTTGTAACAAAGTGTAAGTTACTCATGTCAGAATCTGTAATCATTTGCCAATGATGGTGGCCTTCAAGATTAACAGCATATTTGATAGTCAAAGCATGACCATTTGCCATGGTTTGAATATGAAATTTCCCTCACATTCTCATGTGATTGGACACTTGGTTCCAAGGTGGAGAGTTTGTGAAACTTTTAAGAGCCGAGGCTTGACTTGTGAAAGTGGGTGGAATCTTCTCTCTGCTTCCTCTTTACAGAAGCCATGTGATCAGGTGTAAGGTCTCATACTGAGGAGAGACATGGAACTCCTGCATCTTCAGTCTTCCTCCATGAAATCATGAGCTAATAGAAACTCATCTTTCTCTGTGTTGCTCCTATCTTTGAGCGTGACTGTAGATATGAAGAAAACAAGTATTTCAATGTCTTTCCCACTGCAAAGAAAACAAAATGCCAATGGCCGCAACATGGTTAAGAATCGTATTTCCAGTATATATACACAAAGAAATAACAGCAATAACAATTGCAGAAAATAAGTTTTCCCCTGTGAGATTATACGCATTTTAAGTTCAAGAGATTTTCTAATCCCAATACAGAACTCAAGAAATGTAGTTATGAGAGACACCTGTGTGTTCATATTCATTGGGTTACCATTCACAATAGCCAAATTATAGGTGCTCATCACATATTTGTGGATTAAAAGTGTGGTGCAGGGCATGCAGTTGTAGGCCTTTAGTCCCAGCACTAAGGAGTCAGAGGCCAGTGGACCTCTGTGAATTCAATGCTAGCCTTTTCTACATGGTGAGTTTCAGAGCAGTCAGAGCAACATCTCAAAAAAAAAGACATGAAAAAAAAAAAAAACCAAGATGAAAAGAATGGAAGAAAGAAAAGAAAATTTAAGGGCCAGAGAGATGGCTCACTGGTTGAGGACCCAGATTTGAGTCCCAGCACCCACATTGCCCTTGACAACTGAAGTTGCAGGGGATCCAGCACCCTCTTCTGGCTTCTACGGGTATTGCATGCACATGGTGCTCTGACACTGCATGTGTAGGCAAAAGAGTCGAAGATATAAAATAAAAATAATGACTATCTTTTTAAATATTGTAGATAAACACCAGCCTCTCTCCATTCTCCATGGTCCTCTCAATCTTGAACGTTTGTCTTCAAACCAGCACCATGTGACCAACACTTAGAACACTGTGGAGTCGGACGACATCACGAGACTTAGCCTGGCCCCTTGCAGCACTGCTCCACCCTACACTGTGTGCCGACCCTGGGAAACACGTTCTCAGGCCGCTATTTTGAGTAACGGAGTGTCTTTAAAGCTTTGGCATTTTTCCCTTTAAACTATCTAGTATTGAAGGAAATGGAAGCACTGACAGATACATGCTTGACTTCAGTACTTTTTCCCATTGTCCCAGGACAGTGCAGGAAGATTCTTCTTAGTGCTTCTGCTCACATTAGGATTCACATGTGCTTTCTTAAAACCAAAGGTCATCATCTCTTAGGCCAAGTTCATGCAGATTCTTAGGACACAGGCAGAATGAAGTCACTTACTTGTCCAAAATACCACAGAATCTGTGCTTCTCTGAGTTCCCGAGAGTGTCTTCCTCCCCTTCTGTATCCTCATGATCTCTGCCTCCCAGTCCACGTTCTCTCATCATAACCGTCTTCTAAGTTCCCACTAAACAGCACATTAAGCCCTGCTCCAGCATTCAATGTGTTCTGTAGCCCATTGAATCAAATGTCCCATATTATACTCACAAAACAATTCAAGTAGTATGAGAACCAGTTAGGTCTATTCCGGAAATGGCCCTACTTCTGATTCTGAATACATGATATTTTCATCTGTATCTCATGGATAACAATACCATGAGAGGGAAAATTAGGGAAAAACAGTTACAATTCCAAGAAATTTACAGTCCATCACTGTAGGAAAGTGAAGAGGTAGAGTTCTTGAAACAACTACTCACATCCATAGTCAACAAGAGAAAGACAATAACGGGAGGGAGAGATGGCTCAGGGTCTGAGAGCACTGGATGCTCTTGCAGAGGACCTGGTTTCAATTCTCAGCACCCACATGACGGCTAACAACCACCTGTAACTCCAGTTCCAGGGGATCTGATGCCCTCTTCTGAGCTCTGAGGACACTGCATGACCAAAGTGCACCTACCTACATGAGCCAATACACACACTTAAAATATAAAATCATAATGATAATAAAAATAAATTACTTTTTAAAAAGAGAAAGAGAATAAATGCATGGGTGCATACGATATTACATCTCGATTCAGCTGGTCCTCACACAGTTATTACATTGGTTGTTTTTCAGAAAAGGTGCAGCTAAAGGAGACACATCAGTGTGTTGTGAAGCATTGCCCAGGTTATAACAGAATCTTTGTATCAAGAAAAGCTCCTGATTGTCTGTCATCCCTTCATGATGCATCTTTTACACTTGTGTCTGAAACAGTGGACTAAAGGAAAAGCTGTGAAGTAAAATATCATGCTTGTAAACTGTCGGTTTTGAGAGAACATTGCTCAAGTCCCTCACAATAAATAATGCAATTTGGCATGAAATTAGAGGCTTCAGACCACACTCATGAGTCTATGCCAGTATCTTCTCTGTTCCCTGAATATTTGCAAACTCTGGAAGTCAATACAAAGTGTGACTGCCGATCAGACCCACGCATGTGTTCACTACAGTACTTAGCTCTATTTAGGTACATAAAGAGTCACGGCATTTGATGGTGTCCTTCAGAAACCTCTTGTGAAATTATTTAATTTTTTCCTATAGGTACTAAAGGGGAAGGATGTTGACACACTTTGCATTATAAAGAATGAATCTTGAACCATCTGATATCCTCCTTGCTAACAGATCCTTTTTCTTGGTGAGCACTTAAATACATAGTGTAGATTTGCCTCCTCAACTATGGAACTACACATAACCTCTAGTATTTTTGGAGAACGTTACTACTTAGCTTAGAATCTGTAGAACACCTTAAGAGGGATATCTTCATGATAGTACACATTATTCAAAGTAAGAGACATTATCTGACAAGGAGAAAATCCCAATGCTTCTCTACTTCTAATTTCTGGCCTTTGAACATGTTAAAAAATAATCTCCTGAAAACTATGCAAGACAGAACACACATCATTGTATGTATTGTATGTGTCCACAGTCATGGCTAGGTCAAAGTGATTCAAAGGAAGCCATGGCAGAGAAGCACCAGGCAGACAATTCTTCACTGATGAAAAGATGAGCCATGAAGATTATCACATCAAACTGACTGGAGGAGGTAAGTGCCTTCTGATACTTGGTAAGGTTCATTGTTTGAATAAAATGTTTGCAATCAGAAATCTCATCATGTTGACAAAACTAATAATAAAAAGGACCAAGTGTGGTTGTGCATGCCTTTAATCCCAGCACTCAGGAAGTAGACAGAGGGTGATTTCTTTGAGTTCAAGGTCAGCCTGGTATAAGTCAGGAGTTCAAGGCTATCTGTGACTACAGTAAGGAGATCCTGTCTCAAAAAGGCCCCCCAAAACCCAGAAACTCAAAAAATGGTTTTCTTTTTCTGTGTGCGTATGTATGTCTGTGTATGGGTACCTGCATATGAATGTGTGCGGCCCCTGGGGCTGGAGGTCCAGGTGTTTGTCAGATCACGCATGTTGCTGATACTAACCAAAGTCTGGATCTCTGCAAGTGCAGTGTGGGCTCTTAACTAAGTCAGCACCTGAATTTAAAAACAAATTAGGATTTTGAGATATATTCCAATTAATATGCAAATGCTTGAGGCCATCCTGCCAATACTCTTCCCAGTAGTGAATCTTGGCTCCAGCCTACAGTGAGGACATCGTCAATGTTGTCCTTCTTCCACTTGATACTTCTGTACATTTAGCTCTTTGGCTGGAGGCATAATCAGGAAATACTGGGACAAAACTAGACCTCAACAGCCTGAATAACCCCATCTTTCAGGTACATTTCTAATATGTGAAGCTTGTATTGCAATCTTTTCCACTACATGTGGCAGGTTTGTCAGCTACACACACATGACCTTTCTCTTCATCCAGCTGCAGTCACTGACCACAGCTTTCATCAGTGAATGCTCACAAATCCTAATGAGTATCCTAGTATCTTTAAGTTCTCGCTGTTGTTCCATTGTAATTCTTGCTTCCCCTACATAGCTACAGGCAATGTCCTTTTCTGATCTCTTTCCCAGGAGCTGCCTTGTTGTGCACTGCCAGGATGTAACACAATTTGGATCTTTACTGTGAGACCATGACTTCCTCCCTGCTGCCTCCTCCATTCCCAGCGTTGCCATTGGCACATTTTTCTCTAGGGGTTATGTTTTCTCAGTCAATTAAAGAGTTATAAAGCAAGAAAAAACTCAAACCAGCAGACAGGGGAAAATCAAACAGGCATTAATTGAAAGACAGTCATTTCCTGTAAGGAACATATATTAAATACTTAGTTTGTAAGCTGTAATGATGTAAACCCCATAAGTTTATGAGTATAATTTTATGAATCAGATAAATAAATAGTTTAAATTTATAAGTATAAGAAGCATGTGCTAAGAAATTAAGTCTATGAGTTGCAAACCCATAGAATTATAGGTTTACTAGTTTGTAAGATGTAACAATGTAAGCCCACAGTATTATAAAGTGCAAAATAGACAATCTAGCATATAAGTAATAGACAACATATAAGTAGTAACATTTTAAACCCATAATATAATCTCCTAAATTAGGATTCTATAAATTAGAAGTTGCAGCCCAGTTTCATAAATTAGAAGCCTGAAACTAAGCAGGCCCCTCAGAGCACTCTCCTTATCAGAGATAAGTCAAAGCCTCCAGTGAGTGCTGGACAGACAAAGCCCCAGACGTGCCTCAGTTTCTTGTGAAGGCCTCTGGTCAAGCTCTAGGTGATAGGAGCAGAGCACTTTCTAAGCAAAGCCAGGCGCCTGCAGATAGACTTAGAATGCCCCTTTTCTTCTTGGAAAACCTCAGGCCAAACTCCCAGTGGACAGAGCGCCCATAGTATCACATCTTATAGATGGACGCCCTGCCTAGAGCCCAGGGGCTCCCTTTCATATCAGACCCCTGGTCACACAGGCCTCGAGCTGTGATAAGAGCAAGACAGTGAGGAAAGTCATCTGGAAGCTGATAGGCTGGAGGGGCCACACTGCCAAATTCCTTATAAAGCCTAAGGCCAAACGCTAATCCACAAGAATCCGGAGCCTGCGTTCCCCTTGTCTGAAGTTCCGTGAGTCTAGCCTAGGACTTGTCACCACGTAAAGAAAGGGTCATGCTTTGAGGCCCATAGAGCTCTGATGGGAAGCTAGTTCAGTAGCCAGACCTGCATACCTGCCATCGGACCACCGGCCGGGCCACCCACCGAGCCACCGAAGTAGCCAGACCAGTCCTGCCAGTT
The DNA here is from genome assembly GCA_035773235.1 of Eospalax fontanierii. Taxonomy (NCBI): domain Eukaryota; kingdom Metazoa; phylum Chordata; class Mammalia; order Rodentia; family Spalacidae; genus Eospalax; species Eospalax fontanierii. The sequence continues at coordinate 2,559,783 of CM069554.1, read as the reverse complement.
AAAGTCTTCCTGGAACTACTGGAGACACAGCACCACCTTTTGGATCAACTGTAGAGCCCTGTAAGAGTTCCTGATCCACTCGCACCACTGGAACCGCCTGTCATAGCTGGTGACCATGACTTCCTCTATTCTGGGACAGGTATCAAAGACTGCATGAGAATGTGTTGAATGAATCTATTTTTAATTCGTTTTTAATCAATAATGGAGACCTTGATACCTGGTCTCCATGTTCCCTTTCCCTAACCTTCCTTGGGTTAGATTAAGTCTCGTGACACATCCACACACATAAAGAATCACACATACAAACATGTAAGAATAACTTTTATTCATGAATACAATCGCGACTAATGACCTTTAATTAACCCCAGCAAAAACATGACATGGGTCTGATGACAGAGCGACTCCTTGGCAACGTCAGCTTTGTATGCACTCCAAGAGTTAATCAATGAAGGTGGGAAACCTTGAGAAGCAACATATCACAGTTTGGGACTCTCATTGGAATCAGCGCAGGTTGGAAAGAACTCTCGATCTCGTAGGAATGATATGCTAGGGATGAAAAGCTCTGATTGTAACAGAGCTGAATGTCATTTGTGGTGCTGAAGAAACATTTGGGACTAGACATGTGAATGTAGCCTGGGCCATTAGCATAGTTCTGAGAGACATCTGAGGAATGGGTGTCCTCTGGGTTAAGGTCCCCTCTTAAAAACTTTTTAAGAGTTGTGAAGGAAAAATTCCCAGAAAAATCCTGCATCTGAAACTGAACTTCCTGCAGAGCTCACCAACTGATTAGCACTTCAATGACTGCAGAGAGTTTTGAATGTTTCAGATTCAGAGACTATTTACAAGGTATCTTTAGTCATGTTTGGGCTCAAAAGTAGCCACTCCTTACCTACTTACATTCCCGATTAAACATTCATTGATAGTTCCCACAAATCAAAAGGCTAAGAATGTCATTAGATTCCATCAGAGACCTGTGGTAGAATTCCCTTCATTTTACTATGACCTGCCTAGTGAACGGATCCCATGCATGTGACACATCTCTTGAGTTATGAATTTTCTTCGTTCTGTTGCTACAAAAACTTCCTAAAACTGTTACCACATTGGAACGTGGCATTTGCAAAAACCTGAATTAAAATTCCTGGGCCATGGCCACTCATATTTGGCTCCAGAATAAACTATCTCTTTGGTTCCTTTGAGTTATGACTGTTTCTTTCATCATCATTTCTTGATGCCCAACATGGAGCCCAAACAGAACAGTCTACTTTTCACTTAAGGAAATTGGATTGGTGCCAGGTACCAGTCAGGGCTCCCTGGCAGCCCACCATCTGGTATGGTCTCCTGCAGTGGCAATTGCTGATTTCTTTCTGGGGTCTAGACCTCCCTGGATTCCTCACTGGTCCATTTGTTTCTTTCTGAGCTGGTTTTCAGGATCTTATTTGTTTTGTGCTGCAGTGACTCCTTCTCATTCACTCTTCTGCCAACTATCCTCAGGCAAGTTTGACCTAAGGCTGTCCTAAATTCTGGTAAACCCCTCTCCCTGTCTCTCAGGAGTTTTGTTCTACAGTTACTTGTTTGGGCATAGGGCATTGTAACTGCCTATTGCAACTGCTTGTCAGGTGCACTTAAGACTGACTTATGTAATGTCCTGTTTTTTTCTTTTGTCACAAGGTAATGAAATCCTGAACACTGAAGCCCATTTTCACCTGGTCCACTGACCATCAGCTTTCATTGAATGATTCATTTTATCTTGTTCTGCTTCTGTGACCTGCTTATGCCTAGAATAAAGGGACAAGAATCCCCTCACTACTTACATCTGGAAATTCCATAGGCACGAAGCAATTTTGGTGTTTGCCCCTAAAAGCCCAAACCCCCTTCATCTTGGGACTACAGCTCTCAATCCTGATGGAAACACTGTAGCCACCTGCAACTTAATAAATTTGACTGATTTGACTTGGATTCAATCTGATGGTTTTCTTCCTTGTGCTCTTGAACTCTGTAATGGTTTACATACTTATTTGCTTGCTTGTTAAATGCTTTCAAGTGTTTGCTCTAAGGAGTCCATTTTGTCTCATTGAAAATATTTTCTTTCTTTCATCTTTTTCTTTCTGTTCTTTTTGAAGACAGGTTTTCCCTTTAACCCCAGCCATCTGAACTCTCTATGTAGACCAGGCTGATCTCTAATCACGGAGATCTGCCTCCCAAGTACCAGAATTAAAGGCACTGGCGACCTCACTCAGCTTTATTTTTTTTTAATATCTTACTATTTTTTATTTTATGTACATGAGTGCATTGCCTGCATGGGTGTGACTGTACCCATGTTATGTAGAGTCTGCAGAGGTCTCACAGTGCTGTCAGATGGCAATTGAACACAAGTCCTCTGCAAGAGCAACCAGTGTTCCTAATTCTGAGGCGTTTCCCAACACCAAGACAGATTTTATTTATAATTGATTTATTTATTTTTAAAAAATAACCAAAGATATCCTGCAAGTATGATGTGCTGAAGAGGGAAACTTTGATGTTCCAAAATGGGTATTTTTACAAGGAAAACTGAAGTCCTAGAAATCGAACAAAAAAATGATGACTGGGCAGTCTTTTTAAACTGAAATTTAGAGGCATCTAAAAAGAAATCATGAAATTATTGACAGGAAGTAAGAGACTTGTAGCTACAGAACTAGAATTAAGAAGGATATTGAAGGACGGGGATTAATAAGAAAATCTCAGAAACTGTGTCCAACCTAGAGATGAATGCTGAAGAATCTCTCTCCACCCTCTGCTCCTAACTGTCCTCTCCAGCTTTGCCTCCTCTGTCAGAAGACCTTCAGCTTCCTCCGTGCTCATCCCCCTCCCCTCCTGCTTCCTCCCTGGAGATGGATAAATGTTACCTACTGTTTCTTGAGGGGACAGTAACAATTCCCAAAGGAACTTTAGCAAATCTCAAGAGGAAAAAAACTTTTATATTAAAACCCAAAAATATATAGATCCTTTTAATTTAAAACCCAGAGGGAGAAGATTTCCAGATACTGTTTCCACTCCCTGCACAGAAAGTCAGTAGAATTATTAATTATGGGTCCCTGACACATATCAAGGAATTCTAGGATTTGCAAAAGAATTTCAAATCACTCTATTGACATATGAACCAGGGTTTTCTGATTTAAAGCAATTAATTAAATTACTGGCTTCAGAAGGAAAAACAGGAGAATGGTTTCCTCCCTCCAGTGGACTTTAATCAAATACATGCCTGCTGTGAGTTAGGAAAGCCCTGCTATGCTGATACCAAAATTATTTCCACTTTATTGACCTGACAAAATAGAACAATCAAAATTAAGGCCACAGAGAACGCCAACTGACTTCTATATCAGAATGCCAAAATATTAAATAGCACTCAGGTATTCCTCCTGAGAACTTTGAGCATCATAAGAGTCATCTCTTCTTGAATTCTGAATCTATGAACTAGCTGGAAGAGGAACTGGTCACAGAATAGTAGAACCAGGGCCTCGCTTCCCACAGATGCTCTTGTTACCTTAGCAAACCAACTTTCAGAAGTATCATAAGATCTGAAAGGAAATCCCTACCAAAACTATGAGCTTTCAAGAAAAACAAGTCAGCTCCCTTGCTGAGAATCCTACAGATTCCTGCTCCCTTGGAAGGTCAATTTCAACTACAGCAAAAGTCCTGGCCATTTGAAAAGGTATTGTAAGAGTCTGAAATGGGTGCTCTTCCAAAAAGAGCAGCAGCTTTCCCAGGCAAAACTTGAAAGAAAAATCAGACTAGAATAAGACTGTCCAGAGAGAATCCAGATTGTTTTCTATTTCTTTTTCTTGACCCCTCAGGAGAAATGGAGACAAAACCAGCTTGTTAAACTGCAAGCATAGGTACTAACAAAATCCTAAATGTGCCTGAGAGGAAAATCCAGATTCCTGGATGGCAGCAGACACTAGACTCAACACTAATGTAACATCTGTTGAGCTGCATAACGTTCCACCTCTGAGGTTAGGAGGACAATGACATCTGACACTGAATGTGTGATTGAGCGATGCTATGCTTGGGAGGATGAACAGGAAGTGTCTAGTGAATTGTTCAAGACTGCGGTTTCTGTTGTGCTAGGCCAGGAACAGAGCATAGAAGGCAGTCTCCCAGCAGTTGGACAGGGTCTGTGCCTGGAGAGGAAGGCAGAGCTGAGAGATAAGTGCTTCTCTATCACTTTAGCCCCACCTAGTACTTAAGCATCAAGAGTGACCCTAAACAATCAGGTCTGCAGGCCATGTGTCCAATCAGCAGTCCCGAGTACAGGCAGAAGGCGGGCTCTATCCCACCTCCATGTTGGGGGTTCTTCTCCCCAGCTTTGGCTCCACACCTGAAGGATGAGCCATGTGTGCTGCTCCGGAAGCCGGAGAGCGCTGGTGAACCTGGAACCCTGGCCATGGTGAGCGTGAGCTCCGTCTTACCCATATGATACAAGCGGCCATGGAGCCCCTGGCGGGGGCTGTGCTGGGTCCTCCACAGGCTGGGCCTGCAGGCAGTGGGACCTGTGTCCTGTGCAGTCCCAGCGATCAGGTTCCTGGCGCGGCCGCCTGTGGCCTTTCCTGTTGCAGCTGCTTCTGCATCAGGGACTGAGAGGGAGGCTCCGCCTGCACCTGCAGCTTCAGTATCGGTCACTGTCCAGAGTTTTGGTTCTGTGTGGACAAGGGTTAGGGGTAAGCGAACATTAGCATTTAAGTTGTTACATTTTGAGATGCAGAGAAGGGGAACACAGTCCTCCCACAAGAACGTAAGTTGTGCAAGAGATGAAAGATTGTTCTCGATTTTATATAGGTGGCAATACGAGAACATACACAGCTCTGGGTTCTGAGTTACGATGTCCCTAGAAACGTTTCCTGGAGCTGCTTGAGCAGAAGAAAGAAGCTGTTTTAGCTTTTAAGAGCTAAGAAGGTACAATAGAGAAACATCTTGTCAGGAAGCATGAGTCGTCTGGCTTTTAGGCACTCCATTAAAGGTCAGAAACACTGGGGAAGGAAAGGAAGAAGACTTGCAGCTGGGCAGGAGATAGGCTAGCTGTCTAGGGAAGAGGAAGGACCGGGTTGGGGAAAAGACAGCAGCCAGTCTGGGCAGGTTCCATGACCCCTATGAAGTTCCTCCCTAAGGATCACTTCCAGACTCCTTTTCTATTTTTCCTACTAAGTTGATCTAATGTGGACGTTGATTGCTCTCTTCATATTCTTGCATCTAATTTAACACTGATTTGGGGGCAAAATGTATCAAAATTAGCCTCCAGTTTTCCAGGAAAGGAACGGCTCTTGTCCCAGGTCGGGACAATGAGGATAGAAATATAGAGCAGGACTGACTAGTCTTCATAATAGAGGAAGTCCCTTGCAGCTGCCCCTCGCCTCTGTGTGCCTCCACTCCATACAATAGACTTTGATCATATGTAGACAACCTCCCCTTTGTGCAGTGCACACACTTGAGTATATAATTTTTCCACAGTTTAAAGACATATTAAGTCAAAGTTGTGTGCCCATATGTCCATTACTGAAGCCCCTTTGCATACCCAGATGCACTACTTTTAAAAAACTGAGTCTCCTCCTCACAGTAGGAAATGTTTGCCAATACTTCTTCAATTAAGTCTGAGGTTTTGGATTCTTTCTGCCTTAGGCTTATATGGGACTTGTGTAAGCTGTCACCACCACTGGGAGGTCATAGGAACAGCTGCCCAGCTGTCAGGAAAGGTCTTTCCACATAGTCATGTACCTTCTGTGGCTTTTTCACCCCTTTCAGGCCTCTTACATAATGATCCCTGAGCCAAGCCATGGGATGCTGAACTTGATACACGTGTCCTCTTCAGGGATAAGCAGTGCTCAGCCTCCTATTCTCTGCACATTGGCCAGTTGTGGGTGTCTGTTTAATCACCATCTGTTACACGAGGACGCTTCACTGATGAGAGCTGAGACATACATTAATCTATGAGTATAACTATAAGTCATTAGACGTTGGTTTAATACTATGTTCATTGACAATAATAATATTAGTATGCTCTCCCCAGTGTCTTGTGACCTGATTATCCCCAGATTTCTACACCAGATATCAATGTCAGCTCCATTTTGTGAAGTGGACCTGAAACCCAGTTAGAAAGTGGTTGGTGACTTCAGTAGCAGTTGTGGCACCATTTTACCACTGTGCATATATTGCTAGTTCCTATAGCACACAGCATTCACAGCACGTAAATTCAATGATCAGTCCCATCTTCTGGTAGCATGCACAGCACCTTCCAGCACCATTAAAGAGAGTCAGTAGAGATGAATCTTTGAAGTGTGTACTGACTTGATTTCTCCTGGTTTGTTCCATGGGAACTTGTGTATGTAGTGTCTTCAGCAATAGGGTCTTACTCCCATGTTCTGGTAGGCAACCAGGAGCAGGGGCAATTGTCAGTGTTGTTTGTGGGTTTGTGAAACCCCAGTGAACACTTTCAAAAGAGGGAGTCCACGTCCCTGGATAGGACTTCTATAGGAAACCTCATCCATTGCAGAAGAAGAAGCAAAAAGTTTGAAAGAGGACATTTGGTGTGTGACTATTAGGAATGAGAGTCTTGCAGTCTGCTGGAAACTATTCATAAGAACTTACAGCAATATGATAGAATTCACAGACACTCAAATCAGATAAAACCCAGCAAAGAACTGGGGAAATGGACAGGAGGCCTGAACATTGGCTTAAGAAGTATTGGCAGCTGATCACTGCATAGTGAGGGAGGAGAATTGGTTTTCTTGAAGGGAGTGATGCTAGATACCCCTATTTGGCTCCAGTGCATGCACTCTCAGCTAGGGACATCTGAGTACATAAACTTGATATGATATCTCTTAACATATTTGACCGAATGCATAAAATCTTGTGGGGAGGATATGGGGGGTGCAGATATGGAGTGGGTCTAAGTATGATTAAGAAGTATGAAATCCACAATACTTCAATAAAAATAGGCATTTGTAAAAGGGGATTGGAGAGATAGTGCAGTGGTAAAGTGCTCTGTCTGCTCTTTTAGAGAACCCGGGTTCTGTTCGCAGCACGTTCATGAAGGCTAAGAGCAATTCTTAACTCTGCTTTCAAGGGATCCAATACCCTCTTCTGACTTCTGTGTGTGGTGCAAGACACAGGTGCACATACATACATGTACATCATATGCTCAAACTCATAAAATAAAATGAAAATAGCAAAATATTAAAATCCAAAAGGGAGTCCATTTCCGGCATTAGACTTTTTCTTTTCTATTCCATGGAACCTCAGTGAACAATTTGAAAAGAGGGAGTCCATGTCAGTGGATAGAAGTTCTTATGGAAACCTCATCTGTTACAAACGAGAAAACATTTGGTAGACATCTAGATATTTTCAGTTTCCTGGCCGTTGTAAATAGAGCAGCAGTTAACGTGTTTGGACAGCTATTTGTGAGGTAAAATGTAGAGTCCATAAGGTAAGGTACTTTTAGCTCTTTAGGGAATATCTCCAAAAATTTACATTGACGCTGCCCTGATTTTCACTTGCACCAACATCCTTGCCAGCTTTTGTCGTCATTTATGTTTTGGATATTAGCTATTCTGAAATGGAAAATTTCTCTTCATTTGCATTTCCCTACTGGCTACAGATGTTGAATAATATCTAAATATTTCTCAGCCAGTTGGGTTTCTTCTTTGGGAACTATCTGTTCAATCAGGCTAGTGCCATCTGTTTTTAGTACAGTTACTCTGTGGTATTGTTGGAATTCAGGAATGGTAATGTCTCCAGCAGCTCTGTTATTGCTGTGCAAAATTTGGGTGCCTCTGGATAGTTTTTTGTTTGTTTGTTTGTTTGTTTGTTTGTTTTTGAGCGGGGGCTTCTTAATAAAACGAGACTATTTCTGAATTTCTATGATGACTTTGTTGGAATTTTAATCAGGATTGCATTGAATCAATGGATTGCTTTTAGGATGGGCTGAACTTTGTGTTACACGTCACGAAAGCAGAGAGGATACAAATAGGGCCTCAGAGGACATGTAGGAAAAAAAAAATGTGCAGTAGAGATTGAGTATTTCATAGATAATTCTTCTAAATTAATATTTTCTCATGAAAGAAATAAAGAAGTGTATAAAACTTAAAAGGTAAATTTAAGAGGTGGGAGAGACAGCTCAGAGCACCTGCTACTCATCTAGGAACCAGAGTTCTGTTTCCCCAGCCAGGTCTAGGACTCACAGCTGCTTTTAACTCCAGTTCAGAGACTCTCCTGTCCTCTTCTGACCTCTGAGGGCACTAAATACACAAGGCATTCACTCAGAGCCATGCACAGACACATAAAAAATGTGCTTTTAATGTAAAGTTAGGAGACTCTCCTGAAAGAAGGTTCACAGTACCATTATATTTACAACTAACGATTAACATATCAACAATAACAAATACTGAAGGTGGGGAGTCTCTGGCCTTGAAGTTCCCCAGTAGTTGTTCAGGAAGATTTCTAGGAGGAGCTTCCGTGAGTTGCTGTACATGATAAGGAGGTTTTCAATGTTTTAAGTGTCTTTCTGTCAGCCATGGTCCTGTGAGTAACCCTCACCCATTCTTCTGTAAGTAACTGCAGTCAACTCACTAAACTAGACTTCGGTAGAACCACATCTTTTGAGTGTCATACATACTCGTGCTTTGATAGACAGGGCACCATTTGCCCATGAAAAGTCTGAGGTTCAATTTACAGAGGTTTTGAGTCCTTTCCCCAGTCAGAGTATGGAGGGTGCAAGACCCATCATAGGTCCCAGTTATGTGTTGTATCAATGAAAAAGGCAGGTGTACATGTGACATAACTGCCAGTCACGTAAAGGAACTTTTTTCTGTACTCTAAGACATGACTTCCCATGTAGAGCTGTGGATTTCTGCCTGGTGAATGTGAAACCCAGTTTCAGTTTGGAGCCATCTACTGGGTCTCTGGATGGCAAGCTGGACTCATCTGGAGGTGATGTTCACAAATCCACTAGCTTTGTATTGGTTTTGTGGAAGAGTCTTCTGGGGAAGTGACGGTGTGGCCACCTGTGGTTTCTCTCACATAATTTCTGGATCCTGCTGCAGTTTATGTTCATTTTGTTAAGACTGAAATAGTAGTTCTAGCATGTTTTAAGAGTGCTCATTATATAGGGCACCATTGGTCATTAGGAATTAGTTTGTAGATATGTATGCATTATGTCACAGTTCACTAAGGTTCAGGAATCAAATGTTGATGATTTTTTATAAGTTTTAAAATACAACTGTGTGAGTATGGATGTATATGAGTGTGTGCATGTCTCAGTTGTCAACAGTGCTATTTTCTCTTTTTCTCTTTTGACCTGTTTGTTTGTTCAAGGGACCAACTTGAGGTCATCAAGCTTATGGAGCAAACCCTTTACCTACTGCCGTGTCCCAGGAAGCTGTGATCTGACTTTTAAAACGTGGCAACTAATTTCGGCTCTCTGTCTTTAATTTTTGTAAGTCCTTGAAATGTGTTACACAAAACATCACTCTATTGTTCTTCATCCTGGGCAGCTTTTAGACACGTGCTGATCCTAGTCAGTGTTTTATTCAATACAAATTGTCTGCTGTGATGATTCATGAATTTTTTTCTTAATAATACAAAATGAAATCCTGAATTCTGGTGACCCTGCTTCCTGCCCTTCCCCAATCCAATCTTTTTCCTGCCTCTTTTCTTCCTGGGTAGGCTAGCATAGGCTGACTTGGACTCCTGTGCTCATGTGACCTTCTATCTCTTTCTGGGATGCAACTGTGACATGTCATTGTGACTGACTATGTTGAATTTTTTCTGAAGCACATGCCGCCTTTCTCATTTGAGAGTACCTAAAATATTTTAAAAGTATTCTTTTAGGATCTTTAAATATTAACAATGAATCATATTTGTTATTTAATTAAAATTGTGCTTGATGGCTAGAGAGGTAGCTCAGTGGTAATAGCAATGTCTGCTCTTGCAGGAGACCCAGATTCTATTCCCAGCATACTCATGGTGGATAACATTATCAGTAACTCCAGTTCCAGGAAATCCAATGCCCTCTTGTGACCTCTAGGGCATTGCACAACAGAGGTGTACTTACATACTTGCTGGCAGTACACTCATACATACAAAATAAACATATGAAGAAATTTTAAATTAGACTTAGCATACTGAACAGAAACCCTGTGCATGTAAACAATACAGTAAAGCCTTTCTGTGATCTAGTCACCTTCAAGTACATGAAAAAAATCATGCTGGAAAAAAAGACATGAATGAAAGCAGTGTGGTAAAACCGTCACTTATAAATGTGAGTGGACTCAAGACACTGAGATATCAACTCCATATGTGAGTCTTCCTGACTGAGCCAGTAAAGGTCCTTCTGACCCAGCGACATGGTATGTTTGATGGGTTTCAATATGAAGTGGTTGCATGTCCAGGGGAGTTCCCCTTGACCCCTCAATGGGATTATGAGGAAGGGAACTAGTGCCTCTTATCTTCAGCATCATTATGTGCAGGTGCTCATAAAACTAAAAGACAGCAAACTTGAAATAAACAGAGAAAGACACAGAATCATGCAGAGTTGGGGATTGGAGGAACGTCTGGAGTCAAAGGCCAATTAAATTAATAAAAACAACCAAAAAACACAACAGACCAAAGAAAAATCAAAATGCCTTCAAAAGACAAGAAAGCAGCAACAGTGAAAAGAAACCAATTAGATATAAAATGGTTCTGAAGCAAGCAATAAAGGGAACCACGGAGCAAACACTAAAGCAAGCATCTAAACTCATAGGACCCAGATACCGGCTCAGAAAAAAAGCAATGAACTGTAGACTAAAGCAGGGAGGTCTGGACCCCATGAAGAAATTACTGTAATGGTCTAGGAAAATGGGATCCAGACTTTCATTTGTAGTTTGTCCAGACTTCACACCTTGACCTTTGCCCAACCCCTCCTAGTGGCACACCCAGAAAGGCGTGAACTTGAGCTTTCCAAAATTATCCTGGTCACACCCTAGGGACTTGTGGAAGAGAGGGACATGTGGAAATAGATAACCCCCTAGTTGGTTTTTGTTAGGAATGTGCACATGGGAGACTTTGTGTGAAATGCTTAATTCTTATTGAATGTTGCAAATGGTAAGCAGTCCCTTGCGGCTGAGACCCTATAAAAGCCTCTTTCTAAGTACGATTAGGGTTCCCTATAAGTAGCCCTGGCCTGTTGGAAATAAAATACCTTGCTGTCCCATCCATGTGGTGTTGGCTTTTTATCTCACCCAATACAGTCACCAAATGCTACTAAGGAGACAATACTGAACAGTGGAATGCAATGGAGCCCTGGCACCTATTAAGGTGATTTCCTTCTGTGAAAAGTAGATCACCCCCAAACTTTTGGGGTGCCCCATGTTGGTCACCAGGAACTGTGGATAAGTAAACAGCTATCACCTCAAGGGTATCAAAGATATGGATTTTTCTGTAGCCAAATATGACTGACATAGCCCGGGAACACAGATTTAGGTTTTCCCAAATACCGTGTGCTAACATGGTAAGAGTTTTAGTAAGTTTTTATAGTAACAGAGGAAAAAATGACAAATTAAGATGCTTGTCACATACATGGGTGGGTGCAGGCAGTAGGCTGTTGATGGCAAAGGGCTGGAATTCTACAATAGGTCTCTAGTGCTAAATGATGACATTTTTAGCCTTATGGGGCTATTCATGGCTTAAGATAAGTTGTAAATAGACTCTAGACCTGCAACATTCCAAACTCCCCTCAATCATTGAAGTAGTAATTAATAAGGTCACCCCAGATTAAATCCTTTGACTAAAGATTGGAAGCTTCCCAAAGTAAAGAACCACAGAGAAATCTTGTCCTTGTACCTGTTGGAACAACTTAGATCTCAATAAATTACTTGAGATTGCAGAAGCTTAATTGATGTATCTTGATGGTCTTCAGAATAATACATAATGAGAATACTGCAGATTGTTCTGCCCATCATCACAAAGACGATTGAGCAGGGAAGGAACTGAGTGATAAAAGGTTTGGATAGATTGTTGGGAGATGTAAAAAACACAGTTGTAGAGCTGATGATTCCTGTTTGCTTTTCTGTTGCTGTGATTTATAAACAACAAAACTGATGAAAATCAACTTGGGAGAGTAAAGGGCTGACTTAGTTGACAGGCTAGAGGGTATTATCAGCCATATGAGGCCAATCCACAACTAAAGTTAGGAACACCGTGACATCAACTGAAGCAGAGAACAGTGGAGTATCACAGCTGGTGCATTGCCTCCCATCGCTTGCTCAGCTATCTTTCTACATAGCCCAGAGTACTGTCCACAATGGGCTGGGGCCTTCCACACGAATTAGCAATTAATAGCATACCTGATCTGGAAAATTCTTCCCATCAGGGTACCTCTTCCCAGGTAACTCTAAGTTTGTGTCAAGGCATTGGAAACAAAATATTACAGGTGAGAAGATATATGTGGATTGACATCCCCAACTATGCAAAGTTACACTTATTCCTGTGTTCAAAAACCTGACCAGAAAAAATGCAGTGGAGGAAGGGTTTATTGAAGTACAATTTGAGGGATGTAGCTGTTATCGTGTGGAAGTCGAGTGTAAGGAATACAAAGTACTAGCTCTCACGTTCTGTGCATGATCGGGAGCAGAGAGAGGACAGGAATTGTGATCTGTCAGAAGCACCTCAAGGCTTACTCTCTCAGTAGCACGAATCCTCAAGGTCATCTTCATTCAAGGTTTGCTTCACTTCAAGGTCTGCACTCTTCCAAAGACCAACTTTTCAAATGCATGAGCTTGAGAAAACATTTTTCATTCAAACCATACACTTCCATGTGGCCTCCGTAGGTTCATGTCCATTCCATAATGTAAAATGCATGTGTGACACTTTCAAAGGGCTTTAATAATTCAAACACTGTTCATAAGTTTCAAGTGTCTTCTTAGATTCAAAATAATCTTTTCAAAACAAGTTACATGCTTCAGTGACACAAACAAAACATTTCAATTCCAAAGTAAGGAAAAAGTTCACAGGAAAGAATTATATGGCCAAAGCTGCAATTTTTCATAGGAGGGAAAACCTGAAATCAAATAGTTTTCCTCCATTATCTCTGAGATTATGATGGAATCATCTGCATTCCACTGCTCTCAGGCAATCCTACCCACACCAAGTCTGCCTCATGCAGTACACAGAGCCTCTCAATGGGGTGAGAGTCCCCTCATCTCTCTGGCTCTCTTCGGGATATGTTCCACCATCATGGCACTTCCAAACACTGAAATCAGTAACACAGGCTCCACTCAGCAAGGCTAACAAGGATTCAGCAGCTATGGAGGATGTAGTCTGCCAAAAGCAGAGAAAATCCCTAGGCCCAGATACAGCACCACTCCCCATGGCAAGATGAATGCACATTGTGCCACTCTCATGGAGCAAAGGACAGCACGTGGTCGTTATTGGAATGGAAGTTGCACAGTACTGTTACCTTCAAGAACGTGAAAGTCTTCATACTGGAGAAAATCCATATGAATGTAAGCAATGTAGTAAGGCCTTTATATATTCAAGATCCTTAAAGTTACATGAAAAAAATCATACTGGAGAAAAACCATATGAATGTAAGCAATGTGGTAAAGCCTTCACACAATACAGTCACCTTCAAGTCCATGAAAGAAATCAGACTGGATAAAAACCATATGAATAGAAGCAATGTGGTAAAGCCTTTAGATATAACTGTCATCTGCAAAGACATAAAACAAAAAACACATAATGAAGAGAAACCATATGCAGGTAAATAATGTGGTAAAACCTTTACTCAGTACAGTACAGTAACCTTCAAATACATGAAACAGTTCATACTGGAGAAAAGCCTTATGAATGTAAAGAACGTAGTGAAGCTTTTGGATGTCATCGTTATCTTGAGTTTCATGAATAAGTTCATAGTAAAGAAAGACCATATGCATGTAAACAATGTAGTAAAGCTTTTAGATGTCATAATTATCTTAATTTAAATGAAAAAATTCACACTGGAGAAAAATCATATGAATGTAAACAATGTGGTAAGGCCTTTACTTTTCCTAATTCCTTACTCTTACATGAAAGAAGACATACTGGAGAAAAACAATATGAATGTAAACAATGAGATAAAGCCTTTTGATGCAACGTCATCATTTACATGAAAAATTTCATACTGGAGGAAAATTATGTGAAAGTAAAAAATGTAGTAAGGCCTTTACATTTTCTAGTTCCTTACTGCATGAAAGGACTAATAATGGAGAAAAACCATTTGAATGTAAAAAATGTGGTCAAGACTTATAACAGTAATCTTCAAAGGCGTGAAAAAAAAACCACATAGTGAAGAGAAACCCTATGCATATAAACAGTGTAAAACAAGCCTTTAGATAGTCCAGTCACCTTCATGTACATGAAAATGTTCTTACTTGAGAACAACTATATGAAAAAATGTGATAAGGCCTCTGGTTGTCACAGGTCTCTTCAATTACATGGAAAAGAACCCTATGAATATAAGCAATGTGGTCAGGACATCAGATGTCAGTGATATTCAAACATGACAAGTTCATACTAGACAAAAACCTGTGAATAGGATTAGTGTGGAGAACAATTTAGATGTCACAGTCATCTTTACATGAAAGATTTCGTATTTGAGAAAACATGAATGCAGGGTAATAAAGCCTTATAATATCACAGTCATCTTCGTTTGTATGAAAATTCATATTAGACCAAAACCCAATGAAAGAAAGCAATGTACATCCTACATATGGTACACTAAAATTACATGAAAAGATTCATACTGGAGGAAAATCCTGTGAAGGCAAAGAATGTGGAAACCTTTACATTTCACAGCCTTTACATTTCATCGTATAGTTACAAGAGGAATTGAATTCTGTCAAAGAACCCTATTCATGTGAACAAGGCCTCTAGTTGTTAAAACTCCCTAAATATAGGGTAGAGCAGTTTCAAAGCACAGTGCTCTTTTCAAAATGAAATAACTCATGGTAGAAAATTCTGAGAAATGTAAAATCCAAATGTTGTTAATATTTTATATGAATTCACTTCAAATGTGGGTAAGATTGCACTCTCCAACCTCCAAGAATCTAAAAAACAGGGGTAAGGCCTGAGTTGTCACAGTTCCCAACAGTAGTAGTGTTGTGTGAGCCTTTTCTTTGGAATACCTGAGCAAATGTCGACTCACCTGGGTTTAGAAACTAATACCACAAAAAAAGTGATTCTACTAAAGTCCAAGTAAGTGAAGTGACTGTTTTATTGGGGTTACTTACAGGAGCATGGACAATCACAGATCCATCAGTGAATAAAACCCATCCAGCCTAAGTGAGAACTCATGGAATCGACAATCCTGTAATTTCTACACAAATGGCATGCAGCTTGTTTAGTTGGTGAATATTTTTTCGTGGGTGTTTAGTGGTTTGGCCTTGGGAATTGTGTTCTGAATTGGTCCTCCAATAGCCAGTGCCTGCCAAAATGGACTGGGCATTCAGCTGCACCTGCCTGATGGACTGCTGGGACTTTGTCAAAATGGAGGGCTGGAGAGAGTTAGCTAGCCCTCCCACCCAGACAGTGGCCTGAGTTGTACCTCGAGGACGGAATAAAGCGTGAGTGGAAGAAGCTGGAGAGACTGGCCCCATTGCACTGGCCCCGTTGGGTGACTGGCGGCAGCTCACGGGGTCCCCACAGAAATGTAGAATTTGCAGTATGGCCTCAGTAAGGCCTCCCCCATCCACTAATTGCTCTGTAAGTAAGCCAAATAACCTGGTTTCCCAAATTGTACTTTGTTGAAATCATACTTCACTTTGTTGTCAGGGATCTAGAGAGAGGGCTGGACGCTGCTCTGGCCTTCCAGAAATTTACTTATTTATCGGGCTCTGTACATGTATGTGTTAGTTCATATGTATGTAGATGTGTGAAGGTGTATGAGATTGTTGGAGATCATAGAGCTGGAATTACAAGCAATTTTGAGCCACCAGACTTGGGTTCTGGGAACATAGCTCCAGTCCTCTGTGAGATCAGCAAGCATTCTTCAGTGCAGGGCCATCTCTCCAGTCCATTCTATGCTCTGAATATTTTACTGAAATCTTTGAGGTTTATGTTAGTATGTTAGGGAATGCCAAAAGACACTCTTCACATGCACTAACACTTGGCTCTCAGTTTGGGGTCCATTTGTTGGGCCAGCTAAGTTTTCTGATGTCCTTATGTTCCCAGTCAGTTTAGTATTCTGTAAGGTGTCAAGATTTCTCCAGTGGGGCCTCATTTTCAGATCTTGGTCTATCATAATATTCATTGAGTTTAAGAGCAGTATCCTACTTCATGTCTATCCTAGAACAAGAATGAGGCCATCCAAGGTACAATTTAAGAATTCCAATATTGTTCCTTTCAAGAGAAAGTATTGTTTTCCCAATTTTCAATCTGTTAAGCAGGAGAATGAACACAAATACTGGATTGTGAAGAACAGAATAAATCCTCCCTTTCACTGTACTTTCTGCTTCATCTCTCTACTCTTTCAACCTCCATCAACTTCCTCATAATCTTGTCCTATCCTTCATTCCATTAACGTTCTCTCTACTCCACACCCATCCTTCATTCTTTTCATCTTTTTCTCTTCATTGTCCCATTTAAGAAAAATTCAGTACCATTAAACCCCAATAATTTGAAGCTCGTGATGGCTCAGGGGGTAAGAGCACTGGCAGCTTTTTCAGAGTACCTGGGTTTGATTCCCAACACCCACATGGTGGCTACCAACCATCCACAACTCCAGATCCAAGGACTCCAACACCCACTTCTCACTCCAAGGACACTGCACGTTACAGGTGCTGGCAAAAAAAAAAAAAAAACTCATATACATAAAACAATAATTAAATAAAAATAGTTTTTAAAAGAATAAGACATGCAATAATTTCATGCTCATATTATAGTTACTGTGTTAGTATGTGTGAATCTGGGTGGGATTTGAGAGTTCATAGCTTTGGACACTTCCAGCTTACTATGCTTAATGCGAGCACTTGAACATGTAAGCTCTCAACTTGTGACTTCTGTCACTGTGCCTACACTTGCTGCCATGCCTTCCTGCTGTGATGGAATAGAATCCCTCTGTAACGGAGGCAAAAATGACCTCTGTCTTCTATATGTTTCATCTGATGCTGACGCTTTATCACAGCAATGTAGAGGAAATACTGCACCACTTCTAGAAATGGATAATATAAAATATCAATATTAATTTTTTATGCATCAAATTTTTCCAGTTAGTCTTTGCTGAAAAAAGTTTAAATCCTAAGTATGTCAAATGCTTTTTTTTTCACATACTGAACTGTTAAGGATATTTGCTTCTTTAGAAACATAATGTGACATGTTATTTTGAATTTTCATATGTTAAATCTCTGTGCAATTCTAAAAAAAAAGAAGCAAATCATCAAATTCAAGACTGATGAGACTAAAGATAAGACTTCTAGCCAGTGGCTTTATAATGCATGCTAAAATGCTGAATTCCTAAATTTCTGAATAGTTTTATAAAAACACTACACAACATGATCAGTCAGTAAATTTCCTAGTAAGAACTGGGCATTATCAATGAAATTTCTAAAACTAGAAGGACCTGATAGAAATAGTTTGAGCCTATCTTGTAAGATAGTATAAGTTACTCATGTCAGAACTTGTACTCATTTGCCAACGATTGTGGTCTTCATAATTAACTGCATTTTGATAGTAAAAGTATGACCATTTGCCATGGTTTGAATGTGAAATTTCCCCCACATGGTCATGTGATTGGACACTTGGTTCCCAGCTGGAGAGTTTGTGAAACCTTTAAGAGCTGAGGCTTGACTTGTGGAAGTGGGTGGAATCTTCTCTCTGCTTCCTCTTTACAGAAGCCAGGAGATTCGGTGTAAGGTCTCATACTGAGGAGACACATGAAGCTCCGTGCATCTTCTATCTTCAGCCAGGAGATCATGAGCTAATAGAAACTCATCTTCCTCTGTGTTGCCCCTTTCTATGGACTTGATGGTAAAGATGAAGAAAACAGCTATTTCAATGTCTTTCCCACTGAAAAGAAAACAAAATGCCAAAGGTCCCAGCATATTTAAGAATCATATTTACAATATAAATACACAAAGAAATAACAGCAATAACAATTGGGTTAAGTAAATTTTCCCCTGTAGGATTATATACATTGTAAGTTAAAGAGATTTTGATAAACCCAGTAAAGGACTCAGGAAATGAGTCATGAGAGACACCTGCATGCTCATATTCACTGAGTTACATCTCACAATAGCCAAATTATAGGTGTTCATCAACAGTAGTGGATTAAAAATGTGGTATAGAGGCATGGTGCTGCAGGCCTTTAGTCCCAGCATTAGGGAGTCAGAGGAAAGGGGACTCCTGTGATGTAGTCTAGTCAACATGGTGAGTTCCAGGCCAGTCAGAGCAACATCTCAAAAAAAAAAAAAGAGATGAAAAAAAAAGATAAAAGAAGGAAAGAAAGAAAAGAAAACTCAGGGGCCAGACAGAGGGCTCAGTGTTGAAGAACACTTGCTGTTCCTGCAGAGTTCCTGGATGTGAGTCCCAGCACCCACATTGCCCTTGAGAACTGAAGTTGGAGGGGATCCAGTACCCTCTTCTGGCTTCTATGGGCATTGCATGCACATGGTGCACTGAAATTGGATGTGTAGGCAAAACACTCATACACATAAAATAAAAATAAAGAATATATTTTAAAAAATTGTAGATACATACTCACCAGCTTCTCTCCATGGTCTTCTCACTCTTGCTGTTGGTCTTCAAAACCAGTACCATGTGGCCAACTCTTAGGACATTGTGAAGTTCTGCTACATCACAAGATTTATCCTGGGCCCCTTGCATCAATGCACTCACATACACTGTGTGCGCACCCTGGGGAAACCTTCTCAGGCAGCTATTTTGAGTAGCAGAGTATCTTTAAAGTGTAAGCATTTTTCCCCCTTTAAACTAACTCGTATTGAAGTAAATGGAAACACTGATGGATACATTCTTGACTTCAGTACTTTTTCCCATTGTCCCAGGACACTGCAGGAAGATTCCCGTTAAGTGTTTCTGGTCTCTTTTGGATTCGCAGGTGCTTTCTTAGTTTCAAAGGTCATCATCTCTTAAGACAAGTTCATGCAGGTTTTTGGGTACAGGAAAAATAAGGCCACTTACTTGGCCAAAATTCCACAGAATCTGTGCTTCTCTGAGTTCATGATAGTGTCTTCCTTCCCCTCTGTAACCTCATGATCTCTGCCTCCTAGTCCACGTTCTCTCATCATAACCTTCTTCTAAGTTCCCACTAAACAACACACTAAGCTCTGCTCCAGCGTTCAATGTGTTCTGTAGCCCATTGAATCAAATGTCCCATATTATACTCACAAAACAATTCAAGTAGTATGAGAACCATATAGTTAGGTTTATTCCGGAAATGGCCCTACTTCTGAGTCCGAATACGTGATATTTTCCTCTGATAAAAATACCATGAGAGGGAAAATTAGGGAAAAACAGTTTCTTTCGGGTTACAATTTCATGAAGATTGCAGTCCTTCACTGTGGGAAAGTCAATATGTGAAGTGCTTGAAACAACTAATTGCATCTACAGTCAATAGGAGAAAGAGAATCAAGGGAGGAAGAGATGGCTCAGTGGTTAAGAGAACTGGATGCTCTTGCAGAGGACCTGGTTTCAATTCTCAGCACCCACATGGCGGGTAACAACCACCTGTAACTCCATTTCCAGGGCATCTGATGCCCTCTTCTGAGCTCTGTCAACACTGCATGATCCAAGTGCACCTACCTACATGAGACAATACTCATGCACTTAAAATATAAAATCATAATGATAACACAAAATAAAATATTTTTTAAAAAGAGAAGGAGAATAAATGCATGGGTGCTTACCCGTAATTCACTTTCTTTCTTTCTTCTTAGGCTAGTAACCCAACGCAGGGAGTGTTCCCATCCTCAATGCGATAGGTGTTCCCTCATCAGTTCATGCAGTCAATAACAGTCCCCTTTCTCACTTGATTCCACATAGTGTCAAGCTGAGAGTTAATACTATTCATCACAGTTCTCAAAGACAAACAGACCAATTAAACAAAAATACACTTGTGAGCACCTGCTCTGTGTCAAAATAGTGCAAGCACACAGAGAAAAAGGGTGTACAAATTTGTGTCTTCATGGTGACTTGAATGTAGTTGATACCATTATTGTTCGGGCATATGGGCATTGTAACTGCCTATTGGAAGGGCATGTCTTGTGCTCTTAAGGCTGACTAGGGTAATGTCCTGTTTTATTCTTTTGTGACAAGGTAATGAAACCATGAACACTGAAGCCCTTTTTAACACTGGCCCTCTGAATGTCAGCTGTCACTGAATGATTCATTACAGCTTTTTCAGCTTCTGTGACCTGCTGATGCGCAGAAAGACAGGCAAGTGAAACCCCTAACTCTTGACATCTGGAAATTGCACAGGAATGAAGCAATTGTGCTGTTTTCCCTTAAAAGCCAAAACCTCTTTTGGGACTACGGCACCCAAACCTGATAGACAGACTGTAGACAGCTGCAACTTAATAAATTTGGCTGACTGGAACTTGGATTGAGTCTGGTGGTCTTCTTCCCTGTGGTCTTGAACTCCATAATGGTTTAGAAATTTATTTGTTTATTGCCTGTTTCGAAGTGTTTGCTGTAAAGAGTCCATTTCGTTGGTTTAAAAACATTCTTTCTTTTTTTTCTCTTTGTTCTTTTTGAGAGACATGGTTTCCCTGTAGCCCCAGCTGGCCTGGAACTCTCTATATAGACCTGGCTGTCCTCAAACTCCCAGAGATTTGCCCCCCAAACACCAGGATTAAAGGCATTGGCCACCTCACCGATATTTATCTTTAAAAAATAATTTTACTATTTTACATGTGTGACTGTATTACCTGCATGCATGTGGGTGTACTCGTGGTTTGCAAGGTCTGTGGGGGTCTGTCGATGGTATCAGATGACATTTGAACCCAGGTCCTCTGCAAGAGCAACCAGTGTTTTTATCTTTGAGTCATCTCCCAAATCCAAGATGAATTTGATTTCTAATTGATTTGCTTTCTGTAATGCTGTCTCCTAGACCTTTTCAAGGCATTTTGGGTTTTGTTTGGTCTGACCTGGTTGTGTTTGTTTTTGATGTTTTGAATTACTTGGCCTTTGTTTCCAGACACTCCTATATCCTTATCTACATTTTTCTTCTTCTGTTTCTTTCATCCTTGCTCCCTTGTGCTTCAGGAATTTTATGTGCACTGGATCATAAGGATGCTGAAGAAAAGAGGCCCTTGCTTCCTGCATTGTAACATGTGGAAGTATCAGGGGAAACTCCCTATGACTTGTAACATCTTCACAAGGAAACCAGCAAACATCCCCATTCCTGGCTCAGAAGCTCAGTCAGGAAGGCACACATAAGGGCTTCACGTCACAGTGTCTTGAGCCTCCTCATTTCCGTGAATGTGCAGGACATCCCCGAGAGCCAAAGGGAGGTGGTTTCAGGGTGAAAACTCAGCAATTCCATCCCAAAAGCAGCAGAAAAATTGATCCAAAATTCACATGGCCCTTCTGGCATAGAAAACTTGAAATTTCTCTGAGGAATGAGAAATAAGGGAAGCAATTTTCTGAAATTAAAGTGTTTAAAGATAAAGCATCATTTGGTCCTCCAGCCGAATTTATACATGGTAATTATGGACTTTCAATTTGCTAGTATTTGGAAAATTGGGGAGATCTAACCAAAAGTAACCTGCAAGTATGATTCGGTGAAGCAAAGATTTGATGCTTCAAAATGGGTATTTTTACACCCAAAACTTGAAGTGCTAGAAATGGAACAGAAAATGATGTGTGGGCAGCCTGTTTATACTGGAATCTAGAAGCATCTAA
This sequence comes from Eospalax fontanierii, assembly GCA_035773235.1. Taxonomy (NCBI): domain Eukaryota; kingdom Metazoa; phylum Chordata; class Mammalia; order Rodentia; family Spalacidae; genus Eospalax; species Eospalax fontanierii. Next base: position 2,537,886 of record CM069554.1, on the reverse strand, counting down.
AAAGGAAATTATGAAATTACTGGCAGGAAATGAATAAGAGACTTTGAGAAATAGTATCAGGATTAAAGACATTGAAGGGCAGGAGATTAAGAAGAAAATCTCAGAGACTGTGTCTAAACTAGAGATGAATTCTGAAGAACCTCTCTCCACCTCTGCTCCTAACTGTCCTCTCCAGCTTTGCTCCTCTGTCAGAAGACCTTCAGCTTCCTCCGTGTTCATCCCCCTCCCCTCCTGCTTTCTCCCTGGAGATGGAGAAATGTTACCGAGCATTACTTAAGGGGACAGTAACAATTCCCAAAGAACTTTAGCAAATCTCAAGGGGAAAAAATTCTATATTAAAACCAAAAATATATAGTTCCTTTTGAAATAAAACCCAGGCAGAGAAGGATCCAGATACTGTTTCCATTCCCGTCACAGAAAGTCAGTTGAAATCTTTAATTATGGGTTCCCTGACTCATATCAGGGAATTCTAGGATTTGCTAAAGAATTTCAGATCACCCCATTGACACATGAACCAGGGTTTTCTGATTTAAAGCTATTAATTCAGTTACTGGCTTCAGGTTTTACTTGGGAGATGGAGGAACCCCCTGAAGACTTTAATCAAATACATACTAAGGCTAAAAATGCCTGCTGTGAGTTAGGAAACCCCTGCTGTGCTGTGAAACCAAAATTATTTCTACTTTATTTACTGGAGTAAAATAGAGCAATGGAAAGTAAGGCCATGGGGACCCACACCTGACTTCTATGTCAGATTTTCTGAAACATTTAAACAGCACTCAGGCATTCTTCCTGGGAAATTTGAGGACCATAAGATTCATCCCTTATTGAATCATGAATCTATGAATGAGCTGGAAGAGGAACTGATCATGGAAGAATGGAACCTGGACCTTGTTAACCACAGATGCTCTCCTTACCTTCCGCACCAACTTTCCAGAACTATCAAAAGAAATGGAAAGGAGATCACTACCAAAACTGTGAGCTTACATGAAACGCACTTAAGCTCTCTCGCTGAGAAACCTGTTATGGGTCAAAATAAGCACCACTTGGGTGAGGTAGCGAGGAAGTTTATTCAGCTTACCATTCTGCTTGACTCCTGAGAAGGAAGTCTTTCATGCTTGGAAAAAGCTTTTATAGCTTTTATAGCTGGCAGTTAGACTTTATCCATATGCCTGCAACGCAAGGATATAAATATGTTTGGGAACTATTTTGCATGGAAAGGGGCTTCATTAAGAGGGGAATTGAATCTGTAGGGAAGTATCCTACAGAAAAGAGGACTGTGGGGAGGAGGCCCAGAGGAGACATCAGAGAAATTTCCCAAACAAAAGAAGCATGTCTGACTTTTTTTTTTTTTATCATTTGAGGGAGTATTAGGAAGTTCCACACCATGTGGTTCAGTGTGGTGTAGCCTATGTGATGAGGAAATGGAGCAGTCATGTACTGATTAGGACCACTGCTGTACCCAGTGTGTGGCACACAGGAAAGCCACATAGTTACCGTGGCAATAAGAGTCCTTTGTTACTAATAAGCTTTTGGTGGAGAGTGGGCTTAAGCCCCAAAGAATTGTTGATCCTGAGGAGGAAGAAAAGAAAACCACAATGACATCACGCCAGGGTGAAAGCTTGTAATCATAGTAGCACCATAACAAAGACAGGTCCCTTAATTAAACTAGAACAGTTGCAGATCAGTTAACAAGGAAGTTTTCAGCTAACAAAGGTTGGAAGTTTTAGGTAAGAAAACCACATTTCTCAGAAATGCAGAAATATGACTCCTTGGAGAGGCAGATGTAGCTCATTCTGTCAGAATGCCTTCTGTTGTAAAACAATGTAGTCCCAGAAAGCCCAGCAGGTTCAACCTGCATGGGACCTGCATGGCTATTCTTAGCAGGGCTGAGGGGAGGGGTGACAAAGTGGAGTCAGTCTGGAAATTTGTAAGGGAGAAGTTCTGACTGCACAACACAGGATTTCTTTTTACTGTGTTTCAGGAAAAGAGATGGAGTGGAATTGTGGTGACAGAGCTGCCTGGTTTCTTTAGGCTGTGCGATGTGGCATCTTAGAAAGACCAGCTTGTTAAAGAGAAGTTCTGGGTTCTAACGGAATCCTGAATGTGCCAAAGTGAAAAATCCAGATCCTTGATGTGGAGCAGACACTACACTCAACAATAATGTCACCTAGGGTAAGCTGGATGACTTTCAGAACGTGAGGGAAGATGACAAAGACATCTGACACTGAATGTGTGATTTACTCAGCGATCCCTTACCCAGGAGGATGAACAGGAAGTGTCTAGTGAATTTATCAAGACTGCAGCAGCTGCTGTGCCAGGCCAGGAGCAGAGCTTGGAAGTCAGTCTCCCTGCAGTTGGACAGGGTCTGTGCCTGAAGAGGAAGAGATAAGTACTTCTCCATCATTTTATCCCACAGCCACTTTGGCCTCATTGGAGACCCTAACCAATCAGGACTCGTGATCGTGCTGTCCAATCAGGAGCACCGACTGGAGGCTGAAAGGCGGGCTCTATCCAACGCCATGTTGCGAGTTTTACTGTGCGTGTTTGGCCCCATACCTGAAGGATATTCCACGTAGGTTGCTCTTTGATCAGCACTTCGTGGAGCTGTGTGGAAAGCGCGGGGAACCCGAAACCCAGTATATGGTAAAGATGTTCCCGGCTGTCCCCAGACGGGAGGAGCGGGGATGGAGCTCTGGGCGGGGGCTGTGCTGGGTCTTCCCGGGGCTGGAGGATAGTAGGACCGGCATCCGGTGCTGTCCCGGCACCAAGGTTCCCGGCGCGGCCGCCTGTGGCATTTCCTACTGCAGCTGATTTTGCGCCGGGCACTGAGTGGGAGGCTCCGCCTGCGCGGACAGCTTCAGTGTTGGTGACTGACCATTGCGTCTGACCGTGCTTTTGGTGTTGTGTGGACAAGGGTTTAGGGGAGTGAACATTAGCGTCTAAAAGTTGTTAGATTTGGAGGTGCAGAGAAAGAAAAGATGTCTAAATAAAACTTGTAAATCCAGATCTTACAGCAGACTGAATGGTGTTTATGAAGCGGGGCGACACAATCCTCCCACAAGAATGAAAGTTGTAAAAAATATGAAAGATTGTCATATATTTTATATGATTGGAAATAAGAGATCATACACAGCTCTGGAGTCTGAGTTAAGGTGTCCTTGGGTTCTTTTTCTTGGAGATGCTTGAGCACAACAAAGGTGTGGCTGATTGATATCCGCAAAGCAAAGACCACAAAGAAACATAATGGCAGGAGGCATGGATTGTTTGGCTTTCCTGTTGGTGTGGCTTTCTTTCAAGTCAAGTTTATCCATTGGCATGGAAATAGAGAGCATTTCCAGCTGTCTGGGAGACAGGCTAGCTGTTAGGGAAGAGGACACATAGGGTGGTGGGAAAGGACAGCCATTGTGGTCAGGTTCCCTGGGAAGCTCCTCCATGAGGAACCCGTGCAGACACCTTTTCTATTTCCCCTAGTAAGTTTGCTTGTCTGTGGAACTGACAACTCTCCCTATTCTTGTACCTAATTTAACACTAAATTTTGGATAAAATTTTGATTGTTTCGAGAACAAATTTCGAATTTGATTGATGTTAACCCCCAAGTCTATGTTGGAACTGAACATGAAAGAGCACCCTGTGTTCTTAACTGTGGACCCATTTCTCCAGCTCTTGAGTCCATTTTTATGGAATGGCTGGTAGACATCACCAGTCCTGTTTGGATGTAAGAGGAATCAACACTGCAGTCCTCTATGAGGGTTCAGTTGTAGTGTCTGAAGAGATCATAGACTCTTGGACAGGGTGGTAAGATTCTGTTTCAGGCAGGATTAGGAGTAACAGGATATTGAATGGTTATAAATGACACAATAATGGCATTTTACCATGGCAAGCAAGGGGTGTGACCATGGGAATGAGAAAGAAAAGAAACCCAAGCCCAGGATAGAGTCCAGAGATATGTCAGCGAGTAGGCAGCCTTTGCAACTGGAGTAAGGATGTAGGGTGTAACTTTTAGGAAACTTTAACCTTGGTCCAGGAAGTGTTTCAGAGGTCTCTATGGAGTAACAGGGTCAGGATGAATCTCCTAACTCGGTTGTGTTCTGTTGGGCATGGAGTGGATAAAAGAAACACCATGTGAAATTTGAATTTATATGATAGATCCTGGAAAGGTGAGAAGTTCTTCAACATTCATTAAGGTCTGCAGATTTTTGAGGATGAATTTCAACTGCTTCTCCTCAGTCTTTAAAAGGAGATTTCCAAGAGGTTCACAGGAGTAGTGCTCATGAACTTCTTGCAGAGGCCAGCTGAAGGCCTGTTCTAACGTTGGGGTGATTGTCAAAGGGAAGAACAGGTTCATTCATCAGTCAAACATTGGCTGATAGGGAGAGTAACAACACCAGAACGTGAAAAAAGCTGAAGAAACAGCTTTATTGAAGGAAGCAAACAGCTCCCTTTTGGAAAGGGAGGACTGCTGGAACAGGGAGTCCAGTGATCACAGTCAGTGCACCTTCCTGTCCTTTTCTCAGTGTTGGTCTGCTTGGATGTCCACCCCCAGTGAGTTCTTTTTTCCTGTCACTCTCCCCCACAGATTCTCCTGGGAATAAGTTGTTGCCATCTTAAGGAACCTGCTCTGACTTGCTCTATCTGCCTGTGTCCCTTCTTTCCTTAATGTAAATTGGCCTTGCAGCTTGACTGCAATTAGAGATGTGAACTTACCAATGTGAGATCCGCACAGCTGCAAGTGGTCTTTTTTCCTGTAGGAGGCCTTTAAGATTGATCTGATTCCTTGCGTTAATGTGAAGGAATAACCCCCCAAAACCTGATGATAGAATTGGACCTGTGCTTATCCTCGTAGTCATGATGGGCTTGACAGTCTGTCCCAATAACTGCCTTGATGATGAACCTGTGAAGACAGAGTTTTTTATGGCCAGAGAGAGCTAAAACAGCAGGACATGTGAGTGCCTGCTTTAGGAGGCCCAGAAACTGTCATCCCAATGGTCTAATTTAATGGATATTCCTCTGCTCCTCTTGAGGCCTGCTTTCTGATTGCTGAGCTGTGTAAACAGCTAACCATGCTTTAAGAATGGACTTTAAGAGTGTCCATTCTTAAAATATAAATCAAAATGCATCTTTTATCTCTTATCCTTTTAAGTTTCTTGTCAGGTGTTTGGTCACAGCATGGAGAAAAACACTTCCTGGAACTTTCAATATCTGTTTTAATGATGGGTCCTCTAATAAGTCTTTGAGTCCTTTCTATAGATGCCTCAGTTTTACTAATGTACATACATACTTGTATGCATACATGTATATGTGCACATATGTGTGTGTGTGTGTTCACCACTCTGTCCTTGAGGTCACGGTGATACTCTTTACTCTGTTTCCAGAGTGCTGAGATTATAAATATGAGCCACTGTGCCAGGGCTATTGATGATTTGCAGAACTAGCGTTGTGATCGTTGGTGTTGTCTATTGACTTCCTGTCCATAATTTCTTTTTCCAGTTTCCATTTCCTGTGCCTTTCTCCATTTTGTAATGTGGGAGGTCAAGTGACTGACATTTGCTCTCTTCGTTTCTGGCATTCCCTGCCATGCTTGAATTTTCTTCCCAGCATTTCTTATGTGAGGCCCGTTAGAGCCTGGGCTCAGTGCCTTCAAGTTCTTGGCCTCTTATTCCAGAATGAAATAAATCCCACAGGGATTGCAAAGTAGAGAAAAAACTATTCAAAAAAAAAAAAAAGGAACAGAATAGAAGAGAGAGCAATTCACCATAAAAAAGCAGCAGGCTACATGAGTCAGAAAGAACTCAAGGACCATGTATATACGTACGTATCTATGTAATAGATAGATATACACAATATATGTATTTGTTTGTGTATATAGTGAGTTTGTTATAATTATTATAATTTTGTTTATTCCAGAATTTCACAAGTTTGCTTATTTTTTGATCACATTTAGAACCCCTCCTGCCTGCAGCTCCTCCACACCTCTCCCGATTTCACATCCTCCATTGTTAACTGTCCTTTATTTATTCATTTACTTTGTGGGGATTTTTTTTTACGGAAGTAAGTGATCTCCTTAACTTTGATGACACATCATCAATAAGAAGTTTTTTCCGATTGAGATTTCACAGATTCCGTACAATGTATTTCATCATGTGCAGGTCCCTCCTCTGTGCGCACCTTCCCTCCCCCCTCCTTGCCACATTTCACAGAGTCCACATTATTTTACACATGTTCCACATTATTTAAAGGCCTTTGGAATCAAACTTATGTTTCCTTGTGTCCATTCATTGAAGGCTGATTTGTCAGCACAGTCACTACTTTCCAGAGGCTGATTCTTCCCCTCCTAGCAGTTAATTGTTGCAACTGTGGAGAGTGTCCAAATATGGTTAAACTGTATTGTATAACATCCACAAATATTCCATAAAAATATACATTTTAAAAAAGGACACTGGAAAGATAGCTCAGTGGTTAAGAGCACTGCCTTTCCTTTTGGAGGACCCACTTTCACTTCCCAGCACATACATGGAAGTTAACAACAATGCCTAACTACACTTTCAGGGGATCCTACACACTCTTCTCACCTCTGTGGGCACTGCAAGACACAGTGAACTTACATACATACATGAGGCATGCTCATACACATAAAATAATAAATAAAATATTAAAAAACAAACAAGGACTTCATTCCTGCCTCTGGACTTTTTCTTTTTAGCCTATGGTGTCTAGTAGAGATGATATCTACCTGTTGTTGGATAATTCCTTTCATCTCTTTAATATATATATTTAGAGAGAGAGAGCTAAAAAAATAATCTATAGGCTTCAATATGACATTTTGTAAAATTGTTTTTTTGAGACTAGGCTTGCCACCATCTCACAGAGATCCACCTGTCCCTGCCCCTCCCCGACATTCCAAGTGCTGTGATTAAAGTTCTGCACCAACATGCCTGGCTCTATGACTTTCTCTGAAGGACTCAGTATTAGTTACCCCTCTCCTGTCTCCTCCTCTGTACTGTCCTCCCATCCCATCCCCTTTAACCCTCCTACTCCATGATTCTTCCTTCCCATGGTCACTTACTACTTTCCTGAGATCTATGGATTCTCCACTTGAAACATGTGTATCTAATGATGCAAAGCTGGTGTCCACTTACAAGAGAGAACGTAGGGCCTTTGTCTTTCTTGTTTTCAGTAACCTCACTCAGGATGATTGTTTCCAGGTTCATCCATTTCACTGTGAATTTCAAAATTTCTTTGTTCTTAAGAACTAAATATGTGTCAATGTTCCATACTTTCAATGTCTTTTCATCAGTTCATGGGATCTGGATTGTTTCAGTTTTCTGGTTACTGTTTCTAGACCAGCAGTGGACATGTTTGAACAAGTAACTGTATAGTGCGATCTGGAGTGCTTTGGGTTGAGTTCCAGGAGTGGTGTGCCTGGATCATGTGGGAGATGTATTTTGAGGTTTTGAGGATTCTCCAGTGATTTCATAGTGGGGACAACACTCTGCAGTCACCCCAACAATAAGTGCTGCCCTTTCCCCACATCCTTGCCAGAGATTGCCATCTTTAGTGTTTTGGATCTTAGCCATTCTAACTGGAATAAGATGCAACATCAAGGTTGTTTCAATGACATTTTCCCTGATGGTCAAAGATGTTGAACAACTTTTCAATATTTTGTAGCCATTTGTGTTTCATCTTTGGGAACTATCTGTTCAATTCTTTCTACCAATTTTTAATTACTTTGTTTTTTTTTTTCTATATGTTTAGTTTTTAAGTTCTTCACATATTGTAGATATGAACTCTGTGTCTCTTATAAGGCAGAGAAGGATTTTCTTCCTATTCTTGAGGTGGACTCCTCACTCGAATTATGGTGTCTTTTGCCATACAGAAGCCTTTTTGATTTATGAGTTCCTGTTTGTCAGTTGTGGACTTAATGCCTGTGCAGTAGGAGTCTCCTCTGTGCAGTAGGAGTCTCCTTCTGAAAGTCTTTTCCTATGCCTGTTACTTCTGGTATATTTCCTGCTTTCTCCTCTATAATATTCAGTGTATCAGTTCTTATGTTGAATTATTTCATGATCTGGATTTAGGTTTGTGCATGGTGAGAGATAAGAATCTAGTTTCTTTCTTCTCTTTGCTGAAATCCAGGTTGACTAGCTCCATTTCTTGAGCATATTGTTTGTCCTCTAGTGTGTGTGTGGAGAAGGGAATAGAGAGAGTTATAAAACTTTAGTAAACCTGGGAGGCTGGAGAGTTGGCTCAGCAGTTGAGAGCACTTGCTGCTCATCTATTTCAGATTCCAGGAATCATGTCTGGTGCTTACAACTGCTTGTAACTCCACTTGTAGAGAATGTGACTTTCTCTTCTGGCCTCTGAGAGAAGTAAATACACAAGGTATTCTACCAGAGCCATATACATACAAGTAAAGAAAAATAATGTTCTTTGTAAAAGTACACTTAGGAGGCTCAGAAATTCCTTAACAAGGTTCACAGTGCTCCTCAGTAACATTATATATGCATATTAAGATTAGCATATAAACGCTGTCAAATACAGAATATGTTGACTCTGTAGCCTTGAAGTTCCCCAGTAGTTGTTCAGGAAACTTTCAATATGGACCTTCTGTGAGCCATTACTCTGTGGAGGGTTTTCAGAGATACAGCTGTGTTTCTGGCAAATATTCTCCTGTCAGCCTTCACCCACTCTTCTGAAGTCTATTCAGAAAATTAGACCTTGGTAGAATTATTTCTTTTCAGTGACATACTCTGTTATGAATACACATGGAATCACCTGCCCATGAAAACGTTCTAATTTGGAGACATTTTTAATCCTTCTGCAATATCAGGGCATTGAGGGTGTGAGACCCAACGTAGGTTTCATTTACATGTAGTGCCAGTCAAATGGCAGTCTGTGACAGATCTACAGTTATGTGGAAGGAAATTTTGTCAAAACTCTTACCCATGGCATCTCATTTAGATTAATGCAGTTCGCCAAATGAAAGTGAAACCGAGTTTCATTCTGGAATCACCAATGTTGACTTTGTATAGTAAACTGGATGAATGTGGGATGATGTTCACAAAGGCACTAGATTTCTATTGGCATTGTTGAAAATTCTTCTGGGGAAGGGAAAGCCTGGCCAACAGTGATTTTGCTCAGATAAATGTCCATATCCGGCTTAAGGCTGCACTTCATGTTATTGTGTTAAGACTGAAATGGAGACTCTAACTTGTTCTAACAGTGCTTGTCTTATAGTTCACCATTGTTGGTTAGGAATTAGTTTGAAGATGTGTGTGTAGATTATCATGGTCACCAAGGGACATGCTGTAAATGTTTTGGCCTGAATTTTGTTCAGTTGTAATTTTTTATTTTGTGTATAATGTCTGTACATGAGATTGTATGTCACAATTGTCAAGGAACAGAATTTTTTTCTGTTCTGTCTTTTGAATTTTTTCAGAGTTTCAGGGATCAGATTCAGGTCATCAAGTTTGTGTGCCAAGGACTTTATCTGCTGAAATATATCTGTGGAATGTGACCCCAGAATTTTAATGTTTGCCAATAAATTTTGTCCCTTTGTCTTTAATTTTTGGAAGTCCTTGAAAGTGTTAAGCAAAACATAACTGTTTTGTTATTTGAGTTTCACAGCTGGTAAACACTTGCTGATCTTAATCACTGTGTTCTTGAGTACAAAATTGTATGGTGTCCTGATTCATGAATTTTTCTTCATGCGTATAATGAGAAAGCACGAACTTTTGTGCTCTTGCCTCCTGACTTTCATCATTCCAATCCTTTTTCCTTCTTTGTTCCTAGGATGGGCGTTTTGGTAGGTTTCATAGCATGACTTGAAATCTGGAAATCATTTGAACCCTCTGTCTCATTCACTGTCACAGCTGTGTACACATGTCAACATGACTGCGTATACTGAGTTCTTTCTAAAGTACATTCTCACCTTTCTCTATTTAAAATATTCATATATGACCATTTCCTAGAAATTTTAAACACTATTGTTATAGAGTCTTTAAATATTGAATATATATCATATTTGTTATTTGATTACAGCTTTACAAGGGCTGGAAACATGACTCAGAGGTTAAGAGCACTGTCTGCTGTTAAGAAAGTGTGCCAGTATGTGTGGATTGTGCCCACCAAAATCAAGTAACGATACAATAAAAAAGAAACCATGTACTTAATAAACATACATGAAAACATACTCAACAACATGCAAACTGCATATTGACACACTTCCAAAAGTTCATCCACAGTGGACAAGTTAAGTTTTATTCCAGAGATGCACAGATGTTTCAATATCCATAAGTCAATATATGTAATAAAACATATAAGTAGACTTAAAGAAAAAAAACACATATTCATCTCTATAGATGTAAATAGTTCCTTGACAAAATCCAGTGTACATTCATGTTAAAAGTTCTAGAAGGAATAGATAGAAGGGAATAGATCTTCACATAATTAAATCTATATATGAAAGGGCACAGATGACATCTTTCTAAATGGAGAAAAACTGAAAGCATTCCCATTAAAACCAGGAACCAGACAAGCTCCATTTCCTTTTATTATAGTTCTTGATACTCTTGCAAAAGCAACAAGACAAGAGAGGTAAATTAAAAGAGTGATCATTGGAAAAGACAATGTCCAATTTTCAAAGGATAAAATATGATATGGAAGAGTTTCAAAAATTCCACAAGAAAATTGTTAGAAATGATTAATACTTCAGTAAAGTAGCAGATTACAACACTGACTTTAAGAAATCAGTAGCCTTTCTACACCCCCCTCCTCCCAAAATTCAGAAAAGGCATACATGGAAACCATCCAATTCACAATAACCTCAAAAATATTTTTAGGAATAAACCTAACCAAAGACCTCAAAGACCTCTATAGTAAATATTTCAAATTTTTAAAGAAATAGAGGAAGACATGAGGAAATGGAAAGACTTACTTTGTTCATGGATTGGTAGAATCAATATTGTGAAAATGACCATCTTATCAAAAGTAATCTATAGATTCAATGCAATACCAATCAAAATACCCACAGCATTCCTCTGAGTCTAACAAAAACAAGCATCCTGAAATTCATATGGAATCACAAAACACCATGGATATACAGCACACTGTTGGACAAAAATAATAATGCTGTGAGTATCACTATTCCAGGTAGCAGACTGTATTACAGAGCTTTTCTGGCACAAAAATAGACATGCAGGTCAATGGAACACAATAGAAGATCCAAATACTAGTAATGCCATTTTAGCCATCTGATGTTGGACAAAGGTGTCAAGAACACACAAATGGAGAAAAGACAGCATCTTCAACAAAGGTGCTGATAAAAATAACAAAACTGGATTTCTACTAGTAAAAGAATGAAATTAAACACTTATCTTGCTCCTTGCACAGAACTTAAAACCAAATGCATAAACCCTGAAACTCTGTAATTGCTAGAAGACAACACAGGCAGTATGCTCCATGATATAGGCATAGGAACAGGCTTTCTAAATCGGACATCAGTTGCTCAGGCATTAAACTCAACAATGAATAAATGGAGCCTCATTAAACCACAAAGAATCTGTACCACAGAGGAGACAATTAAGAATGGAAGGTTCAAAGCCATGAGAGGGAGAAAAATCTTTAACAGCTACACATATAATAGAGGATTAATATCCAGTATATACAAAGAACTCAAAAAAGAAAGAAACAATAAAATAAACAGCTGTATAAAAAGTGGAATGAATAGAGATTTTGCAAGTGAAGAAATAAAAATGACTAACAAACACTTTAAAAGTACTGAACATTCTTAGTAACTAGAGAAATGCAGATACAAACCACTAAAAATTCTAATTTACCCAAATCAGATTGATTAACACTAATGGAAGAAAAGACACCAAATGATGGTGAGGTTGGGGAGAAAGATGAATGCTCATTCACCACTCGTGGGAATGCAGAGTTGTGTAACCACTATGGAGAGCACTGTGGTGAATTCTCAAAAAACTAATGAGTCTACTATACGATCCAGTTATACCACTTCTTGGCATATATCCTCAGGTGTCATCCAACTGTGGAGATACCTGTACATCTAAGCATTTTGCTGCTCTCATCACAAAAGCTAAGAAATGGAAACAACCTAAATGTCTGTCAACCACAGAGGGAATGAGGAAAATGTGGTACAGTTACACAATGGGGTTCTACTCAGCAGTAAGGAAAAATAAAATTATTATATTTACAGGTAAAAGGAAGGAATGTGAGTATTATACTAAGTGAAGTAACAAAAATGCTGAAAAGCAAGCAACGTATGTTCCCCATCATTTGCAGATTGAAACGGCAATCTTTATATGTGATGTATATCCTGATGTAGCACCAGGAAACAGGAGAATAGAAAGAACATGTAGAGTTAAAGGAAAGAAAGAATCCTTTCTTTTGGGTCAGTGGGGAAATTGGAAGTGTTTGGCTGTGAGGGGAGGAGGGAAGGACATGCAGAGGCCATGGATGGAGGGGGAGGGAATCCAGGATGGGGGGAACGAAGGGAGGAGCGTGTTATTGGGTTGATGGTGGGAATAATGGGGGACCTGGGACTTGGGAGGATGGTGAGGTCAGGTTAAAGGAAGAGAGAGTACAGATGAATAGGTCTTGGGTGCCTGGGGAAGACAGAGGGAAATGTTTGCCCCAGAATCCCCTGAGAAACACATGTAGAGTGTCTGACCATTTGAAGATATGTATACCTGGGGCTGTATAGAAGGCAACACATTACTAGATAAAAGAGATCTCCCTTTGAGTGCCTGGTGACAGTGGTCCAACAGACAACCAAAATGGCACAGGCTATTACCAGAGTTCTTGGTTATCTCCAAGAAATAGAAAATAAGACTCTACTGATGAAAACAGGACATGCTTCAGATACAGGCCTTGGAGCAATGAAGCAGAAAGTCACCCGGATGTCTTTTACCTATAGTTTAGCTCCAAGACCCTTAGATGAAAACATGAAAGAGGCTAAGGGAGACCATTTGTTATGGGTCTATGTTTTGATCTCTTCTTGGTTTAATATGGTGGTATTCATAACTTCAGAAATTCATCCATTTCTTTCAGATTTTTGAAGTTTAATGGTGCATGGAATTTTAAAGTATTCCCTTACAATGTTCTGGATTTTTTGGTGTCTCCTGTGATGTTTTCCATTTCATCTCTGGTTCTGTTAATTTGGATTTCCTTTTCCTTTTTTTTTAGGTAAATGGATTAATGTTCTTGATAACTTTAATGTTTCAAATAATCGGGTCCTAAATTCGTTGAATTTTTTTGCTGTTTTCTTTCTAGTTCATCAATTTGTGCTCTGACTTTTGTTATTTCTTCTTTTCTGCTATGTTTGGGGTTGGCTTGTTCTTTCTTTTGAAGTCTTCAGTTGTACTATGAAGTCATTTACATGTGCTTTCTGATTTTTTTTTTTACTGTTTATGAGTGTATTGTTTGCCCTTGTGTAAGAACACCCGTATCATGCAATACCTTAAGAGGTCAGACGAAGGAGTCAAATCCAGTGTGTCTGAAGGTATAGATAGGTTTTAGCCACCAAGTAGATACTGGGAATCAAACCCAGGTCCTTTGCAAGAGCATTCAGGGCTCTTATCCACAGAGCCATTTCTTCATTTAATGCTCTCATTTTTTAATTTTGGCACTAAAGCTATAGACCTATTAGAACTGCTTTTAAGGTGTCCCAGAGTTTCCAGTGAGGCCTTAGGAGAGTAGCACACCCATTCCTTTAATTCAACCCTCAGCCAAGCTCTGTAAGCCCAATATGCTCACGGGTACCCAGAGTGTACTTAGCAGTCAAACATAACATAGACTTAGATTTTTTAATCACTTTTATAGATTTTTTTTATCATTTAAAAATATCTCCAACCTAAGTAGGCTATTTTTCTTTACCTCCCATTGTTGAAACTATGTCTTTGTAGTAGATTTTCTCTTGTAAAGTTTGGCACGGAGTACTGCAAATTCACATGAGCTTCCTAGGTTTAGTCATCACAAAACATTAGCTCACTTTTTACCTGGCTAGTCTTGGAGGCTTATGGCTAGAAAAACCTTTCTAAGTTCCCTTTAGAAACTGACAAATACATTATACAAAACAATGTAGGATTTGAAATAGTTAGATTTAGAAATCAGTAAAATATACCATATAAAGATGTTACAATCCAAAATAATTTCCTTTAAAAACTATAAAGATGTTATATAAATGAATATTAGAATTTAAAATAGTTTCTGGTAAAAACTAGTAAATGTATACAAATGTCCATGTGAGAAGCTTTTGCTTTTCTATGATTCCATCAAGAATCTAAAATCAAAACCAAAACCAAAACATAGATTTGCAATAAGATTAGAACATGTGATTAAATGCCTGTGGTTTAGGAGATTTCTAGATTGTTATGATCTCCTGGAGTTGTATATAACCAGTAAATTTCTGGGTGTGGCCATTTTGAATTATGCCATGTGGCTCGATTAAGATAGCGGCAAAGTCAAGTAGGTCAACGCCATTTTGAAAAGTTTTGTTCAAGGTGGAAGTCAGGCCATGTGACTGTCACCATATTGATGAAATTACACACTTAAGATATGGAGACCTGACCACATGGTTTCCTCTCTCCTAGTAAGGGCATTGGCCATAATTACAGATAAGCACATGGTATATAATAGAATTTTTTTTTTTTTTTTACTTTTAGAAGATACCCAGTTAAATATTTTATATTGTATGGTATATGACTTTTTTGTTTATAAAAACTTATCATGCTTAGCTCTAGTTAGAAGAGTGGCTGTCCTGGGACCATGAGATGTAGTAACATTTAAAGTGGCAGCCAGTGTTACACCTTGAGTATACGAGGAAGATGAATAATAATCTGTTGGAATTAGTTTATTCCTTAGTTATCATCAAAAGCATAGTGTCCTTGCACTGAGGCTGTTTTGTTCTTTCTTTTACTTGTTATAGGGTAAGGTGGCCAGCCTTAGCCCATAACAAGTTTTGAAGAACATTTTGAAGCAAGATTGAGTCTGAAACAAGAGGGCCAATCCAGTTCCAGAGTCAATCTTTCTGTGTTATCAATATGATTTACTTACAAAGACTTATATCTTTTAAACTCAGTGGTTTACATGGGACAGAAGAGCCGTTGAGTTCAGTAATTACTAGCAGGGATGGAAACATCCATTTTAATTTTGTTGTATTCACTTTTGCTGTGTAGCAAAATACCATAGTACAGAAATCATTAGGTGCACAACAGTTTGAGAAAAGATCAGTTGTGCTTGTATTATTTAAGTGCAAGCATAGAGTTTATAGGCAAGAATGGATCCCATGACCTTGTATATGCTAATCAAGCATGCTATCATTGAGCCATTTCCTCAGGGCAGAAACTACAAGCTGCAAAAGGGCTGAATTGTTTCTGAAAGCAAGGCACCCTAGGGCAAGGTGTGGAGCTGGCAAAATTTACATGATTTAACCCAGAGTTATTAACAAAAGAAAAGGCCTGCTCGACCTTGAGCTGTTGTAGGAAAATGTATTATTTAAGACAGAGATTTAACCACACCCTGTAAATGACACATTTTTCTAAATATCTTTTCTTTAGCTCAACCTCAGGCCTTGCCGGGCAATAAATGGTGGAAAATTTTTCTCTAGATATCTAACAGTTTCTTTTTTTTTTTTTTCCCCCTTTGGGATCTAAGAACTCTTGAATAACTGTTTGATTTTACATTTAAAGTAGCGGCATTTTGACATTTTTTTAACTCACTCTGGCCACAACGAAACAATCACAACATTTAAGACAAAACAGACACAGACAAATGACAAAATCCAGATGTTGCCAAATCACAAGAGAAGGAATGAAAGACAGACATGAAAGCTCTTAGGCTAGCCATCTTTACAACTAGGGGAACGCTGGTGGCTAGAAGCCGAAGGAATAGAATGCCTTTTAACCTTTTTTTCTTAACTCTAGAGGCAAGGAAAGTATTTACAACTTTAACATGCCCTGAAGCAATGAGTTCTGATGTAGCTCACTCCCTCACCTGCAGCTTTGAAGGAGCTTCCAGGCAGGTTGGAATGTTTTACCTCAGAACATAAACTAAAAAATAGTTCCTGATAACCCATAACATAAGGAAATTGAAACAATAATACAAAAACCTTCCAAATGATAAAAACTGAGACCCAGATGAATTCCCAGCAAAATTCTACCAGACATTTAAACTCCATCAGCCAGTTCAACAGGAAAGGGAATAAACAGAGAGACACCTTAATTAAAGAATACCATGTATTGAACGAACCTAACAGACATCTACTGAATATCTCATCCAAATACCAAAGAATACACATTCTATTTCATACCTGTTGGAACTCTCCGCAAAATGACCACATACTGGGGCACAAAATAAACCTTATTAAATCCAAAGATACTGAAACAATTCTGTGCATTCCCTTAGACCTCAATGCAGTAAAACTTAAAATCAACACTGAAAGAAGCCTTATTAATTTCACGAACTCACAGAGACTAAACAACACACTCCTGAATGATGCCTTTTTTCTAATTTTTACTCCTTGCACCTTGAGGGCCTCTTTGAGGCCCATAACAAGCAAGTCATGCTTACTTGTTTTTTGTCCCATGCCAAAACTCACCATTCACCGTCCATAACAAAGTGACGCTGGTTGTACTTTCGGGCCTACCTGCGACAACCTGTGCAAGCCATGTGTTACCTATATGGCTGCTGTGGCTTAGTGAAGGGAAGGTACCTTGAACAAAGTGATGAAACCAGGAAGGTACCTTGAAGAGACAACCTCTATAGCAAACCAGGAAGGTACCTTGAAGACACGACCTCTGTAGCAAACTGGGAAGGTACCTTAAACAAGATGTTGGATGGTGTTCGTGGCAATTGAAGGGTAATCGAGCCTGACGTTGTGGCACCAGTTGCCCCAGCCAGCAGGGCATCAACAGAGCACGAGTCCTCAGAAAACTGGAATGAACGGGAACAAAGGGAACAAGGAGGGCCAACAAGACAGTTTCTCTGATCAAATTGACATATCTTTATTCTTTACAGAGCTCTTATATACTGCAGTTGCAAGGGGCTAGGTGGGGTGTGGTGGACTAGAGTTGCTAAGAGACAAATCACTGGAAGATCCAGGAGCCAAGGGCAGCTACAGGTGGGGGAACTTGTCTGTTTAGACAATAAGAAACTGTAAATAGAAACAATGGGTGTCAACATGTCTCAGGATGTTACATTTGCAGAAGGGCAAGACAGAGGTCACTTGGTTCCTGGCAAGGTTTGATTAATCTGTGTCTTACACTCCTGTAGTATTTCTTTTATGAACCTGGTTGCAAAGATTGGTGCATATTTTTTCATGATCTTCTTAATTAATCATTCCATTGTTCAGAATGAAGTCGTCATCTTTTTCTCTTCTGATTAGTTTTAGTTTGAAGTAGATTTTGTCAGAGAGAATAATAACTTTTAATTGTTTCATAGTGCATTTTGCTTGGAATATTTTTTCTTCCTTTCACATTAAGGTAGTGCCTGTCCTTGAAGGTGAGATGGGTTTCTTGCAGACAACAGAAGGATGAATTTTGTTTCTTCATCCATTTTGACTTGGAAGTTCAGTTTGTTGATATTTAAAGATATGGATTGGTTCCATCATCTTAAATTCATTTTGTATCTTTGGTCTAACATTGTGGTTCCCCAGTTGTACCTTCATTTAGCCTAGTTCTGTGTTGCTATGGGTATAGTCATTCCTTTCTTCAGCTCTTTGTATTGCTTCAAGTATTCTCTGAAGGGCTGATTTTGTGGACATTAATTCTTTCAGCCAATTCATGTTACAGAACATTTTTCTTTCCCCTTAAAATATAATAGAAATGATTGTGGGGTAAAGTATTGTAGTTTGGCTTCTATGGTCATTTACAACTGAGACTACTTTGGTCCAGGCTCTTCTGACTTTCATAGTTTGCACTGAAAAGTCATCTGTAATTCTGGTGGGTTTACATTTATATGTGATTTTTTGTTTTTCTTTTGAAGCTTTCAGAATTCTTTCTCGGTTCTGTTCCCTTAAGGTTTTTACTATGATATGCTGTGTGGAGTTTACTTTCTGGTCCTGTCTACTTGGAGTTTTCTGTGCCTTTTCTATACATAGGGACTTTGGTTCCTTTACTTGGGGAAATTTTCTTTTACAGTCTGGTTGAAAGGCTGGTCAATACTATGGTCCTCAGATTCTGCTTCTTCCTCTATGCCTGTGATGAATGGATTTCATTTTTTTCATGCTGTCCCTCAGTTCCTGTATATTCCATTCCTTTTTGGAGAAAAAATTATAATCTTTGGGGAGTGATTCAATTCTTCAGCTTTATCATCTTGTCTTGATACTCAGCTTTATATTTCATTCATATTATTGGTGAGGTTTTTTCCCATCATTTAAATTTGCTTACTGAGTATTTCACTTCCTTCTTTATTTCAGCCTGACTTTTCTCTAATATTGCTTTCTCTTTTGTGATTTCAGTCAGAAGTTTATTCCTATCTTCTCTTAGTTCTTTGATTTGTTCATTTGTGTGTTCCTTAAATTCACCAAGTTCTTTGGTTGTTTGATATTTATGATTCTTCTTTTAAGCTTTGGGTTCTGTGTTATCTCTATGGGGTTCTCATTCTAGAACTGTTTTGGAGAACTGGTGATGTTTGTTGATGACATATTATGTGAGATTTTCCTGTTATTATTATTTTGCTGTGATCTTGGCTTGTGTATTTCTTTTGTTATTTGTGATTCTGATGTGAGACTCAATCCTTCTTTTGTTGAGTTGAAGTCTAATTCTGTTTTGTATACTTGATGTGATTTGATTCTATTCTTTTTCGGTAGATAAAGCTGTTTGGTCAAGACTTCAAGTTCTCTCCTTTGATTTTATATTTGAGTGAGCAAATGACTCTAGTCCAGCTACTCTAGAGTTTCCTCAGAGGCACAGATAATGAGATATCAGATGCCATCAGGCTCTCCCTTAAGGTCTGGGTCCATCTAATCAGCAGGCACAGCACAATTTGAGAAAATTGCTAGGCAGAGGCTGAATTCAGTCTTTCTCAGGCAGTTTTAAAAGGTCTGGACCCCTACAAAAGGGCACAGATGTCTAGCCTTGCAGCAGTGGGAGTGGTGGCAAATGGTACCAATGTAGAGGGATGGACACGAAGTGATTTGGAAAGTTCACAGCCCTATAGGGGTAAGAGGGTTGTCCAGAGATCTTGGGGGCTAAGATTAAGACTGTGTCTGTGCCCAGGCTAGATGGAGAATGGGATGTGGGATGAGTGAGTTTAGAGTTGTTGAGGCAGTAAGGAGATGAATTAGCTGTGGGCAGGATCAGATTTACCACAGAAGAATGCTGGTCTGAGGAATCCAAGGCATGTTGGGAGAGGGAGAGCCCTTGAAGGTTCTAACAAAGTAGACTGAAAAATTGAGCTGTTATGAGTGTGGGATTACACTCAAGATTCAGTGGGTGGTCCTGGACTAAGGGAGTAGTCTATGGATCTCAGGTGCTAAGAGCAAGAATGGGCCTGTGCCCTGGGGTAGAAGAACCGAGTTCTTTCCTATACTTCATTGGTAGAATTCTTTAGAATATCTGTGTGAATTATCATCACATCCGTATACATTTGTGATGTCCAGTGAATGAAATAAAATTGAAGAACATTTGGGGACTTAAATCAAGATCCATAGGATGATATATATGTACATTATATTGGACGGTGGTCACTGGCAGTGATGTGGATGGGGGGATCTAAATGTTATCAAACAACATTGTAAGAAAATGATAAAAATTAAGAGAAAAATAACACTAGAAAAAGAAAAGAAGAGGAGGGATGTGGAACAAAAATGAAATCTTACTCTTTTCTTCCAAATCCTATAAAGCTTGGTTTATGACAAGGAATTCTAACCTTAATTCCTCCATACCCTGTAAGATTTTTGTTGATTGTAAGGCCCTATTGCCTAGAATCTGATGGCCTGGGGCCAATAGAGCTCCTACCCTTCCATTCCCTCTGCTTCTTTTAAAGTAGGCAATGTAGAAAGATGCTGAGGAAGACTGTGATACTGGACCCCAGCCAATGGGGAAAGGACACAGAACTTTGTGTTAGGAATAGAATTCTGTCAGTCTTCTGGTGCTGTGTATTTGCTTGATCTGATTGACCACGCAACACAGTTTTTTGCAAAATAAATTCTTCTTTTTGAGTTTAAAGTGTTCTATGATCATAGAGGATTGGAATGTTGTAGAGTTAGTGTATCTTGGGCTACCTTTTCCCCACTAATAGTGATTCACTGCACACTGCCATGTCTGATCTGACCATCTCCTAAAAAGATAATTCATTTTAGAATGTTCTAATAGACTGCTAGCTTCCAACAAACCACAGGTTAAGAATGTCCTTATACAATTTCTGATTTCTCTAGCTGACATTTCTCCAGTTTGCTAAAACCTGCCTACCTCATATTCCGATCAAGCTGTATTTAAATGGCTTGATTTATGACATTCTTTTGTACAGTTATTATAAAAATTACATTAAAATTTTACCATATACAAAGTTGGTATTGGATACTCTAAATTTGTCTTTCTTGCAAAGGTCACTCATATTTGCCTCCAGGATAAAGTCTTATGGTCCTTAAGATGAGAGCTGGAGTTTTCATCCTCAGGCGTATCACAAGTAGAGAGCAAGCGGGAGACTAAAGGAAGCGCAGCGTTGGGCTGAGCTCATTCTTTCCCCCATGGCTTCCATCCCAATGCCATCATGTCCTGCAGTTCACAGTTGTCTTTTTTCCTCTTCAAAAATTTTAATGATTTTTTTGTGTATTTCATGGAATACATTTTTATTATATTTAGACCCCTCCCCCCACTTTCACCCCACCTAAGGCCATGCACTCTGATGTTATATCTATTTATCATCTGTCACTTATCCATCTTTCTATGTATCTGTCTATGTATCTGTCTATCTATCTATCTATCTATGTATCATCATCATCATCTTTCTTTCTGTGTCTCTTCAGTGAAATCGTTGCCCAGTTTCTCTTGCTCTGTTGTGTGGTGCAATCCACTGAAGCCTGCTCACCACACCCTCATAGAAAACTGATTCTCCCTCACCCAGGGTCATCACTTCCTCACCTAGGGCTGTGACCTCCTTCCCACCTCCCCAGATCCATGCTGCGATTCTGTTTGGCTTGAGTTTACATGGGATTGGTGCATGCTGACATTTTTGCTGTGGGTTCATATGATCAACTGCCCATGTGTCTGGAATACTCTGGTCCTTGTAGTCATCTTCTGCCCCTGGCTCTTACAATCATTCTTTTCCCTCTTCCCCAGTAATCCCTGAACCTTTTGAGTTACCCAGTCTCAGGAGACACCATTCCAACTGAGCACCAAGGGTAGAAAATACCATAGCAAAGAAAAACCTGTATATCAAGAATAGATTCCCTTTTTCAAAGCTGTTGACTATGGGTCCTAAAGCACCTCATACAATATTGGAAATTTCCCCTCTCTTTATTACCCAATGGAAACTGACAGAAAGGCCTTCTTTCTGAAGACACTACATACATGAGTTGGAGAGCCAACAAGGAGAAATCAAGATAGGATTGATCTCAAGGCTTCATCTCTACTGGCTAGCTTTCAGAGTGCTGAAAGTTGTTATGCATGATACTCAAAGAGAAAACCAATTATTGACCTTTCCCAGCTATGACACCTGCAAGCTACAACATCTTGGCATGGCAGGATATTCCTACTGGTGCAATAGTGGCATAAGTATTAGGGGAGTAAACATCCAAATTTCATTGGATTTTTGGTCTCCTCAAAATGGAGACCCATTCCTGACACTAATAGCAGGCAAGGAAACCTGTGTCTAGACAGATCACAGGACATGGGGGGAATCTGTTGCTATTATTTTACTAAATACACAAATTGAACTGAGTTGAAATGATTTATTGTTAGACCCATAAAATAATGCATCCCTCATCTCTCACCAGAAAAACTTTCTCATACAATAAAGAGAAATTAACACAGAGACCCATGAACTGACCAACATGCAGAGAATTAGAGGCTTGCAGAGGGGTTTTTACTGATTAAGACACAAGATTTTGTAGTTCCACCTCTGCAACTCGGAAACTACATTAGGTCCCCTTGAAGACATGCTTGTACATTCATGCTTTCACTGTTATTTTATTGTTCTTGACACAGAGCAAATACTCTGAATGTTAGATTCAAAAAGAATGCATGGATTCAAAAGTAGAGTATGGTTTATTAACAGGATCCAGAAAGTTAGATGCCCTGCTGTCCTAAAATTCATAGGTGGCCATGAGTGAGAACAAGGTAGGACATGAACTGAATTAGTGAAGTAGAGATGCAAATATATTGACTGTAGGACCTATGGGCTTACATACTGAGGAAATCTTCATTGTTGGGAAAACACTCATCTATGTTTGGGGGAAAACATCATGAGATTCTGAACAGATATTCTGCACAATAGCCTTGATCTTGTTAAAGGTGGACTATGGGTGCAATGAATCTTCTTAAGGATGGTACATAAAGCAGTGCATTTATATGATATCTAAAGAGTCTGAAATGGGGTTCAGTTTGTCAAAATATGGAAAGTAGGGACAGGAGGCATGGCTCAGGAGTGCAGAGTGCTGGCTGCTCTTGCAGATAATTGAAGTTTGATTCTCAGCACTGACACTGAGTGACTCACAATTGCCTGTAACTCATGTCCAAGGCATTAAATGCCCGCTTATGGTCCTTGGGAGCAAGAGCAAACATGTGAACATATTCAGATATACATATATACATAAATAAAAAGTTATATATATCATGAAAAATAAAACAGAATGTATATAATTGAGGATTAAGGCATGGTGCAAAAAACTACAGAACACCAATATTTTTCATAACAATTCCCACATATTTATTGTCATGCACATCTCAGCACAACATGGGCAAGGAAACAAAATTTATATCTGAAATATTTACCATTTCAAAAATAATTTCTATGACTACTGTTAATAGTGTGTATGCATGTGATCTGCATGGGGATGTGTTCATGAATTCAGGTGCTCAGAGGTCAGAGGCATTGGACTGCTGGAGCAGGAGGTGCGGGGGTAGTGAACACCTCACACGGACTCCTGGAACATAACCAGGTCCCCTGAAAGACCAGCCAGTGCAATAAACCAGTGAGCCATCTCTACAGTGTCTGTACTCCAGAGAGCTACAGTTAAAACGACCTTTAGGAGCAAATACATCATGTGTGAGCACACATATGCACTTATATATTATTTCAATGTATGATTTTGATGAAATTTGTGCATCTCACACAACAGGCCTTAATCATATTTATGCTCTCTTCCCCTCTGCATCAGTTCATATCCCACCACCAGATTTGTTGCATTCTCCCAGACAGGTTAAGTCCTATCTAGTCAATATTGTCTACCCATAGACTGAGTTCGTTCACTAATCAGATTATCTAGTCACTCCCTTATAGAAATCTACTCTCCCTCACATAGCAGTTGCCATCTATCAATAGCTTTTTGGCTGAGGTTAAAGCCCCGTGACCATTTTCCCAGTTCTGTCGTGGGTTTTTGTCTAAGTTTGTGTGGGTCTTGTGTAGGCTGTCACCTTTCCTGTAAGTTCATATGAAGTTCCCTGAATCCTGGAACGTTCTGCTCCTTATGGTCGTGCATGAATCCTGACTCTTTATAATCTTTCCTTTCCTTCTTTTGCAGTGGTCTGTGCCCTAGGTTGCTGAGGTTTAGTATCGTTTGTCCAGGGAATTGCATTCTGCAGTCTCTTATTCTCTACATTTTGGCCAGTTGTGGCCTTCTGTGTTCATCACCCTCTATTGCATGAGGAAGATTTCCTGGTGAGAGTTGAGAGATGCATTCGTATTCTCTTCACTTGGTTCTGTGAGCCTTAGATGTATAAGTTTAAGGATTTTGCTAGAAAAGGAAAACTCTTACATGTATCAGATAATAGCAGAGAGGAAACACTAGTCTTCTGCTCAAAAGACTAACAATGTATAATGAAGAATTATTCTGTACATCACATTCTTTTACTCAGTGTCAAGAATAAGGGAATAATTTTATTCATGACTCCATCAGTGAACACTGTGTGGCATATGTGAATAAAGGAGAAACACTGAAGCTGGACTTGTGACAGTTTCTGTTTCTCCATAGATTTGGAGAATGTGTGATGTGTCCAGATCATCAGTATGCCAACACTCAGCAAAACTACTACCTCCAAAGTCTGTGAAGTTGCATGTATGTTTGAATAATCTTGTGTTATTTTGGGGGTGATACACTGTAGTGTACATTTTGTGGTAACGTATTTTGCTTAAATCCCTCCACCCTGATATTAAGTGCCTTAGATTTAGTGGAATGGTACAGCAGCTTCCTAGACTGCTGTTTTTATGACAGTTTTCTGAGTTGCTTTATAAGGCAATGAGGTCCCTGTGCATTAATATTATTGCTATTATAAGCTTTCAGACATTTGAAAGAATTAAAGAACTTCCTGTTCTTTAAATGACTGTACTGTTACACAAGGGTTGGTAACATGACTTAGAGGGGAACATTCTTGCTAAGAAGCCTGATGTCCTGAGGTCAGTCCCTGGAATTAATATGGAGAAAGGAGAGCATCAACTCTGGCATGTAAGTTGTCCTCTAACTCCCGCATGCTCACTGTGACACAGGCTCACATGTACATGTATATACAGACACAGACACACACGATTGATATATGTAGTTATTAAAGAGTCATGCTTTTAGTATGCTGATTACAGGGGTTTTTTGTCCCAATATTGGCTTTTGCAGTATTCTCAAGGCTATTTTGCAGGAAATTTCTCTGATCCAGTCCTTAGAGTTTCCAATTCTAAGTTCCCATGCTACAAAAGTACACTTTGCTTTAGGAAATGCCAAAGTTTTCAATTTATGCATTAATTTGGAGGGGACTCAACTGTTATAAAACAATGAGATTTCCACCTGTGGTGTCATACTTTTCCAAGCATTCTAGCTTGATCACCCATTATTAATGAGATAGATCATATTAATATATAAACATGTAATAGTTATGTAATATATTTTCTTATATTTATTGCTACAAATTTTGTAGAATTTGATGGTATCACAATAGGGAACGTTTATCTGTCATATTTTCAAGCACTTTGTTTATATGGAATATGAGACTTCTGTTGGTATATAATTGGAAAGATGGATTACATTTTGACTTCTTATGAGTATGTGCGTTTGTCTGTGTAGGTATGTGTACAGAATTGTAGACCAGAAGAGTAATCTCCTAGACATGGGTAAACAAGTAACTGAGAGCTGCCCAATGTGGTCGTTTGGAAGTGAACTTGAGTCCTCTGCAAAGGTATTACATGGTCTGACCTGCTCAACCATCTCTCCAACTCCACCTCATGGCATTCCCATGTATTCATAAAATGTTCTAGCAGCATTATTGCCTCTCTATACTCCTTGACCAATTAATAGACAGTTTTTACCCTCCACAGTGTCATATCTAACCATCTCATAATGGTTAGGTAAACTCTTTTGGAATGTGCTAAAAGAATGATTGCTTCCAATAATTCAAAGGCTAAGAATGCCACTCTGAAGAATCTCAGTTCCGTAGAAGAAATTTCTTGACTCTTCTGTAACCCGTCTAGCTGATGTTTTCACTAGTATTTAAAAAATACTTTTAATGTATTTTATTTTTATGCTTGTGTGTGTTTATCTGCATGAACGTAGGTTCCCCCAGGTGCCTGCAATGAACATGGAGGACAGCAGAGGGCATATGTTCCCATAGAACTAGGTTTAAGGACAGTTGTTAGCTGTCATTTGGATGTTGTGTTCCTCCGTAAGAATGGCCTGTGCCGTCAAATGCTGAGCCATCTCTTCATCCCTCCATCAAAATATTTTTAAAGTGACTTGATTTATGAGTTTCCTTTGCTCTGTTACTGTAAAAATTCATCAAAGTGTTACTACATCACACCTTAATCTTTGTGGAAATGTGAGTCTGTTACTGCATATGGACACTCAAGTTTGACTCTTGAATAAACTATCTCCTTTACATATGAAAGTGAGACCTGGGTTTTTGCATCAGCAGGTGTACTTCCAGAGGAGAGGAGGGCGGGGGCGGAGAGAAGTGCAGCACGGGGCTGTCTGTGTTCCTCCTGCTATTTAGGAATGCTTGGGAATAGGCCATGAGAAGACCTTGCCTGGGGTCAGTATTTTTGTGCAATATTTCCAGTGGGTGATGTTTGGTGAATATCCAAAAAGTGATAGTAAAATAATAGTAATTCTGAATGAAAATCAGGATATAATTTTAGTCATCTGAGGAAGGTATATGATTATGGAATGATTAAGTCAATTGAAGTGCATTGCTCAGTTCATGTTGATTTCATCAGTTCAACTTCATGTGCTCATGACCTGGTGGAGAGAGATAATGCTGCTGGAGATGTAAAAGTAGTAAAGAGATAAGGGCTGGAGAGATGGCTCAGTGACGAAGAATAGTGGCTGCTCTTGCAGAGAATCAGGGCTCAATTCCAAGCACCCAAATTAGGGCAAACTGTCTGTAAGTCCAGTTCCAGGCGTATCTGATACCTTCTTCTCACCTCTGTGAGCATTGCACAACATGAGTGTACTTACATACATGCAGGCAATACACTCACACACAAAATTAAAATAATAAATTGAATGTTCTTAAAAAGATAAGAAAAGGGCCAGCTCAGTGACCCAGATTCACTCAGGGATGCTACTGCAATTTTATTATAAATGTGAAATTATTTCAAATAAGTTTTCATTTAAAAAGGAACATATTGGAGTTCTTGAAATGGTTCCTGGATGGACTTACTCAGATGCAAGGAAAGACGTGAAATGGAATAATGCTCTAAACTACATGAAAGATTCTGGATGTGGGGACCCATTAGAAATATCTTGACAACTTCTAGTTATATAATGATATAGGTATATAATAACTTAAGTTATATAATAAACAGACTGGGACCCGTAGAAATTCAGATGTCTTAGATTTCCCCAAGAGAGAAATGAAAAAGTGAGAGCCAACTGTTATGCATGGAAGAGAAATCCTTCTGGAATTCCCTATGACAGATGTGCAGGGATTTCAAGAATTTCAGCAAAATATTCAGAACAGAAAAACACAAGAGTCAGAGTAGTTTGTTGATTTAAATTTTGAACCTGAAGGATTAAGGATCAACCTATGTAAAATGCCTGTGAATGGATCTGTGAATCCTCTGCAGAGATTAGACAAAACAGTGGGAGTGGGGGACTTGCCATCAGGTTGGGTGAGTATTCCAAGGAATGTTCAAGGAAAAAACATTGTTGTCTGATCGCTCTTTCTTCCTGAAAGCCTGCATCTATAGGCACTGCAACTTCAGCCTCCAAAGCAGAATGAAGTCTAGTGGCTCTGCAGAGACCCCCAGATCTCCAGCCCCTACTGTGTAAAGCAGTCTAATGCATCACCGTGTTTTATATATACACATTGAATTGGATCTATTAATTCACCACCTTGTTTAATATACACACACTGTAATGGCTTTAGTAATACAGCCCAACATGGTGATAAGACTGGTGGTGAGAAACTGTCTCTTCACTAATGGCTGAGTGAGAAATGCACTGTGCACATGCGCCACATGTTCGGTATCCATTCATTTGATGGTAGTCTAAATTGTCTTAACTATTGTGAACAGCTCCTCAATACACAGGAAAGGCAGCCAACTTCACTTAGATAGTTTTAGGTCTATACCTAGAAATCATGTAGCTGGATCATAAACCAGAACTATTTGAGACACATCCCCCACCCAGGCACCAGTAAGTGGTTTCACTCTCTTACATCTCCACAAGTACTGTGTAAAGTTCCATTTGCTTCTTCAGCATTGGTTCTAATTCTTTCCTTGATGATGCTTTTCTAAAGGGAATAACATGGAATCTGAAGAATTTCCATTTCTTTGATGAATTAGGATATTGCACATTTTCATACATTTATTGGACACTATATTAATGCTTCAACTCAACTGAACAAATAATAATTTATGTAATCATTTAATATTTTGAGTTCCTTATAGATTCTAGATATTAACTTTCTGTCAGATGCATAGTGGGTAAAAGATTTTCTCACATTCTCTATACCGTTTCTCCACTCAGTCATTGATTATTTTTCCTTCAGAAGACTTCTTAATTGATGCAATCCAATTGTTCAGTTCTGGGAACTAATGGCTGTGGTACCAGAGCTCTTCTCAGAAACTCTTGACATATACATACATATACATATTTCTGATGTTACTGCTAAAAGCTTCAATATGTCAGGTCTTACACTAAGATTTGTTTTTTATGTTGCACTGACTCATTTTAGCAGGTGAGAGATAGTGCAGCCAATTTCATTCCTGTGGGGGTGGAAATTTAGTTTTTCTACCACCATTTATTAAAGAGGTGGTTTTTCCTCCAACATATGATTCATTCTTTTACTTTTCAAGCAATCAAGGTTTCAGATATATGGATTTTTTATGGGTCCTCTATTCTATCCCAATGATATAGTGTCCATTTACGTAACAGTACAATGATTTTCTTGTCTCTGTGATTCAGTGATTTGGAACCAGGATCTTAATTGGGAACACCAAATTGACTCTGCTTAAGATTTCTACAGCTACATTGAGTCTTCTCTGCTTTCAAATGAGCACTAGAAGTATTTTCTGTATTTCTGACATAATTATCATTGGAAATTTGCTTGGGATTATACTGAACCTGTAGATTATCTTCAGAATATACACAGTTTCACAGTGCTCATTCTGCCAGTTCATAAGCATGGGCTTTTCCACTTCCTAGTGTCCTCTTTCATTTCTTTTTCCCTCTTCATAATTTTAATTCTGGAGTTCATTAACTTCCAGGGTTAGGTTTACTCCTGGCCTTTTCTGGTCTTCATTTTGGTTTGGCTGTTGAGACTTCTGTAAATAGGATATCTTCCTGACTTCTTTCCCAGCATGCTATGTGTCTGAAAGTGACAATCAGATCAAAGATTAGGAGAACTGAGATTTTAAGGTCTTTTAAATATATGATCTTGCAGTCTGCAAATAGGAATAATTTCATGTCTTCCTTTCCTGTGTTTATTTATCCAATTTCTTCTCTTCCTGCTTTGCTGAATAACTGTGTTGAGCAAGACAGTAGACCTGTGACTTACTACTGCTTTTAGAGGAAGTGCTTTCAGGTTTCTTCACTGTCTGTTGGCCTTAGTGATATCATATAGACTTTATCTTAATTATACTTCTCCTATTCCCAGCATTTCGGAGCTTTCATCATGAAAGAAAATCCAACTCTATCACTGTCCTTTCTGCATCTCTTTAGATGATCATGTTGTTTCTGTCTTTGATAGTTTATCTTCTATTTGCATTAACAGTTGGAATTTGGTGAACCATCCTCACATCCCTGCAAAGAAACGCGTTTCTGAATATGTTGATGAGTTCCATTTGTGAGGGCTGTGTTGGACATGTTTATGTTTGTATTCATGAAATACTTCGGTCTATGATGTGTTTGTGTGTACAGATGTGTATTTGTGTCTGTATGTTTTTCTCTTATTTGTATATCTTGGTAAAATGAGCTGCCAAGATCTGGTTAGTATTGTTATTCCCTTTCAGTTTTTTTGAAATCTTTTAGAACCGTTAGTGTTACGTGTTTTTTACAGAATTGGGAGGAATCAACAGTGAGGATGATCCAGAATTCCATTGTTGTTTTTCCATTTTTGTTCCTTCAGGCTCCATGCTCATAACAGATCTATGTATGCTGTGCATAATCTTTTAATTAATTTTGTTTGCCATACAGGCCTTGAAACTTGTAAATATCTTCATATACCATGTGTTCTTAGCATGTTTTCAATGTATTCTTGATGATGGTGTGTAATTCTTTATTATCTATTGTAATGTTGCCATTCATCTCTCATGTTATTAACTTGGATGTTTCCTTTCAGTTATTTTGAAAGATTCTCAATATTACTTTTATTACTTTTGTTTTTAAAAGGCAATGTGTAGGCCTGTATAGATGGCTCAGCAATTAAGAACACTGGCTGTTCTATCAGAGGACCAAGATTTTGTTCTCAGCACCCCATGGTACCTAACAACCATATGTCACTCCAGTTCCAAGGAATCTGATGCCCTCTTGTAATCTCTTTGGGCAGTACATGGCATGGCGTGCTTACTTACATGCAGGCAAACACTGATACAAATAATGGGAAATAAATAAAATTTAATAGGGACCTGATGTTTCATTGATACTTTGTACTTTTATGAGTTTCCATTACATTCATTTCTATCATCATATTTAAAATTTTGCATATTCTATTATTTGCTTTGCCTTCATGTCTTCCTTCTGGAAGGGGATCATGAGATTATTTACTTTACTTCTTCTTATTACCAATAATCCTCAAATAATTGATGAAATAGGAATGAAAGACTTCCGAATGCTCTTCATATAGCCAGTACTACCCTGACACTGAAACCTAAAATTCAAGAGAAAAAATTATAGACCCATCTCTCTGATGAGCACAGACACAAAAATTCTCAGTGATGTACTTGCAAACATAATGCAAGAGCACATCAAAAAGAACATCCACCATGACAATGACATGAATCTTATCTGATAAATAAAACAGTACACACTTGTCTCAGCACTTTGTACATTTTAGGAAACATGTTTATTTAAACTAAGAAGGTGGAGTGCTCTTCTGCTAGAACGCACTTTGTGCAAGACATATGCAGAGATTTTATTCCTGGCATTAACAACGTAATGTAGCATTAGGAGGAAAGATGCAGCCTAGCAGCCCCATGATGGAAGCCATGGAACCCCATGATGGAGAAGAGCCCCATGGCTACCATCACTGTATCCCTGGTGCTGTGGTAGAGAGGCAGGAGGAGGACTTAGACACTGCAGAAAATCAGCAGGGTGATGGTCAGGAACTTGACGTCATTTAACGTATCAGGTCAGGAAAATCACAGTGATGCTCACCTGGCTGAAAAAATCCCAGGGATTTCAGGTCACAGAGGAAGAGAATGAGTGGGCCCTTGTTGCACACAATGATGTCATGGCCATGTTCTGAGTGAGAATCGATGTCAATGCCACAGAGAGTGAGTTGGATGAGGGTGCAGATGGGGATGATGAAGTTAGGTGCCCCTGATACCAGCAGCTGCCTCATCCTTCTTCCTGGATGACTGACCTTAAAGCCTTTGTATTCAGGTATCATGACAGTTAATTGTTAAATCATTACTTTATCAGGAATTTATGTTCATACAGTATTATCACTGGAAAAGAATAACAGTCATATTTCTTTCCAATAAAATTGTATTTTTATTTTCTTTACACTGGTGATTTGTCAGCACCTCTAGAGTAATGTCTGTACTGTAACCTGGAAACAATGAAGAAAAGCACAGACTTTAATTTCTCACTTTCAAAAGGCTCCCTAAATTCACGGGATGAATATATCCAAGAAAGCAAATTATGATACTTTCAAAATTGCAAGTGGATTGGTATATTGCAATGGGAGTTTCCTCATGCCCAGCTTGATGCTGTTTTTGGATTAATTTCCTTGGGGTTTAATGTGGTTCTGGTATACCGAGTATGCTTCAAGACCGGCTGGAAGGAAAACAAGACTGAGGAAACAAGACGTCCATGGAAGCCTAAAATTTGCAGCTGGGATTTCTAAACTTTAAAGTGAAGTCATATCCTTAAACTTCTTATGCCAAAGAAAAAGGAAGAGATACAGAGGTATGGCTCATGGATGAGTAAACTGCCCAGTGCCAGGGTGAGGCCCAAGAACCAACACTTGCAGAGCAACTGAACATGCTACTTGACTGATTGCTGAAACGGGCAAATTCTATTAAAAAGTAGAATATACTTTACCCACTTTGGAGCCTGCAGGCTCTGCTAAGTGGAGAAAATGCCTTCACTTGAAAACGGGCTTCTACACAGCTTGTGTTCACAGTCACCATTCAGATTTTGTTGGCTAGTGATAGATGTGGAGAAGCAGTCAGGTCTCTTCAAGAAGCAGAAAAGTGATGTGCAAAGGCAGAAGCTCTGTGCAGAGTACAGGGAAACAAAATGGCCAGGTGTCACAGTCAAGCCATCTGACACTTGTTTGGGGGTGGGAGAAGCCTTGTGAAAAACACCCCAGACAAATGCCCAAGAGAAAATGGCCAGATGAATATGGTCCCTGAGCACGAATTGATAAGGTTTCAGAGAAGAACTGGAAACTGTAAGGAATTTGAATAGGTTCCATGCCTATATCATACTGGCAAATAATATTGCTACATCATGCCAGAGACCTTGGGATGTGAGTGTGACTGTGTAAAATATATCACACTAGTTTGTGCGGCGCAGGAAATGTGCAGACATGATGCCGTCAGACTGCGCCATTGTTACTATCACTGTTCTCTTCCATTTTGACAGTGTGAGAGCGCACCAAAGGGACAGAAAAATATGAAAACTGTGCAGTTTGGCAGGAAATAGGATGAGTTTCGAGTTTTAAGCAAGGATGTGCTGAGAAAGCTGCTGTAGGTGTTAGAGGGATGAGCACTAGGACAATGGGAAAGGAGCCCTGAATCCCCAGAGCCCGGCCATCACAGGCTCCAACTTGTGAATATGCACCTTCACGTGAGAGGAGGGAGGCTCAACTGAGAATGCTACTGAAGTGTTTTTCTTCTAGAAAACAATGGTCTTAACAGGTAGAAGCCAATGTAAGTGTGGTGAATCATGGTTGGAGGCCCTGCAGGAAAGCCCTAGGAGGCCTTGTAAGAAGTTGTGAAAGTGAAACCTAGGTCTCAGTGGAAATTCCATTACTGGGAGTTGCCCTGAGTGTTGACCATATGCCAAGGAGAGCTACAGACATGGAGTGAATCTCAAACTACTGAGAGGCTGTGTGTCTGGCATGCAGCGCTCCGGGGGGAATAGGATGGCTTGAGAACATTGGAGTGCCCATGATTCCATCATAAGCCTCAGATACGGGGGGTGAAAGTAATTGATTTAAGGTATTCTATGCTGGGTTTCATTGTAGCTTTGGCCCTATATTTCAGTCCCATGACTTGTTCCTTCATATTGCAATGGAAATGTTTAGTCTGCATCATTGTAGCGTTTAAATTGTTTGGAAGAGATTATCCTGAATCTCAGAACAGACTTTTCAGAGTTCTTCACAGCATTGGAATTGTTAAAGATTCTGTAGCCAATTGAAATTGTAATACATGCATTTTATCTTATGGGATGGGCATGAACCTATGTCCAACCAATCTTGAGGTGAAGACTAGGTTCAAATTAAGTGTTACTGAGAGCAGCTCTTTAGCGGTCTATGCAGGTTACAATTCCTGTCCCTTCTCTGCACCCTCCCATGCCTAGAATGTGACCAGGGCCTGCTTCACATTCCTTACACTTTGACTTTCACAGGATATCAGGTACATTCCTCAAAGTGTAAGTGGTAGTAAACCCTTCCTTCACTGCATTTCTTCTGATTATGTGTTTGATCACAGCAATGAGAAATGGAATTAATCCAAATCCTTTGCAAATTTGGGATGTCAATCCACATACCTCTTCTTATCTGTCCTATTTTCTTCCATTCTCCAGTTGACACAAACCTAGGTTGTCTGGGAAGAGACAACCTCAACTGAATATTTTACCAGGATGGATTTTCCTGTGAACATTTGAGTTGTGTTCTTTATCGTTAATTCGTGTGGAAGGTTCCAGCCCACTGTAGGCAGTGCCATCTTTACACATAGGAGCCTGGGATATGTATAAAGAATGCTGATCAAGCGATGGGAAGCAGTCCAGCAAGCAACAATCCTTCACTCTATTCTGCGTCAGTTTATACTTCTATGTTCCTATTATTAGACGTGGATTGGCCTCTTTTGACAGACAATGGCCCGTAGCCCATCAACTGAGTAAACACTTACTCCCCCATGTAGGATTTCATCAGTTTTTAATTTTTTAAATCACAACAAAAAACCAAATTAGGACATCACGTATTTTTCATTCGTGTTCTTCTCCATCTCCCAACAATCTACTCAAACCTTTTGGCATTCGCCAGTACATGTGTACAGGCCAGCCTTGTTGAATGGATGTACATTTTACTGAGCCTGTGTTTAGGATCAATTCCTTCCACATTAGAATTTTCTACATGGGCCATTTAGGCAATGAGGTGCAGCAGTACACAGTAGTACATGACAATACAGTGGTCATCGGAAAATGACCAAGGAAAATATATGACAGGGAGCACTTCCCAAATTTCTGCCCACTGTGAAATTTTCCCTTCAGGGTCTTGCCAGAAAACAGGTGGAAAGCTGCAGTTGTTCAGTTCCAGGTGGTTCTTGAGTAGAAAACAGAATTATCATCTGGTAACAAATTCAAGGCTTCTCTTCCTCACTCAACCCACTGATATTGAGTTCACATGGGAAGATCAATGAGACTAGAGTATGAATGAGTGCACAATTCAATTACTTCATAAAATCGGAAGGATGCTTTTCTCATGGTGTTAAATCACTGCTTTCTCAGACTTCTGGTCTTCTGAATAAAGCAGAGTGAAGATCTAGTTCCTTCCTTGCTCCCTCATCTTTGGGATGATGGGGAACACAATCTGTAGTATTCTGGTGATGTATTTCAAAGTCCATCATGGTACAGTTATCTTCTGGAATCTCCAGCTGCATTTAGAAGTATTTCCAAAAGGGACAAGAACAGGGTTTCTCTGTGGTTTCTTACTTTGGAAACTCTGTGCCTTTGGTCCAGTGATTTCCTGTGGGGCTTCTCCTTCCCATCCCTTAGCACACCCCGTCCCTTTCTGTTCAGAACTTTGACTGCTGCAGTTTGTTTGTGTTCCCAGGTTATGGCTTGTTTGACGTCAGACACAAAGTGCTTTCTGTTCAGTCTCCCTTATTTTCCTTCCTTCTGAGGTCTTTGTTTGCACGGTAACTTCCATCTTGTACAGTACGGTTTATTACAGAACTATTAGAATAGTAGACTCAGAATTTCTTAATACCAGAGGAGCTACTCTAGGAATATTGTAAAAATTGCTGTATTGAAATGTATAATAACAACAACATGTGAACATTTTATTAAAATGATTGTCTTTTTCTGTGTGTGCATCTCTGTGTATGGGTTCCTGCATATGAATGTATGTGCCCATAAAGATGTCAGGGCTCCCAGGGGTGGTTGTACCTCCCTGATATTGCTGATATTAACCAAAGTCTGGATCTCTACATATGGAAAAAGTGATCTTAAATGAAAAACATTTAAGCTCCCCCATTAAAAAACTTGTTTGGGGTAGAAATTAGATTCCCAGCACTTGGATGAAGTTAGTGAGGTACTTTATTCAGCTTACCGAGGTGCCTGACTCAGAGAAGGTGCCCGACTCATGCTTGGAAAGAAGCTTTTATAGGGTTTCTAAAGCAGTGATTGGTTACAACTTGAAACATCCACTAAGAATCAAGCATTGCACAAGATTAAAATTTCCCACAGGTGCTCATTCCTAACAGCAACAGACCAGGAGGTTAGCCATTTGCACATGTACCTCCCAGATTAGAACACTAGGTAGAGAAATTGTGGTTGGGGCAGTTCTTGGAACTGGGGAGGTGACTCCTTTCTGGCATGCTGCTAGGAGGTGGAGGGCAAAGGTCAAGCACAAATGTACTTAAACTGTGGACAGACAGCAAAATGAAAGTCTTTATCTGATTTTCCTAGGCCATTGCAAAACGTACAATTCATTCTGCCTTGGAAAGACAAGGACATTTTCAACTATAGCAAACGTCCTGGCAATTTGAAAAGGTATTGTAAGAATCTGAAATGGGTGCTCTCCCAAAAAGAGCAGCAGGCCACCCGGGGAGTCATTGAACAAAATCCAGAAGCCAGAGACTTTTCCATTTTCTCCTTCTGACACCTGAAGAGCAATGGAGAAAATTTTTAACACCGAGGAAGCAATGGCCCTGGTAGATCAGGGCTACTTCACCTCTAGAAATCCCACCGTGTTTAGAGCTCTCTTACTCAGAGTGAAAATGAAAGTCAAATGCTATTATTTTCTCCACAGCCCATAACTGCCTTTAAGCAAATTGTAATGGATTTTGGGACCACCAGGGAAAGACTACCAGACTTTTCTCTTTCAATCAGCTAAATTTATTAATTTGCAGCTGACTATGGTCTCTCTGTCCGGTCTGAAGGCTGCAGCAGCTGGGGAAGGGAGACATTAGATATGCAAAGACAAAAAATGGAGTTGCTTTACTTCTGTGGAATTTCCAGGTGTTCAAGAGGGGCTTTGCTCCCTCTCTTGGCCCTTGAGATTCAGCAGGTTCTACAGAAGCAGTACAAGTTTATGGTTAAACATTACAAGACCATTACATATTTAGGGGACAAAAGGTGAGGGGTCTTCAATGATTAAAATTTCCTTACACTGTTCCTAAGAGGAAAAACAGGATATTACCCTATTTAGCCTAAGAGCTGGGGTCTGTGGTAAGCAGTTACAATAGTAGGTTGAATGTCTTCCTAGTCCACAGAAAACTAAGGACCAGCTAGATCCAGAAGTCAAACCCCTGAGGTGGAGGGACAGGAATGTAGCAGAAAAGAAAACAGCTAACATCTATACAGACAGTCTCTATGCATTTGGATTGGTGCACGACTATGGCATGCTGTAGAGACAGAGGGTTTCTCACTTTCTCAGATCAACCCATTTGAAATAGTTTCAGAATTGTTGGATGCTCAGCATTTGACTAAACAGTTAGCCA
Source organism: Eospalax fontanierii (assembly GCA_035773235.1). Classification (NCBI taxonomy): domain Eukaryota; kingdom Metazoa; phylum Chordata; class Mammalia; order Rodentia; family Spalacidae; genus Eospalax; species Eospalax fontanierii. The sequence continues at coordinate 2,501,172 of CM069554.1, read as the reverse complement.
TCATTAAGATCCCAGGAGATACTCAAACACAAGTCCTGAGAGAGCCTGCCCTGTACATTATTCGAATTCTGTCACTGACCTCCTGATTCAGGCTGAACAGATGAGGGAAGAGCAAGAAAAGGACAACAGGCAACAAAAGGGTTGTAATTTCAGCTCCCAGAGTCATCTTTGTTTGTGTCCAAATGAGAATTTAATTATAGTTCCAAGTGCAAAATTGTCTATCCTGGAACACATACAGAATTTAATTCATTGGGCAACTGAAAAAAATTATCTGTTTGGGTAGACAATATTTGTGAAAACCCTCCAACAATAGCTCACAAGTATATTCAAGAAGACATACCTTGCCCCAAATACAACCCTTCTAATGTAAATCATGGATGCAAGGACACTTCTCTCTACTACATGGGCAGTTTAAAGCTGGCAGTTAGACTTTATCCATATGTCTGGTACGCAAGGATATAAATATATTTGGGTACTATTTTGCATGGAAAGGGGCTTCATTAAGAGGATAACTGAACTTAAGGAGAGTATCCTACATTAAAGAGGACTGTGGGGAGGAGGCCCAGAGGAGACATCAGAGAAATTTCCCAAACAAAACAAGCATGTCTGACTTTTTTTTTCTTTATCCTTTGAGGCAGTACTAGGAAGTTCCAAACATGTGGTTCAGTGTGGTGTAGACTATGTGATGAGGAAATGGAGCAGTCATGTACTGAGTAGGATCACTGCTGTACCCAGTGTGAGGCACACAGGAAACCACATAGTAACCATGCCAATAAGAGTCCTTTAATTAGTAATAAGCTTTTGGTGGAGAGTGGTTTTAAACCCTAAAGAATTGTTGATCCTGAGGAGTTGGAGAACAGGATGTATAAACTGAAAACCACAATGACATTTTGCCAGGGTCAAAGCCTGCAATCATAGTTGCACCATAACACAGGCAGGTCCCATAATTAAACTGTAACAGTGCCAGATCAATTAACAACGAGGTTTTCAGCTAACAAAAGGTTCTAAGTTTTAGGTAAGAAAACCACGTTTCTCAGAAATGCAGAAACAGGACTCCCTGGATAGGCAGATGTTGCTCAGTCTGGCAAAATGCCTTCTATTGTAAAACATGAATAGCCTGCATGGGACCTGCATGGCTATTCATAGCAGGGCTGAGGGGAGGGGTGACAAAGTGAAGTCAGTCTGGAAATTTGTAAGGGAGAAGTTCTGAATGCACAGCACAGGACTTCTTTTTACTGTGTCTCAGGAAAAGAGCTAGAGTGGAATTGTGGGGACAGAGCTGCCTGGTTTCTTTAGGCTGTGAGATGTGGCATCTTAGAAAGACCAACTTGTTAAAGAGCAGTTCTGGGTTCTAACGGAATCCTGAATGTGCCAGAGTGAAAAATCCAGATCCTTGATGTGGAGCAGACACTACACTCAACACTAATGTCACCTAGGGTGAGCTGGATGACTTTCAGCACGTGAGGGAAGACGACAAAGACATCTGACACTGAATGTGTGATTGACTCAGTGATCCTTTACCCAGGAGGAGGAACAGGAAGTGTCTAGTGAATTTATCAATACTGCAGCAGCTGCTGTGCCAGGCCAGGAGCAGAGCTTGGAAATCAGTCTCCCTGCAGTTGGACAGGGTTTGTGCCTGAAGAGGAAGCCAGGGCTGGGAAGAGATAAGTGCTTCTCCATCATTTTAGCCCACAGCCACTTTGGCCTCATTGGAGACCCTAACCAATCAGGGCTCCTGATCGTGCTGCCCAATCAGGAGCACATACTGGAGGCTGAAGGCGGGCTCTATCCTACACCATGTTGCGAGTTTTCCTGTGCGTGTTTGGCTCCATACCTGAAGGATATTCCACGTAGGTTGCTCCTTGATCAGCACTGCGAGGAGCTGTGGGAGAGCACGGGAAAACTGAAACCCAGGACATAGTAAGCGTGTTCCCGGCTGTCCTCAGACGGAAGGAGCAGGCCTGGAGCTCCAGGTGGGTTCTGTGGTGGGTCTTCTCCGGGCTTGAGGGTAGCAGGACCCTCGTCCTGTGCTGTCCAGGCCCCAAGGTTCCAGGCGCGGCCGCATGTGGCATTTCCTGCTGCAGCTGCTTATGCGCCGTGCACTGAGCAGGAGGCTCTGCCTGCGCGGGCAGCTTCAGTGTCGCTGACTAACCTGAGCGCCTGATTGTGCTTTTGGTGTTGTGTGGACAAGGGTTTGGGGGAGTGAACATTAGCGTCTAAAAGTTGTTAGATTTGGAGGTGCAGAGAAAGGAAAGATGTCTAAATAAAACTTGTAAATCCAGATCTTACAGCAGACTGAATGGTGTTTATTCTACGGGGTGACACAATCCTCCCACAAGCATGAAAGTTGTGGAAAATATGAAAGATTGTCCTAGATTTTATATGTTTGGAAATAAGAGAGCATACATAGCTCTGGATTCTGAGTTAAGGTGTCCTTGGTTTCTTTTTCTTGGAGATGCTTGAGCAGAACAAATGTGTGGCTGGTTGGTAATGGCAAAGCAGGGACCACAAAGAAACATCATGGCAGGAGGCATGGGTTGTTTGGCTTTCCTTCAAGTCAAGTTGGACCATTGGGATGGAAATGGAGAGCATTTGCAGCTGGCTGGGAGACAGGCTACCTGTCTAGGGAAGAGGACACACAGGGTGGTGGGAAACAGCCGTTCTGGTCAGGTTCCCTGGGAAGCTCCTCCCTGAGGAACCCATGCAGACACCTTTTCTATTTCCCCTAGTAACTTTGCTTGTCTGTGGAACTGACAACTCTCCATATTCTTGCACCTAATTTAACACTGAATTTTGGGTAGAATTTTGATTGTTTCAAGAAATGGGGGCAAGGGGAGGAGAATGTGGACCAGAACTACGTCTGAATGGTACAGGAAGCCAGTTGGCACTGTCCTCGGCTCTGCTGTGCACCCTCCACTCTGTAGTGTGACCTTACTTTGCACGTTTGCTTTCTCCTCTGACATAAGCCTTGAGTGCTACAGCTCCGTATTTCTTTGTGTTATGAACTTGATTCCTGCATGCTCCTTGTCCTGTAAGCTATAATGCACTAAATCGCGTGTTATGAAAGTTAAGTGTCTGGTAGCCTCTGTTCTTGGGATTGCTCGGGATTTTTCTGTGAATGTCCTGTGAGGATTGCTGGGTGCTCTTTCCTTGTGGAGGCTCCTCTGGCCTCACCACCATCCTTTTCATTGGACTGTGACTCTCTCTCTCTCTCTCTCTTTCTCTCTCTCTCTGTCTCTCTCTCTCTCTCTCTCCCTCCATCTCATTTATTCTTATTGCAAATGAAGCTCCTCTCCAGGTTGTGTGTTTTTAAATATGATTTATTGTATTTTTTTTATAGGTGTTTGTGCCTGTGCATGTATTTGTCTGAATGCAGGTATGAATGAATGTTTCCACATTTTTTTGGAGGACAGAGGTCGATTTTAATTGATTCTATTTTCCATTCTTCCTTATTTTTTACTTTAGAATTTTATTTTTTTACTATTACATATGTGTGTATATGATGTGTGCGGAGGGGCTCACATTTGCCATGATGCTTGTGTGGAGGCCTGACAACCACTTTGTCAAGTCAGTTCTCCTTTTCCATTTTCTGTGGGTTTCATGATTTAAGCTACTTTTCAGGCTTGCCAGGAAAGTGCTTTTCCCACTGAGCAACTCGATGTCCCCTCCACCTTCTTTATCAAGACAGGCTGTCTCACTGAACAAGAGTTCACCAATTCCTTTAGACCAGATGTCCGGCCTGCCTTAGGAATGCTATATCTCTACTCCCTCTCCAAGGGATAAGAGTCATGTGCACTGTGACCAGCTTTTGACTTAGTCCTGGGGATCCAGTTTCTTATTCTTATTCTCATGTGACAAATACTTTACAGGCAAGCCATTTCGTCAGACCTCAAATTGAAAGGAAACCACGTGTGAGCTTTGTAATTTGTCTTGAAATTGCTTTCATTAGAGGAAGAGATGTTCTTTATTGTCCTCCTAACAGAAAAGTGAAGGTACCTGACTGAAGGGTCTCCATGGAAACAGCCTTTTCCTTATGTCTTGTGTATGGCTTTAGTATAAATGGATGCCTGGCTTATGTGTCCAACATCTGAGGCAGCTGTTGTTGGTTATGTTTGTCCATGTGTGTTTTGAAGGGCTATAAGTGCAGCAAGATAGGGTTTCATTGTAATTGTTCTGGAAGTGTGAATGATGATTCCGTTAAGAACATTATTTATTTTTAATTTATGTGTATTAATGTTTTCTCTGCACATATGTAAGTGTACCATGTGTGTGTAATGCCACTGGAAACCAGAAAAAGACATAGGATTTCCTGGAACTAGAGTTCTAGATTAATGTTAACCCCCAAGTCTATGTTGGAACTGAACATAAAAGAGCACCCTCTGTTCTTAACTGTAGACACATCTCTCCAGCTCTAGAGTCCATTTTCATGGAATGGCTGGTGACATCACCAGTCCTGTTTGGATGTAAGAGCAGTCAACTCTGCAGTCCTCTACGAGGGTTCAGTTGTGGTGTCTGAAGAGATCATAGACTCTTGGGCAGGGTGGTAAGATACTGTTTCAGCAGGATTAGGAGTAACAGGATATTGAATGGTTAAAAATGACACAATAATGGCATTTTACCATGGCAAGGAAGGGTTGTGACCATAGGAATGAGAAAGACAAGTGACCCAGACCCAGAATAGAGTCCAGAGATATGTTAGCGAGTAGGCAGCCTTTGCAACTTGAGTAAGGATGTGAGGTATAACTTAGGAAACTTTAACCTTGGTCCAGGAAGTGTTTCAGAGGTCTCTATGGAGTTACAGGGTCAGGATGAATCTCCTAAGTCGAATGTATTCTCTGGGGCATGGAGTGGATAGAAGAAACACCATGTGAAATTTGAAATTATGTGATACATCCTGGAAAGGTGAGAAGTTCTTGAATATTCATTCAGGTGTGCAGATATTTGAGGATGAATTTCAACTGCTCCTCAGTCTTTAAAAGGAGATCTCCAAGAGGTTCACAGGAGTAGTGCTCATGCACTTCTTGCACAGGCCAGCTGAAGCCCTGGTCTAACAATTTGAGGTAGTTGTCAAAGGGAAGAACAGGTTCATTCATCAGTCAAACACGGACTCATTCGTCAAAGGATTTACTCATCAGTCAAAGATGGATTGATAGGGAGAGTCAGAACACCAGAACATGAAAAAAGCTGAAGAAACAGCTTTATTGAAGGAAGCAAACAGCTCCCTTTTGGAAAGGGAGGACTGCTGGAACAGGGAGTCCAGTGATCACAGTCAGTGCATCTTCCTGTCCTTTTCTCAGTGTTGGTCTGCTTGGATGTCCACCCACAGTGGGCTCTTCTTTCCTGCCACTCTCCCCCACAGATTCTCCTGGGAATAAATTGTTGCCATCTTAAGGAACCTGCTCTGACTTGCTCTATCTGCCTGTGTCCCTTCTTTCCTTAATTGAAATGGGCCTTGCAGCTTGACTGCAATTAGAGATGTGAACTTAACAACGCGAGATCCAAAGAGCTTCAAGTGGTCTTTTGTCCTGTAGGAGGCTTTTAAGATTGATCTGATTCCTTGTGTTAATGTGAAGGAATGATCCCCCAAAAGCTGATGTTAGACTTGGACCTGTACTTATCCTGGTAGTCATGATGGGCTTGACAGTCTTTCCCAGTGACTGCCTTGATGATGTAACTGTAAGGACAGGGTTCTTTATGGTCATAGAGAGCTAAAACAGCAATGTAGGTGAGTGCCTGCTTTAGGAGGCCCAGAAACTGTGCCATCCCAATGTTCTAATCTAATGGATATTCCTCTGCTCCTCTTGAGGCCTGCTTTCTGATTGCTCAGCTGTGTAAACAGCTAACCATGCTTTAAGAATGGACTTTAAGAGTGTCCATTCTTAAAATATAAATCAAGATGCATCTTTCATCTCTCATCCTTTTAAGTTTCTTGTCAGCTGTTTGGTCACAGTGTGGAGAAAAACACTTCCTGGAACTTTCAATATCTGTTTTAATGGTGGGTCCTCTAATAAGCCTTTCAGTCCTTTCTATAGATGCCTCCGTTTTACCAATGTACATACATAGTTGTATGAATATGTATATATGTATATGTGCATATGTGTGTATGTGTGTGTCTGTGTGTGTTTTTACAAATCTGTCCTTGAGGTCACAATGATACTCCTTACTCTGTTTCCAGAGTGCTGAGATTACAAGTATGAGCAGCTGTGTCAGGGGTTTCTATTGATGTTTTGCAGAACTAGTGTTGTGATGGTTGGTGTTGTCTATTGACTTCCTGTCCGTAATTTCTTTTTCCAGTTTCCATTTCCTGTGCCTTTCTCCATCTTCTAATGTGGCAGGTCAAGTGACTGACATTTGCTCTCTTTGTTTCTGCCATTCCCCGCCATGCTTGAATTTTCTTCCCAGCATTTCTTATGTGAGGCCCGTTAGAGCCTGGGCTCAGTGCCTTCAAATTCTTGGCATCTTATTCCAGAATGAAATAAATCCCACAGAAATTGCAAACTAGAGAAGAGACTATGGAAAAGAAAAGGAACAGAATAGAAGAGAAAGGAATTCACCATAAGAAAGCAGCATGCTACATGAGTCAGAAAGAACTCAAGGACCATGTATATATGTATGTTATCTATGTGATAGATATACACAATATATGTATTTGTTTGTGTATGTAGTGAGTTTGTTATAATTATTATAATTTTTTTAATTCCAGAATTTCACGAGTTTGCTCAGGTATTTTTTGATCATATTTAGAATCTCTCCTGCCTGCAGCTCCTCCACACCTCTCCCTATTTCACATCCTCCATTTGTTACCTGTCCTTTATTCATTTACTTTGTGGGGATGTTTTTTTACGAAAGTAAGTGATCTCCTTAACTTTGATGACACATCATCAATAAGAAGCTTTTTCCGATTGAGATTTCACAGATTCCGTACAATATATTTCATCATGTGTGGGTCTCTCCTCTGTGTGCACCTTCCCTCCCCCCTCCTTGTCACATTTCACAGAGTCCACTTTATTTTACACATGTTCCACATTATTTAAAGGCCTTTGGAATCAAACTTATGTTTCCTTGTGTCCATTCATTGAAGGCTGATTTGTCTAGCATAGTCACTACTTTCCAGAGGCTGATTCTTCCCCTCCTAGCAGTTAATTGTTGCAACTCTGGAGAGTGTGCAAATATGGTTAAACTGTATTGTACGACATCCACAAATATTCCATAAAAATATACATTTTAAAAAAGGACACTGGAAAGATAGTTCAGTGGTTAAGAGCACTGCCTTTCCTTTCCGAGGACCCACTGTCACTTCCCAGCACATACATGGAATTTACCAACAATGCCTATCTACACTTTCAGGGCATCCCACACACTGTTCTCACCTCTGTGAGCACTGCAAGACACAGAGAACTTGCATACATACACGAGGAATGCTCATACGCGTAAAATAATAAATAAAATATTAAAACGCAAACAAGGAGTTAATGCCTGGCACTGGACTCTTCCTTCTAGCCTATGGTGTCTAGTAGAGGTGATATCTACCTGTTGTTGGATAATTCCTTTACTCTCTTTAATATATATATTTATAGAGAAAGAGAGAGAGAGAGAGCTTAAAAATGATCTATAGTGGTTGGCTTCAATATGACATTTTGTAAAATTGTTTTTTTGAGATTAGGCTTGCCACAGTCTCACAGAGATCCACCTGTCCCTGCCCCTCCCCAACATTCCAAGTGCTGTGATTAAAGGTCTGCACCAACATGCCTGGCTCTGTGACTTTCTCTGAAGGACTCAGTGTTAGTCATCCCTCTCCTGCCTCCTCCTCTGTGCTGTCCTCCCATCCCATCCCCTTTAACCCTCCTACTCCATGATTCTTCCTTCCCATGGTCACTTACTACTTTCCTGGGATCCATGGATTCTCCACTTGAAACGTGTATCTAATGATCCAAAGCTGGTGTCCACTTAAAGAGAGAACATGGGCCCTTTGTCTTTCTTGTTTTCAGTAACCTCACTCAGGATGATCGTTTCCAGGTTCATCCATTTCACTGCGAATTTCAAAATTTCTTTGTTCTTAAGAACTAAATAGGTGTCATTGTTCCATACTTTCAATGTCTTTTCATCAGTTGATAGGAATCTGAATTATTTCAGTTTTCAGATTACTGTGACTAGACCAGCAGTGAACATGTTTGAACAAATATCTGTGTAGTGGGATCTGGAGTGCTTTGGGTTGAGTTCCAAGAGTGGTGTGAGTGGATCATGTGGGAGATGTATTCTGATGTTTTGAGGATTCTCCAGTGATTTCATAGTGGGGACAACACTCTGCCATCACCCCAACAATAAGTGCTGCCCTTTCCCCACATCCTTGCCAGAGATTGCCATGTTTAGTTTTTGGATCTTAGCCATTCTAACTGGAATAAGATGCAACGTCAAGGTTGTTTCAATGACAATTTCCCTGATGGCCAAAGATGTTGAACAACTTTTCAGTATTTTGCAGTCATTTTTGTTTCATCTTTGGGAACTATCTGTTCAATTCTGTCTACCAATTTTTAATTACTTTTTTTTTCTATATGTTTAGTTTTTAAGTTCTTCACATATTGTAGATATGAATTCTGTGTTTCTTATAAGCCGGAGAAAGATTTTCTTCCTATTCTTGAGGTGGACTCCTCACTCGAATTATGGTATCTTTTGCCATACAGAAGCCTTTTTGATTTATGAGTTCCTGTTTGTCAGTTGTGGACTTAATGCGTATGCAGTAGGAGTCTCCTCTGTGCAGTAAGAGTCTCCTTCTGAAAGTCTTTTCCTGTGCTTGTTACTTCTGGTATATTTACTTTCTCCTCTATAATATTCAGTGTATCAGGTCTTATGTTGAATTATTTCATGATCTGGATTTAGGTTTGTGCATAGTGAGAGATAAGAACCTATTTTCTTTCTTCTCCTTCTTGAAATCCAGGTTGACTAGCTCCATTTCTTGAGCATATTGTGTGTTCTCTTGTGTGTGTGCAGAGAAGGGAATAGAGAGTTATAAAACTTTAGTAAACCTTGGAGGCTGGAGATTTGGCTCAGCAGTTAAGAGCACTTGCTGCTCATCTATTTCAGATTCCAGGAATCATGTCTGGGCCATACAACTGCTTGTAACTCCACTTGCAGAGAATGTGACTTTCTTCTGACCTCTAAGAGAAGTAAATACACAAGGCATTCTACCAGAGCCATATACATACAAGTAAAGAAAAATAATGTTCTTTGTCAAAGTACACTTAGGAGGCTCAGGAATCTCCTTAACAAGGTTCACAGTGCTCCTCACCAACATTACACATGCATATTAAGATTAGCATATCAATGCTATCAAATACAGAATATGTTGACGCTGTAGCCTTGAAGTTCCCTAGTAGTTGTTCAGGAGCCTTTCAATATGGAGCTTCTGTGAGCCATTACTCTGTGGAGGTTATTCAGAGATACAGCTGTGTTTCTGGCAAACATTCTCCTGTCAGCCTTCACCCACTCTTCTGCAGTCTATTCAGAAAATTAGACCTTGGTAGAATTATTTCTTTTCAGTGACATACTCTGTTATGAATACACATGGAATCACCTGCCCATGAAAATGTTCTAATTTGTAGAAATTTTGAATCCTTCTCCAATATCAGGTCATTGAGGGTGCGAGACCCATCGTAGGTTCCATTTACATGTAGTTCCGGTGAAATGGCAGGTGGAGGTGTGACAGATCTCCAGTTATGTGGAAGGAAATTTTGTCAACACTCTTACCCATGGCATCTCATTTAGATTAATGCAGTTCTGCGAAATGAAAGTGAAACCCAGTTTCATTCTGGAGGCACCAATGGGGACTCTGTGTAGTAAACTGGATGGATGTGGGGGTGATACTCACAAAGGCACTAGATTTCTATTGGCATTGTTGAAGTCTTCTAGGAAAGGGAAGGCCTGGCCAGTAGTCATTTTGCTCAGATAAATGTCCATATCCGGCTTAAGGCTGCACTTCATGTTATTGTGTTAAGACTGAAATGGAGATTCTAACTTGTTCTAAAAGTGCTTGTCTTGTAGTTCACCATTGTTGGTTAGGAATTAGTTTGAAGATGTGTGTGTAGGCTATCACGGTCACCAAGGGACATGCTGTAAATGTTTTGGCCTGATTTTTGTTCCATTGTAATTTGTTATTTTGTGTATAATGTCTGTACATGAGATTGTATGTCACAATTGTCAAGAGAACAGCTTTTTTTCTGTTCTGTCCTTTGAATTTTTTTAGAGTTTCAGGGATCAGATTCAGGTCATCAAGCTTGTGTGCCAAGGACTTTACCTGCTGAGCTATATCTATGGATTGTGCCCCCTCAATTTTAATGTTTGGCAATAAATTTTGTCCCTTTGTCCCTTTTCCTTCGTTCCAATCCTTTTTCCTTCCTTCTTCCTAGGATGGGCGTTTTGCTAGGTTTCATGGCATGACTTGAAGTCTGGAAATCATGTGAATCCTCTGTCTGATTCACTGTCACAACAGTGTACACATGTCAACATGACTGCCTGCACTGAGTTCTTTCTGAAGTACATTCTCATCTTTCCCTATTTAAAATATTCATATATGAATCTTCCTAGAAATTTTAAACACTATTGTTATAGAGTGTTTAAATATTGAATATGTGCCCCGGCCAGCGGGGCAGCAACAAGGGCACAATCTCAGGTACCTGGAAAAGAATAGGAACAGAAATCGGAGGAGAAAAACGGCTAGCAATTCGGACCATCTGTTGAAGCAAAGCCATCTTTATTAAGCAACAGCTATCTTTTTATACAGAGAAATTTTTGAGACACTGAACCGCAGTGGAAGTTTTACAGAGGAAGTTGGGGAGGGGAGTCAGAGTCACAAGATGTTTTTCTTCACCTTTATCTCTTACAACATATCTTCTTCTAACAGCTTTACATTACATAACTGGTTCACTGCAGGCTAATAGTCAGCATGTTTCCTGTGGTCAATGTCCAAAAATCAACCTCTTTGGGAACTATTTCTTCTTAGCTTACTCAAGCTGTCTCCACAGGATATTCTGCAAGTTGCAAAGTTATTTTAAGCTATTGTTTGGTCCTTGGCAAATATGTATCATATTTGTTATTTGATTACAACTTTACAGGGGCTGTAACATGACTCAGAGGTTAAGAGCACTGTCTACTGTTAAGAAAGTGTGACTGTATGTGTGTATTCTGCCCACCAGGATAAGTCATTACACACAATGTCTGTTATTATTTGGGGTCAGACGATATGATCAAGTAGTTATCTCTGTGAATCTTGACTATATCAACAGATCTTTGGAAGAGAACATTTCATAATATACCGTAGAGTGTGTATAGGTCATGTTTATTATTTTTTTTATGCTGTCTGTTCAAATGAAAAATTTCCTCATGCCATAAAAAGTTGAAAATTGTGAGCAGGAATTTCTAAGGACAAGTAGGCCCTTGGATGCTAATTGCCCTCTCTTCTGACAGACTTTCTTAGAACAGGAAAGGGATATGTGCTGTAGAATGACAATTGTGATGGAGCAGCAGCACATCCTGTGTCCTGTGCCCAGTAGTGAGAGGACCGTCCCTCCAGTGCTCTTTCCTTTCAGGACAACCCAAAGCTTGCATTAGAATTTCTCTGTCATGGATCAGAAATGTGTGGCTAGAACATGTATGTCCGAACATGTTAACAATGGAGTCTATGGAATGTTTAGGATTCTGTGACATTTGAGGATGTTGTGGTGAACTTCACCCAGGAAGAGTGGACTTTGCTGGATCCTTCTCAGAAGAATCTGTACAGAGATGTGATGCTGGAAACCTGCAGGAACCTCACTTTCATAGGTAAAAATATTTTCTTTCCTTCCCATAGTGTATTGAGGAACAAGCATTTACATAAATTGATGTTCTTTTGTGATTTTGAATATGGAAAGGGAAGAGTTAAATACATAAATCAGGCATGGGTCACATACACTAAAGCTACAAACTAAGTTTTCAGTAATTTCTAATTCATTAAACTTTCCTTTCCCACATTTAGGAAAGAGATGTGAAGATGAGAATATTAGAGATGATTGTCAAAATGTTGGAAAACACATAAGGTAATTCGTAAAAGTAGAAGGAAACATTCCCTGAGGTCATTTTTAAAAGATTTTAATTTATTCTAGTGTGTCTCTGTGTGTGTCTGTCTGTGTTTTCAAATCTGTGTGCTTGTGCAGAATATTTAATGTGAAAGCAGTACTGGGAAAATACATTTACAATGTCACTATTTTATTATAATTGCTCTGTGGGAAGTATATTATGGAACTAATTATCAATGTATTGTATTTCTACCTACAGAGATGTGCCAGAAGACTGAGAGTTACCTAATTTTGTGAAGAGTATGGGACCTACACATTGTAATAAATGTTAGCAAATTTACTTTTGCCAATATGTTTGTCATTTTAACAGATGTTCAATGTTTGAGACAGTCTCTGAGCATGAAGAAGGTCATCATGATAGAAGAACTTTCACATGGATAACAAATGTCAATATGATCATGAAAATTTCTGGTGACCTAACACCATACAAAAGTAATGTGTGTGGAAATGATTCTATGCGTCATTCCCCCTTTAATAACCGTGCTACCTAACACTCTCAGTACAAATCATATGAACATGAGGAATATGGAAATAAGCCAGCAAACTCTCACTGCCTTACAAGGTGTCAAAGATATATGAGAACTCAAACTGTGGATGGACATTTTGAATATAAGACATGTTTAAATTCTTTTGATCTCCAAAATTTGTTGGTAAAAGATCAAGAAACTCACAATGCAAGAAACCTCCACCAATACAAAGTATCTAGAAAGGCCTCTGCTTATGGCAGTTCACTTGACACATCTGGAGGAACTCAAACTGTAGGAAAGCGTTTGACTCCTTCCACTTCTCGAAGACATGAAAGAATCTGTAGTGTTGAAAAACTCTATGCATGTAAACAGTATGGAAAAAACTTTAAACGATACACTCACCTTCAAGTACATGAAAGAATTCATACTGGAGAAAAACCATACGCTTGCAAACAATATGGAAAAGCCTTTAGATGCCAGAGTTATCTTCAGTTACATGAAAGAATTCATACTGGAGAAAAACTTTATAAATGTAAACAGTGTGGTAAAGCCTTTGTATGTATGTCAGTCTTATCTGCAACAGCATGAAAAGATTCATACTAGAGATAAGCCACATGAATGTAAACAATGTGGAAAAGCCTTTAGACGTCAGTATTATCTTCAGTTGCATGAAAGAATTTATACTGATGAAAAACCATATGCTTGTAAAGAATGTGGAAAAGCCTTTAGATGTCAGAGTTATTTTAATTTACATGAAAGAATTCATACTGGAGAAAAACCTTATAAATGTAAACAGTGTGGTAAAGCCTTTGCACATCGGTCTTGTCTGCAACGCCATGAAAAATTCGTACTGGAGATAACCCAAATGAATGTAAACAATGTGGAAAAGCCTTTAGATGTCACAGTTATCTTCAGTTACATGAAACAATTCACACTGGCAAAAAACCATATGAATGCAAACAATGTGGTAAATTCTTTAGATTTAAGTGTCATCTTCAAAGCTATGAAACAATTCATACTGGATAAAAACCATATGTATGTAAATAATGTGGTAAAGCCTTTAGATTGAAGTATTGTCTTCAAAACCATGAAAAAATTCATACTGGAAAAAAATTGTATGATTACCACAGACGCAGTGTACGTAAAAGAACTGTTAATGGGATTCTTAAAGAAATGCAGGCTCCACCCCCACCCCTTGAAAATAAGTGGTCACTACTGAGGGATATTGTCAAATTACTTAGTATGAGGTTGGTCCTTCAATTCCAGTGGAGGCTGAGCATAAAAAATAATGGTGCCCAAGATATGGCAGTGGGAACCCTTTAGGTGGCGCATACACATTCTATTGCTTTGTGTGCAAAGGTCAAGTTCCATTAAAAGAATAATAAAATTTAATAAATTTTTTCTTCTAAAGGATAGTAATATTTTCTGGCATTTACTTGCATATTTTTTCAGTCAGCAAAGCACTGAATATTATCTAAAATTACTCGGTGTTATTCAGTAGTGTGAAATCTGCCCCTTTCTCAGTCTTTAAAATGTCAGAATTATCCTGACAGTATGTGGGCTTGAGAGATGGCCTTAAGAGCTGATGACATGTGTTTAAAATCCTGATAGTGAATCTACATGAACTCACACACAGCATTGCACATACCCATCAAACATACCTATGTTCCTGTAGGAGGCAGAAGCAGAACACCTGGAGTCCATAGTCTGTAGCGCTTGCTGTACTCAGTGGGAAATACAGAGAGCCTGGTCTAAACAAGGTCTGAGGTGAGGAATGACCCTTGAGATTGTCCCTGACCTCCAACAAGCACCTCTGCACATACATGTAGACATGAATGTGTGTATGTGCACAAAAATATAAGGTTACTTCAATTGACAATTACAAATAGCTTACTGGACAAGTGTTACTAAATCCTAAATAGTGCATGTAAAATTTCTCCTATTTGACTGATGGCTATGGATCTGTTTTCCAGGAGTGTGCTTTGTATATGTGTACTGGGTGTGAGAGCTTAGCTAAAGTTGTGAGTCAGGTAAGTGTGTAATGTCAGAGATGATCATTTTCAGTTTAATTTTCCCCATGAAACTTCACAATATATTTGCCATAGGCAGTGACCTTCAAAATGTGTATAAGCTTACTGTGTGTAATAAATGGGTGTGGTTTTATTATTGTTCTGGCTCAAACTAAATCTGAATAGGAAACCCTCTTATATTGGCTGTAATTCGAGAAATCATTAACAGCTTATCTCTTTAGATTTTCTGAACAGAGACGATATATTGCAACTGGTAGGATTCTAAAGCCTGCTGTGTCATGCAGTTCTGAAGACAGACATTTAAACTTTAACTGCAGAGCTTCCCGTGTAGAAGTCATTCCACATTAAGTGGCATCAGTCCCCAGTCTAGTACTAGAAACGCCTGGCTACTCATACCCATCTTGCTGTTGACGGTGCTCTCAGAGACACATGGAGGATCCAGAGGTCTCTCAGAGCGATGTCTCTAGGGGATCTCTTATATCTCTAGGAACCTGTATCTTTGTCAGTTCAGCTCCTGCTTTCTTTAGAATTCCATCTTAATCCTGTTCAAAGCCCCACTTGACTGTATCTTTAACCACTGAGAATGAGGAACGAAATCTTGAGGATTTAACCATGGCAATGTAAAGAGTCAGTGCTTTGTGTTCTGTCATCAGTTCTGTTTAAACAAAATATTTGAAGAGGAAGAGTGATGGCCACTTAATGACACACCCATTGCAACACTGCATTTCAATAAAGATTTGTTTTTAAATGACGAGGCAAGCAGTTGAAAGTACCATTTATACATGGCTTCTTGTCCTACTTAACATGATCCTTTCCTTCCCAAATGATCCAGGAAAACTCCAAAGGAAGGAAACTACACTTGGACTCTGGACACTAAGTAATATATTCCTGACATCTAGGTAGCCATTGAGGGTTCACTGCCATGGTTCCTCATCCTTTTCACATACCAAAAGACTGATATACCATCAAATAGCACTTGTATTCTGTCACAAACATCTCCGCACATTGATATGTAGTATGTCTCTGTGATGTTACCAGAAATATATTTCACAGTGCCGTGGAATGTAACTTTATTCTATTACTAGGGAAAGGGAGGAAATTACACGCTACTGTAATGAGTTGGGCATTTGCGATTTGAGGTAAGATAAATTTGTGTTCCTTGAGCATACTCACTCACATTTGGTTCTAGAATTAAGGTTACATTGTGGTTCGGATATGTGTGGTTGAAATTCCTTCTGGGATGTATAAACAAATTTAGTTGTCCTTCCCTAGGTCCCTATGACAAACAGGCTTGATTCTTCTAAATACTGTCTGGGTACCCGTGAGCATATTAGGGTTACAGAGGTGTGCTGAGGCTTGACTAACAGGAATGGTACTCCTCTCCTAAGGCCACACTGGAAACTCCCAAGTGTGGATGGTGACTTTCCCCGAGACACAAAATGGCAGGAGACACTGACTCAAGGCTTCCTCAATACACATATCTTTAGGGTGTCCCTTGGTGCAACCACTTGGCCCTAGTTGCACATGGGGTGGGACTAAGTATATAAAAGAGAAAGCCATAAGGAGGCTCTCTTGCCCCAGCACTGGGGAAGTCATGATCCAACCTGGATGAAGAATTTCTAGCAATCCTTAGTGGGGGAGCACTCACACTACTGTAAGGAGGAGGAGGGTGCACATTGTTTGAGCTTCTCAGAAGGAATTTTAAGTTCAATTGCAATAGTTGGCAGAATAGGACAAAACGGAGGATCACTTTCAGAATAGCAGCGAAGTTTTCTGTGATGTCGGGACAGAAACCAGCAACTGATGGGAAGCTTGGTAAGGGCAGAATGTTGAGGGAAGAAATTTTGGAATGGTGGGCTATCCACATAGGGCTGGTGGGTTAGTGGCAGTGGCTTGGGTAGTGCAATGAGTAGTGAGGTGTGGAACTTAGGTAACATCACCTAAGAGAATGACGGGCAGGAAATCCCAATATGGCAGTCCGGTTTTATGTGGTATGGTGTGGCTCACCTGTTTCATCAATAGGTTCCCCCATGGGTGTATGGAGATGCTGTGAGAATAGCCAAAAATCTATAGCTGATTTCATAGGCTATGGGAGTGGGGCAACTGCAGAAGCAGCCTTGCCTCTCCTATGGGTAATAACTGATCTGTTCCGGGTTGAGTCACAGCCTAGGTGGGGACAGAGGGTGTAAGAGGGTAATAGCACCATGAAAGGGTCATGAGGCTGTCCTGCTCAGTACTGGCCTCAGATTTGCCCAGTAAGTTGCATAAAAGCGAAAAAGAGATAGAGGTGTTAGCCTGCCACTTCTTACAGCTAGGGGCCAAAAAGGGCAAGACAGCCCAGATTAGATTGTTAGTACAAGGCTCATCCTCAGATGCCATAATTGATACTCACAGGAGAACTCAGGTAGTGATGACGAAGGGAGTAATCTAGAAATAACCTCTCCCACCAGCCAGGTGTGGGCAATGGAGAGACCACAGGTATGGCTAGGGTCAGGAATCAGATCCAGGGCCTCCCTGGCCCTAGGAATCAACAGGTTACACAGGGGCAAGGAAAGCCTTATTCTTCCTGGGCCCTATGTAGGATCAGGGAGTTTGGGCCAACCTCAACCAGGCTGGCAAGGACACAAAGATACATAGACTCTCCATGTGATGACTCTGGGGTATTAAATGGGTTTCTGAAAATAACTAAAGACAGTAAAGAACTGGCTAATTTTCCATGCTATGTTAGACCTTCTGTATGTGTATGTAATGTTAACTTTTGAGTGCTTTACAGATACAAAACCAGGTTAAAAGATGCCAAGTACACTCAAAAGAACAAGAATAAAATGTAACTCATACAGAGTGTCAGGGTAAAGTATAACTGTGGAATCCTGTGAGTTCTATGGGCCTAAGCGTACTGATGTCAAGGAGTAGAGGTATACTTTATGATTCCAGTACCAGGCATGGGTTGACCCTCCCTATGAGCTGTTGGCCAATGGGGGCTTGAAGGTCCCCTCTACCAAACAAGAGACAGTTGCCACAGTATAATGCTGGTTGCACACTGGAAAGGGACGGTAAAGCCCCATTACTGAAAATATGACATGGCTTGAGCATGGAAAAACAGATCTAGCTGGGACTAAGCCAAAGACTCCCTACAAATGGATGGCTGGGATTCATAGTGCTAGAGGGTGCTATGTACAAATAACATGCTGAGAAAGAAGTCAGGAAGATATCCTATTCACAGAAGTCTCAACAGCCAAACCAAAATGAAGACCAGAAAAACCCAGGAATAAACCTAACCTTGGAAGTGAATGAACTCCAGAATTAAAACTATGAAGAGTTAAAAAAGTGAAAGAGGACACCCGAAACCATAAAATCCCGTGCTCATGAACCAGCAGAATGAGCAGTGTGATAGTGCCTATATTCTGAGGACAATCTAGAGATTCAGTGCACTCCCTAGCAAATTTCCATTGATAATTGCACCATAATACAGAAAATATTTCTAATACTTATTTGAAGGCAGAGAAGACTCCATGTAGCTGTAGAAATCTTAAGCAGATCAATTTGGTGTTCTCAACTAAGTTCCTGGTTTCAAATCACTGAGTCACAGAGTCAAGAAAATCATTGTACAGACACATAAATGGACACTATATCAATAAGATAGAATAGAGGACCGAGAAATGAACCCACATATCTGAAACCCCTTGATTGCTTGAAAAGTATAAAAAAGAAACATATGTTGGAGGAAAAACCACCTCTTTAATAAATGGTGGTAGAAAAGCTAAATTTCCACCTCTACAAGAATAAAATTGGGTACACCAACTCTCACCTGCTAAAATGAGTCAGTGCAACATGAAAAACAAATCTGAGTATAAGACCTGACATATTGAATATTTTAACAGTAACATCAGAGATATGTAGGTGTATGGGTATGTGAAGAGTTTCTGTGAAGAGCCGTGGTACCACAGCCATTAGTTCCCAGAACTGACCAATTGGATTGCATCAACTAAAAATCTTTTGGGAAGGAAAAAAAAGAAACAAGGTCTGAGTGAAGAAACAGGTTAGAGAAGGTGAGATTTTTTACCCAGTGTGCATCTGACAAAAGGTTAATATCTAGAATCTAAAAGGAACTCAAATATTGAATACTAGGTAGTCACTGAGTATTTGTTCCATTGAATTGAACAGTTAATACAGTGTCCAGTAAATGTATATAAAATATGCAATATCCTTATCCATCAAGGAAATGGAAATGAAAATTCTTCAGATTCCATATTACTCCCTTTGGAAAAACATCATCGGAGAAGAAAAATGGAATGTTTACACAGTACTTGTGGAGATGTAAGAATGTGAAACCACTTTTGGTTTCTTAGGGAAAAAAATAGGTCTCAAGTGGTTGTTGTTTATGATCCAGAGACATGATTTCTAGGCATAGACCTAAAGATATCTGAGTGAACTTGGCTGCCATTTGTGTGAATTGTGGCGCTGTTTACAATAGTTAAGACAATTTAGACTTCCATCAAATGAACAGATACTGAACATGTGGCGCATGTGCACAGTGCAGTTCTCACTCAGCCATTAGTGAAGAGACAGTTTCTCACCACCAGTCTCCATCACCATGTTGGGCTGTATTACTAGAGCCCTTACAGTGTGTGTATATTAAACAAGGTGGTGAATTAATAGAGCCAATACAATGTGCATATATTAAACAGGGTGATGCAGTAGACTTCTTTACACAGTAGGGCCTGTAGGCCTGGGGTCTCTGGAGAGCCACTAGACTTCATTCCACTTTGGAGGCTGAAGTTGCAGTGTCTATAGATGCAGGCTTTCGGGAAGAAAGAACGAGCAGACAACATTGCTTTTTCTTGAACATCATTTGGAATATATACCATAATTTGAGGACAAGTCCCCCACTCCCACTGCTTTATCTAATCTCTGCTGAGGCATTCACAGATCCATTCACAGGCCTTTAACATAGGTTGATGCTTAATACTGTCAGGTTGAAAATTAAAATCAACAAACCACTCTGACTTCTGTAAGTTTCTGTTCTGAATTTGTTATTGAAATTCTTGAAGTTTATATCTGTCATAGGGAATTCCAGAAGGAATTCTCTTCCATACATTAACAGTTGGCTCTCACTTTTTCTTCTCTTTGTTGGGAAATCTAA
The DNA here is from genome assembly GCA_035773235.1 of Eospalax fontanierii. NCBI lineage: Eukaryota > Metazoa > Chordata > Mammalia > Rodentia > Spalacidae > Eospalax > Eospalax fontanierii. Next base: position 2,481,425 of record CM069554.1, on the reverse strand, counting down.
CACATCTGAATTTCTAGTGGTCCAACTCTGTTTGTTATATAACTTATTATATATCTATATTATCATATAACTACAAGTTGTCAAGTTATTTCTACTGGGTCCCCATGTTCAGAAGCTGACCCACAGTACCTTTCATGTAGTTTAGAGCATTATTCCACTTCACGTCTTTCCTTGCATCAGAGTAAGTCCACCCAGGATCCATTTCAAGAACTCTAATATGTTCCTTTTTAAATGAAAACTTTTTTGAAATAATTTCACATTTATATTAAAATTGGAATAGCAGTAAAAATTCTCCAAGTCCTTGAGTGAATCCCTGTCACTGAGCGGCCCCTTTTGCTATCTTTTTTACAAACATTTTTTATTATTTTAATTTTATGTGTGCATGTATCGCCTGCATGTATGTAAGTGCACCCATGTTGTGCAATGCCCACAGAGGTCAGAAGAAGGTATCAGATTCCCCTGGAACTGGTCTTACACATAGTTGCTAGACCCAATTTGGGTGCTTGGAATTGAACTCGAATCCTGTTCAAGAGCAGCCACTGCTCTTCGTCAATGAGCCATCTCTCCAGCCCTTATCTCTTTACTACTTTTACATCTCCACCAGCATTATCTCTCTCCACCAGATCATGAACACATGAAGTTGAACTGATGAAATCAACATGAACTCAGCAATGCAATTCAATCTACTTAATCGTTCCATACTCACGCATCTTCCTCAGATGACTAAAATTATATCCTGATTTTCATTCAGAATTACTATTATTTTACTATCACTTTTTGGATATTCACCAAACATCACCCACTGGAAATATTGCACAAAAATACTGACCCCAGGCAAGGTCTTCTCATGGCCTATTCCCAAGCATTCCTAAAGAGCAGGAGGAACACAGACAGCCCCGTGCTGCACTTCTCTCTGCCCCAGCCCTCCTCTCCTCTGGAAGTACACCTGCTCATGCAAAAACCCAGGTCTCACTTTCATATGTAAAGGAGATAGTTTATTCAAGAGTCAAACATGAGTGACCATATGCACTAACAGGTTCACATTCCTGTAAAGATTAAGGTGTGATGTAGTAACACTTTGATCAATTTTGTATAGTAATAGAGCAAAAGAAAGTCATAAATCAAGTCACCTTAAAAATATTTTGATGGGGTTTGTAGAGATAGCTCAGCAGTTGAGAGCACTGGCCATTCTTACAGAGGAACACAGCATCCAGATTACAGATAACAATTTTCCTTAACCTAGTTCTATGGGATCATACGCCCTCTGCTGTCCTCCATGGTCATTGCAGGCACCTGGGGGAACCTATATTCATGCCGGAAAACATTCAAAACCATAAAAATAAAGTACATTCAAAGTATTTTTTAAATAAAACTCTGGTGTAAACATCAGGGAGACATGTTACAGCTGAGTCGAGAAATCTCTCCTACAGAACTGAGATGCTTCAGGGTGACATTCTTAGCCTTTGAATTGGTGGAAGCAACAATTCTGTTAGCACATTCCAAAAGAATTTACCCAATCATTATGAGATTGTTAGATATGACACTGTGCTGGGTAATGACTGTCTATTAATTGGCCAAGGAGTATAAAGGGGCTGTTATGATGATAGTACATTATATGCATACATGGAAATATCATGAGGTGGGGTTGGAGAGATGGTTGAGCAGCTCAGACCATGTAATGCTTTTGCAGAAGACTCAATTTCACTTCCAAACAACCACATTGGGCAGCTCTCAGTAACCTGTTCTTCCAGATCTAAGAGCTTCCTCTTCTGATCTACACTGCTGTACACATACCTACACAGACAAATGCACATACTCATAAAAAGTCATGATGTGATCACTCTTTCCAGTTATATGTCAACAGAAGTCTCATATTGCGTATAAACAAAGTGCTCGAAAACATGACAGATAAACAGCTCCCTTTTGTGATATCATCAAATCCTACAGAATTTTTAGCAATAAATATAGGAAACTGTATTGTATAACTATTACACCTTTATATATTAATATGATGTATTACATTAATAATGGGTGATTAAGCTAGAATGCTTGGAAAAATATGACACCATAGGTGGAAGTCTCATGGTTTTATAAGAGTTGGGTCCACTCCAAATTAATCCATAAATTGTAAACATTGGCATTTGCTAAAGCAAAGTGTATTTTTGTAGCATGGGAACTTAGAATTGGAAACTCTAATGGCTGGATCAGAGAGATGTCCTGCAAAATAACCTTGAGAACACTGCAAAAACCAATATAGGGACAAATAAACCTGTACTCAGCATACTAAAAAGATGGCTCTTTAATAACTACATTTATCAATTGTGTTTGTGTGTGTGTGTACACATGTACATGTGAGCCTGTGTCACAGTGAGCATGCAGGAGTTATAGGACAACTTACTTGCTGGAATCGATACTCTCTTTTCTCCATGTCAATTCCCGGGATTGAACTCAGGACTTCGGGTTTCCTGGCAAGAAAGTTCCCCTCTAAGTCATGTTGCCAGCCTTGTGTAACATTTCAATCTTTTAAAGAAAGACGAGGGAGTTCATTAATCCTTTCAAATGTATATACCAATAATATGGATTCAAAGGGACCTCACTGCCTTCTAAAGCAACTCAGTGCAAAGGTACAGTAACTTCCTAGACTGCTGTTTTTACTGAAAATTTTCTAAGTCTAGAGCACTTAACAATGTCAGGGTAAGGTATTTTAAGCAAAACATGTTACCCCAAACATAGACTTCAGTGTATCACGGAAATAATAAGATACAATATTAAAACATATACACGCAACTTCACAGAGTGTGGAGGCAGTGGTTTTGCTGAGTGTTGACATGCTGATGATCTGGACACTTCACACATTGTCCATAACTACAGAGAAATGGAAAGGGTCACAAGTCCAGCTTCAGTGTTTCTCGTTTATTCACAGATGCCACACAGTGTTCCTTGATGGAGTCGTCAAGCCAAATTAGTCCCTTTATTCTTGACATTGAGTAAAAGAATATCATGTAGAGAATAATTCTTTATTACACATTTTTAGTGTTTTGAGCATATGACTAGTGTGCCCTCTCCTTTGTTATCTGACACATTTAAGAGTTTTCCTTTTCTAGCAAAATCCTTAAACTTCTACCTTTTTAAGGTGAACTTCTCTAGGCAATTACCTGATGATACTTTCAATAATCCAGTACTTATTGAGAAACCATCAAAGACTACATGATTTGCTAAGTTCCAGGAAAATGGAAGTTTGTCTGCTGAGTAGAGGAAGTCCTCCTGCACTGTAACAAGTTGTGGTTTTCACCAGAAATGCTGGAATGTTGATGACAACAGAGTTATATTTGTGGATCAAATTAGAAAGACTAACATAGTTCCATCAATGAGTATTTTAAACAATGCTCATACTGGATCCAATCTAATTTTATTGCTGTGAATGTTTTCTATAATTTATTATTAGAGTCTTTTTGAACTTCTACATGGATTACCATGATATTTCTACATTTACGTGCTATAAATTTCAATACCTAAAATTTCATCCAATGATGAGATTTAGCGTTTTGTGAGTGGTTTGCTTTGTGTTCAGGTATTGTGATAGTCAATGGTTAATTCGTTCATTTATGCAGATTTCACACTTTTACATTACCATTAGAAAGTAAGGCCAGTAATATTTCTTTCTGTCAAATAACATTTTACTTTCCGTTATTTAATTGACTGTGGTGCACTGCTCAGCACCCCTACCACACTTTTAAATGGAAGTGGTCACATTGAGTGCTCATGCTTGTTTCCAATGAACTACAAAATGTAGGGCTAGCTTTAGGAATCTGTAAACACAGGCTGTTCTTACTGCTGACTTAGTAATACTTCCTTCTCTCGTTGCCTGTTTGTAATGTATTAGCATTTGATTATTAGATTTTTTTCATTAATTGAAATTTCTTTTTTGTTCAATTTTAGTTTCCAAAACTTTGTTGTCTAAGACAGAGTTGGCTAAATTTCCCGACTAGTTGAAATAGAATTGTGAATTTAGTTCATAGAATCATACAATCTAATATTTATTGCATTTTTCTATTTAGCAGAGATCACTCTGGAACATATTAGGCAACCCAGGTTCATATCAAATTTATGACTGTCATTTAGCTAATGTCATAAAATGAATTGCATTTTAGAGTCACCTTTATGAAAATTAAAAACTAATATTAACAATTTTGTAACATCCTCTTTCATTTTCTTTGCATTGAATCTGCTCTTCTTTTTGGAGTTTGTGAATAATTTGTCAAAGTCAGAGCTCTAGTCTTTATTCCTCTAAATAGATGCAAATGGAAAACCTGCACACTGCCCTGCTAAGAAATGGAAACATCTTAAATGTGCCTCAACTTACACATGGATAATGTAATGTGGTCCCTTTACACAATGGAGTTCACATCAGTGATAAAGAAAGACCAAATCATGAAATCCTCAGGAAAAAGGATGGAACCAGAAACTCTTATGCTAAGAAAAGTAACAAGTCCCAGAAAAACAAGCACACATATGGTGTGACTCTTAGCAGCAAATTCTTATATGTGAGTACATATCCTGCCGCAATTGCAAGAACCAGGAAAATGGAAACAACCACGGAGAGAAAGAGAAAGAAATCCTGGGGGAGGGGGGGTGGGGAGTAGGAAACAGATACTGCCAAGGAGAAGTGGGCAAAACAGGGAATTAACTGGGGGGAGGAGGAAAGGATGTACGAGGAACCGTGGAATTCAAACGCAAGAATTTTCTCAAGACAACACATACAAGAGGACAGAGGTATTTTCTAGGTAAAAATGCGGAAAATGGGAATTCTTCTACTGTGAAGCGAGGAGGAAGATTTAGGGACAGAGAAGGAGAGGAGTGCTAAATAATGTGTAGGTCAAGTAAAAAACACAGGGAAATGTATTAGTTCAAAGGCCTACTGAACAGTACACATGAACTATAGGCACACGAGGGCAGGCACCGAGCTTAAGGCTATGTAAGAAGGAGCACAGGGACATCACAGAAAATACCCTTTGATTTGTTGGTGAGGGAAGTCAGGGAGATTCCCAGAATAACAAAGACTGTTGCCACAGTCCTCGATTACTTGTCAGAACTTGAAGACCCTATCGGTGAAGGCAGGGCATTCTTTGAACACAGGACTTGGAACGAAGGAGCGAAAACTGACATGGAATCCTCCTCCTTGAAGAGCTCCTCTCATTACTCTAGAGGATATTATGAAAGCTTCTAAGGGAGAAAAATCTACCAATGGTCCAACCCCAGCTTTAAAGCCTAATAACCTCAACAATGAGCAGCACAGCAAACTATACCTCTTGGGAATAATCAATAACTACCTACTGGACTTAAAATCAGATCAGTGGGAGGGAACTCATGCGTGGTGCTGTAAACAAAGTGAAATACATAGGAGTGGAGAGATCATAAATACCAAAGAAAACCCTTAAACTGTTACATACTTAGATGAAGATAATTTCTAACTGCATGATATATATAGAACCTTATATTTAAAGACAAGTATACTAGATACCACTCATCAAAGAAGCTTCTTATTGAACAGGTGAGACTTTTAAAATGTTCCACAACTGGTCACTCACAGATAATATATGTCTATGTGATACCCAGCCCTAAGCGACACATCTGCAATCGAACCTCTGTATCTCAGGCTCACAGAACATAGTGAAACTTAGAGTGAGAGAATACAAATGCATCTCTCAACTCTCACCAGGAAAGCTTCCTCATGCAGTAGAGGGTGATGAACACAGAAGGTCACAACTGGCCAAAATGTAGAGAATAAGAGACTGCAGAGTGTGATTCCCTGGACAGAACGATATTAAACCTCACCGACCTAGGGCACAGACTGTTGCAAAAAAGAGGGAAAGGAAAGATTGTAAGAGCCAGAATTCATGCACGACAGTAAGGAAACAGAATCTTCCAGGATTCAGCGAACTTCATATGAACTTACAGCAAAGGTGACAGCCTACACAAGACCCACACAAACTTAGACAAAAACCCACGACAGAACTGGGAAAATGGTCACGGGGCTTTAACCTCAGCCAAAAAGCTATTGATAGATGGCAACTGCTATGTGAGGGAGAGTAGATTTCTATAAGGGAGTGACTAGATAATCTGATTAGTGAATGAACTCAGTCTATGGGTAGACAATATTGACTAGATAGGACTTAACCTGTCTGGGAGAATGCAGCAAATCTGGTGGTGGGATATGAACTGATGCAGAGAGGAAGAGAGAATAAATATGATTAAGGCCTGTTGTGTGAGATGAACAAAATTTCATCAAAATCATACATTGAAATAATATATAAGTGCACATGTGTGCTCACACATGATGTATTTGCTCCTAAAGGTCGTTTTAACTGTAGCTCTCTGGAGTAGAGAGACTGTAGAGATGGCTCAGTGGTTTATTGCACTGGCTGCTCTTTCAGAGGACCTGGTTAAGTGCCAGGAGTCCATGTGAGGTGTTCACTACCCCGGAACCTCCTCCTCCAGCAGTCCAATGCCTTTGACCTCTGAGCACCTGCATTCATGAACACATCCCTATGCAGATCACACGCATACGCACTATAACAGTAGTCAGAGAAATCAGTTTTGATTTTTTTTTTGATTGTCTCAGGTATAAATTTTGGTTCCTTGTCCCACATAGTGTTGAGATGTGCATTACAATAAATACATGGGTATTGGTATGAAAAATATTGATGTTCGGTAGTTTTTTTCACCATGACTCAATCCTCAATTATATACTTTCTGTTTTATTTTTCATGATATATATAGCTTTTTATTTATGTATATGTATATTTCTGAATATGTTCACATGCGTGCTATTGCTCTCAAGGACCATAAGCGGGTATTTAATGCCTTGGACATGAGTTACAGGCAATTGTGAATCACTCAGTACCAGTGCTGAGAATCAAGCATCAATCATCTGCAAGAGCAGCCAGCACTCTTCACTCCTGAGCCATGCCTCCTGTCCCTACTTTCCATATTTTGACAACCTGACCCCATTTCAGGCTCTTTAGATATCAGAAAATACACTGCTTTATATACCATCCTTAAGAAGACTCATTTCATCCATAGTCCACCTTTCACAAGACCAAGGCTATTGTGCAGAATATCTGTGCAGAATTTCATGAGGTTTTCCCCCAAAACATACATGAGTGTTTTCCCAACGATGAAGATTTCCTCATTATGTAACACCATAGGTCCCTACGGTCAATATATTTGCATCTCTACTTCACTAATTCAGTTCATGTCCTACTTTGTTCTCACTCATGACCACCTATGAATTTTAGGACAGCAGGCCATCTAACTTTCTGAATCCTGTTACTAAACCATACTTTACTTTTGAATCCATGCATTCTTTTTGAATCTAACATTCACAGTATTTGCTGTGTGCCAGGAACACTAAAATAACAGTGAAACCATGAATGTACAAGCATGTCTTCAAGGTTTCAGAGTTGCAGAGGTGTCACTAAAGACTCCTGTGTCCTAATCAGTAAAAAGTCCTCTGCCGGTCTCTAATTCTCTGCATGTCGGTCATTTCGTGGGTCTCCGTGTTAATTTCTCTTTCTTGTATGAGGAAGTTTCTCTGGTGAGAGATAAGGGAAGCATTATTTTATGGGGCTAACAATAAGTCATTTCAACTCAGTTTAATAATTTGTGTATTTAGTAAAATAATAGCAACAGTCTCCCCCATATGGTCTGTGACCTGTCTAGCCACAGGTTTCCTTGCCGGCTATCAGTGTCAGGAATGGGTCTCCATTTTAAGAAGGAGACCAAAAATCCGATGAAATTTGGATAGTTACTCCCCTAATACTTATGCCACTATTGCACCAGTAGGAATATTCTGCCATGCCAAGATGTTGTAGCTTACAGGTGTCACAGCTGGGACAGGTCAATACTTGGTTTTCTCTTTGAGTAGCATGAATAACAACTTTCAGCACTCTGACAGCTAGCCAGTTGAAATGAAGCCTTGAGATCACACCTAACTTGATTTCTCCTTGTTGGCTCTACAACTCATGTATGTAGTGTCTTAAGAAAAAGGGCCTTACTGTCAATTTCTATTGGGTAATGACAAGCAGGGGAAATTTCCAGTATTGTATGAGGTGCTTTAGGACCCATAGTCAACAGCATCGAATAAGGGAATCTATTCTTGATATGTTTTTCTTTGCTATGGTATTTTCTAGCCTATGGTTATGGTATTCAATTCAAATGGTGTCTCCTGCGACTGGGTAACTCAAAAGGTTCAGGGATCACTGGGGAAGAGGGAAAAGAAAGATTGTAAGAGCCAGAGGCAATAGATGACTACGAGGACCAGCGTATTCCAGACACCTGGACAGTCGATCATATGAACTCACAACAAGCATGTCAGCATGTACCAATCCCATGAAAACTAAAGGCAAACAGAATCACAGCATGGAACTGGGGAGGTGGGAAGGAGGTCACAGCCCTAGGTGAGGAACTGATGACCCTGGGTGAGGGAGAATCAGTTTTCTATGAGGGTGTGGTGAGCAGGCTTCAGTGGATCATGCCACACAACAGAGCAAGAGCAACTGGGACAACAATTTCACTGAAGAGTCATAGAGACAAAGATGATGATGATAGATAAATAGATGCATAGATAGATAGACAGATAGATAGACAGATAGATAGACAGATGGATAAGTGACAGATGATAAATAGATATAATATCAGAGTACATGGACTTGGGTGGGGTGAAAATGGGGAGAGGGGCCTAAATATAATCAAAATGTATTCCATGAAATACCCAAAAAATCATTAAAAAATTTTTAAAGAGGAACAAAGAAAATTGTGCACTGCAGGACATGATGGCTTTGGGATGGAAGGCATAGGGGAAAGAATGAACTCAGCCCAGTGCTGCGCTTCCTTTAGTCTCCCGCTTCCTGTCTATGTGTGATATGCCTGCGGATGAAAACTCCAGCTCTCAACTTAAGGACCATAAGACTTTATCCTGGAGGCAAATATAAGTGACCTTTGCAAGAAACACCGATTTAGGGTATCCAATACCAACTTTGTATATCGTAAAATTTTAATGTAATTTTTATATTAACTGTACACAAGAATGTCATAAATCAAGGCATTTAAAAACATCGCTTGATCAGAAAATCAGGTAGGCAGGTTTTAGCAAACTGGAGAAATGTCAGCTAGACAAATCAGGAGCTGTATAAGGACATTCTTAGCCTGTAGTTTATTGGAAGCTAGCAGTCTATTAGAACATTCTAAAATGATTTAACTTTTTAAGAGATGGTCAGATCAGACACGGCAGTGGGCAATGAATTGCTATTAGTGGGGAAAAGGTAGCCCAAGATAGACTAACTCTAGACGAGCAACATGCCAACCCTCTATGATCATAGAACATTTTAAACTCAAAAAACAGACTTTATGTTTGCAAAACAAATGTATTGCCTGGTCAATCAGATCCAGCAAATACACAGCACCAGAAGATTGGCAGAATTCTATGCCTAACACAAAGTTCTGTGTCCTTTCCCCAGTGGCTGGGGTCCAGTATCACAGTCTTCCTCAGCATCTTTCCACGTTGACTACTTTAAAAGTAGCAGAGCAAAGGGAGGGGTAGAAGATCTATTGGCCCCAGGCCATCAGATTCTAAGCAACAAGGCCTTATAATCAACAAAAATCTTACAGGATATGGAGTAATTAAAGTTAGAATTCCTTGTCATAAACCTAGCTTTATAGGATTTGGAATAAAAGAGTAAGATTTTATTTTTCTTCAAAATCCCTCCTCTTCTTTTCTTTTTATAGTGGCATGTTTCATTTAATTTCTGTCATTTTCTTACAATGTAGTTTGATAACATTTAGATCCCCCCATTCACATCACTGCCAGTGCCCATTGTCCAATATAATTCCTATGGAGCTTGATTTAAGTCCCCAAATGTTCTTCAATTTTTTTCCATTCACTGGACATAAGAAATATATGCATATGTGGTGGTACTACACGAAGACATTCTAAACATTTCTACCACTGAAGTATAGGAAAGAAATCAGTTCTTCTAGCCTTGGACACAGGCCCACTCTTGCTCTTGGCACCTGAGATTTGTAGACTACTCTCTTAGTCCAGATCCACCCACTGTACCCTGAAACTCACACTCAGAACAGCTCAATTTTTCAGTCTAGATTGTTAGAACCGTCAAAGGCTGTCCCTCCCTCAACATGCCCTGGATTCCTCAGACCAGCTTTCTTCCCTGGTAAATCTGATCCTGTCCATGGCTAATTCATTCCCCTACTGCCTCAACAACTCTAAACTCACTCACCACACATCCTATTCTCCATCTAGCCTGGGCACAGACACAGTCTTAATCTTAGCCCCCAAGATCTCTGGACAACCCTCTTTCCTGTGTAGGGCTGTGAACTTTCCAAATCACATCATGTTCTTCCCTCTACATTGGTACCATTTGCCAGCACTCCCACTGCTGCAAGGCTAGATATCTGTGCCCTTTTGTAGGGGCCCAGACCTTTTAAAACTGCCTGAGAAAGCCTGAATTCAGCCTCTGCGCAGCAATTTTCTCAAATTGTGCTGTGCCTGCTGTCTAGATGTACCCAGACAATAAGAGAGAGCCTGAGGGCATCTGATCTCACCTAATCTGTGCCTGTGAGGGAACTCTAGAGTAGCTGGACTAGAGCCATCTGGTCCCTCAAATATAAAATCAAAGGAGAGAACCTGAAGTCTTCACCAATCAGCTTTACAAACCCAAAAAGTATACAACGAAGTCACATCACGTATACAAACAGAATTAGACTTCAACTCAACAAAAGAAGGACTGAGTCTCACATCAGAATCACAAATAACAAAAGAAATACACAAGCCAAGAACACAGCAAAAAAATAATAACATGAAAAACTCACATAATATGTCCTCAACAAACATCACCAGTCCTCCAAAACACATCTACAATGAGAACCCCGTAGAAATAACCCAGAACCCAGTGCTTAAAAGAACAATCATAAACATCAAACAATCAAAGAATTCAGTGAATTTAAAGAACACACAAATGAACAAATCAAATAACTAAAAGATGATAGAGATAAACTTCACACTGAAATTACAAAAGAGAAAGACATATTTAAAAAAACTCAGGCTGAAATAAAGAAGGAAGTGATTACTCAGTAAGCTAATTTAAATGATAGGGAGGAAACCTCACCAATAGAATGAATGAAATGTGAAGCCGAGTATCATGACAGAATGATAAAAGTGAAGAATTGGAGTACTCCACAAAGATTATAAAACTTTTTCAAAAAAGCAATGGAATTACAGGAAGTGAGGGACACCATGAAAAAAATGAAATCCATGCATTATAGGCATACAGGAAGAAGCAGAATCTGAGGATCATAGTATTGACCAGCTCTTCAACCAGATTGTAAAAGAAAATTCCCCCAAATAAAGGAAGCAAAGTCCCCTACAAATAGAAAAGGCACACAAAACACCAAATAGACAGGACCAGAAAGGAAACTAAACATGGGATATCATAATAAAAACCTTAACTGTACAGAACAGAGAAAGAATTCTGAAAGCTTCAAAAGAAACACAAAAAGCCACATATAAATGAAAACCGACTAGAATTACAGATGACTTTTCAGTGCAAACTATGAAAGTCAGAAAAGCCTGGACCAAAGTAGTCTCAATTGTAAATGACCATAGATGCCAAACTAGAATACTTTACCCCACAATCATAACTATTATAGTTTAAGGGGAAAAGAAAAATGTCCTGGAACATGAATTGGCTAATGTCCACAAAATCAGCCCTTCAAGAATACTTGAAGCAACACAAAGAGGTGAAGAAATGAATGGCTATATGCAAGGGGACACAGAACTAAGCTAAATGTGGGTATAACTGGGGAACCACAATGTTAGACCAAAGATACAAAATGAATTTAAAATGATTAGAACCAATCAACATCTTGCAATAATAGCTTTAAATATCAATGAACTGAACTTCCAAGACAAAATGATTAAGAAACAAAATTCATCCTCTGTTGTCTGCAAGAAACCCATCTCACCTTCAAGGACAGGCACTTAATGTTAAAGAAAGGAAAAAAATATTCCAAGCAAAATGCACTAAGAAACAATCAAGTTATTATTATATCTGACAAAATTGACTTCAAACTAAAACTAATCAGAAGAGATAAAGATGATGACTTCATTCTGAAGAAAGGAATGATTAACTAAGTAGATCATGAACATATATGCACCAATCTCTGGGCAACCAACTTCATAAAAGAAATACTACAAGACTTTAAGACATAGATTAATCAAGTCCTCACTAATATTAGAGGACGTCAATAGCTCACTGTCTCCATTAGACACATAAATGGGACAGATAATAAACAGAGACATCTGAATTTAAAAATACCATACATCAAATGGCCCCAACAGGCATCTAGTAAATATTCCATGCAAGGACCAAAAAATTCATATTCTATTCAGCACTCCATGCAACTTTGTCCAGAATTGACACATATTGGGGCACAAAACAAACATGAACAAACACAAAATAATTTGAACAGTTCCAAGCATTCTATCACATCACAATGCAATAAAGATTAAAATTAACACAGAAGAAATTCTAGTAACTTCATAAATTCATGGAGACCACACAACACATACCGGAATGATGACTGTTTCAAAGGAGAAATTAAGAAAGAAATAAAATTATTCTTGGAATTAAACTAAAAGTACAGTTCACCCCAACAAAAACTCTGAGACAGTTTAAAAATCTGGGACACTTTAAAAGTCCTAAAACATGAGTTAAAAACTCTCACTCTCTACCTTAAAACATCAGAAGGAAAAAAATTAAAGAATTTAACAAATTGCAACTCAACAATCTTGAAAGTCAAAACAACTAAAAACCATATCCACCACACAAGAAATAACAAATATCATAGATAATTTGATGAAAAAGAAAACAATAGAAAACTCAATGAATCCAAAATGAATACTTTGAATACATAAATAAGAGAGATAGACCGTTGGCCCTGTTAACCAAAAGAAGGAAAGAAAAATCAACAAAATCACAGCTGAAAGGGTAACATCACAATAGACAAGAAAAAGATGAAGAACATTATAAAGGAAGAGTTTGAATATCCATATGCTATTAAATTTTAAACTTTGAAAAAAAAGAATGCATGGCCCTTTATTGTCTCTAAGAACGTGAAGTTAAGATCTTATTGCTAAAGACAGGACCTACTTTGGAGACTGAATTTGGAGCAATGCAGCTGGAACTGACCTAGAAGCCACTTCCACTGAATGAGAGCACCCATAGCTCTGTAAATCTTAATGCAAGTAGCCAAGAAAGAAAATAAATTGATAGCTCAACACCATCTTCATTAGCAAATATTCATAGCAGTGACTGCCACAGAATTTGACACTGGTGCAGTAGTGGCACTTTTATTTGGGGGGCAGTCAATGGCTATCTAAGATCTTAGAGCCCATTCAATAGGAGGAAATTGAAGTGTGGTACTGTAATCATAACCAAATACACATGGCTGATCTTTTCATAGATCTCAGAGAAATTCCCAAAGCTGTCAAATTCCTAGGCCAATGTAACTTCTTACTAAGTGTAAAATATATATCCTTATATTTACAATCAACAATCCCAGTCACCACCAATCAAAGAAGTTTTGTTGTCACCAGATGGAGACTAATACAGAGTTACACAGCAGGTCAGACACAAACATTGTGCCAATGTCTAAGTGGCATATCTACAATGCAACCTCTACACCCACAGTTCACACAACTTTCAACAAGAGGTTAGAAGTCACCAATGAATATCTCAACTCTCATTAATGAAGCTCGCCCATGCTACAAATTCCAGTAACACAAAAGGACACAAATAGCTAAATCATGGAGATTAGAAATCTGCAGAGTGTGGGGCTCTGGACAGGACTCTTCTATTAAGTTTCACTCATCCATGGCTCATGGACCATTGTAGAATCGCTGTCAGAAAGACTGTAAGAGCCAGTGAGGAGGTGTGTGACCATATGGAAATAGAACCCTATAAGGTCCTGGCACCTGGCTCATATGAACCTACAGCAATGGTTTCAGCATGCTCAAGATCCATGCAAACTCAAAAGACAAAAATCCACCATGGAACTGGGTAAATGCGTAGAACACCTCATCCTTTGCTTAAGAAATGTTGGCAACTGACTACTGTTGGGTGAGGATGAGCTAGTCCCCTAAAGTGAGAGATTCTGGGTAGCCTGACGAGACCTCAGTGGATGAACCTGCACTGAGGTCATTTGGAAACACTTATGACACAATAGACTTTAACAGAGTTGAAAGAATGTATGGATTCCAGTTGGGGGCCTATGGGAGGTGCCAGTGGACAAAGGGTTATTAAGATTGCTTGAGATGTTCTGTATGAGAGACACAATTTTGCATGGAAATAAACTTTTAAAAAGTATAGAAAGGTACTCATAAAATATAATTCCAATAAGTGGTTGGATAGAGTATACACTGACAGAAACATGCAACGGAGCTGTGTTCGGGCTTTCCAATTTGATCCAGTAAAAAAATCTTTATATTATCAAGAATCAGTGTTTCTGGTGCAAATGATAACTTCTTGTAATGGAGGAGCAGTTCTTCTACTCAGCCAGTAAGTATATGTTTTCCTGGAACAAACAAATGAAGGACTCACTTGTGGAATTTCAGTAAGTACCTGCTCATTGAAAGAGTACTCAGGATATTACTTATATTGGTTTAACATAGAAAACGGGGAATGGAAATGTTTTGATTAAAAGAGAAAAATAAACTCTCTTCAATACGTCATATGAGAAAGGAGAGAAAACAGTTGTTGTCCATAAGCAAGACTAACCGTATTAATTGGAAATTACTCCCTGTACAGCATTCTTTATTTGGTGTCTGTTGCATAAATCCCCTCCCCACGCTCTAGCAGGTGGGATCTAGTTAATCCAGATGGATAAACAGAAAAATGATCTTCCATTTAGAATGATTTATTTATTTACAAAGGTGTACAGTCTCTGGGGACGCGTGCCCTGCTTGCCTACCGGTGGCCGGCCCCCATAGTTTGAAACTGCTGCACGCCGAGCGCAGGCTTCTCAGTTCATTCCACTCACGAGATTCTTGGGTGGCGGGGGTGTGGCATGCTGCTTTCTGGGTTTCTGGCTGTCTGCGTGGGCCTGGGATGGGGCATTTTCTCTTCCCACATGGATCTCAGCAACCTCCACTTCTCTCTCCAGCTCGCGGCCATGATGATTCCGCCTACTCCCGCCTCCCTCCTCCCTTATTGGTCAGAGGGCGGGACTTGTCATAGAATGAGCCAATAGGAAACAAAAAACTGCAGAAAGACAGTGTCTATGACTCTACAGTGTCCCATTAAAAGGGTGTATTTTGGCTCAATGAGCCCCTTGAAATGCACTGTGAAAGTTCTGGGAATAAAGAAGACACACTGAAGCTAGGCTTGTGACAGTTTCCATTTCTCTCAAGACATGGATTATTGTGTGAGGGATCCAGATTACCAGTGGGCCAACACTCCCTGAAGGTACAGACCCCCAAATATGTGACCTCTTTATTTTATGAAGAAAGGACCCCTGAGGAAGACTCTGGCAAGCACAGTCTTGAGTCTGTCTGTCCTCACAGGTGCAGATCTTGTTCTCTTTGTGAATCAGAGATACTCCCATATTCAAGCCAGTGACCATGGTCTCAGCTACGTCCTGCTCATCTCCTCACCTGTTGTCTCTGCTCCTTACTCTTCACTGGACTTCCAAAGACAACCACCTACATCCTCTCTCAGATCATGTTTAGAGTTCTCTTTGGTCTCCCTGTTTCTACTCTTAAGCAAACTTACGACTCTGTTCCAGACTTTATTGTCAGCATTCCGTGAAGAAGGATGAGGTGGCATTTGCTGTTAGGGTGATTGACTTCATTATCCCCATCTGCGCCTTTGTCCAAGTCTTTTTAGCATCTGGATGGGGCCCTAACCAGGATGTACGTGGGTGGGTCTCCATCTCCAGCACGGCTGTTGTACTCCAGCCATACCAGAGAATGGAGGGCAATCAAATGGGTCGTCAGGTGGCTCAGAGTGCAGCAGGAGGAGTTACCTCCTGGGGATACTACGTCGGTAGGTATGTCGATTATTAGAGCCAATGCAGGGGTTTATACAGGGAGGCCTTCCTGACCGTTACAGAAGGCGGGAAAGTTAAAGGTGGGGTTTTGGGATAAAGGCAGGAAGATTGTAGGGCTGATGTGGAAGTTCAGGAATGAGGAAACAAACCCCAAAAACCTGGTTCTGGTCTGGGGTGGGGGAAAGGAAGATTCATATCTCCAGTAGCTTCCTGGGGCCAGTTATCACATCAGGCAGAGCGAGTCAGACACCTGCCATCACTTTAGGGTATCCTGAGTTGCTTGCCTTGCTCAATACTCAGATCCCCACAGATATACACTCAGAATATAGTCACATTATCATTATGTGCACCAATGGCTCACTCACTGCCTTCTACCTGGTCCTGGGATGCCTGAGCACCCTGGCTATCTTTCTTACGTCTCCTCTAGATTGCATAGCATTTTACAGACATTCTTCACATGCTGGTCTAAGTCATTTAGATCTTCCAAAGCTTCTCTAACTTCATAAAGATCCTGTAACATCAAGGGACTGAGCAAAGGCACCAGAAGTCCATACCAATCTCTACGTACCTGTTGAATCAAGTTTCTCTTTAAATCCATGGTGAATACAGTCCTATCTTGCTCAGTGAACTGGACATCATACATAGCTTTCCTCATCTCTAGTTCTCTCAGCAGTGCCTGTCCCTCTACTACTGTCCTCCAGCCCCTGATATTCATGGGAGCCTCTACTGGTGATAACCAAGTATACCTAATGGCTTGTACAAGACAGCCCATCAGGGACTGATTCCCCCTTTACTGGCTCAGGTTATACATGCAGCCTGTGTCTCAAGGAGGGATGAGAGGTTATATTGCTCAGCTTTTCTGCTTCTGCACCACTCAAATTAATTCCATCTGCTCCCATGCCCCACAGCCTTACAAGCCAGGAGGTGAGAGGCTCCTTCATTGCTTGTCTGAATGTCTTCCCTAGTTTCAACAATTCCAGTGATAAGCATTCTAGCATGGCATAGTCTCTGACACCAGAACACTGTATAGACCTCCATTAGTATGCTGAATCATGGATTTTCCCTTTCTCTGATGTAAAGGTTGAACCTGAGGGGTATCTCAGGGTATTTCTAGGTTACTCCCTTCCTCATCACTACCTGATATAACAGTTCATGCTAAAATTTCTTGTATTTGATTCATTATTGTATTATTTTCCATGTTGTTTTTCTGTGCATACAGTGAGTGTGAGATCTTTGCTAAGGCTTTGTGTTAAGTTTCTGATGTGAGTGATTTATATTTTGGGTTTCCTTTTCACAGTGAAACTCATAGAAATTATCCTTGGCCTAAGCAATGCTGTTCAAAATGTGTGTAAGCTCACTCTGTATGTAATGAATAGTTATAGTATTAGTGTCAACTAAATTAACTGTAAATGTAGAATTGTCCCTTATATTGACTGCCTCTCAGCACATCACTAACAACTCACCTCTATAAATTCTAATCAGAGATGATATATTGGAACTGGTAGGAGGGTAAGTCTGGTAAATCGTACAATTGTGAGGTCACACACTGCAAGTTTCACTGCAGAGCTTCTGTAGAAGGCATTTCATATCCAGTGAAATCAGTTCCAAACCGAGTGCTATCAGTTTCGAACCAAGTGCTACAGACACCTGGGAGTTCTCATTTCTCTTAAGAACCTGCATCAACTTTGCTGAAACATTTCTGGCCTTCTTTTAGAATTCCAGGGCAAGGAACATCTTACTCTTGTTCAAATCTCTCCTTTCTATATCCATAACCATTGAGAATGAGGAATGAAACCTTGATGATTTGCCCATGGCAACTTAAAGGGTAGTGCCCTGTCCTATTCTACAATTCCTTCTAGTAACAATAACATTTGAGCAGGGAGAGTGATAGACACCTAATGACACCCTAATTAAAACAACATATTTCAATTAATATTTATTTTCTAAAACACAAGAAAAGCAGTTGGAGATACCATTTATGCAAGGATTATATCCTACTAATAAATGTTGAGGGAAACTGAAAAAGGAAGGAAATCCCACCTTGATCTCTCACACTAAATAATCTATTACTGGCATCTATGTGGTTCTGGGAGTTCATGGCCAATGTTCCTCCCCTTTGTTCATCCAAGAAAAGACTAATGCTGTCATCCAAATAGCATCTGAATTCTGTTACAGAGATCTCCCCACAATGAGAAATATATTTCCATCATGTTACCATCAATGTATTAAATAGTGCTTTGACATAAAATTATTCTGTCACCACAGAAAGGATGAGATGTCTTGCTACTGTAATGACTTGGGCATATACTTGGTTTGAGGCAAGGTAAATCTGTGTTCCCTGTCCATCCTCTGCTCTACAGAGAGTAATGTGACCCAGATGCTACAGCATGCAGAAGGCTTCACTGAATGTCTTGTAGATTCCTGGTCAGGAAAGCCACATGGACGGTCACCATGGCCAGTGTACTCAGGCATCCCAGGACCATGTAAAGTGCAATGAGTGAGCCCTATATGGGATGTATGTATATGGTAATGATGTAACCACATTCTGAGTGTGCATGCTGGGAAGTTCTCCATGCACATGTCAAAAAGTGTTGGACAAGGTTGCAGATATCAATGGTGAACTTATGAAGCCCTCAGAGCAACAGCTATCTTATCCTTCTCTGACACATGACATTAAATGCTAGACCACAGTCATAGTTTAGCTAAGAAAGGGAAATAGCTAGAATAAACAGAACTCCAAACTTGTATGACAGAAGATGCAGTTGGCTGTGTTTGGAAGGCCAATGCAGAGAAAGGAGCAGAGACAGCAGGTGAGGAGATGAGCAGAATGTGCTGAGACCATGGTCACTGGACTTGACTATAGGGATCTCTGCTTCACAAAGAGAACAAGAATCCCAGCTGTGCTTACATTGAGACTCAGGACTCTGCGTGCCAGAGCTGCTCCCAGGGGTGTCGCTGTCTCTCTTGGCAGAGCGACAGACACCGGCAGATACACACCCTCACCAGGTTCCTTGTTGCCTGGCCTGCAGGAGAGAACAGCGAGGGGGATCAGCCGCAAATCTCGTGTCCTACTTCCCTTGGATTGCCCCAGCCCCCTCCCAGCGGTAGGAGAGGGCCTTTACGGGGAAGCAAGGGGATGTCGGGTGTGAAAGCCTGCTTGTTCTCAGGATCCTGGCCTGATCCAGAAGACACTCAGACACAACTGGGGCCCACTGTCTGAGCAAAGCATGCAGCTAGCCAGCTCTTTTGATGATACAGCTTTAATTATTAGACTTCTTAAATGGTACTACAGGAAGCAGTTTACTGAACTTATCAGACACATTATAAAGGTTAAGAATTTTAGGTATTAGCATACAGCGGGAATTTTCTACCAATCATGTTACTGGTCACTCTGATCATGCTTTTTACTTTACATAGAGGCTACTGCTGTCCAAGCGATGTTCACGAGGGAGGAAGTAATATTCCTTGAATGCCACTTAAGTCCCTAGTTCACCTAATTATCATGGTATGTGTGGCATGCGCCTACCTCCGCTAGCTAGTCTTTGTTTTAGCTCCTCTCAGTGCCATCTTGCCCAGGCCAAGAGGAGCCAGCCGGTCAATTAGGATTTCTGAAGGCCCAACACAGGGGGTGTTCATAAGCTGGAAAGTTCCCAAATTGGGGGGGTCCTGTACCTTTATTGACTTCTGGCATACTTCACAGACTTCTCCATGTTTAGAGAGAAATGCCAAGTGTCACAATCCAGCTTCAGTGCTTCTCCTTTAAGCACAGATGCTGCACAGCGTGTCTCACTGGGCTCATTGAGCCAAATCGCTCCCTTATACTTCACACCAAGTACAACAATGTTACAGGGTGGAAGACTCAATGAATACTTTTGGTCTTTTTTGTGGACCACGACTGCTTTCTCTCCTTTCTTACGTGATAGTTTTCTGAGAGTATATTTTTATCTCCTAGACAAAGCACTTTACCTCTTACATTTTCAAGTTGAACTTCTGGAAGGAATTACCTGGGTATTCTTTCAAAGAGCAAGTACTTACTGAGAAACAAGCAGTGATTCCTTCATTTGCTTAGTCTGGGCAAATGCATATTATGGCTGAGTTGAACTTCTCCTGTACTATAGCAAGTTATAATTTCAACAAGAAACACTGGAATCTTGGTTGCAGCAAGATCAATTTACAAGATCAAATGAGAAATACCCAACATCCTTTCATTTGTATTTACCTTAAGGTGTGTATTCTAGCCAAGCACTTATTAAAATTATAATTTTATGAATGCTTTTTTATATTTTATTGTCAGAATATTTTAGAGCATCTACACATCAGGAGAGTATTTAAAGATTTGTGATGCAGTAAATCTCAAGTTAAAATTTCACTGATGACTTGCTGAACAATGAGACTTAAGTATACTTTGGTGGGGATTTTGCCTTGAATACTGGTACAATTATGTACAATTGTTATTCCATTAATTCACCTGAATTTTCACACTTATATAATATCAATAGAAAAGCAATTCCACTAATATTTCTGGCCTTCAAATATATCTTGCTTTTAATTATTTAGCTGGTAATTGATCACTGGTCAGAACCTCCAGCACAGGGTCTGGTGGAAGTGATCATGTGAATGCTCTTGTCTCATTCCCATTTTTAACACCGAAACACAAAACTGTGGTCTTCTTTTAGGATTCTGTAAACAGAACATCATTTTACTCTTGACGTAGAATTTATTTCTGTTGGGACTGGAGAGGTAACTCAGCAGTTTAGAACACTGGCTGCTCTTGCAGAGGTCCCAGGTTTCATTTCTGGTAACAAATTATTGAGTTAACCTAAGTTCCAGAGGATCCAATTCACTTTACTCTGGATATTGCATGACACAGATACTTGGATACATGCAGACTAAGCACTTATAGACATGAAATAAAAATCTAAAGATAGATTTATTTCTGGTCCCATCCGGTTTCTTTGGGTCTTGGCCCCAACATGTTCAGTCTGCTGAAGAACCCCTGAGTAGTTCAGAGAGATACCCAGATCACTTTCCAGAAAGCTACATTCTTGGGAAAACACAGGTTTTCTAATGAATGACAGATTTCGATATGTGTATGGAAGAAATATTGTTTGAAAGTTTTCTATTTTTTATTTTCTTTTTCCATCAGAAAATAAAGAATGAAGAATCACTCAAGTCATTGCCAAATTATTAACAACAATGAGAGGTAAACCGATCCCTGATAAAAATCTGTTTGTATCAATCTTCCAGCATAAAACAGGAAGGAGAATTTTTTCTGAGTGCATAAAACATTAATTAGAACAAATTAACCTGAAACTAATTACCTAGAGTTCAAAAGATTCCCGTCGACATGTACCCTCATTACACAAACAGAAAAAATTAGCCCTGTCTCTAGATCCTTGACAACAAAGTGAAGTATGATTTCAAGAAACAACAGTTTGGGAAACCAGTTTATTTGGGTTACTTACAGAGCAATTAGTGGATGGAGGAGGCCCTACTGACGCCATACAGCAAATTCTACATTTCTGTGGAGAACCATGAGGTGCTGCCTGACTCTTAACAGTGCAACAGGGCCTGTCTCTCCCATCTTTTTCCACTCACACTTCATTCCCTCCCCAAGGTACAACTCAGGTCACTGGCTGGTTCGGGAGGCTAGATAACTCTCTCCACCCCTCCCTTTTGACAAAGCCCCAGCAGTCCATCAAGCAGGTGAAGCTTAATGACCAGTCCGTTTTCACAGGCTTTGGCTAGTGGAGGACCAGTTTAGTACGTGATTCCTAAGGCCAAACCAAATGGCTATAGAACCACTAAACTCCTGCGAAAAAAGAAATTCGCCAACTAAACAAGCTGCATCTCATTGGTGTAGAAATTAGCAAGATCGTAGCTTCCATGAGTTAGTACTTAGCCTAGATACATTTTATTCACTGATGGATCTTTGATTGTCCATGCTCCTGTAAGTACCCCCAATAAAACAGTCACTTCACTTACTTGGACGTTACTAGAATCACTTTTTTGTGCTATTAGTTTCTTATCTCTGCTGAGTCGACATTTTCTCACATATTCCAAAGAAAAGGCTCACACAACACTACTACTGTTGGGAACTGTGACAACTCAGACCTTCCCCCTGTTTTTTAGATTCTCAGAGATTGGCGAGTGCAATCTTGTCCACATTTGAAGTGAATTCATATAAAATATTAACAACATTTGGATTTTACATTTCTCAGAATTTTCTACCATGAGTTATTTTATTTTGAAAAGAGAACTGTGCTTTGAAACTGCTATACCATGTATTTAGGGACTTTTAACAACTACAGGCCTTATTCATACATACAGGATTTTTTGCCAGAATTTGATTCCTCTTGTAACTTTACGATACTCTGAAACGTAAAGGTTTCCACATTCTTTGCCTTCAGGAGATTCTCCTTCACTATGAAGATTTTCATGTAAAATAAGTGTACCGTATGGAGGATTTACATTGCTTTCATTGGGGTTTGGTCTAATGTGAATTTTCATACAAAGAAAGATGACTGAGATGTCCAAATGCTTTTCCACACTGTTCCTATTTACAGGTTTTATCTAGTATGAACTTGTCATATGTATCACTGACTTCTGCTGTCTTAAGCACATTGCTTACATTCACAGGATTCTTTTCCATTTAACTGAAGAGATTTGTGACAACTAGAGGCTTTATCACATTACTTCTTATAGTTTTTCCCAAGTATGAACTTTTTCATGTACATGAAGGTGACTGGGCTACCTAAAGGCTTTTTCCACATTTTACATGCATAGGGTTTCTCTTCTGTGTGTGTTTCTTGGACTATGAAGGTAACAATTACGTCTGAAAGTTTGACCACACTGCTAACATTCATATGCCTTTTTCTCCATCAGAAATTTTTTCATGTACTTGAAGGTGACTGGATAAAGGAAAGGCTTTACCACATTGTTTACATGCACAGGGTTTCTCTTCACTTTGCATAAGGCTTGACCACATTCTTTACATTCAAACGGTTTTTCAACAGTATGAGTCCTTTCATGCAGTGTTAGGAATTAGAAAATGTAAAGGCCTTACTACATTTTTACATCTATATAGTTTTCCTCCAACATGAAATTTTTCATGTAAATGATGACTTTGCATGAAAAGGCTTTATCTCATTGTACATTCATATTGTTTTTCTCGAATATGTCTTCTTTCATGTACCAGTAAGGAATTAGGAATGTACCACACTGTTTACATTCATGTTTTTTCACCAGTATGAATTTTTGCATGCAAGTGAAGATAATTATGACATCTAAAGGCTTTACCACTTTGTAAAGATCCATATGGTTTCTTTAGTATGAACTTTTTCATGAAACTGAAGATTATGATGACATCTAAAGGCTCTACCACATTCTTTACATTCATAAGGCTTTTCACCAGTATGAATTGTTTCATGTACTTGAAGGTGACTCTATTGAGTAAAGATTTTACCACATTCTTTACATGTATATGGTTACTCTCTTGTATGTGTTTATGTCTTTGAAGATGACTATTATATCTATAGGCTTTATCACATTGCTTGCATTCACATGGTCTTTCTCCAGTATGATTTCTTTCATGTACTTGAATGTGAACTCTATCATATAAAGGCTTTACCACATTTACATACATATGGTTTTTCTGCAGTATGAATTTTTTCATGGAACTGTAAGGAACTAGAAAATATAAAGGCCTTACCACATTGCTTACATTAACATGGCTTTTCAGTATGAATTTTTTCATGTGATTGAAGATGACTGTGACATCTAAAGGATTTACCACATTGCTTACATGCTTATGGTTTTTATCTAGAATGAATTCTTTCATGTTTTTGAAGGTTACCCTTACATGTAAAGACTTTACCACATTCTATACATGCATAAGGTTTCTCTCCAGTATGAATTCTTTCATGTGATTGAAGATTACTGTGACATCTAAAGGCTTTACCACAGTGTTTACACTCATATGGCTTTTCTCCAGTATGAATGCTTTCATGTAACTTTAAGGATTCAGGATATATAAAGGCCTTACCACATTGCTTACATTCATAGGGCTTTTCTCCAGTATGAATGCTTTCATGTCTTCGAAGGTGACTCCTGTCTGGAAAGGCTTTACCACATTCTTTGCATGCATATGGTTTCTCTCCAGTGTGTGTTTTTTTATGTCTTTGAAGATGAGCACGATATCTATAGGCTTTACCACATTCTTTACATGCATACGGTTTTTCTGCAGTGTGTGTTTTTTTATGTCTTTGAAGATGAGTATGATATCTAAAGGCTTTACCACATTGCTTACATTCACATGGTTTCTCTTCAGTATGAATGATTTCATGTAAATTTAAGGATTTAGAATATATAAAGGCCTTACCACATTGCTTACATACATATGGCTTTTCTCCAGTATGAATGTTTTCATGTGTTCGAAGGTGACTCCTCTGTGTAAAAGCTTTACCACATTCTTTACATGCATATGGTTTCTCTCCAGTGTGTGTTTTTCTATGGCTTTGAAGATGAGTACCATATCTAAAGGATTTCCCACATTGTTTACATTCATATGGTTTTTCTGTAGAATGAATTCTTTCATGTGATTTAAGATAACTGTGACATCTAAAGGCTTTACCACATTGCTTACATTCGTATGGCTTTTCTCCAGTATGAATGCTTTCATGTAACTTTAAGGATTTAGAATGTATAAAAGCCTTATCACATTGCTTACATTCATATGGTTTTTCTCCAGTATGAATTCTTTCATGTGATTGAAGATGACTGTGACATCTAAATGATTTCCCACATTGCTTACATTCACATGGTTTTTCTCTAGAATGAATTCTTTCATGTGATTGAAGATAACGGTGACATTTAAAGGCTTTACCACATAGCTTACATTCATATGACTTTTCTCCTGGAAGACTACCACATACTTTGTTTGCACATGGGGTTGGATCACTAGAAATTTTCATGATCATATTGGCATTTGCTTTGCAATGGAAAGTTTCTACATCCTGATGATCTTCTTTTTGGACACAGAATGTCTCAAATATGGATCTTCTGGAAAAATGACAAGGATATTCATGAAAATAAATTTACTACTACTACTACTACAAATTATATGTCACATACTGCTTCACAAATTAGGTAAAAGTATATGTCTTCTGTCGAATCTGTATTGTTGGAAACTAAATTCACTGATAATTCAACTTTATGGTTCTCACAGAATTATGATTAAAAACAGTGATGTTTGTTAAGGTGAGTTTGTTACCTTGGAATTTTTCCAGAACGTTTATAATGGCCTTTAATACTCTCATCTTCACAACTCTTTCCTAAAATTTAGTAGAAGGAAATTTTGATAAATTAGAAATAAATGAAAACTTAGTTTGTAGCTTTAGTGTACATGAATCATGCCAGATTCATACACCACGTTCTTCCCTTTCAGTATTTAAATCCCAGAAGCACACCAATACTAAGAAACACTTGCTCTTCAATATACTAAGGGAAGGTAAGATGATATTCTTACCTATAGCAGTGAGGTTCCTGCATGTTTCCAGCATCACATCTCTGTAGAGATCCTTCTGCGAAGGATCCAGCAAAGCCCACTCTTCTTGGGTGAAATTCACGGCAACATCTTCAAATGTCAAAGAATCCTAAATATTCCAGAGACACACTTGATAACATGATAATACAATCCTACGCTATTCACACATTTTGCTCCATACACAGAAGCTCTAATGCAAGCTTGAGTGGTTCTGAAAGGAAGGAGCACTGGAGGGACACTCCTCTCACTACTGGGCACAAGACACAGGATGTGCTGCTTCTCTGCCCCCATTCTCTTTCTATAGCACAGGTCTACTTTCTGTCTTAAGAAAGTCTGTCCACCAGATGTACAGAACAGAAAGCAATTAGCATGCAAGAGTCTGCCTGTCCTTAGAAATTTCTGCTAATGATGCTCAAGTGTTAACCACAGGAGTAAATTTAACATTTGCTACAACTGCATGAGCATAAATGACATATCACCTAGTGTAAATAACATACAAACTCTATGGTATTTTATGATCCTTTCTCATCTGAAAGTCTATTAATCCACTCAAAACTCATACAGGTAACCAGAGTATAATCCATGTGACCATAACTAATAAGAGGCATTGAGAGTAATAAATTTTCCTGCTGAGCATAAATTCACATATGCTGTCACAATTTGTTAAGTGGAGAAATGAATCCATTCTATGTGCTTATGGAAGAAATAATGTATACACTGTTAGAGGTACTTTACTCAAGACCAATTTAAAATTTCATCTTATACTACCCACATGTATGTAAGTACACCTGCGTTGTGCAATGACAGAGAGGTCACAAGAGAGCATTGGATTTCCGGCAAATGGAGTTACTGATAATGTTAGCCACCATGTGTGTGCTGAGAATAGAACCTGGGTCCCCTGCAAGAGTAGACATTGTTCTTACCACTGGGCCAACTCTCTAGCCACTCAAATACAATTTTAATTAAATAACAAATATGACTCACAGTTAATATTTATAGATCCTAAAATAATACTTTAAAATTATTTAGGTACAGTCAAATGAGAAGGGTGGCATGTGCTTCAGAAAAAAATTCAGCATAGTCAGTCACAATGGCATGTCACAGCTGCATCGGAGAAAGAGACAGAACGTCACAAGAGCGCAGGAGTCAGCCTATTCTATGAAGCAGAACACCGACCCAGGAAGAAAAGACCCAGGAAAAAGATTGGAATGGGGAAGCACAGGAAGCAGGGTCACCAGAATTCACCATTTCGTTTGGTAGTATTAAGAGAAAAATTCACGAATCACCACAGCAGACAATTTTCACTGAATAAAACACTGACTAGGATCAGCACGTGTCTAAAAGGTGCATACGACAAAAAACAACGGAGTGGTGTATTTTCTAACACATTTTGAGGACTTCAAAAAATTAAAGACAGAGGGCCAAAATTGATTGCACACTTTAAATGTCAGATCACAGGTTCCTGTGACATGGCTAGGTAGGTCAAGGGTTTCCCCCATAAGCTTGATCACCTCAAGTGGATCCCATGAACAAACAAACAGGTCAAAAGAGAGAAAAGATGTACTTGCTCCGTTGACAATTGAGGCATGCACACACACATATACATCCACATGCACACAGTAATATTTTAAAACTTAGAAAAAATCATCAACATTTGAAGCCTGACCCTTAGTGAACCATGACATAGTGCATACACATCTACAAACTAATTCCTAATGACCAATGGTGCCCTATATGGTAAACACTCTTAAAACATGCTAGAATCTACTACTTCAGTCTTAACAAAATGACATGAACTGCAGCAAGATCCCAGAAATTACCTGAGAGTAACCACAGGTGGCCAGGCCTTCACTTCCCCAGAAGACTTTTCCACAAAACCAACACAAAGCTAGTGGATTTGTGAACATGACCTCCAGATCAGTCCAGCTTGTCATCCAGGTGGCTCCAAAATGAAACTGGATTTCACGTTGATGAGGCAGAAATCCACTGCTCAACATGCTTAGCGTTGAAAAAATTTCCTTTTACATAACTGGCAGTTATGTCACATGTACGCCTGCCTTTTTTATTGATACTACACTTAATTGGGACCTATGACGGGTCTTGCACCCTCCATACTTGGACTGGGGGAAGGACTCAAAACCTCTGTAAATTGAACCTCAGACCTTTTCATGGGCAGATGATGCCCTGTCTATCAAAACACAGAGTATGACATTCAAAAGATATGATTCTACCAAAGTCGAGTTTAGTGAGTTTACTACAGTTACTTACAGACGAATGGGTGAGCCAGATAGGGGTGTCTAGCATCACTCTCTTCAAGAAAACCAATTCTCCTCCCTTACCAAGCAGTAATCAGTTGGCAATACTTCCTCATCTAAGGTTCAGGCCTCCTACCTATTTCTCCAGTTCTTTGCTGCTTTTTAGCTGATTTGAGTGTCTGGTCCTGTGAATTCTATCATACTGCTGTAAGTTCATATGAACAGTTTCCAGCAGACTGCAAGACTCTCATTCCGGATAGTCACACACCAAATGTCTTCTTTCAGTCGTTCTGCTTTCTCTTCTGCAATGGACTAGGTTTCCTATAGAAGTTCTATCCAGGGACATGGACTCCCTCTTTTGAAACTGTTCCCTGGGGTTCCAGGAATCCACAAACAACACTGACAATTGTCCCTGCTCCTGGTTCCCTACCAGAACATAGGAGTAAGACCCTATTGCTCAAGACACTACATACACAAGTTCCCATGGAACAAACCAGGAGAAATAAAGTCACTATAAACTTCAAAGCTTCATCTCTACTGACTCTCTTTAATAGTGCTAGAAGGTGCTGTGCATGCTAACAGAAGAGAGGACTGATCATCAAATTTACAGGCTGTGAATCCTGTGTGTTATAAGAACTAGCAATATATGCACAGTGGTACAACAATGCCACAACTGCTACTGGAGTCACCAACCATCTTCTAACTAGGTTTGAGGTCCACTTCACAAAATGGAGCCCAAAACTGACATTGATATGTGGTGTAGGAACGTGGAGAAAATCAAGTCACAGAACACTGGGGAGAGCATAGTAATATTGTTAGAAATGGACATAGTATTAAACCAATTCTTAATGACTTATTGTTATACTCATAAATTAATGCATGTCTCAGTTCTCAACAATGAAGCGTCCTCACGTAACAGATGGTGATTGTACAGACACCCACAACTGGCCAATGTATACAGCATAGGAGGCTAGAGACTGCTAATCCCAGAAGTGGACAAGTGTATCAAAGCTCAGCATTCCATGGCTTGGCTCAGGGATCATTATGTAAGACGGGCCAGAAAGGGGCTAAGGACCACTGGTGGTAGATGACCACACGGAAACAGCTTTTCCAACAGCTGGGCAGCTGTTCCTATGACCTCACAGTGGTGCTGAGAACATACACAAGTCCCATATAAGCGTAAGGCAGACAGAATCCAAAACTTCAAATGTAACTGAGGAAGTATTGGCAAACATTATGTGCTTGGAGCAGCAGACTCAGTCTTTTTAAAGTACTGAGTCTGCGTAGGTAAATGGGCTTCAGTAATGGACACATGGGCACACAACTTTGACTCAGTACGTCTTTAAACTGTGAAAAAATTGTGTATTAGAGTGTGTGCACTCCACAAAGGGGAGGTTGTCGACATATGATCATAGTCTATTGTATGGAGTTTGTTAAATTCAATTTTAAAAAGCTTTTTATTGATGATGCATAATAAAAGTTAAGTACGGCACTTACTTCCTTGAAAAAAATTAAATGAATAAACAAAGGGTTGATAATAATAGAGGACATGAAACTGGGAAGGGACCAGTGGTAATGGATGACTGGAGGAAAGGAAGGGTTCTAAATGTGATCAAAACCACATCTGATCTAAAAAAAAATCATGATTCTGGAATGAAAAATTATAATATCATGTATCATTTACATATTATAATAAAATTTTATAATAAATAAACATTTATTAAAATAAAATACTCATGTAATATATATATATATATAAAATTTATCTGAGTCATGTGGCCTGCTACTTTCTAACACCGAATTTCTTTCTCACCAATGCTAGGTCTTTGCTTTTGAATAGTTTCTTCCCTACTTTGCAGGGTGTGTGGGATACGTTTCATTCTGGAATAAGAGGCCAAGAACTGGGACAGACTCAGCTCAGGCTCAAAGGGCCCTAACATAAGCAGTGCTGGGAAGAAAATTCAAGCGTGAATGGGAATGGCAGAAACGAAGAGAGCAAATGTCAGTCAATCTTCACATTAGAAAATGGGAGAGAGTCACAGGATATGACAACTAGAAAATGAAATCACACCATGGGTTCCTGTGGCCTCCCCTAGAAGTTCCTGAGCACTACTCCTGTGAACCTCTTCGAGATCTCCATCCACACTCTCCAAACCCTAATGAATAGCCAAGACCCTATCAACTTTTTGGGAACTGTCATAGGATAAATTTTATATGGTATTTTATCTGTCTACTCCATGTACCACAGAAAACTGCCACTCACTGCAAGGAATTCATCCTGACCCTGATACTCCGGTAGACCTCAAAACATTCATTGGCCAAGGTTAGTTTTCTAAAAGTTATGACCCACATCTTTACTCCAGTGGCAAAGGCTGCCTTCTTGCTCTCTGGACAATGAGGACATTATCTCTGGAAACTGTACTGGGTCTGTGCATCTTAACTTGCTGACACTACTGTCACACTGCTTACCTGCCATGTTAAATCCCATTACTGTCACTTTTAACCATTCTACATTTTGTTATTGCTTCTACTGCCTGAGTCATAATCTCACCATCTTGTCCAAGAGTCTATGATCGCTTCAGACATCATAACTGAACCTTCATGGAGGATTGCAGAGTTGACTCTTCATAATGAGACTGGTGATGTCTCCCAACCATTCCGTGAAAATGAACTCTAGGTCTGAAGAGATGGGTCAGTGGTTATGAGCACCTGATGCTGTTTCAGAGGACCACAGTTCAGTTGCCAGCAGACATATTGGTGGTGACTAACTATCATCTTTATCTCCAGTTCCAGCGGTTTCGAAGTCTTCTTCGCCCTCCATGGTCATTGCATGTACATGCTGGGTGCACTTACATATATACAGAGAGAACATTCATACAAACCAATTAAAAATACAAAATTCTTAAAATGCTCTCAATTACTCTGTCAAAGAACCCCTAGCTTGTTACACTTATCAGTCTTCAGAGCACTCATGGGCAAATGTAACACAAATTCAGCTTCCTTGCATGTCTGCACTGCTCAGTTCACAGCAGTTTCATGAGATGCTGGCCACATAAGCCAGACTTCCATTTATAGTAAGGCCACAATCTATAAGGAAATGGCTGTTCCCATGGGGACCCTTCATTCAGGCACCTTCACTCTTCTGTTAGTAAGACAGAAAACATTTCTTCCTGTGATGAACCGAATTGCAAGACAGAATACAAAGCTCACAGGGGGTTTCCTTTCACCACATCTGATAAAACACTACATAAAACCTCAATTTAAAGTCAAGGAAATGGCTCCATTATAAAGTGCTCATCACAAGCAATAAGGACAAGAAACTGGATTTCCTAGAGTTGGTCACACCACACGTGCCCCCCATCCCAGTGGAGGAGATGGAGACTAAAGGATGCCTGGGGCCTGTTGTGATTTAAAAAGATTAAAAACTAATGAAAACCTATAAAGGGGAGTAAGTGTTTATTTAGCTGACAGGCTACAGGCCAGTATTTGCCAAATGAGGCCAATGCGCAACTAATGATAGGAACGTAGAAGCATAAACTAAAGCAGAATACAGTGAAGGATTGCTGCCTCCTGGACTGCTTCCCATCACTTGCTCAGCATCCCAGGCCCCTGTGTGTAAAGATGGTACTGCCCACAGTGCGCTGGAACCTTCCACATGAATTAACAATAAAGAACACAACTTACAGAATGGTCACAGGAAAATCCGACCTGGTAAAATCTTCAGTTGAGGTTGCCTCTTCCCAGACAACTCTAGGTTTGTGTCAACTGGAGAATGGAAGCAAAATAAGACAGATAAGAAGAGGTATGTGGATTGACATCACAAATTTTCAAAGGGTTTGGGTTAGTTCCATATCTCACTGCTGTGACCAAACACCTAACCAGAAGAAATACAGTGGAGGAAGGGTTTACTACCACTTACACTTTGAGGCATGTACCTAATATCCTGTGAAAGTCCAAGTGCAAGGAATGTGAAGCAGGCCCTGGTCACATTCTGGCCATGGTGGGGTGCAGAGAGAGGACAGGAATTGTAACCTGCATAGACCGCTAAAGAGTTGCTCTCAGTAACACTTTCAACGTAGTCTTCACCTCAAGATTGGTTGGATGTGTCCTCCAGAGGTTCATGCCCATCCCACAATGTAAAATGCATGTATTACAACTTCAGTTGGCTCCAGAATCATTAACAATTCCAATGCTGTGAAGAACTCGGGAAAGTCTGTTCTGAGATTCAGGATAATCTCTTCCAAACAATTTACATGCTTCAATGATGCAGACAAATCACTTCCATTGCAATATGAAGTAACAAGTTCGTGGCAATGAAATACAGGGCCAAAGCTACAATGAAACCCAGCCTAGAATACCTTAAATCAATTACTTTTATCCCCAGTATCTGAGGCTTCTGATGGAATCATAGGCACTCCAATGTTCTCAAGCCATCCTATTCCCTCTGGTGTGCTGCATGCCAGACACACAGCCTCTCAGTAGTTTGAGATTCACCCCATATCTGTAGCTCTCCTTGGCATATGGTCAATGCTCAGGGCAACTCCCAGTAATGGAATTTCCACTGAGACCTAGGTTTCACTTTCACCACTTCATACAGGGCCTCCTAGGGCTTTCCTGCAGGGCCTCCAACCATGATGCACATTGTTTGACCTCAGCACCTCTGAAGCCTTGGGGTAGGATTTCTTGTCTCTATATTATGTATAGCATTCCAGAGTCATGGGAATCATTTTTCTTAGCGCAGCTTGAGATGAAACAGTCACCCTGCACCACACTTACATTGGCTTCTACCTGTTAAGACCATTGTTTTCTAGAAGAAAAACACTTCAGTAGCATTCTCAGTTGAGCCTCCCTCCTCTCACATGAAGACGCATGTTCCCAAGTTGGAGTTTGTGATGGCCAGGCTCTGTGGTGGATTCAGGGCTCCTTTACCATTGTCCTAGTGCTCATCCCTCTAACACCTACAGCAGCTTTCTCAGCACATCCTTGCTTACAACTCAAAACTCATCCTATTCCCTGCCAAACTGCACAGTTTTCATATTTTTCTGTCCCTTTGGTGCGCTCTCACACTATCAAAATGAAGAGAACAGTGATATTAACAATGGCACAGTCTGACGGCATCATGTCTGCACATTTCCTGCACTGCACAAACTAGTGTGACACATTTTACATAGCCACACTCACATCCCAAGGTCTCTGGCAGGATGTAGCAATATTATTTGCCGGTATGATATAGGCATGGAACCTATTCAAATTCCTTACAGTTTCCAGTTCTTCTCTGAAACCTTATCAATTCGTGCTCAGGGACCATATTCATCTGGCCATTTTCTCTTGGGCATTTGTCTGGGGTGTTTTTCAAAAGGCTTCTCCCACCCCCAAACAAGTGTCAGATGGCTTGACTGTGGCACCTGGTCTTTTTGTTTCCTTGTACTCTGCAAAGAGCTTCTGCCTTCGCATATCACTTCTCTGCTTCTTGAAGAGACCTGATTACTTTTCCACATTTATCACTAGCCAACAAAATCTGAATGGTGACTGTGAGCACAAGCTGTGTAGAAGACTGTTTTCAAGTGAAGGCATTTTCTGTACTAAGCAGAGCCTGCAGGATCCAAACTGGGTAAAGTATCATCTGCTTTTTAAAAGAATTTGTCTGTTTCGGCAATCAGTCCAGGAGCATGTTCAGTTGCTCTGTAAGTGTTGGATCTTGGGCCTCACCCCGGCACTGGGAGGTTTACTCATCCATGAGCCATGCCTCTGTATCTCTTCCTTTTTTTGCGGCATAAGAAGTTAAGGATATGACTTCACTTTAAAGTTTAGAAATCCCAGCTGCAAATTTTAGGCTTCCATGGACTTCTCGCTTCCTCAGTCATGTTTTCCTTTCCAGCCGGTCTTGAAGCATACTCGGTATACCAGAATCACATTAAATCCCAAGGAAATTAATCCAAGAACAGCATCAAGCAGGGCACGAGGAACCCGCCATTGTAATGTACCAGTCCACTTGCAATTTTGAAAGTATCATAATTTGCTTTCCTATATAGATTCAGCCAGTGAATTTAGGAAGACTTTTAAAAGTGAGAAATAAAAGTCTTTGGTATTCTTCATTGTTTCCAGGATACAGTACAGACATTACTCTAAAGGTGCTGACAAATGCACCAGTGGAAAGAAAATAAAAATACAATTTCATTGGAAAGAAATATGACTGTTATTCTTTTCCAGTGATAATACTGTATGAACATAAATTCCTGATAAAGTAATGATTTAACAACTAACTGTCATGATACCTGAATACAAAGGCTTTAAGGTCAGTGCTCCAGGAAGAAGGATGAGGCAGCTGCTGGTATCAGGGGCACCTAACTTCATCATCCCCATCTGCACCCTTATCCAA
Source organism: Eospalax fontanierii (assembly GCA_035773235.1). Lineage (NCBI taxonomy): Eukaryota > Metazoa > Chordata > Mammalia > Rodentia > Spalacidae > Eospalax > Eospalax fontanierii. The sequence goes on along the minus strand of CM069554.1, from coordinate 2,447,125 downwards.
CTCACTCTCTGTGGCATTGACACCAATGCTTACTCAGAACATGGCCATGACATCATTGGGTACAACAAGGGCCCACTCATTCCCTTCCTCTGTGACCTGCAATACATGGCCATTTTCAGGCTCGTGAGCATCACTGTGACTTTCCTGACCTGATACATTCAATGACGTCAAGATCCTGATCATCACCCTGCTGATTTTCTGCAGTGTCTGAGTCCCCCTCCTCCCTCTCTAACACAGCACCAGGGATACAGCAATGGTAGCCAAAGATGCTCTTCTCCATTTGGCTTCCATCATGGGGCTACTAGGCCTCATCTTTCCCCCTAAGTGCTACATTACCTTGTTAATGCCAGGAATAAATTCTCTGCACATGTCCTGCATAAAGTGCATTCTAGCAGAAGAGCACTCCACCTTCTTACTTTAAATGGAGGTGTTTCCTAAAATGTACAGAGGGCTGAGACAAGTGTGGACTGTTATATTTATCAGATAAGATCCATGTCATTGTACAATGAACTCTCACTCCTTTCTCCAAGAGAGTAAGTCATGTTAATTCTCCCTGTTGGCTTTTCCTGAACAATAATCTGGAAATGACCTTGTTCCACCTGTTGATGACCATGTAGTTTAGTTACAGTTATATTATCTCCTCTTCTGTCATCTTCCTCTTTACTATCTGAATTAAACATTCTAAATTCTTCAATCCATTTACTTCCTTCTCTATAACCCTGTGTTTTCAAATTTTCTACTTATTTCCTTAAATGCTTTCCTCTTGAAAAGGGACCATGAGGCAAGCCAGATGAGCCAATGAGTGGAGATACTTACCAACAAGCCTGACTTTCTGAGTTCAAACACCCAGACCAATTATTTCTTTTTCTGGTTTTTAGTTAAGTGGGTGAAAATTCTGGATTATTTGAGGAGCACCAAATATTTTCAATATTGCTTATAATTTGAATCCTTTGTGATATCAGGTATTATGCACAGAGTGTAATCATTTCTTTTTTAAATTAAATTATTCATACAATAGATACCTTACAATCATGATTTCTTGATGTTTATCCACAAAGTTTGTTTGCCTAAATTATGAATGTAGCCATTATACATATAGTTACATATATGTTTTTGTATGATGTCTGTCTTTTGGGTGACAAACTGAAGTGGAATAACACACATAGCTCTAAACTGTTTAGACTGACTTTGGTAAGGGCTGGAGATATAGTGCAATGATATAACACCTATCTACACTGCTGTTCTTGGTGGAAATTTTCTGACTTAGTATAATGGGAAAATTTCAAAGTAGTAGGATCTCTGTGCAAACATGTTATAGGTGTTACAAACTTATAGAACTTTGACAGAATTAAAGATCTCACTGTTCTTTCTTAACTGGTTGAAATACTACAAAAGGGCTGCCAAATAGCTTAGTAAATAAGTCTTCCCATGAAGTCTGATGACATGGGTTCAGTCCCTGGAACCCACATGGAGAATGAAATCAAATCATGGGAGTTGTCCTCTAAGTTCCACATGCTTGATGTGACAGGTTCACATGTGTATGTATACACAAAGACACACACACACACACACACACACACACACACACAGAGAATCCTGAAAAATAAAAGAGCTAGTAGCATCACCATCCCTGTTTTTAAATTATGCTGCAGAGCTATAGTAATAAAAACAGCACAATAAAAAAAATGAGATATAATTGAGGACCCACAATAAGTCCATTTCTTTCAAGGCACCAGTCTTTTGATAAAAGAGGCCAAATATGTACACCTGAGAAAAGGCAACATGTTCAACAAGTGGTTCTGGCAAACTGGACTTCTACATGAGGAAAAGGAAATGAGATCCCTATATCCCTCCTGTCACTAACCTGAACTCCAAATGGATCAAGGACCTCAGTATGAGACCTGATGTCCTGAACCTGACAGAGGAGAAAGTAGGGAACACACTGAGCACACAGGCCCAGGATGGGACTCTGATAGCACAGGCCTTAACACAAACAATGAACAAGTGAGACCTCGTGAAAATATGAAAAGTTCTTTACAGCAAAGGGCACCATCATTTCAACTGAAGAGGAACCTATAGAATGGAAAACATCTTTACCACCTATATATTTGACAGTGTTAGTATCTAGAATATTCAAATAAAAAAACTAAATATCAACGCACAAGCAACTCAATTAAAACGTGGGACAAGAATCTGAACCAAGAGTGCTCAAAATATGAAACACAAATGTATGGAAAAATTTTAATGTTCATCATCCCTAACTATCAGAGAAAAGTAAATCAGAATGACTCTGAGATTTCATCTTACCCAGTCAGAGGGGCAAAGACACAGAAAACAATCAGGGACAAATGCTATTGAAGATATGGGGAAAGGAAACAGTTATTCACTCCCGGTGAGAGTCATACCTGCTGCAGCCACTATAGAAATCAGTGTGGAGATTCCTCAGAGAGCCAGAAACAGGTCTACCACATGACCCTGCCATAGCACTCTTGGACTCACATTCAAATAACTATATGTTACGACAGTTTACACAATGGATTATTATTTAGCTCTTAAGAAAATCAAAATTAGGGGCTGGAGAGATGTTTAAGACCACTGGCTGCTATGCAGAGGACCCAGGTTGTATTCAGCCCTGGCTGCAGGAGCCAGCCTGGGGCAGCTTGTGCCACCTGGGCAGGTGCCAGTCAAGAAGGAGGTTTAAAATCGAAGATGGGAAAATCTGCCTTCCCCACAGCTAATTGCCCACAAGGTGTTTCCGGAAAGGCTTGACCAATGGCCTTGCCTCAGCTCCGAAATGGGGAGTGGGGGGTCAGGCCCACATGTAATTTCACCGGGTGGAACCAAGAAGGGAGGGCCACCACGGGCATCAGGACTATGTGGCGAGGTGTCTTTCCTATGGAGGTAGGGAAAACAAACACAGGAAAAGGGGAAAAGGAGCCGGGTCGCTTTTGCACCCTTGGACAACCATCAGCACACAGAACACAGAGAGGCCTACTCACTGACAACCAGGGAGGGGGCGTTTCAACAATGGGGGGTGTGGCACAGAGGGTTCCTCTTCAGGCACTAGATGTTGGGGTCTCTCTGCTCGGAGCCTACCTGAGAGGGACACAGGATCTCTGACACGATGGGGGTGAGACACAGGGGTGAGAGGCGTGGAATTAATACACAAACTCTGGAAGCTGGGTGGAAGCGGTGGATAGCTAGCAGCTGCAATCTTGTTTATTCATTGAAATGCAAGGGGTCTTATAGGTTTGGTTAGTCAATTGCCTTAGGGGTGGGGTCCAGATTGCGGCCACTCCTGTTCTGTCTCTTAGGCAGGTCATTCAGGTATAGGGCAGAAGCTAGTGCCCGACCTGACCTGGGGCAGAGTGCTCCATCCACAGGCCCCCCTCCCCTGTTTTCATCATGGCAGGAGGCCTAACTAAGGCCCACAATGCAGTATACCATACAGTTTACATTATTATGGTTTTTCTCCAATATGAATTTTTTTATGTCTTTGAAGACAACGTTGAAATCTAAAGGTTCACCACATTTTTTACATTCTACAGTTTTACTCGAGTATGCATTCATTCACGTAACAGTAAGGACCTAGGAAACGTAAAGACCTGACCACATTGTTACATTTATGTGGTTTCTCTCCAGCATGTGTTTTTTCATGTCTTTGAAGGTACCGTTGACATCTAAAGGCTTTACCACATTGTTTACATTCATATGATTTTTCTCCAGCATGAACTTTTGCATTGAACTGAAGATGAGGTTGACATGTATGTGTTTTTTCATTTCTTTGAAGAAGACTATGACATCTAAAGGCTTTACCACATTATTTACATACATAGGGTTTATCCCCAGTATGAACTTTTTCATGTAACTGAAGATGAATGTTACTTATGCATGCTTTACCACATTTGCTTACATTCATACAGCTTTTCTCCAGGATTTCTTTATTTATGTAACAGGAAGGAACTAGGGAATGTAAAGGCTTTACCACATTCTTTACATTCATAAGGTTTTTCTCCTGTATGGATTTTTTCATGTAACTGAAGATAATGCTGACATCTAAAGGCTTTGCCACATTGTCTACATTTATCTGGTTTTTGTCCAGTATGAATTTTTTTTATGTAATTCAAGGTAATTGTATCGTGTTGTGCAGTGCCCTTGGAGGTCAGCAGATGGCATTGGATTCCCTAGATCTGGAGTTACCAATGATTGTTAGTAGTCATGGGCATGCTGGGAATCAAATCCAAGTCCTCTGCAGCAGTAGACAGTGTTCTTAACCTCTGAGTCATCTTTCAAGCTCATGTAGAATTTTAACCAAATAAGAAAAAGGATACAGAATCAATATTTAAAGATCCTAAAACCATACTTTTCAAATTTTTTAGGTGATGTCATATGCCAATAAAGTAAGTATAAAGGTGACAATGTGCTTCCAAAAGAATTCAGTGCAGTCAGTCACGTTGACATGTGTGGTACACAGCTGTGTAAGAGAAGGTTCACATGAGTTCAGAGATCCAAGTCCTGCTAATCAACCCAGTAAAACACCCACCTTAAGAAGAAAAGGGGAAGGAAAAAGGATTGCAATGGGGAAGGCAGGGAGCAAGGCAACCAAATTTTAGGATTTCTTTTTATACTATTAGAGCAAAGTTCATGAATCACCAAATCACACAATTTGGTAGTGAACAAATCACTGGCCAGGATCAGCAAGTGTCTAGTAACTTTCAAAGTCAAAGAACAACAAAGTAATGTTTTTCCTAACACACTGTAAGGACTTCCAAAAATAAGGTAAAGACAAAGGGACAAAATTAATTGCCAAACGTTAAAATTCAGGTGTCAAGAGTCCAGGGACATGGCTCAGTGTACTCTACTGTGTACACAAGCTTGGTGACCTGAATCTGTTCCCTGGAAGCCACAAAAATTTCAAAATACAGAACAGAAAATAAAGAGCAGTTCCCCTGACAATTGTGACACGCACACGTTCACACGCATACACAATAAACACAAATAATATTTTACAACTTAACAAAAATCAGGCCATCAATATTTGCACCCTGACCCTTAGTGACCATGACGTAGTGCACACGTTATCTCCAAACTAATTCCTGAACAACAATGGTGTCTTATAAGACAAGCACTCTTAAAATAAGTTAAAAGCTTCCATTTCAGTCTTAACAAAATGACCTGAACTGCAGCACTATGCCAGATATGGACTCACATCTGAGAAAAATAACACTTGACCAGGCATTCACTTCCCCAGAAGACTTTTCCAAAAGAACAAAGCTAGTGCCTTTGTGAACATAGACACCAGATCAGTCCGTTTAACATCCAGAGTCCAAAAAGGTGTATCCAAAGTGATTTTTGACACAAGGACCCAAAACACACACTAGAGAAAAGGCAGCATATTCAAGAAATGATACTAGTCAAACTGGATTGCTACATAGAGAAGAATGAAACTAGAGCCCTATCTCTCACCATATGAACCCTAACTCCAAAACTATCAAGTAATTCAACAAAAGACCCAATATCCTGAGTGTTACAGAGGAGAAAGTAGAGAATATACCAGATCTAGTAGGCACAGGAAAGGACTTTCTGAAAGAGACTCATATAGGACAAGCATTAAGTCAACAATTGACAAATGGGAACTCATGAAACAAAAGGGCTTCTGTATGGCAACAGAAAACATCCTTTCAGTGAAAAGGCAACCTCCAGAATGGGAAAAAATATTTCTCAAGTATATGTCTGACACAGGGTTCATATCTATGATATCTAATGAACTTCAAAAATTAAACAAACAAACCACACAAAAAAAAGCCCCATCAACTTAATTAAAAATCAGGGCAAAGAATTGAACAGATAGTTCCCAAAGATGAAATACTAATGGCTGAGAAATGTAGAATTTGTTCAACATTTTTGACCATCAAGGAAATGCAAATTAAAACAACTCTGACATTTCATCTTATTCAAGTCACAACAACTGAGATTCAAAACAGAAATGAGGACAAATGCTGGCAAGGAGGTGAGGAAAGAGTAACACGTCCTCACTGCTGGTGTGAGTGCAAACTGTTGTCCCCACTATGGAAATCATTGTGAAGATTACTCAAAAAGCTGAAGTACATCTCCCACATGATCCAGTCATATGCTGCAGGAACTCCTTCCAAAGCACTCCATACCCCATTACGCAGATACTTGTTCAAACATGTTCACTGCTGCTCTAGTCACAATAACCAGAAAACTTAATGTAGATTTCTATCAACAGATGAAAAGACAATGAAGTTATAGAATTCTTACACCTGGAATATTTAGTTCTTAAGAAAAAAGAAATTAAGAAACTCACAGTTAAATGGATGAACCTAGAAACAATCATCCTGACTGAGGTAACTGAAAACAAGAAACACAAAGGCCCCATGTTGTCTTTCATAAGGGGACACTAGCTTTACACCATTAGATACACGTTTCAACCGGAGAATCTATGGATTCCAGGAAACTAATACATGGCCAATGGGAAAGAAGAGTCATGGAGTGGGAAGGATTAAAGGGATGGGATGGGAGGGCAGGACAGAGGAGGAGGCAGGAGAGGGATAAGTAACACTGAGGCCTTCAGAGGAAGTCACAGAGCCAGGCATGTTGGTGCAGACCTTTAATCACAGCACTTGAGGGAGGAGGAGAGACAGGGAAATCTCTGTGAGTCTGTGGGAAGCCTCATCTACATAATGACTGCAGGCCAGCTGGGGCTCTAGGGAGACCCTGTTTCAAAAAACAATTTTAAAGAAATGTCACATGGAAACCTACCTCTATAGAATATTCTTGAACTATATCCATATATAATAAAAGACATTAAAGGAGCTACCGAATAACAGGTAGATATCACCTCTACTAGACCACATAGGCTAGAAACAAAAAGTTCGATGCCAGGAATGGACTACCTGTTTTTTGGGGGGTTTTTTTAGTATTTTATTTATTGTTTTGTTTTATGTGTATGAGCGTATTGTGTGCATGTATACAGGTGCACCTGTGTCTGGCAGTGCCCACAGAGGGGGGAAGAGGGTTTTGGATCCCCTGAAACTATATTTAGGAATTGTTGATAGCTTCCATGTATGTGCTGGGAAGTGAAGCCGGGTCCTGTAAAAGGGCAGACAATGCTCTTAACCACTGAGCCATCTCCCCAGTCCCCTTTTTAAAATGTATATTTTTATTGAATACTTGTAGATTTCATACTATATGTTTAACTATAAGTTTAACCATATTTAGACACTCTACCATAGCTGCAACACCCCATAGCTTGCCCTCAGGATTTTGTGCAGTCTGTCGTATATGTTAAGGTATATCAAGTTAAGTTTCCATACACAGATATCCTTCAATTTGAGTTCATTCACTGGAGCCTAGTCATCCTATCTAGCGTCACTCCACTAAAGATCTATTCTCCTTCACCAAGCAGTGATCATCTGTCAACAGTTCTTTGCTAAGGTTGTGGCCTCCTGCCCATTCCCACTTCTATGCTGGTTTCTGTCTGATTCAGTTTCTTGGGTCTCGTGCATGCTCTCACCATTGCACTAGGTTCATATGAACAAGTCAAAGGAACCTGTGAGACACTGCTCCTTTACAGTCATGCGCCACCTGTGGCTCTTATAATCTCTGTCCCTCCCCCAGCAATGAGTGACTTTTAAAATAGGAGTCCTCCCCAGGGACACAAGACTCCCTGTTTTGAACCTGCTGACCAGGTTCCCATGGACACTCAAACAACACTGACAAATCCTCTGCTCTTGGTTCCCACCAGAACTTCACAGTAAGACCCTATTGCGGAGGACACTACATACACATATTGTGGAACAGAGAGAAATCAAACTGGCACTCACTTCAAAGCTTCATCTCTACAGACTAGCTTTAAGAGTGCTGAAAGATGCAATGCATGCTACTAAAAGAGAGGACTGATCATAAACTTGACTTGCTGTGAATCCTGTGTGCTACAAGAACTGGCTTAGCAAAGTATGCCCTGTGGTAGAACGGAACCACAAGTGTTATGTGAGTAAACAACCACTTTGGGGTTTGATTTGTAGTCTACTTCACAAGATGGAGCCCATACCTGACACTGATACCAGGTGAGGCAGTCCATGGCTAGCTAGGTGACAGGACATTCAGGCGAGCCTACTAACATGATTTGTCTAAATAAAAATAGTATTAAACTAATTGCTAATGACTTATTGTTCTCAGTTATCATCAGTGAAGCTTTCTCATGTTGTAGATGGTGACTAAAATGGAGACCCACACTGGTCAATGTGCAGAGAACAAGAGGTTTGTCCCGGAATAGGATATCTGTATCAATCTTTGGCCTCTCAAGAGTCAGGGACCATTGTGCAAGACAGGCCTGAAAGGTACTAAGAGCCAGAAGTGGTAGGTGAGCACATGGAAAGTTTTCCAGACAGTTAGACAGCTACTCACATGATCTCACTGCAGTGGTGACAGCCTGCACAAGGGCACAAGTCAGCTTAAGTCAGACAAATTCCCACCATAGAAGACGTGAATTGGATACGAAACCCTAACCCTAGCTGAAGAACTACTGGCAACCATTAACTGTTGGGAGGTGAAGAATTAGTCTTTGAAAGCAGTGACGTAGTGGATGGACACACGGGGAAACAAGTTTCACTCCACAGGCCTTTAAATAATGCAGAGAAAGTATAATGGAATATATGGATGGGGGCAAGGAGGGGAGGGAGAAGGTGCACATAGGGGAGGGACCCATATAAGATGAAAATATAGTGTATAGAATGTGTAGAAATTCAATTTGTAAACAACCTCTTATTGACGATGTATAATCAAAGTTAAGGAGATCACTTACTTCCTTAAAAAAACCTTAAACAAAATTAAATGAATAAAGGATAGGGAACAATGGAGGAGATGAAATCAGGAAGGGAGTAGTGTGGAGGTCTGGAGGAAGGGAGAGGCTTTGAATGTGATCAAAACAAATGAAATTCTGGACTCAATACACAAAATTACAAAACGCATGAAAACATATTCTCTACGTGTGTGTATACAGATGGCCCTTGAGTTCTTTCTGGCTCATGTGGCCTAATACTTTCTTGTGGTGAATTTTTCTCTCATCTATTCCATTCCTTTGCTTTTGAGTAGTTTCTTCCTTACTTTGTAATCTGTGTGGGATTTATTTCATTCTGGAATAAGAGGCCAAGAACGCGGACACACTCAGCTCAGGCCCTGACAGCCTTAACGTAGGCAGTGTTCGGAAAATATTCAAGCAGGAATTGGACTAGCAGAAATGAAGAGAGCAAATGTCAGTCACTTGCCCTCCCACATTAAAAAATGGAGAAAGCACAGGAAAAATGACAACTGGAAAATGAAATCACAGACAGGAAATCAATAGACAACACCAACAACCACAACACTGATTCTGCAAAATGTCAATAAAAACCCCAGGCACAGCGGCTCATACTTATAATCTCAGCACTCTAGAATCGGAGGATGAAGCATCACGGTGACCTCAAGGACAGAGTGGTAAACACATACATGTATGCACATACATGTATATAAATATGTATTTATGTATATATACATGTATGTATGCACACGTATATTAGGAAAACTGATAAACCTACAGCAAAGAAGACACAACAACTACTTATTAGAAAGCGCATCATTAAAGGTATGAAGAGCACCAGGACACAGGTATTTTTCTCCTTGCTGTGACCAAACACCTAACAACACACTTCAAAGGATAACAGATGAAGGATGAATTTTTGGCTTATATTGTAGGTGTGCCCTTCTGAGTGTGGAAGTATGGTTAGCTCTTTACATAGTTCAGCAATGAGAAAGCAGGCCTTAAGAGGATCAGAGCAAGATCCATTAGACTACACCACTGGGATGACACAGTTTCTCGCCCTCCTAAAGCAGACACTCACTGCTCTTGCAGTTTCAGCTCTCTCTGACTACAAATAAACCCTTTCCTTACAGGCTCATAGTCAATGCTGTCACTGGGACAGACTGTCAAGAACATAATGACTACCAGGATAAACACAGGCCCAAGACTAAGCTCAGCTTTTTGGGATCACTGCTTTACATTAACCCAGGGGATCAGGTCAATCTTAAAAGCCTCCTACAGGAAAAGACCACTTGAAGCTGTTTGGACCTGACATTATCAGGTGAAGTTCAAATCCCTAATTGCAATCAGGCTGCAGGGCTCATTTCCATTGAGGGGGAGTGAGAAGGGACACAGGCAGACAGGAAAAGTCAGAGCAGCTTCCTTAAGATGCAACAACTTGTTCCCAGGAGACACTGTGGTGGAGAGTGACAGGAAAGAAGAGCCTATTGGGGTGGACATCCAAGCAGGACCAATAAGGAGAAAGAAAGGATCCAGTGACATATAAGATCCTCTTGAGTAGACTCCCAGCTCCAGGACACGTCACATTCCAAAAGGGAGCTGTTTGCTTACATCAGTAAAGCAGTTTCTGTTCAATTTTCCATATTTTGGTTTTCTGTCTCTCTCAGTAAACCTTTACCTGTCTCATGAATGAACTTGCCTAGTCCCTTGATGACCACCCCATCCTGATACATGACTGGTTCATCTGTCCTCCTCCAGAAGTTCATGAGCACGACTCCTGGGAGCCTCTGGGACATCGCCATCTACTTTCTGATGACAATCAAGTGAAATCCAACATCACAAACCTCCAGAACCTAATGATATCCAAGACCCTCTCTCCTTTCTGGTATCTACCTCATAAATTTTAATTTTATATGGTTTTTCTTTTTATCCTTTCCATGTCTTACAGTACAGCACAACCCACTTCAGGGAATTCATCCTAACCCTGTTACTCCAGGGAGACCTCTGAAACTCTTCCTGGACTAAGGTTATACTTTCCTAGACGTTATAAGCCACATCTTTACTCCAGTTGCAAAGGCTACCCACTTGCTCTCAGGACAACACTGACATATCTCTGGACTCTGTCCTGGGTCTGGACTTCTTCACTTTCTGATTACTACTCTCATACTCCTTCACTGCTATGTTAAAATACCATTATTGTGTCATTTTTTAATCATTTGACATGCTGATCCTGCCTGAAACATCGTCTGACTACCTTGTCCAAGAGTCTATGATCTTTTCAGAAACCACAACTGAACGCTCATGGAGGACTGCAGATCTGACTGCTAATCCTAATTTAACTGGCAGTATCTACCCAGCCATTCCATGAAGATGAACTCTAAGGCTGGAGAGATGGGTAAGCAGTTAAGAGCACGTGGTGCTGTTTCAGAGGTCCAGGTTTGAGTTTCCAGCATGCACATGGTGGTTAACCCCACTTCCAGGGGATACAATGTCCTATTCTGGCATCCATGGGAACTTCACACGCCTGGTACACATACATAAGTGCAAAGAAAGCATTCATACACATAAATAAATGTTTTTAAATGGACTCATCTAACAGTCACCCCACAGAACCATTCCCAGTGCACCCCTATCTTGCTTGACTTATCACCCTTCAAAACACTCCTGGACAAATGTAAGCACAGATTCAGCTTCCTTCCGTCTCCTCTCTCTTCCCTTGATGGAAGTTTGATCAGATGCTGGCCACATAAGCCAGGCTTCCATTTGTATTAAATCCACAGCCATAAGGAAACGGCTGTTTCCACAGGGACCCTTTAATCATGCACCTTCACTCTTCTGTTGGTAAGATAAGAAAGAATATCTCTACCTCTAATGATCCCATTCCAAGACACAATACAAAGTTCACAGCTGGTTAGAGCATCTGTAAAATGCTAAATAAAACCTCAATCTACTGTTGAGGAAATGGCTCCCCTGTAAAGTCCTTGTCACATAAGCATAAGGACAAGTAACTGGATCTCCAGGAAAAAATAAAAAGCTGCTCACAGTGCACAGGCCTCAAATCCCAGTAGAGTAGGTGGAGACTACAGGATGCCTGGGGCTCGCTGGGCTGACAATCTAAGAGAATTGGTAAACTACTTCTTCAGCGAGAAAGCCTGCTTTGATAAAGAAGGTTGAGGGGGCATTGAGATGGCTCAGTTGGTAAAAGCACTTCTTGGCAAATCTGGAAAATTCAGTAAGATCCACAAAACCCATATAAAGGTAGAATGAGAGAACTAACTCCACAAAGTTGTCCTCAGGCCTTCACACATGCATCATGGCAAATGTGAACCCCTATACACATGATATACCCACACATATGTAACAGTAATAAATAAAATTTCTAAATTCAAAACTGAGGAAACTGGAAAATGGCATCACTCACTGTCAACCTCTGACCTCCAAGAACATGAGAACACCTTCACACATACCTGCATTCAGATGAACACAGGCACACGCACACACAATCTCAATTGAATCAGCTCTGAGAATCTGCCTGTGCTGAACTATCACCCTGGAAAGAACACACCATTCTCAGAAAGCTCTTCAAATTCCCTCCCACTCCAACAGAGGACAGAGTCCTAGTAGACCAGTGAGAATTCAACTGGTAGCAAGAACTGACACAGCCTGGGCTCCACAACACTGCCCAGAGTCTGATCTCTTCTTTGCAGAGGTTTTGGTTCTCCATGTCTTTCCTATCTCAATTCACTCCTTTTAGATCCCCACTTCGCACTTCTCTGTCTATCAGCTAACTTGACCTACACAGGGACAATATACAGGAGAGGCCACACATGATGGGGATCTTACGGAAAAGAAAAGGCTTCTCTCTAAAATCTGGAGAGGGGCCTGGAGAGATGGCTCAGATTAAAGAGTATGTACCAGTCTCACAGATGACCTGTGTTCAACTCCAAACAGCCACTTGAGTGCTTCAGTCACTAACAGCAATCCTTAACTCCACCTTCAGGGGAATCATTTATCCTCTGACCACTGCGGACACCTCCACTCATGTGTGCACACACACACATATACATATGATGGAAAATAAATCTTTACCAAAAAAATCCACATACTGAACGGGAGCTTAATTTAGAATAAGAAAAAGTGAAACAGGAAGGGAGGATGGGAGGCAGGTGGAGGGGCAGAGGGGAAGAGGAAGGGAAAGTTCCAATGAAGGGGATGGAGGTGGGAGGCCAAAAGAGCTTCTTCAAAGAAAGACCACACAACACCAAAAGCAAGATCAGCGCTCAGGACAGACACGGACACTGAAGCTGCCCGCGCAGGCGGAGCCTCTCGCTCAGTGTCCGGCAGAAGCAGCTGCAGCAGGAAATGCCACAGACGGCGCCCGGGACCTGGGCGCGGGGACCGCACAGGACGCCGGTCCTGCTGCCTGCCCCGCCCAGGGGAACCCAGCACAGCCCGCTCCCCGGGTTCCACGGCCGCTCCTCTAGTCTGAGGACAGCCGGGAACACGCTCACCATGGCCCGGCTTCCGGCTTCGCCCGCGCGGTCGCAGAGCTCTCCGCAGCGGCGCTCACCGCACAGCACTGGCAGCGCAGCCGTCAGCCACGTTTCCGAGCCGACAATGCGAAACCCAGAACATGGCGCGAGATAGAACCCGCCTCCCCACTCCAGTCAGAGATCCTGATTGGCCAGCACGACCTGAAGCCCTGATTGGCTAGTGCAACCGCCGATGCCTGAGTGACAGGAGGAATTAAAATGATGTGGGAGCATTTACCTTTCTTTTAGTGCACAGAGCTTGCCCAACTCCCAGGACCCTGGAATTCTCGCAGAATTTGCTTGATCTGTTAGAGCAGGAATTGCTATCAGAGCAGGTATTGCTGCAAAGCAGGTATTAATGGGGACCCTCACATACACAGTCAATGTCCTAGGTCATTGTCCTCTTATCTCAGACGTAGAAAGGCACTCAGTCACCAAGGTGACATTAGTGTTTGATCTAGAGTCTGATATCCTCCACGGATATGGAATTTCCACGCAGGCACATTAAGGTTTGTCTTAGAACCCAGGCCTGGTCTTCTTTGCCGATCTTTCTAAGAGGCCTGAAGAGTAAAGGCCACACTGTAACCTACACTGCACTCCTGCCGCTCTTTGCGGAGATATAGTCAAGAAGCTGTCCATGCTGTGCTTTCACAACTTGTGATTTATGGCGAAATGGCCAAACTGGCTCCAATTTGTTCCCCCAGCTTTCTCCCCCTCCTCGCCACCCCATGCATGTCCCCTGAAGGCTGCTCCTGCAGCAGTTTCAGGAAGTACATTGTTTCTACAATGCTGAGAAACTTACATTCAGCCAGGCAGAATAACATGAGCAGTTCTTGGGAAATATTTTTTTCTGCAATTCTGAGAAACATGTATAGATGTTGGAGGGAGTTGTTATTGTTACTTTCTGCTAAATGACATGCTGTAGTTAAAGCTCTGAATTCAGTGTCTGAGTGGATTTAATCCCAGGTAAATGAGCGCTCTCAAATATATCAAGAGTGGAGCAAACTGCATAGGCCATCTGAGAACGCCCAATTGTGCATTTTCCATAGGTGTTTCGAATACATATCTTTAAGTTGTCTTGGGCCCTCCACATGTGCACCTTGGCATGTGCGCACAAAACACTAACAGTAAACTCATGTAAAACTATAAACTTCTGCATCCACCATTTCCTGCCTTCACTTATTTGAGCAGTACAGTGTTCTTGATGACTTTTGGTGTGGTACCACTAGATGTATATCAAATGTAAATGATATGTTAAAATATAGGGAGGAAAAAAATTAGACCCAGATTTTTTTTTTCTTTTGAGATGGGGCTCCCCGTAGTCCCAGCTGACTTGGAACTCCCTATGAAGATCAGGCTTCCCTCAGTTTCACAGAGGTCATCTTGCCTCTGCCTGTGCCTCTTCCTACCAAGTGCTGGGATTAAACATATGTGACACCACACCAAGTCTCATATCTCTTAAAATGTATTTTAATTTAGTTTTCTTTTATGTGTATGTGATTTTTTCCTATATACATACACCCATGTGTACATTGCCAGGAGTGCTCAAAAGAGTAACTGGAGGTATAGATGGCTGTGAGCCACCTGTGGGTGAATGAAATATAGGCAAGAACCTAAAGGACGCTAAAAGAAGCTCCTCATTTCTTATTATGGTTAAGACAAATTACAGAACAAATAATATTGAAAAGAGAGAGAAGCACGAACTGACTCCCATGGGAAATCCATTGGACTAAGAGAAGATACCTCAGCAGACATTCTCAAGGCCAGGAGGGTAAGGAATAGTTTTTTTCAAGCTCTGAAATCAGCTGCAGAACTCTGTCCAATAATTCTTTACTTCATGACTAAAAGAGAAAGGTCAACCTTCCATGGCCACTAATCTAAGAGCACACAACATACTTGAGGAGCTCCACATATTCAAGAGAGATGATTAAATAGTTCCATGAGGACACAGGAAAGCTAAGGAAGCCACACTAGCCCGGCAAATAAGTGAATGTTAAGACATGATCAAGCATTAGAAAACAAATGTCAAGAATTCCTGTAAACTTCTGAATATTAACTCCTTCCAATCATGCTGTCAATTCTTCAGTCAGAATACACCAACTTTTTAAAAACTTAAAACAACACATGCCTGGAAAAGAACCTAATGCTTAAAATCAAAGAACTTTAAAAGGTGCGCCTCACACACAATATTCAAAAGCAAGCAGGTGTGGATATATTGATATCTAATAAAATAGACTTCAAGCCTGAATTCATAGGAAGAAAAAAGGTTTTTCTAAAAAATATTTTTAATTTATTGTTTTTATTTTATGTGTATGCATGTACTGCCTGCATGAAGGTAGGTGCACCTGTATCATCCGTGCCTGCAGAGGACAGAAGAGGGTGTGGGATCCACTGAAACTGGAGTTATAGTTAGCTGTCTTGTGTGAGTGCTGGGATTTGAATCTGGGTCTTCTACAAGAACAGTCAGTATTCTTAACCATTGAGACATCTCTTCGGCCCCTAGAAATATAGATTTTTTTTTTTATGTTAAGGAAACAATGTCTACAGAGGACAGTAGAATTTTACACATGTGCATCAGCATCCCAAATTTCATAGACACTAAGAGATACAGAAACACAGATTGACTGCAGTATAAAAATCACACTTGACTTTAATACCACACTCTTGCTAATAGACAGGCAGTCAACACAAAACACCATCAAAGAAATATCAAATGTAAATGACATATATAAATTGTTGAGAGATAAGATTTTTATGAAATTGAAAGCTTTTGTACAGGAAAGGAAAGAATTGAGTAGAGGTCGACTTATAAATGAAGATGATTCACAGCAAGCTATGCATCTGAAAGAGTAATCTTATCTACATTAGAGCACATAGACACTCAGTATCTGAGAAAATACACCCCAGATGAATAAGTAAATACTGAAGTGAATTTCAGAAGTAAATTACAGATGGCCAGTAAACAACTGAAACGATGTCCAGCGTTGTTAGCCATCAGGAAAATGCAAACTAAAGCTGCATTGAGACTATATCTCACTCCGGAAATACTTGATGTCATTAGGAAAGAAAACAGAAAATGCTGACAAGTGTGTGCGAGGAAGGGAACTTTCACACTCTCCTTGGTGGGAATGGAAATTGGTCCAGTCAGCAGGGAAGATATTGTGGACGATGCTCAGAGAAAGTAAAGTAGTTCTCAGGAGATAACAGAAATGCTTCCTTGCAAGCTTGACAACTTTAGTTCATTCCCAGAAGACACTACTAAGTGTGGATTCTGAGCTTCCTGTTTCCATCCTTGTCGTGGGAGTTCAAGACAGGGGAGAACGTTTGCTATTTCAGCGACACTGTCCACTGTCTGGGAATAAACTGCTTCCGGGAGTCGAATGCTTCCTGTGGCTGTAATCAGATGCGCTGGGCTCTGTCCTAAAATTTTTTTCTGGGAGGCAAGAGTCAGCCACTGTCCTCTCTAGGTCCAGGACTACAAAGCCACGCATACTTTCGCCAAATTATACTTTGTGAAACTATAATGGAAATAAGAAGGTAGCTCAGATAGTTGCTAAAAGACCTTGCAATGTTATGGTAATTAAGAACTTCTGAGCAAGAGAAGCTCTGAGACGGGAGACAGATATGGGGAAGGCACAGCAGTGTTTCCCTCTGCCCCTTGGTTACTCTGAGAGAAGCTTTGTTTCCCAAAGCTGCTACAGTCCTGCAATATGTTACCCGCAAATTATCATGTATGTGCTATTTACTACTTGCTTTCATTCCTCAGGTGAGTATATGTGGCCCTCAACACTGATGCAAGAAGCTGAATCCTTTATGAAAGGATCTGTGTGTCAGTCCCGATAGCAGACTAAACTCCCCCATTCCTCACCTGACTTTGGCTGCTGACCTCTGATTTTTCAGTAACATTTCTGGAGACCCCCAGAGAGATCAAGCCACGGTACCCCTCCTTTGTAATAGAGGTTCCCGGACTCTGTAGCCCCCACAGCCCCTAGAACAGAGAAGTGTGCACCCCCCCAAAAATTTCCTCTCTATGTCTCCTTCCAGGAGGTCAGAGAGACCTGCATAGCCCTGGGCTGGAAGCTCTCATCAGGTGGGGAGAGACAGACATCCAGAAACGGATGTCCAGATCACGTAAAAAAAAGGGTCCTCCAGGGTAGACAGGTAGACGCCACTGTGGGCTGATCCCGGTAGGAGGTTGCATGCAAAGTCTTGATGTGATTCCAAGATGGCACTGGCCTCCAATCAGGAAGGAAAGGGGCTCCATTAAACCTCAAGGTGATTCTGAGGTCCTGACCCCATTTAGGTAAAAGAGGAATCAGGCAGGAAAGGGAACAATTAAACTTTAATGTGATTCCGTGGTGCTTGGCTCCATCTGGGTAGAACAGGAATTTAATGAGAATAACTAGGCTATTATGACATTAAGATAAAACCTTCCAAATTAAAAACATTTTGTGATTCGGGTGGTTTGAAATCAGGCCACGCTGAGGAAAAATCCCTGTATCGGATGGAGGCTACTTAAATCCTAAAACCCAGCCTCATACCTACCAGAAGAGAGAACTGCCCCATTGCTAGAAAGAGATTATAGAGGAAGAGTTCTCCTCTCATCCGGATTTAAAAGATAAGTGCCTATTTAAATTAGGCCATCCTAATTAAAGTCCTTGATTACTGCGTTTCAGAATCACTTACTCTGTGTGTAATTATGTTATATGGCTCTATAATAATTGCTTTCATGTGGTGCTTGAGATTTCATGTAATTATCTCAGGTGTCTGTAAGTTTTCTCATGTTTGAGGTCTCACGTAATTCTGCCTTGTATGTCTATGACAATGTCTTCATATGCTGCTTCTGTCAAAACTGGCCATTTTAGTTTCTCTTATTTATTTATTTTTTTATTGTGCACAAAATTACTAATTTTATTTTTGCTTTATTTTGGCATGCCCAGTTAAAATACACATGTGCAGATTTATAAATATGGATATTTTGATGATGCATTGAAAGGCCTTATAAACTTGGGTACTCTAAACAACTTAAAATTTATTGAACAATGTCTCTAAGTCTATTAAGTGCTTCACAAAACTTTAAAGTGCTATTTGTTTATGCAGCAATGTAAGATGTGACTGAAATCCCCAACAGTTTGAAACTCAAGAAGATGGGAAGAAACCTATAGCTGGAGTTTACAAAACATATATGAGAAAAGATCGACTTTTACAACTTCTCCTCAGAAATCCAGGCCCTGCAAATAGCTACAAATAGCTCAGATAAGTTACTTTAGGTTACTTGGCTTATGAGAAACCAAGTTTTATCTCCTTGTCCAGAAGGAAATAATTTCATTCAATGACCTTGGTCTAATCAGTCTATAGGTGTGTGACATGACCCTCTCTTCCTTCTGAAAACCTGTAAATCAGGGTATGGGGGAGGGGAGGCTGGGAAAGAAAGGAGACTGCTTCTGTTTTCAGTAGGACAGCCTTCATTTGAGACAGATCTTAAAATTGTTTTAAATCTTTATCCTGGGCTGTACCTACTTAACCAGTGATGATAAATCTCTTCTAGCCGGTTATGTTTGGGTTTTATTCAAGCTTTACTTACATATTGCACTGTAATTACAAGTACCAGATTGGTGCAACTGACCTTGCATGGTTAATATTCGTACTTAAAAAGCCCATACTAATCTGGCCAAAAGGGACTTAAGGGACAGTTTTGTTCCTTACTCTCCAGGGTTGACTAAGTCCCAGGGGATCATGGCAGATGCCTCAAAATGTCCTGCAGCTATGAAGAGTCACCCGTTCTCTCGTTCAGGGAGATCATGGAGACCCCAGGAGAGGGACTCAAACTGGTGTCCAGTATATAAAGGGGAAGGTTTGCACAAATGAGAAGTTTCTTGATGCTTTCAAGTGAAGCCAAATGTCAGCTGGACTGCCTGATTTATCCCCACATAGATGGAACTGGTAAAATGAAGTCAAAGGATCCAAGGACTCCAAATCCTGAGTGACCACCCTGAGGGTCAGACCCTTAACTGACCTTAAACAAAAAAGAGAGAAAAAACTTGTTTAATTTGGGCCAATGTTATGGTCTTAAACACCCAAAAGGAAAATATAACCAAAGATTAAAGTGATCAGTATATTTCTTTAAAGCCTGAGAAATTGTGCCTCCCAGACACTAGGCTTAAAAGTTCACATGAGAAAGGAACTAGTCATAGCGGAAGGACAGGGTCTTGACCCTAAACTACCTAGTTAACTTTTACTTCCTATTTTTATTAAAACTCCCACTAAGGTTTTCTCCATGATAACACTCAGGTGAAAAGCTTGGCCTAGTTCAATGCTGGAGTGCCACCGGCAGCCAAAAAGGACAAATCCACTATGTTCTTATCAAAATTAAATGATGACTAAATTTCTTCTCTCTTCCTGTCTAGAAGCCATTTAAGAGGGAACTCACACTGTGATTCTAGCCACTCCACGACTATGAACATGCCTGAAAGCACATCCTGAATCCAGCCATCACGGGCAAAGGGAAGACGAGAAGAAACCCAATCAATGGATGGTTTTGGAAGCCCTCATCATGAACTCTAATGCACTTTAAATTGGATATTTGAAATTCACTCTGTTCTGACTTCTCCTGGTTCTCTGCCTAAAACATGCTCCTAACCACTCTCACCTTTACTTCCCCTTCAGAGGCACCAGTCAAGGACTTTCTTTTTCTCTGTGGCTATACCTTTGGGGTCTTTTAGATACACCCACTTAGGGTAACCCAGTTGCCACTCCCAGCATCCCTGTTCAACATGGAAGAACAGAGTGACTAGTGGCTCAGTTCCCCATTTGCAGTTAGGGGTACCGCACCACAAGGGGGAGTAATAAATTAAAAAGTAAATGTTAACTAGGTAGTTCAGGGTCAAGACCCTGTCCTTCCCCTATGACTAGGTCCTTTCTCAGCTGAGAGCTGGAAATTTCTTTGTGTCTGCCAGTAAACTTATCCCTAGCTGAGGCTGTTAAGAAAGGCACGTATCTGCTGTTTTTATGCAAAACAATCTGGCATAGTGAGAGAAAATACAAGGCAGCTGTTAAAGAAAATAAAGGCAAAAATGTGTCTTCCTGAAAAGTACCTACAATACTTGGGACCTACCTAGCACCACTAACAGGACCAATAGGCATGGTTCTGTTAGCTCTCCAGTCAAAATCTTGGATAATAAACTAATTAAATTTATCAAAAATCAGGTAGAGGCAGTCAGACTCACGAACATCACAGAGTTTATCTTGAATCAACAAGGGATTTTGTCAGTGAAGAGAAGGAAATATAATGGAAATAGGAAGACACCTCAGATGGTTGCAGGAAAAGCTCTGAGACAGGAGATACACATGGGGAAAGCAGACAGGAGTCTTCCCGTCTGAACACTACAGTGACCTGATAGAAGTCTTTGTTTCCCAAAGCTGCTACATTTCTGCCATACATTACCTGCAAATTACCATGTCCTCACCTTTTGCTTGCATTCCTCACATTAGTATACATGGCCCTCAAACCTGGTGCATGGGGTGGACTCCCGTATGGAAGGGTCTGTGTGTCAGTCCTGCTAGCGGATTGAACTCCCCTCTCCTCACCTGAGTGTGGTTGCTGGTCTCTGATTTTTCTAAAGCAAAACCAGAGTTTATTTAGGTTTACTTAAAAGAGCAATTAGCCTGAAGTCGGGTTCTTCTACTGGGGCCATGCAGCAAATTCTTCATTTCTGTGGAAACCCTTGAGCTGCTGCCAGGCACACAGGAGGGCAAAGAGGCTAGTCTCCTCCCAACTTCCTCCATCACACCTTAGTCCTTCCCCCACTTACAACACAGGTAACTGGTTGGTTGGGAGGGGCGGCTGACACTCCCAGCTTCTCCTTCTTATGGTGCAGAGCAGTCAAGTTTGCCCTGAGGTTGAATGCATAGTCCATCTTGGAGGGCTTTGGTGGGCAGAGGACCAATTTATGAAACAGGCTCGATTCCCCATTTAAAAGGTGACAACCTGTGTGAAATCAGATCTGCAGGGAAACTCATTGGACACGATGTTCACAGTATTCTGGATAGGTTGATCCTCTGCATATTTCTGCAAATTTGGGGCAGATTTATAAATGTCCAGAATTAAAACAAGAGTTCAAAATTTGCCATAATGTTCGTAAAAATCATTTAGGCTGACGGAACAACTCTTGTCAATTATATCTGTGAGCTCTTTCCCAGAATGTTAAATTACCTCCAACTAGCAGCCAACTTTCTGAGAAAAAAAAAAAATAGGATAATCAGTCTAATGAATGGTAAATTTTCCTTAAACTTATTTACTTCTCTATCCGGTTCTGTATGTGCGTGTGTGCATATGTGGGTACATGTGTGAAGGTGTATGAGATTGTTGGAATCTGTAGAGATGGAATTACAAGCAATTTTGAGCCACCAGACCTGGGGTTCTGGGAACCAAGCTCCAGTTTTCTGTAAGATCAGAAAGCACTCTTCAATACCCAGCCGTCTCTCCAACCCATTCTGTATTCTGAATATTGACATTCTTGAGGTTTATGTCTGCAAGTTAGGTAATTACAAGCTTCACACACACTAATACTTGACTCTCAGTTTCTGGTCCGTTTTTTGGGACAACTAAGATTTCTGGTTTTCTGATGATCCCCATCAGTTTAGCAGTCTGTAAGTAGTTAAGACATCTCTAATGACCCTCATTTTGAGATCCTGGTCTATCATAATTTTCATTGAGTTTGGGACCAGTATATGACTTCATGTCTTTCACTGATGGAAATGAGGCAAGCCAGCAGCAAATTTAAGAATTCCAATATTGTACATTTCAAAAGAAAATTTGCTTGGAATCATTTTAAATTTATATTCAAATTGGAATAGCATTACAAACATTCTGGGTCACTGAATATGTCCTAGGCATAGAGATTCTCTACTTATCTTTAAATTTTTTTTTAATTTAATTGAATCATTGTGTGTTTCATACAGAACATCTCACTTTATCTTATTCATCTTTATATTCTTTTCCCACCAGGAACTCCCGTAGCCCCTCAAGTGGAATCCACACATTCTTTCATCTGTGTTAAGGTCTGCAGATGACCTCAGTGCAGGTTCATTCACTGAGGTCTAGTCAGCCTACAAAGTGTCTCTTGCTTTAGGAAGACTAGATCCTCCTCACCCAACAGTATCAGTTGCCAATATTTCTTAAGTAAAGTTTGGGGTTTACTACCCAGTTTCCCAGTGCCATGCTGGACTTTTGTCTGCCTGAGTTTGCATGGATCTTGAGCACACTGAAACTATTGCTGTAGGTTCACACAAGCAGGAGGATCCCAGGAGCTTGTAGGGTTCTATTTCAATATGGCCATGCACCTCCGCACTGTCTCTTACAATCTTTCGGCTTCCTCTTCCCCAATGGTTCCTGAGTGAAACTTAATATGAGTCCTGTCTAGGGACCCTCTCTGGGGATTCCTCATCTGCATGATTTAGCCATTTGTGAGCTTTTGTGTTGCTGGCCCTTTGTTGACTGCGGGAGCTTCATTAATGGGAACTGAGACATTCATTGGTCACTTCTTTACCTCTTGTATATTTTGTGAGGTTTGAGTGTAGAGGCTGCAATGTGCCACATTGGCATAGGAAATTCACAGACAATGTCTGTGTGTGAGCAGCTGTGGTACTCTGTATTAGTGCCTGTCTGGAGAAAAAAAAAAGCTTTTTTTGGTAGTGGTGACTGGGATACCTGACTGTAAATATAAGGATGCATATTTTGCATTTAGTAAGAAGTTACATTAGCATAGGGGTGTCACAGCCTTGTAGATTTCTCTAAGCTCTATGACCTCTTCAGCCGCGTGTTTTTGGCTATGATTACAGTACCACTCATGAGTTTCCTCCCATTAAGTGGGCTCTAAGACCAAGTTGGTAGTCATTGATTGGCCCCAAGATAAAAGTGCCACTACTCCACCAGTGTCACATGCTGTGCCAGTTATCAATGTGGTTATTTGGTCATGAAGCCGGTATTGGTTCATTGGTTGATGTTCTCCCTTGGTACTTGCATAGTGTTCTTCGGAGCTATGAGTTCTAGCCTTCAGGGGAAGTGGCTTCCAGATCAGGTCCAGCTCCGTATCTCCGAATCCAGACTCGAGAGTGTGCCCTGTCTTCAGAAACTGAGTGTTACCTTCAAGTTCTGGGAGACAGTCAAGGGCTGAGGCAGTAGCCTGTGTAATTTAGGGAGTCTCTAGAACCACCCTGGTGAACAACTCAAAGGAAGGTTTCTCCTGTCTGGCACTGTTTCTTGTTATGTTGCCTTCTGCTACGCACACGGACTCATGTAGATTGTATGCGGAATTTGTCATTAGGTTATTAGATTAATATCATTCCTTCTGGTGTTTTACACTAATTAGGTATTGTCCCTTCTCTCTGTGTCCCTCTATCTCTTGTCCCTCTCTGTCTCTCTGTCTCTGTCTCTCCCCTTCTAACTTTCCCTCCATGTCTTCCCCGTTTACAGTGTCCCCATTTCCCCCACTTCTCCCTTGATAATCCCAGTCTCCTAAGGCCCCACCTCTCTCGAGCTCTTTCTTTCCCTTCATCCCCATCACTCCTTGTGTAGCCCTCCCTCCCCCTCACATGGAATCCCCCTTTTATCTATTTCTCCCTTGGAAACACCTGTCTCCTATTATTCTCCATTAGGTTCCGTCTTTCTTTTTACCTCCCTGGTTCCTTTCCATTTTCCTGGTTCCTGCAGATGCATCAGGATACATACTCACATATGTTTGGTGCAAGGGTCACAAATGAGAGGGAACATACATGATTTGCTTTTCTGATTCTGTGTTACTTCACTTAGCGTAACAGTTTCTAGTTCTATTCATTTACATGCAAATGTCATGATTTCATCTTTCTTTACAGCTGAACAGAACTCCATTGTGTAAATGCAGCACATTTTCATTATCCACTGGTCAGATGAGGGATGCTTAGGTTGCTTCCATTCCTTAGCTATTGTGAACAAAGCACCAACAAACATGGATGTATAAGGATCTCTGCAAAAGGATGGTACATGCCAAGGAGTGGTATAACCGGGTCAAATGGCAGATTCAGTTTTAGTTTTCTAACATTTCTCCGCAATGCTTTCCGTAGTGCTTGCACGAGTCTCCAATCCCAGCAGCAGTAAATGAGTGTTCCTCCCTCCCCGCATCCCCCAGCATTTGATATCTGTGTTCTCTGTATCTCAGCCAGTCTGACTGGGGCAAGATGAGGTCTTAATGTGGTTTTAATTTGCATTTCCCTAACTATTAACGATGTTGAGCACTTTTAAGATGTTTCTCAGCCATCTTTTTCTTATTTTGAGAACTCTGTGCTCAGATCCTTAGTCCATCTTTTAATTGGGTCAGTTGTTTTCTTGTTTCTTTGTTTTTTGAATTGTTTGTATATTCTGGATATTAAAACTCTGTCCGATGTGTCATTGGTGAAGATTTTCTCAGTCTGTGAGTTTTCACTTCCTTCGTTGTTTCTTTTACTGTACAGAAGCATTTTAGTTGAATGAGGTCCCGCTTGTTGATTATTGACCTTAATTCCTCAGCAACTGCTGTCTGATTTAGAAACTCCTTTCCTACACCTATATCTTGTAGATTACTGCCAACATTTTCTTCTAATAGTTTCAGAGTTTCAGTTTTCACATTGAAGTCTTTGATCTATTTGGAGTTGACGTTTGTACAAGGCAAAAGATAAGGGTCCCGATTCATTTTTCTACAGGTGGAGATCCAGTACTGCTAGCGCTATTGGCTGTTCCTGGCACCTTTCTCAAATATCAGGATGACTGAAATTGCATGTACTCATGTTTGAGTCTTCAATTTTATTCCATTGGGATACGGGTCTATTTTTGTGCCAGTACCATGTTGTTTTGTGACTATAGCTCTGTAATATAGTTTGAAATCTGTTATAGTAACCCCTCCAGGATTTTTCTTTGTGCTAAGGGTTGCTTTGTCTATCCACACTATTTTGTGCTTCCATATGAATTTTAGGACTTTTTTCTAATTCTATAAAGAATGTCATGGGGATTTTGATTAGGATTGCATTTAATCGATATATTGCTTTTGGTAGGATGGACATTTTCACAATATTAATTCTTCCAATTCATGAGCATGGGTGGTCCTTTAATCTTCTGGTGTCCTTATCAAGCTCTTTCCCTAAAATTTTCATTGCAGAGATCATTTTGTTTTGGTCAGGTTTATTGCAAGATTTTTTTTAGGCTCTTGTGAATGAGAGGGTTTCATTGTACTCTTTCTCCAATTGCTTGTTATTGGCCTATAGAAAAGCTACTGATTTTTGTAGATTAATTTTGTAACCTATCACTTTACTTAAAGTGGTAATCATTTCTAAGAGTTTTCTGGTGGAATATTTGGCATGTCATGTGCAGAAAGGGATAATTTGACTTCTTTCCAATGAGTACTCTTTAAACTTCCTTCTCTTGTCATATTGCTCTAGCAAGAGTTTCAAGCACTATGTTAAAAAGGAGATAGTGGAAATGCCTTCTGGTTCCTGATTTTAATGGGAATGCTTCCAGTTTTTCTACATTTAGAGTGATATTGGCTGTGAATTTTTTGTATATAGCTTTAATTATGTTGAGGCGTGTTCCCTACAGTCCAATTCCCTCTAGGACTGTTAATATAAAGACATGCTGAATTTTAACAAAGGCCTTTTCTGTATGTATTGAGATGATGTCATCTTTGTCTTAGTGTCCATTTATGTGCTTTATGACATTCATTCACTTACTATATTGAACCACCCCTGAATCTTTGTAATAAAGCCTACCTGATCATAGTGGATGATCTTGATCTGTGTCTGTATCCAATTTGCAACTATTTTCTTGAGAATTTTCCCATCTGTAATCATTACGAATATGGGTCTATAGTTTTCTTTTTTGACAGTATCTTTACCTGGTTTTGATATTATAGTGATGCTGGCTTCACAGAAGGAATTTGGTAGCTCTCTCTCTGTTTCTATCTTTTTGAATAATTTATGTAGTATTGGATATAGATCTTTGAATATCTGTTAAGAATTCTGCTGTGAATCCATCTGGGTCTGGGCTTTTTTCGGTCAGGAGGTTTTGTATTACAGTTTCAATTTCCTTATGAGTCATGGGTCTGTTTAAGGTATTGATCTCTTTTTGATTTAGCTTGGTGATTTCCATGATTTTAGATATTATCCATTTCTTTAAGGTTTTCAAATTAAATAGTATGTGGGTTTTCAAAGAACTGCCTATTAATGTTCTGGGTCTTTTCGTTGTCTGTTGGGATGTTTTCCTTTTCATGTCTGATGTTGTTGATTTGGAGATGATGTTTCTTTCTTTTGGTTAACTGGGCCAGGCATGTGTCTATTGTATTTATCTTTTTCAAGGACCATTTCTTGGACCAATTGATTCTTTGTATTGTTTTCTTTGATTCTATTT
Source organism: Eospalax fontanierii (assembly GCA_035773235.1). Lineage (NCBI taxonomy): Eukaryota > Metazoa > Chordata > Mammalia > Rodentia > Spalacidae > Eospalax > Eospalax fontanierii. The sequence goes on along the minus strand of CM069554.1, from coordinate 2,420,361 downwards.
CATTAATTTCTTCTGATTTTTGTTATTTCTTCTTCTCTGCTGAATTTGGGTTTCATTTGTTGTTGGCTTTCAAATTTTTTGAGTTGCAATGTTAAATTATTTAATTGTGCTCTTTCTGATTTTTAATGTAGGCACTTAGGGTTGTAAACTCCCCTCCTAGGACTGCTTTCACGTGTCACAGAGGTTTTGTTTGGTTGTATTTTCCTTTTCATTGAATTCCAGGAATACTTTTCTTTCTTTCTTAATTTCTTCTTTGAATCATTCTTCATTCCTCAGTGTGTTGTTTAGTCTCCGTGACTTCGTGAAGTTACTAGGGCTTCTTCTGGTGTTAATTTTAAGCTTTTTTGCATTGTGATTTGAGTAAATGCATGGGATTGTTTCCATTTTTGGTGTTTATTGATGTTCATTTTTTGCTCCATTGCGTGTGGTCGATTTTGGAGAAAGTTCCATGGGGTACTGAGTAGAATGTGTATTCCTTGGTGCTTGGTTGCAAACTTTGGTCAGTTGTCAGTTGATGTCTGTTAGGTACATTTGATGTATGCTTTTGTTTAATTCAGATGTCTCTTTGTTTATTCTCTGTGACTGACCTGTCTAATGGAGACAGTGGGGTACTGAAGTCCTCTACTATTAGTGAGTTGGGATTAATCTGTGTCCTAAAGTCCTGTAGTACTGATTTTATGAAGTTGAGTCCACCAGTGTTTTGTGCATATATGTTCATGATTTTAATATCTTCTTGGTTAATTGTTACTTTGATCACAACGAGGTGAACGTCTATATCTCTCATGGTTAGTTATAGCTTGAAGTCTATGTTGTCAGATATTAGAACGGCAACTCCAGTTTCTTTCAAAGTGCCATTTGCTTGGAGTATTTCTTTCCATCTTTTCAACTTAAGGTAGTGCCTGTCCTTGAGGGTCAGGTGGGTTTCCTGCAGACAACAAAAAATGGTAATGTTGCTTGATTTATTCATCTAGCATGTGTCTTTTCACTGCGGAATTCAGTCCATTGATAATGGAAGTTATTTTTGAACGATGTGTACTGATTCCTGTCATTTAAAATTATGTTTGTATCTTTGGTCTCACCTTTTGGTTCTCCAGTTATACCTTTATTTAGTTTCTTTCTGCTCCTCTTTGGGTATAGTTGTTCCTTTCTTTAGCTCTTTGTATCATTTCATGAATTCTCTGAAGGGCTGGGTTTCTAGGCATGAATTCCATCAGTCTATCATGACGTGAAAATTTTTTCTTTCCCTTTCAACAGTAATAGACTTTTTTGCTTGGGAAAATATTCTAGGTTGCCATCTACGGTCACTTAGAACTGGGAACACTTTGGTCCAGGCTCTTGTGGCTTTCATAGTTTGCACTGAAACCTCAACTGTAATTTCATAGGTTTTCCTTTATCTGTGACTTGTAGCTTTCCGAATTCTCTCTTTGTTCTGCATGCTCAGGATTTTTACTTTGCTATGCCACGGGGAAATTTCTTTTCTGTTCCTATCTACTTAGTGTTCTCTCTGCTTCTTGTATTTGTATGGACATATCTTTCCTTAATGTTGGGAAATTTTCTTCTACAGTCCTGTTACGATCTGGTCAATACCATTATCCCGAGATTCTCCTCCTTCCTTTCTGCTTATGATGCATATATTTGGCCTTTTCATCGTTCCCAGAATTCTTACATATTCCATTCCTATGTTTTTTAAAGTTTTTCATAATCGTTGCTTAAGTGCTCCAAATCCTCAACTTTATCATCCAGCCTCGTTATTCTGTTTCTGTTTCATTCATTCTATTGGTGAGGCTTCCTCCCATCATTTCAAATTGACTTACCGAGTTTTTTTGCTTCCAGCTTCATTTCAGCCTGAGTTATCTTTAATATTTTTATGTTTTTGTTAATTCAGTCAGATTAGCCCTGTCTTCTTTAGTTCTTTGATTTGTTTGTTTGTGTTCTTTAAATTCATTCAGTTCTTTTATGATGGTTATGATTGTTCTTTTACACTCTGTGTGCTGCATTATCTCTATAGGGTTCTCACTGTACAACTCTTCTGTGGGACTGCTGATGTTTGCTGGGGACATTATATTATTTGGGTTTTTCTCTTTTTTTGTGATCTTGACATGTGGACTTCCATTGTTGTTTGTGATTCTTGTGTGAGAATCAAGCCTTCCTTTATTGAGTTGAAGTCTGATTCTCTTTATATACTTGATGTGACTTAGTGGATGTGGGTCTTCATCTCCAGCATGGCAGTTGTGCTCCACCAAAGGTTGAGGGGAGTCCAGAAACCTGGGAGGCTAAGAGGAAGAGTGTGTCTGTGCCCAAGGCTAGATGGAGAGTAGGATGTGGGTAGGGGAGTTAGAGTTGCTGTGGTGGTAGGGGAGTGGAGACGCAATGGGCAGGATCAGATTTACCAGAGATGAAGGCTAGACTCTGGAATCCAAGGCAAGTTGGGAATGAGACTGCCAGGATAGTAGGGTGGTCTCAGGAATGCAGTGTCAAGTTTGAGGGGGGCAGCCTGTGATGGCTCTAACAAACTAGACTGAAATACTGAGCTGCTCGGGGTACAGGATTCAGGGCCAGTGCACGGGTCTGGACTAAGAGAGCAGTCTAGGAATCTGGAATGCTAAGTGTAGGAACAGGCCTGTGCCCAAGGCTAGAAGAAGAACAGGACATGGGGCCAGGAGGAGGGAGGGCTGGAGTTGTTCAGGTGGGAGGGGAATGCAAAGGTAGTGGGCCAGATCAGACTTATGGGTGAAGAAGGCTGCTAAGAGAAAGCCAAGTCAGGTTGGGGGAGGGAACAGCCAAGGTAAATGGGAGGTCTCAGGTATGCAATGGCAAGCTGGGTTTGGGGACAGCCTGTGAATGCTCTAACAAACTAGACTGAAAATTGAGCCATTCTGAGAATGGGATTCAGGACACAGCGGGTGGGTCTGGACTAAAAGATTAGTCTCAGGATCTGGGGTGCTGAGGGCAGAAGCAGGCCTGTGCCCAAGGCTAAAAGAAGAACAGGACTTCTACTTCTTACTTAAAAAAATTAACTTTCATCTGCACCAAAATTATTTCTGCCTACCTGGAGAGCAGTCCTCCAGGTCATGAGAATATCTGAATGAACTGATCACATCAATGTGGATTGAACAATATAATCCAATCCACGGAAGTGTGTAATTACACATCTCTATCTAATGAAATAAAATGTATCTCAGTTTTCATTTGGGTCCAGCTTTATTTCTCTGCCACTCTTTGGACATTTAGGTAACATTAACACTGACATTGCACAGGAGCAGGTGACATCCCCGGTAAGTTGTTTTTATGGCTTAAACTTGAGCAAACTCTTCTTGCAATCCCAAAAGAACATTGAAGATACAGCATTCCAAGTCTCCACAATCACAGTTCTAATCAATCATCCTTGCAGGATCTCTAGCACAGCTGTGACTCTCATCTTGTGAGTTTATTTCACACACCTAACTCTAATTTTGGCAATGTTTCTTCACAGTTCACCCTTCAGAATGTCTGGGTTCTATCAGGTGATAACCAGAGCTAGTGCCACTGTTCTCCATAAGCCCCTTTTACCTTGACTTTCTATTCATCAATGTTCTCAATACTAAGAGTGAATGTGAAAAGATAGATCGGAAAGAAACTGAAAATTATTGTGACCGTTACTTGTAAATAATGATAGCCAAGTCAGAAATATAAAAATATCTATTTGCCAAAAAGTATTCTCTCAATACAGAAAGTTCTATGTGAATCTGTTATTACTTGGATGTAATATTTCCAGCACATGATCTTGTGTATGAAGCCTCGGTCTCCTGCATTTGGTTCTGTTTTGGGAGATTATGAATCCTACAAGTGAAGGTTGAGTGCTCTGTAAGGAAAGGACACACTCTTAATTGGAGAGCCGACTCTCTAGGCCGGTATCATGACATTTCCATGCACACATCAGTTGAAGCTTGACTGGTAGAAGTGGGTTACTGGGTGTGGGCTTATGAGTTACAGCTTGGACTCATTTCCAGCACTGTTATCTTCTCCTCATCTGCAGCATTATTTCAGTAACCTCAATGTCCCACCCAAAAGGCAGAGCTCCAGTACCCATAACTCCTCTGTCAAGGAACTGTGACTGATGTAAACTCTTCTATCCCTAAGCAAGAAAGAGTAAATAATGCAATACCTATCCCAGAAAATCTTTATAAACGTCCATGGTCAGGATGTAGCCAAGCATCTTGTTAACGATTGTAGACAGAGAAGGAAATAACGGTCTTTAAAAACAGACGAGAGAACATAAGGCTCCTGTTATGAGATCATATGAATTAAAATGCAACAGCTTCTTTCAACACATCTATAAGATTCAAGAAACTGTGTCAAGTGAGATGGAAATCATATTGTGTGCTTATACCCCAAATTCAAAAAGACAGACTTCTACAAGAATATCCACATTTACTAAGGTATAATTAACAACAGCCTAATTATGGAACTAAACCAAACTGCCTGTCAACAGATGAATGGATAAAGAATGGAGAATATATGCCTAATAGTGTTTCATAAAGAAAAAGGAAATGGGGCTGAAGAGATGGCTCAGTGATTAAGGGCACTGGCTGCTCTTGCAGAGGACCCTAGTTCAATTCCTAGCACCTACAGGCAGCTAAGAACCATCCATAGCTCCTGTTCGAGGAGAATGTAACTCCTTCTGACCTTCATGGGCATTGCATGATATAGGTGAACTTACATACATGTGGGCAATACACTCAGACACATGAAATAAAAATAATAAAAAATAATAAAGAGAACATTTTTAAAATTAGAATATGTGACTTGCTGGAGTGTTGATAGACATGGAGATAATCATGTTAAGAAAAGGAAGACAGACTCAGAATGTCAAGTATCACGTGTATTCATCTATGTGGGAACTCTGAAAGAACCAACCCATTAATCTGTAAAGGTAATACTAGAGAGGCAGAAGGGGTAAAGGAAAGAGAGAGACCACGAGGAAGAGCAGAGAGGAACAGCTGCAATCATAGAACATTCACTGCATACACGGAGTACGAAGAGGTGCTGAAGGGGTGGTTACACAGTTCAGAGCATATACTGCTCTTCAGAAGACACGTGATCATCTCCCAGTGGCTCAGTCGAGGGGATCCGGCACAGTCCTCTCAGCCCTGCCAGCACTTCCATTCCTGTTCACACACCCACACACAAACACATGAAAACTAATGTCATGATGAAACGTCTCCTCACAGCTGTATGTTAACAGAAAAAATAACGTATTCCTTATAAACAAACTGCTTGAAAACACGACAAATTAAGACTTTCCTTTCATACTATCATCAAAGCCTACAAAATATTCAGCAATAAATATAAGATGTGTTTATATAGTATGTATACTATTAATATGGGAGTAATTAAACAAGAACAGGTCAAAAATATAACACTATACGTGGAAAATGTGGTCACATCTCAGGTCCCTTCCAAATTCATCTCTAAATTGGATACACATTCATAGGCTAAGTTGAATTAATTGGCAGATACTAAATCATGGAGCATTTTTGCAGCATAAAATATCAGTTGATAAACCTTGGGCCATATTAGAGAGGTGTGTTTGAATATAAACAGTAAGGAGTAGATATTATGATTTAAAAAAAAGCCTCAGGAACAGTGCATAAGACCAACGGTGGAATAGAATCAAACAAACAGTAAGAAATTGAGTATAATCAGGATATTAAAAGCAGAGCTCTTCAAAAATTACATGTATTTATTTATTTTGTATATATGTGTGTGCACCATATGCACACACGTGTCACAGCCAGCATGCAGAAGTCAGAAGATCGCTGGCGGGAGTAATTTCTCTTCTTCCTCCATGTGGTTCCTGGGGATCAAACCCAGATCATCAGCTTTGGTGGCTCGCACCTTTGCCTGCCCTGCATTCTTGCCAGCACACTGTAACATTTAAAACGGTTAAAGAAACACAGAGTTCTTAAATATTTTCAAATATCCAAAAGGTTCTAGGAGAAATAAACAAGTTTTCACAGAGAGCTTAATTATTTGTTAGAATTTGATCTACAAATCTTTAAAGATGCAAATTTTTACATATGTTCAGAATAGTAAGTCTTAGAATAATAGACCTAAGAGTTTCAGGTACTGAACTTTAAATAGTAAACACAAATTGCAGGACTGCAGGTGCGAGGAGACAGGGTAAACCTTGGTGGAAGTACCTAACCCAGGGAGCCATGAAAACCTCCTCATGGACCCTTTTCAAGAGCAAAAGTGTTAGGGAAATAGCTATAAGATTGAGATGAACAGAGACAAAGGAAAAGTTCACTTTAGAAAGTGACAGTTACAATTTAAAATGGCTGCTGCACACTTAGAGAAAGGAGTAAGAATATCCTGTTCTCAGTCCCTTTTGGCTGAGAAAGTGGTACACACTGGCTTCAGACCTGTGTGCATCTTAGGAAACGTGGATTTAACTAAGAAGACAGGCTCCTAGAATACTTTTACCTCTCAACCAATGCATAGAATTTCTTTCTTGCCTAAATAAGATAAGGTAGCTCTTAGAGGGAAAGATGTGGTCTAGCAGTCCAGCCACATGTTGAGGGCCAAAACGTAGAAGAACTCTGTAACTGCCATGGACATAGCACTGGTGCTGTGTAACAGGGAGTAAGGTGACCCAGATGCTACAGAACACCAGCGTGCTGAAGGTCAGGAACTTGGCTTCATTGACTTTGTTCCCATCCTGATGCCAAAGAGAGCAGGAAAAAGGTGTACATGGGGATGAGGAAGCTGGGTGCCCCTGACAACAGCAGTGACCTCATCCTTCTTCTTTGAAAAGTGGCATTAAAGGCCAGTACACAGTGATAGTTTTGCTTAAGAGAGTAGAAACAGCCAGACTAAACTGAACAACAAATGTGATCTGGCAGACAATGCAGGTGAATGTGTTTGCAAAACCAATGAAGAGTAAGGATCCGAGAAAACAGGTGAAGAACTGAGCAGGATGTAGCTGAGACCATGGTCACTGGCCTTGACTGTGAGAGTGTCTGTGCTCCACAAAGAGAACAAGAATGCTTGCTGTGAGGAAAGGGAGACTCAGGGCTGTTCCTACCAAAGCGTATTCATAAGGCAGGAAGGTGACGGATTTGGGGGGAAATATCTTCATGGAGTGTTGGCATACAGATAATATGGACATTTTACACACCACACATCTAGAGAGAGAGGCAAGCTGTCACCCATCCGGCTTCAGTGTTTCTTCTTTATTCATAGATGCCTTGCAGTGTAGCTTAATGGGCTCAGTGAACCAAATAACATCGTTTGATTTAGAAACCGAGTAAAAGAATGTTATACGGGGAATATTTCAATACTGCTGGTCTTGCTTATGGACCGTGACTGTTTTCTCTACTTTCTCCTGTGACACATTTAAGAGAGTCAGTTCTTCTTATCTAGTCAAAACACTTTAATTCCTACATTTATAAGTTGAATTTCTGTAAGTATTTACCTGAGTATTCTTTCAATGAGCAAGTACAGTATTGAGAAACCACTGTGACTCCTTGATTTTCTTTGTTCCAGGAAAATAGATATTTAATGGCTGAGTAGAAGTTCTCCTACAGTAGAAGTTATCGTTTCCACCAGTAACATTAGAATATTGATTAGATCCAGATCAGATTAGTGAACAAATTGGAAAGAACAAACATTTCCATTTTGTTTTTCTGTCAATGTCTATCTAACCGCTTAATTCAATGATATTGTTATGAGTGCAATTTTATAATTTATTGGTAGGTTCGTTTAAAAGTTCTACATGTGACTTGCTCTGAGGAATGTCTGGGGTTACTAACTGGAAATGATAGGCCTTAACACAAGTGATAGAATGTATGACTTTCATTATGGGGGCAATGGGAGTGTCAGTGAGGAAGGGGCTATAAAGATGATTAGGATTGGTGAAAATGTTCTCACGAAATACACAAAGAGTCAATAGATTCAATATTGTTTTTAAGTTCTACGTGGATTACCGCCAGACATAATTTTGTGATGCTGTAATCTCAACATTTAAATTTTCATTCATGAATTCCTCATGAATGACATTTGATTATAGATTTCTGGAGGTTTTGCCTTGAATTCTAGTACAATTATATTCGATTATTAATCCATTAGTCTACTTAGATTTTATGGTTATAGAACATTATCCTTGGGAAAAAATAACAGGAATATCAGTAATAATTTCTTGCTTTAAGAAAATTTTGCTTTTAATTATTTAGCTTAAATATAACATTGTTGAACGACTAGTGTAGGGTCTGAATGAAATGGGTGGATAAGTTCTCTTGTCTCATTCTTGTTTTTAACACTGAAGCATAAAATGTGGTGTTTACTTTTGTGAGACATTTTGTTTTATAAGGCACTCGGTGATACGAGTTCGGCCTCCCCCCTCCCCCTTAATTAGAAAAACAACTAAGAAGAGACCCAAGGAATTCGAGAGTTATGTAAACATCCCTTGGTATGCAAGATAAAGCCTGTGGGCTTAACATTCCACAGGAAGAGTCTCCATTATCCCATCCATAAATTATGGGAAGGCTTCTCCATTATTTCATCCATAAATTGTGGGAAGGCTTCTCCATTATCTTATTCATAAATTGTGCAAAAGTTTATCTCCTGTGAACTGCAAAGTAATGTATGGAATTGTCCTTTTTGTAACCCTGATCTGTAAGATGTCAATGTATAATCATCCTGTGAAACCTTACTATAAAAACCTGGCCTGGCAGGAGTCAGGCGGGCTCAGTCTCATGAACGAGACTGAGTCTCCCACTTGCGCAAGTGAAATAAACCTACTTCTTGCATTTTGCATCTGACGGTCTGGATTCTTGGGACTGACTCTCAGGCAGCCTACAGGGGTTCGAGTCCCCTGGGCTGAGGGAGGTCAGTGGGCTTGAGGCTCCCCGACGTTAGTCACCCAGGCGGCCCACAGGGGTTCGAGTCCCCGGGCTGAGAGTGGGGTCTAACATTTGGTGCATTGGCCGGGAAGTCAGCCTCACCCCAAACCAGATCCGCAGTGAAGTAGGTATTGCCGGCTACTGTTGGTACCGTACGGGAGTCCTGGGTTCGAGTCCCGGGAGAGTCCTGGGTTCGAGTCCCGGGAGAGTCCTGGGTTCGAGTCCCGGGAGAGTCCTGGGTTCGAGTCCCGGGAGAGTCCTGGGTTCGAGTCCCGGGAGAGTCCTGGGTTCGAGTCCCGGGTTTGATCGGCCGAGTCTGGTAGAGCCTCCGTGGAAGGGACTGACGAGTCCGCGCCCACGAGCTCACAATCCTGGGGGACGCTCCAGTGATTGCCTGGGGGGGAGGGGGCGACTACGTCGCCCTCATACCCGGGGCACGAGGATTTATTTCCCCGAGCCCATCTGAGTCTGTATTCTGTCTTTTTTGAAGCTGCGCAGCTAAGTTGTTTGTCTTTCTACTTTGTGTTGTTTGTCTGTGGTTTGCCTGGCTGGAGTCACACCCCCACCTGGGGCAGAATCTAACCACTCCCTTGAGTTCAACTTTAGATCACTGAAAAGAAGTCCGGCACCGGGCTGGAAACCTGTCCGTGGAAGTCCTGTCCGTGGAAGTCCGAGAAGGGAGATGGCAGGTTTTCTGCCGCTCCGAATGGCGCCCAACGTGAGTGGATAGAGACCAAACCTCAGTCGCCTGTAAGCACCAAACATATGTAAAAATGGCCAGCCTAGAGTTTTCATGTCTATTTTTTGGTTCCTGTGTCAGATCCTGTTTCTGTGACTTGGCAATAATCTGGCTTGTGTTACGGTCTGTGTGTTTTGGTTTTGTCTTAAGTGTTATGATTGCTTCCTCGTGAGCCAGAGTGAGTCCGAAAGTGTCAAACTTTAAAATGTATAGTGACCAACTTTTCTCCAGGTGGCTGCTGAGATCCCCAGCTCGCCTGTCTTGAGGATTTTTCTGCAAAGCTTCCGATTGGGTTCATTCTTAAATTCCTGTATGAATAAGACTAAGAACCCCCTAGAGGATGCTCTCATTTCACCCTGTTTCAGTTTGACAAATATGAAGGGATCCCCAAAATTTTAATAACTTATTTGGTGGCCATGTGGCGATTTTTCTATGTGTACTGAGTTAGACTACTAAGCAGGTAATCTGTGAGTTCCATTATCTAGCTTGTTATGGCTTCAGGGCATATGGAAGCTGTAAATGTCTTGCCTTTTAAAAAAAAATTTTAAAAGCCATTTCTTAACTTGGGCTTTTTCTCCACCCTGGTTCTCTGCACTTGTATGGGAAGAACAGTCAGAGGGGCCTGGGATTTGGACCTCAGTCACTGGTAAACACAAAACAAACAGTGCTTAGAGAATGTGGTCCGGAGATAGCTGCTTTTTGAATAGATCTAAGCATTTAAAATCTTAGTAAACAAGAAAAGCCCCACACGGTGCTCTGGGGAGACATGTGCTCTCAGAGCAACAGCCCAAGTACCTTTGTACTGGACATAACTTCTCATTCCTTCTGCTGCTTTCTTTTGAGTTATTTCCCCAGCAATAAATAGTATCTAGAAATGAAGATATCCAGAGGGCACTGCTTCACATTCACCTTTGCGCTGTGGTAAGGTGCATGGACTCCCATCCTTGGTTTGAGACCATGAATTCTTTTGCTTTGCTCTCTAATCTGGGGTCTATGTATCTGAGAGTACTACTTTAACCGGGTGCTTTCTAAAAAGGGTTTTTGGTTTATATTTTGAATTCTTGATCAGATCATAAAAAAACAAGAGAGTCTAAAACAGTCTTTTACGACAATGTCAGTGCATTTTCATGTCAAATTAGGAGACGATATCAGCAATTTAATATCAGTTTGGTCTGTTTTTAATAAAAATTATTTGTCTTAGGTATTTACATTTACATGCTTTATGGGTAATGTTATGTTTGCTGATTTCTAAATGTATTTTAAAATCTTACATTGTTTTACGTAATATATCTATCAGTTTTTAAAAAAAAATCTAAAGTTTTTCTAGCCATGAACTTCAAAGACTAACTAGGTACAAAGCTAGTACAAAGTAAGCTAGAGCTTTGTGACGCCCACACCTGGGAAGCTTATGTAAATTACAGAACTCCAGGGCCAAGCAAACATTACATGAGACAAGCTGCTACCAAGAAGCAGCCACAGCAATGGGAGGTAAAGAGAAATGAATGGCTTAGATAAAAGGTGTAAGATGCAGCCTTCACTGGTGTTAATTCCTGCCTTTTTACACTGGTATCCAAGGTCCGTTTTTCTTTCTAAAATAGGGTATTTCCCTCTCTGATGCTTACTTGCTCCAAGCTTGTTTTTGTGCTTACCCCTTAATGTCCTGAGCACGTCTGCTTTTCACTTTCTAGCTATAAGGCCATAATAGCTGTGTTCCTTATTGTCCAGATTATGGGTACTTAATTCAAAATTATGTATAATGATAATATAAATTTTCTAATTCAGACAGACTGAGAGCCTTTTTATAGTCTTGACTCTCATAATTAAAAAAAAATAAAATAAAATTTAAACAGACAAGTTATAACTTGAGAAAAGGATCAAAGAATCTCTGGAGGATGCTCTAGAGAAGGAGGCAAAAAAAAAGTTTGGAAGACGTTGCAAAATGTCTTCTTTTGCCTCCCCGATAGGTAGCCACTTGCCTTCAGCAAAGGCTCACCTTGGCTGTATCCTTGCCCATTAGAATCTCCTTGATCTAATCCACAGACCTTGAGAAAGAAAAACCGATGTCTTTCTGCATTCAGACCTGGTCTAGATATACAGTAAATGACACCTTATGGCTTCAATGGACAGAAGTGTCCCAACCTTAAATAGTATCAGCTTGTCCTTGTTTCATAACTAAAAGCATGGGGAGAATTCCAGAGACAGAGTGCCTGTTCTTTTGGCAAGTAGTTGAGACACAGTGGAGGACTCTTGGAAGAGCTGTGCCCTGCACACCAGCTGTACAGGAGCTCTAAGATGCCCGAAATTGACTTGTACATCCTCCATGGCTTATTTGCCTAGTAATTGTACTTGACTGTCTCTACATGTTCACGGAAGGCAAGATGATTAAGAGATTGTGACACTGTTTTTTTAAACTAGGTAGATCAGCTCTAGAATTTAGGCATTCATACTTCTGCTGAGTTAGGAACCTCTTCCTCAGTTAATAATTTATGCTGAAAATTCTAAGCTCAAGTTGATAAGGTATTACTATGTACCAATTGCTTCTCTCTATCTAGTATCTACATTCTCAAGACCTAAAGCAAGGTTTTAGTAAACCAACTCACTCTATAAGGTTTTTCCAGAAACTTATAAAGTAAAATGTACATTATCTTATGTGTAATTTACATCCCATGTTCTTTGTTAAAATGATGCTGCACAGCACTCCTGAGTAACTGCCATGCTCGTGACTTCAGCTGTGCCTACTTACAGAAGTTCATCACAGTTGGGTTTGCTAACGGTTGTATTCTTCAAGTGAAGGAGGAGTAAACTGGACCCCCCACCTGAGTATCCAGCTACTCTTCCCAGCCAGCTGTATGTAATTTTGCCCTAGTCACAAATGGTCTCCTGCATTTGGGGAAAAAATTTAAAAAAAAACTAACAGAAAAAACTTAATGCATGAGGTTATAGAAAAATCAACATCCATGCTAAAGACTACAGTACATCTGCTCTCAGGTTACCTGTATACCTGTTTGTAACACCTCACCCATCTGTAGGTGTAAAGTCATTCATTCCACAGGGTGAACTTTAATATGATCAAACATTGGTTTGATACTAGAGCCTTAGAAATGGAATAAACATTGCTTAGTCCACCCAAAAAAAAAATTTTAATGTTATTACATCTCATGGAACAAAGAAAAAAAAATAAAAAAATAAACGGAGGTATTAAAAAATATAAAAATAAAAATATTTTATTAAGGATCTATGTAGAAAAATTATGATGACTGGATAGTTCCAGATTAAAAAGAAAAAAGTAAAAAAGTCTATGCAAGTAATTAAAGGTCTGAAACAATGTGTTGTAATGTATAAAAAATAAAAGACTTATGTATGTAAATCTTAAAATTTATGAAGTGATGGCTCCGATGGTCTGAAGAACAAATATATGTTTGACCTTTGTCCGAGCTTTAGCTACATAACATACAGTAATTAATAGTTCAGTATTGGTGAAACTAACCTTCTTGGGCGTCTAACCACCATATTTAAAGGCCTCTAATCTGGTTTAAGGGACTTAAAGAGACAATTTTTTGTCTCTTGCCCTCCAAGGTCAACTAAGTTCCAGGGGACTATGGGGCATCTCTAATAATGTCCTGTAAATGTGATGAGTCACCTGTCCTCCTGTTCAGGGAGTTCGTGGAGGCTTCACTAGAAGGACTTGAACCAGTGTCCAGTCTACAAGGCTTATGGAGCCAGGGGCTCCTCTCAAGCCCATGTGATCCCCCTGAGGAATAGATACTCAACTGACCTTAAGAATCAAACTAAATTGGTTTATTTGGGCCAAATTATATGATCTTAAACACCCAAAAGGAAAGTATAACCAAAAAATTAAAGTAATTAGTATGCTTCTTTAAGACTATAAAAATTATATAAAATGTTATTCACTAATGATTTTGTTCTTAATAACAAAATGCCACTCAGAAGTGAGACTTCAATTCTTGGCCTACCTCAACACTGCAGTACATACCTGTGGCCAAGAAAGGCAAGCCCACCATTGTTCTAACGCCAAAATTAAATGATTTCTTTTCTCTCCCTGTCTAGAAGCTATTTGGGAGGGAATTCACCCCGATTCTAGCTACTCCAGCTATCAAGGTGCCTGGAAACAAATCCTGACTTCAAGACTCTGAAGTTCAGCCTTGGCAGTCAGAAAGGAAAACACAGAGGAACCCAGAAGATGAAAATCCTTAAGCAAGAAAATTCTAATGGACTTTAAATTGGACATTTGAGCTCTTCCTTGTTATGATTATTTTAATTTCATCTTCCAGGGACCAGTTAAGGACTTTCTCTTTCCTACAATCCAGGGGTCTTATAAATAGACCCACTGAAGGGGTACCCATATTGCCACAATCTACGACCCTATTCAGCTTGAAGAAGCCAGAGCGGTCTGCGCCCCAATTCCCTATTGGCAATTAGGGTGACCTCTTCAGAGGGTAATGCGATGAAAATAGAAGGTAAAATGTGGCTAGGCAGTTCAGGGTAAAAAGACCCCAAAAGACCAAAAACTGTCCTTGTGTCCTTCAGCAGCCTATCAAAGGCCAAATAGATAATAGACTAACTTAGTTTGTAAAAGATCGTTTGTCAGTCCTTAGTACTCACTCAGCAATACCATACGCTGAAGCAAAAAGATACAAGTGTTTAACCATGATTATAAGATTATAATCAGGTACAAAGAAAAAGGGAGGAATGTGAGACATTTTGTTTTATAAGGCACTCGGTGATACGAGTTCGGCCTCCCCCCTCCCCCTTAATTAGAAAAACAACTAAGAAGAGACCCAAGGAATTCGAGAGTTATGTAAACATCCCTTGGTATGCAAGATAAAGCCTGTGGGCTTAACATTCCACAGGAAGAGTCTCCATTATCCCATCCATAAATTATGGGAAGGCTTCTCCATTATTTCATCCATAAATTGTGGGAAGGCTTCTCCATTATCTTATTCATAAATTGTGCAAAAGTTTATCTCCTGTGAACTGCAAAGTAATGTATGGAATTGTCCTTTTTGTAACCCTGATCTGTAAGATGTCAATGTATAATCATCCTGTGAAACCTTACTATAAAAACCTGGCCTGGCAGGAGTCAGGCGGGCTCAGTCTCATGAACGAGACTGAGTCTCCCACTTGCGCAAGTGAAATAAACCTACTTCTTGCATTTTGCATCTGACGGTCTGGATTCTTGGGACTGACTCTCAGGCAGCCTACAGGGGTTCGAGTCCCCTGGGCTGAGGGAGGTCAGTGGGCTTGAGGCTCCCCGACGTTAGTCACCCAGGCGGCCCACAGGGGTTCGAGTCCCCGGGCTGAGAGTGGGGTCTAACACTTTCACATCCTGTCAACACAGCTTCCTTCTGCTCTTGACTTAAGATTTCTTTCTGTTGGGGCTGGAGAGAGAGCACAGTCATAAGAGAACTGGATACTCTTACAGAGGACCCAGGTTTGGGTCCCAGCACCCACCTAGCACCTAACAACTGTCCTTAACTCAAGTTGCAGTGGAATCTTAGGCCCTTTTCTGTCCTCTGTGGATATTGCATGACACAGGTGCACCTCGATGCATTTAGAGAGAACACTAATACATGTAGCATAAACATTTTTTAAAAGATTTGCTTCTGTTTCTCATTGGCTCTCCTTGGGCCTTGGCCCCATTCCACTGAGTCTTCAGAAGAGCATCTGCCTAACCAGGGTGAGTCACCCTAATCGCATCACGCCCATGTTCCTGCCTTGGGACCATCACTGGTTCTTCCCACTGCTCTAGCCTTCAGGCTTTTTCTGCTAGGTGAGAAGAACCATACCTCTCTGTTCCCATTGTTTCTCCTTGGGCCTTGGCCCTTTCCTGCTGAGGCCTCTGGAGAGTGACTGACAAGCTGGGAGGGACAGTCAGTCCTGTCATGCAGGATTGCTATTACTCTGCTGTGTGACCAGCCCAGTTGCTTGGCACCAGGACTCATTTCTTCTTTGCTTTGCTAGTTAGAACTGGCCCAGCTGATACACCCTACCTGAACTTGAGACTAGGCTCGTTCCTCCTGTAGAACTCCTGTTTAACCTCCATGAAGCCATCTGGCCCCTCAAATGAAAAAGTCCATAGAGAAAATTTGAAGCTTAGACCAAGTATTCATACTGGATCAGAAAACAACCAAGGTTCAATAACATAAACGGAATAAAACTTCAACTCATCAAAGTCGGATTTGAGTTTCATACCAGAAACACAAGCAGTGAAAAAATGCATATTCTACTCAGCAGCCATTGCAAGTTTCTCTAAAATGGACCACATACTGAGAAGCCAAAGGAACTTAAACAAATACAAAAAAAAAAAAAAAGTGAAATAATTCTATCAGGCCAAAGCACAAAAAAATGCAGATCATCAGAAAAGAAGCGCCAGTAACTTCACAAATTCATAGACTTAAACATTTCACCCCTAATTGACGAATCATCCAACGAAGAAATCACAAAACAAAGGTAATCCAGAAAATAAATGAAAATGATAATAACGTACAGCAAATCCTCGAGGACACATCAAAAGCATTCTTAAGAGGGAAGTTTATGGCTAAGAGTGCCTACATTAAAAAAATCAGAAAGGGTGCAAATAAATAAGAGTATAACTCAAGGCTCTGAAAAGGCAAGAACAAACAAAATCCAAATTCATCATAGAAGAAATACCAACATTAGAGCAGAAATCAATGAAATACAAAAGAAAACAGCACAAAGAATCAATGAATCTAATAGGTGGTTATTTGAAAAGATAAACAAGAAAGACAGACCCTTAGTTCAATTAATCAAAAGAAAGAAAGCAAATTGAAATCAACAATATCAGAGACAAAAAGGGAAACATCAAAATAGACACCAAAAAGATCCTGAACATAATAAGAGAATACCTTAAAACTTATGTTTTGTTAAATTTGAAAACCTAAAAACATGGATGAATTTCTAAATTCAAGGATAAAAACAAAGGTAAATCAAGATCAACAGCTTAAACAGACCCATAACAAATAAGCACATTGAAACAGTAATATAAAACCTCCTGACTAAAATTAGCTTAGGCCTGGATGGATTCACAGCAGAAATCTACAAAACATTTTAAGGAATATCTACAACCAAAACTACTTAAATTACCCAAAAAGATAGAAACAGAAGGAGAACTCCCAAACTCCTTTTATGAAGGCAGTATTTCTCTAATATGAAAAACAAAAAGACACAACAAATGAAAATATAGATACATATTCTCAGTGAACAACGATGCAAATACTATCAACAAAATACTCACAAACTGCATGCAGACAAATGTCAAAAAGATCATTCACCATGACCAAGTCAGCTTTATTCCAGAGGTGTGGGAATGGTTCGATATAAGCAAATCAATAAATTTAATAGATCATATATGTCCACCTAAAGACAAAAATCACACTGTCATCTCAATAGATGCAGAAGTGGCCTTTGACAAAATCCAATGTGCATCCATGTTAACAACCCCAGAGCGGAAGGAACTGAAGATATGGTTCTTTGCCCTAAGAAAATAATGGAGTCAATGGCAGTTTTTCAATAAGTACTTGCTCTTGAAAGAATACCCAGTTAATAACTGACAGAGATACAACATAGAAACAAACAGGTAGTGTTTTGGCTAAAAGAAAAAAACTCTCTTCAACATACAACATAAAAAAGAAAAAACCAGGCTTGGTGGAACAAGCCCTTAATCCCAGCACTCAGGAAACAGAGGCCGGTGGAGCTCTGTGAGTTCAAGGCCAGCCTGGTCTACATAGAAAATTCCAGGCCAGCTGGGGTTACAGGGAGAGCCTGTCTCAAAAAAAGTTAAAAGAGAAAAAAAGCCATGGTACATAAACAAGAGCATCAGTATTAATTGAGAATTACTCCCTGTATAACAATCTTTTTCTTGGTGTGAGGACTGAAGGGAGTGATCTGGCTCAGTGAGCCCATGGAGGCACACTGTGTGGCATCTATGGTAAAGGAGAAACACTGAAGCTGGACTTGTAATAGTTTGCATCTAGACATGGAGAAGTGGGTCAGATGTCCCAATCAGCAGTATCCCAATAGTCCATGAAGGTACTGCCCCTGAAATCTGTGACCTTCCTGGCTTCTGAACACCCGATGAGACAGGCTCTGACTGGCAGAGCCCTGAGGCTCCCTGTCCTCACAGCTGGGATTCTTGTTCTCATTGTGAAGCAGACGCACTCTCTAGTCAGGTCAGTGACCACGGTCTCAGTAAATCCTGCTCATCTCCTCACCTGCTGTCTCTGCTCCTTACTCATAATTGGTCTTCCAAACGTGCCACCTGCATCCTCTGTCAGATCATGTTTGGAGTTTTATTTAGTCTGGTGGTTTCCAATGTCTCAAGCAAAGCTATGACTATGTTCTGTCCTTTAATGTCACTGTTAAATGAAGAAGGAGAAGGCAGCCACTGCTTTCAGAACTGCCTAACCTCATCTTCCCCATCTGCACCCTTGTCCAACTGTTGTTGGCATCAGGATGGGAACCTTTCCAAGATGCACACTCAGAATGTGATCACATCATCACCATGTGGAACAAGGGCTCAGCGCCTTCTACTTGGTCCTGGGATGTCTGAGCACCCTGGCTATCTTGAGCTTCACCCTAGCCAGAAATCTACCTGACACATTCAATGAAGCCACGTTGCTGACGTTCAGCCACGCTGGTGTTCTGTAGCATCTGGGTCCCCTTCCTCCCCGTCTGTCACAGCACCAGCGCTATGTCCGTGTCCGTGTTTTCTACATCTCGGCATCCAGCATGTAGCTGGACAGCTAGACTGCATCTTTGCCTAAGAGCTCCATTACCTTGTTTAGGCAAGAAAAAAATCTTGCAGTTGTTGAGGGATAAAAGCATTCTAGGAGTCTATATTCTTACTTAAATACATGGTTCCTAAGAGGTGCACAGGTCTGAAGCCAGTGTGTACCACTTTTTTAGTCAGGAAGGACTGAGAACAAGAGACTCTTACTTCTTTCTCTAAGTGTGAGGCAGTCATTTTAAATTGGAACCGTCACTTGCTAAAGTGAATTTTGTTCTCCATATTACCTTGTCCATCTTTTTTCAATTTTTTCATTTCCCGTTATGATCATTAATCCCCTTTTCTTCTGTCTTCTCCTTGGATTTTGATATACTTTTTCTAAATTCTTAAATATGCTGACCTCTCTCTAGGTCTCTGTGTTTCTGAATTCTATTATTATTTCCCTAACATTTTAACTCTTGAAAAAAGACCATGGTGTGCTCCTAATGGGGAAGTGGGTCACTTACTTGCAGCCAAAGTTTAATATACCTGTTTGCATCACCAGTCCCATAATTTCTATATACTATTTATGTTAAAGTAGAAGAAAATCTTGGGTGTATCATTCTAAGAATGCCTAATATTTTCAACATGTCATAATTTGTAACCTTACGGAAATCAGGTGATACTTTTTTTCTTTGAAATTGAAGTATTCACATCCTGGAACATGCATACTACTAACTAACTCTAAAAGACAAAGGACTTGGAATGTGTTAACAGACTGCTTCCTTCCACCAACTGAATGGCTATGAATGTTGTCACACAGCATGTGAATTCTACAGCAGAGATTTCCCCACCGCTGTAACCTGCCTGACTGATGGTCCCACCAAACTATTTTTGATGGACCTTGATTCATGACTTTCTTTCATTTTGTTACTATCCAAAGTTCATTAAAGTTTTACCATAGTCAGAACTCTATATTTTGGATAATCTGAATCTGCTCCTGCCCAGGGTCACTCATAACTTGCTCAAAAATAAACTCTTATTTTCACTGAGATGAGATCTGACGTTTTCAGGGAGAGAAGGAAGGGAACATGCATGGCTCTGTCTTTGCTCTTTGAGAAAGCAGGGAGCGTCTGCTCCAGATTAAGCCAGGAGCAGATGCTATCTAGGAGGAGGTCACCTGTTCTTCTGCAGTGTGTAAGATGGTTAATGTTAACTGAATGCTCAAAGAATGGCAGAGGATAACACTGGCACATTTCAATACATCAGACAGAGACTTGTAATTACACAACAGTTCTATCGATTGGCTTATAGTGCTCAGTCCATGTTGGTTTTTTCAATTCACGTAGATGTGCTCATGACTTTTAAGTTTGTTCTCCAGGTAAATAGAAATAATTTTGATGGAGATAAAATTTGTTTTTAAAAAGTTAAGATGTAGAGACCTCAGGGTCCAGGATACTCTGCAGGGACCCATAAGATTTGTCATGCTATTTCATGACAATTTTAATATCAGTTTGAAATAATCTCAAGCAAATTTTCTTTTGAATCAGGAAACACTAGAATTCTTAAATTGGTTCCTGGGTTGCCACATTCTCAATCAAGATGGTGTGGGATATTCATCCTAAAGATAATGAACATTATGAATCTGAAAATAAGGCCCCACTAGAGATATCTTGACAACTTAAAGAATTATAACTGACAGGCAGCATTCAAAATGAGACATCTTTAATGTCCCAAAAAATGGACCAAAAATTGAGAACCAAGTTTTAGTGTAACGAAGAGTGCCTTCTGGAAATTCCCCAAATACAAACATAAACCTCAGGAATTTCAATAAAATATTCAGAATATAAAGCAGCCGCGAGAGATGGCTCAATTTCTAAGAGTGTTTGGTGCCCTTACAGAAGACTAGAGTTAGGTTCATTGAACCATGTCTGATGGTTCAGAACTGACTGTAACTGCAGCTCTATGGTATCCAGCACCCTCATACACCTGCACACATAGGTACACATGCATATACACAAAAAGATAAATAATGAAGTTAATATTTTTTTAAAAATTAACATCCAGGAGGCAGCTTATCCTTAAAAATTCCTTGTCACAATGTTTAGGTTTCCTGGTATGAGGAAATAAAACATTCTGAGGGTGATCCGACAAGCATAAATGCAAGAGCTTGTCACTGAGAAGAAATGATTTATACAAACATTATGGCAAATTTCGAACTCTTGTTTTAGTTTCAACATTTATAAATCTGCTCCAAACTCACAGAAATACTTACAGCATTGACCTTTCCAGAACACTGTGGACAATGAGTCCAGTGAGCTTCCTTGCAAACACTATGTCACACAGGTTGTCACTTATTCATTAGAGAACTGAGCCCATTATATCTGACTACACCGACACAAAGCATTAGATTCCCAGAAGTAGATTATTCCAGGACAAAGTTGCTGAAGGCACAAATAGGATCACCTGTCTCTAACTCCCATGCCCAGGAAAAGGAACACGAACCACTGTGCCCACTTTAGGCCACGGGTCCTGGAGATGAACTCAAGTCATCATGCTTCCAAGCAAGTCCTTCAGTGTCTCCCCAGGACTATGTTACTATCTTTGAGTGTCCTCCATAATGTCTTCCCTGCTGACTGGAGCAGGTTACAGTCACACCAGCAGAGTGTGAAAGTTCCCTTCTCACACACCTGTCAGCATTTGCCATTTTCTTTTCATAATGACATCAGTATTTCTGGATGAGATATACTCTCAGTGCAGCTTTAATTTGCATTGTCCTGCTGGCTGACAATGCTGGACATCGTTCCATAAGTTTGCTGGCCATCTGTGACTCACTTCTGATGCGCGTTCAGTTCATTACCCCGGTTACACATGGGTTTTGTTGTCCAAGCATTCAGTGTTCTGAGTCCTGTCATGTGGATGTGACACTCGTTCAGATGCACAGATGCTATGAATGTTATTCATTCAGAAGCCCTCCACTCAGTGTGCTGCTTTCATGAATGAAAGCTTTCCATTTCATAGTATCTCATTTCTCAACTTTTAACATGTCATTTATATGTGATATTTCTTTGTTCATATCTTGTGTTGATCTCCTGTCTATTGGCAAGACTGTGGTATTAAAGTGACCCATAAATATCACATTAGTCACTCTGTGACACTTTACCCATTAGTGTTTATGAAGTTGTGTGTGCTGATGTTTGATGAACATATGGAGAATCCTACTGTCCTCTATAGAGACTGTTCCGTTAATATGATATTTACTTCTTCTGATGAAGAATTCAGGCTTGAGTTCTATTTACTAGATATCAGTGTATCCACACCTTCTTGCTTTCTAATAGCATGTGTTTAACATGCATTCACAATCCTTTCTCTTTACACATATGATTCTTTTTGCCAAGTTGGTGTGCACTCTTAATCTAAACTTATTATTTTCTGTGTATGAGCATCTTCCTGCATGGGTATGTGTAAACCATAGGAATGCCTGCTGCCAGCAAGTCAAAAGGGAACCCCTGGGAATGGGATCACAGCAGGTTGTGAGCTCTCACGTGGGTATGCAGAACTAAAACTGGATTCTCTGGAAGAGCAATGATGCTCTTAACTGCTGAGCAGTCTCCCATGCCTTTGTGGCATCTGCATTACACTGGAAATCATACCATGGAATTTGAGCTGAAAGGCTGGCTCTGGAAGTGGAAACACTCTTCACTCCCCAGCATTTCAGACCCCCAAGTAAGTTTGTCTCCAAATATCCTCAAATGTCCATTGTTTAAGGAGCTCCTCTGTACCCCTTGACCCAGGCTCAATCTCTAACAGGAAGAGAGAACAGAAAAAAAAAAAAAAAAACAACAACAACAACAACAAAACAACAAAACAAAACAACAACAGAAAAATGACTAAAAATATTGTGTTCTGGAAAAGAGCAAGAACGTGAACAGCTTCCAACATCGGTTACTATTGTTTATCCCATCAAATGAAGGTTGTGAAGCAGGAAAGAGAAGCTGGATGCTTACCCTGGGTGCTCATTCTTGAGAGAGCGTACAACTGGAAACGCCTTCTCGTGCTTCAGCCTCCCCCGTGGCCTTATGCTGGATGTGGTAAGCGCCTGATTTCATGCTTTCAGTCTTGCTACTTGTTCTTTTATTGGGAGCCTCACCAGAAGGGATGCTTCCCTGCCCAGTAACCTTAACTATTGTGAACTCTGCTTGCTGCTTTAATAGCACTCTTCCAATCAGTTTTAGGTGGATATTTCTGTTTCTAGTAAAGACCTGAAAGAGCAGGTGTTCCTCTAGTGAATAATACTCAGTTGTTTTAGACATTGTGAAGTGATTCATTGACCCAAAACATATGCAAGTCAACATCAAAAAGCAAACAAACAAACAAAACCCCTAAAAAACATTAGTATCCCTTAAAAGGAGGAATTTTAGTACAACTTAATGATCCTTTTCTTGGCATCTCTCATTTCTCACAGCGCATTTCACAGAACAATAGCAGGTAGGCTTTTCACATTTCTTAAAGGACACCAGCGACTGGAATGGTGAATAGAATCATGTTCACTGTGTTATTTTTATTTTCTTTGTGTGCTTCATTTCTTCTCTGGTTTTCTGTAAGATGGACTTTCATTTAATCTCCAGAAACAGGTTTCAGAGCCATGATAGCAGCCCCAGTAAACTCCTGTGAGGTGCTGAAGCTAGGACACGGTCTGGCTATTGAGTTGTGAGTCTAGCTGGAACCTTTAGGGGACAACTCTCAGCAACAGATTTTATCCTTCTAAGGGAAAATGGTTTCAGTAATTTTGGAATTGGGGAGAATAATGTTGAAAATGATAGCTCTTAGGCTTCAGTTTTCCCAACAGTGTTTGTTACGTAAATCTGTTTAGGAACATTAGTGGTTAATTAATAAGACAAAGAACAAAGGCTCAATATTTAAAGAAAACCAATCACTTTATGCTATCAAGAGTTAGTGGAGATGCTTTAGGGGCAAGCTGTAACAGTTCGAGTGGGGATCCCACCACCAAAACTCGGGCAGCATTATCCTTCAAGCTGTGATCACTGCAGCTGAAGAACCATTCTCATGTTATAGAATTTGACAATGTCCTTCATCAGTGACTTGACTTATTTTCAGGGGTGGGGAACCTGTCTTCTTTAATTCCACTTGCTAAAAGTTCCAGAGAGACATTTTTAACAGTAAAATTAACCAGTTTATTTGAAATTTAAGCCACTTTATAACAAACACTTAGAAAATTTTGTTAAACTGGTTTCTGTGGGGAGTGTATGTGGTGCAGCAGATCAAATGCTGAGAATTATGTACCCTACAGAAGAGCTTGGCTAGTGCAAGATCACCATCCATCAATCCTGTTTCTCTACAACCCACCCTGTTACCAGAAACTATGAAACAAAGAATGCTGTAGAGAACAGAAGCGACAAGAACGCATACGTGCTGTCAAAGGGGATTCAGAAAGGTAGCTGATATAGTGTGATTGACAGTCCACCAATGTCTATTTCCCAGACAGAGGGGCAGAGCACCCAGAAGCTGCTCAGTGAACACAGCAGGATGCCTCGGCACTTCCATTCTGCAGAGAAGGTCTTGGAAGTTCCTTCAGCTGCTGCCATTCAGTCCATGCTGGAAGCCAGTGGAGCTGCAGTCTGTCACTGGAGGACTGCAGCAGCAACAGCAGCAGGCGCACACTCAACAGGAAGAAAACATGCAGGATGTTTTTGCCAGAATCGCTGATTGTGCTGATTGATCCCAAGATGTCAACCTGCAGCAGTGAGCCCTGTCTCCCTCCCAGATTCCCCGCTCCCCCTTAGCCCATCCCCCCTACAACTGGTTGGTTAGGAGAGGTAGCTGACTCTATTGGCCTCTTCCTGCATCAGTCAAGCTCCTTGTGCCTAATTCATTCTGACAGAGGAAAACTTCACACCACACAATGACAAGGCTACTCATTTCTCAAATACTGATGTTCAGACTTCAAGTAAAGTCAATAAGGTGCAAAAGTACATCTTCCTGCCCCACAAACCTACTCGGGCAAGGTTAACTTTTTAATGGTCTGTTGGGTACCCAGGATGTTGTCACATGCCTTTAACACCAGCACTTGGGAATCAGAGGCAGGCGAATATCTCTCCCACAAGCCATGAAGAATATCGCCACTATTGTTGGTTATATGCTGAAACTAGATGGTAAGTCACAACCTACTGAAGACATCCAATGCTCTGGTAACAGGATATGGAGAAATGATGGTGGAACCAGATGGAAACTTCCTCCATATTCAAGTCCACCACAAACAGTTATAGAAGCAGAAAACAATTGTGAAAAGGAATTTCCCAACTATCCAAGGTACCTGCCAGTTATGCTCAGATCTCAGGAGTGTAACTTCTATGATTCATCACTTGACCTGAAATGGAGGGCTTTTTGCAGATGCAGTTGTCTGAGATTCTCCACGTTCCTGGAACTGATTGCTCTCTTATTTAGACTTTGGTAGAATTACTTTTTCATGCCATTAATTTCCTGTGAGTGGACATTTGTTCAGGTATACCCTGGAAAAATCTCACACAACACTGTTCCTGCTGGAAACTTAGGTCAGTTCTTTCTTGTGTCGTTTATATCCTTAGAGGTTGGACATGAACTCATATAAATCATTAACAACACTTCGATTTTTACATGTCTAGAAATTTTCTCCCATGAGTTATTTGATATGGAAAGAGCACTGTGGTGTGAAACTGCTAAACCATGTACTTAGAGAGTTTAACAACTAGAGTCCTTGTTCACACACACAGGGTTCTTTGCCACAATTCAATTTCTCTTGTAACTGTAACATACTGTGAGATGCAAAGGTTCCCACATTCTTTGCGCTGACAGGGTTTTCCTCCAGTATGAATCTTTTCATGTAATTTAAGATAAGGGTGTCATATGTGGGATTTACATTGATTTCCTTCATTGGGTTTTGGTGTAATATGAATTTTTCCATAAAGGAAGATACTATACCATTTAAAGGCTTTACCACACTGTTTCCATTCACAAGTTTAGGAAAAAATGAATTCTTTCAAGTAAACATGGCTGAGAAGTCTAAAGGCTTCTCCACACTGCTCCTATTCACAGGTTGTCTAGATCAACGTGTCATGTCTGTGAACAACACTGTGACATCTCAAGTCTTCACCATTGTTTCCATTCAGGTGTTTTTCTCCAGTATGAATTGTTTCATGGCTTTGAAGATGATACTTCAATCTAAAGGATTTACCACACTGTATACATCCATATGGTTTTTGCCCAGTATGGTTGGGTTCATGTCTTTGAAGATGATGTTTCAATAGAAAAGCTTTACCACATTGTTTGCATTCATGTGTTTTTTTTTCCAAAATGTCTTAGTTTATGTAATGTGAAGGACTAGGAAATCTAAAGCCTTTTCCACATTGTTTACATACATATGGTTTTTCTCCAGTATAAATTTTTTCATGTAACTGAAGATACCTGTGGCATCTAAAGGTTTTTGCACATTCTTTACATGTATAGGGTTTCTCTCCTTCATGCGATTCTTCATGTCTTTGAAGATAACTCTTACATATAATGGCTTTACCACACTGTTTACATATATAGGGTTTTTCTCCAATATGAATTTTTTCATGTACTTGAAGGTTGCTGTACTGTGTAAAGCCTGTACCACATTCTTTACGTGCATAGAAGTTTTCAACACTATGAATTCTTTCATGCCCTCGAAGAGAGGTGGAAGAACTCAGACCTTTCCCACGTAAATTACATTGATAATGTTTCCCTACAGTTCGAGTTCCTCCAAATGTGTGAACTGGACTGACACAAGCAGAGGCCTTTCAAGGTTCTTTGTACTGATGGATGTTTTCTGCACTGTCAGTTTCCTGATCTACCAACAACTGTTGGAAATGAAAACAATTTAAAAATGTCTTATGTTCCAAAGGTCCATTCGTAGTGTGAGTTCTCAGATGTCTCTGCTCACTTCTGAGGGAGTTACAGTTCTGTGGCTTCTTTCCATGCTCCTCATGCTCATATGATGTGTACTGAGCCTGAGATGTAGGATGCTTATCAAAGGGAGAATGACACAGGGAAACTTCTCCACACACATTGCTTTCATATGGTGTTCTGTCACTAGAAATTTTCATGATCGTATTGGCCCCTGCTATCCAAGCCAAAGTTTCTCTATCCTGACGATTTTTATGCCCAAAGGACGTCTTGAACATGGAATTTCTGTAAAAATGACAAGTATATTAGTAAAAGTCAATTTACTAGTATTTATTACAACATGTAGGTCCCATACTGTTCCCCAAATTATTTAAAGATTATGTCTTCTGTCATATCTAAGTGACTGAAAACTAAACAGATAATTAATTCTATAATATGGTTCCCATAGGGCTTTAATAAAAAGAGTGACATTGTTAACGTGAGTTCCTAATACTGTTTGCACATTAAATGCCGTGAAACACTGAATGAGATTCTTAAGTTGAGGTACATGTTACATTTCCTAATGCTAAAAACAAAAAGATGTGCTTATTATGTACTTACTCATATATGCTTTAATGGGAGGCTGGCGAGATGTCTCAGCTTTTAAGCAGAGTGGCTGCTCTTCCAGAGGACCAGAGTTTGGCTGACAGCACGCAAGACCGGTGACTTACAACCTACTGTAATTCCAGCTCCATGTGTCTAAAAACTCCTTTTGACCTCCCTATGCACATGCACGAAGGTTTGCAAAGACAGACAGATACACACACACACACACACACACACACACACACATATACTCACAAACTCTTAAAAATTCCGTCAGAGAAAATTTCCTTCTATTTCTTGCAATTACCTTAGATTTTTTCCACAACCTGATTATGGTCTTTAATATTCTTATTTTCACATCTCTTTCCTAAAGTGTAGTAAAAAAAAGTTTGATTAATTAGAAATTGCTAAAAACTTACTTTGTAGCTTTAGTGTATATGAAACATGCCCGATTTATACACCACATTCTTCCATTTTGATATTCCAATCACAGAAGAGCATCAGTTCCAGTAAATTCTTTTCCTCAATATATTAAGGGAAGGTAACAAAATATTTTTACCTATAAAAGTAAAGTTCCTGCAGGTTTCCAGCATCACATCTCTGTAGGGATCCAGCAAAGCCCACTCTTCCTGGATGAAGTTCGCAGCAACATCCTCAAATGTCACAGAATCCTAAACATTCCGCAGACACACTTGATAACATGTTCATACAATCCTATGCTATTCCCACACTTTGCTTCATACACAGAAGCTCTAATGCAAGCTTGAGTGGTTCTGAAAGGAAGGAGCACTGGAGGGACACTCCTCTCACTGCTGGGACAGGACACAGGATGTGCTGTTGCTCTGCCCAGTTCTCTTTATAACCTGCTTGTCCACTTCCTATTTTAAGAAACTCTGACCACCTGAAGTACAGAACAGAGGGCAGTTAGCATACCAGAGCCTGCTAGTTTTTAGAAATTCCTGCTTATGATGTCTAAGTTTCTATGGTGTGAGAAAACTTAACATTTGGTACAGATTGATAAGTCATCTATCATAAATGACAACAAATTCTGTGGTATAATATGAAACATTATCATTTGAAAGTCTATTAATTTATTTAAAACTGCCAGAAATAAGTAGAGGATCAGCCCCTGTGTCCTGAAATAATAACAGACATTGAGTTTGAACTTCCCCGTCAAGCATAATTCACACATCCAGTCACAACTTCTTAAATGTAGAAATGAACCTACTTTATGTGCTTATAGAAGAAATAACATATCGTATGACTAGTTTACACAAGTACAATTTAAAAAAATATTTTACTTATTATTTTTCTTATTTTATGTGTATGAGTATATTGCCTGCATGTATTTAAGTACACCTGGGATGTGCAATGTCCTTGGAGGTCAGTAGATGTTGAGGGATTCCCTGGAACTGGAGTTACTGATGAATGTTAGTAGTCATGCTCCTGCTGGGAATCAAATCCAGGTTCTCTGCAAGAGCAGACAGTGCTCTTAACCACTGTGCCATCTCTCCAGTCCATTTAAAATTTTAATCAAATAACAAATATGATACACACTCAATATTTAAAGACCCTAAAACAATACTTAAATTTTTTTTAAGTAATGTCATATTTGAATACAGTAAGTATAAAGGCGACAATGTGCTTCAGAAAGAACCAGTGTAGTCAGTCACGTTGACATGTGGGGTACACAGCGGTGTCAGAGAATGAGACAGAAGGTTCACAGGAGTTCAGGACTCCAAGTCAGTCTATGTAACCCAGCAAAACGCCCATGTGAGGAAGAAAAGAGGGAGGGAAAAGGATAGGAATGGGAAAGGGCAGGAAGCACGGTCAGGGTGTTCGTGATTTATTTCTACAGTTTTAGAGAAAAAAATCACAAATCACCATATCACACGATTCTGTACTGAACAAACACTTACTAGGATCACGAGTGTCCGGCAACTGTCGAATCAAAGAATGACAGAGCGATGCTTTGCCCAGCGCATTTCAAGAACTTGAAAAATTAAGGGAAAGACAAAGGGACAAAATTCATTGCCAAACCTTAAAACTCAGGTGTCAGACTCCAGGGACACTTTACAGTAGGTAAAGAGCTTGGCACACGAGCTTGATGACCTTAATCTGATGCCTGGTACCTTGAAAAAATTGAAAAGACAGAAAAAAAAATGCAAAAAGCTGCTCCCCTGATAATTGTGACATGCACACACTCACTATATATACACATTATAATACAATAATAATATTTTACAACCTAACAAAAATCAGGCCATCAACATTTGCAGCCTAACCCTTAGTGACCACGACAAAGTGTGCATACATCTTCAAACTAATTCCGAACCAACAAAGCTGTCCTAAAAGAAAAGCACTCTTAAACCAAGTTATAATGTCCAATTTCAGTGTTGACAAAATGACATGAACTGCAGCCGTAAGTGAGATACGGACAGACATCTGAGAAAAATCACAGTTAGCCAGGCCTTCATTTCCCCTGAAGACTTTTCAACAAGGCCAATAGAAAGCTAGTGCATTTGTGAACATCACCCCCATCAGTCCATTTTACTGTCCACAGTCACAATAGGTGTCTCCAAAATGAAACTGGGTTTCACTTTCATGAAGCAGAAATCCATTGATCTAAATGTGATGCCATGGCTTACAGTGTTGAGAAAAGTTCTTCCACATAACTGGAGAGCTGTCACACCCACACCTGTCTTTTCACTGGCACTACACCTAACTGGGATCTAGGATGGGTCTCACACCCTCCATTCCCTGACCTGTGGGAAGGATTCAAAATTTGCTTAAATCTGAACCTTTTCATGGTCAGGTGGAACCATGTGTGGCTATGACACTCAAAAGAAATGAATCCACCAATGTGTAGTTTAGTGAGCTTACTGTACAAGAATGGGGGAGGGGTGACCAGACCAAGCCTGACAGAAAGACAGCTGTATCATTGGAAAACATTCACAGAACGGGTAACCGCTCACAAAACCTCCATCTAGAAAGGTTCCTGAACAACTACAGAACTTCAAGTTCTGAGAGACAGCATCTTCAGTATTTGTCAGCGTTTCTATGATAATCTTTTTATCTATACATAATGTTGGTGAGGGACATAGTGAAACTTGTTTCAGGAGATTCTTGAAATTCCTAAGTCTACTTTAACAAACAACATTATTTTCTTTGTGAATGTGCATGGCTCTGAGTAGATGCCACGAGTACTTAGTTCCCTCAGAGGGCAGAAGAGGATGTCACCATCTCTGGAACTGGAGTTACAAGTCGTTGTAAACCCCAGACATGGTTCCTGCAAACTGAACTCTGGTATTCTAGATGAGCAGCAAGTACTCTCTGAATGCTGAGCCATCTCTCCAGCTTCCTAACTTTACTTTTTAAGTTTGATAAATCTTATTCCTTTCTTGAGAAAGTGATAAGGCTAGGAACACTCAATACCCACCTCAGGCTCTTGGATTTTGTTTTTTGTTTTCTTTTTGGTCATTTTTCTGACATATCCTCTGAGATCCTATATGTATCCTTCTATGATGTGGTGACATCTAGGACAAAGGGACAAAGGTGTAATTAGGCAGGTATTTATTCTGCCTGTCCCACAAGCAATCTACTGATTCAATAAAATCCTGATTAAAATTCCAACACAATTCTTCAGAGAATTTGAAAAAATAATCTCAAATTTTATTGGGAAGGACAACAAAATGTAATCTACCCAAAACAATCGTAATGAAAGAACTGCTGGAGACATGACTGTCCCTGATCTCAAACAATACTACAGAGCTGTAGTCATAAAACAGACGGCCCAGCAAGTACGTGGGGAAGGATGACACTTATGCACTGTTAGTTTGAGTGCAGACTGCACCCCCACCATGGAAACCACTGAGAAGATTACAGCAAAAGCTAAAATACATCTCCCAAGATCCAGTCATATCACTCTTGAGACTACATAGAAACCAGTTGAAACATGTCACTGCTGCTCTGTTTACAATAACCAGAAAACTGAAACAACCTAGATTCCTGTCAACTGATGAGAAGACAATGAAAGTATGGACATTTAGTTCTTCAGAAAAAAGACAATTTGAAATTCACAGTTAAATAGATGAACCTAGAAACAATCATCCTGAGGTAACCAAAACCTAGAAAGACAAAGGCCCCATGTTCTCTCTCATAAGTGGACATTAACTTTGCATCATTAGATGCACATGCTTCAACTGGAGAATCCATGGATTCCAGGAAACTAGTAAATGGCCATGAAGAAGAATCATGGAGTAGGAGGGTTAAAGGGATGGGATGGGAGGGCAGCACGGAGGAGGAGGAGGCAGGAGAGGGATGACTAACACTGAGTCCTTCAGAGGAAGTCACAGAGCCAGGCATGTTGGTGCAGACCTTTAATCACAGCACTTGGAATGTGGGGGAGGAGCAGGGACAGGTGGATCTCTGTGACTGTGGCAAGCCTAGTCTACATAAAAACTGCAGGACAGCTGGGGCTACAGGTAGACCCTGTTTCAAAAAAAAAAACTTTAAAAAATGTCATATGGAAACCTCCCAGTATAGAATATTCTTAAACTATATACATAGATAATACGAAGAGATTAAAGGAGCAACCCATTAACAGGGAGATATCACCTCTACTAGACACCATAGGCTAGAAAGAAAAGGTCCAATTCCAGGAATGAACTCCTTGTCCATTTTTTAATATTTTATTTGTTGTTTAATGTGTATGAGTAATGTGTGCCTGTATGCAGATGCACCTTTTCTGGAAGTGGCCACAGAGGTGAGAAGAGGGTGTTGGATCCCTTGAAAGTGTAGTTAGGCATTGTTGTTAATCCATGTATGTCCTGGGAAGTGAAGCCATGTCCTCTGAAAGGAAAGACAATGCTCTTAACCACTGTGCCAATTCTCCAGTCCCCTTTGTAAAAAAGTGTATTTTTATTGAATATTTGTGGATTTTGTACAACACATTTTAACTGTATTTAGACTTCCATAGCTGCAACCATTAACTGCTGGGAGGGGAAGAATCAGCCTCTGAAAAGTAGTGACTCTGGGTAGGTAAACCAAAAGAGCAAAGTGAAAAATGTATTCAATTAAAATTGCGTTTTGTTCTCCAAACACACTTGGACACATTCAGAAGAACCTGCAGTCACACAAATACATGCAAAGGCAAAAACACGTGTAACCAAAAATACAGTAAATCTTATTTTAACAACACACAACCTGGAGAGGAGCTTCATTTACAGTAAGAAAGTGAGAAAGGAGAGAAGGGATGGAGGGGGAGAATGAGAGTGAGAGTGAGACAGAGAGAGAGAGAGAGAGAGAGAGAGAGAGAGAGAGAGAGAGAGAGAGAGAGAGTTACAGAGTTACAGTCCAATGAAAGGGATGGTGGTGAGATGCCAGAGTTTCTACAAGGAAAGACCACACAGCAATCTCACAATCCTCACAGGACATTCACAGAAAATCTCAAACATTGCAAGAACAAAGGCTACCAGACACTTAACTTTCTCATCACCCAACTTAGTGCATCACAGCTTACAGGACAAGGAGCATGCAGGAGTCATGTTCATAATTTAAGGGTTGTCAAGTTACAGCACCAACTGCTTCTTAACTCTGTCCAGAGAGAGAAGCAGGGAGTTATAGCACTCAAGACTCATTTCAGGACAGAAAGCAAACGTGGAAAATAAGGTCACACTGCAGAGTGGAGGCGCACAGAGCAGAGGACAGTGTCAAGTGGCTTTCTCTACTATGCAGACTTAGTTCTGGTCACATTTCTCCTCCCCTTGCCCTGCCCTGGGTCCAGTGTTTCCTTTCACGGAAGGATCAAAATTTCGCATTGGTCTTTCACATTGTTACATAGAACTGGCCTCCAAAATATCATGGACAGATTCTTTTTCTCAACTTGGCTTGCCCCTGAGTAGCTGAAATGCTTTCTGGGAGGTGCAAATGACATCGGGTCCCCTCCTCCCTTGGTTCCTATGACAAACTGATGCACCCTTTGTGAATTTTTTTTCCGTCCTTGTTTCTTAAGTTGTACCTGATTCTCCCAAATGAGTTTTACGTAGGCAAAACATGCAGAGCATTAAACAATGCTAAATCAATCATAAACAAGTTCTAACAGAGCATGGAAAGATTTTATCCCTTTGTATCAATTGTTTTCTCAACAGATCCATGTTGAGTACAGTAGCATGCATAAGAGCCATCGACTTAGTCAGCACTGTACTATATTGGTCCTTTTTTTTCCTTTTTGAGCCATTTGCTGTCCTAGAGCTCTTACATGGAACATGTTTTGTTTTAGCCTTCATTAGCCCACTGGAGCTGGCTCAAGATGACTGGCCCTGCACACGGCCAAGGAGAAATGGGGCAACTTTAGCCCCTGCTGCACCTGTTGTCTGTGTGGATCAGGTAGGCCCTGAGCCTGACTCCTGGCTCTAGGACTTGTTGCCAGTCCATCTACTACACCTGTATGCTGGGGGAGGCCCTGGATGGAAAAACTGTCTCCACCCTTAGCATAACCTCTTGCAGGACAGAAATGCACCCTTTTTAATTTGACAGGATATGGAGGGGTTTCATTATCCACCCCTGAGACAATTTTTGTCTTTGATGAACCTTTTGTGAACCAATTCTCAGGTGTCAAAGCCTTCCAGAAGCTCCTTACAACAGAATGTGGCTTTTGATCAATGTTTTCTTCAGGAGTTAGGCGTCACATCTGCTTTTGATTAACCAAACTGACCTCTTTCTCTGCTCTGTCTTTCTCAGGTCTCCTCAAAATTGCTTATTAGTTTACAGACATTCTTCACATGCTAGTCTAAGTCACTTAGATCTTCAAAGCCCTCTCCAACTTCATAAAGATCCTGCCCCATCAAGGGACTCAGCAAAGGCACCAGAGGTTCATACCTGTCTCAGGGTACCTGTTGAATGAAGTACTTCTTTAAATCCCTGGTGAATGCAGTCAGATCTGGCCCAGGTAACTGAGGATCATACATAGCTTTCCTCATCTCTAGTTCTCCGTGTAGTACCTGTCCCTCAACTACTGTCCTCCAGCCCCTAATATCCTTGGGAACCTCTACTGGTGATAACCAAGTGTATCTAATGGCTTGTACAAGACAGCCCATCAGAGACTGATTCCCCCTTTACTGGCTCAGGTTCCACATACAGCCTGTGTCTCAAGGAGGGTTGAGAGGTTCTATTGCTCAGCTTTTCTGCTTCTGCAGCACTTAAAGTAATTCCATCTGCTTCATTACCCACAGCCACAGAAGCCAGGAGACGAGGGGCTCCTTCATTGCTTGTCTAAATGTCTCCCCAGTGATAAGCATTCTCTGATTGCATAGTCTCTCACACCAGAACACTGTTTAGACTTCCATTAGTATGCTGAATCATGGATTTTCCCTTTCTCTGTTTTAAAGGTTGAACCTGAGGGGTATCTCAGGCTACTTCTAGATTGCTCCCTTCCTCACCACTACGTGACTTCTCCTGTGACTTTCAATTATGGCGTCTGAGGATGAGCCATGTACTATCAATATAATCTGGGCTCTCTTGCCCTTCGGGGCCCCTACCTGTAAGAAGTGGCAGGCTAACACCTCTATCTCTTTTTCCCTTTTATACAATTTCCTCGCCAGATCTGAGGCCAGTACTGAATAGGACAGCCTCATGTCCCTTTCAGGCTGCTATGTTACAACCTCTGTCCCCATCTGGGTTTTGACTCAATCTGGAACAGATCAGTTATTACCCGTAGGAGTGGCCATGCTGCCTCCACAGCTGCTTGCTGATGCTTTCACCCCCAGTGCTCCACTCCCACAGCCTATAAAGTTGGCTCTAGACCTTCGTCTGTTCTCACAGCATCTCCATACACCCATGGTGGAATCTACTGATGAAGCAGGCGAGCCACTCTATACCAAAAAAACTGGACTCTATCTTGGGATTTCCTGCACATCATTGTTTTAGGTGATTTACTTAGTTCCACACCTCACTAGGCACTGTGCTTCCCATGCCACTGCCACTATCAAACCAGACCTATGGGGATAGCCCACCACGTCAAAATTTCTTCTCTAAACGTGCTTCCCTTACCAAGCTTCCCATCAGTTGTTGGTTTCTTTCCCCACATCGAGTGATTCTGTTTCGTCCTAACCGGCCGACTATCGCAATTGTTCTTAAAATTCCTTCTGGGAAGCTCAAACAACCTGCAGCCTCCTCCTCCATGGTCCCAATGCCAACGTGAGATACAATTTTGCAAAGCTGTAGTCTGTGAAGATAGTGATTTTACTGGGCCTAAAGAGCAGTGGGTGGACGTTTACCTAAATGAGTGTGAGAGCGCCCTCACTAAGACTTGCTAGAAATTCTCTATCCAGGCACGGATCATGACTTCCCCAGAGTGGGGGCAAGAGAACCTCCTTACGGTTTCCTCTGCTTATATACTTAGTTCCTCACCATGTGCAACTAGGGCCAAATGGTTCCACCAACGGACCAAATAAGGATATGTGGAGTGAGGAAGCCGTGGGGCAGTGTCTCCTGGCATTTTGCGTGTCTGGGGGAAAGTCACCACGCACACACAATTAGGATTTCCAGTGTGGCCTTAGGAGAGGAGCACCCCCATTCCTCTAAGTCAACCCTCACTCACAGCTCTGTCTGTAAACCCAATAAGTTCACTGGTATCCCAGACTGTGTTTAGCAAAATTAAACCTGTTTGTCCTAGGGAATCTAGGGAGGTGGAGTAAGGTTGTTTACATCCCCAGAAGGAGTTTCAACTACACAGGATTAAAGTGGAATTCCAAAGAAACCAGGAACTGTGTCAACAAAGATACACGTTCCAGGAAATATAAGCGATCCCCTAGTGACATCGCTCTGAATCCTACCATGTGTCTCTGAGAGCATGCCCAACTACAATACCTTTATGGGTAACCAGGTGCCTCTAGAACTTGATTGGGAACTGTTATCATTTAATGTGGAATGCCTGAAGCTCTGCAATTAAAGTTTGAATGTCTAATCTCAGAACTGCATGACCTAGCAGGCTTTAGAATCCTACCAGTTGCAATATATCATATCTGATCGGAATATCTAAGGTGATAAGGTGTTAATGATTTGTCGAGTTATAGCCAATAAAAGAGGGTTTTCTATTCAGATTTTGTTTCAATCAGAATAATAATAACATACCCATTAATTACAGAGTAAACCTACACACACTTTGAAGGTCACTGCTTATGACAAATACATCTTCTTCAAGTTTCATGGGGGAAAGTAAACCGAAAATGATAATCTCTAATATTACACACTTACCTGACTCACAACTTTAGCCTAGATCTCGCACCCACTACACACATAGTAAGAACACTCCTGGAAAACAGATCCATAGCAATCAATCAAATAGGAGAAATTTTAGCATGTAATATTTAGTAACATTTGTCCAGTAAGGTATTTGTAATTTTCAGTGTAAGTAACATAACATTTTTGTGTGCATGCACACATTGATGTCTACCAGTCTAGGATGCATGTGCAAAGGTGCTAGTTGGAGGTCAGGGACAACCTCAAGGGTCATTCCTCACCTCCAACCTTGTTTAAACCAGGCTCTCTCTATTTACCACTGAGGACAGGAGGCTCTCCAGCCTAAGGACTCCAGGTGTTCTGCTTGTGCCTCCTACAGGAACACAGGTATGTTTGATGGGTGTATGCATTGCTGTGACTGAGTTTATGTAGATTCGCTCTCAGGATTTTAAACACATAACATGAGCTCTTAAGCCTGTCGCTTAACCCTGAATACTTTTAGAATGCTTCTCACATTTTAAAGACTGAGAAAGGGGCAGATTTCACTCTACTGAGTAACACTGAGTAATTTTAGACAATTTTCAGGGCTTTGTTGACTGAAAAGATATGCATGCAAATGTCAGAAAATATTTATATCCTTTAGAAGAACAAAAATTTTAGTAAAATTTCATTATTCTCTTAATAGAACCTGTCATTTGAACATGAAAACAACAGAATGTATATGTGTCACCTAAGGCGTTCCCATTGCCAGATCTTGGGCACCATTATGTTCTATTCTCAGGCTTCACTGCAGTTGAAGGAACATCCTCACATTAAATAATCTGACTCTATCCTTTTTCAGTACCACTATTTTCAAGGGATGAAGACTGCATTCCTTTTAGAACTCCATCAACAGAGCTTGTCCATACACCGCATCTATGGTAAGCACTGCCCGTCTTGAACCTTCTCTTCATATTTGGGTTACTGTGACCTACGAGAAATTGATCAGTCAAGGAAAGTAATTTGGCAGACTAAAGTTATCAACTGGGTTTTTTTTTCAACTTATATTTCCAGGCTGTTTTGGACAGTCTTATTTTGCTATTCCAAGTTGTAAAATAGAAAAGTGATGCCTAGAGGAGTCTGATTAGTTAAAAAAAAAAAAAGAAAGAAAAAAGAAAAAATATTCTAGCAATCTATGTTACCTACGATGAGTATGATGATTTACATACCTTAAATTTCACATTTCTTTTTCTCTCCTGTAAACCTGTTTCTGACTTCCACACACATGTGTCAACCGGAAGCTTTCTGAATCTGTTTCCCTTATTTTCTGTTTCCATTTTGGAACAATACATATATTAGCACAAAACCACCATAGAAAATTCATTTGTATCTAAAACGTAATAGTCTTTTATCCTTAATCATACAGCTCCAGGGGATCCAATACTTGCCTCTGACCTGTGCAGGCCCTGCACAACATGGGTGCACTTGCATCCATACAGATAAAATACCAATACACATACAATAAAAATGAATTTTTAAAATTTTTTTGTGAACACAAGCAAAACATAACTGTCCAGGAGATATTTTTATTCTCACAATGAAATTGAATGAATCAGTTTGTTTCAAATTCAAGCTCCTTTATAACATACACCTTGAAATTATATCTGTTAACAGAAATTTATCTCTCTGGTGCAGTATATCTGGTGTATGAGATCAAATGCAGAGAAATGTGTATCTTACAGAAAAATCTGGACAATGGAAGATCACCATCCATCAAGTCTCTTGCACCAAATTCCACCATTACCAGAATCTATGCAACAAAGAATGCTGTGGAGGAACAGAAACAACAGAATGTGTGTGCGCCATCACAGTGGACAAAGTAGACTAGCTCACAGTGGGACTGCTAGTCCAGCATGTCTACGTGCAGGACCGAGAGGTCACCCGAGAAGCTGCTCAGTCCACAGATAGATTCCTCAGCACTTTCATTCTGGCAGACACGACTGGAAATTTCCTGGAGTTGCTGCTATTTGGTCCGTGTTGGAAGACCAATGGAACTGCAGTCTGTCAGGGGAGGAGTGTGGTAGCAATAGCAGCAGCCACAGGAGACGCCACACTCAGCACAAAGAAGACAGCACACGCGGGCAGGAAACACAGCTGTTTCCACAGACAACTTTACTTAGATGCCAGTCACATGTTTTTCCTACCCACAATCAAAACCTGGCTCTACATATTTTGACAGGGCACATATGTAAGCAAATTAGCCCTTTACATACTGCAAACACACAAAATACTACCTATGCCCTCTAGGTGTGGACACTGCCTCTCGTACCATTACTAGGCAAGTGAGGAACAGGTGAAGCTGCAAACAAGGCTTTCATCCAGCTCCCTTGTTCGAACTGACCATGACAAGGCTACTCACTTCACAGTGATGCACACACATCTACTAAAGGTAAACAGGTGCAAAAGCACACCCCTAACTCACAATCCTATTGGGTCTAGGTTGTTCTAATATATTAGGAGCCAGGTGTGCTGGCACAGGTCTTTAACACCAGCACTTGTGAGGCAGAGGCTGGTGAAAGTCTGTTCCAAAAACCATGAAGGCTATTGCCACTACCACTGGTTACATGTTAAAGTACATGATAAGGCACTATTACTGAATTCATCACATGTTCAGGCTGCAGGACATGGAGAGAAGACGGTTTAATAAGATGGAAGCTTCCTCCATACAGACTGGCTCACATGGTGCCAGGTGGAAAGCAGATTATTGGGGAGATTTGGTACTGACAGTCCTGCTAAACTATAAACCCTGTGTGTCCAGAACCAACAGGAAAAGCAGAGCCATGGGGCTCTCGCACAGAGGCCCCATGTAAGCCATGGATAGACATTTATATCCACACACCCCTCCCCTGAAGGATCAAAAAGTTTTTTTAAAAATTTAAGAGGCAGTGGAAGGGATGATCTGTTGTGGAGAAATTTCCTCTGAATTCACAGTCCCCCTGAAAGAGAGGCATGAGAATCGAGAAGTAAACAGGTTCAGGAAAGCACAAATCTACAAGATTCTCAAGTCTGCCCAAAAGATTACAGAAGCAGTAAACAATTTTGTAAAGAAGAAATTCCCCAACTAAGCAAGCTGTATGACAATTGTGACATGATCTCAGGGTTGAAATGTTCATGAGTCGTCACTTGGGCTGAATGGGCTTTTTCCTGATGCAGCTGTCCGTGACTGTCCATCCTCCTGGAAGTCATGGCTGGTTCACTTATTTGGAATTTGATAGAATTACTTTTTCATGTCATTAGTTTCCTATCTCAGGTGAGTGGATGTTTGTTCGGGTGTCCCCGGGAACAATCTCCTGCAGCACTGTTGCTGCTGGGAACTGTGACAGTTTGATCCTTTCCCCTGTTGTTTATATTCTTAGAGGTTTGCAAGTTCTTATCCATAACTGAAATGAACTGTAAGAAAAAATTAACACACATGGATTTTTACATGTCTAGGAATTTTCTCCCATGAGTTATTTGGCTTTGACAGAGCACTGTGCTATGAGCTTGCTCTATCCTTTAACTGAGGGATTTTTAACAACTAGAGGCCTTGATCACTCAAACAAGGTTCTTTGCCACAATTCAATTCCCCTTGTAAGTGCACTGTACTGTGAAATGTAATACTCCCTACATTCTTTGCACTGTCAGGGTTTACCTCCGGATTGAATCTTCTCATGTAATTTAAGATAAATGTACCATATGTAAGATTTACATTGCTTTCGTGCATTGGGCTTTGGTCTAATGTGAATTACCCCAGAAAGGCTTACCACACTGTTTCCCTTCATAGGTTTATGAAAATATGAATTCTTTCAGGTAAAGATGATTTTCCACACAGCTCCTATTCACAGTTTTGTCTAGTATGAACTTGTCATGCCTGTGGCCATCACTGTGACATCTTTACCACTGTTTCCATTCATATGGTTTCTCTCCACCATGAATTTTTCATGTAACTGAAGAAACCTGTGACATCTAAAGGCTTTCCCACAATTTTTCAGGCTTGGGATTCTCTCCACTATGTGCTGTTACATGTCCTTGAAGACAATTATTACGTCTCATGGCTTTACCACACTGTGGCCCGGCATAGGGTTTCTTTGCAGTATGAAATTTTTCATGTTCTTGAAGGTATCTGTAGAGTGTACAGGCTTTTCAACATTCTGTACAATCATACAGTTTCTACCCCATATGGTTTTTTTCATGTCTTTTAAGATCCCTGTTAAGTCTATAGGCTTTACCACACTGTCTACATTCATACAAATTTTCTCCAGTGTGAATTTTTTCATGGCTTTGAAGATAACACTTCAGTCTAAACAATTTACTACATTGGCTGCATTCATATGGTTTTTCTCCAGTATGAATTGTTTCATGTTTTTGAAGATTACACTTCAATCTAAAGTATTTACCACATTGTTTACATCCATATGGTTTTTCTCCAGTATGAATTGTTTCATGTTTTTGAAGATCATACTTCAATCTAAAGGATTTACCACATTGGTTGCATATATATGGTTTTTGTCCAGTATGAATGGTTTCATGGCTTTGAAGAGTAGACTGATGTACAAAGGCTTTACCACACTCTTTACATTCATATAGTTTTGCTTTAGTATATCTTCTTTCATGTAACCAAAGATAATGTTGACGTACAAACAATTTACCACATTGGTTACACGCATAGGCTTTTTCTCCAGTATGCCTTTTTTCATGTTTTTGAAGATGACTGTAATATACGAAGGCTTTACCACATTGTTTAGATTCATGTGGTTTTTCTCCATTATGTCTTAGCTTATGTAATATTAAGGAACTAGGAAATGTAAAGGCTTTACAACATTGTTTACATTCATATGGTTTTTCTCCAGTATGAATTCTTTCATGTTCTTGAAGGTGACTATATCGTTTAAAGGCTTCTCCACATTGTTTACTCACATACAGTTTTTCAACACAATGCATTCTTTCATTTACATGAAGACAAGTGGAAGAACCCAAATATTTTCCTCCAGTTTGAGTTCCTCCAGATGTGTGAAGTGAACTGCCATAAGCAGAGGCCTTTCTAGGTTCTTTGTATTGGTGGTGGTTTTTTGCATTGTCAGTTTCTTGATCTTTTACCAACAAATGTTGGAGATCAAAGGAATTTAAACATGTCTTATATTCAAAAGGTCCACCCCCAGTTTGAGTTCTCATATATTGTACTGAGAGTGAGAGGTAGCATGGTTATTAAAGGGGGAATGACGCATGGAAACATTTCCACACACATTACTTTCGTATGGTGTTAGGTCACCCGAAATGTTCATGATCATATTGGCATTTGTTATCCAAGTGAAATTTTCTCTATCGTGATGATCTTCTTCATGCTCAGAGAATGCCTTGAACATTGAACTTCTGTTAAAATGACAAACATATAAGCAAAAGTCAACTTATTAGCATTTATTACAAAGTGTAGACCCCATATTATTCCCAAATTTAGGTAACTCTGTTTTCTGCCACATCTCTGTGCTAGAAACTCAATACATTGATAATTAGCTCCATAATATAGTTCTCACAAAGCTAAAATAAAATAGTGCCATTTTTAATTTGTGTTCCTAGTACTTCTTTCACATTAAATATCTTACACAAGCACACAGATTTGAAAACACAGACAAACACATAGACACACCAGAATAAATTAAAATATTTTACAAATGTCTTCAGAGAATGTTTCCTTGTATTGTTGTCAATTACCTTAGATGTTTTCCAGAATTTTGACAATAGTCCTTAATATTCTCATCTTCACATCTCTTTCCTAAAATGTGGTCAAAGTAAAGTTTAATGAATTAGAAATTACTGAAAACTTAGATTGTAGCTTTAGTGTATATGATTCATGCCTGACATACATACCACACTTTTCCCTTTCCAAACTCCAAATTATAAAAGAGCATCAATTTATGTAAATGCTTGTTCCACAATACAGTAGGGAGGGTAAGAAAATATTTTTACCTATAAAAGTGAGGTTCCTGCAGGTTTCCACCATCACATCTCTGTACAGATTCTTCTGAGAAGGATCCAGCAAAGTCCACTCTTCCTGGGTGAAGTTCACCATGACATCCTCAAATGTCACTGAATCCTAAACATACCATGACTCCATTGATAACATACATAAAATCATGCACTATCCACACGTTTCTGTTCCATGACAGAGAAATTCTAATGCAACTTTTGAGCTGTTCTGAAAGGAAGGAGCACTGGAGGGACTCTCCTCTCACTACTGTGCACAGGGCACAGGATGTGCTGCTGCTCCACTCCAATTGTCATTCTATAGCACATGTCTACTTCCTGTCTTAAGAAAGCCTGGGAGAACAGACGGCAATCAGCACCCAAGAGTCTGCTTGACCTTAGAAATTCCTGCTCACAATGGCATGAGGAAATTTAACATTTGGTACAGACAGCATGAAAATAAATGACAAATCACTTAGCGTACATGACCTATACAAACTCTACTGTATGGGAAACATTCTCTTTGAAGGATCTATTGATTAAGTCAGGATTCACAGAGATAACTAGAGGATCAGCTCCAGTGACTCCAAATAATAATAGACACTCTATGTACTGACTGACCATGGTGGGAAATATTCACACATCCTGTCACACCTTCTTAAATGAGGAAATGAGCCTATTTAACGTGCTCTCAGAAGAAATAACATACCCTATGACTAACTGACACAAGCCAAAAAAAAAAAAACAAAAAACATTATGCTTATATTTTTTTCTTATTTTATGGATATGCACCTGTATTGTACAATGCCCTTGGAGTTTAGCAAATGGCATTAGATTCCCTGGACTGTAGCTACCAATGAATGTTAGTAGCAATGAGAATGCTAGGAATCAAATCCAGGCCCTCTGCAAGAGCAGATTGTGCTCTTAACTACTGAGCCATGTCTCCAGCCCATGTATAATTGTAATCAAATAACAGATGTCATACACAATCAATATTTAAAGACTCTATGAAAACAGGCTTTAAATTCTTTAGGAAATGTTGTATATGTATATATTAAGTAGAGAAAGTGACAATGAACTTCAGAAAGAACTCAATATAGACAGTCATGTAGATGTGTGTACACAGCTGCAACACAGAAT
Source organism: Eospalax fontanierii (assembly GCA_035773235.1). Lineage (NCBI taxonomy): Eukaryota > Metazoa > Chordata > Mammalia > Rodentia > Spalacidae > Eospalax > Eospalax fontanierii. The sequence goes on along the minus strand of CM069554.1, from coordinate 2,377,127 downwards.
GAGACAGAAGGTTCACATGATTTCAGGACTTCAAGTCATGCTATGAAACATCCCAAAATGCCCATCTAAGGAAGAACAGAGGGAGGGAAAAAGGAATGGAATGAGAAAAGGCAGAATGCACGGGCACAAAGTTTGTGCTTTTTTTTTTATACTTGTAGAGAAACATTCATGAATCAGGACACCATACAATTTTGTACTCAACAAAACACAGGTTAGAATCAGCAAGTGTCTACCAGCTGTCAAATTCAAAAAACAACAAAGTCATGTTTTGCCTAACACTTTCAAGGACTTCCAAAAATTGAAGACAAAGGGGAAAAATTAATTGCCAACCATTAAAATTCAGTGGTCAGATTCCATGGATATTGCTCAGTAGATCAAGGCCTTGACACACAAGTTTGATTTTCTGAGTCTGATCCCTGGAACTCACAAAAAATTCAAAAGACAGAACAGAAAACAAAAGGCTGTTCCCTTGACAATTGTGACATACAATCTCATGTACAGACATTATAGACAAAATAATAATTTACAACTGAACAAAAATCAGGCCATCACATTTACAGCATCCCCATTAGTGACCATGATAAACTACACACATGTTTTCAAACTAATTCCTAACCAACAATGGTGAGCTATAAGACAAGCATTTGTAGAACAAGTTAGAATCTCCATCTTCAGTCTTAACAAAATAACATGAAGTGCAGCATTATACCGGATATGGACACTTATCTGAGCAAAATCACTATTGGCCAGGCCTTCACTTCCCCAGAAGACTTTTCAAGAAGGCCAGTAGAAAGCTAGTGCATTTGTGAATATCACTCCCACATCAGTTCAGTTTAGTATCCAGAGACCCCATAGGTGCCTCCAAAATGAAACTGGGTTTCACTTTTGTCAGGCAGAAATGCATTTATCTGAATGGAATGCCAAGGGTAAGAGTGTTGACAACATTTCCTTCCACATAAATGGAGATCTGCCACACCTCCACGTGCCATTTCCCCAGCGCTACATGTAAATGGAACCTACGATGGGTCCACACTCCATACCCCGACCTTTGGGAAGGATTCAAAATTTCTCCAAATTAGAACTTTCTCATGGGCAGGTGGTTCCATGTGTATTCATAACAGAGAGTATGTCACTCAAAGGAAATGATTCTACCAAAATCTAATTTTGTGAATTAACTGCACAAGAATGGGTGAAGGAAGACAGGACCACATCTGCCAGAAAGACAGCTGTATCATTGAAAACCCTCCACAGAATGAGTAAGTGCTCCATCTAGAAAGGCTCCTGAACAGCTACTGGGGAACTTCAAGGCTACATCTTCTGTATTTGATAGCCTTACTGTGTTAATCTTTATATGCATATATAATGTTGGTGAGGAGCACTGTGAACCTTGTTAAGGAGATTCCTGAGCCTCCTAAGTGTACTTTTACAAAGAACATTATTTTTCTTTACCGATATGTATATGGCTCTGGGAGAATGCCTTGTGTATTTAGTTCTCTCAGAGGCCAGAAGAGAAAGTCAGATTCTCTGCAACTGGAGTTACAAGCAATTGTAAGCCCCAGACATGGTTCCTAGAAACTGAACTCTGTTTCTCTACATGAGCAACAAGTGTTCTCAATTGCTGAGCCATCTCTCCAGCCTCCTAAGTTTACTTAAAGTTTCATAATCCTCTCTATTCCATTCATAAGAAAATGGTAATTTATTAGAAATAGAAAGGAAACACTTAATCCCTATTTCAGGCTCTTGGTTTTTGTTGTTCTTTTTTTCTTGTTTTTGGTCATTTTTCTAAAATGTCCTCTGAGCTCTTGTTTGCATCCTTCTGTACTCTTTAGATGCTGTATGAAATTTCTCCTCAGAATGGCAAGACAGACCATACATTCAACCACAGCACAAGCAAATGTCACTGCTGGTGCTTTGTACAAAGGGAGAAGCTGAGAGCAAAAGTGACCACTCCCAACTAACCAGTGACCTGAGTTTCACATGTGGGAGGGACTAAGGTGTGAGTGCAGGAAGCCAGGAGAAGACTGGGCCCTTTGCCATGTTGGATGGCTGGCAGCAGCTCACCAGGTGCTAGAGGAAATGGAGAATTTGCTGTATTGCCTCAGTAGAGGAACCTCCCTCCCCTGCTATTTGCTCTGTAAGTAAGCCCAAATAAACTCTGTTTTCCCAAACTGTAAGTTGGCAAAATCATACTTCGCTTGGTCACTCTGGAACTAGAGAACAGGCAGCTGGATGTGGTATCTTCCTCAGTGGAGGGTGGGGCTGGATGTAACTGGCACCTCACAGCAAGAAATTTTTAAGACAGCTGACTTCTAACACAAAGGGACAAAGATGTAACAGGGCAGACACTTCTCCAGCCTGTCACACATCAATCTACTACTTCAATGAAATCCTGACTAAAATACCAACACAATTCTACAGAGAATTTGACAAAATAAAGCCAAAATTTATTCAGAAGCACACACACACAAAAAAAAAACCCTAGTATAGAAAATACAATTCTGAATAAAAGAACTGCTATTGACATTACCATCCCTGATCTCAAATAATACTATGCAGCTATAGGAATAAAACAAATGGAACTAGCTTAAAAACAGACACATTGATCAATGAAATAGAAGTGAGAACCTAGGTTTGATTCTACGCAGTTACAACTTGATTTCTGACAAAGGTACACAACACACACACACTGGATAAAAAATATATTCAAGAAATGGGTCTAGTTAGCCTGGATTGCTACATAGAGAGAATGAAACTAGATTCCTATCTCTCACCATCCACAAACCGATCTCCAAATCATCAAATATTCAACCTAAGATCTGATACACTGAATACTTTAGAGAAGAAAGTAGAGAATATACCAGAACTAACAGGCACAGGAAAAGACTTTCACAACGAGACTCCACAGCACAGGCATTTGTCCATAATTGACAAACAGGAACTAATAAAACAAAAAGGCTTCTGTACGGCAAAAGACACCATCATTCAAGTGAAGAGGCAACTTCCAGAATGGGAAGAAAATCTTTTTCAGGCATATGGCAGACACTGGCTTCAGATCTACAACATATGAAGAACTTAAAAACTAAACATCAAAAAAACAGCAAAGTGTTTAAAAATTTGGACAAATAATTGAACAGATCATTCCCAAAGATGAAACACAAATGGCTGAGAGATACTGAGAATCTGTTCAACATCTTTTACCATCAGGGAAATCCACATTGAAAGAACCTTGACATTGCATCTTAGTCCAGTTAGAATGGCTAAGATTCAAAACATTATCGATGGAAATAGCTGGCAAGGATGTGGGGAAAGGGCACTCACTGTTGGGGACAGACTGCTGTCCCCACTATGAAATCAGTGTGGAGAATCCTCAAAAAGCTCCAGATACATCTCCCACATGATCCAGGCACACCATTCTTGGAACTCAACCCAAAGCACCGCAGATCCTGTTACACAGATACTCGTTCAAACATGTTCACTGCTGCTGTAGTCACAATAACCAAAAACTGAAACAATGCAGATTCCTATCAACTGATGAGAAGACAATGAAAGTATGGAACATTAACACTATTTAATTCTTTAAAAAAAAGAAATTAAGAAATTCACAGTTAAATGAGTTAACATGGAAACAATCATCCTCAGTGTGTTCACTGAAAACAAGAAAAAGTCCCCATGTTCTCTCTCATAAGTGGACACTAGTTTTGCATGATTAGATACACATTTTCAAGTGGAGAATCCATGGATTCCAGGAAACTAGTACTTGGCCATGAAGAAGAATCATGGATTAGGAAGGGTTAAAATTGATAGGATGGAAGGGCAGCACAGAGGAGGAGGCAGGAGAGGGATAACTAATACTGAGTCCTTCAGAGAGTCATAGAGCCGGGCATGTTGGTGCTTTAATCACAGCACTGGGAATGTGGAGGAGGGGCATGGACAGGTGGATCTCTGTGAGACTGTGGCAAGCCTAGTCTACATAATGACCGCAAGCCAGCTGCGGCTCCGGGTAGACCTTGTCTCAAAAAAAATTTTTTTTAAATGTCACATGGAAACCTACCCACTATAGAATATTCTTAAGCGATATATATATATATATATATATATATATATGTATATATATATATATATACATATATATATATATAATAGAGATTAAATAAATTACCAAATAACAGGGAGATATCACCTCTACTAGATACCATAGGCTACAAAGAAAAAGTCCAATGCCAACAATGAACTCCTTGTTTGTTCCTTAATATTTTATTTATTGTTTTATGTGTATGAGCATTTCTCGTGCATGTATGCAACCGCACCTGTGTCTTGCAGTGCCCACAGAGGTGAGAAGAGGGTGTTGGATCCCCGTGAAAGTGTAGTTCGGTATTGTTGCTAACTTCCATGTATGTGCTGGGAAAGAAGCCGGGTCCTCTGAAAGGAAAGGCAATGGTCTTAACCACTGAGCTAGCTTTCCAGTCACCTTTTTTTAAATGTATATTTTTACTGAATAGTTGCGGATGTCACACAATACAGCTTAACCATATTTAGACACTTCCATAGTTGCAACCATTAACTGCTGGGAGGGGAAGAATCAGCCTCTGGAAAGTAGTGACTCTGGATAGATAAACCAGCCTTCAGTGGATGAACACATGGAAACACACGTTTGACTCCATAGGCCTTTAAGTAATGTGGAGCCTGTGTAAAATAATGTGGATTCTGTGAAATGAGGCAAGGGGGGGGGGGGAAGGTGCGCACAGGGGAGGGACCCGCACAAGATAAAATATATTATATGGAATCTGTGAAATCTCAAACGGAAAAGCTTCTTATTGATGATGTGTCATCAAAGTTAAGGAGATCACTTACTTCCGTAAAAAAAAAAAATCCACACAAAGCAAATGAATAGAAAAAGGATAGGTAACAATGGAGGACATGAAATTGGGAAGACGTGTGGAGGAGTTGCAGGCAGGAGGGGTCCTAAATGTGATCAAAAAATATCTGAGCAAATTCGTGAAATTCTGGAATAAATAAAATTATAATAATTATAACAAACTCACTATATGCATATATGCATACAAACAAATCCGTATATTTGTGTACATCTATCTGTCACATAGATACATACATAAATACATGGTCCTTGAGTTCTTTCTGACTCATGTGGCCTTGCTGCTTTCTTATGGTGAATTGCGTTCTCTTCTAATCTCTTCATTTTCTTTTGAATATTTTCCCCCCTACTTAAAGTCTGTGTGAGATTTGTTTCATTCTGGAATAAGAGTCCAAGAACTCAGACATACTCATCTCAGGCTCTGACGGTCCTCACATAAGCAGTGCTGGGAAGAAAATTCAAGCATGAATGGGAATGGCAGAAATGAAGAGAGCAAATGTCAGTCACTGGACCTTCCACATTAGAAAATGGAGAAACGCACAGGAAATGACAAGTGGAAAATGAAATCAATCGGCAATACCAACTATCACAACATTGATTCTGCAAAAACGTCAATAAAAACCACAGGTACAGTAGCTCATACTTGTAATCTCAACACTCTGGGAACAGAGACAGGTGCATCACTATGACCTCAAAGACAGACTGGTAAACAAGCACACACATATATGCACATATAAATGTATGCACATGCATATAAGCATGTATGTACATTAGTAAAACTGAGGCATCTATACAAAAGAACCAAAGACCTCTTATTAGAGGGCCCAGCATTAAGATGGATATTGAACGTACCAGAAAGTATTTTTCCCCATGCAGTGACCAAACACCTGACAAGAGACTTGAAAGGATAACAGATGAAAGATGCAGTTTGATTCATATTTTAAGAATGAATACAGTCCATTCTTAAAGCATGGTTAGCTGTTTACATTACTCAGCAATCAGAAAGCAGGCCTCAAGAGGAGCAGAGGAATATCCATTAGATTAGACCACGAGGATGACATAGTTTCTGGGCCTCCTAAAGCAAGCACTCACCTCTCCTGCTGTTTTAGCTCTCTCTGACCATAAAGAAACCCTGTCCTTACAGGTTCATCATCAAGGCAGTCACTGGGACAGACATTCTATCCCATCATGACTACCAGGATAAGCACAGGTCCAAGTCTAACATCAGCTTTTTGGGGACCATTCCTTCACATTAACCCAAGAAATCAGATCAATCTTAAAAGCCTCCTACAGGAAAAAAGACCACTTGAAGCTGTTTGGATCTCCCATTGTTAAGTTCACATCTCTAATTGTAGTGAAGCTTCAGAGCCCATTTCAATTACGGAAAGAAGGGACACAGACAGATAGAGCGAGTCAGAGCAGGTTCCTTCAGATGGCAATCGCTTATTCCCAGGAGACACTTTGGAAGAGAGTGGCAGGAAAGAAGAGCGCACTGGGGGTGAACATCCAAGCAGACCAACACTGAGAAAAGGAAAGAAAGATGGACTGACTGTGATCACTGGACTCCCTGTTCCAGCAGTCCCGGGGCTCCATGGCTGCTCCTCCTGTCTGGGGACAGCTGGGAACACACTCACCATGTCCCGGTTCCGAGTTCACCCGCGCTCTCCGCACAGCTCCCCGCAGTGCTGCTCAAGGAGCAAAGCACGGGGAGTATCCTTCAGGCACGGAGACAAACACACACAGTAAACTCAACAAGGCTTAGAATAGAGCCCGCCTTCTGCCTCCATTCGGTGCTCTTCATTGGGCAGCAAGACCAGGAGCCCTGATTGGTTAGGGTCTCCAATGAGATATAAGCTGCCTCGGGGGCTAAAATGATGGAGAAGCGCATATCTCTTCCCAGCCCTGGCTTTCTCTTCAGGCATAGACCCTGTCCGATCGCAGGGAGACTGACTTCCAAGCTCTGCTCCTGGCCTGGCACAGCAGCTACTGCAATCTTGAGAAATTTACTGGACACTTCCTGTTCGTCCTCCTAGGTAAAGAGTCGCTCAGTCAATCATATATTCAGTATTAGTTGTCTTTGTCCTCTTGCCTCACGTGCTGAAAGTCATCCAGCTCACTCTAGGTGACATTAGTGTTGAGTCTAGTATCTGCTCCCCATCAGGGATCTGGATTTTTCACTTAGGCACATTCAGAATTCTGTTGGAACCCAGACCTGGTCTTTAACAAGCTGGTCTTTCTAAGATGCCACATCTCACAGCCTAAAGAAACCAGGCAGCTCTGTCCCCACGACTCTACTCCAGCCCTTTTGCTGAAACACAACCAAAAGAAGTCCTGTGCTGCATTCAGAACTTCTCCCTTATAAATTTCCAGACTGACTCCACTTTGTCACCTCTCCCCTCAGCCCTGCTAAGAATAGCCATGCAGGTCTCATGCAGGTTGAACCTGCTGGGCTTTCTGGGACTACATTGTTTTACAATAGAAGGCATTCAGCCGGAATGAGCAACATCTGCATCTCCAGGGAGTCATGTTTCTGCAATTCTGAGAAGTGTGTTTTTCTTACCTAAAACTTAAAAACTTTCGTTAGCTGAAAACTTCGTTGTTAATTATCTGCCACTGTTATGGTTTAATTATGGGACCTGCCTTTGTTATGGTGCAACTATGTTTGCAGTCTTTGACCCTGGCATGATGTAATTGTGCTTTTCAATTTATACACCCTGTTCCCCTACTCCTCACGATCAACAATTCTTTGGGACTTAAGCCCACTCACCCCCGAAATCTTATTACTAATTAACGGACTCATATTGCCACCTTTGCTATGTGGCTTTCCTGCCTGCATCACACTGGGTATAGCAGTGGTCCTACTCAATACATGACTGCTCCATTTCCTCATCACATGGTGTGGAACTTCCTAGTACTCCCTCAAAGGATTAAAAATAAAGTCAGACATGCTTGTTTTGTTTGGGAAATTTCTCTGATGTCTCCTCTGGGCCTCCTCCCCACAGTCCTCTTTTCTGTAGGAAACTTCCCTTAGATTCAGTTATCCTCTTAATGAAGCCCCTTTCCATTCAAAATAGTATCCAAATATATTTATATCCTTGTGTTGCAGGCATATGAGTAAATGGGCCAGCTTTAGATGGTCCATGTGGTGGAGAGAAATGTCCTTGCATTCCATGAAGTGCCTTACAAGGTTTGTGTTTGGGGAAAGGTAGGTCATCTGGAATCTAACTTGTGAGCTATTGTTGGGGATGGTTTTTGAAAATATTGTACATAGACAGATAATTTTTTTCAGTCACACAATGAATTAAATTACATAGGTATTCCAGAAGAGACAATTGTGCACTTGGGCCTAAAGTAGGATTCTAATTTGGACACAACCAAAAATTACTCTAGAAGCTTAAATTACAACCTTCTGTTGCTTGTTGTCCTTTTCTTGCTGTCCCCCATCTGTTTATCTTGAACCCAGAGGTCAGAGATAAAGCTGAAATAATGAACAGGGTGGTTTCTCTCAGGACAAGTGTTTTAGAATCTCCTGGGGTTTTAATGATGACTAATTGTTTAGTCAAATGCTGAGCATCCAGCAATTCTGAGATTGACTGCTTCAAATAGGTTGATCAGAGAAAGTGAGAAACCCTCTGTCTCTACAGCATGCCATAGTCCTGCACCACTCCAAATGCATAGAGACTGTCTGTATAGATGTTAGCTGTTTTCTTTTCTGCTACATTCCTCTCCCTCCCCCTAAGGGGTTTGTCTCTTGGAACTAGCTGGTCCTTAGTTTTCTGTGGACCAGGAAGACATTCAACCATCTATTGTAACTGCTTACCATAGACGCCAGCCCTTAGGCTAAATTAGGTAATATCCTGTTTTTCCTCTTAGGAACAGTGTAAGGAAATTTCAATCACTGAAGGCCCCTCACCCTTTGTCCCCTAAGTATGTAATGGTTGTGTAATGGCTACCCATAAACTGGTTCTGCTTCTGTAGGACCTGCTTAATCTCAAGGGCCAAGGGAGGGAGCAAAGCCCTTAATTCTGAACACCTAGAAATTCCACATAAGTGAAGCAGCTATATTTTTTGTCTTTGTATATCCAACGTCTCCCTTCCCCGCTGCTGCAGCCCTCAGACCCGACAGAGAGACTATAGTCAGCTGCAAATTAATAAATTCAGCAGGCTGAAACAGATTAAGTCTGGTGGTCCTTCCCTGCTGGTCCCAACCTACATAACAATTTGTCTAAAAGGCAGTTATGGGCAGGTGCGAAAATTCTAGCACTTGACTTTCATTTTCACTCTGAGCAAGAGAGCTATAAACATGATGGGATTTCTAGAGGTAAAGTAGCCCTGATCTACCAGGACCTTTGCTTCCTCAGTGTTAATAATTTTCTCCATTGCTCTTCAGGTGTCAGAAGGAGAAAATGGAAAAGTCTCTGGCTTCTGGATTTTGTTTCAATGTCTCCCTCAGTGGCCTGCTGCTTTTTTTGGGAGAGCACCCATTTCAGATTCTTACAATACCTTTTCAAATTGCCAGGACTTTTGTAATAGTTCAAAATGACCTGTCTTTCCAAGGCAGAATGAATTTATATTTTTTGTAATGGCCTAGGAAAATAGGATAAAGACTTTCGTTTTGCTGTTTGTCCAGACTTTAAGTCCATTTGTGCTTTACCTTTACCCAACCCCTTCTAGCATCACACCCAGAATGGAGTCACCTCCCCAAATGGCCCAATCACAATCTCCCCAGATGTTCTAATCTGGGAGGGACATGTGCAAATGGCTAACCTCCTGGTCTGTTGCTTTTAGCAATGAGCACATGTGGGAAAGTTTAAATTCATGAAATGTTTGTTTCTCAGTGTATGTTTCAAATTGTAACCAGTCACTGCTTTAGAAACCCCACAAAAGCTTCTTTCCAAGCATGAATCAGGCACCTTCTCTGTGCCAGGAATCCCGGTAAGCTGAATAAAGTACCTTGCTAACTTCATCCAAGGGGTGCTCGGAACCTAGTTTTGACCAATAACAGGTTTTCAGTTGGGGAGCTTAAATGTTTTTCATGTAAGCTCATTGTTTTGGTGATGGTTTCCTTTAAATTTCTTATATTTCTGGAAATTTGGTTTGATAAGATAACAAGAGCATCTGTGGTAAACAAGGCCCAGGTTCCATTATTCCACAACCGGTTCCTCTTCCAGCTCTTTCATAGATTCAGAATTCAGTAAGAGATGATTCTTATGTCCCTAAAACTTCTCAGTAATTTCTTGATTTCTTTTGTAAATATTTGTAGATTCCAGTATAAACAGGATGCTCACATATCATTTTTTGTTCTATTTCTAACATGTCAAGTTTTGTGTGTAAAAATACCCACTTAGGTACATCAAAACTTTGCTTCAATGAATCATACTTGAAAGTTATCTTTGTTTAAATCCCCAGTTTTCAAAATACTTGCAAGTTGAAAGTCCATAATTACTGTGCATAAAGCCAGCTAGAGGACCAAATGGCTTATCTTTAAATGCTACAATTTTGGGAAAATGTATTTTTTATTTTTATTTTTCATTCCACTGAAAAGTTTCAAGTTTTCTCTATTAGATGGGTCATGTGTATTTTGGATCCATTTTTGTGCTGCTTTTGGGAGGCAGTTGCTGAGCTTTCACCCTGAAACCACCTCCCTCTGGCTCTCGGGGTTGTCCTGCACCTTGACAGAAATGAGGAGGCTCAAGACACTATGACGTGAAGCCATTATGTGTGCCTTCCTGACTGAGATTCTGAGCCAGGAATGGGGATGTTTGCTGGTTTCCTTGAGAAGTTGTTACAAGTCATAGGGAGTTTCCCCTGACACCTCCACATGTTACACTGCAGGAGAAAGTGCCTCTATCTTCAGCATCTCTATGATCCAATGCACATAAATTTCCTAAACTATAAGGGAGCAAGGATGAAAGAAACAGAAGAAGGCACAGAAAAATGCAGATAAGGATATTGTAGTGTCTGGAAACAAAGGCCAAGTAATTCAAAATATGAAAAAAAAACACAACCAGGACAGACCAAACAGAACCCAAAATGCCTTCAAAAGGTCTTGGAGACAGCAATACTAAAAACAAATCAGATAGAAATAAAATCCCTCTTGGCATTAGGAGATGACTCAAAGGTAAAGACATTGGTTGCTCTTGCAGAGGACCCAGATTCAAATGTCATCTGACACCATCATCAGAACTCCATAGACCCTGCATGACATGAGTATATGCACATGCATGCAGGCAATAAACTCATAAAAATTAAATAAAGAACTCATTTTTAAAAAATAAGACTGGGTGAGGTGGCCAACACATTTAATACTGGTACTTGGGAGGTGAATCTCTGAGAGTTTGAGGATAGCCTGTTCTACATAGAGAGTTCCAGGCCAGCTGTGGCTACAGGGAAACACTGTCTCTCCTGCATATACTGTGATCATTTTTCTTTGAAATTTAAATATTCATGCAGTAGATCCCTTATAATAATCTCCTATCATGATATATATCCACAATATTTGTGTGCTTTAATTATGAATATAGCCAATATGCATTCAGTTACATATATATTTTCATATTATGTCTGTCTTTTGAACTGGACAGTCTGGAATAAAACATGTAGCTTAAAAGTGTTTAGATCGGCATTGGTAAGGCTGGAGATACAGTGCACTGGGGGAGCATCTAGACTGCAGTTATTGCTGGAAAAGTTCTGACTCGGAATAATGGGGAAATCTCAAAGCAGTAGTATCTCAGTGCAAACATATTACCGGTGTTACAAACTTGTAGACCTTTACAGAATTAAAGATCTCACTGTTCTTTCTTTAGCTGATGGAAATATTACACAAGGACTGCCAAGATCAGATAATGGACAAAATTCTTCTCACCAAGTCAGATGATCTGAGTTCAATCCCTGGAACTCACATGAAGAATGTAATCAATTCCTGTGAGTTTTGCTCTAAATTCCACATGCTTGCTTTGATACAGGATCAAGTGTGCATGTACACGCACATGCACACACACACACACACGCTTAATAAATAAATGTAGTCTTAAAATAACCATGCTTTTAATATGCTGATTATATTTTTCTTGGCTTTGTCTTATTCTGTTCCAATATCGGGTCTTGTAGTGTTTTTGAGGCTATTTTTGCAGGACATCTCTTTGACATGACCCTTAGAATTCTCAGCGCTAAAGCCACATGCTTCAAAAATACTCTGACTTCACAATGGTCAGTGTGTTCATTTCATAGGTTAACTTGGAGGCAAACTGGTGGAGATGTAAAAGTGGTAAAAGGATAAGAGCTCTACGTGACTGCGATTCACACATGGAGCCAGAGGATTTGTACTGCTATTCCAATGTTAATGTTATTTTGAAAAAAATTTATTCTAAAATGGCTCCTGGGTGGCCATATTCTGACTGAATGAGAGAAATTGACTGGGATACTGGTCTGAATGTAAATGAGAGGAATTATGGTCAGTTTCTGAAAATAATAAAATAATAATAATGTGAAAATGAAAATCCTAATAAAAGCAATATACAGATTCTACAAAAGTCCCATTAATGTTAGACTAAATTCTTCGCAGAAAGGGAACAATAATCTCACATTTCATATAAATGCAAAATAATAATCACACACACATACACACATTGAAAATAGCCAAAAGAATCTTGAAAATTAAAAGAAGAATTGGAAACATCACCATCCCTGTTTTTAAATCATACTGCAGAGCTGTAATAATGAAAACAGCACAGTACTGACACAAAAATAAACTCAATGAGAATAAATGGGATGTATCTGAGGATCCTAAATAAATTCCATGCCTTTCTAGAGATCAGTCTTGATAAAGAGGCCCAATATATATGCTCGAGAAAAGACAACATGTTCATCAAGTGGGTCTGGCAAACTGGACCCCTACAGGAGAAAAATGAAATTATATCTTACCCTATATCTCACTTGGCACAAACTGCAACTCAAAATGGGTCAAGGACATCAAGATGCGACCTGATATCCTGAACCTGATAGAGGAGAAAGCCGGGAACACACTGAGCACACAGGCCCAGGAAAAGTCTGTTGTATGAGAAAGCTTCATTGGTGACAGTGGAGGGATGCATTCATTTTCTCTCGAGCCCTCATTCTGCTATGTTCCACGAGTCTTAGGTATAGAGGTTCAACTGTAGATGTGTCACCTAGGTCTGGGTATGTCTCAGACCTATGTTCTCTGTGTCTGACAGGTTGTGAGACTCTTCAGTAGTGTTCATCTGTCTGAATAAGAAGCTTCAGCAATGAGTGGTGTTTGGTATACTTGTCTGTATATATAAGGTCTATATTTAGCATATGATAAGAAATTATATTTCTTTGGAGATATGTCAGACATAGTGTCTTCTCGAGGATCTATGACCTCTCCAACTATTGATGTGTTTGCTGTCTATCCATGAGTTCACTCCCACTGAGCGGGCTTTAGTCCTGTAAGACAGGTGTTGATCACCACACATAGCAGTGCCACTACTGCACTAAATAGAAGGATTGCTGAGTCAGGCATGATGGTTTTTAGTCTTTAGGACCAGGTTGGACCATTGCATGATTTTATCCCTTAGCTGCTTTCATGTTATCATCAACCAGTCTTAGAGCTAAACTGCAGGTAAAAGGCTTCCGGGTGAGTTTCTGCTCCCTTGCTCCAAGTCCTGTGTCTGAAGCATGTCCTGTCATCAGCAGTAGAGTCTTATTTTCTATTTCTTAGAGATAACCAAGAGCTCTGGTAATAGACTGTGTCATTTTGGTTGTCTCTTGGAGCACTGTTACCAACCATTCAAAGGGAGGTCTCGTCTGTCTGGCACTATGCTGCTTGCTCTACAGCCCCAGGTATACATATGTACTAATGGTCAGGCACTCTACATGCGTTTCTCAGGGGGATCTGGAGCAACACATTTCCCTCTGTCTTCCCCAGTCACCCAAGACCTATTCATCTGTACTGTCTTTTCCTTCCACCTGAGTTTATTGCTCTCCCCAGTCTCACTTCCCCCATTATCCACACCGTCACCCCAATAACATGCTCCTCCCTTCATCTCCCCTGTCCTGAGTTCCCTCCCCCTCCATCCATGGCCCCTCCATATCCCTCCCTCCTCCCCTAACAGCCAAACACTTCCAATTTCCCCACTGACCCCATAACATCTGTTATTCCCCTCCTTCGGACTCTTTCTTTCCTTTATCTCTACATGTGCTTTCCGTTTTCCTGTTTCCTTGTCGGGCTCCGTCTCCAGAGACAGCCATTGCCCACCAGCGGTCCCAGAGAGTGGAGAGTAGAACAGGTCCTCAGATGGCTTAGAGTGCGATGGGAAATGACACCCGGGAAACTGCGTCGGTGTGCAGATCATTTATTGGGACGAACACAGGGGTTTTTATAGGAAGGCCTTCTGGTCATTACAGAAGGTAGGAAAGTTAAAGATGGGGTTTTGGGATAAAGGGCGGGAAGGCTGTGGAAGTTTAGGAATAACGAAATAAAACCAAAGAACTGGTTCTGGTCTCGGACGGGAAAAATGAATGTTCATAGCTACAGTGGCTCCCTGGGGCCTGGTTATCACATCAGGCAGAGCAGGCCTGACTACTAAAATCACTTCATGGTCTCTGGGGTAACTGGCCCTTGCTCAATACCTTATTGAAACAAACACAGGCCCCATATTTCCTGGTGCTACATCGGGATATACACTTACATATAAGAATTGCTGTTTCAATCTGCAAATGATGGGGAACATACGTTGCTTGATTTTCAACATTTTTGTTACTTCACTCAGTATAATACTCTCATTCCTTCCTTCTGTCTGTAAATATAATGATTTTATTTTCCTTACTGCTGAGTAGAACCCCATTGTGTAACTGTACCACATTTTCATTATTCACTCGGGGGTTGAGGGACATTTAGGTTGTTTCCATTTCTTAGCTTTTGTGAAGAAAGCAGCACAAATTTAAGATTTACAGCTATCTCCACAGTTGGATAAGCCCTGAGGGTATATACCAAGAAGTGGTATAACTGGATCGTATAGTAGATTCCTTTGTTTTTTGAGAATTCACCACACTGATCTCCATAATGATTACAAAACTTTGCATTTCCACCAGCAGTGAATGAACATTCCTCTCTCTCCACAACCTCACCAGCATTTGGTGCCTGTCATTCTTTTGGTCTTAATTAATCTGACTTAGGTAAATTAGAATCTTAAGTGGTCTGTATCTGCATTTCTCTAATTACTAAGAATGTTCAGCACTTCTGAAGGTGTTTCTTAGCCATTTTTATTTCTTCACTTGAGAAATCTCAGTTCAGTCCATTTTTTATTCAGTTGTTTATTTTCTTATTTCTTTTTTGAGTTATTTGAATATACTGGATATTAATCCTCTGTTGGATGTGTAGATGGTAAATGGTTATTTCTCAATGAGAGAAATAACCATCCTTGGTTATTTCTTTTGTGGTACAGAAGCTTTGTGGTTTAATGAGATGCCACTTATTCATTGTTAACCACAATGACTTAGCAACTGATGTTCAATTTAGAAAGCCCTTTCCTATGTCTATATCTTGGAGCATATTGCCTGTGTTTTCTTCTAGCAATTCCAGAGTTTCAGTATTTATATTGAAGTCTTTGATACATTTGGTTTTGACTTTTGTGGAGGGAGAAAGATAATGGTTCAATTTCATTCTTTCACTGGAAGAGATGCAGTTTTGACAGCACCGTTTGCTGAAGATTCTGTCTTTCCTTGATTTGTGTGTTCTTAGTATTCTTGTCAAACATCAGATGGCTGAAATGGCATTACTCACATTTGGATCTTCTATTGTGTTCCATTGACCTGCATGTCTATTTTTGTTCCAGAAAAGCTCTGTAATACAGTCTGAGACCTGGAATAGTGTTACCCACAGCATTATTACTTTTGTCCAACAATGTGCTGTATATCCATGGTGATTTGTGATTCCATATGAATTTCAGGATACTTGTTTTTCTCAGACTCTGAGGAATGATTTAAATTGCCCTTTAATTCAGATGTCTCTTTTAGTGTTTGTCCAGTTGATCTATTTTGTGTAGATAACTGGTTATTGAAATCACTTACTATTATGGAGTTGCAGTTAATATGTATTTTCATAAATCTGGAGTAGTTTTTAAAAATTGAATGTACTATAGTTTAGTGCATGTATATTCATGATTGTAGTATATTATTGATTGGTTGTTCCTTTGATTAGAATGAAGAGACAGACACTCTTTATGTCTTCTGACTAATGATAATTTGAAGTCTGTTTTGTCAGATATTAGAATTGCAACTCTTCATTCCTACAATAATTTATTGGAATAGTTTTTCCATCCTTTCACCATAACATCGTGTCTATCATTGAGAGTGAGGTGACTTTCTGGAAGAAAAAAATGGTGGATTTTTTTTTCTTGATCCATATCAGCAATATGTGATTTTTGACAGGGGAGTTGAAGCCACTGAAAATGTGTTATTACTGAAGATGTGTATGATACACTGTCATTTTAATTTCTTTGTTAGTGATGCTATTTTGTGTTTCTGTTACTTTATCTTATATTATTTTCTTGCTGTGCCCTTTGAGTATACTCATTCTTGTCTTCAGATCCTTTGTATGGCTTCAAGTATTCTCTGTAGGGTTGTGCTGGTTTGGTAGATATTGAATTCCATCAGTCTATTCATATTATGAAAAATTTCAGAGTTATCTTGCATCACGATAGATAGTTTTGCTGGACAAAGTATTCAGGGTTGGTATCCATGGTTGTTTACAGGACAAAGTATTCAGGGTTGGTATCCATGGTCATTTATAGCTGGGAATACTTTGATCCAGGCTCTTCTGGCTTTCATACTATGTACTGAAAAGTCAGATGTAATTCTAATGAGTTTTCCTTATGTAACTTGTTGATATTTTCTAGCAGCTTTCAGTCTCCTCTCTTTGCTTTACACATTTCATGTTCTTACTATGACATTTTATGGGAGGTTTCTGTTCTGATCATGTCTAATTCATGTTCTATGAACTTATTTTTCATGTTCTATGAGCGTTCTTTTATAGGTTACTTGTGTGTTTTCTCTATCAGCTTTCAGTACTCTCTCTTTGGTCTGTACATTTAAGGATGTCGCTATGATATACTGTGAGGAGTATCTGTCCTGGTCATGTCCAATTAGTGTTCTATCTGCTTCTTGAACCTCTCTCTCTCTCTCTCCGTGTGTGTGTGTGTGTGTGTGTGTGTGTGTGTGTGTGTGTGTGTGTGAATGTGAGCATGCAGATGCTCAGGAGCACAAAATGAAAGGTCAGGGATGCACTGGGAAAGCTCCTTCTCCCTTTCCATCGTGGGGGTCCCAGAGAATGAATTAAGGTCACCAAGGCTGGAGGAGAGTAGCTTCACACATTATCACCTCATTGGCCCAAAGTTGAATCTTCCTAAACATGAAGCCTTGGTTCTAGTAAGGTGGGGTGTGTGGATAGACAGGTACAGTAAAGAATGTTTTTCTTTTAGTGTGGGGACATAATATCACCTTGTTTCTGGCTCTCTTAAAAACACGGAGAGTTAAATGTTCTAGCAGGTCATGAGATGACTGAGATGCACGTCGCACATCTTTTCTAAAGTCCATATGTATGCTAAGAAGTTAGTACAAGTGTGCAGTGAGAAGTACAAATTTAAGGGCTGAGCTCCTGAAGTTTGATAGAACTAGCTCCTGAAAGGAGTTAGAAATACTTGATATGGGCTGTTACATGGAATCCAAAGAGTTGTGGAACTATCCCTGAAATCTTACTGAAAGTAGATCAAAAATTTAGGAATCCTTATTTCTGTAAAGAGAAAATCAGGTGTGCACAAGTTGTACCACAGGACACATAATTTTGACCTAATAATTTTCTCAAATGTTTAGTTTTTAAAGTTGTACTTCAGTCAGGATTTGTGCAGTGAACTCATAATTTAATTTTTTATTTATTATTATATGTCTGAGTGTTTGATCTGCCTCCATGAAATTAAAGGATGAGCATGCAATCCCTGCGGGGACCAGGAGAGGGCACCAAATCTCCTGGAACTGGAGTTAAGTATATTTGTAAGCTTCCAGTGAGTTCTGGGCACCATCCACTGTCCTCTGCATGAGCAGTCAGTACTCTTCTGAGCCATTTCTTCAGCCCCTGTACCCTTAATCTAAATTTATTTTTATTCTACATGTGCATGTCTGCATGGTTATGTGTGCACCATATGAGTGTCTGCTACCACCAAGCCAAAAGAAACATAGCATCCCCTGGAATGGAGTGACCGCAGGTAGTGAGCTGTCATGTGGCCTTGGGGAACTGAAACTGCACATTTCGGAACAAATCTATTGATAAAAATTATACTTCACAGCGAGAGAGCTGGCTCAGTGATAAACACCACGTGCTGCTTTGGCAGAGGATCTGGATTTGGTTCCTACCACTCAATTGGCAGCTAACAATTGTCCATAACTCCAGTTTCAGGGGATCTGACACACTCTTCTGGCATCCAAAGGCACTGCATGCAACGATGCACTTATTTACATGGAGGTGAAACATTCATAAATATTAAAACAAACAAAAATACCACCACCACCATCACCAACAAAAAAAGTCTAACCTCAAAGGTAATATGCGATGCTTAATCTCACTGGTTCACCAAAATGCCTGGGAAGAAAAGTAAGAAAAGAAGGGTTTGTTGGCGAACATTTTCAGGGGATGCATTCCACCGTGGTGGGGAAGGCATGGTGAGAGTAGTGGAGTCCAGCTGTGCACACTGCACCTGTCAGCCGGGATCAGAAAGCAAAAAGGAATTTGAACTCTATGAAAACTGAATGCCAGGACCCAGTGACCTACCTCATCTACCAAGACTCCATATCCAAAGATTCAACAACATTAAAAACAAGGCTACAAGGCTTGGACCAAGTGGTCACACACATGAAAATATGGGTGATTTTTCATATTCTTACAAGAAACTGGCCTCCAACATACCACGGACACATTCCTTTTTTCAACTTGGCTTGCACATGAGTAGCTGATATGCCTCCTGGGAGGTGCATATGACATCCAGTTCCCTCCTCCCCTGGTTCCTATGACAAATTGTTGTACCCTTTGTGAAACTTTTTTCTCATCCTTGGTTCTTAAGCTGTACCTGGTATCTCCCAAATGAGTTTTACATAGGCAAAACATATGTAACAGAGCATAACACCGTGCTAAATCAAGCACAAACAAGATAAAACAAAGCAAGAAAAGATTGTATCCATTTGTACCAATTTTCTCAACAGACCCATGTTGGGTACAGTAGCATAGATAAGAACCATCGATTTAGTCAGCATTTTACTATATTGGTCCTTTATTTTGAGCCATTCACTGTTCTAGAGCCCTTACATGGAGCATTTTTTTTTATCCTTTATTAGCCCACTGGGGCTGGCTCAAGCTGCCTGGCCCTGCACACAGCCAAGGAGAAATTTGATACCTGTGTGTCTTTTGCGAACTGACTCTCAGGTGTCAAAGCCTTCCAGAAGCTTCTTAGCATAGAAACTGGGTTTTAGTCAAAGTTTTCTTACGATCTGGTGCTCACCACAAATCTCACCACATTTGTCTTTGAATAACACAAGTTGACCTGTTTCTCTGCTCTATCTTTCTTAGGTCTCCCCTAGATTGCCCAGTATTTTTCAGACATTCTTCACATGCTGGTCTAAGTCATTTAGATCTTCCAAAGCTGATCCAACTTCATAAAGATCCTGTAACATCAAAGGACTAAGCAAAGGCACCAGAGGTCCATACCAATCTCTAGGTACCTGATGAATCAAGTTCTTCTTTAAATTCATGGTGAATACAGTCCTATCTGGCCCAGTGAACTGGACATCATACATAGCTTTCCTCATCTCTAGTTCTCTCGGCAGTGCCGGTCCCTCCACTACTGTCCTCCAACCACTGATATCCATGGGAACATTTACTAGTGATAACCAAGTGTCTCTAATGGTTTGTACAAGACAGCCCATCAGGGACTGATTTCTCCTTTATTGGCTCAGGTTACGCATAATGCCCGGGTCTCAAGGAGAGATGAGAGATTATATTGGTCACCTTTTCTGCTTCTGCAGCACTCAATGTAATTCCATCTGCTTCATTCCCCACAGCCTTATAAGCCAGGAGGTGAGAGGCTCCTTCATTGCTTGTCTGAATGTCTTCCCTAGTTTCAACAGTTCCAGTGATAAGCATTCTAGGATTGCATAGTCTCTCACAGCAGAACATTGTTTAGACCTCCATTAGTATGCTGAATCATAGATTTTCTCTTTCTCTGTATTAAAGGTTGAACCTTAGGAATATCTCAGGCTATTTCTGGGTTGTTCCCTTCCTTATCAATACCTGACTTCTCCGGTGAGTATCAATTATGGCGTCTGAGGATGAGCCTTGTACTAATAATCTAATCTGGGCTCTCTTGCCCTTCTTGGCCCCTAGCTGTAAGAAGTGGCAGGCTAACACCTCCATCTCTTTTTCACTTTTATTCAATTTACTGGCCAGATCTGAGGCCAGTACTGAACAGGACAGCCTCATGACCCTTTCACGGTATTATTCCCCCCTAACACCCTCTGTTCCCATCTGGGCTGTGACTCAACCTGGAACAGATCAGTTATTACCCATAGGAGATGCCAGGCTGCCTCCGCAGTTGCCCCACTCCCATGGCCTATACAGTCGTCTACACATTTTCGGCTGTTCTCACAGCACCTCAATTCACCCATGGTGGAACCTATTGATGAAACAGGTGAACCACTCCATACCACCTAAAACTGGACTCCATGTTGGGATTTCCTGTACATCATTCTCTTAGGTGACGTTACTTAGTCCCACACCTCACTACGCACTGCGCTACCCATGCCACTGCCACTATCCCACCAGCCCTATGGGGATAGCCCACCATGCCAAAATATTCTTCTCTAAACATTCTGCCCTTACCAAGCTTCACATCAGCTGTTGGTTTCTTTCCCCACATCACAGAAAACATCACTGCTATTCTCAAAGTGATCCTGTTTTCTCCTATTCTGCCAACTACTGCAATTGTACTTAAATTTCCTTCTGGGAAGCTCAAACAATGTGCACCCTTCTCCTCCTTACAGGAGTGTGAGAGCTCCCCCACTAAGGCTTGTTAGAAATTCTCCATCCAGGCTGGATCATGACTTCCCCAGGACTCGGGCAAGAGAGCCTCCTTCCAGCTTCCCCTGCTTATATACTTAGTCTCTCCCCATGTGCAACTAGGGCCAAGTGGTTGGACCAAGAGATGCCCTAAAGATATGTGTATCGAGGAAGCCGTGGGTCACTGTCTTCTGTCATTTTGTGTCTTAGGGAAAGTCACCATACACACTTGGAAGTTTCGAGTGTGGCCTTAGGAGAGGATCACCCCCATTCCTGTTAGTCAACCCTCAACACAGCTCTGTAAGTCCAATATGCTCATGGGTATCTAGACTGCATTTAGCAGAATCAAGCCTGTTTGTCCTAGGGACCTAGGGAAGGAGGAGTAAGGTTGTTTATACCTCCCAGAAGGAATTTCAACCACACATATCCAAACCACAATGTAACCTTAATTCTAGATTCAAATGTGATATGAATGAGTCAAGGAACAAAGATTTAGCTTACCTCAAATCACATATGCCCAACTCATTACAGTAGCATGAACTTTCCTCCCTTTCCACAGTAATAGAAGAGAGTTATATTCCAAGGCACTATGAAATATATTTGTGGTACCATCACAGAGACATACTACATGTCAATATGGGGAGATGTCTGTAACAGAATACAAGTGCTATTTGATGGTACCTTAGTCTTTTGGTATGTGAGAAGGATCAGGAACCATGGCTGTGAACCCTCAATGGCTACGTAGATATCACGAATATATTACTTAGGGTCCAGAGTCCAAGTGTAGTTTTCCTTCCTTTGGGGTTTTCCTGGATCATTTGGAAAGGAAAGGGTCATGTAAGTAGGACAAGAAGGCACGTGTAAATGGTACTTTCAACTGCTTGTCTAGTCATTTAAAAACAAATCTTTATTGAAATACACGGTTGTAATGGGTGTGTCATTAAGTGGCCATCACTCTTCCTCTTCAAATAATATTTTGTTTAAAAGGAACTGATGACAGAAAACTAGGCATTAACTCTTTACATTGCCATGGTCAAATCCTCAAGATTTCATTCCTCATTTTCAGTGGTTAAAGATACAGTCAAGTGGATCTTTGAACAGGATCAAGATGGAATTCTAAAAAAGCAGGAGCTGAACTGACAAAGATACAGGTTCCTAGAGATGTAAGAGATCCCCTAGAGACATCCCTCTGAGAGAGCTCTGGATCCTCCATGTGTCTCTGAGAGCATCATGAACCACAAGATGGTTATGGGTAGCCACGCATTTTTAGTACTAGATTGGGGACTGATGTCACTTAATGTGGAATGATTTTTACATGGGAAGCTCTGCAGTTAAAGTTTGAAAGTCTAACCTCAGAACTGCATGACATAGCAGGCTTTAGAATCCTACCACTTGCAGTATATCATCTCTGTTCAGAAAATCTAAAGAGATAAGCTGTTAGTGATTTCTCGAATTACAGCAAATATAAGAGGGTTTCTTATTCAAATTTAGTTTGAGCCAGAACAATAATAAAACCACACCCATTTATTACACAGAGTAAGCTTATACACATTTTGAAATTCACTGCTTATGGCAAATACATCTTGAAGTTTCATGGGGAAAAGTAAACTGAAAATGAACATCTCTCACATTACACACTTAGCTGACTCACAACTGTAGCTAAGATCTCACACCCACTATACATATACAGAGCACACTCCTGGAAAACAGATCCATGGCCATCAGTCAAGTAGGAGAAATTTTAGTATGCACTATTTAGGGTTTAGTAACATTTGTCCAGTAAGCTTTTATAATTGTCAATTAAAGCAACCTTATATTTTTGTGTGCATGCACACATTCATGTCTACATGTATATGCAGAGGTAATTGTTGGAGGTCAGGGACAACCTCAAGGGTCATTCCTCACCTCAGACCTTGTTTAGACCAGGCATTCTGTGTTTCCCACTGAGCACAGCAAGCTCTACAGCCTATGGACTCCAGGTGTTCTGCTTCTGCCTCCTACAGGAACACAGGTATGTTTGATGGGTATGTGCAGTGCTGTGTCTGAGTTAAGATATATTCAATATCACAATTTTAAACACATGTCATAAGCTATTAAGGCCATCTCTCAAGCCCAAATACTTTCAGGATACTTCTGACATTTTAAAGACCAAGAAATGGGCAGATTTCACTCTAGTGAATAACATCGAGCAATTTTAGACAATCTTCAGTGCTTTGCTGACTGAAAAGATATGCAAGTAAATGCCAGAAAATATTACTATCCTTTAGAAGAAAAAATTTAGTAAAATTTCATTATTCTTTTAATGGAACCTGACCTTTGTACACGAAACAATAGAATGAGTATGTGCCATCTAAGGGGCTCCCACTGCCATATCTTGGGCACCATTATTTTTTATGCTCAGCCTTCACTGGAGTTGAAGGATCAGTGAAAGAAAGTAATCTTGCAGTCTCAAGTTATCAACTGGGCTCATTTTTCAACTTATATTTGCCAGGCTGTTTTGGATTATCTTATTTTCACAAATGTTCCAAGACACAACAGAGAAAAGTGATGACCAGAGTACTCTGATTAGTAAAAATTAAAAAAAAGTTTCTAGTAATAATCTCTATTACCTATGATGAGTATAATCATTACACACCATCTTTCACTTTTCTCTCTTGTAAAGCACTTTGTGACTTCCACACACATGCAGTGTTAAACATAAGCTTTCTGGATTTGCTTCATTATTTCAAGTTTGGAACAATCCAAATATTAGCACAAAAGAAGCATAGAAAATCCATTTGTATCTAAACATACTAGTCTTTTATTCTTAATCATCCAGCTCCAGGGGACCCAATACCTGCTTCTGACCTGTGCAGGCCCTGCACAACATGGGTGCACTTGCAGCCATACAGATAAAACACCAATACACATACAATAAAAATGAATTTTAAAAAACTTCTATGTGAACACAAGCAAAACATAACTGTCCTGGAGATGTTTTAATTTTCACAATGAAATTGACATATCAGCTTCTTTGAGCTTTAAGTTCCTTTGTAACCGACAGAAGTTAAATTTGTTTAAAAAAAATTATCTCTCTGGTCCAGTTTATCTGGTGTACCAGAATAATGCAGAGAACTGTATATCTTACAGAAAAACCCAGACAGTGGAAGATCACCATCCATCAATTCACTTTCGCCACAAGCCACCATTACCAGCATCTATGCAACAAAGAATGCTGTGGAGGAACAGAAACAATAGAACGTTCCATGGCAATGGGATCCAGTAGACTAGCTCACAGTGGGACTGCTAGTCCAGCATGTCTATGTGCAGGACCGAGGGGACACCCCAGAAGCTGCTCAGTCCACACAGATAGATGCCTCAGCACTTCCATTCTGGCAGACACGACTGGAAATTTCCTGGCTTTGCTTCTATTTAGTCCATGTTGGAAGACCAATGGATCTAGTCCATCAGCGGAGGGGTGTAGTAGCAACAGCAGCAGCTACAGGAGACGCCACAGTCAGCACAGAGAAGTCAACACATGCGGAAGACAGCTTTACTTAGGTGCCAGTCACATGTTTTTCCTATCCAGAATCAAAGCCTGCCTTTGTTGTATTGACCAGGCACATATGTAAGCACATTAGTCCCTGAAGTACTGGGAAACACACAATATACAACCTATGCCAATCAGTGACAGAGGCAAATATGCCCTCTACGTGTGGACACGGCCTTTCATAAGCATTACCAGGCAAGTGAGGGACAGGTGAAGATGCAAACAAGGACTGCATCCCACTCCAGTATATATGTAATTGACCATGACAAGGCTACTCATATCTGTGATGCACCCACACCAACTTATCGTAATTGGATGTAACATCTCAGGGTTACAGTGTCCATGAGTCATCGCTTGGGCTGAATAGACTTTGCAGACGCAGCTGTCTGTGATGATCCATGCTCCTGGAAGTATTTGCTGGCCCACTTAATCTGGACTTTGATACAGTTTCTTTTCCATGTCATTAGTGTCCTATGTCAGGTGAGTAGACATTTGTACAGGTGTCCCCGGGAACAATCTCCCCCAACACTGTTCCTGCTCAGAACCGTGACAGTTTGATCTTTTACCCTGTTGTTTATTCCTAGAGTTTGACAGTGAGTTTTTATCCATAAATGAAGTGAACTCAAATAAAACATTAACAACACTTGGATTTTTACATTTCTAGGAATTTTCTCCCATGAGTTATTTTACCTCGACAGAGCACTGTGCTGTGAAGCCGCTCTATACTTGTAAGTTCTTTGCCATGATTCAGTTCCCCTTGTAACTGTACTGTCCTGTGAAATGTAATACTTTCCACATATGTTGCACTGACTATGTTTACCTCCAGATTGAATCTTCTCATGTAACTTAAGATAAATGTACCATATGTAGGATTTACATTATTTTCGTTCATTGGGTTTTGTTCTAATGTGAATTTTCCCTGAAAGTCAGATAACTGTAAGATTTAAAGGCTTTGCCACACTGTTTCCCTTCATAGTTTTACAAAAATATGAATTTTCTCAAGTAAAAATGACTGGGATGTCTAAAGTCTTCTCCACACTGCTCCTATTTGCAAGGTTTTGTCTAGTATCAACTTGTCAACTCTGTGGTCATCACTGTGACATCTTTACCATTGTTTCCATTCATGTGATTTTTCTCCAGTATGAAACCTGTGACATCTGAAGGCTTTCCCACATTGTTTTCATCCACAGGGTTTCTCTCCAGTATGTGTTATTACATGTCTTTAAAGATGATTATTACATCTAATGCCTTTATCACACTGTTTCCTGGCACAAGGTTTCTTTGCAGTATGACTTGTTTCATGTACTTGAATGTATCTGTAGAGTGTAACAGCTTTACCACATTCTATACAATCATACAGTTTCTATCCCATATAGGTTTTTTTCATGTCTTTGAAGATCCTTGTTAAATCTATATATTTTACCACACTGTCTACATTCATACAATTTTTCTCCAGTATGAATTTTTTCATAGTTGTGAAGATAATACTTCAATCTAAAGGCTTTACAACATTGTTTACATGCATATGGTTTTTCTCCAGTATGAATTGTTTCATGGCTTTGAAGCTGATACTTAAATCTAAAGAATTTACCACATTGTTTGCATTCATATGGTTTTTCTCCAGTATGATTTTGTTTATGTAACATGAAGGAACTAGGATATATAAAGGCTTCACCACATTGTTTACATTCATATGGTTTTTTGCCAGTGTGAATTCTTTCATGTAACTGAAGATAACTGTGCCATCTAAAGGTTTTTCCACATTGATTACATTCATGTGGGTTATCTCCAGTATGAATTTTTTCATGGCGTTTCAGATAAGACTGACATAGAAAGGCTTTACCACACTCGTTACATTTATAAGGTTTTTCTCCAGTATGAATTCTTTCATGTAACCTAAAATAACTCTGACATCTAAAGGCTTTTCCACATTGTTTACAATTATATGGTTTTTCTCCAGTATGTATTCTTTCATGTCGCTGAAAATACCTGTGACTTACAAAGATTTTACCATATTCTTTACATTCGTATCTATTTTCTCCAGTATGTGTTCGTTTATGAAACATGAGGTAACTAGAAAATGTAAAGGCTTTACCACATTGTTTACATTCATATGGCTTTTCTCCAGTATGAATTCTTTCATGTAAGTGAAGATAACGCTGGCATCTAAAGGGTTTTCCACATTGTTTGCAAGCCTATGGTTTTTCTCCAGTATGAATTCTTTCATGTTCTTGAAGGTGATTGTATCGTTTAAAGGTTTTTCCACACTGTTTACATGCATAGAGTTTTTCAACACTACAGATTCTTTCAAGTCCTTGAGGAGAAGTGGAAAGAGCCAAATGCTTTCCTACAGTTTAAGTTCCTCCAGATGTTTGAAGTGAACTGCCATAAGCAGAGGCCTTTCTAGGTTCTTTGTATTGGAGGAGGTTTCTTGCATTGTGAGTTTCTTGATTTTTTACCAACAAATGTTGGAGATCAAAAGAATTTAAACATCTCTTATATTCAAAATGTCTATCCACGGTTTGAGTTCTCATATATCTTTGACACCGTGTAAGGGAGTTACAGTTTGCTGGCTTATTTCCATATTCCTCATGTTCATATAATTTGTACTGAGAGTGTGAGGTAGCACGGTTATTAAAGGGGGAATGATGCATGGAAACCTTTCCACACACATTCCTTTTGTATGGTGTTAGGTCACGAGAAATTTTCATGATCATATTGGCATTTGTTATCCAAGTGAAAGTTTCTCTATCGTGATGATCTTCTTCATGCTCACAGAAGAATGTCTCAAATATTGAACTTCTGTTAAAATGACAAACATATTAGCAAAAGTAAATTTACTAGCATTTATTAAAATGAGTAGGTACCATAATATTCCCCAAATTAGGTAATTCTACATCTTCTGTCACATCTCCATGGGTAGAAATTCAATACATTGATAATTAGTTCCATAATATAGTTCCCACAGAGCTATAATAAAATGGTGACATTTTTAATGTATGCTCCTCGTACTGCTTTCACATTAAATATCCTGCACAAGAACACAGATTTGAAAACACAGACACCCACGCACAGAGACACACTAGAATAAATTAAAATCTTTTAAAAATAACCTCAGAGAATGTTTCCTTCTACTGGTTCAATTACCTTATGTGTTTTCCAACATTTTGACAATCATTTCTAATATTCTCATCTTTACAACTCTTTCCTAAAATGTGGTCAAAGAAAAGTTTAGTGAATTAGAAATTACTGAAAACTTAGTTTGTAGTTTTAGTGTATATGACCCATGCCTGATTTATGGATTTAACTCTTCCCTTTCCATATTCAAAATCACAAAAGAACATCAATTTATGTAAATGCCTGTTCCTCAATATATTAAGGGAAAATAAGAAAATATTTTTACCTATAAAAGTGAGGTTCCTGCAGGTTTCCAGCATCACATCTCTGTACAGATTCTTCTGAGAAGGATCCAGCAAAGTCCACTCTTCCCGGGTGAAGTTCACAACCACATCCTCAAATGTCACAGAATCCTAAACATTCCATAGACTCCATTGATAACATGTTCGTACATTCATGTTCTAGGCACACATTTCTGATCCATGACAGAGAAATTCTAATGCAGCTTCGGATTCTTCTGAAAGGAAAGAGCACTGGAGGGATGCTGCTCTCAGTATTGGGCACAGGACACAGGATGTGCTGCTGCTCCACCCCAATTGTCATTCTACAGCTCATATCCCTTTCCTTTTCTAAGAAAGTCTGTCAGAAGAGAGGGCAATTAGCTTCCAAGGGCCTGCTTGTCCTTAGAAATTTCTGCTCTCAATTTTTAACTTTTTATGGCATGAGGAAATTTTTAATTTGGAACAGACAGCATGAAAAAAAAATAATAAACATGACCTATACACACTCTACGGTATATTATGAAACGTTCTCTTACAAAGATCTATTGCTATACTCAAGATTCACAAAAATAACTTCTTGATAATATCATCAGACCCCAAATAATAACAGACATTGTATGTAATGACTTATCGTGGTCTGGTCGGCAGAATCCACACATACTGTCAAACTTTCTTAACAGCAGACATTGCTCTTAACCTCTGAGTCATGTTTCCAACCTTTGTAAAGTTGTAATCAAATAACAAGTATGATACATATTCAATCGTGTTAAAAATTTTTAGGAAATGTTATATATCAATATTTTAAATAGAGAAAGGTGAGAATATACTTCCCAAAGAACTCAGTATAGGCAGTCATGTTGACATGTATACACAGCTGTGACAGCAAATGAGACACAGGGTTCACATGATTTCCAGAATTCAAGTCACGCTACAAAACCTAGCAAAATGCCCATCCTAGGAAGAAGGAAGGAAAAAGGATTGGAATGAGGACAGGCAGGAGGCAAGAGCACGAAAGTTCGTGCTTTCTCTTTATACTCATGTAGAAAAATTTATGAATCAGGACACCATACAATTTTGTACTCAAGAAAACAGTGATTAAGATCAGCAAGTGTCTACCAGCTGTGAAACTCAAAGAACAACAAAGCTATGTTTTGCTTAACACTTTCAAGGACTTCCAAAAATTAAAGACAAGGGGACAAAATTTATTGCCAACCATTGAAATTGTGGGGTCACATTCCACAGATACAGCTCAGCAGGTAAAATCCTTGGCACACAAGCTTGATGACCTAAATCTGATCCCTGATACTCTAAAAAAATTCAAAAGACAGAACAGAACAAAAGGCTGTTCCCTTGACAATTGTAACACAATCTCATGTACAGACATTATACACAAAATTACAAATTACAACTGAACAAAAATCAGGTCAAAACATTTACAGTGTGTCCCTTGGTGAACATGATAATCTACACACACATCTTCAAACGAATTCCTAACCAACAATGGTGAACTATAAGACAAGCACTTTTAGAATAAGTTTAAAATCTCCATCTTCAATCTTAATAAAATAACATGAAGTGCAGCCTTAAGCCTGATATGGACATTTATCTGAGCAAAATCACTGTTGGCCAGGCCTTGCCTTCCCTTCCTCAGAAGACTTCTCAACAATGCCAATAGAAATCTAGTGCCTTTGTGAACATCACCCCACATTCATCCAGTTTAGTATACAAAGTCCCCATTGGTGCCTCCAGAATGAAACTGGGTTTCACTTTCATTTGGCAGAACTGCATTAATCTAAATGCGATGCCATGGGTAAGAGTTTTGACAAAATTTCCTTCCACATAACTGGAGATCCGTCACACCTCCAGCTGCCATTTCACCGGCACTACATGTAAATGGAACCTACGATGTGTCTTGCACCCTCAATGCCCTGATCTTGGAGAAGGATTCAAAATTTCTCCAAGTTAGAACGTTTTCTTGGGCAGGTGGTTCCATGTGTGTTCATAACAGAGTATGTCACTCAAAAGAAACAATTCTACCAAGCTCTAATTTTGTGACTAGACTGAAGAAGATCAGGTGAAGGCTCACAGGGTAATGTTTGCTAGAAAGACAGCTGTATCTCTGAAAACCCTCCACAGTGTAAAGGTTCACAGAATCACCATCTTGAAAGGTTCCTGAACAACTACTGGGGAACTTCAAGGCTACAGAGTCAATATGTTCTGTATTTGATAGCGTTGATATGCTAATCTTAATATGCATGTGTAATGTCAGTGAGGAGCACTGTGCACCTTGTTAAGGAGATTCCTGAACCTCCTAAGTGTACTTTTACAAAGAACATTATTTTTCTTTACTTGTATGTATATGGCTCTGGTAGAATGCCTTGTGTATTTACTTCTTTCAGAGGCCAGAAGAGAAAATCAGATTCTCTGCAAGTGGAGTTACGAGCAGTTGTATGCCCCAGACATGATTCCTGGAATCTGAAATAAATGAGCAGCAAGTGCTCTCAACTCCTGAGCCAACTCTCCAGCCTCCCGGGTTTACTAAAGTTTTATAACTCTCTCTGTATTCCCTTCTCCACACACACACTGGAGAACAGACAATATGCTCAAGAAATGGAGCTAGTCAACCTGGATTTCAACAAGAAGAAGAAAGAAACTAGGTTCTTATCTCTCACTATGCACAAACCTAAATCCAGATCATGAAATAATTCAACATAAGATCTGATACACTGAATATTATAGAGGACAAAGTAGGAAATAACAGGCACAGGAAAAGACTTTCAGAAGGAGACTCCTACTGCACAGTCGTGCATAGGCATTAAGTCCACAACTGACAAACAGGAACTCATACAGAAAAAAGGCTTCTGTATGGCAAAAGACACCATAATTCGAGTGAGGAGTCCACCTCAAGAATGGAAGAAAATCTTTCTCAGGCTTATGACAGACACAGAGCTCATATTTACAATATGTGAAGAACTGAAAAACTAAACATATAGAGAAAAAAAAACAGAGTAATTAAAAATTGGTAGAAAGAATTGAACAGATAGTTCCCAAACATGAAACACAAATGGCTGCAAAATACTGAAAAGTTGTTCAACATCTTTGACCATCAGGGAAATTGTCATTGAAACAACCTTCACATTGCATCTTATTCCTGTTAGAATGGCTAAGATCCAAAAACTAAAGATGGCAATCTCTGGCAAGGATGTGGGGAAAGGGCAGCACTTACTCAGTGTTGGGTGACTGCAGACTGCTGTCCCCACTATGAAATCACCATAGAGAATTCTCAAAACCTCAGAATACATCTCCCACATGATCCAGGCACACCATGCTTGGAACTCAACCCAAAGCACTCCAGATCCCACTACACAGATACTTGTTCAAACATGTTCACTGCTGCTCTAGTCACAGTAACTAGAAAATTGAAACAATCCAGATTCCTATCAACTGATGAAAAGACATTGAAAGTATAGAACACTGACACCTATTTAGTTCTTAAAAACAAAGAAATTTTGAAATTTACAGTGAAATGGATGAACCTGGAAACAATCATCCTGAGTGAGGTTACTGAAAACAAGAAAGACAAAGGCCCCATGTTCTCTCTCGAAAGTGGACACTAGCTCTGCATCATTAGATACACATGTTTCAAGTGGAGAATCCACAGATCTACAAAATTAAGTGGCCACGGGAAGGAAGAATCATGGAGTAGGAGGCTTAAAGGGATGGGATGGGAGGGCAGCACAGAGGAGGAGGCAGGAGAGGGATGACTAACACTGAGTCCTTCAGAGAAAGTCATAGAGCCAGGCATGTTGTGCAGACCTTTAATCACAGCACCTGGAATGTGGGGGAGGAGCAGGGACAGGTGGATCTCTGTGAGACTGTGGCAAGCCTAGTCTCAAGAAAAAAATTTTTAAAGTGTGATATTGAAGCCTACCACTATAGATTATTTTTAAGCTCTCTCTCTGTATCTAAATATATATATATATATATATATATGAAAGAGATTAAAGGAATTATCCAACAGCAGGTAGATATCACCTCTACTACATACCATAGGCTAGAAAGGAAAGGTCCAGTGACAGAAATGAACTCGTTGATTTTTTAATATTTTATTTATTATTTTATGTGTATGAGCATTCCTCGTGTATGTATGCAAGTTCACTGTGTCTTGCAGTGCCCAGAGAGGTGAGAAGGGTGTGTAGGATCCCCTGAAAGTGTAGTTAGGCATTGTTGCTAAATTCCATGTATGTGCTGAGAAGTGAAAGTGGGTCCTCCAAGAGGAAAGGCAGTGCTTTTAACCACTGAGCTATCTTTCCAGTGTCCTTTTTTAAAATGTATATTTTTATGGAATGTTTGTGGATGTCAAACAATACAGTTTAACCGTATTTGGACACTCTCCATAGTTGCAACAAGGGAAAGAATCAGCTTCTGGAAAGTAGTGACTGTGCTAGACAAATCAGCCTTCAATGAATGGACACATGGAAACACAAGTTTGACTTCAAAGGCCTTTAAATAATGTGGAACATGTGTAAAATAATGTGGACTCTGTGAAATGTGGCAAGGAGGGGGGAGGGAAGGTGCACACAGAGGAGGGACCCGCACATGATGAAATATATTGTACGGAATCTGTGAAATCTCAGTCTTAAAAAACTTTGTGTCATCAAAGTTAAGGAGGTTACTTACTTCCGTAAAAAACATCCCCACAAAGTAAATGAATAAATAAAGAGCAGGTAACAATGGAGGATGTGAAATCGGGAGAGGTGTGGAGGAACTGTAGGCAGGAGGGGTTCTAAATGTGATCAAAAAATACCTCAGGAAACTCGTGAAACTTTGGAATTAAAAAAATTATAATAATTATAACAAACTCACTATATACACAAACAAATACTTATATTCTGTATATCGATCTATAACATAGATATGTACGTATATACATGGTCCTTGAGTTCTTTCTGACTCATGTAGCCAGATGCTTTCTTATGGTGAATTCCTTTCTCTTCTATTCTGTTCCTTTTCTTTTCCATAGTTTCTTCTCTACTTTGCAATCCCTGTGGGATTTATTTCATTCTGGAAAAAGAGGCCAAGAACTTGAAGGCACTCAGCCCAGGTTCTGACGTGCCTCACATAAGAAATGCTGGGAAGAAAATTCAAGCATGATGAGGAATGGCAGAAATGAAGAGAGCAAATGTCAGTCACTTGACCTCCCACATTAGAAAACGGAGAAAGACACAGGAAATGGAAACTGGAAAAACAAATTATGGACAGGGAGTCAATAGACTACACCAACCATGACAACACTAGTTCTGCAAAACATCAGTAGAAACCCCTGGCCAGCTGCTCATACTTGTAATCTCAGCACTCTGGAAACAGAGGAAGGAGTATCACTGTGACCTCAAGGACAGACTGGTAAACACACACACACACACACACACACACACACACACATATATGCACATATACATATATCCATATGCATACAAGTATTTATATACATTAGTAAAACTGAGGGATCTATAGAAAGGACTCAAAGGCTTATTAGAGGACCCACCATTAAAACAGATATTGAAAGTTCCAGGTAGTGTTTTTCTCCATGCTGTGACCAAACACCTGACAGTAAACATAAAAGGATAAGAGATGAAAGATGCATTTAGATTTATATTTTAAGAATGGTGTTCTGACTCTCCCTATCAGTCAATCTTTGACTGATGAGTAAATCCTTTGAATAATGAGTCAGTGTTTGACTGATGAATGAACCTGTTCTTCCCTTTGACAATCACCCCAACATGTTAGACCAGGGCTTCAGCTGGCCTCTGCAAGAAGTTCATGAGCACTACTCCTGTGAACCTCTTGGAGATCTCCTTTTAAAGACTGAGGATAAGCAGCTGAAATTCATCCTCAAAAATCTGCAGACCTTAATGAATGTCGAAGAACTTCTCACCTTTCCTGGATCTATCACATAAATTCAAATTTCACATGCTGTTTCTTCTATCCACTCCATGCCCAAGAGAACACGTCCGACTTAGGAGATTCATCCTGACCCTGTAACTCCATAGAGACCTCTGAAACACTTCCTGGACCAAGGTTAAAATGTCCGAAAAGTTACAACCCACATGCTTACTCCAGTTGCAAAGGGTGCCTACTCGCTGACATATCTCTGGACTCTATTCTGGGTCTGGGTTTCTTTTCTTTCTCATTCCTATGGTCACACCCCTTGCTTTCCATGGTAAAATGCCATTATTGTGTCATTTATAACCGTTCAATATCCTATTACTCCTAATCCTGCCTCAAACAGAATCTTACCACCCTGTCCAAGAGTCTATGATCTCTTCAGACACCACAACTGAACCCTCATAGAGGACTGCAGAGTTGATTGCTCTTACATCCAAACAGGACTGGTGATGTCACCAGCCATTCCATGGAAATGGACTCTAGAGCTGGAGAGGTGGGTCCCCAGTTAAGAACACAGGGTGCTCTTTCATGTTCAGTTCCAAAATAGACTTGGGTGTTAACACCAATCTAGAACTCTGGTTCCAGGGAATCCTATGTCCTCTTCTGGTTTTCAGTGGCATTACACACACATGGTACACTTGCATCCATGCAGAGAAAACGTTCATACACACAAATTAAAAATAAATAATGTTCTTAACCGACCAACATTCACACTTCCAGAATAATTACAATGAACCCCTATCTTGCTGCACTTACCGCCCTTCAAAACACACATGGACAAACATAACCAACAACAGCTGGCTCAGATGTTGGACACATAAACCAGGCATCCATTTACACTAAAGCCAGAGGGCATAAAGAAAAGGCTGTTTCCATGGAGACCCTTCAGTCAGGTACCTTCACTTTTCTGTTAGGAGGACAATAAAGAACATCTCTTCCTCTAATGAAAGCAATTTCAAGACAAATTACAAAGCTCACAGGTGGTTTACTTTCAATTTGAGGTCTGAGGAAATGGCTTGCCTATAAAGAATTTGTCACATAAGAATAAGAATAAGGAACTGGATGCCGAGGACTAAGTCAAAAGCTGGTCACAGTGCACATGACTCTTATCCCTTGGAGAGGAAGTAGAGATATAGGATTCCTAAGGCAGGCCAGACATCTGGTCTAAAGGAATTGGAGAACTCTTGTTCAGTGAGACAGCCTGTCTTGATAAAGAAGTTGGAGGGGATATCGAGTTGCTCAGTGTTTAAAAGCACTTTCCTGGCAAGCCTGAAAAGTAGTTTAAATCACGAAACCCACAGAAAATGGAAAAGGAGAACTGACTTGACAAAGTTGTTGTCAGGCCTCCACACAAACATCATGGCAAATGTGAGCCCCTCCACACACATCATATACACACATATCTAATAGAAAAAAAATAAAATTCTAAAGTAAAAGATAAGGAAGAATGGAAAATGGAATCAATTACAATCGACCTCTGCCCTCCAAAAAAAATGTGGACACATTCACTCATATCTGCATTCAGACAAATACATGCACAGGCACAAACACCTATAATGAAAAATACAATGAATCGTATTTTAAAAACACACAACCTGGAGAGGAGCTTCATTTGCAGTAAGAATAAGTGAGATGGGATGGGGGTGGAGAGAGAGAGACAGAGAGAGAGAGAGAATGGTGGTGAGAGGCCAGAGGAGTCTCCACAAGAAAAGACCACCTAGTAATCCTCACAGGACATTCACAGAAAACTCCCAAGCAATCCCAAGAAGAGAGGCTATCAGACACTTAACTTTCACAACATCCGATTTAGTGCATCATAGCTTACAGGACAAGGAGCATGCAGGAGTCTAGTTCATAACAGAGAGAAATACGGAGCTGCAGCACTCAAAGTTTATTTCAGGCGAGAATGCAAACGTGCAAAGTAAGGACGTGGAGGGGGCACAGCAGAGCCGAGGACAGTGCCAACTGGCTTCCTGTACCATTCAGACGTCGTTCTGGTCCACATTCTCCTCCCCGGCCCCCCTTTCTTGAAACAATCAAAATTTTACCTAAAATTCAGTGTTAAATTAGGTGCAAGAACATGGAGAGTTGTCAGTTCCACAGACAAGCGAACTTGCTGGCGGAAACAAAAAAGGTGTCTGCATGGGTTCCTCAGGAAGGAGCTTCCCAGGGAACCAGACCAGAATGGCTGTTGTTTCCCCCCACCCTGTAAGTCCTCTTCCCTAGACAGCTAGCCTGTCTCCCAGCCAGCTGCAAATGCTCTCCATTTCCATCCCAATGGTCCAACTAGACTTGAATGAAAGCCACACCCACAGGAAAGCCAAACAACCCATGCCTCCTGCCATGATGTTTCTTTGTGGCCCCAGCTTTGTGGTTATCAATAAGCCACACCTTTGTTCTGCTCAAGCATCTCCAAGAAAAAGAACCTAAGACCTTAACTCAGACTCCAGAGTTCTGTATGCGCTCTTATTTCCAACCATAGAAAATCTAGGACAATCTTTCATATTTTTCACAACTTTCATTCTTGTGGGAGGATTGTGTCACTCCGCTGAATAAACACCATTCAGTCTGCTGTAAGATCTGGATTTAGAAGGTTTATTTAGACATGTTTTCATAACAACTTTTAGACGCTAATGTTCACTCCCCCAAACCCTTGTCCACACAACACCAAAAGCAGGATCAGGCGCTCTGGTCAGTCACCAACCCTGAAGCTGACCGCGCAGGCGGAGCCTCCCGCTCAGTGCCCGGCGCAAAAGCATCTGCAGCAGGAAATGCCACAGGCGTCTGCACCTGGAACCTTGGTGCCAGGACAACACGCGACGCCGTTTCTGCTACCGCCAAGACCGCGGAAGACCCAGTAAAGCCCCGCCTGGAGCTCCACGGCCGCTCCTCCCTTCTGGGGACAGCCGGGAACACGCTTACCATGTCCTGGGTTTCGGGTTCCCTGCACTCTCCAAACAGCTCCTCGCAGTGCTGATCAATGATCAACCTACGTGGAATATACTTCAGGTATGGAATAAAACACGCACTGTAAAACTCCCAACATGGCGTTGGATAGAGCCCGCCTTCAGCCTCCAGTCGGTGCTCCTGATTTAGCAGCATGATCGGGAGCCCTGATTGGTTAGGGTCTCCAATGAGGCCAAAGTGGCTGTGCGCTAAAATGATGGAGAAGCACTTATTTCTTCCTAGGCCTGGGTTCCTCTTCAGGCACAGACCCTGTCCAACTGCAGGGAGACTGACTTCCAACCTCTGCTCCTGGCCTGGCACAGCAGCTGCTGCAGTATTGATAAATTCACTAGACACTTCCGGTTCGTCCTCCTGGGTAAAGGATCGCTGAGTCAATCACACATTCAGTGTCAGAGGTCTTTGTCCTCTTTCCTCACCTGCTGAAAGTCATCCAGCTCACTCTAGGTGATATTAATGTTGAGCGTAGTGTCTGCTCCACATCAAGGATCTGGATTTTTCATTCTGACACATTCAGGATTCCGTTAGAACCCAGACTTCCTCTTTAACAAGCTGGTCTTTCTAAGATGCCACATCTCACAGCCTAAAGAAACCAGGCAGCTCTGTCCCCACGACTCTACTCCAGCTCTTTTGCTGAAACACAACCAAAAGAAGTCCTGTGCTGTGCATTCAGAACTTCTCCCTTATAAATTTCCAGACTGACTCCACTTTGTCACCTCTCCCCTCAGCCCTGCTAAGAATAGCCATGCAGGTCCCATGCAGGTTGAACCTGCTGGGCTTTCTGGGACTACATTGTTTTACAATAGAAGGCATTCTGCCAGACTGAGCTACATCTGCCTCTCCAGGGAGTCATGTTTCTGCAATTCTGAGAAACGTGTTTTTCTTACCTAAAACGTAGAACCTTTGTTAGGTGAAAACTTCGTTGTTAATTGATCTGGCACTATTGTAATTTAATTATGGGACCTCCATTTGTTATGGTGCAACTATGATTACAAGCTTTGACCCTGGCATGATGTCATTGTGGTTTTCAGTTTATAAACCCTGTTTTCCTCCTCCTCAGGATCAACAATTCCTTGGGACTTAAGCCCACTCTCCACCAAAAGCTTATTACTAATTAAAGGACTCTTATTGGCATGTTTACTATGTTGCTTTCCTGTGTGCCACACACTGACTGGGTAGAGCAGTGGTCCTACTCAGTACATGAGGCTCCATTTCCTCATCACATAGTCTACACCACACTGAACTACATGGTGGGGAACTTCCTAGTACTCCCTCAAAGGATTAAAAAAAAAGTCAGACATGCTTCTTTTGTTTGGTAAATTTCTCTGATGTCTCCTCTGGGTCTCCTCCCCACAGTCCTCTTTTCTGAAGGAATCTTCCCTTAGGTTCAGTTATCCTCTTAATGAGGCCCCTTTCCATGCAAAATAGTATCCAAATATATTTATACCCTTGCTTTGCAGGAATATAGATAAAGTCTAACTGCCAGCATTAAATGGCCCATGAGGCAGGGAGAAATGTCCTTCCTTCCCATGAAGCAGCTTACAAGGGTTGTGTTTGCTGCAAGGTAGGTCTTCTTGAATATACCTTGTGAGATATTGTTGGTGAGGGTTTTCAAAAATATTGTCTACCCAAACAGATCAATTTTTCAGTTGCCCAATGAATCAAATTATGTATGTGTTCCAGAAGAGACAACTGTGCACTTGGAACTATAATTGAATTCTCATTTGGACACAACCAAAGATGACTCTGGGAGCTGAGATTAGAACCCTTTCGTTGCTTGTTGTCCTTTTCTTGCTGTCCCTCATCTGTTCAGCCTGAACCAGGACGTCAGTGATAGAACTCGAATAATGAACAGAGCAGTTTCTCTCTGAACATGTGTTTTAGAATCTCCTGGGATTTTAATGATGGCTAATTGTTTAGTCAAATGTTGAGCATCCAGCAATTCTGAGACTATTTCAAATAGGTTGATCTGAGAAAGTGAGAAACCACTTTCTCTACAGCATGCCATAGTCGTGCACCACTCCAAATGCATAGAGACTGTCTGTATAGATGTTAGCTGTTTTCTTTTCTGCTACATTCCTCTCCCTCCACTTCAGGGGTTTGTCTCCTGGATCTAACTGGTCCTTAGTTTTCTGGACCAGGAAGACATTAAACCATCTATTGTAACTGCTTACCATAGACCCCAGCCCTTAGGCTAAATTAGGTAATATCCTGTGTTTCCTCTTAGGAACAGTGTAAGGAAATTTTAATCATTGAAAATCCCTCACCTTTTGTCCTCTAAATATGTAATGGTCTTGTAATGTTTAACCATAAACTTGTCCTGCTTCTGTAGGACCTGCTTAATCTCAAGGGCCAAGGGAGGGAGCAAAGCCCTTAATTCTGTACACCTGGAAATTCCACAGACGTGAAGCAACTCTATATTTTGTCTTTGTATATCCAATGTCTCCCTTCCCCAGCTGCTGCAGGTTTCAGACCCGACAGAGAGACTCTAGTCAGCTACAAATTAATAAATTCAGCTGATTGAAACAGAAAAGTCTGGTGGTCCTTCCCTGGTGGTCCCAACCTCCATAACAATTTCCCTAAAAAGCAGTTATGGGCTGTGGATAAAATAATAGCATTTGACTTTCATTTTCAGCCTGAGCAAGAGAGCTCTAAACACGGTGGGATTTCTAGAGGTGAAGTAGCCCCGATCTACCAGGGCCTTTGCTTCGTCAGTGTTAATAATTTTCTCCATTGCTTTTCAGGTGTCAGAAGGAGAAAATGGAAAACTCTGGATTCTGGATTTTGTTTCAATGTCTTCCTGGGTGGCCTGCTGCTCTTTTTGGGAGAGCACCCATTTCAGATTCTTACCATAACTTTTAAAATTGCTAGGACTTTTGCAATAGTTGAAAATGTCCTTGTCTTTCCAAGGCAGAATAAATTGTACATTTTACATTGGCCTAGGAAAATTGGATAAAGACTTTCATTTTGTTTGTCTCTCCAGACTTTAAGTCCATTTGTGCTTGACCTTTGCCCTCCTCTCCTAGCAACATGCCAGAAAGGAGTCACCTACCCAGTTCCAAGAACTGGCCCAACCTCAACCTCCCCACCCAGTGTTCTACTCTGACAGGGACATGTGCAAATGGCTAACCTCCTGGTCTGTTGCTCTTAGGAATGAGCACCTGTGAGAAATATTCATCTTGTGAAATGCTTGATGCTTAGTGGATGTTTCAAATTGTAACCAGTCACTGCTTTAGAAACCTTATAAAAGCTTCTTTCCAAGCATGAATCCGGCACCTTCTCTGAGTCAGGCAACCCGGTATTCTAAATAAAGGACCTCATTAACTTCATCCAAGTTGTGCTGGTAATCTAATTTCAACCCATCACAGGTCTTTTGGTGGAGGAGCTTAAATGTTTTTCATGTAAGCTCATAGTTTGCATATGTAGAGATCCAGATTTTGGTTACTATCAGCAACATCAGGGAGCTACAACCACCTGGATCTCCAGCCCCTGGGAACCGTGACATCTTTGTTCTCTGTGGGCACATACATTCATATACAGGAACCCATACGCAGACATGCACACACAAAAAAGACAATCATTTTAATAAAATGCTCACATGCTGTTGTTATCATACTTTTCCATACAGAAGTTTTTACAGTGTTCCTAGAATAGCTTCTCTGGTATAAAGAAATTCTGAGTCTACTATTCTAATAGTTCTGTAATAAACCATACAGTACAAGATGGAAGTTACCCTGCAAACAAAGACCTCAGAAGGAAGGAAAATAAGGGAGACTGAACAGAAAGCACTTTTTGCCAGAGGTCAAACAAGCCATAACCTGGGAACGCAAACAAACTGCAGCAGTGAAAGTTCTGAAGAGAAAGGGATGGGGCGTGCTGAGTAATGGGAAGCAAAGCCCCACACGAAATCACTGGACCAAAGCACGGAGTTACCAAAGTAAGAAACCACAGAGAAACCTGTTCTTGTCCCTTTTGAAAATACTTTTAAACGCAGCTGGAGATTCCAGAAGATAACTGTACCATGATGGACTTTGGAATACATCATCAGAATACTACCGATTGTGGTCGGCATCATCCCAAAGATGAGGGAGCAAGGAAGGCACTGGATCTTCACTCTGCTTTGTTCAGAAGACCAGAAGTCTGAGAAGGCCGTGACTTAACATCATGAGAAAAGTATCCTTCCTGTTTTGTGAAGTAATTGAATTGTGCACTCATTCATTCTGTAGACTCATTGACCATCCAGTGTGAACTCAGTATCAGTGGTTTGAGTGAGGAAGAGAAGCCTTGAATTTGTTGCCTGATGGTAAGTCTTTTTTCTACTCAAGAACCCCCTGCAACTGAACAACTGCAGCTTTCAGCCTGTTTTCTGGCAAGACACTGAAGGGAAAATTTCACAGTGGGCAGAAATTTGGCAAGTACTCATGATCCTATATTTTCATTGGCAGATCCAATGGCCACTGTATCGTGATGTACTGTTGTGTACTGATATACCTCATGTACGGAACATCACAGCTGGTGCTTTGTATTCCTAACACTGGACTTCCACACCATAATACCTACGTCCCTCAAATTGTACTGCAGGAAACCCTTCCACCACTGCATTTCTTCTGGTCAGATTTTTAATCACAGAAGGAAGAAATGTAAGTTTGCAAATTTGGAAATGTCAGTGTACACACATCTTCTCAACTGTTATGTTTGGTTCCCAGTCTCTTGACACACACCTAGAGTTACCGGGGAAGAGGGACGCTCAAGGGAAGAATTCTCCAGATCTGGCATGCTATTAAATACTAATTAGTGTGGAAGGGTCCAGTCCACTGTGGACAGTACCATCTTTAGACCTAGAGGTCTGGGCTATGTATAAAGACAGCTGAGCAAGCGATGGGAAACAGTGCAGCCAGCAGCGATCTTCCACTGTTCTCTGCTTCAGTTGATGTTACTGTGTACCTAACTTTAGTTGTGGGCTGGCCTCATTTGGCTGATAATATCCTCTAGCCTGCCAACTAAATAAGCCCTTTACTCTCCCAAGTTGATTTTCACCAATTTTGTTGTTTATAAATCACAGCAACAGAAAAGCAAACAGGAATCACCAGCTCTTCAATCATGTTTTTTCAGCTCCCAACAATCTGACCAAACCATTTATAAACCAGTTTCTTCCCTGCTCACTCATCTTTCTGATGATGGGCAGCACAATCTTTAGTATTCACATTACATATTATCGTGAAGACCATCAAGATACATCTAGTTCTGCAATCTTAAGCAATTTAATGAGATCTAAATTATTCCAAGGGGTACAAGGACAGGATTTCTCTGTGGTTCCTTACTTTGGTAGCTTCCTACCTTTAGTGAAAGGATTTAACCTGGGGTGACCTGATTAGCACTTCAGTGACTCTGTGGAGTTTGCAATGTTTCAGATTTGGAGTCTATTTACAACTTATCTTAAGCCATGAATAGCCCCATAAGTAGCTACTCCTAGCCCACCTCTCTTTCTGATTATCAGAATGCATTAACTTACCAAAGAAAGAGTTTCTTCAATCAAAAGGCTAAAAATGTCATCATTTAGCACTAGAGACCTATTATAGAATTCCAGCCCTTTGCCATCAACAGCCTACTCCGTGAACCCACCCATGTTTGTGACAAGTATCCTAATTTGTTATTTTTCTTTCCTCTGTTACTACAAAAACTTACTAAAACTATTACCATGTTAGCACATTGTATTTGGGAAAACTTAATCTGTGTTTCCAGGCTTTGTCTGTCACATTTAGCTACAGAAAAACCTGTATCTTTGATACCTTTCAGGTGATACCTGTTTATTTCATCCACAGTTCCTAGAGACCAACATGGAGAACCCCCAAAATTGGGGGGGGGGATCTACTTTTCACAGAAGGAAATCATCTTTATAGGTGCCAGGGCTCCACTGTATTCCAGTGTTCAGTATTGTCTCCCTGAGTAGCATTTGGTGATTGTAATGGGTTGAGATAAAAAGCCAACACCACATGGATGGAATAGCAAGGTATTTTATTTCCAACATGCCAGGGCTGCTTCTAGGGAACAGTAATCATACATAGAAAGAGGCTTTAATAGGGTCTTGGCCTCAGGGACTGCTTACAACTTGCAACATCCAATAAGAATTAAGCATTTCACATAAAGTTTCCCATGTGCACATTCCTAACAAAAACTGACCAGGGGGATATCTATTTGCACATGTCCTTCCTGTGACAGAACATCACCTGAGGTGTGGTCAGGACAGTTTTGGAAGGCTCAAGGTCACTCTTTTCTGGGTGTGTCACTAGGAGGGGTTGGGCAAAGGTCAAGCTTTGAAGTCTGGACAAAGTGAAAATGAAAGTCTTGATCCCATTTTCCTAGACCATTACAGTGATTTCTTCATGGGGTCCAGAACTCTCTTCATTAGTGGACAGTCCATTGCTTTTTTCTGAGCTGGTGTCCAGGTCCTATGTGTTTAGATGCTTGTTCTCACCTTTTCAACGTGATTGCTCTCAGGTTCCCATTATTGCTTGCTTCAGAACCATTTTATTTCTAATTGATTTCTTTTCACAGTTGCTGCTTTCTAGTCTTTTGAAGGCATTTTGGTTTTTCTTTGCTCTGTTGTGTTTTGCTGTTCTTTTTGAATTTACTTGGCCTTTGTCTCAGACATTCCTCCAATGCCCAACTCTACACTATTCTGTGCCTTCTCTGTTTATTTCAAATTTGCTGTGTTTTAGCTTAAGAATTTTATAAGCATCTGAACATAATGATGCTGAAGATAAGAGGCACTTGTTCCCTTCATCATAATACCATTAAGGGGTCAAGAGGAACTCCCCTGGACCTGCAACAACTTCGTATATAAACCCATCAAACATACTCTGTCACCGGTCAGAAGGAACTTTATTGGCTCAGTCAGGAAGACTCACATATGGAGTTGTATCTCAGTGTTGTGAGTCCCCTCACATTTCTGTAAGTGTGCAGTGTAGGCCCGAGACTCAGTGGGAGAAGACAGTCTAAGGGTGGAAGGACAAAGTCCATCCCAGAACCAGCACAAAAATCAATCCAAATTATATATTTCCCCAGCTAGCATAGGAAGGCTTGTAATTTCTCAGGAGGAAGGATGAAAAAAAAGAAGGGGGAGACAGTTTCCTAAAAAGAAGAGTTTAAAGATAAACTGCCATCTGGCACTGCAGATAACTTTATGATAGCAGAACCAGTGATCTTCCACAAGGTAAGGAACTAGATCCTCAAGGAAGCTGATAAGGAAGCAGTCTTCTTTGATAAGGAAGCAGATGTCTAGGCTAGAGACCCTGTTTCCCAAGATAGATGTGTCTCCCTGCTGACGTGGAGAGGCAGGATCGGAGGAGGATGGTCAGTTCATTACTCATTTCAAAAGCTGATTTTCCTTCACCTTTTTGTACATTTGCCTCCTCTATCAGAAGCTCCTATTTGCACAATTGCCTCTTCTGGAATACACACATAATTTAATTCATTGGGCACCAGAAAAAATAATCTCTTGCAGTACACAACACTATTGGATGCCCTCCTCAGCAATAGCTCACACAGTCTATTCAAGATATACTCCTTGCTCTAAATACAACCCAGATAAATTAGTTCAGACGACACAAGGAGATTTTCCTCTACTGAATAGCTCATTTGAAACCTGGCAGTTTATTATTATGCAATGCAAAATTATAAATATCTTTTGGTACTAAATTGGATTCAAAGATACTTAATTAAAAGGGATATTGTAATCAAAGGGAAGTTTCCAACAGAGAATTCTGGGTCGGGAAGCCCAAGAGAAGTCCTCAGAGAAATTCTCCATGGTAACAGGAGTTCCACACCAGGTGTTTCAGTCTAGTGTTGCCTATGAGATGGAGGAGCCAGGTACTGACGATGACCAGTATTCCATCCTTTGGAAGCATGGAGGATAGCCACATGGTGATGGTCATATTAATAGTCCTTTAATCAGTAATTGACTTTAGGGGAGAGCAGGCTCAATCTGAAAAGAACTGCTGATCGTGAGGAGAGGCAGAGCAGGGCTTATAAAGCTTAAATACACAGTTATATCATGCCAGGGCAAAGTCAGTAAGCATAGCTGCACTG
Organism: Eospalax fontanierii; assembly: GCA_035773235.1. NCBI lineage: Eukaryota > Metazoa > Chordata > Mammalia > Rodentia > Spalacidae > Eospalax > Eospalax fontanierii. Next base: position 2,332,230 of record CM069554.1, on the reverse strand, counting down.
TAACACAGGCAGGGCCTGTGGGTGTGAGTGACTCCAACTTATTCCCTCCTCAATTTTGTATTCTTGAACTAGGATGGCTTGATCTAGTAAATCTCTCCTCTCCTTTCTCTCTCTTAAGGGTTCTATTCTGAGAAATAGTTAACCACAATGGTTTCACAAAGATACTATTGTCGCTCCTGCACGACCTTGGGTCTGAGTCTCTGCAAGGGGCGTCGTGATTGAAAAAGACACAGCACTCAGATCTTGTGGTGGCACGAGCAAGCACACTTTATTTTCCCCCACCAGTATGTATTTCCTCCCTCACTCGAGCCTCATGTCAGTCTGTCTCCACCCAAGCAGGCATGAACTTTGCTCAAGGAACGAGGAACTGAGGAACTCCTAAACCGGGCCCCAGATGCGGGTTGAGTCACAGGTGGTAGCACTAGATAACCACAAACTCCTGATGGCTAGGTCTGTAGAAACAGGCATTTCTCATAAACAGCTTCAGGGAAATACCGTGCCCTAGATCACAGGGTTATTTGCAAAGACAGCAATCACAAGGCTGATTGCAAAGCAGCGACTAACTCAGGGGGTTGTGTTGAGAGGCCTGCTTTCCCCACATACTATAATTACAAATCTTGCTCTGCTCAGTAGGAACTAGCATGGCTGCTAGAGCAACTCCGTGTTTACCCTCAGTACATGGAACTGTTATCTGTACAGTTTAACCAGGTCCCATAAAGTTGCCTGACTACAAATCCCTTGTGATGACTTCCGGTTTTTGATTTTTAGAACCAGATCCCCTCCCCCACCCATCATCCACATCCCTATCAGTTACTGCATTCCCAATACCCAAACTTGGGATGTACTCACTAAAGCTAATAAATTTTACAAATTTGAAATTTGTCTGACTTGTCTTTTCCGAGTGAGGGCAGCAGACACTACGGTCAACACTAAAGTCACCTATGGCGAGCTGGATGATTTTCTACATCTGATGTAAGAGGACAATGACATTGGACACTTAACTTCTAATTGACTGAGTGACCCTATGCCAGGAAGGATGAAGAAGTGTCTATTGAGTTGCTCAATACTCCAGTAACTGTTGTGGCAGGCCAGGAGCAGAGCTTGAAGCCAGTCTGCAGTTGGACAGGGTTTGTGCCTGGAGCGGAAGCCAGGCCTAGGAAGAGATGTGCTTCTCCATCATTACAGCCCCTCTTGCTACTCAGACATCATGGGTGACCCTAACCAATCAGGGCTCCCGGCCATCCTGCTCAATCTGGAGCAAGGACTGGCGGTGGAGACAGGGTGGGCTCCATCCTGCGCCATGTTGTGGGTTCTACCCTGCGGTTTTGGCTTCAAGATGAACTGATGCACCGCTAGTCCTCCTTGGTGAGTGACGCTGCAGGGAGCTGTTTTGAGATGGTGGGTGAACGGGGATGCCTGGCCATGGTAAGTTCGGAGTCCTCTGACCCCAGACGGGAGGATTGGCCATGAAGCGGGCTGTACTCGTTCCTGCCGGGCCTGTGCCAGCTTTGGACGTGCATAATGTGCGCTTCTGGGTAACAGGTTCCAGCCCTGGCCGCCTGTGGTCTTTCCTGCTGCAGCTGCTTCTGGAGGAAGGAAACTAAGAGGGCTTGGGGCTGGGGAGGAGATAGGCAAGCTGTCTAGGGAAGAGGAGGATGCTGCGGAGGGAAACAGTGGCCAGTGCAGTCACCTTTTCGGTTTCCCCTACTAAGTTTATCTGTCTATGGAAGTTGACACCTCCTTCCATGTTTTTACATCCATTTTACCACAGTAATTTGGATAAAGTGTTCTTCAAACAAGCCTCTGACTATTCCAGGAAAGGGATCACTCTGGCCCCATGGCGAGGCAAGGGGAGGAGAAATGGGGCTCAGGACTGACATGTCTGCACAGTAGAGGAAGTCCCTTGCAGCTGCCGCTTGGCTTTGTGCACCTCCACTCTGCAGTGTCCTTACTCCACGTTTGCTATCTATCCTGCTGAAATAAACCTTGAGAGCTACAGCTCCCTTCTGCTCTCTCTGGACAGAGTTAAGAAGCAGTCTTTGCTGGGACTTGGTAGCTCTTAAATTATGGTATTTGGCTGCTGCATGCTCTTTGTTCTGTAAGCTGTGATGTGCTTAATTGGGTGATGTGAAACTAAGTGTCTGATTATTTCTTTTGTTGTTGGGATTGCCGGGATTTTTCTGTGAATGTGCTCTGACGATTGCTGTGTATTCTTTCCTTGAAGATGCTCCTCTGGTCACACACCACCATCCCTTTCATTCTCCTTCTCTCTCTCTCTCTCCCGCCTTTTTATCATTTATTCTTATTCTAAATGAAGGTTCTCTCCAGGTTGTGGGGGTTTTTGAAGGTTTTTTTATACATACTTGTGTATGTGTGTGCACTCATGAGTGTAGGTGTTCACTTAGTCAGAGGATAGCACATTCCCTTGGAGCTACGTTTACATATTGCTGTGAGTGGTTTCATGTTACTGGTGGGAATCAAACTCTTGTCCTATGGTAACCACTGAGCTATGTGTCTAGTCCCCTCTCCAGGTTTTAAAAGGAAGCCTTTCCTTCTCCTTTAGGCCCCCAACATGTCAGACCTCTCTCATATATTGTACATTTTCTGTCTAATGTTCTTTCGCCCACCATCTGATCATGTTTGCAAACCCCTTTCCCCTCCATATCCTTATTCCTGAAGGGAATTGTGTCAGTTTTGCTCTTACTGATTGACCATTGTTTCATCATATTCCTTTTACTGTTCCATATAAGGAGGCACATTGGTTTTGGAGTCGTACAGGAATAGGATGAACTTGGTCATTAAGAAATTTTTGGGTCCTGGATTTAGGGTATACTCCAATGACTAAATTGTTAGATAGTAAAGGATAAACACAAGTGTTCACCCACTCCTGTGCCACATTATATAATGCACATTGTACCATAAGAATGGTGTCAGGTAAGCAGAGCTCTTAGATCAGATCTTACAAAGGGCATACTGATTATTAAGGAAAAGGTGAATGTTTGGAGTGATGAAGGTCATGGTACACCTTTTGGGCCAGTTAGCTGGTAGTAATTTCCCCATGGCAAGTGCAGACCTGAGAAGGGCTGGCATGTGCCCACATCGAGGCAGAAAATGACCCAATCCCCTGGGTTAAAGTGAAGGAATTTTCCCCAAGAAAACCTATGGTTAGACTTGGGCTTATGCTTATTCTCGGAGCCATTATTGATATCACAGTCTGTCCCAGTGGCAGCATTGATGATGAGTCTGCAATACCAGAGTTTATGTATTATCAGAGAGGGCTAAAACTGTGGGAGAGGTGATTGCCTGCTTTAGGAGGTCCAGAGAATGTCATCTCAGTGGTCTAATGTAACAAACTTCCTCTGCTCCTCTTAAGGGCTTCATTCTGATTGCTAAGCTGTGTAGACAGCTAGCCATGCTTCCCCACTCACATGGATTATACATTTGTATACTGTAGAGTGGATTGATTCTCCCAGGGAAAAGGTGGACAAAACCCCTCTCAGAGTGGTATCACCCAGGACCACCTTGAGTGGAAAGAAGATATGCTGGGAAAGTCCTATGCCCCATCCACTCTGTCTGTTGGCCTTGGATGTAAGAAGAGGAGGGGCTAAAAGTATTTAAACTGGGGGCACCAGGAGGCCGGCCCTTTTTCTCCCCTCCCCCACGGGCCATTTGAATCTGTTCACTGGGAAGTTGCAAGATCCCAGCCACGTGAATTTACTAAAGTAACTTGCGGAGGGGAGGGTGGGTGCCTGTGTTCTGTAAGTAACCCCTTGCCCATTGCTCTGTTAGTAAGCACAAGTAAACTAGCTAGAATCGGCTTAACTGTGAGTGGAGAAAAATTGTGTGTTTGTTGCGAGGCCTGGGGAGACTTTGTGGGTTGCAAAGGAGGGAGAGAGAGGCAGGTTAAGTTGGTCTGCCTCTCCCAAGGAGAAATTTTAATAACAATTGGCGACGAGAATGGGATACAACAAACAAAAGGATGAACTTGGGAGAAGCAGCTATACTGTCCCTGGTATGGGGGCACCAACAACTGAAACAAAGTTGGGTGAGGGAATAACAATGGGCAGAGGAAATTTTGATGTGGTGGACTCTCCCCATAGGACTGGGGTGTGTGATTGCCAATGCAGGGATAGTAAGTCAAATACATAGCTAGTATATATATATAATATATATATATATATATATATATATATATATATATATATTATATAGTCAAATACATAGCTAAGGTGAGGATGCCTAAGAAGATGATATCCATGGGACAAGTGCTGGGGTGGCAACCCACGTGTAAGTGGTATGGAGTGGCATGCCTGCTTGATCGATGGGGGCCACCCCAGGAATATGGCGATGCCTTGAGGACAGTAGAGGGTCTAGAACAGACTTTGCAATCCCTGAGGGTGGCAAGCCAGGAGCAAAGATATCAGCAAGCAGCTGCTGAGGTGGCATGGCCATTGCTATTTCTCCTGAGGGATTTATCTCAGGCAGAGGCAGCAGCCCAGAGAGAGATCCCAAATGTGATAGAGGAATTAGACCGAGAGAAGGACATGAGGCTTGCCTCTTCCATGCTAGCCTGGGACCTTGCTAGTAAATTGGATAGGAGAGAAAAGGAGGTAGAGATTTTAGCTTGCCGCTTTTTACGATTAGGAGGACTAAAAGGAAAGAAAGCCCAGATCAGATTGATCATACAAGGCCCATCTTGGGACCCTAAGACTTGGAACCCCTGGGAAGAATCAGGCAGTGATGAAGGAGGAAGTGACCTAGAAACTAGAGATAAGGCCCCCCGAGTTCGACCTTTAATACAAAGGAAAGGAAAATCTACAGTTCAGCATGCTGATGGGGGTCTTAACAACAGCCCAGTGCAGGAAACCATGGTAGTCAGGGAATATTCAGCAACGGACCTATTGGAGCTAGGAAAGACGTTCAAACAGGCCATTAAGGAACCCTTAGCTACCTGGCTTGTAAGGCTGTGGGACACGGGCGCCAATGAGGTTATACTAAGTGCAGCAGAGGCAGGAAAACTGAGCAATATAACCACCGATCCTTCTTTAAGACAGAGACTGCATAATTTGAGACAGTATTAGGGAGATCTGTCTCTAATGGATTGGCTCATATGAGCCATTAGGGACACGTGGTCATCCTCAAATGAGGTTCCGATGAGCACCATTTACTGGAAAACTATAGAGGAAGGGCAGGTGCTATTGAGGGAACTAGGTATGAGGGAAGCTGTGTTTGATGCTCAGTTCATGGGCCCAGACAGAACTATTTTTACTGGAGACTTAAGAAAGAAACTGATTCAACAAGGCCAAGAGACTGGTATGGAGCCTTAGTGTCAGTGTTGAGCCCCATGGTGGGGCGTAACATGTATGAAGCAGGAGAGGCTTTAGCCAATTTAAATGACCTAGAACACGTAAGCCGGGTTCGAAAGGTGCTAAAGCAGGTAGACACAAGGGAAAAGAGCAAAATCCCCATAAAGGGGCCCACTCGTGTCTCCAGAGCACAGATGTGGCTGGATCTTCACAGGGCAGGGGTTGCCAGGGACAAAATTGACGGGCAACCAAATGCAGTCCTAGTGAGTCTGTGGAAGGCTTTAAGACTAGACCAGCAATTTACCATCGGATTAAGAGACGCTGGAGACCAGGAGGCATGGGTTACTCCGACTGCACCCTCTGCTCCGGAGGAAGGGAGCCTCATGGGATGGGAATCTCACCAGCCCACTTCCTTGAAGGTAGGGCGAAGGTTTCCCATGGGTGAGGGCCATAATGGGTGACCGGAGGCCCCATGTTGAATTAAGAATCTATTGGTCCTCTTCTAATATGCAAAACACATGGGCTTTAGTGGACACTGGAGCGGAATGCACATTGATTCATGGCAATCCCCCAAAACACCAGGGCTCATGGGTGGCAGTGGATGGGTATGGAGATAAGACTATACAGGTGAAGCGTATGAGGCTTACTCCGGGGGTGGGCAATTACCCGCCTCAGGAGTACACGGTATGCATCTCACCCTTGCGAGAAAACATCCTGGGGGTGGATGCCCTACTGCGACACACCCTACATACCACCGTGGGAGAGTTCCGGCTGAGGGTGCGCACAGTGAAAGCAATTACTCGGGGGTGGGCAAGATAGGAACCAGTCAGATTACCCACTCCACGAAGAGTGGTGAATATCAAACAGTATAGACTTCCTGGAGGCCAAGATGAAATTACAGAGACCATCCAAGAGCTGGGGAGGGTGGAGGTTATACACCCCGCCCAAAGTCCGTTCAATAGCCCTGTATGGCCTATCCGGAAGGGCTATTCTCCAGATGGCTCCTGGAGAATGACTGTAGACTATAGGGAATTAAATAAGGTGGTGTCTCCTATCCACACAGCTGTGCCAAACATTGCCCTTCTAATGGGACAGCTGGTGCAGGAAATGGGGTCTTTCCATGCAGCAGTGGACCTTGCTAATGCGTTCTTTAGTGTCTCCTTAGCAGCTGAATCCCAGGACCAATTTGCATTCACGTGGAGTGGACGACAGTGGACCTTCAGAGTGCTTCCCAAGGTTGTCTCCACAGCCCCACTGTTTGCCATGGGATGGTGGCTCGGGACCTGGCCCTATTACCCTGTCCTCCCTCTGTAAGAAGCTTCCACTGCATAGATGATATAATGTTGACCTCTGAGTGCCTTACAGATTTGGAAGCCCATTTGGGGGATATACAGGTGCACCTGAAGAAGCGAGGATGGGATAAACTTTAAGTGGTAGTAAACCCTTCGTTCACTGCATTTTTTCTGCTTAGGTGTTTGATCACAGCAATGAGAAATGGAACTAACCCAAATCCTTAGCAAATTTGGAATGTCAATCCACATACCTCTTTTGATCTGTCTTTTTTTGCTTCCATTCCCCAGTTGACACAAACCTAGAGTTGTCTGGGAAGAGGCAACCTAAACTGAAGATTTTATCAAGTTGGATTTTCCTGTGACCATTCTGTGAGTTGTGTTCTTAATTGTTAATTCATGTGGAATTATCCAGCCCACTGTGGACAGTACCATCTTTACACATAGGAGCCTGGGCTATGTATAAAGAATAATGAGCAAGCGATGGGATGTAGTCCAGGAGGCAGCAATCCTTCACTGTATTCTGCATCAGTTTATGTTTCTAGGTTCCTATCATTAGTTGCACATTGGTCTCATTTGACAGATACTGGCCTGTAGCCTTTCAGCTAAATAAAGACTTTACTTCCCTTTATAGGTTCTCGTCAGTTTTTTATCATTTTTAATCACAAAAGAAACCAAATTAGGAGATCACCTATTCTTCATTCATGCTGTTCTCCATCTTCCAAAAATCTAGTCAAACCTTTTAGCATTTGCCAGTACATGTGTACAGGTCAGCCTTGGTGAACGAATGTCCATTTTACTGAATCTGTGTCTCAGATCAATTACTGCCACTTTGTCCTTTTCTTCATGGGCCGTTTAGGCAATGAGGTATATCAGTACACAATAGGACATGAAAATACAGTGGCAACTGGACCTGCCAAGAAAAATATATGACCATGGGCACTTGCCAAATTTCTGCCCACTGTGAAATTTTCCCTTCGCGGTCTTGCCAGAAAGCAGTTGGAAAGCTGTAGCTGTCCAGTTTCAGGTGGTTTTTGTATTGAAAACAGAATTATCATCTGGCAACAAATTCAAGGCTTCTCTTCCTCACTCAGACCACTGATATTGAGTCCACATGGGATGGTCAGTGAATCTAGAGTATGAATGTCAGGGCAATTCAATTACTTCACAAAACAGAACGGATGCTTTTCTCATGATGTTAAATCACGGCCTTCTCAGACTTCTGGTGTTCTGAATAAAGCACAGTGTGAAGATCCAGTTCCTTTGTTCATCACTCATCTTTGGGATGATGGGGAGCACAATCTGTAGTATTCTGGTGATGTATTCCAAAGTCCATTGAGGTATAGTTAACGTCTGGGATCTCCAGCTGTGTTTAGAAGTATTTCCACAAGGGAGAAGAACAGGACTTCTCTGCAGTTTTGTATCTTGCTAACTCCCTGCCTTTGGTCATGATTTCATGAGGGGACGTCTCCTTCCCATTCCTTTGCACTCCCCATCACTTTACTTAATAACTTGCACAGCAGTGTTGTGTTTCTGCATTATGACTTGTTTGACCGCTGGCAAGAAGTACTTTCTGTTCTTTCTCCCTTGTTTCCTTCCTTCTGTCGTCTTTGTTTACAGGGTAACTTCTATTTTGTTCAGTTTGGTTTATTTCGGAAATATTAGAAGAGTTGACTCAGAATTTCTTAGTGCCAGAAAAGCCATTATAATAATATTGTAAGACTGCTGTATGTAAAAGTATGATAGCAACAGCGTGTGAAAATTTTATTAAAATTATTGTCTTTTTCTGTGGGCATGTCTCTGTATGGGTTCCTGCATATGAATGTGTGCGCTCACAAAGAACAAAGATGTCACATCGCTCTGGAGCTGGAGGTCCAGGTGGTTTTGAGCTTCCTGATGTTGCTGATTGTAACCAAAGTCTAGGTCTCTGCAAGTGCAGTGTGGGCTCTTAAGTGCTAAGCCATCTTTCCAGCACCAGAATCCTAAAAACAAATTATGATTTTGAGTTATTTTCAAATTGATATGCAAATGCTTTATGTGAACTTGCCAGTACTGTTCCAGTTGTGAATTTGGGCTACAGTCTTCACTACTGGACATCCTCACTCTTGTCCTTCTTCCACTTAACACTTCCAAATATTTAGTTCTTTGACTGGAAGCATAAGAAGGAAATACTGAGACCAAACTAGACCTCACCCCCATCTTTAAGCAACATTTCTGCCATGTGAGGCTTCTATGGCAGTCTTCTACCCCAACAGCATGTGGCAGCTCCGTCAACTACAGCACACATGGCCTTTCTCTTTATCCAGCTGTAGTCACGGACAACAGCTTTCATCTATGGACACTCACAAATCCTGATAGATAAAAGTTCTTGCCACTAATCTGCTGGAATTCATGCTTCCCTTATACAGCTACAGGCAATGTCCTTTTCTGATCTCTGTCCCAGCAGCAGAATTTGTTGTGCACTGCCAGAATGTAACACTTTTTGGATCTTTGTTTCAAGATGTCATGACTTCCTCACTGCTGAGTCCTCCATTCCCATTGTTGCCATTGGTACATCCTCTCTCTAGGGGTTATAGTCAGGTATTTTTCCTCAAGCAGTTAAAGAATTAAAAAGCAAGAAAAATCTCAAACCAGCAGAGAGTGCACAATCAAACAGAGTTTAATTGAAACACAGTCATATGCACACACATAAAGAATCACACATATAATCATGAAGGAATGACTTTTATTAATGAATATAATCTGGAGTAATGACCATTAATTAACACCAGCAAAATCATGTACATGGGTCTGATGACATAGCGACTCCTTGGCAACCTCATTTTTTATGCCACCCAAGAGTTAATGGATGAATGTGGAAAACCTTCAGAAACAACATATGACTGTGCAGGACCCAACACAGCCACCAATCCAACCAGCACAGGTTGCAAAGAATTCCTGATCTTGTAAGAATGAGTGCTAGGGATGAAAAGTCCTGATGTTAAGAGAGAGCTGAATTTCATTTGTGGGAGTGAAGAAACATTTGGGACAATACATGTGAATGTAGCCTGGGCCATTAGCATTGTTCTGAGAGACATCTGAGGAATGAGTATCCTCTGGGTTAATGGCCCCTCTTAAACACTTTTTAAGAATTATGAAAAAAAGTTTCATGGAAAAAACATGCATCTGGAAATGAACTTCCTGCAAGGCTCACCAACTGATTAGCACTTCAGTGTTTGTGGAGAGTTTGGAATGTTTCAGATTCAGAGACTATTTACAAGGTAGCTTGAGTCATGTTTAGGCCCATAAATAGCCACTTATTACCTACCTGTGTTCCCGATTTAACATTTTTTGACTAACAATGTATTAACTTAAAGAGTTCCAACCAATCAAAAGGCTAAGAATGTCCTCAGATTGCATCAGAGACCTATAATCGAATTCCCCTAATTTTGCTATGACCTGCCTAGTGAATGGACCCCATGTATGTGACAAGTCTCGAGTTAAGAATTTTCTTAGTTCTGTTGATACAAAAGCTTCCTAAAAGTGTTACCACATTGGAATATAGCATTTAAAAAACCTAAATTCATATCCCTGGGCCATGGCCACTCATATTTGGCTCCAGAATAAACAATCTTTTTGCTTCCTTTGAGTTATGACTGTTTCTTTCATCATCACTTCTTGATGCCCAACATGGAGCCCAAACAGAACAATCTACTTTTCACTTAAGGATACTGGACTGGTGCCAGGTACCAGTCAGGGCTCTCTTGTAGCTCACCATCTAGTATTATCTCCTGGAGTGGCAATTGCTGATTTCTTTCTGGGGTCCAGACCTCCCTTGATTCCTCCCTGGTCCATTTGGTTTATTCTGAGCTGGTTTTCAGGATCTTATTTGTTTTGTGCTGGAGTTACAACCTCTTGTTCTTCTGACAACTAGCCTCAGGCAAGTTTGACCTAAGGCTGTCCTAAATTCCAGAAAACCCCTCTCCCTGTTTCTCAGGAGTTTGTTCTACAGATACTTGTTTGGGCATAGGGCATCATAACTGCCTATTGCAACTGCTTGTCGTGTGCACTTAAGAATGACTTAGGTAATGTCCTTTTTTTTTTTTCTTTTGTGAGAAGGTAATGAAATCCTGAACACTGAAGCCCATTTTGGCTGACCCTCTGACCATCAGCTGTCATTGGATGATTCAGTATAGCTTGTTCTGCTTCTGTGACCTCCTTATCCCTAGAATGACAGGGAAGTGAAGCCCCTAACTCCTTACATCTGGAAATTCCATAGGAAGGAAGCAATTTTGGCGTTTGCCCTCAAAAGCCCAAACCTCCTTCATCTTGGGACTACAGCTCTCAAATCTGACGGAGACACTGTAGCCAGCTGCAACTTAATATTTTTGACTGACTTGACTTGGATTCAGTCTGGTGGACTTCCTCCTTGTGCTCTTGAACTCTGTAATGGTTTAGATACTTATTTGCTTGCTTGTTGACTACTTGAAAGTGTTTTCTGTAAAGAGTCCATTTTGTCTGCTTAAAAATATTTTCTTTCTTTCTTCTTTTTTTTTAATTGTTCTTTTTGAAGACAGGGTTTCCCTGTAGCCCCAGCTGCCTGAACTCTCTACATAGACCAGGCTGATCACGAACTCACAGAGACTGCCCCCCAAGTACCAGGATTAAAGGCATTGGCTACCACATCCAGGTTTTTTTTAGTATTTTTCATTTTATGTGCATGACTGTACTCACATCATGCAGAGTCTGCAGAGGCCTGGCCATGGTGTTAGATGGCAATTGAACCAAGGTCCTCTGCAAGAGCAACCAGTGTTCCTACCTTTGAACCGTCTTCCAACACCAAGATGGATTTTATTTCTAATTTCACCCTTGCTCCCTTTTACTTTAGGAATTTTGTGAGCATCTTACCGTAAGTATCCTAATGATGAGTGGCACTTGCTCCCTGCAGTGTAACAGTGTGGAGGTATCAGGGGAAACTACACATGAGTTCTAACAGCTTCTCAAGCAAACCAGCAAACATTCCCCATTCCTGTGTCAGAAGAAACTTTATTGGCTCAGTCAGGAAGACATGTAAGGGCTTCATGTCCCAGTGTCTTGAGCCCCCCCATCTCTGTAAATGTGCTATACAACCAGGAGAGCCAGTGGGAGAAGAAGTTCTGTGGGTCCAAGCTAAACAAATCCATCAGAAAAGTAGGACAGATACTGATCCAAAATACATATCCCACGTTCAGCATAAAGAGACATGTAATTTTTCGAAGGAAAGAAAAATAAGGGAAACAATTTTCCAAATTGAGGAAGTATTTAAGGATAAAGCAGGTTTAGTACTCCAGGAAATTTGTGCATTGTTATGACAGAATTTCAATTTAAAATATTTTCTATCTTTCTTTCTTTCTTTCTTTCTTTCTTTCTTTCTTTCTTTCTTTCTTTCTTCTTTCTTTCTTTCTTCCTTTCTTTCTTATTTCTTTTGCTCTTTTTGAGAGACAGGGTTTCCCTGTAGCCCCAGCTGACTGTAACTCTCTATGTAGACCAGGCTGACCTCGAACTCACAAAGATCTGCCACTCAAGTACTGGTATTAAAGGCATTGGCCGCCACACCCAGCTTTACTTAGTTTTAAAAAATAATCAAAGATAACTTAAAAGGATGATTCTCTGAATATGGAAATTTGGTACTCCAAAATGGTATTTTTACATGCAAAACTGAAGTCCTAGAAATAGAACAAAAAATGATGAGTGCACAGGCTATTTTTAAGAGGAATTTAGAAGCAAGTAAAAAAAAAAAGAAATCATAAAATTACTGACAGGAAATGAGTAAGAGAATTTTAGCAATAGTACCAGAATTTTAAAAGATATTGAAAGACCAGGAATTAATAAGAAAAACTAAGAGACTGTGTCCAAACTGGAGATGAATGTGAAAGAACCTTTTTCTGCCCCCTGCTCCCAACTATCCTCTCCAGCTTTGCTCCTCTGTCAGAAGACCTTCAACTTCCTCCGTGTTCATTGCCCTCCCCTCCTGCTTTCTCCCTGGAGATGGAGAAATGTTACCTAGCATTTCTTGAGGGGACGGTAAAAATTGCCAAAGGAACTTTAGCAAATCTTAAGGGGAAAATAATTCTATATTAAAACCCAAATATATATATAGTTCCTTTTAAGATTAAACCCAGAGGGAGATGGGATCCAGACACTGTTTCAACTGCACAGAAAGTTAGTTGAAATTTTAAATTATGGGTTCACTGACCCATATCAAGTAATTCTAGGATTTGCTAAAGATTTCAGATCACCCTATTGACACATGAACCAGGGTTTTCTGATTTAAAGCAATTCATTCAATTACTGGCTTGAGAAGGAAAAACAGAGGAATGGTTTCCTTGGCAGATGGAGAACACCCCCCCCCCAACGACTTTAATCAAGTACATGCCTGCTGTGAGTTAGGAAAGCTCTGTTATACTGTGATAGCAAAATTAATTCCACTTTATTGAATGGGCCAAAGTAGAGCAATCAAAAGTAAGGCAACAGACACCTGCACCTGACTACTATGTCAGAATGCCAAAACATTAAATAGCACTGAGGTATTCATCCTGAGAACTTTGAGCATCATAAGAGACATGTCTTATTGAATTATTAATCTATGAACGAGCTGGAAGAGGAACTGGTCACAGAATAATAGAACATGGGCCTCACTTCCCACAGATGCTCTTGTTACCTTAGCAAAACAACTTTGCAGAAGTATTAAAAGAACTGAAAGGAAATCCCTACCAAAACTATGAGCTTACAAGAAAAACACGTCAGCTCTCTTGCTGAGAAACCTACAAATTCCTTCTTCCTTGGAAGGTCATTTTCAACTATTGCAAAAGTCCTGGCCATTTGAAAAGGTATTGTGAGAGTCTGAAATGGGTGATCTTTCAAAAAGAGCAGCAGGTTTCCCAGGCAGACCTTGAAAGAAACATCAGGCCAGAATAGGACTGTCCAGAGAGAATCCAGATTGTTTTCTCCTTCTTTTTTTTGACCCCTCAGGAGAAATGGAGAGAAGACCAGCTTGTTAAACTGCAGGTCTAGGTTCTAACACAATCCTAAATGTGCCTGAGAGGAAAATCCAGATCCCTGGAGGGCAGCAGACACTAGACTCAACATTGCTGTCACCTTTGTTGAGCTGCATGACATTCTACATCTGAGGTTAGGAGGACAATGACATCTGACACTGAATGTGTGATTGACTGAGTGATGCTGTGCCAGGAAGGATGAACACGAAGTGTCTAGTGAATTTTTCAAGACCGCAGTTCCTGTTGTGCAATGTCGGGAACAGAGTATGGAAGCCAGTCTCCCAGCAGTGGGAAAGGGTCTCTGCCTGGAGAGGAAGGCAGGGATGAGAGATAAGTGATTCTTTATCTCTTTAGCACCGCCTACTACTTAAGCATCATGGGTGACCGTAACCAATCAGGGCTCCGGGCCGTCTGTCCAATCAGAAGCCCCGAGTAGAAGTGGAGGTGGGCTCTATCCCACCTCCATGTTGCGGGTTCTTCTCCCCAGCATTGGCTCCACACCTGAAGAATAAGCCACGGGTGCTTCTCCGGAAGAGGTACTTTGAAGAGTTCGGCGGAGAACCCGGGCCATGGTGAGCGTTTTCCCGGGTGTCCCCAGACAGGACGAGCGACTGTGGAGCCCCAGGCAGGGGTTGTGCTGGGTCTTCCCAGCGCTGGGCCTGCAGGCAGCGGAACCGGCGTCCTGTGCGCTCCCGGCGACCAGGTTCCCGGTGCGGCGGTCTGTGGCATTTCCTGCTGCAGCTGCTTCTGCGCCGGGCACTGAGCGAGGGGCACCGCTTGCGCCGGAGCTTCAGTGTCGGTCACTGCCCAGAGCTTTGGTTCTGTGTGGACAAGTGTTAGGTGTAAGCGAACATGAGCATCTAAAAGTTGTGAGATTTTGATATTCGGAGAAGGGGGAAAAAGCTAGATAAATACTAAAGCCAGATCTTACAGCAGACTGAACGGCGTTTGTTCAGCGAGGTTTCCACCCACAATCCTCCCACAAGAACGTAAGTTGTGCAAGAGATGAAAGACTCTTGTAAAGTTTATATCGGTGGAAATAAAGAGAGCATAACAGCTCTGGAGTCTGAGTTACGGCGTCCTTGGAATCTTTTTCCTGAAGCTGCTTGAGCTGAAAAAAGAAGCTGTTTTAACTTTTAACAGCTAAGAAGGTAAAACAGAAACATTTTGGTAGGAACCATGAGTTGTCTGGGTTTTGAACACTACGTTAAAGTTCGGAAACACTGAGGAAGGAAAGGAAGAGGACTTGCAGCTAGGCAGGAGATAGGCTAACTGTCTAGGGAAGAGGAAGGACATGGTCAGGGAAAAGACAGCAGCTAATCTGGGCATGTTCATGACCCCTATGAAGTTCCTCCCTAAGGATCACTTCCAGACTCCTTTTCTATTTTCGGTACTAAGTTGATCTAATATGGACCTTGACTGCCCTCTTCATATTCTTGCATTTAATTAAACACTGAATTTTGGGTAAAGTGCTTTAAAATTAGCCACCAGCTGTTCCAGGAAAGGGAGGCCTCTTGCCCCGGGTCGAGAAATGGGGAGAGAAATGTAGAGCAGGACTGACTGACTAGTCTCTATAGTAGAGGAAGCCCCTGGCAGCTGCCCCTCGGCTCTGTGCGCCTCCACTCTGCAGTGTGTCCTCACTTTCGACGTTTCCTTTCTCTCCTGCTGAAAGAAACCTGAGTGCTGCAGCTCCCTGCTGCAATCTCTACAGTAAGTGCATCCTGTGAATTGATAGGCCTTAAAATTATGATACTTGTCTGTGGCACAGGGTTTTGTCCTGTATGTTCTGTGGATGTAATGTGAAAGTTGTGTGAGTGACTGAGATATGTTATACTCCCATGGCTAACTCACCTGACAAGGTAGGATCAGCACGATGGCAGTCTGTGTCCACCCACTCCTGTGCCCACATGCACATGATGCCCTCTGTACCACAGGAATGGGATAAGATGAGCATAGCTCTTAGGTGAGATCTTAAAAATGTCTTGCTGACTATTAGGGGAAACATGGATGTGGGCTGTGAGGAAGGACATGGTGCATGTGGAGGTCCAGTTAGCTGGCAGAGAGAGGAGTGACGTCTCCATGGGAAGTGCAGACCTGGGATGATCCTGCATGTGCCCACATCTGGACAGGAAAGGAGTTATTCCTAAAAAGGAGTGAGTTGAGATAGGAAAGAAATGGGGAACCAAAACCACTGCAGGGCAGGATCAGACTCTGGGCAGGGCTGTTTGTGGAGCCCAGGCTGTTTCATTTCTCGCTACCAGTTGAACTCTTTGTGCTCTAGTAGGACTCTGACCTTTGTTGGAGTGGGAGGGAATCAAATTCCCTCTTCAAAAGATCTTTCTGAGAATGGTGTGTTCTTTCTAGGGTGATAGTTCAGCACAGGCAAATTCTCAGAGTAAATTGAATTGAGATTGTGTTTCTGTGTGTGTATTTGTTCATCTGAATGCAGGTATGTGTAAAGGTCTCCATGTGGATTTGGAGGCCTGAGCTCAACAGTGATTGATGCCCTTTGCCACTTTCCTTCTTATTTTTTGAATTCAGAAATTTTATTTATCGGTATTATGTACCTGTGTATATTTCACCTCTGTGTTGGGGCTCATATTTGCCATGATGCATGTGTGAAGACTGAGAACAACTTTGGGGAGTCTGTTCCCTCCTTCCACCTTTATGTGGGTTTTGTGAATTTTACTGAATTTTTCAGGTTTTCCAGGAAAGTGCTTTTACACACCGAGTCTTCTTGATGCCCTCTGGATCTTTACACAGACAGGCTTTCTCTCTGAACAAGGAGTTCACCAATTCCCTTAGACTAGCACCCCAGCAGGCCCCAGGCATCCAGTAGTCTACATCCCCTCCACTGGGATTGGAGGCATGTATGATGTTACCAACAGTTTCTTAGTGTAGGGAATCTTGGTTACCTGTCCTCATTGTTTGTGATGAGCACTTTACCACTGAGCCATTTCCTTGACTTTAAATTGAGGTTTTATTTACTGTTTTATTCCATGTGGTGAAAGGAAACCACCTGTGAGCTTTGTATTCTGTCTTATAATTAGGTTCATTAGAGGAAGAGATGTTCTTTTCTGTCTTACTAACAGAAGAGTGAAAGTGCCTGACTGAAGGGTTCCCATGAGAACAGCCATTTCCTTGTGGATTGTGGCTTTAGTATAAATGGAAGTCTGGCTTATGTGGCCAGCATCTCATGACACTGCTGTGAACCCAGCAGTGAGGACATGCAAGGAAGCTAAATTTGTGTTGCATTTGCCCATGAGTGCTCTGAAGCCTGATGAGTGTAGGAAGATAGGGGTTCTTTGACAGAGTAACTAAGAGCATTTTAAGAATTATGTATTTTTAATTTGTGTATATGAATGTTCTCTCTGTATGTATGTAAGTGCACCAAGCATGTGCGTGCAATGACAATGGAGGCAGAAGAAGACATCGAATCCACTGGAACTGGAGTTACAGATGATAGTGAGCCACCACCAATGTGTATGCTGGCAACTGAACTGTGGTCCTCTGAAACAGCACCGGGTGCTCCTAACCACTGACGCATCTCTTCAGACCTAGAGATCATTTTCAAGGAAATGGTTGGGAGGCACCGCCAGTCTCACTAAGAAGAGTCAGGTCTGCAAGCCTCCGTGAAGGTTAAGTTGTGATGTCTGTAGAGATCATAGACCCTTGGACAAGGTGGTGAGATTATGACTCAGGCAGGATCTGGAATAACAGGATGTAGAGTGGTTAAAAGTGACAGTAATGGGATTTATCATGGCAGATAAGCAGTGTGACAGTAGTGTCAGGAAGTTAAGATGTGCAGACCCAGTACAGATCCAGAGATTATGTCAGCATTCTCCGGAGAGCAAGAAGGCTGCCTTTGCCATTGGAGTAAAGATGTGGGTCATAACTTTTAGAAAATTGTAACCTTGGCCAATGAATATTTTGAGGTCTTCCTGAGTATCATGGTCAGGATGAATTCCTTGCAGTGAGTGGCGGTTTTCTGTGGTTCATGGAGTAGATAAATAAAATAAAATATAAAATTTGTTATATGACAGTTTATATGAGAGGGTCTTGGCTATTCATTAGGGTTTGGAGAGTGTGGATGGAGATCTCCAAGAGGTTCACAAGAGTAGTGCTCATGAACTTCTAGGGGAGGCCAGAGGAACCCGTGGTGTGATTTCATTTTCCAGTTTTCATGTCCTGTGACTTTCTCCCATTTTCTAATGTGGAGATTGATTGACATTTGCTCGCTTCGTTTCTGCCATTCCCATTCATGCTTGAATTTTCTTCCCAGCACTGCTTATGTTAGGGTCGTCAAGGCTTGAGCTGAGTGTGTCCCAGTTATTTTTTTCTTATTCCCGAATGAAACAAATCCCACACACACTGCAAAGTAGGGAAGAAACTATTCAAAAGCAAAGAACTAGCATTGGTGGGAAAGAAATTTGGTGTTAGAAAGTAGCAGGCCACATGACTCAGATTTGTCTATATATACATATATATGTTACATGAATATTTTAATATTTTAATTTTTATAAATATTTATTTATTGTAAATTATTATAATATATAAATGATACGTGAATATAATTTTTCTTTCCAGAATCATGATTTTTTTTGATCAAATGTGGTTCTGATCACATTCAAAACCCCTCCTTTCTTCCAGTCATCCACAAACCACTGGTCCCTTCCCAGTTTCATGTCCTCTATTATTATCTGTCCTTTGTTTATTCATTTAATTTTTTAAGGAAGTAAGTGATGTACTTAACTTTTATTATGTATCATCAATAAAAGGCATTTAAAAATTGAATTTTACAAACTCCATACAATAGACTATGATCATATGTCAATCACCTCCCCTTTGTTCAGTGCACACACTCCAGTACACATTTTTTCCACAGTTTAAACACATATTGAGTCAAAGTTGTGTGCCAATGTGTCCATTACTGAAGGCCCCTTTACTTGCCCCAACTCACTACTTTAAAAACACTGAGTCTGCCCCTCCAAGCAGATATTGTTTGCGAACACTTCCTTAGTTACGTTTGAGGTTTTGGATTCTGTCTGCCTTAGGCTTATATTGGACTTGTGTATGCAAGTCTCATATATGCATATGCATTTATATTTCCCTGCTGGTTAAAGATCTTGAATATTATCGAAACATTTCTCAACCAGTTGGGTTTAATCTTTGGGAACTATCTGTTCAATTATGCAAGTGCCATCTGTTTTTAGTACAGTTGCTCTGTGGTATTGCTTGAATTCAGGAACGGTAATGTCTCAGAACTGTCAGCAGTTCTTTTATTGTTGTGCAAGATTTGGGCGCTTCTTAATAACATGAGATTATTTCTCAATTTCTATAATGAATTTGTTGGAATTTTATCAGAATTGCATTGAATAAATTGGCTGCTTTTAGGATGGGCTGAACTTTGTGTTAGATGTCACCAGAGCAGAGAGGATACAGATAGGGCCTCAAAGGAAATGTACCAAGAAATATCAGGAAAAAAAATCTGCAGTAGGGATTGAGTGTTTCATAGATATTTCTTCTAAATTTATATTTCCTCATGAAAATAAAAGAGAAGTGTATAAAACTTAAAAAGTAAACTTAAGAGGCTGGAGAGACAGCTCAGAGCAGCTGCTGCTCATCTAGGGACCAGAGTTCAATTTCCAGCATCCAGGTCTGTTTGTGACTCCAGTTCAGAGATTCTCCTGTCCTCTTCTAGACTCTGGGGGAACTAAATACACTAGGCATTCACTCAGAGCCATGCAGAGACAAGTAAAGAAAAATGATGTGCTTTTTAATGTAAAATTAGGAGGCCCTGTAGTCTCCTAAAACAAGGTTCACAGTGCCATTATATTTGCATGTAACGATTAACATATCAACACTAACAAATACAAAAGGTGCAGAGTCTTGCCTTGAATTTCCCCAGCAGTTGTTCAGGAAGATTTCTGGTGGAGCTACTGTGAGTTGCTGCACATGGTTAAGGATTTTTCCATGTTTTAAGTGTCTTTCTGTCAGCCATGGTCCTGTGAGTAACCCCTCACCCATTCTTCTCTAAGAAACTACAGTCAACTCACTAAACTCAACTTCGGTAGTATCATATCTTTTGAGTGTCATACTCGTGCTTTGACAGACAGGGCAACATCTTCCCATGAAAAGTTCTCAGGTTCAATTTTCAGAGATTGTGAGTCCTTCTCTCGTTCAGACTATGGAGGGTGCAAGACCCGTCATAGGTCCCAATTATGTTTTGTATCAATAAAAAAGGCAGGTATGCGTGTGACATAACCGCCAGTTATGTAAAAGGAACTTTTTTCAACAGTCTAAGCATGTTGAGCAGTGGAATTCTGCCTCATCAACGTGAAATCCAGTTTTATTTTGGAGTCACCTACTGGGTCTCTGGATGGCAAATTGGATTGTTCTGGAGGTGATGTTCACAAAGGCACTAGCTCTGTATTGGTTTTGTGGAAAAGTCTTCTGGGGAAGTGAATGTCTGGCCAACTGTGGCTTTTCTCCAATCGTTTCTGGAATCCTGCTGCAGTTGATGTCATTTTGTTAAGACTGAAATAGGAGATTCTAACATGTTTTGAGAGTGCTTATCTTATAGGGCATCATTGATCATTAGGAATTAGTTTGTAGATGTGTATGCACTATGTCACGGTTCACTAAAGGTCAGGCTTCAAATGTTGATGATTTTTTCTAAGTTTCAAAATATTACTGTGTGCATGTGGATGTATATGAGTGTGTGCATGTCTCAATTGTCAACAGAGCAAGTATGTCTTTTCTCACTTTTGACCTCTTTGTTTGTTTAAGGCATCAACTTGAGGTTATCAAGTTGATGGGGCAAACTCTTGACCTACCAAGCCATGTCCCAAATCCTGTGACCTCACTTTTAAAGTGTAGCATTCAATTTTGGCTTTCTGTCTTTAATTTTTGGAAGTCCTCAAAGTGTGTTAGACAATACATCACTCCGTTGTTTTTTGTCTTGTGCAGCTTTTAGACACGTGCTGATCCTAGTCAGTGTTTTATTCAGTACAAATTGTCTGCTGTGGTGATTCTTGAATTTTTCTCTTATTAGTACAAAATGAAATCCTGAATTCTGGTGACCCTGCTTCCTGCCCTTCCCCATTCCAATCTTTTTCCTGCCTCTTTTCTTCCTGGGTCGGTGTTCTGCTTCATAGCATAGGCTGACTTGGACTCCTGTGCACATGTGACCTTCTGTCTCTTTCTCCAATGCAGCTGTGACATATCATTGTGACTGACTACGTTGAGTTCTTTCTGAAGCACATGCCACCTCTCTCATTTGACAGTACCTAAAAAATTTTAAAGTATTGTTTTAGGATCTTTAAATATGAACTGTGAGTCATATTTGTTATTTAATTAAAATTGTGCTTGAGTGGCTAGAGAGTTGGCTCAGTGGTAAGAACAATGTCTACTCTTGCTGGGGACCCAGGTTGTATTGCCAGCACACACATGGTGGCTAACATTATCAGTAACTCCATTTCTCAGAAATCCAACACCCTCCTGTGACCTCTATGTCATTGCACAAAACAGGTGTACTTACATATATGTGGGTAGTATAAGATGAAATTTTAAATTGGTCTTGAGTAAACTACTTCTAGCAGTGTATACATTATTTCTTCCATAAGCACATAGAATGGGTTCATTTCTCCACTTAACAAATTGTGACAGCATATGTGAATTTATGTTCAGCAGGAAAATTTATTACTCTCAATGCCTCTTATTAGTTAGGGTCACAGGGGTGATCCTCTGGTTACCTGTGTGAGTTTTGAGTGGATTAATAGACTTTCAGAATGAGAAAGGTTCATAAAATCCCATAGAGTTTGTATGTTATTTACACTAGCTGATATGTCATTTATGCTCATTCAGTTGTAGCAAATGTTAAATTTACTCCTGTGGTCAACACTTGAACATCGTTAGCAGAAATTTCTAAGGACAGGCAGACTCTTGCATGCTTATTGATTTCTGTTCTGTACATCAGGTGGTCAGACTTTCTTAAGCCAGAAAGTAGACCTGCGCTATAGAAAGAGAATGGGGCAGAGAAGCAGCACATCCTGTGTAATGTGCCCAGTAGTGAGAGGAGCATCCCTCCAGTGCTCCTTCCTTTCAGAACCACTCAAGCTTGCATTAGAGTTTCTACGTATGGAGCAAAATGTGTGAACAGTATAGGATTGTATGATCATGTTATCAAGTGTGTCTGTGGAATATTTAGGATTCTTTGACATTTGAAGACGTTGCCGTGAACTTCACCCAAGAAGAGTGGGCTCTGCTGGATCCTTCTCAGAAGAATCTCTACAGAGATGTGATGCTGGAAACATGCAGGAACCTCACAGCTGTAGGTAAGAATATCATCTTACCTTCTGTTAGTATATTGAGAAGTAAGTGTTTCTTGGTATTGATGCGCTTCTGGGATTTGAAATACTGACAGGGAAGAACGTGCTGTATAAATCAGGCATGATTCATATATGCTAAAGCTAAAAACTAAGTCATCAGTTATTTTCAATTCATCAAAATTTTCTCCTACTAACTTTAGGAAACTGTTATGAAGATGAGACTGATCAAGGACATTATAAACGTTCTGGAAAAATTCCCAGGTAATTTGAAAACAGTAGAAAGTTTGTTTGGAAGAATTCCTAAAATATTTATATTTTTTATTTATGTGCATGTGTGGGGATGTGTTTATGTGTACATATGTCTTTCTGTCTGCCTGCCTGTCTTTCCGTCTTTACAAACCTGTGTGCATTTGCACAAGGAAGTCAGATGGTGGACTCATGGAGCTAGAATTACAAGATTTTGGGAGCTACCTTTCATGGGTGATGTCACAGGAACACTGATTGTCTCTAAGAGCAGCAAGTGTGCTTAACAGTTAAATCAGCTCTCCAGCCTCCCATTGAGTTTATTTTTCTGTGAGCATTTATGAATAAAGGATAAGCACTACTTGGTTTTTTTAATCACTATGCAATGTAACATATACATCAATTTAAGTATCCTATTCAATGTTTGCAGGGTGTTTCACATACAAACACTGGAAGGAACTCACATTAACATACATCACTGGTTTTATCATAACCCTGTGAGAACCATAAAATAGAATTATCAGTGTACTTAGTTTCCAACAATACAGATTTGTCAGAATACATATAGTTTTACCTAATTTGGGAAGCAGTATGTGACATATACTTTGTAATGGTAATAAATTGACTTTTATGAATATCCTTATCATTTTTCTAGAAGTTCCATATTTGAGACATTCTGTGTGCCAAAAGAAGATCATCAGGATGGAAAAACTTTCAATAGCATAGCAAATGCCAATATGGTCATGACACTTTCTAGTGACCTAACCCCATGTGAAAACAAAGTATATGGAAAGATTTCCATGTGTCATTCAACATTTAACAACTGTCCTACCTCTCACTGTCAGTACAAGTCATTTGAGCATGAAGTCTATGGAAACAAGCCAGAGTACTCTGACACTCTCACAAACTGTCAAAGATATATGAAAACTCCCAATGTGAATGGACCTTCTGAAAATAAGACATTTTTAAATTCCTTTGATTTCCAACATTTCTTGGTAATACATCAAGAAACAGACAGTGCAAAAATCCTCAGTCTATGCAAACAATCTAAAAACTCTGCTAACTTTGGCAGTTCGCTTCACACATCTGGAAGAACTGAAACTATAAGAAAACATTATCAATGTAATATATGTGGGAAACATCTGAGTTCTTCTACTTCTCTCCGAAATCATGAAAGAATCCATAGTGAAGAAAAACACTATAAGTGTAAACAGCGTAGTAAAATGTGCAGATTTTTTACTTCCTTTCAATTACATAAAAAAAGTCATACTGCAGAAAAACCTTATGCACGTAAACAATGTAGTAAAACCTTTAGATATAATACTGATCTTCAATGTCATGAAAAAACACAGACTGGAGAGAAACCCTATACATGTAAAGAGTGCGGTAAAGCCTTTATACAGGGGAGTCACCTTCAAGAACATGAAAGCATTCATACTGGAGAAAAGCCATATGAATGTGAACAATGTGGTAAAGCCTTTAGATGTCATAGTAATCTTCAAAGACATAAAAAAACACACACTGGAGAGAAAGCCTATGCATGTAAAGAATGTAGTAAAGCCTTTACATTGAAGAGTCACCTTCAAGTACATGAAAGAATTCATACTGGAGAAAAACCATATGAATGTAAGCAATGTGGTAAAGCCTTTAGATGGCACAGTTATCTTCAATTACATGAAAGAATTCATACTGGAGAAAAACCATATGAATGTAAGCAATGTGGTAAAGCCTTTAGATGTCATAGTCATCTTCAA
This sequence comes from Eospalax fontanierii, assembly GCA_035773235.1. NCBI lineage: Eukaryota > Metazoa > Chordata > Mammalia > Rodentia > Spalacidae > Eospalax > Eospalax fontanierii. The sequence goes on along the minus strand of CM069554.1, from coordinate 2,308,292 downwards.
AGACATAAAAAAACACACACTAGAGAGAAAGCCTATGCATGTAAAGAATGTGGTAAAGCCTTTACATTGAAGAGTCACCTTCAAGTACATGAAAGAATTCATACTGGAGAAAAGCCATATGAATGTAAACAATGTGGTAAAGCCTTTAGATGTCATAGTAATCTTCAAAGACATAAAAAAACACACACTGGAGAGAAAGCCTATGCATGTAAAGAATGTAGTAAAGCCTTTACACGGAAGAGTCACCTTCAAGTACATGAAAGCATTCATACTGGAGAAAAGCCATATGAATGTAAGCAATGTGGTAAAGCCTTTACACGGAAGAGTCAACTTCAAGTACATGAAAGCATTCATACTGAAGAAAAACCATATGAATGTAAGCAATGTGGTAAAGCCTTTAGATGTCACAGTCATCTTCAATCCCATGAAAGAATTCATACTGGAGAAAAACAATATGAATGTAAGCAATGTGGTAAAGCCTTTACACGGAAAAGTCACCTTCAAAGACATAAAAAAACACACAATGGAGAGGAAGCCTATGCATGTAAAGAATGTGGTAAAGCCTTTACATTGATGAGTCACCTTCAAGTACATGAAAGAATTCATACCAGAGAAAGACCATATGCATGTAAGCAATGTGGGAAATCCTTTAGATGTCACAGTCATCTTCGATCACATGAAAAAATTCATACTGGAGACCCATATTAATGTAAGCAATGTGATGAGGCCTTTATATTTTCTAGATCCTTACAGTTCCATAAAAGAATTCATCCTGCAGAAAAACTATATGTATGTAAATAATGTGGTAAAGCCTTTACATGATACAGTTCACATTCAAGTACATGAAAGAAATCATACTGGAGAAAGACCATATGAATGCAAACAATGTGGTAAAGCCTTTAGATATAATAGTCACCTTCAAGGACATAAAAAAAAAAAAACAAAAAACACACATACCAGATAGAAACCATATGCATGTAAAGAATGTGGTAAAATCTTTACTCAATACAGTCACCTTCAAGTACATGAACCAGTTCATACTGGTGAAAAGTCTTATGAATGTAAAGAATGTGGTAGAGCCTTTAGATGTCATCATTTTCTTCAGTTTCATGAAAAAGTTCATAAAAGAAAGATGATATGGATCTTTACAATGTGGTAAAGGCTGTAGATGTCATAATTATCTTCACTTACATCAAAAAATTCATACTGGAGAAAAAAAATATGAATGTAAACAATGTGGTAAGGCATTTCCATTTCCTAATTCCTTACTGTTATATGAAAGAAGACATACTGGAGAAAAACAATATGAATGTACAATGAGATAAAGCCTTTTTATGCAAAGTCATCATTTACATGATAAATTTTATGCTGGAGGAAAACAATGTGAATGTAGAAATGTAGTAAGGCCTTTACATTTTCTAGTTCCTCACACTGCTGTGCATGTAAAGAATGTGGTAAAGCCTTTCCATGATGCAGCAGTCACCTTCAAGTACATGAAAAAATTCCTGATGGACAAAAAGACATATGAATGTAAGTAGTGTGGTCAAACCTTCAGACATAATTGTTACCTTCATAGATGAAGAATCACACACAGAAGAGAAACGCTATGCATGTAAACTGTGGAAAAAGCCTTTAGATAGTCCAGTCACCTTCATGAACATGAAAAAGTTCATACTTGGGAACAACTATATGAAATAATGTGATAAAGCCTCTAGTTGTCACAGATTTCTTCAGTTACATGGAAAAGAACCCTGTGAATGTAAGCAATGTGTGTAAGACAGCAGAAGTCAGTGATATTCACACATGACAAGTTCATACTAGACAAAACCTGTGAATAGGAACAGTGTGGAAATGCATTTTGACATCACAGTCATCTTCGTTTGTATGAAAATTCACATTAGACCAAAACCCAATGAAAGAAAGCAATGTAAATCCTCCATACGGTATACTTAAATTACATGAAAAGATTCATACAGGAGGAGAACCCCGTGAAGAAAAAGAATGTGGAAACCTTTACGTTTCAGAGTATCGTAAAGTTAGAAGAGGAATCGAATTCTGGCAAAGAACCCTGTATGTATGAACAAGGCCTCTAGTTGTTAAAACTCCCTAAATACATGGCAGAGCATTTTCAAAGCACAGTGCTCTTTTCAAATTGAAATAACTCGTTATAAAATTCTGAGAAATGTAAAATCCAAATGTTCTTAATATTTTATATGAATTCACTACAAATGTTTACAAGATTGCCCTCTCCAATGTCCAAGAACATAAAAAACAGGGGAAAGGCCTGAATTGTCACAGTTCCCAACAGTAATAGTGTTGTGTGAACCTTTTCTTTGGGATACCTGAGCAAATGTCTACTCACCTGAGATAAGAAACTAATACCACAAAAAAGTGATTCTACTAAAGTCCAAGTAAGTGAAGTGTCTGTTTTATTGGGGTTACTTACAGGAACATGGACAATCACAGATCCATCAGTGAATAAAACGTATCTACCTTAAGTGCTAACTCATGGTAGCTGCAATCCTGCTTATTTCTACACAAATCCCATGCAGCTTGTTTAGTTGGTGAATTTTTTTATTCACAGTTGTTTAGTGCTTCTATAGCCGTATGGCTTGGCCTTGGGAATTGTGTACTGAATTGGTCCTCCACCCGCCAAAGCCTGCCAAAATGGACTGGGCATTCAGCTTCAACTGCTTGATGGACTTCTAGGGCTTTGTCAAAAGGGAGGGACGGAGAGAGTTAGCTAGCCCTCCCAACCAGCCAATGGCCTGAGTTGTAACTTGGGGATGGGATAAAGTGTGAGTGGAAGAAGCTGGGAGGAAACTGGGCCCATTGCACTGGTAGGTAACAGGCAGCACCTCACAGGTCCCCACAGAAATGTAGATTTTTCAGTATGGCTTCAGTAGGGCCTCCCCCGTCCACCAATTGCTCTGTAAGTAACCCAAATAAACTGGTTTCCCAAATTGTTGTCTGTTGAACTCATACTTTGCTTTGTTGTCAGGGATCTGGAGACAGGCCTGGTATTTGTGTGTTTCTGTAATTAAGGTATGTCGATGGGGATTCTTCTGAACTCTAGGTAGTAAGTTTCATGTTAATGTGTTCTAAAGAACGTTTGATGCACTCAGAAAAAAATTCTTCCTGTTTTATGCCGGAAGAATGATGCAAACAGATTTTGATCGGTGATAGGTTTTCCTCTCATTGTTGTCAATAATTTGGCAATAACTTGAGTAGATCTTCATTCTTTTACCTTCTTCTGGAAAAAAAAAATTAGAAAACTTTCAAACAAAATTCCTTCCTTACACATATCAAAATCTATCATTCATTTGAAACCCTGTGTTTGCCCGAGAGTGTAGCTTACTTGAAAATGATCTGGGTATGTCTCTGAGCTAGTCAGGGGCTCTCCAGCAGTCTGAACGGGATGGGGCCAAGACCCAAGGAGACCAGATGGGAACCACAAACACATCTATCTTGAGATTTTTATTTTACATCTATGAGTGTTTAGTCTGTATGTGTCTAAGTACCTGTGTCATGCAGTATCCACAGAGTAGAGTGAATTAGATCCTCTAAAACACTCCCCATTTTACCAGGGACGAAACCTGGGACCTCTGCAAGAGCAGCCAGAGTTCTTAACTGCTGAGTTAGCTCTCAAGCCCCAACAGAAACAAATTTTTAGTCAAGAATAAAAGGAAATTCTCTTTACAAAATCCTAAAACCAGCACTACAGTTTGTGGTTCAGTGTTAAAAATGGGAATGAGACTGGAGCATTCACATGATCATTTCTACCAGACCCTGCCGTGAAGGTGCAGACCACTGCTCAGTTACCAGCTAAGTAATTAAAAGCAAGATTTTATTTGAAGGCCACAAATACTAGTGGAATTATTTTTCTAAAGATATTATGGAAATGTGAAAATTCAGGTGAATTAATGGAATAACAATGGAACATAATTCTGCCAGTATTCAAGAAAAAATCCCCACCAAAATATACTTAAATCTCATTCATGAGCAAGTCATCAGTGAAATTTGAAATTTTGAGATTTACTGCATCACAAATGCTTAAATACTCTCGTGATATGTAAATGCTCTAAAATATTTTACCAACCAATTATAGAAAAGCATACACAAAATTATAATTTTAATAAGTGGTTGGCTAGAGGATGTACATTGTGAGAAACACAAATGGAAGAATGCTGGGTCTTTCTAATTTGATCCACTAAATTGATCTTGATGTGACCAAGATTCCAATGTTTCTTGGGGAAATTATAAGTTGCTACAGTACAAGAGAAGTTCTTCAACTCAGCCATAATATGCATTTACCTGGAACTAAGCAAATAATGGGATCACTGCTCATTTCTCAGTAAGTATTTGCACATTGAAAGAATTCCCAGGTAATCCCCTCCAGAAGTACAGCTTGGAAATGTAGGAGTTGAAGTGCTTTGTCTAGAACACAAAAATATGTTCTCAGAAATGTATCACATAAGAAAGGAGAGAAAGCAGTCATGGTCCATAAAGGAGACCATAAGTACTAATTGAGTATTCCACTCTGTAACATTCTCCTACTTGGTGTGAAGTATAAGGGTCTATTTGGCTCAATGAGCCGATTGAGACACACTGTGCGGCATCTGTGCATAAAGGAGAAGCACTGAAGCTCGATTGTGACACGTGGCATTTCTCTCTAAACATGGAGAAGTCTGTGAAATATGCCAGAATTCAGTAAAGGTACAGCCATACCCCCCTCCCGCCCCATCTGGGAACTTTCCTCCTTATGAACACTCCCTAGGACCGGCTCTGGTAGACAGAGTCCTGAGTCTCACTGTACTCACAGCTGGGACTTTTGTTCTCTTTGTGAAGCGGAGACATCCCCATAGTCAAGGCCAGTGACCCTGGTCTCAGCACATCCTGCTAATCTCACCAGTTGTCTCTGCTCCTTATTCTGCATTGGCCTTCAAAACACAGCCACCTGCATCGTCTGTCATACAAGTTTGTAGTTCTGTTTAGTCTGGCTGTTTCCACTTTCTTAGCTAAACTATGACTGATCTAGCATTTAATGACACGTGTCAGAGAAGGATAAGATAGCTGCTGCTCTGAGGACTTCCTAAGTTCACCATCCATATCTGCACCCTTCTCCAACTCTTTTTTTGCATGTGGATTTGGAACTTTCCAGGATGTACACTCAGAATGTGGTTACATCGTTACCGTATATATATAGGGCTCACTCGTTGCCTTTTACCTGGTCCTGGGATGCCTGAGCACCCTGGCCATGGTGAACTGGCCATGGTGAACTTCAGTGTGGTTTTCCTGACCAGGAATCTACAAGACACATTCAGTGAATCCTGCATGCTGTAGCATCTGGGACACATTAGTCTCTGTGTATTGCAGAGGATGGACAGGAAACGAGTTTAGCTTGCCTCAAACCACATATGCCCAAGTCATTACAGTAGCGTGACTTCTCCTCCTTTCTGTGGTAACAGAATAGTGTTATGTCAAGCAAAACACTATTTAATACATTGGTAGTAACATCATGGAAACCTGTTATGTCTCAGAGAGGGGAGATCTCTGGAAGAGGATTCAGATGCTATTTGGATGACATTATTAGTCTTTTCATGGATGAACAAAGGGGAGGAACATTGTCCATGAACATGAACTCCCAGAAAGCCACATAGACCTCAGTAATAGATTATTTAGTGTGAGAGATCAAGTTGGAGTTTCCTTCCTTTTTGGGTTTCCCTCATCTGTTAGTAGGATAGAAGCCCTGCATAAATGGTATCTCCAACTGCTTTTCTTGTGTTTTAGAAAATAAATATTAATTGAAATATGTTGTTGTAATTACAGTGTCATTAGGTGTCCATCACTGTTCCTGCTCAAATGCTATTGTGACTGGAAGGGACTGTAGAAAAGAATAAGGCACTACCCTTTATGTTGCCATGGGAAAATCATCAAGGTTTCATTCCTCATTTTAAATGGTTAGGGATATTGCCAAGGAGAAATTTGAACAAGAGTAAGATGTTCCTGACCCTGGAATTCTAAAAGAAGGCCAGAAATGTTTCAGCAAAGTTGATACAGGCTCTTCAGGAAACGAGAGCTTCCAGATCTCTTTAGCACTTGGTTCAGAACTGATGTCACTGGTTTTGGAGTGACTTCTACAGGAGAAGCTCTGCAGTGAAACTTTCAGTGTCTGACCTCAGAACTGTATGATTTAGCAGACTTTGGCCTCCTACAGTTCCAATATATCATCTCTGCCTAGAATTTATAGAGATGAGATGTTAATAATGTGCTGAGAGTCACTCAATATAAGGGACAGATTTACATTTACAGTTAATTTATACCTTACAGTTAATACCATACCTGTTCGTTATATACAGAGTGAGCTTACACACATTTTGAACAGCATTGCTTAGAACAAGGATTCACTGTGAAAAGGAAACCCAAAATGAAAATCTCTGACATCAGAAACGTAACAACTAACCTTAGTTAAGATCTCACACCCACTGTATGCCCAGAAAGAACACTCCTGGAAAATAATATATAACATTGAATCAAATACAAGAAATTTTAGCATGCACAATTTAATAACATTTGACCAGTTTGTAGTTGAATGTCAATGTAAGGAAGCATACATTGTGTTGTGCATGCACTCACTCATGTTTAGGATTGTGCTATGCATAATCCTAAACATTCTGCTCGTTGGTCAGAGCTCTTTCTATTTCTCGAGTGTGTGCACCAGGTTATATGGACCAGGCCTTCCAGCTATTCTTCTGCTTCTCCCTGCTACTCCATCATAGGCATGTTGGGGTTGGCTGTATGCACTGCTGCATCTGAGTTTATCTAGTTTCAAGTCTCAAGTTTTCAAACACGTGTTGAACTCTTAAATACTGATCCATCCTTGCAACAAAGGTTTTGAGGATGTTCTTGACATTGTAAAGGCCCGGAAAGTGCAGAATTTACTCTAGTGAATAACACTGATTGGATTTAGAGATTGATAAGCGCTTTTTTGACCCAAAGGAAATGCAAGTGAATGTCAGAAAATAATTATATCCCTATAAGAAAAAAATTTGGTAAAATTTTATGCTTTTACTGCATCTTTTCTTGATACAAGATTATTTTCTTTGTAATAGCGGTCAAGGACTTATGTTTACACTCCACATTTACAAAGACCAATAACATGTAGACTTTCCCCCTTTTTTTCTGGGATACAATGATTGGAGTGCTCAATAGAATTATATTCAATGTCTTAGTTTGATTTTCTTCGTGTGGATCATTTCTTCTCTGATTTTCTGAAACACGGACTTACACTTGATCTTCAGAAACAAGTTTCAGTGTGAAGACTGTAACCTCAGTGAACTACTGTAAGGTGCAGAAGCTAGGACACATTCTGTCTATTCAGTTATAAAGTCTAGCTGGAACTTTGAGGGGACACCTCTCAGGCCAAATCTTACCTTTTTATTACATATAAGAGAAATGGTTGTACTAACTCTGGACTAAGGCTGAGAACATTAGCACTTAAGTTTCAGGTTTCCAGAAATGTGTGCTATACAAATGTGTTTAGAAAAGAAACTGCTTCATTATTTAGACAGAGAGCAAAGCCTCAATATACAGACAAAATCAACAGTACCTGTGACATCAAGAGGTACCTGAGATGCGTTGGTGACCATCTGTAACAATTTATGTGGGGATCCTACCACCAAATATTGGGCAACAGTATCCTTCATAGTCAGTCATCACTGGAGATAAGACACATCCTTACATTAAAGAAATTCACAATGTCCTCCGCAGTGAGGGATGGGGGCAGCCTGTTTTTTAGAATTCCATCACAGCGGTGCTTCTCCCCTGCTGTATTACACCTATGCTCTCCACTACCCATCTTGAACCTTCTCTTCATGTGTGGGATTCTCTGACCTAGCAGATACGGATCAGTCAAGGAAAATAATTTTGAAGGTGGAAATTTTCAACTGGGTTTTTGTTGTACTTGTATTTCTCTGGCTTTCTGACTGTCTACTTTTGCCAAATGTTCCAAGAGACAAAATTTAAAAGTGATGCCTCGAGTAGTCTGATTAGTGAAATAAGTACCTAGTAATAATCTATATTTCCTAGGATGACTCCTTGGAACGATCCTTACACACTGCAGTCTTCCCTTTTATCTCTTCCAAACCTCTGTGGAACTAGCGCAGACCTGCAGTGATAGCCAGAAGCTTTCGGATTCCGTTATCACTTTTCCTTGTTTCCATTTTGAAATAATCCATATACCAGGACAATATTCAATTTTATCTAAGAATTGGTATGTTTTCTCCTTAATCATCCAGTTACAGGGGATCTAACCCTCCTCTGACCTCTGCAGGCCCTGCAGAACATGGGTGCACTTACATACATAGAGGCAAAATACCACCACAGGTTTAAAAAAGGTACATTTAAAAAATTTGTATGTGAACCCAAGCAAAACATGTTACACATCCCGGAGACTTATTTTCTCAATAAAATTAAACTGGGCCAGAGAGACGGCTCAGCATTTAAGAGCACTGGAAGCTCTTGCACACAAACCAGGATCGATTCCCATGATATGAATGGTGGCTAATAACCATTCATAACTCCAGGGATGGACCAAATGCCCTCTTCAGTCCTATGTGGGCACTGCATAACACAAGTGCATCTACATATGTGCAGGCAATATACTCATACACACAAATAAAAGTAAAATTATTAATAAAATAAAATGTAACTAAACAGGTTGTTTGAAATTTAAGTTCCTTCATAACACACACTCAGAAATTGCATTTGTTAAAAGAAATTTATTTCTCTGATGCAGTATATGTAGTACAATAGATCAAATGCAGAGAGATGTGCTTCTTATAGAGAAACCTGGCAATGGAAGATCACCATGTATCAATTACATTTCCCTACAACCCATCACACACCGGAAACTATGCTACAAAGAATGCTGGAGAGAACAGAAGCTCCAGAATGTGTGTGTGCCATGACAGCAGATCCAGTAGATTAACTCCCAGTGGGATTGCTAGTCCAGCATGTCTATGAACAGGACAGAGAGGACAACCCAGAAGCTGCTCAGTCCACACAGCAGGATGACTCCACACTTCCATTCTGACAAAGAAAATCTGGGAAGTTCCAACGCTGTTTCTATTTAGTCCATGTTGAAAAACCTACAGAGCTGCAGTCTATCACTTGACGATTGCAGCAGCAACAGCAGCAGCCACAGAAGCCAGCACACTGGGCAGGAAAAAGAACACATGCAAACAGGAAACCGTTTTTTCCTCAAACATCTTTGTTTAGGTGCCAGTCACATGGGTTTCCTTTTCACAGTTAAAGCCTGCCTCCAGACATTTTAACAGGACACATGTGTAAGCTAATTATGTCTTAAGTGTTGGAACAAGATGCAGGTCCAAAGCCGGCACAGACGGACAGGAACCAGCATAGCCCGCTCCATGATCCCCCCCCCTTTCTGGGTTTAGAGGACTCTGCACTCACCATGACCTGGATTCGGGGTTCACCCACGGTCTCCAAACAGCGCCCTGCAGCGTCACTCACTGTGGAGGATTCAGCGGTGCATTGGTTCATCCTGGAGCCAAACCCTCAGAGAAGCCACAACATGGAGCCGGATGGAGCCCCCTCCTCCGCCCCCAGCTCCACCTCCAGTCAGTGTTCATGAATGAGCAGGATGGCCAGGAGCCCTGATTGGTTATGGTCACCCATGATGTCTGAGGGGCTAAAATGATGGAGAAGCACATCTCTTCCTAGCGCTGGCTTCCTCTCCAGGCACAGACCATGTCCAATGGCAGACTGGCTTCCAAGCTCTGCTCCTGGCCTGGAACAGCAGCTACTGCAGTACTGAGCAACTCAATAGACACTTCCTCTTCATCCTCCCTGGCATAGGGTCTCTCAGTCAATTACACATTAAGTGTCTGATGTCATTGTCCTCTCACATCAGATTTAGAAAATTATCCAGCTCTCCATAGGTGACATTAGTGTTGAGACTAGTGTCTGCTGCCCTCCAGGGATCTGCGTTTTCCACTCAGGCTCCTTCAGGATTTTGTCAGAACCCAGGCCTGCTTCTTAACAAGCTGGAATTTCTAAGACGCCACATCTCACAGCCTGAAGAAACCAGGCCCTTCTGTTCCCACAACTCCACAACTTCTGCTGATTTCCTGAGACACAGTTAAGACGCTTACTGTGCTGTGCATTCAGAACTTGTACTTTGCGGGTAAAATAGTCCATCTGACTCCATGTTGCCCCCTCCCCTATGCGCTGCCATGCAGGTCTCAAGCAGGTGCCATGCAAGTTGAACCTGCTGGGGTTTCAGGAAGTACATAGTTTTACAAGACAACACATTCACCCATGTAGAGCATCAACTACAGCTCCAGAGAGTCACTGCTCCTGCAGCCCTCAAAAAGTGTTTTTTCTTAAGTAAAAGTTCAAATCTTTTTATTAGCTAAAAATGTCCTTGTTAGCTGACCTTCCACTGTTATTGTGTGACTGTGGGACCGTTATGGTGCCGGGACCACTGGGAAAAGACCACCCAGTAAAATTTCAAATTGGTAAAATTTATGAGCTTGTAGTAACTACATCCCAACTTTGAGAATTTTGAATGCAGTAACTGATGGGGACGGGGGTGAGGGGTGGGGGCCGGGATCCTTTTTCTGAAATCAAAAACCCTCAGTCATCACAAGGTATTTGCAAACAGGCCACTTTATGATACCTGGTTAAGCTGTACAGGTAACATTTTCAGTATCTTAGACAAACAGGGTGTTGCATTAAAAGCCATGCTAGTTCCTGTTGAGCAGAGCAAGATTTGTAGTTACAGCGTCTGGGCAGCACTATTGTGGGTAGCTATTTCTCAGAATAGAGCCCTTATGGGAGAGAGAGGAGAAATTTACTAGATCAAGCCACTCTACTGTAAGAATGCAAAATTGAGGAGGAATAAGTTGGAGTCACCCACACCCACAGGCCCTGCCTCTGTTACAGTGCAGTTATGCTTACTGACTTTGCCCTGGTGTAATATAATTTTGGTTTTAAGCTTTATAAGCCCTGCTCTGACTCTCCTCAGGATCAGCAGTTCTGCTTGGATTGAGCCTGCTCTCCCCGAAAGTCAGTTGGTGACTAAAGGACTCTTAATGTGACCATTACCATGTGGCTATCCTCCATGCTTCCCAAATGATCCAACAGTGGTCCTACTCAGTACCTGGCTCCTCCATCTCATAGGCAACACCAGAATGAAACACTTGCTCTGGAACTACTGCTACCCCCTCAAGTCAGACTTATTTCCTTTATTCTAGTAATTTCTCTGAGGACTTCTCTGGGCCCGCCCCACACAGACTTCTCTTCTTTTGGAAACTTCCCTTAGATTACATTATCCCTCTTAATTAAGCACCTTTCTATGCAATTTATTACTAAAATATATTATAATATTGTGTGGCATAATGATAAACTGCAAGATTACAAATGACCCATTCAGTTGAGGAAAATGCCCTTGTTCTTCTGAACTGACCAACATGGGTTGTATTTGGAGTAAAGAGGATATCTTGAATAGACCGTGTGCATATGTGTAAGTGCACCTGTGTCATACAGTTCTCAGGGTGGTCAGAAGAGGGCATCAGCTCCATTGAAAGTGGAGTTAGGATGGTTTTCTTCTGCCACGTGGCTGTGGGGAACTGAACCTGGGACCTGGGCAAGTGTGTCTTTTCCTTATCAGCTCAGCTAACTCACCAGCCCAGCTTCTTACCTCTTAAAGTTTTGGAGAGTGGGCCTCAACCCAGTGCCATTCATTTGCCCAGCTCTCTCTCAGAACTCTGATGATGGTTCAGGCTACACTCATGTGTTTATTCCCAAAGGTTTCTGCAGCTTCAATGTAGAAGTTTAAATTCCCCTCCATCCTTATCTCAATAAACAATCAGGCCTTTTTATCCCTAGTATTTTATTCTTGGAGGATCACCATTTTTTCCTAACTCCTCTCTTTGCAATTGAACATGTGCATTGTTCCAGCACATTGATATGTTAATTCAAGTGATATTCAGTCTTTATCTTTTTGGGTGGCTTATGAAACTGAAGTTCCCAAGGATTCACCCTGTCATCAGACCAAAGTGCCTCCTTTATTGGGTATTAACTAAAGGTCATTAGTCCAGATTATGTTCATTAAAATGTGGTGGTACATACCTTTAATCACAGGACCCTGGGAGCAGAGGCAAGTGAATGTCTGTGAGTTCAAGGACAGCTTGGTCTACATAAGAGCTCCAGGCCAACTGGGGCTGCAGTGCAACCCTGACTCAAAAAGATGGGGAAAAAAAAACCCAAGAGACAAGCACTAACAAAAAAGTCATTCCTACATGTTATATGTTTGATTTTTTTATGTATATGAATGTGACTCTCTATCTCTCAATAAATCTGTGTGCACACACTCTGCTGTTTTAGGGTTTGCTCATGTTTCAGTTCTTAAATTGCCTGAGAAAACAAACCTCACTATACCCGAGAGAGCCGAGAGAGGACAGGAATTGTGACCTGGCAGACGCACCTCAGGGCTGACTCTCTCAGGAGCACAATCCTCAAGGTCATCTTCATTCAAGGTTTGCTTCACTTCAAGGTCTGTTATCTTCCAAGGAACAACTTTTCAAACACATGAGCTTAAGGAAACATTTTTCATTCAAGCCACAATCTTCCAGATGTGGCCTCCATATGTTCATGCCCATCCCATAATGTAAACTGCATGTGACTCCTTCAAAGGGCTTCAATAATTCAAACAATGTTCAGAAGTCTCAAGTCTCTTCTGAGAGTCAAAATAACCTTCAAAACAAGTTACATGCTTCATGACACAAACTAACCATTTCCATTCCAAAGTAAAGAACAAGGTCACGGGAAAGAATTATATGGCCAATGCTACAATGAAACCTAGCAAGAAAAAAACCTGAAATCAAGTTCTTTTCCTCCATTATCTCTGAGATTATGATAGAATCATCTGCATTCCACTGCTCTCAGGAAATCCTACCCATATGAGGTCTGCTGCATGAAATACACAAAGCCTCTGAATTGGGTGAGAGTCACCTCATGCCTGTGACTCACCTTGGCATATATTCCACAATCATGGCATCTCCAAACACTGAAATCAGTAACACAGGCTCCCACTCAGCAAGGCTCATAGGGATCCAGCGGCTATGGAGGATGTAGTCTGCCAACAGCAGAGAAGAACACTCCACCCAGATACAGCACCACGTCCCGTTATTACCCACCAAGTAGCTGATGGCATCTTCATTACACACAGCACGAGTCTCACTGAGGAAAGTAGTCATTGTTGGAACAAAAGCTTCTGTTGGGTGTGTGTATGAATTTCACACTCATGTTGTCCAGTGTTCTAGGTATTACTTTACTGGGGCATCACATGGACCCCATTACATTTTCTGAGAATCTTCCACTCTACAATTTTTGCTCTTTGCTGCTATTCATGGGACATAGTGCAGCACGAACACTATGACCAGGTTAAGCCCATAACATTTTAGTGTGTGTATTCTTAGACCAAGTCTCAAGTTCTGACAAATTCTCCACCTTCTAAAATATTCTGGTGAAATTGGACAAGGCAGTACACAACTTAATCCTAGTACTCAGGAGGCCGAGGCAGACAACTCTCTGTGAGACTGGCCAGCTTATTTTACACAGTGAGTTTCAGCCCAGGTGGGTAGCAGGGACCCCGTCTCAAAAAGCCAAAAATAAATAAACGTTCAACTTAAATGATTCCTAGAGTCCAGGGGGACAGTCAATTCTGGGCAGACTGGACAAGAGCGTAGTGTTCAGGAATTAGGAGAGAAGAGTGACTAAACCTAGGTCTGTGAATGTAGAGAGTGTGTGAACTCAGCTGTACTGAGGATCAGGAAGCAGTACCATATGGGAGTGTTACTCTATAAACTTCAGGTTGATTAGGGAGAAAAAAGGCTTCAGCACTAAACCATGAACAAGCATATGTGAAAAAAACTGACTTCCTGGATTTGGAAACAATAATGTATGCTTCACTTGTGTCAAGTTATTCTCAATGAAAATATTAAATAACTGTGTGTATCTGGGTACTGAGCAAGGCAAACAACCCTGGATACCCTTCAGGGACGGTGGGACTCTGGCCTACTCTGCCTGATGTGATAACCTGGTCCCAGAAAATCACTGTAGATATGAATCTTCTTTTCTCCCACCCCTGACCAGAACCAGGATTTGGTTTCATTCCCTCGTTCATAAACTTCCAAGTCAGCCCTACAACCTTCTTGCTTTTACCCCAAAACCCCCACCATTAACTTTCCCGCCTTCTGTAATGGTCAGAAAGACCTCCCTATATAAACCTCTGTCTTGGTTTTGATAACCAAATTACCAACGGATGTAGTATCCTGGAGTCATGCCCATCGCAGTCTGAGCCACCTCATGCCTCGTGTTCAATCGTCCTCCATTCTCTGGCAAGGCTGGAGAACAACAGCCATGCTGGAGATGGAGACCCACTCACAAACATCATTTGAGATTAAGAATCATTTCATTAAAAAAACAACTTAGTGACTCATATTTTTAATGACAGCATTTGAGATGTAGAAGCAGCCTGATCTCTATGACCCTGAAAGCAGCCTCATCTACGAAGTGAGTTCTAGAGCAGCTGGCCTAAAAAGGGAGACCCTATCCCCACTCTTCAGAAGACCAAAAAATGTATCAGGAACATAACAATACAGTTTGAATTTTCTATATGTAAATCGTATCTGGAATGCATTCTGGATGAGCAGCAATATCCACAGCCTTCATTTGGCCCTTGGTAGAGATGCTCCTCATGGGCACACCCTGAATTCAATGTAGTTTTGAGTTTAGAAGTATAAAACAAATAAAGATTTGGGAATTTCTGAGGGAAGTGTGTGGGAATTATGTCAATGACTGGAAGTCAAAGCGTCCTCTCTTTGCTGTCGGCTGAAGGTTCAGGCTATCTGTAGTGTGGACGCAGAGGAACATGGGTTGTAGATGTATTGAAGTCATGCCCAGATTAGAAAGGACCTATTCTTTCTCCTACAGTAGCACCTAAGGCCAGCAGATGGACACTATTCTATGCTTTGAGTTTTCTAGTGAAACCAAGAGTTGTTCAAGAATCTGAGCTCCTGGTACATTCGGTTAGGATACACTATTGATTAGTGTGTCACAAAGTGATCCGGAAATTTTCCAACATTGGGCCTACTCATGCTCAGCACCGTTAAAGACAAGCTCATTCCTTTTCCTCTAGTGCTCAATATTTGGGCAGGATTTTACTAAATAGCCAATTTAGTGACTGAGTGGGATTGCAGACATGAAGAGCAGAGTAAATAGAGAGGAAGAAGAGAGGACGCACAGGTCTGGCGAGGAAGCATTCATTCAGCAGATGAGCCACTGTATCCTAGTGCGGAATGAGGGCTCTGAAGGACAGCAAGTCAGTTTCTCCTGGGTTGAGGATAGAGGAAAAGAGAAAGTATTGTTTTCCCAATTTTCAGTCTGTTAAGCAGGAGAATGAACACAAACACTGGAGTGGAAGCAACAGAAAGAGTCCTCCCTCGCACTGCACTTTTCCCTCATCTCTCTACTCTCTCAACCTCCATCAGCATCTTCATAGTCTTCATTCCATTAACGTTCTCTCTACTCCACACCCATCCTTCCTTCTTTCCATTCCTTTCTCTTCACTGCTCCATTTAAGAAAAATTCAGTACAATTAAACCCCAATAATTTGAAGGTAGTGAAAGGGCTCACTGGGTAAGAGCACTGGCAGCTCTTGCAGAGGGCACGGGTTTGATTCCCAGCACCCACATGGTGGCTACCAACCATCGAAATCTCCAGTTCCAGGGGAATCCAGAGCACTCTTTTGACTCCAAGAACGTTGCACGACACTGTTGCAGGCAAAAAATAAACAAGAGTAAATAAAAAATAATTTCTTAAAAAGGAAAACATCAAATAATTCATGCACATATTATAGCTACTTTATTAGTATGTGTGACCCTGGGTGGGATTTGAGAGTTCATAGCTTTGCACACTTCCAGCTTACTGTGCTTACTGCGACCCCTGGAATATGTGAGCTCTCAACTTGTGACTTCTGCAAACATACCTGCTGCTGGCTGGCATGCCTTCCTGCATGATGGATTAGAATCCCCCTGTAATGGAGGCCAAAATCAACTCTGTCTTCTATATGTTTCATGTGGTCATGATGCTTTATCACAGCAACGTAGAGGAAATACTGCACCACTTCTAGAAACTAAGATGGAAATTAATCAATAATAATATTTTTATGCATCAAAATTTTCCATTTATTTATTACTGAAAAAAGTTTACATCCTATGTATGTCAAATGCTTTTTTAACATATTGAACTATGAAGAATATCTGTTTCTTTAGAAGCATAATGTGACATGTTATTTTAAATTTTCATATGTAAAAACTCTGCCAAACTAAAAAAACAAGCAAAACACCAAAATCAAGAAGAATGGCACTAAACATAAAACTTCTATCCAGTGGCTTTATAATGCATGCTAAAATGTAGAATTCCTAAAGTTCTGAATACTTCCATAAGAACAGTACACACCATGATCAGTCTAATTTTCTTACCAAGTTAGAACTGGACATTATCAATGGAATTCCTAAAACTAGAAGGACCTTATACAAATGAATAATTTGAGCCGATCTTGTAACAAACTGTAAGTTACTCATGTCAGAACCTGTACACATTTGTCAACAACTGTTGTCTTCATAATTAGCAGCATATTTCATAATGAAAGCATAACCATTTGCTATGGTTTGAATGTGAAATTTCCTGCATATGCTCATGTGATTGAACACTTGGTTCCAAGCTGGAGAGTTTGTGAAACTTTTAAAGGGCTGAAGCTTGACTTGTGGAAGCGGGTGGGATCTTCTCTCTGCTTCGTCTCTACAGCAGCCATGTGTGGAGGTGTAAGTCCTCATACCAGGAGAGACATGAAGCTCCGTGCATCCTCTTATCTTCTGCCATGACATCATGAGCTAATATAAACTATCTTTCTCTGTGTTGCTCCTTTCTATGGACTTGACAGTAAAGATGTAGAAAACACCTTTTCAATGTCTTTCCCACTGCAAAGAAAAAAGCATGGTTAAGAATCATATTTCCAGTATAAATACACAAAGAAATAACAGCAAGTAAGTATTGGAGAAAGTAAGCTTTCCCCTGTGAGATTATATGCATTGTAAATTCAAGAGATTTTCTAATCCCAGTACAGGACTCAAGAAATGTAGTCATGAGAGACACCTGTGTGCTCATATTCACTGAGTTACAATTCACAATACCCAAATTATAGGTGCTTATCAACATACTGGTGGATTAAAAGTGTGGAACAGGCATGCTGTTGCAGGCCTTTAGTCCCAGCACTCAGGAGTCAGAGGCAAGGGGACCTCTGTGAGTTCAAGGCTAGCCTGTTCTACACGGTGAGTTCCAGGCCAGTCAGAACAACATCTCCAAAAAAAGAGATGATTAAAAAAAAAAGATGAAAAGAAGGAAATAAAGAAAAGAAAACTTAAGGGCCAGAGAGATGGCTCAGTGGTGAGGAGTGCTTGCTGTCCCTCCAGATGTCCCAGATTTGAGTCCCAGCACCCACATTGCCCTTCAAAACTGAAGTTGCAAGGGATCCAGCACCCTATTCTGGGCTTCTGTGGGTATTACATGCACATGGTACACTGAAACTGCATGTGTAGGCAAAACACTCATAGACATAAAATAAAAATAATGAATATATTTTTTAAATATTGTAGATAAATACTCACCAGGTTTTCTCCATGGTCCTATCAATCTTGCACGTTGGTCTTCAAAATCAGTACCATATGACCAACACTTAGAACACTGTAACGTTCTCCTACATCACAAGATTTAGCCTGGCCCCTGACAGTATTGCTCTACCGTACACCATGTGCCAACCATCGGGAAACACATTCTGAGGCAATTAGTTTGAATAACAGAGTGTCTTTAAAGCTTAAGAATTTTTTTCCTTTAAACTAACTAGTATTTAAGGAAATGGAAGCACTGATGGATACATTTTTAACCTCAGTACTTAATCCCATTGTCCCAGGACAGTGCAAGAAGAATCTTGGTAGTTCTTCTGGTCTCTTTAGGATTCACAATGTTTTCTTAGTACCAAAGGTCATTATCTCTTAAACCAAGTTCATGTAGGTTCTTAGGATACAGACAGAATAAGGCCACTTACTTGGCCAAAATACCACAGAATCTATGTTTCTCTGAGTTCCTGATAGTGTCTTCCTTCCCCTCTGTATCCTCATGATCTGTGCCTCCCAGTCCATGTTCTCTCATCATAATCTTCATCTAGGTTCCCCCTAAACAGTACATTAAGCCCTGATCCAGCATTCGATGACTTTTCTGACCCAGTGAGTCAAATGTCCCACATTTTACTCACAAAACAATTCAGGTAGTATGAGAACCGTATAGTCAGGTTTCTTTCCAGAAACGGCCCCACTCCTGAGTCCTAATACATGTTTATTTTACTCTGATAAAAAGACCATCATAGGGAAACACAGTTTCTTTTAGCTCACAATTCCACAAAGATGACAGTCCATCACTGTGTGAAAGTCAAGATGTGAAGTGCTTGAAACGAATTACATCTACAGTCAACAATAGAAAGAGAGTAAAGAGAGGGAGATGCGGCTCAGTGGTTAAGAGAACTGGGTGCTCTTGCAGAGTACTTGGTTTCAATTCTCAGCACCCACATGAAGACTAACAACCACCTGTAACTCCAGATCCAGGGGATCTGATGCCCTCTTCTGAACTCTGTGGACACTGCATGACTCAAGAGCACTTACCTACATGAGGCAATACACTTATATACTTAAAATATAAAAACATAATGATAATACAAAATAAAATAGTTTTTTTTTTAAAAAGAAAGGGAATAAATGCATGGGTGCTTACCTGTGATTCACTTGCTTTCTTTCCTCTTAGTCTAGGAACCCAAGCCCAGGGAATGTCCCCATCCTCAATAGCATAGATGTTCCCATGTCAATTCATATAATCAATACGATCTGCCACAGACATGAACACAGGAGATTTTGTCTAGTCAGTCCCTCTTCTCATGTGATTCCACATTGTGTCAAGTTGAGAGTTAATACTATTCATCACAGCTCTTAAAGTCAAACATACCACTTAAACAAAAATATGCTTTTGAGCATCTGCTCTGTGTCAAAAACAGGGCAAGCATACAGAGAACAAACGTGTCCAAATTTGTGTCTTCATGCTGACTTGAATGTAGAGAAGATGTAGACTTGGAAAGAGAAAATACTGCATGCTAAAAAACATGATGGAGACAGAACGCGGGAACTATGCGGTGGAAGAAAGAGGTTTCTTGCAAAAGTCATAGTCCTAATGACTCTCTAAAATGAATAGTGTGTAATTAAAAGAACAAAGTGTATTTCTCAAGACACATAACATTGAGTACAGTAAATCATTCTAAAATTCAAATAGTTTTTATTTCTTGTCCTCCTTTAGATTGTTGCCAGTTCTTTGAAAGCTGGGAAATCGAAATAGGAGGTGGAGAGTTTTCCTGTATGCCATGTACTCAACTGTCTGATGGGCAATTTGGTTCTATGGGCAAGGAGTCCCAGCAAAACAGCCTTTACTCTGAGGGTCTTTTTCTGAGTCTAGAATTACAACTCTCAGTGCACACTGAGTGCAGAATGTGGGAAAATCAGAGAAAGTTCAGTGACTTCTGGGACTTTAAGATAATATTTGCATCTGGAGTGATGAAGTTCATTTGAATAAAGACAGGAAGGTAATTGATTGGAAGTTGTGTTTATTGAACGACATGAAATACATGGATATTTACAAAAAATATGGTTGAACAGGAGCATTCATATCCAATTATCAAAAATGTGGTAAGATCATACTTGAACATGGAAGGGGAGATGTTACGTTTCCTTATGTTCTCATTTCCTGTGCAAAAGCAGAAACAAGAAGCTTAAGCAAGGTTTTGGTTTTTCATCTTTTGCCAAGTCAATCATGCTTAGGTCCTGCTTATTGCTGAAATTCCTATGGCTTGATGTATCATATTCTCAGTTAAAGACCATTATTGACCATGTTGCAGATGTGGGCAAAACTGTCCTACTGATTTCATGTTTAAGACCTACAGGAAAATTTAAATGTTTAGAATGTGATACTTGGTATCCACTTTTTCTTCTAATCTAGATTCAGTTGGTCTCCACACGGTCATTAAATTCGTTTTCAGAAAAGGTGCAGCTAAAGGAGACACATCAGTGGGTTGTGAAGCATTGCTCAGGTTATAACAGAAGCCTTCAATCAAGAAAAGCTCCTGATTTTCTTTCATCCCTTCTTCATAATGCATCTTTTACACTGGTGTCTGAAGCAGTGGACTAAAGGAAAAACTTTGAACTAAAATATCATGCTTCTAGTCTGTCAGTTCTGTGACAATGTGGCTCAATCCCTCACAATAAATAGTGCAACTTGCCATGAAATTAGAGATTTCAGAGCACTCTCATGACTCTATCTTTTCTGTTCCCTAAATATCTGCTTGCAAACTTTGGAAATCAAAGTGTGATTGCCGATCAGTCCCATGCAGAGTGTTCACTACAGTCCTTAGCTCTATTTAGGTACATAAAGAGCCACGGCATTTCATGGTGTCCTTCAGAAACATCTTGTGAAATTGTTTAATTATTTTCTACAGGTCCTAAAGGGGCAGGATGTTGACACTCTGAATATAAATCATGAATCTTGAACCATCTGATATCCTCCTTGCTAACAGCCCCTTATTCTTGGTGACCATGTAAATACACATTGTAGATTTTCCTCCTCAACTATGGAACTACACATAACCTCTAGTATTTTTGGAGAAACTTACTATCTAGCATAGAACCTGTAGAACACTTTAAGAGGGGTACCTTCATGACGGTACATATCATTCAAAGGAAGAGACATTATCTGCCAAGGGGAAAATCCCAATGCTTCTCTAGTTCTCAATTCTGGCTTTTGAATGTGTTGAAGAACCATCTCCTGGACACTACGGAAGACAGCACACACAGCATTGTATGTGTTGTATGTGCCCATAGTCATGGCTAGGTCAAAATAATTCAAAGGAAGCCATGCCAGGGAAGCACTGGGTGGAGAATTCATAACTGATAAAAATAATGTGTAATCAAGATTATAAGATTTAAATGACTGGAGATAAGTGCCTTCTGGATACTTGGAAGGGTTCATTGTTTGAATAAAATGTTTGCAACCAGAAATCTCATTAATTTGATTAAAATAATAATTATAAAAAAGACCAGATGTGGTTGTGCACACCTTTAATCCCAGCACTGAGGAGGCAGAGCAGGAGGATTTCTCTGAGTTCAAGGTCAGCATGGTACAAGTCAGGGGTTTGAGGCTACCTGGGGTTACAGTAAGGAGAACCTGAGTCAAAAAGGTCCCCCAAACCAGAAACTCACCCCCCCAAAAAAAAAACCAATAGTCCCATGATATGTGCATGAAATTTGTTTCACGATTGACACATTTCTATTTTGAGTTTGTAACCCACAGCGGCCTTGTCACAAAATAGTTCCATGGATGAAATTATACATTTCTCAGCCATTCAGAATTAATGTAAATACCATGTCTATAAACGGTATTCTGAATGTTGTTGTGTGGCAAAAACACTTGTGAATATTTTCACAAATGTAGTGCACATGCTGTTCCTGTCAGGTCTGAGGGAAATTGAGCTCCTTTTGGACCTTCTGCAATGATCAGTCCTACCCTGGTGAGGTGAGATGAAACATTAAAGAGATCATGCCAAGGGTCAGAGATGTGTCCTTGGAGGCAATCTGATAGAGAGAGGGAATATGGCCACTGTCACTCAGGACAGGATCAGAAGTGTCAAAGGAAAGGTACAAGGTTGAAAAAACCCCGAGGGACTGCAATTAACAGGCTTGGCATAACTCATTGATTCAGAGTGCAATAGTCTTAAGCAACAGTTGAATTGTAGGACAGATTTTCATCCCATCGTTAGAATGTTTCACATCATGTGAGCATTTAAGGACATAATTGAAAAGCATCTGAGACCCAGGAAACTTTTCTGTCTTCTCCCTACTTGCCTGTCTCTATCACAGACAAGGAAATGTTAGTGCCCCTTCCCAATACTGTGCACTTACCCCGAGTTGATTCGTGTAGAAAGATTCATAAGCAGGTCTCCTTCTCTCAGCATCTTTGGGCCCTGAGTTTACGAAATAGACATGGATTCATCTCTTCTCTTTCCACCCTTCTTCATCTGTGGGAACTTAAAAGAGTCCTTGATGACTTCCACACTAGACCTCAGCTGCTCAGTGTCCCTGTGAGCACTGTGACTGAGTTGCTTTCTCTCCTACATGTGTATGTCCTTTGGTTATTTTTCAAAACAAGATCCAACACAAGAACAGCTGGATGGCACATCATGTAGGATGACATTCTTTGGGGTTTCATTATAGCTTTGGATCTATATTTCATTCCCATGAACTTGTTCCATCATAATGCAATGGACATGTTTAGTCTGCATCATTGAAACATGTAAATTGTTTTGATGACATTTTCTTGAATCTCAAAACAGACTTCAGAATTCTGAACAGCATTTGATTCACTAAAGATTCTGGAGCGAACTGCAATTATAATAAATGCATTTTATGTTATGGGATGGACAAGAACCTGTGGAGGGCACATTTGAATTGATGTGGTTTGAATGAAAATGCTTCCTTAAGCTCCTATGTTTGAAAACATGGTCCTCAGATGAGAGCACACCATCAAGCCAAGCCAACAAACCTTGAGGTGAAGACGACCTTGAAGATCAGTGTTAACTGAGAGCAACCCTTCAGCTGTCTATGCAGGTTACAATTCCTGTCCACTCTCTTCACCCCACCATAGCCAGAATGTGACCAGGGCCTGCTTCGCATTCCTTACACTTGGATTTTCACAGGATATTAGGTATATCCCTCAAACTTTAAGTTGTAAACCCTTCTTCCCCTGCATTCCTTCTGATTAGGTGTTTGGTCACAGCAATGAAAAATAGAACTAACGCAAACCCTTTGCAAATTAGGGACGTCAATCAACAAAGCTCTTCCTACCTGTCCTATTTTGCTTCCACTCTCCCTTGACACAGACCTAGAGTTACCTGGGAAGAGGCAACCTCAACTGAAGATTTTCCCAGATCAGATTTTCCTGGGGCCATTCTGTGAGGTGTGTTCTTTATTGTTAATTCGTGTGGAAGGTTCCAGCCCACTGTGGGCAGTGCCATCTTTACAAATAGGAGCCTGGGATATGTATAAAGAATGCTGAGCAAGTGATGGGAAGCAGTCCATCAAGTAGTGATCCTTCATTGTATTCAGTTTCAGTTTATGCTTCTAGGTTCCTATCATTAGTTGTGGATTGGCCTCATTTGACAGACAGTGGCTCGTAGCCTGTCAATTCAGTAAACGCTCACTTCCCTATGTAGATTTTCATCAGTTTTTAATTGTTTTTAATCACAACATAGAAGCAAATTAGGGAATCACCTATTCTTCATTCGTGCTCGTCTCCATCTGCAAACAATCTAGTCAAACCATTTAATTCGCCAGTATATGTGTACAGGTCAGCCTTGGTGAATGGATGTCTATTTTACTGAACCTGTGTCTAGGATCAATTTCTGCCACCGTGGTGTTTTTGTTCATGGGCCGTTTAGTCAATGAGGTACATCAGTACACAATAGTACATGACGATAGAGTGGCCATTGGATCTGCCAAGGAAAATATATGACATGAGCACTTCCCAAATTTCTCCCCACTGTGAAATTTCCCTTTAGGGTCTTGCCAGAAAACAGGTGGAAAGCTGCAGTTGTTCAGTTCCAGGTGGTTCTTGCGTAGAAAACAGAATTATCATGTGCCAACAAGTTAGAGGCTTGTCTTCCTCACTCAAACCGCTGATATTGAGTCCACATGGGATGGTCAAGGAATCTAGAGTATGAATGATTGCACAATTGAGTTACATCACAAAGCAGGAAGGATGCTTTTCTCATGGTGTTAAATCATGGCCTTCTCAGACTTCTGGTCTTCTGAATAAAGCACAGAGTGAAGATTCAGTTTATTCCTTGATCACTCATCTTTGGGTTGATGGGGAGCACAATCTGTAGTATTCTGGTGATGTATTCCAAAATCCACCACAGTACAGTTAGCTTCCGCAATCTCCAGCTCTGTTTAGAAGCATTTCCAAAAGGGACAAGGACAGGGTTTCTCTATGTTTTCTTACTTTGGTAACTCCGTGCCTTTGGTTCAGTAATTTCATGTGCGGCGTCTCCTTCCCATCCCTCAAAGCGCCCTGTCACTTTCTCTTCAAAACTTTCACTGCTGCAGTTTGTTTGTGTTCCCAGGTTATGGCTTATTTGACCTCTGGCAAAAAGTGCTTTCTGTTCAGTCTCCCTTATTTTCCTTCCTTCTGAGGTCTTTGTTTGCAGGGTAACTTCCATCTTGTTCTGTATGGTTTATTTCAGGATTATTAGAATAGTAGATTCAGAATTTCTTA
Organism: Eospalax fontanierii; assembly: GCA_035773235.1. Lineage (NCBI taxonomy): Eukaryota > Metazoa > Chordata > Mammalia > Rodentia > Spalacidae > Eospalax > Eospalax fontanierii. The sequence continues at coordinate 2,283,785 of CM069554.1, read as the reverse complement.
ATACCAGAGAAGCTATTCTAAGAATATTGTAAAAATTGCTGTATGGAAAAGTATGATAACAACAGCATGTGAACATTTTATTAAAATGATTGTCTTTTTTGCGTGTGCATGTCTGTGTATGGGTTCCTGCATATGAATGTGTGCACTCATAGAGGAGAAAGATGTCAGGTCTCCCAGGGGCCAGAGATCCAGGTGGTTGTGAGCTCCCTGATGTTGCTGATACTAACCAAAGTCTGGATCTCTACAAATGCAAAACTATGAGCTTACAAGAAAAAATTTTAAGCTCCCCCACTGAAAGACCTGTTGTGGGTCAAAATTAGATTCCCAGCACCACTCGGATGAAGTTAGCAAGGTACTTTATTCAGCTTACCAGAGTGCCTGACTCAGAGAAAGTGCCGGATTCATGCTTGGAAAGAAGCTTTTATAGGATTTCTAAAGCAGTGACTGGTTACAATTTGAAACATCCACTAAGAATCAAGCATTTCACAAGATGAATATTTCCCACAGGTCCTCATTCCTAACAGCAACAGATCAGGAAGTTGGCCATTTGCATCTGTCCCTCCCAGATTAAAACACTGGCTGGGGAGATTGTGGTTGCGCTATTCTTGGAACTGGGGAGATGTCTCCTTTCTGATCTGCTGCTAGGAGGGGGAGGGCAAAGGTCAAGCACAAATGGACTTAAAGTCTGGACAGACAGCAAAATGAAAGTCTTTATCCTATTTTCCTAGGCCATTACAAAACCTACAATTCATTCTGCCTTGGAAAGACAAGGATATTTTCAACTATTGCAAATGTCCTGGCAATTTGAAAAGGTATTGTGAGAATCTGAAATGGGTGCTCTCCCAAAAAGAGCAGCAGGCCACCCAGGAAGACATTGAAACAAAATCCAGAAGCCAGAGAGTTTTCCATTTTCTCTTTCTGACACCTGAAGAGCAATGGAGGAAATTATTAACACTGAGGAAGCAAAGGCCCTGGTAGATCAGGGCTACTTCACCTCTAGAAATCCCACCGTGTTTAGACTTCTCTTGCTCAGGCTGAAAATGAAAGTCAAATGCTATTATTTTCTCCACAGCCCATAACTGCCTTTTAGGTAAATTGTTATGAAGTTGGGACCACCAGGGAAGGACCACCAGACTTTTCTGTTTCAATCAGCTGAATTTATAAATTTGCAGCTGACTATAGTCTCTCTGTCGGGTCTGAAGGCTGCAGCACCTGGGGAAGGGAGACGTTGGATATACAAAGACAAAAAATAGAGTTGCTTTACTTCTGTGGAATTTTCAGGTGTTCAGAATTTATGGCTTTGCTCCCTCCCTTGGCCCATGAAATTAAGCAGGTCCCACCGAAGCAGGACAAGTTTATGGTTAAACATTACAAGACCATTACATATTTAGGGGACAAAAGGTGAGGGTCTTCAATGATTAAAATTTCCTTACACTGTTCCTAAGAGGAAAAACAGGATATTACCTCATTTAGCCTAAGGGCTGGGGTCTATAGTAAGCAGTTACAATAGATGGTTGAATGTCTTCCTGTTCCACAGAAAATTAAGGACCAGCTAGATCTAGGAGACAAACCCCTGAGATGGAGGGAGAGGAATGTAGCAGAAAAGAAAAGAGCTAACATCTATACAGACAGTCTCTATGCATTTGGATTGGTGCACGACTATGGCATGCTGTAGAGACAGAGGGTTTCTCACTTTCTCAGATCAACCTATTTGAAATAGTCTCAGAATTGCTGGATGCTCAGCATTTGACTAAACAATTAGCCATCATTAAAATCCCAGGAGATTCTAAAACACTTGTCCTGAGAGAAATTGCTCTGTTCATTATTCAAGTTCTATCACTGACCTCCTGGTTCAGGGTGAACAGATGAGGGACAGCAAGAAAAGGACAACAGGCAACAAAAGTGTTGTAATTTCAGCTCCCAGAGTCATCTTTGGTTGTGTCCAAATGAGAATTCAATTGTAGGCCCAAGTGCACAATTGGCTCTTCTGGAATACATACATAATTTAATTCATTGGGCAACTGAAAAAAATTATCTGTTTGGACAATATTTGTGAAAACCCTCCCCAACAACAGCTCACAAGGTATATTCAAGAAGACCTACCTTGTCCCAAACACAACCCTTGTAAGCTACTTCATGGGATGAAAAGACATTTCCCTCCACCACGAGGGCCATTTAAAGCTGGCAGTTAGACTTTATCCATATGCCTACAACATAAGGATATAAATATATTTGGGTACTATTTTGCATGAAAAGGGGCTTCATTAAGAGGATAAGTGAATCTAAGGGAAGTTTCCTACAGACACTAGGACTGTGGGGAGCAGGCCCAGAGGAGACATCAGAGAAATTTCCCCCCCAAAACAAGCCTGTCTGACTTTTTTTTTTTTTAATCCTTTCAGGCAGTACTAGGAAGTTCCAAACCATGTGGTTCAGTGTGGTGTAGCCTATGTGATGAGGAAATGGAGCAGTCATGTACTGAGTAGGACCACTGCTGTACCCAGTGTGAGGCACACAGGAAAGCCACATAGTAAAGGTGCCAATAAGAGTCCGTTAATTAGTAATAAACTTTCGGGGGAGAGTAGGCTTAAGTCCCAAAGAATTGCTGATCCTGAAGAGGAGGGGAACATGGTATATAAACCGACAACCACAATGACATACTTCCAGGGTCAAAGCCTGTAATCATAGCTGCACCGTAACACAGGCAGGTCCCGTAATTAAACCATAACAGTGACAGATCAATTAACAACGAGGTTTTCAGCTAACAAAAGGTTCTAAGTTTTAGGTAAGAAAAATGTTTCTCACAATTGCAGAAAAATGATTCCCTGGAGATTCAGATGTTGCTCAGTCTGGCTGAATGCCTTCTATTGTAAAACAATGTAGCACCAGAAAGCCCAGCAGGTTCAACCTGCATGGGACCTCCATGACTAATCTTAGCAGGGATGAGGGGAGGGGGCAAATTAGAGTCAGTCTGGGAATTTGTAAGTTAGAAGTTCTGAATGCATGTATGGAACATGGAATAAGATAAGAAAATATATCTAATGAAGTTATAGATTTAAGTTAAGAAACTAAGCTAGAATTAAGAAGTTATTTAGAAGTAAGATGTGTGACAGTGTGAGTAAAATAAAGTAAAATACTAGTGACAAGTGTGGCCGTTGAAGGCTTGCTGTGAGACCTGTGTGACTTATAGATAAGATAAACATATGGTGTCTGGTAATCTAAGCTGGTGGAGAATCCAGCCCCAAAAAGAGTATAAAGACAGAAAAAATTCCACTGCACTTCAGAGCTCTCTATCAGCGACTCTCCTCCGTGCTGGCTGATCTCGCTCGGCTCATCAGAGCCAGCGACTCGGCATTCATTGGCTGCTGTAGCTGGGACATCCGAGGAAGTGTTGTGCTCCTGACCTGTATGACCAGACGTCGCAACTCGAGGCTTCGCTGAACCCGGACCACCGTAGCGGTTCCACCGTTGGCGGACATCTTTGGACTTTTGGCCTGCTTCTGCCTACTTCTACTCTCAGTGTTTTCGTGCGCTGAGACACTCGGGTTGGACTGAGGTATTGTGTGATTGTGTGACTCCCTTAGCAATAAAAGATGTTGCTTGTTTGCACATCATACAAGCTTGTCCTGGTCTCCTTGCATCCTTTTGGATGTGCTCGCGACAATGCACAACACAGGACACCTTTTTACTGTGTCTCAGGAAAAGAGCTGGAGTGGAATTGTGGGGACAGAGCTGCCTGGTTTCTTTAGGCTGTGAGATGTGGCAACTTAGAAAGACCAGCTTGTTAAGATCAGGTCTGGGTTCTCTCAGAATCCTGTATGTGCCTCAGTAAAGAATCCAGATCTCTGATGTGAGCAGACACTAGACTCAACAGTAATGTCACCTAGGGTGAGCTGGATGACTTTCAGCACATGAGGGAAGAGGACAAAGACATCTGACACTGAATATGTGATTGACTGAGTGACTCTTTACCCAGGAGGACTAACAGGAAGTGTCTAGTGAATTTCTCAAAACTACAGTAGCTTCTGTGCCAGGCCAGGAAGACAGCTTGGAAGTCAGTCTCCCTGCAGTTGGACAGGGTCTGTGCCTGAAGAAGAAGCCAGAGCTGGGAAGAGATAAGTGCTGCGCCATCATTTAGCGCACAGCCACTTTGGCCTCATTGGAGACCCTAACCAATCAGGGCTCCTGATCGTGCTGTCCAATCAGGAGCACTGACTGGAGACTGAAGGCAGGCACTACCGAACGCCATGCTGTGAGTTTTACTGTGCGTGTTTGGCTCCAAACCTGAAGGGTATTCCACGTAGGTTGCTCCTTGATCAGCAATGCGAGGAGCTGTGTGGAGAGAGTGGGGAACCCGAAACCCAGGACATGGTAAGCGTGTTCCCGGCTGTCCCCGGACCGGAGGAGCGGCCGTGGAGCTTCGGGTGGGGGCTGTGCTGGGTCTTCCCCTGACTTAAGAGTAGCAGGACCCGTGTCCTGTGCTGTCCCGGCACCAAGGTTCCAGGCGTGGCCGACTGTGACATTTCCTGCTGCAGCTGCTTTTGCACCGGGCACTGAGCGGGAGGCCCCGCCTGCGCTGGCAGCTTCAGTGTCGGTGACTGACCAGAGCGCTGATCGTGCTTTTGGTGTTGGGTGGACTAGGGTTTGGGGGAGTGAACATTAGCGTCTAAAAGTTGTTAGATTTGGAGGTGCAGATAAAGAAAACATGTCTAAATAAAACTTCTCAATCCAGTTCTTAAAGCAGACTGAATGGTGTTTATTCAGCGGGGTGACACAATCCTCCCACAAGAATGAAAGTTGTGAAAAATATGAAAGATTGTGCTAGATTTTCTATGGTTGGAAATAAGAGCATACATAGCTCTGGAGTCTGAGTTAAGGTGTCCTTAGGTTTTTTCTCTTGGAGATGCTTGAGCAGAACAAATGTGTGGCTGGTTAATAACCGCAAAACAGGGACCACAAAGAAACAACATGGCAGGAGGCGTGGTTTGTTTGGTTTTCCTGAGGGTGTGCCTTTCCTTCAAGTCTAGTTGGACCATTGGGATGGAAATGGAGAGCATTTGCAGCTGGCTGGGAGACAGGCTAGCTGTCTAGGGAAGAAGACATACAGGGTCGGGGGAAACAACAGCCATTCTGGTCAGGTTCCCTGGGAAGCTCCTCCCTGAAGAACCCGTGCAGACACATTTTCTATTTCCCCTGGTAAGTTTGCTTGTCTGTGGAACTGACAACTCTCAATGTTCTTGCACCTAATTTAACACTGAATTTTGGGTAAAATTTTGATTGTTTCAAGAAAGGGGGGCCGGGGAGGAGAATGTGGACAGAACTACGTCTGCGTGGTACAGGAAGCCAGTTGGCACTGTCCTCGGCTCTGCTGTGCACCCTCCACTCTGTAGTGTGTCCTTACTTTCCACGTTTGCATTCTCGCCTGAAATAAACTTTGAGTGCTACAGCTCCGTATTTCTCTCTGTTATGAACTAGACTCCTTCATGCTCCTTGTCCTGTAAGCTATGATGCACTAAATCGGAGTTATGAAAGTTAAGTGTCTGGTAGCCTCTCTTCTTGGGATTGCTCGGGATTTTTCTGTGAATGTCCTGAGGATTGCTGGGTGATCTTTCCTTGTGGAGACTCCTCTGGCCTCTTACAACCATTCCTTTCACTGAAATCTCTCTCTCTCTCTCTCTCTCTCTCTCTCTCTCTCTCTCTCTCTCTTTCTCTCTCTCTCTCCCCCCCTCCACCCCATCTCTCTTATTCTTACTGTAAATGAAGCTCCTCTCCAGGTTGTGTGTTTTTAAAATACGATTTATTGTATTTTTCATTACAAGTGTTTGTGCCTGTGCATGTATTTGTCTGAATGCAGGTATGGGTGAATGTGTCACATTTTTTGGGAGGACAGAGGTCAGTTTTAATTGATTCCATTTTCCGTTCTTCCTTATTTTTACTTATTTTTTACTTTAGAAATTTATATTTTTACTATTACATATGTGTGTATATGATGTGTGTGGAGGGGTTCACATTTGCCATGATGCTTGTGTGGAGGCCTTACAACAACTTTGTCAAGTCAGTTCTCCTTTTCCATTTTCTGTGGGTTTCGTGATTTAAACTACTTTCAGGCTTGCCAGGAAAATGCTTTTGCCCACTGAGCAACTCGATATCCCCTTCACCTTCTTTATCAAGACAGGCTGTCTCACTGAACAAGAGTTCTCCAATTCCTTTAGACCTGATGTCCGGCCTGCCTTAGGAATCCTATATCTCTACTTCCTCTCCAAGGAATAAGAGTCATGTGCACTGTGACCAGCTTTTAACTTAGTCCTGGGCATCCAGTTTCTTATTCTTATTCTTATGTGAATACTTTACAGGCAAGCCATTTCCTCAGAACTCAAATTGAAAGTAAACCACCTGTGAGCTTTGCAATGTGTCTTGAAATTGCTTTCATTAGAGGAACAGATGTTCTTTATTGTCCTCCTAACAGAAAAGTGAAGGTACCTGACTGAAGGGTCTCCATGGAAACAGCCTTTTTCTTATGTCTTGTGGCTTTAGTATAAATGGATGCCTGGCTTATGTGTGCAACATCTGAGCCAGCTGTTTTTGGTTATGTTTGTCCATGTGTGTTTTGAAGGGTAGTAAGTGCAGCAAGATAGGGGTTCATTGTAATTATGAATTATGGAAGTGTGAATGTTGAGTTCGTTAAGGATATTATTTATTTTTAATTTATGTGTGTAAATGTGTTCTCTACATGTATGTAAGTGTACCATATGTGTGTAATGCCACTGGAAACCAAAAGAGGACATAGGATTCCCTGGAACTAGAGTTCTAGATTGATGTTAACCCCCAAGTCTATGTTGGAACTGAACATTAAAGAACATCCTGTGTTCTCAACTGTGGACCCATCTCTCCAGCTCTAGAGTCCATTTTCATGGAATGGCTGGTGACATCACCAGTTCTGTTTGGATGTAAGAGCAGTCAACTCTGCAGTCCTCAATGAGGGTTCAGCTGTGGTGTCTGAAGAGATCATAGACTCTTGGACAGGGTGGTAAGATTGTGTTTGAGGCAGGATTAGGAGTAACAGGATATTGAATGGTTATAAATGACACAATAATGACATTTTACCATGGCAATCAAGGGCTGTGACCATAGGAATGAGAAAGAAAAGAAATCCAGACCCAGAATAGAGTCCAGAGATATGTCAGCAAGTAGGCAGCCTTTGCAACTGGAGGAAAGATGTGGGGTGTAACTTTTAGGAAACTTTAACTTTGGTCCAGGAAGAGTTTCAGAGGTCTCTATGGTGTTACAGGGTCAGGATGAATCTCCTAAGTCGGTTTTGTTCTCTCGGACATGGAGTGGATAGAAGAAACAGCATGTGAAATTTGAATTTATGTGATAGATCCCGGAAAGGTGAGAAGTTCTTCAACATTCATTAAGGTCTGCAGATTTTTGAGGATGAATTTCAACTGCTTCTCCTCAGTCTTTAAAAGGAGATCTCCAAGAGGTTCACAGGAGTAGTGCTCATGAACTTCTTGCAGAGGCCAGCTGAAGCCCTGGTCTAACATGTTGGGGTAGTTGTCAAAGGGAAGAACAGGCTCAGGCTTAGAAAGCTATAGGTTGTAGGTTTGAGGCCAGGCTCATGACTGAGGTTAGGGTTAGGAAAAGGGCCAGGGAGGAGGCGGGGTCTAGGAATAGGGTGAGAGTAAGGAATTGTGAGTCTGTTTTTGCCGGATTTCGGGGAGATTGACTTTAGATTTTTTTTTTTTTCCGAGTTTGTGTTTTTGTTTTTGGAATTATTTATTTATTTATTTATGGGGGAATTATTTATTTATTTCTGGGCGATTTATTTATTTATTTTTTTCACTTAAGGGTCAGCGCCAGAGTCGGGGTTCACTTCCAGATTAGGGTTAGTGTTACTTCTAAAATGTAATTCACTCTTTTTTATGTAAATAGTTAACGCTTTTAACTCTAAGCAGGTATCATAGGGCTGTGAATAAGTTACACAGCTTTGCAGACTTTTGCTTTCATACATAGAATACATGTGTGTTGTGAATGACTTCAGTATTCTCCTATTCTCACTGGCGAGATGTGTTTCATTCTGTCCGGCTACAGAAATTTCACTGCAAAGCAGGCAGGCTGAGTTTGCTGCTTGCAAGAATTGTAAAGCAGTGAACTGCGCTTTGACTGTGTATTAGACAGAGCAGTAGGATTGCAAACACTTCTCTTTTCAAATAAATATTCTGGTGCATCACATCTCTGTGTGTATTGTGAATAAACACAGTAAAATCGTGTGCCTTCTGTCATCAGCTATTTCCAGGTGACTTTGATTCTTAGTCTCAGAGTACAGGTTAAAGGCAAAGGCCTTACCTATTTCTAGTACTTGAGGTTCTGCAATGATGAACTCATTACAAAGTCTCATTTCCTTCACTTTCTGAGAGAATTCGATTTTAACCAGCAATACTAGTTTTTCTGTGCTTGGTCCTAAAATACTTCTAACCTGTAAATCAGACTGTATTAGATAAACTGTTGCGGATTTTAGCAGTATGGACGCATGACACAATGTAAATCGCTTAGAGATCTTTCAACTCTTTCACTGTCAAGCATAGAATCCATGAAGATTTTGAAGATCTGGCAAATTCTAACTACTTTCTCTTCATGTCACTTTTCTCTTTAAAACTGCAATGCATTTTCTTAAACCCTTGGTATTCAAAACTGCTAAAATGTAATTCGCTCTTTATTATCTAAATGGTTAACGCTTTTAACACTAAGCAGGTATCATAGTACTGTGAATAAGTTACACAGCTTTGCAGACTTTTGCTTTCATACATAGAATACATGTGTGTTGTGAATGAATTCAGTATTCTCCTACTCTCACTGCCGAGATGTGTTTCATTCTGTCCGGCTACAGAAATTTCACTGCCAGGCAGGCATGCTGTGTTTGCTGCTTGCAAGAATGGTAAAGCAGTGAACTGCTCTTTGAGTGTGTATTAGACAGAGCAGCTAGGATTGCAAACACTTCTCTTTTCAAACAAATATTCTGGTGCATCACATCTTTGTGTGTATTCTGAATAAATACAGCAAAATCTTGTGCATTCTGTCATCAGCTATTTCCACGTTGCTTTGAATCTTAGCATTAGACTACAGGTTAAACGCAAAGGCCTTACCTATTTCTAGTACTTGAGGTTCTGCAATGATGAACTCATTACAAAGTCTCATTTCCTTCACTTTCTGAGAGAATTCGGGTTTTACCAGCAATGCACGTTTTTCAGTGCTTGGTACAAAAGTCCTTCTAACCTGTAAATCAGACTGCATTAGATAAACTGTTGGGGATTTTAGCAGTATGCACGTATGACAGAATGGAAATGGCTTAGAGATCTTTCAACTCTTTCACTGTCAAGCATAGAATACATTTGCATTTTGAAGAACTATCTGGCAAATTCTAACCACTTTCTCTTCATGTCACTTTTCTCTTTCAATCTGCAATGCAGTTTCTTAACGCTTGGTGTTCAAAACTGCTAAAATGTAATTCGCCCTTTTTTATATAAATGGTTAATGCTTTTAACACTTAGCAGGTGTCATAGGGCTGTGAATAAGTTACACAGCTTTGCAGACTTTTCTTTTCATACATAGAATACATGTGTGTTGTGAATGACTTCAATGTTCTTCTATTCTCAATGGCGAGATGTGTTTCATTCTGTTGGGTAACAGCAATTTCACTGCCAACCAGGCAGGCTGAGTTTGCTCTTGCAAGAATGGTAAAGCAGTGAACTGCTCTTTGAGTGTGTATTGTACAGAGCCGCTAGGATTGCAAACACTTCTGTTTTCAAACAAATATTGTGGTGCATCACATCTTTGTGTGTATTGTGAATAAACACAGCAAAGTCGTGTGCATTCTGTCATCAGCTATTTCCAGGTGACTTTGATTCTTAGACTTAGACTACAGGTTAAAGGCAATGGCCTTGCCTATTTCGAGTACTTGAGGTTCTGCATTGATGAACTCATTGCAAAGTCTCATTTCCTTCACTTTCAAAGAGAATTCGGGTATTAACCAGAAATGCACGTTTTTCAGTGCTTGGTACTAAAGTACTTCTAACCTCTAAATCAGACAGCATTAGAGAGAGTGTTTCAGATTTTAGCAGTATGCAGGTATAACACAATGCAAATGGCTTAGAGATCTTTCAACGTTTTCACTGTCAATAACAGAATACAGTTAGATTTTGAAGATCTATCTGGCAAATTCTAACCACTTTCTCTTCATGTCACTTTTCTCTTTAAAACTGTAATGCAGTTTCTTAACGCTTGGTGTTCAAAACTGCTAAAATGTAATTCGCTCTTTATTATGTAAACGGTTAACGCTTTTAATAGTAAACAGGTATAATAGGCCTGTGAATAAGTTACACAGCTTTGCAGACATTTGCTTTCATACATAGAATACATGTGTCTTGTGAATGACTTCAATGTTCTTCTATTCTCAATGGCGAAATGTGTTTCATTCTGTCTGTATACAGAAATTTCACTGCCAAGCAGGCAGGCTGAGTTTGCTGCTTGGAAGAATTGTAAAGCAATGAACTGCGATTTGAGTGTGTATTGTACAGAACACCTAGGATTGCAAACACTTCTCTTTTCAGACAAATATTCTGGTGCATCACACCTTTGTATATATTGTGAATAAACACAGAAATGTCGTGTGCATTCTCCCATCAGCTATTTCCAGCTTACTTTGATTCTTAGTCTTAGACTACAGGTTAAAGGCAAAGGCCTTACCTATTTCTAGTGTTTGATGTCCTGTATTGAGGAACTAATTACAATGTCTCATTTCCTTCACTTTCTGAGAGAATTCCGGTTTTAACCAGCAATGCACGTTTTTCAGTGCTTGGTGCTAAAGTACTTCTAACCTGTAAATCAGACTGCATTAGATAAACTGTTGCGGATTTTAGCAGTATGCACGCATGACACAATGTAAATTGCTTAGAGATCTTTCAACTCTTTCACTGTCAAGCATAGAATACATTTGCATTTTGAAGATCTATTTGGCAAATTCTAACCACTTTCTCTTCATGTCACTTTTCTCTTTAAAACTGCAATGCAGTTTCTTAACGCTTGGTGTTCAAAACTTCTAAAATGTAATTCGCTCTTTATTATGTAAACGGTTAATGCTTTTAACAGTAAGCAGGTATCATATGCCTGTGAATAAGTTACACAGCTTTGCAGACTTTTGCTTTCATACATACCATACATGTGTCTTGTGAATGACTTCAATGTTGTCTTATTCTCACTGGCGCAATGTATTGCATTCTGTCCGGGTACAGAAATTTCACTGCCAAGCAGGCAGGCTGAGTTTGCTGCTTGCAAGAATTGTAAACCAGTGAACTGCGCTTTAAGTGTGTATTAGACAGAGCAGCTAGGATTGCAAACACTTCTCTTTTCAAACAAATATTCTGGTGCATCACATCTTTGTGTATATTGTGAAAAAACACAGCAAAAACGTGTGCATTCTGTCATCAGTTATTTCCAGGTTACCCTGATTCTTTGTCTTAGACTACAGGTTAGATGCAACGGCCTTACATATTTCTAGTACTTGAGGTTCTATAATGATGGACTCATTACAAAGTCTCATTTCCTTCACTTTCAGAGGGAATTCGTGTTTTAACCAGCAATTCACGTTTTTCAGTGCTTGGTGCTAAAGTACTTCTAACCTGTAAATCAGACTACATTAGATAAACTGTTGCGGATTTTAGCAGTATGCACGTATGACACAATGTAACTGGTTTAGAGATCTTTCAACTCTTTCACTGTCAAGCATAGAATACATGTGGATTTTGAAGAACTATCTGGCAAATCCTAACCACTATCTCTTCATGTCACATTTCTCTTTAAAACTGCAATGCAGTTTCTTAACGCTTGGTGTTCAAAACTGCTAAAATGTAATTCGCTCTTTATTATGTAAACGGTTAATGCTTTTAACAGTAAGCAGGTATCATAGGCCTGTGAATAAGTTCCACTGCTTTGGAGATTTTGCTTTCCTACGTAGAATACATGTGTGTTGTGAATGACTTCAATATTCTCCTATTCTCATTGGCGAGATGTGTTTCATTCTGTCCGGCTACAGAAATTTCACTGCCAAGCATGCAGGCTGAGTTTGCTGCTTGGAAGAATTGTAAAGCAGTGAACTGCGCTTTGGGTGTGTATTAGATAGAGCAGCTAGGATTGCAAACACGTCTCTTTTCAAACAAATATTCTGGTTCATCACATGCATGTGTGGAGACCAGAGGTTGAAGTCCGGTACCTTCCTTGATCACTCTCCATCTTTTGGATTGATGCAAGATCTCTCACTTGAACCCAGAGCCCACAGATTTGACCACTGTGACTAGCTAGCTTACTCCAGAGATTCCCCGATCTCTGTCTCCCACATACTGGGATTACAAGTGGGCCGCCTCACCCACCAGGCATGTATATGGGTGCTGTGGATCTGAATTCCAACCTTCATGCTTGTGCAGCTAATGTTTTTACCAGATGAGTCATATCCTCAGTCCCAGAACACTGTAAAGGAAATACTTAATTTTCCATCTCTTTGTTTTTTTACACAAATGGTAGGACAAGGACCCAACCCATCACTAAACGGAAGACACTTGGCTCAGATTCAGATACTACCTGATCTCCCACATAGAGTTAGTTTCCCAGACAGAGGCATGCATTCTGCATTTGCTCTGCAAATCACTTTGGTAGGCAGATCACAACACTTGCCTGCCCAGCAAGAAAAGTTGCTTTTTAATAGAACAAAACTGCAGCAGCCACAGCAAAAGCCACTGTGTAGCCATGACAGGCCAGTGGTAAAGGCAGTGGAAGGAGGGATACGTGCTTCTCGGAGCTTTGCCCCCGGCTGTTCCCTGGCAGTCAGCTCGTGCTTCACGACCTGGAACATCAATACCCAGAACGACACGATGCTTTCTGACCTGGACTATTGTTTGCTTCTTGCTTTTTGTGCTTTTCATTATTTTGCTTTCCTGTAATCTCTTACCTCTGGCCAAAGCAGAAAATGTCCTTAATGAATCAATAATTTCAATGGAAGCCATACAAAGCGCTCCCCCAGTCATGCAAGCCTTGGTTTAAGTAATAAAAGAACAGAAAGAAAAACCTGAAGAGGGGGTTGGGGCTTTTATGGATTAGCTTAAGCGGAAAGAGCTCATGATACAGGAAAAAGATGATGAACCAGAGAAAGTAAAACTAGAAATATTAATTGGAAATAAACATAATAGAGTTTCTAGAGAAAAAGAATTACAGAAATTGGCAATCCCCACTAGGTATTTTTTAGGGTACTTACAGTATAAACTTAAGAGTGGTTGGTGGACTCCACCGTAATGGACCCCTAAAGCTGGTGTTTACTTAGACCCCCTATCTTATACAGGAGCATATATTGAAGGTGGACATTGATAGGTAAATTACGATGGCCAGAAACGTATGTGGCATACACTCCCCTTCATGGAACGTTTACCGAAGTCGACCCCCGTGGTGCTTAGTTCCCAAGCATGAAAAGAATAAAATCTTGAAAGATTTAGAACCCACCATGGAAAGATTAGCAAAAACGTTTAAACAGACAAAACAATGGGCTTATGAAAGAATAAAAGCTAGGGTCTCACAAGTGCCCGATTCTCTGTCATACTGGTAAAACCTTTCTCATGAGAGTTTCATTATTAACCAGTCACCACAAACTTGTGGGCAGGCAGTGCCATACATAATTCTATGGAACAAGGCACTGTGACCTTTGGATTGAGTTCAGTTGGCTGTAACCACATAACATATATCAAAAAACCTTAAGAATATAATGTGACAATCTAAAAATTGTATAGTGACTAAAATCCAATGTTTTGTATTGCTTAAACTGTTATCCTGCCAATTTCCTTCTGTAACCCTATAAAACCTCAGATGAAGCTTCTGTAAAATTGCAGCAGATTCAAACCTCAACCTGAGTTGTGTCTGTCTGTCATTCGCCGAATCCTAATTCTCCTAAGCCTTCACCCCTGCTCTCCCTCGGCATCCAGTCTCCTGGAGGGACGGTCCGCAGCACAAAACAACAGTCCTTTTCACTTGTGGCTATAAAGTAGCATTTTCAAGGCAAGGATCTGGGAGACAAGGCTTCTGCCCTAGAATCTATGAATTGGCAGCCTGTGCTGGGTCCTGCTCTCCCACTCTCAGCAGCCAAGCAACTGGTGGGGCTGGGCCAGCCTAGCTGACTCACCGTGACAAACCTTGCCCCAATAAGGGCCATCTCTATCATTGTAAGATTATCAATTACCTTTGTGGTGATCACAGCTTTCCTTTCATTTTACAGTGTTCTTTTGGCAGCTAATCAGTGAGCTCTTAAACTAACATTGCTTTGGATGAGGGGCGTGTGTGTGTGTGTGTGTGTGTGTGTGTGCATGTTTGTGTTGGGCACTGAACACATAGCCTTGAGTTTGCTAAGCATGTGTTCTACCACTTATCTAAACCTCCATCTTAGCACTACATTCAGAAGATTCCATAGAGTGAGAAGTGCTTGTGGGGAATTTCTTTTTGTCTCTGGACTGCTTCTTGAGTTTGGTTCTTTGAGTTTTATCTTCTTGTTTCCCTTTGTTCTTCTCTAAGTGAAACAGAGAAGAGAGATGGTAGCATGTTTCCAAGAGCCTGGTGTGTATGACTGTATTTTCCGTATGTGTGTAAGTGCACCCGTATCATACAATGCCCACGGAGATCAAAGAGGGCATTGGATCCCCTGGAACTGGAGTGACAGATAGTTGTTAGCTGTCATGTGGGTGCTGAGAATTCAATCCAGGTCCTCTGCAAGAGTAGCTGATGCTCTTAACTGCTGAGCTATCTCTCCAGCCCTGCATTATTTTTGAAAAAAGAGTCATGCTATATGGTCTAGACTTGTCTAAAACTTTTAGTCCTCTAGCCTCAGCCTCTTAAGTGCTGGAATTTCAAGCATGGGCCTCTACACCTGGCCTATCACCTCTTCAAATCACCAAATTGGGAATCAAGCCTCAGGCCTATGAAACTTTGAAGCAACCCATGTCCAAATCTCAGCAGATGGGCATTTCTCATTTCTCATAAGATAGGAAAATAAATAAATTGTAAATTAACAGAGTCTTCTGTTACTATTGTTTGTTTGCTTTGAAACAATGTCTCATATGTAGTCTAGGCTAGCAACAGTCCCCCCTCCCAATCCTTCTGCCTCTGCTTCCCAAGTGCTGGTGTTACACGTGTGTGCCACCATGCTAGAGTCTGTATTCAGAATGACCTCAAGAAGAACAAAATTAAATTTGAGTACAACTCTCGCTCTATGGTGGCTTACGGATATAATGTTAAAACTGGAGGTTTAGACCAGTGGTAGAACACATGTTTAGCAAACTCAAGTCTACGTCTTCAGCATAATTGTATAAGAATATTCAGGCATCTCATTTTAAGCCTTGAATTCATTAAACATGTTTCCCTTAGATTGCTAAGTCCATCTGCTCAGGTGTCTTTCTCCTGCTGCTGCTGTCCCGAGCCGACCACACAGGTCTGAGCCAACCACACAGCTCCAACTGCCTACAGGGCTGAGCGTCCTCCCATCAAGTGACCCACTTTTCTGACATGGGAGTTATTCTACAAACTTCCAAAGGCCAATAGAAGAATTTGACCCTGGGTGACTGGGGCCTCATGAGCAAAATAACGAAGGCAGGAAATGAGATGGTGGGTTCATAACACCAGCAAGAGATCTAGAAAGAAAACTTAGCAGGAAGTGCTCAGACCTGAAATTTTAGCTGGGAAAGTAGCCAGAAAGGAGGCTATAGATGACTTGTAAGGGTGCACGTGGGGTGGGGGCGCTAGAGAGATGGGTCAGCAGTTAAAAGCACATACTCCTCTTCCAGAGGACTGAAGTTTGATTCCCAGCCCCCATGTTTGACAGCTCACAACTGCCTATAACTCCAACTCTAGGGGATCTGATGCCACTGACTTTCCATCCCCCAACATGTGCATACCCCCCACATACACATAATTTAAATAATAACAAATCTTTAAAAAAAGAGAGCACATGTAAGATTTAGCTCTGAAGTAAATGGTAGAGAAAGAGACAAAGAGAAATGAAAATTAGAAATACTTTATAGGTACCTTGCTTAGTTGGAGGATGAAAATGCCTGACTACTCTACTTAGGAGAAGTTAAACATTCCTTTCTCAGCATGAATTATGCATGGAGCATCAAGTCCAATTGTCTTAGGAGCTGAAGACTGTGAAAGATTAAGCAAAGGGGCTCAGAAGTAGCTGCATTTTCCTCTGTTAGAAGAATCCCATATTGCCCACAGCCTGGAGCTAGAAGAAAAGCTGACAACAGGTCATTCACTGAATCTGGGAAAAGTCCACAGAGTAGACTTTCAGTCTTATCTTCTGGGAAACCTTTGTCAGCCTCTGTCACACCTGGTCTGTCTCCAAATCACACTGGATATCAGGAGAGACTAATATGTATGACAAACATATATCTGGACACTGAGAATTGGGTTGGTGGATCCTTGAAATGTGTGTGAGAGACGGCAGGGCTCCAGAGACCACAAGCCCACTCCTGATGAAAGATGTGCCTCAGAACTGGGCCTAGACTTTTGTGGTCGAGCACTTACATGAAGCCCTAGGTTCAATCTCTCAACTTTTGAGAAAAAGAATGTGCCTCACATAGGTAGAGGCCCCAGCCCTGCCTCCTACATTCCTCCGCCCATGTCCCAGTTTGTTGTTATAAAATAAGTCTGATCCTCCTGAAAACTGGTTGAACTTCTTGTCCCAGGGCCTGTAATGGGGTCTGCATTCCAGACAGACGATTTTCCAACTTTCCCCAAGTATCTCCTCTCCAGAAAAATGGTGTGCTGATTTGTGAGGGTGTCTTTCACGTTAACACACCAAGCTTTCCTTTCATGGACTCGTGTGTGTCCATTTTTTAGGTTGTATTCAGGTTTGCCCACTTAAATAAAAGCATTACATTTATTTATTTACTTCTTTTGTTCAGATTTATTTTTATTTATGTATGTGTGTGTGTGTGTGTGTGTGTGTAAACAAGTATGCATGGTACCTATAGAGACCAGAAGAGGGTACTGGATTTCCTGGAGCTTGGGTTACAAGGCAGTTGTGAACTGTCCAATGTGGTACTAGGAACGGGACTCCAGTCCTCTGCAACAGCAACAAGAGCTCTTAACTACTGACACATCTCTCCAGTTCCTTATTCACTTGCTCATTCATTCATTCATCCATCCATTCATTCATTTTGGTGTCTATGTATATATATGGGCATGTGCACCATAGCTCACACATGGAAGTCCGAGGACAATTTTTCAGAGTCAGTCTTCTCTTTTCACGTTTCACAACTCCCAGGGACTGAACACAGGTTGTCAAGCTTGGTTGCAAACACCTTTACCTGCTGAGTCATTTCACCAACCCCGGCTCTGCTTATTTTTGAGACAATACCCCAAGCACCTGCAATATTCCCATTCACAGAGTAGATTGTCCTATTCTGTTGTGGTCTTGTTCTGGTAAGTCCTGTGTTGCTAAAGATCCACTGTTAGTTTCTACTTGTTTTGAGTCCCGACTGAATGGAAAGTTCCCACAGTAAGGAATAATGACTTTTGTGCCAAATCTTCCCTAGTACCTAGGTGACTGCCTGATAAACAGCCAAGTGCCATATTTTATTGAATTCTATGATTGGTTATATGCTTCGGAAATTCATTCCAATTAACAGAGCTTGGAAAAACAGAGTTTATGACATAGGCATTCCAATTTTTCATGGAATTATCATCTAGAAATTTCATGAAATATAGGGAGTCAAGACAAGCCAGAAACTCTCAAATGGTCAGTCACCGTTACTTCTTTTTGGTTTTGGTTTTTTCTGTTTGCTTTTGGGGAGGTTGTTTTGCTTGTGTTTTTTGTTTTTTTTTTTTTTTTTTTTTCAGTATTGTTAATTCACATTCGTCTTCCACAGTTAAAATTACAACTATGGAACTGGAGAAATGGCTCCGGGGTTAAGAGCACTGGCTGCTCTTGTAGAAGGCCAGGGTTTGGTTTCCAGCACCCACATGGAGGCAAACAACCACCTGTAACTCCAGTTCCAGGGGAACTGACACCTTCTTCTGGCCACTTTGTGCACTACATGTATTTGGTGTGCTTACGTAAATGCAGGCAAAATGTTCCTACACATAAAATACAAATAAAATTAAAAATAATAACTTAAATAACAACATAGAACTTTATTCTTTAAAAGATTGGGGACTGGAGGAATTGCTCAGTGGTTCGGAGCACTGGCTACTCTTACAAAGGACTCAGGTTTAGGTCCCAGCAGGCACATGACAGCTAACAATCATCTATAACTCCAGTTCCAAGGAATTCTGTGTCTTCTTCTGGCCTTTGCAGGCATTGCACTGCATGGGTGCACTTATATACATACAGGCAAAACACATATATACAGAAAATAAAATAAATTTTTAAAAATTGAAAGATTGGCTATGTTCAAGTTTTTATAATATTGTTTAGGATTGCAAAGGATGTCATGTATAAGTATTTACTTCAGAACATTTGAAAAATGTATTTGTGGCTGTTTTATTTTCTTATCCTTTGAAAGACCTTGATTACTCACATATATCCTTTTTAATTATATTTGACTTAGTTTATTCCATTTTTTTCCTTTCAATAAGAATAAGTTAGATTTATAGGATAGTTGCAAGTAACTTACTCAGATCCCCAAATACCTTTAGAACACATTCCCTTAATATAACCATGCTACAATGACTGAAGTCACCAAGGACATAACCATCCTCTATATCCAATGACATGTGGCTTTTCTTAGTGTTTCTGGATCCTAAGTGGCATTTAGCCAGTTTTAGCCATGGTCTCCTCTTATCTATGATGATTTCCTAGATCGTTCCATTTAAAAAATATTTCATTCATTATTTTTATTTTATGTGTATGAATGTATTGCCTGTATGTGTGTAAGTGTACCTGTATTGTGTAATGCTTACGGAGGTCAGAAGAGGGCATCAGATTACCTGAGTTATGGACAATTGTTAGCTGCCATATGGGTACTAGAAATCAACCTGGGTCCTCTGTAAGAGCAGCCAGTGCTCTTAACTGGTGAGACATCTCTCCAGCCCCAAGTCTCCCATTTTTTATGATCTTGAAAACTAGAAAGTCAGGCATTACCTAGAATGTTTCTCTATTGGAGTGTGTCTAATATTATCTGATATTTAGGCTGATATTATGACCTTTGAGGAAGAACACAGAACCATCTTTTTCATCTCACCATTTCAAGGAGTTTCTAACACTAAAGGGATTTGGAGTGGGGATACAAGGTTTTGTTGTGTCCCTTAGACTGACCATTAACACCTCCACATCCCAAGTAGCAAGGTCTGCAGGCAGGCATGAATGCATCTGACTACATGGCATTAATGGTGATGTTAATCTTGGCCTCTCGGTGCAGTGTTGACAGCCAGGTTTCTTCTCTGTTACAGAGTCTCAATTTCCTTTTCCATATTCTGTTCTTTGGAAGCAAGTTACCAATTCCAGCCTACACTCTAGAAGGCAAGGATTAAATTCCACCTCCTCAAGGGGGAATTACTTACATTTATTATTTAGTATTCTTTATAGGGAAGACCTATCTCTTATCTCTTATTCCCCATTCATTTACTTTTCAGTCATTTATTTATGTTAGCATAGACTCCTGCATATTTATTTTATACTCTTGATTATAATTCAAGGCTATGTTATTTATGTCCTTGTTTGAATTGTTACAGCCTCGGCCACTAGGGCCTCTCTTGTGATTCCCTCATCTTTTTGCTTTTGGAGCTCTTCCTTAATTTTGGCACTGTTTGGTGTCCCAGGCTCCTCCTATTTTCCTGGTCTCAGGGCTAGCATCAGGTCTTGTTTTGAGAAACCTTGATTTAGTTAGAGAATCATGTTTGGAAATGAAGATCTGCATGAGAGTTCACGGAGACTGCTGTCATCTACCTAACAACTGAACTATACCTCTGGTTTAAAAAGCATGAGCTCTTACTGAAGCCCCCAATTTAAGAACAAAACCACAGGTTTTCTCCTAGTAACTCATTAAAAGTTATTACTAGTTCATGTCTGAAGTGATGGGTTTCATTCCAGTCTCATACATAAGCAGAACTGTGCCTCACTCAGGCTCAGCCTCTCATTACTCACACGTCCTCACTTCCTCTCATACTGTTTTCCTTCTTTCTGGCAAATAGTCCACTTTCTTCTTTCATGTCATATGTAAATGTATTTAAATATAGATTCTGCACAAGAGAAAACATTGTTGCTCCCAGAGTATGCCTTTTCCATCCATGTCCTGTATGTATGTATTTTTAAAAGTAAATCTAGATTCTGCATATGAGAGGAAATGTGAAATTTCTCTTTCTGAGTCTGGTTTGTTCTGTTAACATGGTGATTTACAGTTCTATCCAGTTTCCTGCAAGTGGCATAATTTCACTCTTCTTTAGGGCTGTATAAAGCTTCGTGTCATACATGTGCATTTTCTTTATCTAGTCATCTGCCAACGAGTGTTTACGCTGGTTCCGTATTTCAGCTATGGGCGCACAACTGAAATAAACATGGATGCACAAGCATTTCTGTGTACACCGACTTAGCTTCCTTTGGGTGTATACCCGGGAGTGGGAGAGGCCGATCATGTCATAGTTCTGTTTGTAGTTTCTGTTCTTGCAGAACCTCCATACTGATTTCCATATAGCTTACAGGAGTTTTCATTCCCATCAACAGTGTGTCAGGGTTACCAGTATTTGTTACTGTTTTCTTTCCTTCCTTTTAATTGATGTTTTTTTTGTTTTAATTTTTCAGACAGTGTCTCATGTTGCCCAAGCTGGCCTTGAACTCTTGAACCTTAACCTCTGGGTGCCACCATGCCTTGCTTTGCTTGTTTTCTTGATACTAGCAATTCTGACTACAATGAGGCACAGTCTCATTGGCATTTCCCTGACATCTAAGGATCCTGAGCTTTTAAAAAAGTTATTTATTGACCATTACTCTTCTTTAAACTATCCGATTCACTTTCCCATTTATTGCTTGGATGATTTTTGGTGTTCATTTTTGTTTTTTTATATACATATTAATCCATTGTTAGATACATGATAAACAGAGATTTTTCTTCCTGTCTCTTGTCCTCTCTAATTGCTTTCTTTGCTGTGATGAAGGCTTTTAGCTTCATGCATTCCCACTGCCAATTCTTTGTGTGGGTATGTGTGTGCACATGCGTGCACACATGCATGCATGCCCATATCCATGCAAAGAGGCCTAAGGAAGCCCTCAGGTGCCTGTTCTATCACCCTCCACCTTATTCTCTTGAGACAGACTTCTCACTGAATGTGAAGCTCACTGTTCCAGCTAAGCTGGCCATCCAGTGAGGGCCCCTCTCATCCACCTGTCTTTGTCCCTCAAAGCTAGGTTTACAGATGCTATTTCAACAATTCCTTCCCCGAGGAGACATAAACAACATCTACATCCTCCCCATAAGATCCCAATGACAAACCAAAGTCTGATTCTGCCAGAGTTTACCATGGGAAACCAGGGAACTTATTGGGTTAATTCACAGAGAATGAGTGAGGGGTTAGTGGCATATGCGTGGATGACCCTAAAGTAGCCACACTGGAAAGTCTTCACTCAGCATGGATGATGGCTTCCCCACAACCACATAGATGAAATTTCACCTCAGTAACCCTTCTCCAGTCTATGTATCTTAACACCTCCCAAGATCCTGAGGCCATGTGTAATGAGAGCAGGACTGCATACAAATGGCTAGAAGGAGTACTGGAATCATAGGCGAGGGTCCAGTGACCTCTCCACCTCCTCCATTGATGAGGGAATGTCAACAGTCTACAAGCCTGATTGTGATGGACTCTTGCAAGCAAGCACAGCTTATCTAATGAAGATGTGAGTGTTTTGCTTGGAGGACCATGTTCTACAACAGTTATGTACATGTGCAGCCATGCCCAGCGTGTATGTAAGCACTGGAGATTAGAACTCTGGTCCTCATGTCTGCACAGCAAGTGCTCTGAATCCTGACTCATCTCTGTAGCATCATGTTTGTCAGTTCTTGCTTCATATTATTTCCAGAGCAACAGAAGTTCTTTTCAGAAAGTTCTTGCCTGTGTCTTTATCTTCAGTGTTCTCCATTGGCAGTTTCAGAAGTTCAACCTTACATTAAGGTCTTTGATTCATTTTAAATTGATTCCACACAGGCTGAGAGATAAGGACCCGGTTCTCTTCTACATGTGGCTATCCAGTTTTCCCAGCATTATTTGTTGAAGTCTGTCCTCTCTCCAATATATTTTTGGTATGTATGTCAAAAATCAGGAGACTACGGCTATGTAGATTTATTTCTTGGTCCTATCTTCTGTTCCACTGATCTGTGTGTCCCTTTCTGTGCCACTGTCACACTGTTTTTGTTATTATGTCTCTGCCATATAATTTGAAATAGGTAGTGTGATACCTCTGGCATTTCTTTTTCTGTTTGATATTGCTTTGGTTTGTAGGGTCTTTTATGAATTATAAAATTATTTTTCCCCTAGTTTACTGAAGAATGTCATAGGAATCTTGATAGAGATTGCACTGAATGTGTAGATCACTTTCGGTGTTGTGACCTTTTTCACAATAATAATTTTGCTGATCCATGAGCATCCATGGGAGGTCTTTTCATCCTCTAACAGGGACGTTCAACCCTTTGACTTTGCCAACATAATGTCATCTACAAGGTCCATGCTCAAGAATCACACAATTGAATTACAGAAAAATTATACAACTCATAATAAAATCATAAAACTCATAATATTTTTAAGTTAGTTTATAATTTTGTGTGGGGCCATATGCTGGCTTTTCATATACCTTTATCATGTTATATTCCTTCCATCTCTAATTTCTTCAGGGCTTCTATCATGAAGGAATGTTGGACTTTGTCAAGGGCCTCTTCTTTGTCAGTTGGCATGATCATGTAAGTTTTTACCCAAAAGTCTATTTATAGATTATATTTATTGATTTGTATTATTTAGGGTCACCTTTGCATTTCCAAAATAAACCCAGGTTGGTCATGATGCATGATTTCTTTAGTCTTCAATTCAGTTTGCAAGTAAATTTCTGAGAATTCTTATGTTTATTTTCATCAGCTAGATTAATCTCTATTTTTCTTTTCTGCTATGGCCTTATGATTTTTAAAAATTAACTCTGTTCTTATTTTGTGTGTGTGGGTGTATGTGTGTGTATATGATATATATGTGAGTCCATTGTATCACCGCACACATGTGGAGGTTAGAGGACAACTTTGTGTTCGCTCTCCTTCCACCTTATGTGAGTTCCAAGGATTAAATGCAGATCATTAGTCTTGCAGGGCAAGTGATTTTATCCACTGGCCTCCTTATGTGGTTTTGATATCAGAGTAATACTGGCTCATAGCGTGAATTTGAGAGTGTGCTTTACCTTCCTAGCCAATGGGATAGTTTGAGGAACATGGATGTTTGTTGAAGGTCTGGTAGGATTGGGCAGTGAATCTCTAGTCCTTGGCTTGTCTTTTTGGAACACTTTATTACACTCAATTTTCTTGCTCATTATAGATATGTTTAATTTGCTTATATTCTCTTGATATAACTTTGGTATGTCATGTGTGTCTAGTAATTTATTTACTTTCTAGGTTTCCAGGTTTTTGGAACATGTTTTGAAGTATTCCCTAATGTCGTATTCCTGACTTTCATTGCTGCTTATTGAAATGTCCTCCCTTTCATTTTGGAGTTTACCAATTTGGTCTTCCCCCTCTTTTGGTTAGCTTGGCAAAGACAGTGTTCAACTTGTCTATCTTTTCTTTTTTAAAAAAATTATTTATTTTTATTTTATGTGTATGAGTGCTCTCCCTACATGTATGTAAGTGCATTCATGTCATGCAATGCCCATGGAGACCAGAAGGCATCAGATCTCCTGGAACTGGAGTCAGATGGTTGTTAGCCACCATGTGGGCGCTGGGAATCAAACTCTGGTCCTCTGCAATAGCAACCAGTGCTCTTAACTACTGAACCCTCTCTCCAGCCCCTTGTCTACCCTTTCAGACCAACTGTTTTCTTCATTGATTCTTTGTGTTCTCCTTTACTTCCCATTTCATTAATTTCTGTCATGATCTCTATAGCTTTCCATTTACTGCTTTGGGCTTTATCTTGTTCTTGCTTTTCTAAGACTCTAAGGTACATCATTAAACTATTTATTTGAAATTTCTATGACTTAGTGATTGTGTGTTGAGAAAGGGTCTCACTGTAGTCCTAGCTGACCTGGAACTTGCCCTGAAGTTCAAGCTGGCTCAGTCTTACAGAGATCCATCTGCCGCTGCCTTCCAAGTGCTAGGAGTAAAGGCATGTGTCACCTTAAATGTGAGCATTCATGGTAACAATCTTCAGGTTTTCCTTGAAGAACCATCTTTTCTATATCCCAGGGATTCTGGTGAGTATGCTATCATTCTCATTTGATTCTAGACATTTTTATATTTTCTTCCATGATTTCTTCAATCGCCTACTGATCATTTAAGAGTAATTGCTCAATGTCCATGTAGTCATACAGTGTCTGTGGTTTTTCTTGTTGTTATTGACTTGTTATTTTTTAAAAAATAAATACTCTGGTTTTAAGCTTTCTTTATTGTCTTTAGTGTGAGTGCCCTGGCATGCATGTAGAAATCAGAGGACAACCTTCAGGAGTCAGTCTCTTCCTCTATACTGGGTTCTGGGGATTGAACTCAGGTTGCCAGGTTTGTGTGGCACATACCTTTACCAGTTGAACTATTTGCTATTGATTTCTAGTTTTATTTCATAATTATCTGTTGACTTGGTGGTCATGAAATGCTTTTGCGTGTCCTTAAGTTGCCTGTATGTCTCCATTAATTTTTCAAACAAAGCTTTGCTGGATATGGGACTTTTGTTTGACTTCAACTATATCATTCCATGAATTCCTGGCTTTTGGTGTTTCAGCTGATTCCTCTGATGCTCTTCTGATGGATTTGTATTCATAACTGAGTTGCTGTTTTTCCTTTTCAGCTTTAAGGATAATTTCTTTGTTTTGCAGTTTTGGTATCTTGAGTATAGAGTGTCACGGAGACTCTTTTTCTCATCATGTCTGCTTAGGGCTCTGACTCTCCTGTGCTTGGATGCCTATTTATCTCCCTGGATTTGTGGAGTTTTCTGCTACAGTTTTATTGAACAGATGTCCTATGACTTTAGCTTTTAACTTAGCTCCTTCTTCTACCCTGTAGATTCTTAGGTTTGGTCTCTTGATTACAACCTAGAGTTATTTGATGTTGTGATCATGCTGATTTATTTTTCTTATGGATTTCTACATATAGTCCTTCTTCAACCCTGTCTTCCAGCACTGATATCCTTTCTTTTGCTTGATCTAGTCTATTGGTGATGCTTTTCATTTGATTCATTGAGTTTTCATCCCCATCTTAGGTTTTATTTCTCCTCAAGGTCTCAATTTCCTTGCTGAATTTCTCATCCATATTGCCAACTTATCTTCTGCATTACTTTCTTAACTATATTCTGAAATGACTTCCTTACCTCATCCCTCTTTGAAGCCACTAAGTATTTTTAGAATTGGGATCTTTTACTCTTTGACCAGCACGTCCACCTGCGTAGTATATTTGGGTCTGGTGGTGGAGGAGGTATGATCTCTTGGAGGTGGTGTGTTGTCTTGCTTTTCCATGATTCTTCTATGATTCATGCATCTGTTGCTTTGGTTATCTCCTGATTCTTTTTGGAGATCTTCGTAGTGGGCAAACTACTCTTAAGTGCTCAATCCATAGTGCCACTCAGACAGTAGAAGCAAGCAGCTCTACGAGCAACACCACCAAACCAAACAGGAGACAGAAATAGAGACAAAATCAATTAATGCCAATTAATTGACACCAGTGACCACCGAACAGAAAAAAAGCAAAGGTAGAGTGTGGTACAAAATGAAATACTATTTAAGACCAATGCTGTAATGGTAAATGAACGAATAAAAGGAAGGGACGGGGAGGCAAAGGGAGCAAAGTTAATGAAAGGAAAAAGATCCAGAGTGGAGAATAATCTTTCAGAGAAACATAAAAAAGAGGAAAAATCTGATTGTCCGTTAGCAAAAACAAATGAGAAGGTAAGATGTAGAATAAAAAGTTAACACATAAAAGTTTTTTAAATTCCTTTTCTTTTTCTTTTTTCATTCTGTAGCCCTGGAACTCATGAGATATCCGAGGTTGGCTTCAAACTTGGGGTTATTCTCCTGTCTCAGTCTCCAAGTGCTGAATAAAAGCTTTTAAAACAATAAATGAAGGTAAAGTACTATGAAAGAAGAAGTGTTGGAAAAGGCCTCTAAGTTTGAAGTCTGTAAAGTGGGGGACAGTGGGGAGAAGAGTCTGTTAAAAGTGGAGACTCTTATCTTTCCCACCATTTAGGTCAGTGGTGAGCCTGAACCAGACAAGTGTCTGATGTCCAAAGCTGTCCTCCCTTCAGAAGAGTCCCTTCTGTCTGTACCGGGAGCTTCTGCTGTCCATACAGCTTTGCTTTATGTGGGCCAAGCAGGTTATCTGCATGTCTCATGACTCCCCAATTCACTCATTTTGAGGTGGCTGTTGTTATAGCCAGAGAGTATTTCCCAAAGTGCCGGGAGTAAGGAAGCAAAAAGATCTATACAAAGGACCAATTTCCATGCTTTCAAAATGGGCTCAGCATTAAACATCCTGCTGGAGGAATAAAACTACAGAATTCAAGTACTCTCCTGGAGACTAGGAGTTTTCAGTCTTAATGGCAGTGAACCTCAAGGAAGATGAGTCAGAGGTTGAGCCATACACTGAGCTCAGGCTTGTGGCTATTGGACTCTACGATTATCCTCAGGTTGTGCACTCAGCTACTAACCCCCAGGGCAGGGCTGTGGCCTACCACCCGCTCTCCACCCAAGCTGCTGGAGCTTCTCCACGTGTTTGCCTCCTGCTCTCCTTCCTCAGATGTCTCCTGAGCTTCCTCCTGAAGTTGTCTCTCACCCTGGGGCCGTGCAGGTTGACGCAAGACTACCTGACTTGTGATTCTTCCTTGTTATCAGGATCCCAGGGTGGCCCATTCAGTCCTAACAGTTTCCCTCACAAGACAGCCCCATCACAAACCTGAGACCGGAGTGGCAGAAAAAACCTCCTCTCTACTGTTGACCCATCGTGCTACAGGAGTTACTAGTTGCAAAACCTGCAACTAGATTTGCAACTGCTGACAACTGTAGGCTTGCTGTCATTTGGGTCGGGCACCAGTGTCTTTGCACTAGGCCACCTGTCTTGAATTTGGATAAGGTTTTATTTGTGTACTTGCTTTTTTTTGAGGCAGAGTCTTCTTTAGACCAGGCTGAACCTGAATTCCTGATCCTCCTGCCTCCACCTCCCGAGTGCTGCGATCATAGTTGTGTAGCACTATGCCTGGCCTGGATGAGGCTACTTTCGCCTTTTCACTGTGTTATGTTGTTTACCTACTTTCTAGCCATCTTATCAAAATAGTAGTAGGGACTCTCATGAGGACCAGAGGCACAGGCACAGATTCTTCTCTAGTAAGACTGTATGGAAAGTGTCTTTCATCCCTTTTCCTTATCACACAGGAAGATGTTCCAGCACCAGATAACAGCAGGATACCCCTAGAGATGATTGCTATCTTACACCAGATTTCTAAAAACAGTGTCATGCTCATCATCATCATTAATGAAGAGAACCCCACGAGCCCTTTGAGAACCCAATAAAATGTCTGCTCTTTCCTCTGTCAGCAGCAGCCTGAGATTTTTCTTTGCAATTCAAACTTCTGCCTTTTTGAGCTCACTGTTGGTTTTTGTCTCTGTAACTGCTGGTGTAAGCGCCACACAGCTTGATTCACCATCACCTCTTTGTGATTATGATGCTCTTCTACTCTCTTCATCCCATGTCTAATCTTTGTTGTCCTGATCTTAGCATGCAAGTCTTGCCCCTCAGTCTCCCCAGTAGCTATTCACAGCTACTTTACACAGTGAGAGTCTTGGCTTCCATTCACATCCATTTCTCCGTTTCCTAGTCAACCCTGGGTGCGTATTAACTGTGTCCAGAATTGTTGGCTCATATCCACGTGCAAAAAAAAAATTAAACTTGAGTATGGTGCTTATTTGCATTTCTTAAGGTTTACAGTGCTTAGTCACAATGAGGTTTTCAGGGTGACTTTAGTTAATTGATTTTTTCACAACCATCCTCAGTGAGCTGTTTAGTCCTGATAATTATCTGTCATAATCTATTTTCTGTATTAGCGCCTTTAAATCCTAGTTGATTGTCCTTTAATTTCCATAAAATTCATGTTGCTTGCAATTGGAAGCTACAAGCATCGCTACACAACCACTACCCCCGCGCAGCATTTCCTCGTTTGTCTCTTTCGCGAGTGACTTGTTTCTTCTCCGGCTCTGGAAAACATGGACTTACTTTCTGCTCCTTTAGTTTTGTCTTTCCTACAATGTCATATGGATGGAACTATACAACATATAGACTTTGGAGTTTGACATCTCTCACTTAGCAAAATGCATCTAAGTTTCAACCCTGTCACATTGTGTATCAGTAGCTCATTCCTTCTGATCACAAACAGAGCTACAACGAACATTTCCACAGTTGCTTTGATTTGAACACAAGCTGTCTGTTCACTTTTGTAAATACCTATGAATGGGATCGCTGAATTGTAGGGTGATTCTTGGTTTAACCGGAAAAGAAAATACCAAACCAATTTCCAAATTGGCCGTACCATTCTGCGTTCCACCAGCAACCAATGAGTACTGTTCTCTGCATCCGTACCAGGACTTGATGGTGACACCTTTATTTACTAATAGGATCTACTTTATTTTCAAGGGAAGTTTTATTTTGGAGAAATCATTAGAAATTAACATTCAGCTATTTAATGTAAGTCAGAGGGAGATTTCTTTAGCAAGTCAAAATACAGATCTCCCTATCTTGAATCAAAACTTTGGGGAAACATTCATTTTTGGGAAATCATTCCAATTTAAAGACCTCT
Organism: Eospalax fontanierii; assembly: GCA_035773235.1. NCBI lineage: Eukaryota > Metazoa > Chordata > Mammalia > Rodentia > Spalacidae > Eospalax > Eospalax fontanierii. The sequence continues at coordinate 2,254,754 of CM069554.1, read as the reverse complement.
AATATCAAGAGGAAAACGAGATGTTGTGAGACATTTTGTTTTATGAGGCACTCGGTGATACGAGCTCGGCCTCCCCACCCCCCCCCCATTAGAAAAACAACTAAGAAACTATAAAACCAGGAGGAAGAGACCCAGGGAATTCAAGAGTTATGTAAACATCCCTTGGTATGCAAGATAAAGCCTGTGGGCTTAACATTCCACAGGAAGAGTCTCCATTATCCCATCCATAAATTATGGGAAGGTTTCTCCATTATCCCATTCATAAATTGTGGAAAAGTTTACCTCCTGTGAACTGCAAAGTAATGTATGGAGAAGTTGACCTTTCTGTAACCCTGATCTGTAAGCAAATATCTTGTCTGTGAACCGTCTGTTAAACTATATGTCAATGTATAACTATTCTGTGGAACCTTACTATAAAAACCTGGCCTGTCAGGAGTCAGGTGGGCTCAGTCTCATGAACGAGACTGAGTCTCCCACTTGCGCAAGTGAAATAAACCTACTTCTTGCATTTTGCATCTGACGGTCTGGATTCTTGGGACTGACTCTCAGGCAGCCTACAGGGGTTCGAGTCCCCTGGGCTGAGGGAGGTCAGTGGGCTTGAGGCTCCCCGACGTTAGTCACCCAGGCAGCCCACAGGGGTTCGAGTCCCCGGGCTGAGAGTGGGGTCTAACATTTGGTGCATTGGCCGGGAAGTCAGCCTCACCCCAAACCAGATCCGCAGGGAGGTAGGTATTGCCGGCTACTGTTGGTACCGTACGGGAGAGTCCTGGGTTCGAGTCCCGGGAGAGTCCTGGGTTCGAGTCCTGGGTTTGATCGGCCGAAGTCTGGTAGAGCATCCGTGGAAGGGACTGACGAGTCCGCGCCCACGAGCTCGAAATCCTGGGGGACGCCCCAGTGATTGCCTGGGGGGAGGGGGCGACTACGTCGCCCTCATACCCGGGGCACGAGGATTTATTTCCCCGAGCCCGACTGAGTCTGTCTTTTTCGAAGCTGCGCAGCTAAGTTGTTTGTCTTTCTACTTTGTGTTGTTTGTCTGTGGTTTGCCTGGCTGGAGTCACACCCCCACCTGGGGCAGAATCTAACCACTCCCTTGAGTTCAACTTTAGATCACTGAAAAGAAGTCCGGCACCAGGCTGGAAAAGGGAGATGGAAGGTTTACTCCCGCTTCAAATGGCGCCCAACGTGAGTGGATAGAGACCAAACCTCAGTCGCCTGTAAGCACCAAACATATGTAAAAATGGCCAGCCTAGAGTTTTCATGTCTATTTTTGGTTCCTGTGTCAGATCCTGTTTCTGTGACTTGGCAATAATCTGGCTTGTGTTAAGGTCTGTGTCTGTTTTGGTTTTGTCTTAAGTGTTATGATTGCTTCCTCGTGAGCCAGAGTGAGTCCAAAAGTGTCAAAATATCGCTACTTTAAAATGTATAGTGACCAACTTTTCTAAATGCCTTTATCTAGGTTCTTTTCTTCTCCCTTCATTCTCTTCCTCCAGGCAGCTGCTGAGATCCCCAGCTTGCCTGTCTTGAGGATTTTTTTCTGTAAAGCTTCCGATTGGGTTCATTCTTAAATTCTTGTATGAGTAAGACTAAGAACCCCCTAGAGGATGTTCTCATTTCACCCTGTTTCAGTTTGGCAAATATGAAGGGATCCCCAAAATTTTAATAACTTATTTGGTGGCCATGTGGCGATTTTTCTATGTGTACTGAGTTAGACTGCTAAGCAGGTAATCTGTGAGTTCCTTTATCTAGCTTGTTATGGCTTCAGGGCATATGGAAGCTGTAAATGTCTTGCCTTTTAGAAAAAAAGTTTTAAAAGCCATTTCTTAACTTGGGCTTTTTCTCCACCCTGGTTCTCTGCACTTGTATGGGAAGAACAGTCAGAGGGGCCTGGGATTTGGACCTCAGTCACTGGTAAACACAAAACAAACAGTGCTTAGAGAATGTGGTCCGGAAATAGCTGCTTTTTGAATAGATCTAAGCATTTAAAGTCTTAGTAAACAAGGAAAGCCACACACGGTGCTCTGTGGAGACCTGTGCTCTCAGAGCAACAGCCCAAGTACCTTTGTACTGGACAGAACTTCTCATTCCTTCTGCTGCTTTCTTTTGAGTTATTTCCCCAGCAATAAATAGTATCTAGAAATGAAGATATCCAGAGGGCACTGCTTCACATTCACCTTTGCGCTGTGGTAAGGTACATGGACTCCCATCCTTGGTTTGAGACCATGAATTCTTTTGCTTTGCTCTCTAATCTGGGGTCTATGTATCTGAGGGTACTACTTTAACCGGGTGCTTTCTAAAAAGGGTTTTTGGTTTATATTTTAAATTCTTAATCAGATCAGAAAAAAGCAAGAGAGTCTAACACAGTCTTTTACGACAATGTCAGTGCATTTTCATGTCAAATTAGGAGACGATATCAGCAATTTAATATCAGTTTGGTCTGTTTTTAATAAAAATTATTTGTCTTAGGTATTTTAAAATCATTTTGGTTCTGATATTGTTTACATGACATTTACATGTTTTATGGGTAATTATTTTAAATTTTAACATTTTTATACGTTATGTTTGCTGATTTCTAAATGTATTTTAAAATCTTACATTGTTTTACGTAATATATCTATCAGTTTTTAAAAAAAAAAATCTAAAGTTTTTCTAGCCATGAACTTCAAAGACTAACTAGGTACAAAGCTGGTACAAAGTAAGCTGGAGCTTTGTGATGGCCACACCTGGGAAGCTTATGTAAATTTACAGAACTTCAGGGCCAAGCAAACATTACATGAGACAAACTGCTACCAGGAAACAGCTACAGCAATGGGAGGTAAAGAGAAATGAATGACTTAGATAAAAGGTGTAAAATGCAGCCTTCACTGGTGTTAATTCCTGCCTTTCTACATTGTTATCGAAGGTCTGTTTTTCTTTCTAAAATAGGGTATGTCCCTCTCTGATCCTTACTTGCTCCAAGCTTGTTTTTGTGCTCGCCCCTTAATGTCCTGAGCACCTCTGCTTTTCACTTTCTAGCTATAAGGCCATAATAGCTGTGTTCCTTATTGTCCAGATTATGGGTACTTAATTCAAAATTATGTATAATGATAATATAAATTTTCTAATTCAAACAGACTGAGGGCCTTTTTATAGTCTTGACTCTCATAATTAAAAAAAATAAAATAAAATTTAAACAGACAAGTTATAACTTTTGAGAAAAGGATCAGAGAATCTCTGGAGGATGCTCTAGAGAAGGAGGCAAAGAAGAGTTTGGAAGACGTTCCAAAATGTCTTCTTTTGCCTCCCAGATAGGTAGCCACTTGTCTTCAGCAAAGGCTCACCTTGGCTGTATCCTTGCCCATTAGAATCTCCTTGATCTAATCCACAGACCTTGAGAAAGAAAAACCGATGTCTTTCTGCATTCAGACCTGGTCTAGATATACAGTAAATGACACCTTATGGCTTCAATGGACAGAAGTGTCCCAACCTTAAATAGTATCAGCTTGTCCTTGCTTCATAACTAAAAGGATGGGGAGAATTCCAGAGACAGAGTGCCTGTTCTTTTGGCAAGTAGTTGAGACACAGTGGAGGACTCTTGGAAGAGCTGTGCCCTGCACACCAGCTGTACAGGAGCTCTAAGATGCCCGCAATTGGCTTGTACATCCTCCATGGCTTATTTGCCTAGTAATTGTACTTGGCTGTCTCTAGATGTTCACGGAAGGCAAGATGATTAAGAGATTGTGACACTGTTTTTTTAAACTAGGTGGATCAGCTCTGGAATTTAGGCATTCATACTTCTGCTGAGTTAGGAACCTCTTCCTCAGTTAATGATTTATGCTGAAAATTCTAAGCTCAAGTTGATAAGATATTACTATGTACCAATTGCTTCTCTCTATCTAGTATCTACATTCTCAAGACCTAAAGCAAGGTTATAGTAGACCAACTCACTCTATAAGGTTTTTCCAGAAACTTATAAAGTAAAATGTACATTATCTTATGTGTAATTTACATCCCATGTTCTTTGTTAAGATGATGCTGCACAGTACTCCTGAATAACTGCCATGCTCGTGACTTCAGCTGTGCCTACTTACAGAAGTTCATCACAGTTGGGTTTGCTAACGGTTGTATTCTTCAACTAAAAGAGGAGTAAGCTGGACCCCAGTAGTATCCAGCTACTCTTCCCAGCCAGCTGTATGTAATTTTGCCCTAGTCACAAATGGTCTCCTGCATTTGGGGAAAAAAATTTTAAAAAAAGACTAACAGAAAAAAACTTAATGCATGAGGTTATAGAAAAATCAACATCCATGCTAAAGACTACAGTACATCTGCTCTCAGGTTACCTGTATACCTGTTTGTAACAACTCACCCATCTGTAGGTGTAAAGTCATTCATTCCACAGGGTGAACTTTAATATGATCAAACATTGGTTTGATACTAGAGCCTTAGAAATGAAATAAACATTGCTTAGTCCACCCAGGAAGAAAAATTTTAATGTTATTACATCTCATGGTACTAAGAAAAAAAATTTAAAAATAAACGGAGATATTAAAAAATATAAAAATAAAAATATTTTATTAAGAATCTATGTAAAAAAATTATGATGACTGGATAGTTCCAGATTAAAAAGAAAAAAGTGAAAAAGTCTATGCAAGTAATTAAAGGTCTGAGACAATGTGTTGTAATGTATAAAAAATAAGAGACTTATGTATGTAAATCTTGAAATTTATGGGGTAATGGCTCGGATGGTCTGAAGAACAAATATATGTTTGACCTTTGTCAGTATTGGTGAAACTAACCTTCTTGGGCGTCTAACCACCATATTTAAAGGCCTCTAATTTGGTTTGAGGGACTTAAAGAGACAATTTTTTGTCTCTTGCCCTCCAAGGTCAACTAAGTTCCAGGGGACTATGGGGCATCTCTCATAATGTCCTGTAAATGTGATGAGTCACCTGTCCTCCTGTTCAGGGAGTTCGTGGAGGCTTCACTAGAAGGACTTGAACCAGTGTCCAGTCTGCAAAGAGGAGGGTCAGCACAGGAAAACGTTTCCTTGATTTGCTTCAAGGTGAAGCTATGGTCTAACAAGACCTTCTGACTTATCTTCACATAGATGGAACTGGTAAAACAAGGCTTATGGAGCCAGGGGCTCCTCTCAAGCCCATGTGATCCCCCTGAGGAATAGATACTCAACTGACCTTAAAAATCAAACTAAATTGGTTTATTTGGGCCAAATTATATGATCTTAAACACCCAAAAGGAAAATATAACCAAAAAATTAAAGTAATTAGTATGCTTCTTTAAGACTATAAAAAATTATATAAAATGTTATTCACTAATGATTTTGTTCTTAATAACAAAATGCCACTCAGATGTAAGACTTCAATTCTTGGCCTACCTCAACACTGCAGTACATACCTGTGGCCAAGAAAGGCAGGCCCACCATTGTTCTAACGCCAAAATTAAATGATTTCTTTTCTCTCCCTGTCTAGAAGCTATTTGGGAGGGAATTCACCCCGATTCTACCTACTCCAGCTATCAAGGTGCCTGGAAACAAATCCTGACTTCAAGACTCTGAAGTTCAGCCTTGGCAGTCAGAAAGGAAAACACAGAAGAACCCAGAAGATGAAAATCCTTAAGCAAAAAATTCTAATGGACTTTAAATTGGACATTTGAACTCTTCCTTGTTATGATTATTTTAATTTCATCTTCCAGGGACCAGTTAAGGACTTTCTTTTTCCTACAACTGACAGTTATACAATCCAGGGGTCTTATAAGTAGACCCACTGAAGGGGTACCCATATTGCCACAATCTACGACCCTATTCAGCTTGAAGAAGCCAGAGCGGTCTGCGCCCCAATTCCCTATTGGCAATTAGGGTGACCTCTTCAGAGGGTGATGCGATGAAAATAGGAGGTAAAATGTGGCTAGGCAGTTCAGGGTAAAAAGACCCCAAAAGACCAAAAACTGTCCCTGTGTCCTTCAGCAGCCTATCAAAGGCCAAATAGATAATAGACTAACTCAGTTTGTAAAAGATCATTTGGCAGTCCTTAGTACTCACTCAGCAATACCATACGCTGAAGCAAAAAGATACAAGTGTTAACCATGATTATAAGATTATAATCAGGTACAAAGAAAAAGGGAGGAGTGTGAGACATTTTGTTTTATGAGGCACTCGGTGATACGAGCTCGGCTACCCCCCCCCCATTAGAAAAACAACTAAGAAACTATAAAACCAGGAGAAAGAGACCCAGGGAATTCAAGAGTTATGTAAACATCCCTTGGTATGCAAGATAAAGCCTGTGGGCTTAACATTCCACAGGAAGAGTCTCCATTATCCCATCCATAAATTATGGGAAGGTTTCTCCATTATCCCATTCATAAATTGTGGAAAAGTTTACCTCCTGTGAACTGCAAAGTAATGTATGGAGAAGTTGACCTTTCTGTAACCCTGATCTGTAAGCAAATATCTTGTCTGTGAACCGTCTGTTAAACTATATGTCAATGTATAACTATTCTGTGGAACCTTACTATAAAAACCTGGCCTGTCAGGAGTCAGGTGGGCTCAGTCTCATGAACGAGACTGAGTCTCCCACTTGCGCAAGTGAAATAAACCTACTTCTTGCATTTTGCATCTGACGGTCTGGATTCTTGGGACTGACTCTCAGGCAGCCTACAGGGGTTCGAGTCCCCTGGGCTGAGGGAGGTCAGTGGGCTTGAGGCTCCCCGACGTTAGTCACCCAGGCAGCCCACAGGGGTTCGAGTCCCCGGGCTGAGAGTGGGGTCTAACAATGTGTTAGCTTTCTGTAACTAAAATACTGGAGGCAGGGTAGCTTTCTAAAGAAAAAAGTTTCTTTCGTTCGTGGTTTGGGAAGCTGAAAGTCTAAACGGCACCATGCAGCGCTGGTGAGGGTCTAGGAAGGACGGTGGAGGGTCTGCAGCTTGAGCAATTCAGAGCCCCGTCTTGCTCTTAGCACAGCTTGCTCTCAAGGGAGCTCAGAATCCCTTTAACAGCTCCCACAATTCTTTTCAAGGGCTGTTCCTCCAATGACCTCAGCATCTCCCACCAGGCCCCATTTTCTGAAGATTCTGTTATCCCAACCCCACTCTGGGGTCCAAACTTCTAGCATATGACCCGTTGGGTGGGCGTCAAGAGGACACAAACTATATATATACAAGTCATAGCAAATATGAACTGAGAAATAAATGAAGACACGTTTTTGTTGTGGAATGCTTTCTTTCTATCTCGGCATTTCCAGATTTTGAATAAAAGTTCCCTTTAAGAGAAGGTATGATTAATAGTCAAGGCTCTCAAGGGCTTAGAACCCTAGTTCTCGTACCTGATGTGTTTATTACACTTTGCTGAACATGGTGGCATATGACTTTAATCCCCACACTTGGGAGGCAGAGCAGGTGGATTTCTGTGAAATCGAGGCCAGTCTGGTCTATATAGCATGTTCCAGGTCAGCTGGGGGCTACAGGGAGACCCTGCCTCAAAAAACAAACAAACAAAACCCCCACTCTGGATGGGTAAAGATCCAAGCACCAAGGTTACACTGGACAGACATCCAGAAGCAGTCAGGGTTCCCAGCCAGCAGTCTGTAGGAGGCTGAATCACACACATGTGGTACAAACCTAACAGCAGAAGGAATCTGCTGAGAGGTCTCATTAGGTACTCACATCCTTGGAGCCTGTGAGCTGACAGAGCAGTGCTCGGCCCCTTTGCTTCCCTGCAGACTCAGTCCTAGGGCACCCTTCTCTCTCTTTCTTCACCTCCACATCCTCCCCGCCACCTCCCCACTGCATTGCTTAAGTATTTCCTGGCAGTGACTGAACAGAACCAGGTACTGCCAAAACATTCCAGTTGTTAGTACTTGTTTTAGTCAGCTCAGGCTGCCTTACACATAAATAGGCGTAAACAACAGAAAATTTCAATGTGGAGGCTGCTCTCCCTGAGGAGACTCTTCTGGCTTGGAGATCACTCTCTCTTCAGTCTTCACAGAGGAGTAGAACTGAGTAAGAACAGCATGATTCCCTGGTCAGCATCATAAAGAGTCCTAGCTTTCCTCTGGCTATTTTTCTCTCTTCCAGGCAGTTTTACTTCATCTATTTATTTTAAATTGTGTGTGTCTATGCATGTGGGTATCTGTGGAGGCCAAAGTTCAGATTCCCCAGGAGCTGGTGTTATGGGTGGTTGTGCGCTGCCCAAAATGGGTGCTGAGAATTGAACTGGGGTCCTCTGGAAGAGAGGTATGTGCTCTTAACCACCGAGCCATCTCTCTAGTCCTAGTTCATCTGTTCTTCATTCTTCACACCACTCCACATACCCACTTGTAACACAGTATCACTACACAGATACCTACTCATCACTCAACCCCGTGAGCATTCACAATTTCACTATTTCCATACACCACTGAGGATGCGCCCAATCTATGACATCCCACAACACATAATCCCACTGTACACTACACACCCTCAACACACACCTACCATCCACACACACTTGCTTATAAACACATCTTGCTAAAACATACTACAATCAGTTACATATATCTTAGTCACACACACATAATTCCACTACACACAATCACCACTATGTAATCCCATTAAATGCCTCCCCTCCCACTACATGCACATTTCCAGACTCAAAAACCTATTAATCACACATAAACACTATTAACACCTCATGTAAACTAATTTCACACATGTACATCATACTACTCACCACATCTTCTACTCATGCACATGCCCCTAACAGATTCCCACTATATACAAACACTTCCATGGATCCACATAACTGTGTCACTCACAAGTGTACTACACATACAAAGCATGACACATAACACACTACACATCACTGAACGAATGCATTAATACTCATATACACATGCACACAAATGGCACACCTACTCCCCCCAAACCCCTGCACCCTTAGCCATGAGACCTCATCCTCACAGTGCACCAGAAACCGTTTTCACACTGTCCACACACACAATGCTTCTTCCCACTATTCACACACATCAATCACCCCGGCCACCTTCCCTGCTTCTCTCCTAAATGCTGACTACAGCCTTCTCTACCCCACAACCACTCGGTGGGACTCCTATTCACAGCCTGCTTTAGATGCTCCGTCCAACCTGTTCTTGCTCAGCAAAGCTGAGTTGGAAGGTATCTTTTGGGACACCAGTGTTAGGAATGCTGAGCAAGAACATGATTTGCTGAAGCTAAAATGTAGAAATAAAATCCACTAAAATTCAAGGAATGCTACAATCGCATACATTCCAATGCATACATGCAGGAACTGATGACGGCAGGTAAACTGTGGTTTCCCAGGAGATTTTTTTTTTTTTTTGTCATTCTTCTTATCTCTGACTTATGTGTTACAAGTAGTGCTTGTTCACATATGAATAAAATATAACCCCATAAAAAATGGAATGGAAGAATAGCAGCGAATCACACTACAAGAGTATGTATCAACTTAAATACATAAGGCTGGATTTAACAGCCATATATTAATATACTCATTATAATTACGTATTTTTAGTTTAAGAATTTTATCAATTTAGTTATTACTTTATATTTCATTTCTTTCTTTTTATTAAACTATCCAGACTGTGATTTTTAACTCTAGAAGTTCAACTAGGGCAGAGGTGAAGTCCAGAACAAGGTGTCAGATACCCTGGAACTGAAATTACAGGCAATTGTAAGCTCCCCAATGGGACTACTGGGAATCAAACTCTGTCTGCAAGAGCAGTAAGTGTTAACTGCTGAGCCACCTCTCTAGTCCTCCCAGATCATTTTAACTTCCTAGGAATGGTGAACCTTCATTAATCACCGAACTGAAGGTGATGCAGCATATCTCTATCTACCCAAGGGACAACTAAGAGTGAGTCTCAACGTGATGTCAACTGCTATGGGGCACATCTCTCTCTACCTGAGGGACAGCTAGAAGAGTAAGCTCTTAGCACGATGTCAACTGCTATTAGAGAAATCATGTACATCATATCATTATTTTTGCCCAAACCCTCCCAACTTACTTTATTGGCCTTTCTGAGACAGGATCTCCCTGTTGCCCCAGCTCACTATGTAGACCAGGTTGGCCTCGATCTCAGAGAGATCCACCTCCCTCTGCCTCCTGAGTGCTAGGATTTAAGGTGTGTGCCACCACGGCTGGCTCTCCAACTTAATTTTTAAATAGGCAAAATTAATCCCGGTCAGAAGGGCACTACACTCAGAAGCAGGAACTTGGTTGACACACTCTACTTCACAGCAACCCCACCATGGGATGGATAAGGCAGCATCGGAAACATTTTAAAAAATCAAGTGAGAAATAAACACAAAAGGACATTTGCTCAAGCAGAGAATCTGATTCTTAATGATATGACACAAAACTGTTTCTGTGCATTGCTCTTGGAGTCAAGTGAATACATTTTTCATTGTAGTCTAGAATTTTGTTAGTACTTTTCTTATAATTTCTTTTTTAAAAAAATCGACCCAAACCAACCAGCAGTATTTGCTTTAACCTTTTCCCTTTATTAACGCACCCACTCCAGTGGTTATGGGATCATGAGACTGGCTGGCCTAACGGTTGAGGGGAAACTCTCTGGTTGCCAATGTTGCTAAAGAGAATTAAGGTCCGAGTGAACCCTAAAGGAGATCGGGACATAGTGCTTTCTGAAAATGTGAAAAACAGAATTTAAGGCAGCTGGGAACTGTAAGAGTCATTCAAACTCTTACACAAGCGGCACCCTGGAAGTGGCTCATAGCAAAACCTAACTTTCTATTAGTTTCATCATCTGAAGGAACTAACAGAGATCAGCTCACGGTGGGGAATCTGCCTGGTCAGATCACACGGAGGCAATTCTCTTCTTGTGGATCTAACTTTAGGTGCCATAAGGCAAGCACTCATTCCAAGCAAAATGTCCAGTCCTCACCAATGTGTGCCCGAGGACAAAGTGGAGGCACGTGCTGACTCTAGAGGTCTGAAAATGGCATGAAAAGGACTACCACATGCTGATTTTTTTTTTCTAAACTAAAACGATCTGTAGTGCACACCTCAAAAAATCAGGCAGAAAAATTAGATAATAGAAAAGAACATATAGAAAGTAGGCAAAAATGGGATTTGTTAAAAATATGCAAAATTTCACCACGAAATGCCTCCATTTATATGACTTAGTACTTAACTTCATATTAACTAGATTCAAATGCTCTGATCTCTATTTTAGAATATCTATTTTTAAAAAGATACCTATTTCTCAGCTATAAAACCATGCCAAAGCTCTCCTGCTTGCTTTCCATGTTTTCTGGACCACACAAGTATAATCTGGATTTCAGACATGAATCCAAGCCTGTGTTTATCAATAGCAGCAGGGTTCAGAGGACCTTCTGAACATGGTCACAAAACCCTCACATTATTCCTAGAATGAAAGACAGACTGTCTTAACTTTTCTTAGTTCTGTGTAAATGGACTCTAAACTTGTTAATTGTGCCCCTTTTTGTTTTCTAAACAGACATGCCGACTTTGCGGTCTATGCTTTGTAGAAGAGCAGGAATTCCAGCACAGAGGAAACCACATAGTGTGGAACTGGGATGAGGTCAGTGGCACCCTCCCCTCTTGTTTATCCAGATTGTGGCTGTCAGTCCTGCATGGAGGCCTCCCTGTATATCAGTTTCTAGTGTGTCACCAACTATCACGCAGTCCCCAGGCTGTACTCCGAGGAGATTACAGCAGTGATAAAATATGGAAGGTGCTGGTTTCTCCTCTTCCTGCTCTCCCCCTACAAAGATAGCGTCAAAGTATGACTGGCAAGCACAAGCCTCTATCTTCTCTCTCTGTGTCGGTCTGTCACGGTTGGTTAGCAATAGTAGGCGGAACTCCTTGCAAAGTTGGGTGAGCATGTCTTTGACATCTGCTAGGATCATGTGTTGTAAACCTGTAGCTTTTCACAGGAAATAGCAATCTTCAGCTAATTCCCTATTGTCTGAACCACCTTTCGTTTCCTGGATGGCTGCTTCCCAGTGTGAAGTCCTCACATCTGTAATGCATGAACTGTAAGGATGAAAACATTCCTTGCTGAGTTTAAGTTGAATTTTATCATAATGGTATTTTGATTGTAAGAGCTTTATTACCTAAGCAGAGGAGAATAATTTGGCTAGTAACACCCTGTCTTTAACAGTCAGGCTCTCGAAGCAGAGACTCTGAAACAGCTCCCATTACCACACCATTTCTGGAGGGAACTGGCCTTAAGTTTTAGAGTCACCATATTGAGGAATTATCAACTTCTGGAAACAATGCATTTATCACACACACACACACACACACACACACACATTTTAAAAACCAACATCTATTCTAAGATGATTCTTTACGGTTAAAAAATGTTTCATACTGATTATGAAGACATGAAAATAAAACTCTTGTTTAAATCTAGTGAAACATTTCTGTAGAACATTATTTACATTCTTCCCAGGGGGAAAATTCTAGTCCAGCGATACTTTCCTTATCTACATCCACTTCACTTTTTTCCTTCCCAGTGCTGTGGATAGAACCCAGGGCCTTGTGCACTGTCAGTCACTCTCTGGAGCATCAGAGGGTATAAGGGATAGCCTGTTCTCTCTGCCATCACATCGCTGAACAGCCGGTTGCAGGAGATGCTTTCCAGTCTTGGAACCCTGCCTCCCTGACTCTTCTGCGTTTCCCTTATAAGAATAGCCTTGTCGGAACTGGGGTGGCTGCGATCTTAACCTTGAGTGCTGTGACTGATGACCGATACATTTAAAAAGATTTTCTTATTTGTAATTGTGTGTGGGTATGCGCCCGTGGGTGGAGGTGCTCGCGCAGGCCAGAGGAGGTCGTCGGATCGCTTGGAACTGGAGTTAACAGGTTCCTGTGAGGCTGCCTGACATGGGTACTGGGAACTGAGATCAGGTCCTCTGTAAGAACAGTACAAGCTCTTAAGGCTGATCCATCTCTCTTTAGTCCCCGACTTTCCTATTTTGATTGGTTTCCCTGAAATCTTGCATCCCACTGCTGCAAGTCTCTTCATTTATGGTTTTCTGGTACTAACAAGAGGGCAAGGAACCTGCACTGTCCATTAAAAGCCTCCCAGAAGGGCAGTGACAAGGTTTGCCTTCTGCTACTAAAACAAGACCTTGAATCCAGCCCAAATCCCCTTTGTCTTTATTGGGTAAGTTTTATGATATTTGAATATGCAGTCACCACCAGTAATCAAATCGTGTACTAGGTTGGTCAAGGACACAACTGATTTTGTTGAGCCTGTGAATTAGGAGTGGTTCTTACATTTTAAGTGGTTGAAAAAAATGAAAATTGAAAATTTAATTGTCCTTATTTTTAGTGTGCTAAATTAGCTTTGACTCAAATCTGTGTCTGTACTTGAATGATTAAGTTTGTCATAAAGTGGCTTCTATGTATAGTGAACTGTACCAGACCTGGCTAATATAAGCAAATTGTGACCCTCTAGCTAGTCAGGTTGAACACTGCCAAAAATGTTAACTAAGACAAATGCTGACTTACAGCCAACCACTTCGTTTCTGAATGTCATTATTTTTTCACTAGCTGTAAATATAGCTTTGACTTGAATTGTGTGCATATGATGAGAAGGAGACTCTGTGAACCAGCTTTCAGCTGGTTTTGTCTGACCATAGAGCCTTTCATGTATGGAAATAAATTTAACTCATCTTGGATATTTTAGTCATTGAAATTCAATACAGCCATCTCTGTATACGTGTATTGCTCTTTTTGCTTTACAGTTAACATAGTTGAATAGTTAGTTGTAAGTGACATGTGGCCACAAGGTCTAAAATATCTAGCTACTTGCAAAAAAAATTCCCATAACCTGAGGTACATGATTCACAAGTGGCTTTCTGGTGCCTGGTAGAAATAGATCAACGAGTAGGGTACCCACAATTTCTGAATTTGGGGAGTAGAATCATAATTGAAATCTCTTGCTACTACTGAAGAGAATAAATTTCTATCTGTTTCTCAAAAGTGTGTGTCCTTTAATTGAATGGCATTGTTTAACATTGTTCATACAGGATGCTACGTTATCAGTTGTGTTCATTTAGATTTAGCAGTCAGCCAAAAGTATGCAGGTATACATGCATTATTTGGGGTTACTTTTTGTAGTTGTCTGAAATATCACTATAAATTTAAAAGAAACTGCTTGGCCAACACAGGGATCTTACAGGCTTGAGCAGTGTTTTTTTGTTTTGTTTTGTTTTAACATAAAGGGTGTTGCCTGATGTAGTCACAAACCTAAGCTTAGACAAGGTAGAGCACTCTGTGTCATCAGTCCTAACAGACTTATTTGACAGGTCGGTCTCCCTTCCTACCACCAGGTGTTGGGATTCCATGCTGGGTCCTTACTGCCTGAGTTCCTTGTCATGTAAGGCCTGGAGCTCTGTGGGACAAACTATGGAGTCAGCCAGTGTCCATCAGTGGAGGAATGGACAAGGAGCAGGATGGGGTCCCTCAGGATACTAGAAGCAGACCTGCCAGATGCCCATGCTGGCTGTGCCTCCAGAGGGAGAGAAGGGAGCTAGTTCTTGAGTGTGTCTCTTCAGAGTGGTTTGGTGGCAGGAAGCAGGGCTCCTGTCATCTTGGGAGCCTCACCACCTCCAGTCCACATCACAGCGCAGAGCATGCTGTGTCCGCTGAAGGGCTGCCTCCCGTTTAGATGACACTCAACAGGATGTGAATGTCAAGGCAGACACACAATTTGGGTGTGAAGACAGTGCGAAGGGATCCGATAGCTGGGCCCTTGTGAGCATCTTCACACCATCTGCTCTGATGAGCTTTGTGAGGACCCTGAGACTGGACAACTGCAGAGAAAATCGGGCCACAGGAGTGCTTTTCAGTGAAGCAGAACGTATTTGATAAGGGCTAGAGTGCAGCGCAGGTCTGCCCGTAGACCTCCCCGTGTCCAGTGAGCAGCAATGTGACACCTTCAACGGAGGAGGTGCAGCCCTGCCGCCATCACGCTCAGGTTACACGCTGGGCTACAGCCGAAACCTGTCTCAGAGAAAGGGAGGTTCCTGTCATTTGTGTCAACGTGGATGGACACAGAGGACATTATACTAAGTAAAAGAACCAAGAAAAGAAAGGAAAATATTACATATGTGAAACGAAACAGAAAAATCTAAATTAGAACAAACAGAATGGGGGGAGAAGCTGCTCTAAGAGTTCAGATTAGTCTCTAGGTAGGAAGAAGAAGGCTGATATCTAATGTGTAGAATGAGGACTGCAATGGATTTTGGAGACTTGCAGCAGCTCTTATCACCTGCAGAAAATGCACATTCGGAAAATGAACATGTGAACTTATTCAAGCATCAGAAGAATGTGTGTATATATAAGTAGCACAGCATGTGGTTTCAATACACAGTGACATTATTTGAAAAGAAAATGTATTTTCGAGCCCTTCATGGCATGTAGAATATTGCACAGGTCCTTATAACAGTGCTTCAGGCATATTCTTTGGCTCAACCCTGTACCGATCGTTGATGGACACAGGGTACATAGGTCATCACTGGATTTTTGAGGCACAGAGTGTTAGGGACTGCATTCATGTTAAAGGTCCACCAGTGTGTCTGTCTAAGTAAAGTTATGTCTGACCTTTGCGAGGCCTTTCTGCTGTCTTCTTACCGGGGCAGCAATGCATCTGCCTAGGTGGTCAAAGCCTCCCACCAGGGTTCCCCAACAGTCAACGCAAGGTGCTATGTGCTGTTGGGGTCAGCAGATGGTGCCCTTCTCAATCTGCCCACTTAGGCCCTTGTACTGGCCACCTTCCCCTATGAAATCTGAAAACCAAAATTTTCATTACAAATTAAAAAGTATGTAGTTGCCCATCATCCTGTAACCAACTGCCCCTTCCCCATGGTCTCACTCAAAGAATATTACCTCTGTACCCCTCTTCTGTCCAGGGTGTTGGGGCTCAAATGAAAGCTCCTGTCCTTGGCCCCTTGAAATGAGGCTGGCCTGCGGCTTTGTCCGTTGGTGACTGTGGTCACAGGTCTTGGAGGCCACAAAGCAACAGCAGCAGCAGCAACAACATTTTGCCTGCCAGGTGCCAGAAAGGAAATAGCTTGGACTACTTTATAGGAGACTCTGCTGAAAATGAGCTAAGAGGGTACCCTAGAGTGTGGGGTCCGGGGTGGGGGAGGGTCTGATTCAGTACTGACCCATCTGAGGGTCTCCGGGTCCATTAGAAGGTGGGAATGTGGCAGGGAATCGGGTCGTGCAGAGAAAAGCCCTCCCTGTCCGAGGAGGCATCGCTGTGTTTCCCATCCACAGCTCCCCGCCCTCCGCCATTCTCGGTACCGGCTTCTTCTCTAAATTCAACTGACAACACTTCAGATCTCACCTTGGCTCCTATCAAAGGACAGTCAGCCTCACCTCGCGCGTGGCTGGATGCACTGGGGGAAAGGGAACCGCTGCACACGCCTCCTTCACGTGGCTCCTCTGAAGCACCAGGGCAGAGGTGGGAGCAGAGCAGGAACACGCTGAGCTGAGGCATTTCCAAGAGGGGAAGTCATGTGAAATATGAAATTACTTTGTTTCAAAATGTGAATGCTCTCCATTGCAGCAAGTCTTCACTAGTGTCAACTTGAGACAAGTCACGTATGGAGCGTTCTCTCTCTCTCTCCCTTCCTCCCTCCCTCTTTCCCTCCTTTTCTTCTTTCTTCCTCCTCCATGAGAAGATGACTCATGGTACAAAAAAACCCAGACAGGTTCACAGACTGGTGCTGGCTTAGTAGTAAAGGTCTGGATCAGGGGCGGAGACTGTGCAGTAGCCAGAAGATTCCTGAAGGTTGCACCACAGCCGATGCACTCACCTGTCCCGATTCACTCTGCCTTCCCACCTGGGCTCCTGATGGACCCTCCTGTATCTCATTCTTCTGTTTCTGCCTCCCACCCAATCAGCAGCTCAGACCCAGGACATACACACAAACAGGTCAGGCCCACCGTGGTTTTCTTCTTGTTCCACTGTCTCCGTTAATGATCCAGAAACCCACCTGGAGGCTGGCAGCTGGGCTGAGGATCTCCCCGTGCATCTAAGGCCTTTTGGGGTCGTTCTCCAAGATGAATCATCTTGATGCTCATGAGCACTTTATGATCTCCAAGTTTCTGATTCCTGCAGTATGCTGCACTTGTCTGGTCCACTCTTCGTCATAGAGCAGCCTGCAGGGGAGTGTCAAGAGGGCTCTGAACTCAGACCTGGATCCTAGACTCTTTCCTCGTTCATCTGGACCCCAGGTGCCCTAAGAAGGGTGCCACCCCCTTTCTCCTCTGTACACACGAGGGCATGTTGCCCTTTCAGCTAGTTTTGTGGACACAGCATCCTGCCAGTACACAGCCACTTGGAATTCTTACCTGGCTTTCTCTGTGGATGCAGACATCCATGCCAGGCTGCTCTCCATCCTCTGGGATCAGGGTCCAGGGAGATCAGTAGCTTCAACATGACTTGAAAACAGACAGGCTAAAATGAGTCTCTTTGTGGAAACAGACAGGATTTATCATCCTTGACTGTGTTGTCACTGTGCTGGATTGGTTCCTCAAGCTGGTTCCTCCTGAGTGAGCCTCTGCTCACTCTCAGCAACCCTTCACCACCACCCTTCCCCAGCCTCAGGACACCATCCTCTGCTGTCTACCTCTAGTTCAAGTTCCTCAGGATTCAGGGAAGAAGGTCAGATACTGTGGACTTCGCTTTCTTGGGGGATAATAATACTGTTACCTACTTCACAAGTGTGCATATTTATTTTGTTACTTTAAAAGAGACATTATTTAGGCTAGCAAGCTAGGTCAGTGAATCAAGACAATCAAGGCTGAAGTACACAACTCTTTCCTTGGGACCCACATGGTGGAAAGACATACTTGATGCCTGCAAATTGTCCTTCGACACACACACACACACCTCATACCAAACAAACAAACAAACAAACGTTTCTAGTAAAGGACACCATGAGAAGCCTAATGCAGAAGTGTAGCGTAGCCGCTCCACCTACTTGTTCTCGCTACTGTCTCCATGGTCCTCATTCTCCACCCACACTTTGTTTCTTCCTGGATGCTGCCTCCTGTGGGCTCTCAAGCAGCAGCAGTAGCACAGAGTCCTTAAACAGTTTACAACCCTGACCTTTAGCCCCTTCCAGATCCTCCTCCTTAGAGGGGCTCTAGGCACAGCCGAGCCCTGGGGGCTGCGGGGCCGCTGAGCTGAGCTTTGTGGGGGCGGTGTGGCGCTGTCGCTGCCAGCCGTGCTGAGGTTCTCAGTGTCTGCTTCGTCCCTGGCGATGAGAAGGAACTCCTCCGGTGACGATGTGCCCTTCTTTAAGTAGGCAGTGACAGCGGTGGTGGCGTCCCTGGGCTGCCCGCTAACACGCTCCTGTGGGCGGTGAGCGGCTCTCTCTGCTCTGTGGGCGGATGTTCTCACTCAGGGCTTCTTTGTTGGCGGAGAGCTGTGACCAGAGACAAGAGGAGGCGCTGCTGTTTGAGCTGGGCCTGACAGCTGTGGTAACTTCCGGGGGCTGTCCACTAAGGTGCTCCTGTGGAGTTTCTGTGGAGGATGAGCTGCTCTCTTTGCCTCCTGTGCTGGTGTTCTTGCAGTGGGATTCCTCCTTGGAGAAGTAAGGTGGAGACATGTTGTTAAAGCGAGCTCTGGCTATATCAGAATCGAAGGATTCTGATGACGTAAACGACCAGGAAAGGCTGGAACGTGATATACAACGAGGGGTGGTTCTGCTCCCCATCTCCGCAGAGATACTGGTCATAAATTGAGTGTCACGACCACGCAACATGGAGGTTTTGAGAGGACAGGTCCTCTTTCTTAGGCAGGGGATCGGGGTCATACTCTGCCTTCCACCAATCCTGTTTTTACCATCGAGTTCAGCCTGAGTGGGCACAAAGGTGGGAATGCTGGGGGCACTGCGTGCCTTCTTTATGCCCAGTGAACAGGTGGGACGTTCTGAAGGCTTCAGGCTTTCATCTGGTTCCCTGGGATCAACATCATTTACAAAGGTGTCCCTCCAGGGTGACTGCAGTCTCAGAAGGGAGCAGATGGCCATCACCTCATCAAATTTCTTCTCTCGTAAAGCTGCCCTTATCTCGTGTGGGTTGTACCCCATGACATCCATGATCACCATTACAGTGAGGTCCAGGTGGCTGTCCATGATATTTCTCCAGAAATATCTAGAGAACTTTGATTGCCATATTCTAGCCATGCAAGGCCCACAATGTCCCCAGGTCTAAAGTTAACAATTTAGCGATCACTTCCCAAAGCTCTGGTGACAGTTTGAATTGAATGGCATACTTGCCTGCCAGGACTCTCCTCTTTATTGCATTATATGTATATCCTCGGAAAGGCAAGTATCCCTTGGACATGAAGTAGAGCACGAGGCCCAGGCTCCACACATCACACTTAAGAACATCGTAAGCTTTGCCTTCAAAGAGCTCTGGGGCACAGTAGGGGAGGGTGCCACAGAAAGCTCTCAGCTTCTGCCCGATGTCAACTTTGGTACTGAGTCCAAAATCACTGAGTTTAATGTTGCCATCTCCGTCTACCAAGATGTTTTCCGGTGTTAGAGCCCAGTGTGCGATCCCTTTCCCGTGGCAGTAGTGGAGGGCACATACTAACTGGTTAAAGACCCTACGAGACTCCTCCTCTTGTAGACGGCCCACCTCGTTAACCCAGCTCATGAGATCTCCAGCAGCTGCATGCTCAGTCACCATGTAGGTGTAGTCTGTGGTTTCGATGACCTGTAGCAATTTAATAATATTGTGATTGTCAAGACACTCCATAATGTCTATTTCCGATTTAATGTAGACATTCCTCCTGCCCTTTCGAAGCATTTTTACCACCACGATGGTCTGTGTGCTGAGATGCCGGGCCAGCTTTAGTTCCCCGAAGCTTCCGTGTCCCAGGGTCTTTATGATGTCGTAATGTTCGGTTACGGCCTCTTCAACATTTGAGCCGGGGTCCAGGTTTAGAAGCAGTCTCCTCCTCCACATTTTGATCTAAGATGAAAAATGAAATAGAATCAGGTCTAGGAGATAATTTTATAGTATAAATTCCTGTCCTGAAAAAGGAGAGATACTCCAAGCAGCACAGCGAAGCACCTTAATAGCCTATGAACAAGAACTAGACAATCCCCCTAAAGTAGAAGGAACTGGCAAGATCAGAGCAGAAAATAAGGAAGTGGACAGGAAAATAGCCATACCAAGTCCATTAACAAAGACTCGATTATTCTGAAGAATAAATGAAATTGACAGAACCTTAGCCAAAATAAGCAACAGAAAATATAAGGCACCGATTAATTATGTTAGAGGCAAAAAAGGTGATATTTATTACTTCAATTACCATTAAAATGTAGATGATCTCTAGGGAGAAGTTTGAGGAAATATTTTCCAGTGAACTGAAAAATCTGGAAGAAGTGGATAAACTTCTAGACACTTAAGAACTGCCAAAATTGAACTAAAAAAATATAAAACATCCAAACCGATGAAGAAAAAGCAACAAAACAGTAATCTAAAAAATTATTCCAGAATAAAGGGAAAGAATGAGCTCAAGAGAGGAGGGCCCATAGGAAACTGGTATAATCAAGGGAGAAATTAGAAAATGGAGACACTTTAAATGGGGGAGGGAAGGAGGGAGAGAGGGAGGGAGGGAGAGAGGGAGGGAGAGAGAGAGAAATAATGCCTACCTAGTGTAAAATACCAGAGGGTATCTTGTTAGTCTAACAACCTTATGACATATTTCGTATATACAGTATCCCTATAAAAGTCCATGTACATAGCTGAAGCCTACATAACAAGAATCAGTGCCAGACAGGAGAAACCTCCCTGTGAGTTGTTGGCCAGGATAGTCCAAGAGACTCCCAAAATTACATGGGCTATTGTCATAGTCCTTCATTGCCTCCCAGTGATTGAGGGTAAGACCCTATTGCTGAAGATAGGACACACGTGTGACATAGGATTTGGAACAATGGAACTGGAATGGACCAGGAAGCCACTTTACCTGAAGGCTAGCTCTGATAGCTCAGGAGAGCACTATGCAAGTAGTCAAAGGAGAACATCAAAACCATTACCTGCAAACAACAAAAAGTAAAGTGAGAAGCAAGCTCACTATGTCCAAGCAGGATAAGCTACCAGAATCCAAGTCCGGAATTTCACCAATGCCTAAGCCTAAGAATTCACCAAAATCCAAGTCCTAAAATCAGCCAATGTCAAAATCCAAAAATTCACCAACGTCCGAGTCCTGCAGATCACTACCAACCAGCTGTCTGCACTAAAGGACACAGCTCAGCCCGAGCCAGTGCCTTATATAGGCAGGTATCAGGCCTTCCTCACAATGGTTCCTTGTGAGGTCAGAGCAAGAATGCACCAATGGCTGCTAGGCACACTCCTCACTGGCTTTTCTTACTTTTTGTTGGAAAGAAGGTATGAGTTACTCTGTAGCCACCGCAATGCCCAACCAAAATCAACCTAAGTAAAGGTTCTTTTTGGCTTTCATTTTGAGTGACAGGCATGGTGGTAGTATATGGCTGCTTTCACTGTACTGGCAGTTACCCAACCCCACCCCTTCCCCTCGAACTGCTTTCTGGAGCTCTTAGCTCTGCATAGTTCTCTGTAAATATATCCTCATGTAACCACAGGAACAAGGAAAATGGAAGCCATGGAGCTAAAGGGAAAGAAGGAGCCCTAGAGAGGAGAATAGGAGACAGGTGTTGCTAAAGGGAAAATGCTGAGAATGGGCTATTTAACTGGGGATGGAGGAGGGAGCTCTTCACAAAGAAACATGGAGAATAAAGAGGAAGGAGGAGCCCAAGAGAGGGGGACTAATAGGAGACAAGTAGTATCAAGCTGGAAGTGAGAAAAATGGAAGTACTTTAACTGGGGAGGGACGAGGTAAAGTTAGACGAGGAGGGAGAGAGAAGAGATAAATAATGCTTAGGCGGTATGAAAAACCAGACAGAAATGCATTAGTTCAAAAGCCTACTGAAAATACACATACAAAATGTATGAGTGCGTGTGCATAGCTGAAGGCTATATAACAAGAAAGACAGTGCCAGGCAGGAGAAACCCTCCTTGAAGTTTTTGGTTCAGGTAGTTCAAGAGACTCCCCAAATAATGCTGGTTATTGCCACAGTCCTTGACTACCCCTCAGAGCCTGAAGGTAAGACGTTACTGCTGAAGACAGGACAAACTTCTGACATATGACTTGGAGCAATGGAGCTGGAACTAACCTGGGATTCTCCTCCCTGAATACAAGTTCTCATAGTATTAGAGGATATTATTCAAGCTTTTAATGCAGAAAATCAGTGGTCCACCTCCAGCTATAAAGCCTAATAACCCCTAAAATGCCTGGCAACTGATTACTATTGGGTGAGGAACTGCTGATGTTCTTAAATCCAGGGATTCTGGATAGGCTGACTAGACCTCATGGATGAATTTGCACTGGGAAATGTCTGGGAACACTAACTTGACACACTAGGCCTTAACACAAATGACGGGGTGTATGAATTCCAGGGGTAGGTCTCTGGGAGGGTGCAGTGAAGAAAGGGTCATAAAGGTGATTAAGACTGTTTGAGATGTTCTGTATGAATCACACAAAAAGTCAATACAAATATTAACCAACCCAACATTATCCCAGCACAAAAAGTCCAGAACCAGAAAAATTCATTAATGATTTCCATCAGACCTTTAGAGAAGTACTTAAAATCAATGCTCCTCAAACTATTATTCCATTAGACAGAACGGGAGGAAGTGCTTCTAAATTCATCTTATGAAGTCCATATCTCCTGGTGCCAAAATCAGATGAAGATACATTAATGAGAGAAAACCATTAATTCAGGGCCCTCGGTGAACACACATGTAACAAACTTTAGTAACAGCACTTAATTTGGGGCCGGAGAGAGGGCTCAGTAGTTCAGAGTACTTGTTGCTTTTCCAGAGGACCTGCGTTCAGTTCCCAGGAACCACAATGAGCAGTTCCCAACTCCCTGTAAGTCTAGCTCCTGGGGACCCACCACGTCCGGCCTCTGCAGACACCTGCGCTCATGTCCACTCCCCACAGACACCTACACTCATGTCCACTCCCCACAGACACCTGCACTCGTGTCCACTCCCCACAGACACCTGCACTCGTGTCCACTCCCGACAGACACCTGCATTCGTGTCCACTTCCCACAGACACCTGCACTCACGTCCACTCACCACAGACACCTGCATTCGTGTCCACTCCCCACAGACACCTGCACTCACGTCCACTCATCCACAGACACCTGCATTCGTGTCCACTCCCCACAGACACCTGCGCTCACGTCCACTCCCGACAGACACCTGCACTCGTGTCCACTCCCCACAGACACCTGCAATCCTGTCCACTCATCCACAGACACCTGCATTCGTGTCCACTTCCCACAGACACCTGCACTCACGTCCACTCACCACAGACACCTGGATTCGTGTCCACTCCCCACAGACACCTGCACTCATGTCCACTCATCCACAGACACCTGCATTCGTGTCCACTCCCCACAGACACCTGCAATCCTGTCCACTCATCCACAGACACCTGCACTCGTGTCCACTCCCCACAGACACCTGCACTCGTGTCCACTTATCCACAGACACCTGCATTCGTGTCCACTCCCCACAGACACCTGCACTCGTGTCCACTCCCCACAGACACCTGCACTCACGTCCACTCCCGACAGACACCTGCATTCGTGTCCACTTCCCACAGACACCTGCACTCACGTCCACTCACCACAGACACCTGCATTCGTGTCCACTCCCCACAGACACCTGCACTCACGTCCACTCATCCACAGACACCTGCATTCGTGTCCACTCCCCACAGACACCTGCACTCACGTCCACTCCCGACAGACACCTGCACTCGTGTCCACTCCCCACAGACACCTGCAATCCTGTCCACTCATCCACAGACACCTGCATTCGTGTCCACTCCCCACAGACACCTGCACTCACGTCCACTCACCACAGACACCTGCAATCCTGTCCACTCATCCACAGACACCTGCACTCGTGTCCACTCCCCACAGACACCTGCACTCATGTCCACTCCCCACAGACACCTGCACTCACGTCCACTCATCCACAGACACCTGCACTCACGTCCACTCACCACAGACACCTGCACTCACGTCCACTCACCACAGACACCTGCACTCATGTCCACTCATCCACAGACACCTGCACTCACGTCCACTCACTACAGACACCTGCACTCATGTCCACTCATCCACAGACACCTGCACTCACGTCCACTCCCCACAGACTACAGGACTACGGGGCATGGCATCTTTTTCTTGCTCAGTTCTGCCCTGGTGTTCGTTTCTCCATTCATAGAACACCGACTCAGGGTTTGAATCAAGCTCAGTTTTTGTCCTCTAGGAACACCCTAGAGGGTTTGGTGGGTGAGACAATCCCAACATACAGAATCACAGCAGAGTCTTGGGAAGTGAGGATAAGGGGAACAGATAGATAAAGAAGCAGATGTGGGACTGGAGAGATGGCTTAGTGGTTAAGAGTGCTTGCTGAGCACTCATGTTGAGCTGCTTACAGCTGTGTATAACTCCAGTTCTGGCCAGTCTGAAACTTGCTATGTAGACCAGGCTGACCTTGAACTGTTGGCAGTTCTCTTTCCTCTGCTTCCTGAGTAATAGGATTACAGGTGTGTACCACCATGCCTGGCTTCTCTCTTTCTTTCTTGAACCAGGAGTTTTCTATGTAGTCTAGACTGGCCTTAAATCCTTAAGCTTTCTGCCTCAGCCTCCCAAATTCTGGGATTACATGTACTTGCTACTATGCCTGGCTCCCAGGATGCTTTTTACTGTAAGTAACTGTAACCCAATTCAAAGAATTTCCTTTTTCTTTTTCTTTTTTTTTTTTTTTTTGGTCTTTTTGAGACAGGGTTTCCCTGTAACCCCAGCTGGCCTAGAATTCTCTATGTAGATCAGGCTAGCCTTGAACTAGCCTTGAACTCACAGAGGTCTGCCTGCCTCAGCCTCTCAAGTGCTGGATTAAAGGCATGAGCTACCACATCCAGCTCAAAGAATTTCTTTTCTTCTTTCTCTAGTTTCTGTTTCTCTACCTCTCTCTCATCTTGATAAATACATACTTGTGCATACTTATGGAGTACAGTGAGAGATTTTAGCACATGTATATCCTCTATAGTGATCAAATCTAGGAAATTGGCTTTTTCATTACTGTAGATACTTATCATTTCTTTTTTCCTCTGAAGATCTATTTTTATTTTTATTATGTATGTATGTGTGTGTGTATGACTATGTGCATGTGAGTACAGTTACCTGTGGAGGCCAGAGCTCTTGGATCACACAGAGCTGGAGTTACAGGTAGTTGTGAGCCTAACATGGGTGCTGAGAATCGAACTCCAGTTCTCTAGAGAAGCACTATGTGCTCCCAACTGCTGAGCCATCTCTTAATCCCCCTGTTATCATTTCTTTATGCTGGAAATTCAAGTCCCTCTGGCTGTTATTAAGTACATGATAAATTATGCACCCTCTCTGCTGTAGAGCATCTAGACTTACTCCTGTCTAGCTGTAGTTTTATACTTGTTAACCGAACTCTTTCTATCTCCCTCCAAGAATTTAAACTCTGACAAAATATGTTAACATCTAGAATATATTGAAGCAACATGGATCCAAGGTATATTAACTTAAGGGCTCAGGTCTTCTACAAGAACAGTATGTGTTCCTAGCCATTGAGCTATCTCTCCAGATGATGTTTGCCTGTCAGATAGGATGTGAAATGTCCCAACTCTAAGGCCCTTTTACGTAAAATCCAACAGTCATTCCTGGATCAAGTTACTGCTGCAATAATGATGAGCTACTTTTAGTTCTGTTGCCCAACCTTCAGATTCAGCTTTGGTTTTGTTAAAAAACAAAACCAAGCCAGACTTAAGTGGCATACACTTTTAATCCCAGCACTCAGGAGGCAGAGGCAGGAGGATCTCTGTGAGGTGAAGGCCAGTCTAGTCTACATAATGAGTTCTGGGGCTATAGGGAGACCCCGTCTCGAAAAACCAAAAAACAAAAAAATAAAACAGAAAACAAACAGCTGGGCATGGTGTCCCATGCCTGCAATTCCAGAACTCGGGAGGCAGAGGCCTAAGAGCTGTGCTAACTTCAAGTCCGGTCTGGTCTGCACAGTGAGCTCTATGCTAGCTAGGGAGCAAAAACCCCTGTCTCACTACCCCTCCCCAAATCCAATCAAGAACAACAAAATGAAAATAAAAAACAAAAGACAAAAATACTCAAACAAAACAAGACACAACCCCATCTACCATTGCTTTCAGTATAACCTTTCTTTTTAGCCCAGTGGACTCTTTCCTTTACCCCTGTTAGCCTTGAATCCTGCCTGAACCTTAGGGGTATCTCCTGTGACAAAAATGGCTTCTTACCTGGTCTATAGGCTTCTGGGGCTGCCTACTTAGAGCGAGAGCATGCTGGGCAGTATGGATTATGACTGTCAGAGGGCCAATAAATCAGATATTCCTGGGAGCAGGTATGGTTGAGAGCAGAGTGAGGCTGCCCAAGGCCGTAAGTATCATCCTCTCCCAATAGAGCAGCAGTAGGTATAGCATGGCGAGTGAAAAGCTACCAGTGCCTGGCAGGCGTTTAAGTTCCTCGATCTGTTCGCTGTCTTCCTGGTAGTTCATTTTGGATGTTACTGAGACTGCTGTCCATCAAAATCAGGAGCAGCCAGACACTAGAACAAGTGAGGCCGACACTGTCAAACCAGTTCCCTTCTTCCTTGCTAATAGAAGTGTGATTTTAGTGAGTGGAAATAGGCATCGATAGTCCTAGAGGCTGAGTTGTGATTGGTCTGAATCATGACTGTTCTCTCTTACTAATAATTGGCTAGCAGTGAACACACAGCTGGGTTCTGGCCATGGAGATACAAGGAGACATTTATCGGAAGCATCATGGAAATGTTTAGCTCTCTGATAAGATGAAGGGGTGAGGAGATTGTTGTTTTTATGCCTGCCTCCTTGTTTTGCTTTGTATTTTATGACACAAAGAATGACTGACTTGAGCTCTGATAACCCTCCTGTGGTCATGAGGGGGTCGCCAAGAGGGAAGGCCCAGACTCTAGTGTCATATGTAGTCATGAAATTAACCCTAAATTACCTTCCTTAACAATGAAAAAATTATATTTTATGTGTATGAGTGAGTTTATTGCCTGTATGTATCTATGTATATGCACCCGTTTTATACAATATGCCAGTGGAGGTCAGAAGAGGGCACAACTTCTAGAACTGGAGTTATGAACAGTTGTTAGCCGCATGTGGATGTTGGAAATTGAACCCAAGTCCTCTGCAAGATCAGCCAGTGCTCTTAACCGCTGAGCCATATCTCCTGCCCCAGTAGTTTCTTTTTGTAGCCCTGCCTGGCCTAGAACTCTTTGTGTAGAGCAGGCCAGTCTTGAATCCACAGAGATCTACTTGCCCCCGCTGGGATTAAAGGCATGCACTGCTGCACCTGTTTTCCCCAAGGTTTTTTTCTTTTTTCTTTTTATTTTTTTGAGATAGGGTCTAATTCTGTACCCCAGGCTAGCCTAGGATTCTTGGCAACCCTCCTGCCTTAGCTTCATCTTCCTGAGTACTGAGATTATAGGTGTGAGCCACCATATCTACTCAAGATTTCTCTCTCTCCTCACAGGATCCTATGTCGGCCAGATGGACCTCAAACTCCCTTTGTAGCCAAGGATGATCCTGAATTCTTCCTGCCCCAAGAGGAGTTCCTTTCTTTTCCTCCTCTTCTTCCTTTTCTCCCTCTCCTCTTCCTCTTTCTCTGTTTCCCTCCTTCTCTGCTCCTCCTCCTCCTCCTCCTCCTTTTCTTCTATTTCTTTTTTGAGATAGGCTTTCACTGTGTAGTCCTGGCTGGTCTAGAACTCACTATGTAGGCCAGGCTGGACTTGAACTCATAGAGGTTTGCCTGCCTCTGCCTCCCAGGTGCTAGAATTAAAAAGGCATGTGTCACCATACCCAGCTTTCTTTTCCTTTTGAGACAGGTTATTATGTGTCCCAAGATGACCTTGAACTCACTATGAAGCTGAAGATGACTTTAAACTTCTAATCCTCCTGTATTCAACTCTCAAATGCTGAGATTACAGGTGCATGGCGCCATGTCTTTTGTGCCTGTGTGTGTGTATGTGGTTCTGGGGATCAAACCTAGGGTTTCATGTATGATAGGAAAGTACTCCACCAAGTGAACCACGTCCCCAGCCCTTCAAGATTTCTTAAGTGAAGCTGGATATAGTGATGTGTGTCTATAATCCCAGCATTTAGGAGGTAGAGAAGGACAATAAAGACTTCAAGGCCAGCAAGGTCCAGACCAACTGGACTATACAAGACCCCACCTCAAAAAAGACACCCTCCTCAAAAAACAAGTATGGTGGATCATGCTTGTAATCTTAGCACTGAGAAGGCTGAGGCAGAAGGACTACTGTGAGTTTAAGGCCAACCTGGGTAAAAGAATGAAACCTTGCCTCAAAAACAAACAAACAAACAAACACACATGGGCTAGAGAGAAGGCTCGGTAGTTAAGAGCACTGACTGCTCTTGCGGAGGACCCCAGCAAAAAGCATGGAGCCAACAATTGTCTGTAACTTCAGTTTAGGGAATCAGATGCCTTCTTCTGACTTTTGCAGGCATTTTACACATGAATGCACTTACATAGGTAAGTGCATAGGTAAAACTCATACAGTAAAATAAATAGTAAAAAACCTCCAAACAGCCATTTCCATTATTCCCCAAAATGTTTTAACTGAAATAAAAGGTATCTTTTTGAGTTAAATACTCTTATCATATCTTCAGTTGTTCAGTTATTTGCAGGTAAGTCCATTTAATTGATTTATCAGGAACCCCAAGGTCTAGAGAACTTGAGTACTTTCCGTTTTTCCAGAGGGCACATGTTGGGTTCCCAGTATTCACATAGTGGCTAACAACAGTCCTGGCATTCACAAAGCTCTGGATTCAGTCTTCAGCACCACATAAAATAGGTGTGGTACTGTGTCTCTGAAATCTCAGTACTCAGGTTTGGAGGCAGGAAGATCAGAAACTCAAGGTCACACAGGAATAAAATCTGGGAAAAGCTTGGTGTGAGTAGAAAGACTCATCTGGTGTGTGATGTGCCAGGTGAACTGGAACTCCAGTTCCTGGTGATCTAACTCCCTCTTCTGGCTTCTATGGACTTCACGGTTGTCTTCTGATACATATGGAGTTCAAGACTAGCCCGGGCTATATGAGACTCAGTCTCAAAAAAGAAAGAATAGGCCTAGGAATGTAGCTCAGTGAAAGAGTGCTTGCCTAGGTTGCACAAGGCCCTGGGTTCAAATTGAGCACCACAAAAATAAAAAGAATGATGGAAATGTTCTGTTGCCAGTCAGCCTTAGTTGATTTTCTTTTCAGTACTGGGGATTGAACCCAGGGTCTTGTGAATGCTCAAGAAGCACTTTACCACTGAGCCTCATCCATAGATCCATTAATTGATTTGGGTTGGCTCCACAGAACTGATTGATCAGTTTATCTTCCATCAGAAAGGGCTGTAGAAGTGGTGGAACAAGAGTTGTGTGTACCATCCCAGAACTAGGGCCAGCTCAGTGCCTGGCACATCATACTCCAGATGAGTCTCTCTACTCCCTCCAAGCTCTTCCCAGATCCTATGTGACCTTGAGTTTCTGATCCTCCTGCCTCCAAACCTGAGTAGTGGGATTACAGGTACACAGCAGCACACCTGGTTTATGTGGTGCTGAAGACTGAATCCAGAGCTTTGTGAATGCCAGGTCATTTTATCTGCCATTGCTAGTGAGATCTTCTTTTTCTAGAAAGGTATGACCCTAAAAGGATTCGTTGGTTGCAAATCCCAGAGTCCTAGTTGGGTTTGAAGGCTGACTTTCTACAGGATGAATATCAGGAGCAGGAACATTGGCAGTTGTCTAGCACAACTTTATCAGTCCCCCCCCCGCCCGTCTTTACTTTCTCTTCTCTATCTCTCTGTCTCTCCTGTCCATCTCTTCTTTTTCACCGGGTCTTAATACATAACCTAGGCTAGGCTTGAATTCACAATCCTCATGTCTCCACCTCCTGAGTACTGGGATTACAGATATGTACAACTACCCCTAGCTTCTACTAAGCTGTTTCTGTAGACCTGCTATCTCTGTCTCTGTCTCCACCACAACAGGTCATTGCCTCTATAGCAAGCAAATCGCTAGTGGAGAATCTCTACAAGTCCCAGTCTGAGCAGCTTCCTGTCCTGCGCATGTGCCCCAGCTAGCAGGGCAGATTCGGTGTCAGAGAAGGACTTCATGGGTCAGTTGGCCAGAGAAGCAGACCTGGGTTGGTGTTCTAGAACTGTCCTGTCCGTTGTGGTTGCCCTTAGTACTCTATGTGAATTTTATTTAAAAAAATTTTTTTTGTTATATCTCAAATATGTAGCCCTGGCTGGTCTAGAGTTTCTTAGGTAGACCAGGCTGGTCTTGAACTTAAAGAGATCTGCCTAGTCCTGCCTTCTAAATGCTAGGATTAAAGATGTGCACTACCACACCTGGCTAATTAAAGAAGAAAAAATGATGTGGAACTCATAAAAACTTGCCTGATCCTGCCTCTTGAGTGCTAGGATTAGCGATGTGTGCCATCTTGTCTGACTTTGATAATACGTTTTTTACATTTATTAATGACAGGGTGGCAGAGAGCATTTGTGTGGAGGTCAAAGGACAACTTGTGGGAGTCAGTTTTCTCCTGCCACTATGTGGGTTCTGGGACTTGAACTCAGGTCATTGGGCTTAGTGGCAACTGCCTGCTGTGGTGGAGACAGAGATAGAGAGATAGTGGGTCTGCAGAAACAGATCAGTGGAGGCCGGGTATAGTGGTACACACCTATAATATTGCCATTATCTGTTGAGCCATTTTGCTGGCCCTATTTTTTTTTTTGACACAAAGTTTTCTGTAGCCCATGTAAACACTGAATTCATTATGTAGCCAAGGATGACTTTGAACTTCTTCTTGACTATCCTGTTCTTGGGTCCTTCATGCTGGGACTATAAGCTGGCACCACTGCTCCTGGTTTTTAAATTTAATTTTAACTGGTTTGTTCTAGTTACTTTCTATCGCTGTGATAACACTCTACCAAAACCACCCTGCGGAGGAAAGGGCTTATTTGGGCTTATGCTTCTATGTCATAGTTCTTCACTGGAAGAGAGACCAAGGCAGTAATTGATGTATAGACCAGAGAAGAAGGATGCTTTACTGGCTTGATCCTGTAACTTGTGCTCAGCTTGCTTTCTTATACAACCCAGGGCACCTGCCCAGGGATGGCACCACCCACAGTGGGCTGAACCCTCCTGCATCAGTTAGCAATTAAGGAAATGCCTCACAGACATGGCCACAGGCCAGTCTGATAGAGGAAATTCCTCAGTTAAAGTTCCCTCTTCTCAGGTGTGTCAGGTTGACAACAGAGGCTATGACAAAGATAAAAATTCTAAATTCTGGGACTGGAGAGCTGGCTTAGTGGTTAAGAATACTGGCTGTTGGAGTTGGAGAGATGACTCAGTGGCTAAGAGTAAGTGTTCTTCCAGAGGAACTGCATTCTATTTCTAGCACCCACATGGCTGCTAACAACTGCATAACTCCAGTTCAAGGGAATCCAATGCTCTCTTCTTACCTCGGTGGGCATTGCATGACACAGGTGTACTGACATACATGCAGGCGATGCATGCACACAATAAAATAAAAATAGTAAATAAAAAAATTTAAAATTCCATGAGGGGCTCATGAAATAGCTCAGTTATTAAGGGCACTTGCTGCTCTTGCAGAAAACCTGGGTTCTGGTCCCACCATCCACATCAGGCTCAAATATGTACAAATTTACATAATTACAATTGCCTGCAACTCCAGTTCCAGAGGATCTTATGCCCTCCTCTGGCTTCCAAGGACATCTGCATACATGTGGTGCACATACATATACTCAGGCACACACAAATACACATAAAACAAATAAATCTTTTAAAAATTCTGTTGATTTGTATTAGTCTCACTTCAAGTGCTCATGACTGCATGGGGCCAGTGATTTATTGTATTGTATGTACGGTGTATATCTAGCACATTCTCATCCCCATAGAAAGTTCTGTTGAGCAATGCTGTTGGGCTCTATTGCACTCACTCAGTGATAATTGGGCAGACCTGTAAGGGACTCTAGGATAGTGTACTGATTGAAGTACAAACTGTGCCCCTATGACAAATAAGCCCTCAAACTTTATGCCTTAAAGATAGTAGAATTAGAGCCAGGCATGGTGTCATATGCCTTTTATCCCAGCACTCAGGAGGCAGAGACAGGTGAATCTCTGTGAATTCAAGGCCAACCTGGTCAACATAGTGAGTTCTAGGCTAGCTGGGGCTACAGGGAGACAATGTTCCTCCCCCCTCCAGTAGTAGAATTAGCTGGGCATGGTGGTGCATATATATATAATGCCAATGCTTGGGAGGTCAGCCTAGACTACATAGTGAGTTCTAGATCAAGCTGGGCTGTAGGAGAAGACCCAGTCTCAAACAAACCTAAAAATGGGCTGGAGAGGTGGTTCAGTGGTTAAGAGCACTGCTCTTTCAGAGAACCCAGATTCAGTTCCGAACACCTATATATATATATATAGTATCTAACAACCATCTATAACTCCAGTTCTAGGAAAATCCAATGCCCTCCTCCATGGTCATTGTGTGACATAGGTGCACTTACATACATGTAGGAAATACATTCATACACATAGAAAAGCCAAAAGAAAGCAACCAACCACACCAAAACCAAAACCCAAACCAAAACAAAACCCAACAACAATAAAAAAGATAATAGAAGTTTCTCATTTTCCTTTCCCTTCGTCCTTTTCCTTTCCTCCCTCTCTCCTTCCTTTTCTTTCTTCTTCCCTCTTTCTCATCTTCCCTCCCTCGTTCCTTCCCCCTCTCTCATTTTTTTTTGACAGTCTTACTCTATAGCTCAGGCTGGCCTGGAACTCACTGTATAGCATTCAACTCTTGGAAGTCTCACTATGTAGCCAGGGCTGGCCTTGAGATCCTTCAGCCTTAGAGTAGCACTGGGATTATAGGCTGTACTATCACACCCAGCCTCTGTCATGAGTTCTTTTAAAATGATCACTTGAAAATACAAACCTTTCTACTTTCTTATTCTCGGCTACACCTTACAACAAAGGAATCTGGAAAGCTAAG
Organism: Eospalax fontanierii; assembly: GCA_035773235.1. Taxonomy (NCBI): domain Eukaryota; kingdom Metazoa; phylum Chordata; class Mammalia; order Rodentia; family Spalacidae; genus Eospalax; species Eospalax fontanierii. The sequence goes on along the minus strand of CM069554.1, from coordinate 2,221,512 downwards.
TCTTCCTTCTAGGTGACCAGGTGTCCATAAACCAGCTCAGGTGAGTAAATGGACACATGGACATTGGCAGGTGCCCAGTATCTTCTACTTCACTGCCCTGCCAGAGAGTTTAGTTAAGACTATGATAATGATAGTACACATAATTTAAGCTTTTAATTAGTTGATGACAGTTGTGATGTGTGCTGCATGGAGCTTGCGTCACAGTGGTAACTTGTGATTTCTCTCCTGCTCAGTCAAGTACATGAAGGAGGTCTCACCATATTTCAAGAATTCTGCTGCTGGGACCTCAGTCGGCTGGGACTCACCTCCTTCCTCACCTCTTCAGCGGCAGTCTTCTTCCCCTGGCCCCCAACCCCGGAACCTTAGTGAGGCCAAACACATATCCTTGAAGATGGCATATGTCTCAAGGAGGTGCACTCCCACTGACCCGGAGCCCAGGTGAGGCTGGAGTTGGTTGGGGTCGCTCATAGTCAGATACTTTGGTGTTATGTGGTAGGACCAAAAGAAAGACATTCTGTGTTGTATATAAGAGACAAGTCCAATGAGAACATGTGGTACATGCTCAAGAACTAGGTTGAATGGACATATGAGTCAATCTCTTGGGTAAGAGTGTGCTTTGATTCTCTCTTCTTCCTCTGGGAAGTTAACAACTGAGGAAGGACTTGGTCTGGGAAGGAGCCTTAGATTCTAGTCCTGGTTCTCCCTGACTTTTTTTTTTGAGACAGATCTCAGCCAAGCTAGTCTTGAACTTGCTATGTAGCCTAGGATGACCTTGAGTTTATGATTCTCCCACTTGATCACTTGGCAAGTGATGTGATTGCAGGCATAGGCCACTTCATCTTTTTTCTAGGAGAAGTAGAGTATGTGAATAGGGAGAGGTGGATTTGGTGGGGCCTGTCTTTGGGGATTCTCTTCTAGGAAAGGTCTACTTTTCATTTGAGAAGGATCACCTTTTCCAGAGACTTCTATTTGTCTCATTGGCCAGAACTGGGTTGTATGGCTACATATAACTGCACGGGAAGCCAGGAATTAAAGTGTTTTCGTTTCTGGTTCTATAATAGAGGAAGGTGGAGGTATAGGGGCATCTCCAGTTTCTGCCATATTCCACCTAGAACAGAAACGCAAAGGGCACTGACCCTTAAATGTCCTACGAAACATTCTGGGATCCCTCTCTAGCACTGCTGTTGCCATCTCCCTGGAACTCCCTCCACACTTGTTGACATGGCTTTAAAACAAAATTTTTTTATGTGTGTGTGTTTGAATATATGTGTACATGTATGTGCAAGTGCCCTTGGAAGTCAGAAGATGGTGTTGGAGACCTTAGATCTGAAGTTACAGGTGGTTGTGAGCTGCCCTATGTGGGTGCTGGAAACTGACCTCAGGTCCTGTGTCAGAGCAGTAAGTGCTCTTAACCACTGAGCCATCCCTCCAGCCCTTACATGCCTTTTTTGTGTCCTTGTTGCTTATCACTTCCTTTCTCTCTTTTTCCAGTCTTTGTTGTTTTTGAGACAGGGCCGCATATAGGCTAGGTAGCCCAGGCTGGCCCTGAACTCACTATGTAGCTGACGATAATCTTTAAAGTGTCCTTTTTTTGTTAAAATTTATTTTGTGTGTATGTTAGTGTAAGCATGTGCCATAGTGCATGTGTTGAGGTGAAGGGACAATTCTCAGGAGTTGGTTCTTCCACCATATGGGTCTCAGGGATCAAATACAGGTCATCAGACTTGGCAACAAGTACCTTTATCTGCTGAACCATCTTGCCTTCCCTAATGATAATGTCTCTTTCTCTCTCTCTCTCTCTCTCTCTCTCTCTCTTTTCTGGTCTTTTTGAGACAGGGTCTCCCTGTAACTCCAGCTGGCCTGGAACTCGCTATGTAGACCAGGCTGGCCTTGATCTCACAGAGATCTACCTACCTATGCCTCCTGGGGATTAAAGGCATGCATCACTACACACAACATCCTAATGAAAATCTTGAATTCATGATCCTCCTACTTAAGCCTCCTTCCTGCTTCATTCTCACTAATGCTCAGATTACAGGTCTGTACCACCACACCAGCCCCAGCTCTTTATTATCAAGATCGACTTGGTACTGTACATATTTTTAGTCCCCCCCCATTAATAGGTGAATTACTTTGGTTCTGGGGAACAAAGAGAATGGAGGAAGCTAGACAGCAAGAATTTTTCTTATAAATCAGGAGAAAGGGCATTATGGATCCTCCATCCATTGATAATTTTGACCCCTAGTGAGAGAGAGAGAGAGAGAGAGAGAGAGAGAGAAAGAGAGAGAGAGAGAGAGAGAGAGAGAGAGAGAGAGAGAAAGAGAGAGAGAGTTGTAGTTTCCTGTTCAAAGATCCTGGGAACCCAGCAACAAGCTTGGTCCTTGTTCTTTCACGGATGCCCCCTGTGGCTTCTCGTGAGTTGGCAGTGGGTGGGTTTCTTGGGCTGGATGCCTGAGTTGGATAGCTGCCCAGTGACCTGCCCTTCCGTTCACCCCATTGCACCTGCAGGTATCTGGAGATTTGTGCGGCAGATGGCCAAGACACCCTCTTCTTGAGGGCCAAGGATGAGGCCAGTGCAAGGTCATGGGCAGGTGCCATCCACGCTCAAATCAGCACTTTCATACCCTGGGTCAAGGATGAGCTGCAAGCACTTCTGGCAGCCACAGGCACAGCTGGGAGCCAGGACATCAAGCAGATTGGCTGGCTGACAGAACAGGTGCCTAATAGGACGGGGCCTACCCCTCTTCCCTAGCGACCTCATCATCCTGTACACTCCTGGCCCGCTGACCTCTTTCCCCTCCTCTCCTTCTCACTACTGTTTTGTTGCCTGTAGCTGCCCAGTGGCGGTATGGCCCTGACGCTGGCTCTGCTGACCGAGAAGGAGCTACTCCTCTGTAGAGAGCTGCGGATTGCCGCGTCTTAAAGATGGCGCCTGCTTCCGCCTTCCACCATCCCGAAGGTGAGTGCTCTCTGGAGCAAACAGCTCCATAATTGGCTGTGGCTGAGATCTGGCCCTGCTTCCGCCTGTGTGCACCTCTCTGCTTTCACCACGTGGTAGTTTGGGGTTGGCTGGCAGGAGGGGATTTAACTCTCTGGCGGGCTTTCCCCGGAAGGAGAAGTAAGTCAGGAGAAGTAAGTCAGGAGAAGAAGTAAGTCAGGAGGAGAAGTAAGTTAGAGAGAGAAGTTAGAAAGTAAAAAGGCCAAAAGGTTGTTCAAGGTTCCTGAATAAACTGCTTTAAGAAGAGTCCGGGGTTGCGTCTTCCTTGCTGGACGAGGCGGGCGCGACACTCCTCTACTGCTCTCTCCCCCAGACCCGAGAGGCTGTGATCCGGCCAGTACGTACTGCCCCACTCATTGCCACCAGGTACCCAGAGGTTGCACCCAGGCTTGGGAGGGCTGTGTCTCAGATGGGCTCCAGAAACTCCAAATGCCAGCTCTGCTCTGCTTCAAGTTATTCCCCAGGAGATCTGAAGCAAGTTTCTGCTTCTAAGCCACAGTCTTTTCATTTGTAAAGTCAAGGCTCAGAACAGAAAAAAATGTGAACGTGGTTCTACATGGTTTAGGGGACAGAATTGACCTGAACAGTCACTGCCCTCAGGGAGAACCCAAAGTGGGGAGACAGCCCCAAGAACAGCCATTCCATATAAGGTTATAGGATGCGTAGCTGTATGGTCTGGTCAGGGAAGACTTCAGGAGGAGGTGACATTTGAAATGGACCTTGATTAATGAGAAGTTGGCTATTGAGGAAAGGGTGCAGAGCATTTTAGGCAGAGAGAATGTCATGGTCACAGGTGCAGAAGCTTGTGGGGCTGCAGCACATTCACTGAACTGTGTAATCAGATGCAAAATCCACACAGGTTGTGGGGAGAAAAGAGACAGCTTTTGCTATTTGGCAAAGTGTGTGGGTGCGTGTGTGTGTACAGGTGTGAAGGCCTATGGTTAACTTCAGATACCCTTTTTCCTTCCTCTCTATCTTATTTTTGATTTCATCTCTCACTGAACCTAGCGTTTCCTACTTTTGGCTAGACTGCCATTAAGTCCCTGGGATCTATCTGTCTCTGTTCTCCAGTTCTGAGGTTATAGACATACAGCACCACATCTGGCTTTTGAGACAGAGTCCCTCATTGAACTTTGGCTAGACTGGCTAGCCAGTGGCCCCTAGGATCGGCCTGTCTCAGCTTTCCCCAGAACTGTGTTTACATGGGTGCTGGAGATCTGAACTTAGGTCCTCACGCTTGTGCAGTGAGCATTTTACGGACTGAGCCATCTCCCCAGTCCCAACAATGAGTTAGGAGGCAGTGCTGGAGGGGTTAAGCTGGGGAGCCAGGATACTGGGGCTCTGTTTTAGAGTCCGGTCACTGCCACGGAGAACTTGCACTGCGGAGAGTAGGATGGAAGCTGAGAGGCTGCTATAGCCTTTGGGAGACATAGTAGGGCTGAGAGAAGCAGGTGGGTGGAGGCAGCAGATGGAGAACAGCGGCATTTGCAGCGGAAAATGCATGGGTGGGAACTCACAGGCTTAGAGCTTGCCATATGGGGAGGGGGCAGGAGGTGTCCCAGATGAATCAGATTTGGAGCTTGTGACTGGGCGTGGGCAATGTGACTGGAGTGGGGGTGACTAAAGAGGAGGCTCAAGGAGACGCTGTATCATGTCCCAAGTATGTGTGGGACACATGAAGAATGTGGATCAGAACTCGGAGACATGTAGGTCTGTGGCTCAGGGCTGGAGAGTGGGAGACTGAGTATCAGGATCAGCTCGAGAGGGGAACTGAGAGTGGGTGGAGTGAGAAGTGGGGGGCCAAAGGCCGGAACTTAGAAGTGTGCGGGCCAGAGAGGGGCACACAATAAGTAAGAATGTAGCTGGGGGTCTGGGTCCTTGTTACCACATCTCCATTCCATGAATTGGGCTCTGGACCTGCTGCCAAGTGACAAGATTTAGATTGCTGGCCTAATCAAGTGACTCGTTAATTAAGGCAACAAATGTTTATGGAATATCTACTATGTGCCCATAGTTTGAATTACTAGGAATACAGTGGTGAGCAAAATAGACAGAAATTTCTACCTTAGTGATATTCTCATGAAAAAAAAATCAGTGAAAAGCTAACTGAAACAAATACATAAAAAGCATTATCTCAGGCTGGGTGTGGTGACACACATTTTTAATCCTGGCACTCTGGAGACAGCGGCAGGTGGATCTCTGTGAGAGCAAGGACAGTCTACATAGTAAGTTCCAGGTCCTGTGGGGCTACAGGGAGACCCTGTCTCAAAACTACAAAACAACAAAGTCCTCCCAAAAGCATAACTTCAGTATATGAGGACACATGCTTGTAGTCCCAGCACCCAGGAGATAGAGGCTGGAGGATTGAGACAAGTTCAAAATCAGCTGGTTTATACAGCGAATTCCAGGCCAGCCAGAGACCCTGTCTCAAAATCCAAACTAAAACTTAAAGCATCCAAAATATGTAATTTCTGTAACTCTGATGAAAAGTAAAACTAGTGAGTGACAACAGTACTATTTTAGACAGGGAGGCTTCTCAGAGGAGGGGCTATTTGAACAAAGATCTAAGGAAGTTGGAAAGTGAGCCATGGGGAGAACAAGGAAGATGGAACATTGGTGTTGATGGGGTCAGGGCATGCTGGGCATGCGTGAAGACACCACTGAAGCTGAGACAAAACAGTGGGGAAGATGGCCAGAGAGAGCTCCTGTTGTGCCAGTCAGTGCCCCCTGCAATTCCTGTCCCCATAAGGTGGTGAAGGTTGCAAAGGATGCACAGGTCACTGCCCAGTTTTTTCCTTTCTGCTTATGCTACTCTCTCTTCTCCCCAGGCTGGTACACTCGGGCCCCTCCAAAGGCTCAGTGCCCTATGATGCAGAACTCTCCTTTGCCCTGCGCACGGGCACACGTCATGGTGTGGACACTCACCTGTTCAGTGTGGAGTCACCCCAGGAGTTGGCAGCCTGGACCCGACAGCTGGTGGATGGCTGTCACCGGGCTGCAGAGGGTGTACAAGAAGTATCTACAGGTGTGCTGGGTAGAACTGGGAGTCTCTGGTAGTGAGCCCCTTGTACCCAGAGGCATTCAAGGTTCTTTCCTTATGGCACTTCAGGAGGGGATAGCAAGTGGAGTTGGGCTTTCTAGAGACCGTGTTTTGGATAAGCAGGTGCTCTGGTAGGAAGGCCCTTTTCCAACTGGGGTCTTTTGTCTTTGTGATTCTGCAGGTGAGGATATAAGAGGTGGTCCTGGGGGTGGGGCTGTACATAAGGTATAGGTCACCTGTTAGATTTGAATGTCAAATAAGCAGTGAATACTTTTTTGTCAGTCTAAATTTACCCACTGTTTATGTGAAAAAATTTAAATTTATTTTTATCGGTTTTAAATTTTATGAGTGTTTGCCTGAATGTATGTTTATACACCAGTGTGTACAATGCCTACAGAGGTCAGAAGAGGGCATCAGATTCCCTGGAACTGGAATTACAGATGGTTGCTAGCTGCTATATGGGTGTTGGGAATCAAACCTGGATCCTCTGCAAGAGTAGCCAGTGCTCTTGACTGCTGAGTCATCTCCCCAGTTTATGTGAAAATTAAATTTAACTGGGCAATTCTGTGCCTTTAGGGGTTGAACCTCCAGTCTGTCACAGAATTTAAGTCCCATCCCTTTTATGGTGCTGGGGATGAACTCAGGCCTTTGTACATGATAGCTATGTACTCTACCACTGAGCCATATCCCCAGCCTGAGCTTTCCCTGTCTACATGTGGTGCTGCTGGAACTAAGTGCCGCTAGCTGCAGCTGTAGGTTCTCCAGGGTCATCCTTCTCTATTTCAGGATGGGGGTGGCTGGGCAGATGGTTCTACAGGTGTCATGAAAAAGAATAAGTACCCCCATCCCTGGGGGCATTCAAATTCAAGTACCTGCTCTGAGTGGGGTGGTATCTGTGCTTACTGCAGCCTGCACGTGGAATGGCCGTCCTTGCAGCCTCTCTGTGGACATTGACAAGGGCTTCACACTGTGGGCAGCTGAGCCAGGAGCAACCCGTGCTGTGCTGCTCCGACAGCCCTTCGAGAAGCTGCAGATGTCCTCAGATGATGGCTCTAGTCTCCTCTTCCTGGACTTTGGAGGTGCTGAAGGCGAGATCGTAAGTGGAGGGCACCTCTGCGTCGTGGCAGGAGTGGGGTGCTCTCCTGGAAGCCAGGCTGGGCAGAGCCCCTGACTCTTTCCTCTGCTCTGCAGCAGTTGGACCTGCACTCGTGTCCCAAAACCATGGTCTTCATCATCCACTCCTTCCTCTCAGCCAAAGTCACCCGCCTGGGACTCTTGACCTAGAAGTTGGCAGATGCACTAGCCCTGAAGAGGATGGCTCACCCCGTGGCCTGACCTGTCCCTCTGCCAAGCGTGCAGGCTGAGTGGAGGAGAGGAGAGGAACAAGGACACAGGGATCCAGTCCGAGGGAGGCTGGCTAGGTCTTGGAGAGCAGAATTCAGACTGGGACACAGTGGGTCTGGCCTGTAACGGGGCAGCCTTCCTGCGGCCCACCTCCACCAGTGCCTTGTGCAGAGAGATTCTGTGTACACAGAAGCCGTTCCGAGCCTGGGACCTGCCCCTGTGGAGATCCCCAAGCCAACAGCAGAGCTGCCAGGCCCCCTAGAGGCCCCCAAGCCACCCCAGAGATCTCCTTTGCAGCTTGAGTCTCCTGGATTAGTGGCAAGAGAAAGAAGAGGAGCCTTTCTGTTCATGTTTCCCCTCAGCCCCACCACCATGGGGTGTCTGGTTTTTCTCCTCATCCTCTCTCTCCTCCTTCCTCTTGGATAATAAATAGCCTGTGAGCACATAGGCAGCCTGACTCAGTGTCTGTTGTTTGTGTCTTGACATTTGGACCCTGATATGGCCCCTGCAGTTCCAAGAAGAACCAGATTGGGATTTGGGACCTTTTCCCGGAGAACTGGGCTTCAAACTGAACATACAGTTTATCCATGCTATGTAAAAAAAATTACCCTATAATTTAGGCTGAAAATAACAAACTTTTATTATGCCTTATGTTCTGTGAGTCAGGAATTTGAGAGTGGTTGAGCTGGGTTGCTCTTGTGTGAGGTCTCTTGTGACATTTCAGTCAGTGAGGAAACTGGCCCATGAAGTTACTTAATAAGCCAGAGCTTATTGGAAATTAGGCACTAGAAAAAGGGGAGATGCAGGTTGACAGAGACATTCCAGCCCGACTCCCCATTCATCTGCTCACTCACACATGCACCATCAATTCACGTTATCGAGGATACACCTGTTCTGTGCTAGTCCTTGAAGCCAGCAGGTGATGTAGCAGAGATCATCAGAAGCCCCCACAATCAAATGTGTGATTCCAGCTGATCGGACACAGGGATTTAGCAGAGAGGATCATGGGACCTTGTGTGGATCTCATGTGATCTGGGGGATCATGAAAAGACATGAAGCAGATACTGCTTGGGAGGAACATGCTTTAACTAGCTGCTCCTACAATCATATTATGGGAAAAACCAGCCCAAATCTCCGTGGCTTCAGCAACTAGCACTTATTTCCATGCTCCTGAGCTGTGCATCGATTAGACTTTTATTAGTAAAAACCAGGCTGGCCAGGGCAGTTTTGCTCCTGGCTGTTGGCTAGGCTCCCATGGCATGCTGTAACCATGATAAAGAGTGGAGTACAGAGAAAAGTAAATCACACAGACCCATCCAGCTCATCTGCCTGACAGCAGTGGGAAGGAAAATAGAGGAGTAGAAGGGGCTTGAGTAATTTCCCAGTATCAGAACTCTCACCAACCAGCAGTAGATGGGAGGAGCAGCATCCCAGGCAGAACGTTGAGGCCCCAGAGCAAAATGCAATACAGGGCGCCCAGACTCCTGGAATCAAAGGGGTTTGTTTTTCAAACTTCACAACCCCCAGTCCCACACTGGCCCAGGATCCCGCAGTTGCTTTCTGACTACTGTTACAGCCTCAGTGCTCTCCGATTTGTCTCTCCACACCCCCCCCGCCCTGCCCCATTGTAGTGTGTAGTGTATTCCTCACAACAGTTGCCACTTAGTAGGCAAGGACACTCAGAGTCAGCTGTGACTAGTTGGCTATGGTTACCCAACTGTCAGCAGCAGAGACCCAGCAGGAAGCCAGCCAGTCTGAGGCTGAGTTAGTCAGTGCTAAGAATAGGGTTTTGGGATCAGACTGAACTGTGGGTGGCTCCCCAAGCACTGACAGGTCAGCTCTGTCAAATTGTTGAGCCTTTGCACGAGACTACCTTTTGTATTCTCATTTTTTAATATTTTGTTTTTTATTATTTTTATTGGTATGAGTGTATTGCCTACATGTATGTAAGTGCACCCATGCCATGCAATGCCAGAGGAGGACAGAAGAGGGTGTTGGACCCTTGAAACTGGAGTTATGGATGGTTTTTAGGCAACATGTGGATGCTGGGAACTGAATCTGGGTCCTCTGCAAGAGCAGCCAGTGCTTTTAACTGCCGAGCCTTCTCTCCAGCCCCTGTATTCTCATTTTTAAAATCCATAAAATGGACTAAGTTTATAGATTTGTTTTTTTAGTTTTTGAAACTGAGTCTCTCTGTAGCCCCAGCTGGCCTGGAACTCGCTATGTAGACCAGGTTGACCTCAAGCTCACAGAGATTTGCCTGTCTCTGTCTCCCTGATTGTTGGTGTTGAAGGCCTGCACCACCACACCCGGCCTCCTTATAGTTTTGTGTGTGTGAATGTTAGACAAATTATATGATATAGGCTGGTCTCAAACTGTTGGTTATTCTGCCTCTGATTCCTGAGGGCTGAATAACACCACCACGCCTGACTATAGGGGTGTGTGTGTGTGTGTGTGTGTGTGTGTGTGTGTGTGTGTTTTGAGATAGAATTTCATGTAGCCCGGGCTGGCTTTGAACTCCCTTTGTAGCTGAGCCTGATCTGATCCTCCTGCCTCCAACCCAGGTTGAAATTTAAGATGATAATGAGACATGGGATGCATGAATTTGCATGTAGAAATATAACATAGGGATCATTAACAGAGAAGTCTCTGCTATCCAAATGAGGCAAAAAGTTCCACCTATGGGCCATAAAAGCTCCTATCCTTTTTTTGTGAAGTTGGGCTGTTTGAGTTTCTAAACTTTGCTTCCTTGGAAGTGTATCTTTCTTTCTTTTTTTAAATTTTTGGTTTTTTTGAGACAGGGTCTTCCTGTAGCCCTAGCTGGCCTGGAACTCAGTATGTAGACCAGGCTGGTCTTGGATTCACAGAGATCTACCTGCCTCTGCCTCCCCACCATACCTAGTTCTTTTTTCTTTTTTTGTGTATATTTATATGTTCATATATGTGTATGTGTGTGCACATGTAAGGAAGCCAGACGTCAGTGTTGGGTGTCTTCCTTACTCTCCACCTTATTTAAACATTTAAAAAATATTACATTTAAAATTTGTGCATATGCACACATGTATGTCACTGCATGTATGTGAAGGTCAGAGAACAGCTTGTGGGAATCGGTTCTTCCTTGTATCATGTCAGTTCCAGGGATGGAACTCAGGTTATCAGGCTTGGCAGTAATTGCCTTTACCGACTGAGCTACCTTGCTAGCCCATCTACCTTACTTTTTGGACAGATGGTCTCTGACCCTGTAGCTCATTGATTCTACTAGACTGGATATCCAGCAAGCCCAGGGACTCTCCAGTCCTCTCCCCAGTGCTGGGATCACAGGTATGTGTGATGTAGTGCCCATCTTTTTATGAGGAGTGTTGGGGGTGGAACTCAGAACCTCATGCATGTACAGTAAGCACTTTACTGACTGAGCTAACTATTAAGGCCGATATTTCTTTTGAAACAAGCTGTTTCTGTTCTTGCTGCAACTCTGTGTCTCTGCTTAGTTCCTTGTTGGGGAATACAAGAACCTCTTTGGAGGTGGAGATTGAACCCCAATATCTGCTGATATTATTAGGTCTTGATTTTGGGCAACCCAGACTAAGACAGAAAGCAATCACTTACACATCCAACAGCTATTTGTTGAATCCTTCTATGAATCAGACCTTGTACAGAGGGGTGGTTGTATTTCAGTGAACAGGACACAGTGTGCTTCTGCTCTCAAGCAGCTGATAGGCTCGGTGTGGTGGTGCATGCCTTTAGTCCCAACACTCCGGAGGCAGAGGCAGGAAGATCTCTGTGAGTTTGAGACCAGCTTGGTTTTCAAAGTGAGTTCCAGGCCAGCCAGAGCTATTCATTAAGATTCTATCTAATCAGAGAAGACTTCTCAACTTTTGGACTAATCTTTAAACTGAAAGGTAAAGAATAAGAATAAGCCACTTTTCAGGTGTGGTGGTGCACACCTTTAATCCTAGCACTTGGGATGCAGAGGCAGGTGGATCTCTGAGTTCAAGGCCAGCCTGGTCTACATAGTGAGTTCCAGGCCAGCTGCAATTCCTGTCAAAAAAAAAGCCAATTGACCAGGGGGCACACTTATAGTCCTAGTACCCAGGAGGCAGAGTTAGGAGGATTGTACCTTGGAGGCTGAGGCAGGAGGATTGCTGTGAGTTTAAGGTAAGCTTGGGGTTACATAGTGGGTTCTAGGCCAGTCTGGGATATAAAGTAAAACCCTAACGTCCCATCCCCCCCCCCGCAAAATCAAAGTCAAACTCTCTGCCACAACATAAAACCCTTTGGGGTGGACATTATCCTGTTTTCTTTGGATCCCCTTGGCTTTGAATAAACCTGACTCTTTCTACCAACTTCAGCCTTTAAAGTTTTGGTTGAATAGTCATAAGAACTAATGAACAATGAGAACTTGATTCTAAAAACAATTAGCCTAAACTAATTCAAGTTTGAGACTAGCCTAGGGTTCTAGTCAAGTCTTGTCCACCACTCCTCCTCCAAATAAAGGCTGCTAGGCTGTCCTGGAACTTGGGATCTTCTACTTCATGCTGTCAAGTCCTGAGATCACTGATATTTGGCACTATGTATGGTAACTCACTGACTTTTAACTGCCTTCTTCTGGTTATTGGGTACTATATGGTTCAGCTAGGCCACTAAAAAAAGTATGACCAGAATTAGACAGATGGCTCAGCGGTTAAGAACACTGATTGCTTGGTATTGCATAGAACCAGGGTTTGATTCCCAGCACCCACATGGTGACTAACAACCATCCCTAATTCCAGTTACAGGGGAATTTGATGTGCTCTTCTGACACCCATGGGCATTGTACAACATGGGTACACCGATACATACTGTTAAAACGTTCAGACCTCTGGGAAGGACCACTCAGACTCCAGATATTCCAAATCAGCCAAATTTATTTAACTGGGCCAGTGACTGTACTCTCTGGGCCGAGAATTAGAGAATACAGCACCGAAAGATGAGATTGGGGAATAAAAGTTCACTACCTCATTTACATACTAAGTATTCCATCAATCTATTTAGCATAATAAGGTAAACCTGCCTCTCTAGGGGTGGTCCTAGGAGCAAATGATTGACTACTGAAGCTGGAAAGGTGAGTTTTCAACAAATACACTGGAGATAGTTTAGTCTATCTCAGTTAATTTTTTTTTTGGTTGTCACTTTAATAATACGTGTAGACAATACATTCATACACATAAAATTAACATAAATAAATGAGGAGAGAGAGAAGAGAAAGGGAGAGAGAGAGGAAGGGAGAGAGAGAAAGAAGAGAGGTGTGGAGGTCAGAGGACAACTCTCATGAGTTGGTTCTCTCTTTCCACTGTGTGATTCAGTCACAAAAGAAAAGAAAACAGACCAAGCACAGCAAGGCAAATCCATTGTTTCAACAGGCATCTTTGTGGGAGTAGAGACAGGGAGAGGCCAGCAGGCGGCGCCTCCTCTCTGTTACTCCCTGTGATCTGCTTGTAGACTCTGAGCAGTCCACCTACAATTTGTGCTTCAATAAAAAGTCCACATTTTAGAAATAGGTGCTGTGATGGAGCTTGCAAGCCACCCTTGTTACACAGGGTGGTTCTGATTTTAGAGCTCTGGCCTGGTTGAATCCTGCTGTCAGCATCTTCCTGAGTGTAAGGTCTAGAGGTCAGGTCTAACCTAGAAAAGGCACCTTGACCACAGGTATGTCCCATGGGAAGGAGGTATGGTTGAGAGGGTCAGGCTGTGCCATATGACAGGAATAAGGGAAGGAGGTGGTGAGGAACAATTTGGAAGACTTACAAAAGGTAAGAAGTTCAGAGCTGGTCTAACCCTCTCTAGCCACAGAAACCTATAGCCTATAGAAGAATTCTGGGAGCTCCCGAAACAGGAATCCTCTGGGTAATCTATCTCTCCCTCTCCCCTTTCCCCTTTCTTTCCTTTTCCCTTCCCTTTCTTCTTCTTTCCCCCTTCTCCCCTTCTCTTCCTTTTTGTACCCCCATCTCTCTTTCTCTCCCTCTCTGGTCTTTTTGAGACAGGGTCTCCCTTGTAGCCAGCCCCAGGGACCTGGAACTCACTATGTAGACCAGCCTGGCCTGGATCTCCTAGAGATCCGCCTGCCTCTGCCTCTCCAGCGCTGGGATTAAAGGAGGGAGCCACCACGCCCGCCTCTTCTCTCTCTCTCTATCTCTCTCGTGTCTCTCTCTCTCTCTCTCTCTCTCTCTCTCTCTCTCTCTCTCTCTTTCTTTCACATTTATTTACTCACGTGTGTGTGTGTGTGTGTGTGTGTGTGTGTGTGTGTGTGTGTATGTGTTACATGCCCGATTGGGCCACTTTTAAAGGGCTTGGTAGGAAGAGGCGAGGAGAGCACACGTGACAAGCACAGTGGTGATATAAGAGCATGGAAAGAACCTCAGAGTCCCTACTGCCCCAGAGCAGAGCACCCCTGAGAATCTCTCACTCTCTCGGGGCCATGGCAGATGCAGCTCTTGGCAGCTAAAGCTGACCAGCCACCCAACTTGCTGTGTTTTTGTTTTTTTTTTCCTCAAAAACCGAGTGTGGTGATGGACGCCTTTAATCCCAGCACTCAGGAGGCTGAGTGGCAGGTGGATCTCTGTGAGTTCATGGCCAGCATGGTCTACATAGCGAGTTCTACACTGCTGTAGAGTTTGGATATGGGCATGGCGTTGCGTGTGTGCATGTGTTCTCCCATTTGCATTCTGGGTGTAGAACTGACGTCTGCAGCAAGCATTTTTATTCTCTGCGTCATCTTGCTGGCCTCCACATTGGGTTAAAATTTTTTTTTTCTTTACTCTGTTGCCCAGGCTATAGGGAGACCCTGTCTCAAAAAGCAAACAAAAAACTTTTGGTTAACATATAAAGAACTGGGTTTCATACGTATTGTATTTTTTTTTTTCAAAGTCTAGAGTTCTCCAAGACCAGAAAGGAAGCATTTCCGTTGGGACATCTTGGGCAGAAGCCACAGGGGAACAAAAGTTGCATCCCTAGGGGTGCGGCGGCGGAGGCCTGAGAGAACGGACCCGGGCAGGCAGACGCGACTTCCGGTTCCGGATGTGGGCACTCGAGACTGTGGGAGGTGAGCCGCTTGAGATACCTTTGGCTTGCTGCCGTGCGGGTGACCTGTGCGGGGTCAGGCGGGCTCGCGGAGTCCTGGGAATGCCGCATCTCTAGGGAAGATGGCACTGTGCGGCGCGGGGCCTGGAGTGAGGCGCCAGGGTGGAAGTACAGCCCCTCTGGGTTCCCGCAGGTCCTAGGCCAAGTCAGTCACCTCCCTCCGAGCCCTAGTTCCTTGAGTAATAGAGATGGGGTTTAATCGGCGTCTCTGGGTGGCTGTGAGGGTTCTTTCAGCCATCCCCGGAAAGCCCTTTGCACCACGCCTAGCACGTAGTAAACAATAAAATGTTTAGGATGGGGTAGGCCCACTGCTAAATTAATTAGAGATAGCACAGAGGCGCCTGTGCTTTTCAAAGCTTTTTACTTTTATTATCGCATATGAGCCTCACAGCAGATTTACAAAGGTGGACAGCCGCCCCATTTCATGAAGGCTCCAAGGGGTTGCCGGGCTTTGCAACAGTGGGTCACATTCTGACTTCAAGAGCCATGGTCTTAACTGTGATGGTGTGAAAAAGAGGTGTGGGCTGTGAATGAGTGGTCACCGAGGTCTTAGTGTGCCAAGTTCGGTGTCACCCTTTCCCTTGAAGTAGTCCTGCTGAGTTTGGATATGCGCATGGCGTTGCGTGTGTGTGCGCGTGTGTGTTCTCCCACTTGCATTCTGGGTGTAGAACTGACGTCCGCAGCAAGCATTTTTATTCTCTGAGTCATCTTGCTGGCCTTCACATTGGGTTAAATTTTTTTTTTCTTTACTCTGTTGCCCAGGCTGGCCTCCAATGGAGGCAATCCTGCCTCAGCGCCCCAAGTACTGGAATTGTAGGCATGGATCACCATGCTTGTCTGGGTTTTTAAATCTTTAATTCTTATAACACATAGTTAGATGGTCAGGGGCTATCTGTACCTCTTTTTTATTTTTTGACAGATGTGACATTTGCAATTCTATAGGTGAGAATTTGGCTTGCCAAAGGTTACATAGCAATTAAAGGACAAAAGTGGATGATTTTAAAGCTTGACACTTGGACCATCAAGACAACTCATATACAGGCACACAAAATAACGTAATTTAAAAAAATGAAAACTCACATTAAAAGTCTGTTGTCCTCTGACACTTGAGAGCATTCTCTGTGTGCATGCATGCCACAGCATATTTTTGGGGAGCAGAAGACAACCTGTGGGAATTGGCACTTTTCTCCACCATGGGGGTCTCAGGGATTGAACTCAAGTGGTCAGGTTTGGCAGCAGATTCCCTTACCCACTGGACCATTTGACCAGCCCTACTTTAGTTATTTTCAACTTTAAATTAAGAGATATAATATTAAGAGATATCTCGCTGTATTGTCTAGGCTGTCCTGGAACTGCCAGGCTGAAGTGATCTTTCTGCTTTAGCGTCCCAAGTTGCGGGACTGCTATAGGTGCACACTACTATGCCTGAATTGAGGATAAATTATTATTCTTATTTTATGTGTGTACTTGCTTGAATGTAAGTGCATCTGTGTCAGAAGAGGGCGTCAGATCCCCTGGAACTGGAGTTACAGATGGTTGTTAGCTGCCATGTGGGTGCTGGAAACTGAACCTGCATCTTCTTTAAGAGTATCCAATGCTCTTATCTTCTGAGTCATCTCCTTATCCCTGAGATAAATTATTAAGAATACTACTGAAATGGGTCCATGCCTATAATCCTAGCACTTGGGAGGCTGAGGCAAGAGAAATGAGGAGAGTTTGAGGCTAGTCTGGGAAACATCGTGATATCCAGTGCATAGTGGGAGCTTGTCTCAAAAAACCAAAAACAAAGAATGAGTAAATATTCAACCCCTCCCCCAAGCCTTGACTACATAATGTGTTCCAGGCTAGCCCAGGATAAATACTGAGATTATGTTTCAACACCCCCTATGCCCTCCCCAACTCCCCAAAGCATACTTTCTTCAATGGCTTTTATGAGGAGGAAATGAATAAATAGACCTGACGTGTCCAAGCAGTACCTACCTGTTCACAGTGCTCAGTAAATATTGGTGACATCTCTCATTCTTTTGCAGACTTGAGATTGTGAGGTGCCATGCATCCTTTACAATGTGTCCTCCAAGTCCAGAGGCCTCTAAAATGGGCACCATTGACCTCTGTGCCCTGGCTGCTGCTCAGGACCTGCAGGGCACGCAGCAGTTTCCCTGGTACTGCATGTCCTGGTTTAGAGGGGCAGAACTCAGAAGGAGTTCTGAAGGATTTCAGCTCCAGGCTGGCCTCTGGACCAACTTTTCAACACTTTTTAAGAAGTGCTTCAGCTCCTCAAGAAAAACCATTTTCTTCAGCAGTGGAGGACCCACGCCCCTACCTCTCAGAAGGTGAACTTCTAGGAAAACAGAGAAAAGGTTGGTTTTACTTCTCTCTCCCATTTTACTTTCTTTTCTCCATTCTAGTATCCATGGCTTGATTGTTTTAACTGTTGTATTATTACATACTTGGCCTTAGGGGGTTAACAGTGTTGGGAAGTTTCTTAGTTATGGAATCATTAAGCTCTCCCAGGTAATTTTAATGTAAAGAAACTCTTGAGCTCGAGGCTGGGGTGGAGCTCAGTGGCTGGCTCCACCCTCAACTGTGCATTTAAAAAAAAGAAAAGGAAGCTCAAAGCTGATGTACCCTTGAATTGTAATAGAAGTTCTGAGTCCTTTCTGGTTACTTTTGGAAACACTATAATTTATGTTCTAATTAAAACAATTTTTATTACATTTATTTATTTTTATGTGTGTGTGTGTGTGTGTGTGTGTGTGTGTGTGTGTGGTGCACATGTGACAGCCAAGACACCTGTGGAAGTTGGTTCTTTCTTTCCACCATGTGTGTCCTGGAGATCTAACCAGGCCATCAGCCTTGGTGGCAGGTGCCTTTACCCTTTGGGTCCATCTCAACGGCATCCCTCCACCCTTTTTTTGAATCTGGGTCTTGCTTTGTAGCCCAGGCTAGTTCAGAATTCTCAGTCCTCTTGCCTCAGCATCCTAACTACAGGGATCTCTGTTGTCTGCTACCACCTCTGACTTAGAACTTTATTATTGGACTGGTGAGATGAACTCAGAGGATAAAGGCACTGGCTGCCGAGTCTGAGGATCTGAGATTGATCCTGGAACCCACATGGTGGAAGGAGAGAACTGATTCCCACAAATTGTCCTTGCCTTCCAGACTTTTGCAGTGGCATGTGTGCCCTCCCTCCCTTCCTCCAAGTAAATGTCATTTTATATATATGTATATGTATATATATAGTCTTCAGCAGAAACTTTAAGAAACGTTATGCTATCAGTTAAAACAACTAAAAAAGATCTGAAGAATCCTTTAAAAAGCAGACATATCCTCCCTTCTTCCTTGTTTTCAAAAGTATTTCCTTTCATAATTATTTTATTTATTTATTTATTTATTTGTAAATAAATAAATGTAGCCTCTGGTCTCGAACTCACTGGGTAGACCAGGCTAGCCTTGAATTCATAGAGATCCACCTGCCTCTGTCTTCTGAGTGCTGGCATTAAAGGCGTGTGTCCAGCTTCAGCATCTTTTAAAATTCTTTCTTTATTTATTTTCAATGATATTTATTTTTATTTTATGTGTATAAAATTTTCTTTTATGTGTATGTGTACTGCCTGCATTTATGTGAGTGTACCAGTGTCATGCAATGCTGGTCAGAAGAGGGCATTGGATTCCCCTGTAACTGAACTGGTGTTAGGGTGGTTCTTAACCACCATGTGGGTGCTGGGACTTGAACCCAGGTTCTCTGCAAGAGCAGTCAGTCCTCTTCACTGCTGAGCCGTCTCTCAAACCCTGAGCTGCTTTTTTTTTTTTTTAATTAGCTTATTTATTTTTATGTCTATGAGTGTTTTGCCTGCATGTATGTAAGTGCACCATGTGCATACAGTGCCTATGAGGCCAGAAGTGGGCATTGGCTCCTCTGGAACTGGAGTTATAAACTGTTGTTAGCCACCAGGTAGGTGCTGGGCACTGAACCTGTGTCTTCTGCAAGAACAGCCCGTGCTCTTAACTGCTGAGCCATCTTCCAGCCCCATGACCTTGAACTTCTGCTCCTTCTGTCTCTGCCTCTCAGGGTTGGAATTATAGGAATGTGCCACCATACGCTACTCATATTTTCCTCTTTTAGATAAGGAAAGAGAGTCAAGGAAAGTTTTTAAAAAGTGGTGTTTCTTGTTTTGTTAATCTTTTGAGAAAGTCTGTCTCTTTAGAACATGTTGACCTGTCATATGCTGTCTGCAAATTTATGTGACAGTCCTCTTGCCTTGGCCTCTATCAAGTTGACTTCAGTTGACCACTTGACAAACCTGGGAAGAAGGATTCTCAAATAAGGAATTTCCTCTTATCTGATTGTCCTGTGGGCATGTCTGTGAGGCATTTTCTTGATTTTTGAGTGATGTGGAAAGGCCCATCCCACTACGTGATGCCACCCCTGGACTGGTGGTCCTGTGTTGTATGAGAAAGTAGGCTAAGGACTGGAGAGATGGCTCCAGTTAGTTAAGAGCACTGACTGCTCTTGCAGAGGTCCCAGGGTTTGGTTCTAAGCACCCACATGGTGGGTAACAACTGCCTATAACTCCAGTTCCAGGGGATCCAGTGTCCACCTCTGGCCTCATAGCCACCGCATGCATGTGGTACACTTATATACACGCAGGCAAAACACTCATACACATATAATAAAAATAAAAGAAAGCAGGCTGAGCATCGGCTAGAGAGTAAGTCAGTAAGCAGTACTCCTCCATGGTCTGTGCTTCAGTTCCTGCCTCCAGGTTCCTGCCTTGACTTCCCTTAGTGATTGATGAACTGTAACCTGGGAGTTCTAAGCTGATATAAACCCTTTCCTCCTAAAGTTGCTGTTGGTCAGAGTGGTTTATCATAGCAATAGAGAAGAAAACTAGGACAGCCTCCATGTGTTGCATTAAAGGTGTGACCCATCATGCCTGACTTCTGTTGGAATTATAGTCCGTTGACGGGGATGGGGGTGTAACTAGGAATATCATGTGAAAAGTGCCTACTGAAGTGTGAAATTTACGTTTTGGAACTTCGTGTAAAATTTGTTATTTGACCTCATAATATGGCCATGCTTGCTTTCATTTAAGAAGTTTGGAATTCCTATAGCAAGATACCTCATTTTATTCTGTGGCCTTTTGTACTCTTTGGCCACTGCTGCTGCTTCCAGTGGCCAGAGAACCTCTGTGCTTTGAGAGAGAGAGCACTATAATATGGGGACGTACATTTATTGAATAAACATGATCACTAGTCTTCCTCTTCTGTTCTAGTAGTTTTATAGCTCTATTTCTTCTTTTTCAGGTGCACATTTTCACTATATTTTAAATGATGTGCTTATAATCGGTGTGTGTATATGATAGAGTATTTCCTTTGTTCTGAAAGGCTGTCATTAATTTGGGGGTACACCTGGAAGTTGATGGTGTTTTAGGATTGAGACAACAGGGGACTTTGTTGTCTCAGGTGTTTTTGAGGGTTTGTGGAGGAAGACTCAAAACAGGTTGGCTCTTTTCACCAACCCTGGGGTCTGCTTCTCATTGCAGTCTACCTTGAGACCTATGGCTGCCAGATGAACATGAATGACACAGAGATAGCCTGGTCCATTTTACAGAAGAGTGGCTACCTGCGGGCCAGCAACCTCCAAGAGGTATTTGCATTTCCTGCTTCCCTTTTCCCTGGGCCTGGGCTCCTCTGCTGTTGTGCAGATCCTTAGATGCAGTAATTTCAGGAAGAGGGTGCTGAGATAGTTCCTTTGAATGAAGTATATCATGGGACTGACATAAACAATATTATTCTGGCTGTTTTGAATTTTTATGATGCTGCTTATTGTCAGATGTAGCTAAAATTCCTCTTGGAAACAGCTAAGTTTAGTCCCTCCCTCCCCAGGTCTTACAGCAAAACGACGCAAATTTCCCAACTCACAGGCAAATTCTAGCTAATTTACTTGGGCTTACTAACACAGCAGTGGGTGGGGGGTTACTTATAGAACATGGGCGCCCTTCCTCCCCTCCATATGTTATATTAATAAATCCACAACGAGGTTTGGATCTCACAACTTTCCAGTGGTCCCATCCAAAATGGCCAGGAGGGGAAGGGGAAAAGGGGGCCACCTCGTGGCACACGCAGCTTAAATGCCTTTAGCCCCTCCCCTTCGTACATCCAGGGCCAATGAACTGGTGGGGAGGGGCATAGGACTTTCCCAGCTACTCATCTTTCCTCCATGCAAGGTAGTCCTGGGTAAATACCACCCAGCCTGGGAGCGGGGTGTTTGTCCACAGCTCATTGGGCTTGTCTCTCAGAGAATTAATTCACTCTACATCAGGAAGGGAATGTTGAACTGGGTATAGTGATGTATAACTGTAATCCCAGCACTTGGAAAGTGGAGGCATGAGGATCTATAGACTCTGAGGCCATGCTGGCTACACGGCATGACAGTGTCTCTAAAACAAAACAAAACAAAAACAAAAACAAAACTTGTGGGGAGGGGAGATAGGGATGGGGGAGTTAGTGTATAATGTACATAACTTTCACTGGGAAAGATCATGAAATAGTCCTGGGAAGAGATGGGTTATGATGGTTGCACTACGATGTTCAAGTGTTCTTTTGTCTTTGTCTTGTGAGACAAGGTCTCCCCCAGCTAGCCTGGGACTTAGCATGTAGACTAGGCTTGCCTGGATCTCACAGAGATCTGCCTGCTTCTGGTGTTAAAGGTGTGTGCCATTGGCCATACCTGTTTGAATTTAAGTGTTTTTACTGTTATAGAACTGTATCCTAAAAAATGGTTAAAATGGTAAGATGTATATTATGTGTTTTACCATAATAATAAAAAAAAGCAGAGGTACTACATGGTCGTGATTCTATAAGGCTAATTTCAAAGTTCATAATTTTCCTTTTCTTGCTCTCCATTTAGGCTGATGTGATCCTTCTTGTCACATGCTCTATCAGGTACAAATTTTTTTTCCCCCACAGGGAGTGACTATACTGTATGTAATTATGCCATAACTGACCCTGCCATGGTGGCTTATTTATGGAGATGAACCAGTGGCCCCAGGTCAGTTTTTCTTTGGTGGAGATAGTCTTAGTATAACTGGATAACATTAGCTGAGCATGTCTTGTTTGTAGGGTTCCATGTGGCCAGTAGACATGCATATATGGATTTGATTCTCACAATAACAATTCTATGCTTAACAAACTCATTTTATCTGGACTTGGTAGTATATACCTGTAAACCTAACACTACAGAGGTTGAGGAGGAGGAGGATTATGAGTTCTATGCCAGCCTGGACTACACAGAAGACTTGTCTTCAATCTGGAGCTAGAGAGATGGCTCAGTGGTTAAGAGCACTGACTACTCTTGCAGAGAACCCGGCCTTGATTCCCACCATCCACATGGTGGCTAACAACTGTCCGTAACTCCAGTTCCAGGGGATCTGACACCCTCTTGTGACATCCGTGGGCATTGCAGGTCACGGGCACACCTACTTACATGCAAGCAAAATACACTTGTACACATTAAAAAAAAAAAAAAAAGAAATAGTAGCCACAAGAAAGCCAAACTGAATTCCATTGTAAAGGGTCTTTCAACCAAAAGTGCTGAACTTCCCAAATTCCCTGAAGTTCTCTCCTGCTAATAGCATATGTTTTTAATATATGTGCCTAGTTTGAGGTGTAGCCAATTATTGTTGACAAAGTTCTGAAGAGAGGTAAGTGGCCTCTGTCAGAAGTTAGGAAGCACTTGGTCATCAGACGTGCTCATATCCTCTTTTGCCTTGTTTCATATTCATTTTTCCACAGCTGCCTGTACCATTAATTCATTGGTTTAACATGTTTCTTCTTGGGCTTCTTTGCATGATACTGAGGTGGTTGTCATGGGAGATTCAGAAATGAATATAAAGCCTGGCTACAGGGAGCTTGGTCTAACATGCAAATAGCTCTAACATCTGACAAAACATATTAGGTAAAAATCAAACAAGCCTGGGTGGTGGCTCACACCTATAATCTCAGTAATTGGGAAGCTAAGGCAGATGAATGTTGGGACTTCAAGGTCAGCTCAGGCTACATAGTGAGTTTTAAACTAGCTTAGTGTACAGTTACCAAGTTCAGGAAAAGTAAAGTTAGGTGACAAGTGCACTTGAAAGTAGGAAAGTCTTTCACAGACTTGGGGAAGGGTTTGTGAACTATGTTGTCTTTGAGTTTGGCTTAAAGTCTTGATTCAAAAAAAATTTTTTTGGAGACAGGATCTCCCTGTAACCCCAGCTGGCTTGGAACTCACTATCTAGACCCTGCTGGCCTTGATCTCACAAAGATCCACCAGCTTCTGCCTTCTGAGGGCCAAAAGAATAAAGTGTATACTAGCATACCTAGCTGTAGTCATGATTTTGAGATGTGTAGGAAGGGTGTCCTTAGAGGGAAGATGAAGTATAGACGTGGTACTTCTTCAGTTGGCTTCCACATGTCTTCCCTGAGTTATAGGTAGTTACCACTTGAAGAGTTAAGGTAGTTTAAACTTTTTTTCCATTGTCCTGCTCTCTTAGCTTGCTCTGTAGTTTATTTTGCCTATTTGAATCTCTTCAGGGAGAAGGCTGAGCAGACAATCTGGAACCGTTTACATCAACTTAAAATCCTGAAGACAAAGAGACTGCGTTCCCGGGTACCTCTAAGGATTGGGATTCTAGGTATCCAGTAATTTTCAGACTTTTCCATTTTGAGACTTGGGCTTTTAGAATTTCCTTTGGAGGCCTCGATTCCAGGATATGAATCAAGTTTATCCCCTCCATGCAGATCTTTTACTTAATGTTTGAGGCTGCATAATTAAATGAGATGGAGCTCCTAAAAGGATTTTTTGTGGCACTTGAAAGTAATAGATGCTCAGAAAGTGGTGTATTCTTCCTAGAGTCTGATGCAGTGTATGTAGCACAGAGTGATAGATGGGGAATAAGGTTTGTAGTCTGGAGAGGTAACAGGAATTTACAGTGTGGTCATTTTTGTTTGAACCTCCGAAACATGTCCAAGTGAAGAACCAGGCCTTGACCAATATGAGAGCCACTAGCCTTATTTAAAATAATATTTCAAAAATCTGCGTCTTCCATTGAATTAGACATATTTCAGCTGCTCCGTAGGCACACCTGAGGACCACCAGCTTGCACAGCACTTCTGAACATTTTCATGGAACACATTCCTTCATCTTATTACAAAGTTCTATTGGACAGTTCAAGCTGGGTATCTGGGAAATAGTTCAAAAATAAATGCTTGCAGGGCTAGCAAGATGGCTTAGCAGGTAAAAGCACTTGCCATGAAGCCTAATGACTTGGTTTTCATCCCTGGAACTCATATGGTGGAAGGAGAGAATTGACTTCCACAAATCGTCCCGTGACTTTTGTATGCTGTATCCCCCACCCCACTAAATAAATGTAAAAAAATCTGAATTAAAAGAAAAATCTCTGCATCCTTTCTGCCCTAGAGTTTAGTTAATATGTTTAACTTTATGCATAGCACACTGTGTCCATTGTAGCATAGTTAACTTAATCCCAGTTTATGACAAAGCAATATAGCATAGTTACTTAATCTCATTTTGTGACAAGTCAGCACACAGCTAGTGTACCAGTTACACTGATTAAATCTAGAGAGAGATGCTAGAGAATGAAGTGTTAGCTGAAGTGTTTTATTCCTTTTCACTTCATTATAGATGCTCTTGGGTATAGATGCTCAGAATCGCCAAGGAAAAAATTACTGTGATGTGCATCACTTGCCATTTTAGTGATGTCCTGGTATTGAGTATATTCACATACTTATGCAGCCATTCCCACCATTCAACTCCCTAAGCAATAACTTTACATTCATGCCTCCCCCTGGCTCCTGCTGTTCATCATTCTGTTTTCTGTCTTTGAATTTGAGTATATTAAGTACCTCATATAAATGGATTTAGACAGTATATATCTTGGTATTCTTGGCTTTTGTCACATTGCATACTGTCTTCAAGAGTCTTAGGCTACATGTGATAGTGTGTATCAAAATTTCCTTTTCCGCCACGTGTGGTGTCACACACTTTTAACCCAGCACTTGGGAGGCAGAGGCAGAGGCAGGTGGCTATCCGTTAGTTCAAGAGTAGCCTGGTGAAATCCAGGCCCGCTAGAGCTACATTGTGAGACCCTGCGTCAAAAAGGAAATCCCATTCTTTTTTCTGTTTGATTCGGTCGGGGGTGAGGTAGCAGGGCTAGAGCTGAAACCCGGATTCCAGACGCGCGGGAGTGCTCTGCTGCTCTGCCGGGCCTCTAATTCCACCTCTTTCCTTTTAAAACCAGAAGAATATTCTGTTGTATTTATGATGCATTTTGTGTATCTGTTATTCATTGATGGACCCTTGGGTTGCTTCCACCTTTTTTGTTTTGTTTGAGACAGGGTCTTGCTCTGTAGCCTTGTCCGGTGTGGTGTTTGATGTGTAGCCCAGGCTGACTTGAAGTCATCTCCATACTCTTGCCTTAGTCTCCAGAGTGCTGGGATTACAGACTTCTATTGCCATATCTATCTGTGAATGAGTCTTAAAATTTTTTTATTACATTTTATTGTGTGTGTGTTTGTGTGTGTCTCCACATGTCACAGCTTTGGAGTGGAGGTCAGAGGACACTTGCACAAGTTGCTTCTCTCCTACCATATGGGTCCCAGGATCAAACTAAGGTGATCAACTTGGCAGCAGGCACCTTTATAGACTGACCTATCTGACTGTTCCAGGCTATTAATAATTCTTAACTGTTATCAAAGGGAGTGTTCTAGTTTCATTTTTGTTGCTGTGATAAAGTGTCCTGACCAAAGCAACTTAGGGGAGGAAAGGGTTTATTTGGCTTACATTTCCAGGTTATAGTCCATCAGTGAGGGGAAATCAAGGCAGGAACTCAAGCAATTAGTCATATCATATCCACAGTCAAGAGCAAAAAATATAGCTGGGCATTGCGGTGCATGCCTTAATTAACTAGCACTCAGGAGGCAGAGGCAGGTGAATCCCTGTGAGATCCACGGGCCAGCCTGATGTACATAGTGTGTTCCAGGCCAGCTAGGGGTACAGGGAGTCCCTATCTAAACAAAACAACACAAAAACAAACAAAAAAAGAGCAAAGAGAGAATATCCAAATCTTTGCTTGTTGGCTTACTTCTGCTCTGATAGCTTTCTTCACTCTTACACACTTCAGGGTCCGGCCCATGAAATAGTACTGCCCACATCCACAGTGGGTCCTCTCATCTCAAGTAACAGTCAAGATAGTCTCCCACATGCCTGTAGGCCAGTCTGATCTAGAAAATTCTTCAGTTAAAAGTCTCTTTCCAGATTTTATCAAGTTCATAGTTAAAATAGGGCCTGAGGCTATAGAGGTGACTTAGCATTTAAGAGTGGTTAAGAGCACATTACTATTCTTGTAGAGGACCTGAGTTAGAGTCCTAGAACCCATGTTGGATAGCTCACAACGGTTTGTAACTCTAGCTACGGAGGATCTGTTGCCTCTACCGTCATCCACACCCGTGTGCACATATAGGCATACACAGAATTAAAGAATAAAATAAATCTATAACCCCCCTTCCATCAAACCAACAAAGAAACCCAACAAACTATGGGGCTTGATACTGGCATGTACTGCCCTTACGGAGACTTGAGTTTTGTTCTTAGCACTGGCTTCAGATGACTTACAACCACCTGTAACTCCTGCTCCAGTAGACCCAAACCTTCTGAATTCCAAGAGCATCTGCACTCAAATACACATACACACACACACACACACACACGCACACACACACACACACACACACATACACATAATCTAAAAAAAAGGGGGGAGATTGTAAAAAGTATACTTCCGGGTTATTTTAAATTTTATTTTGATTGATTTATTTTTATTTGTGTGTCAGTGTTTTGTGTTCATGTATGTAAATGTACTATATGGATGCAATACTTGTGGAGGTCAGAAGAAGGGGTTAGATTCCCTAGACTTGGAGTCTAGGGTTAGTCCCCTAGATTTATGGACTGTTGTTAAACACCATGTGGGTGCTAGGAACCAAACCTGGGTTCTCTGCAAGAGCAGCCAGTACTCTTAATTGATGAATCATCTCTCCATCCCCAGTAATCTTCATAGTTTTATAGCCTTAATAAAGAATGATGGTTTGGGGTGGTATGACTTATATCAGTATAGTTCTTTAGTTCATTTCCTGTAGGTTTTAACAAGTATTATGAGCTGGAAGAGAGAAAAAGTATAATTATAAATTTATAAGTAACATTTTTTTTGAGACAGGAAGTATAGGAGCCCCACCTGGGCTGGAACTTTACAAAGACCAGGCTGGCCTTGATCTCTCAGAGATTTACCTGCCTCTGCCTCCTGAGTTCTGGGATTAAAGGCATGTACCACCATGCCCAGCCCTATAAGTAAATTTCTGACATAAAATAGTTATTATCTTAGTGCTAAGTAATTTTCAATTTAGAGAAGAGGTAGTTCATGTTTTGGAAGACTTTTGAGGGGCTGGGGAATATAGCTCAGTAGTGGAGTGCTTGGTTAGTATGTAGAGTGTTCTAAGTTCAGTCTCTAGTAATGACGACAGAAGGGTTTGGATATCATTGTTTTTTCTGGGCATTTAATTGAGGTTTCCTGAATAGTTTTCTGGGATTTTCTTGTATTTGAAAATGTAGGTTCTAGTACTGTGATTCGAATTTAGAGGATAACACTAAATTGTTTTTTTCTTCTAAAATATTTTAGTATTTTTATTTTATGTATATGCGTATTTATGTACACCCATGTTGTGCAATACCTGTGGAGGTCAGAAGAGGGCATCATATGCCTTAGAACTGGAATTAACTGGTATTAACTGAGTTTAACTGGAGTTGTTGGCTTGCTATGTGGGTGCTGGGAACTGAACCTGGGTCCTCTGCAAGAGCAGTCAGTGCTCTTAACCAGTGGACCATCTCTCTAGCCCCAACACTAAATTCTTAGAGAAGTTTTCTATGTCCAAGTTATAGATGATGTACACTAAGCAGACACCAGGACTCCAGATGGATTGGGGAAGAAGTGTTGGTTTCTTTTATTTCCCAGGCTGCATGGCTTAGAGACTGAAGGAGGAGATCCTCAACAGGGAGAAAATGGTGGATCTCTTGGCTGGTCCAGATGCCTATCGAGACCTTCCCCGGCTGCTAGCTGTCATGGAGTCAGGCCAGCAAGCAGCAAATGTGCTTCTCTCTCTCTGGATGAGACCTATGCAGATGAGCCCCAGTGCCACCTCTGCCTTTGTGTGAGTAACTGCTTGAGACTTGGGGAATGAGCATCTCCCTTCTCTCTTTCTTTTAAAATATCATGTTAATCTTATTATGTTGACTATAAAAGAAAGGAATACATTTACATAGTAAGGTACAACATACAAATCAAAGCAAATCTGGTAACCCATACCCATCAGCACTGGTCTCTTAATCCACTTCTCAAAGGCATCTGTGTTAGTCATTTTTGTTTGTTTGTTTTCTTTTGTCTCTGAGACAGGGTCTCCCTATAGCTTCAGCTAACCTGGAACTTGCTATGTAGACCAGGCTAGCCCTCAGTCTCACAGAGATCCACCTGCCTCTGCCTCCCAAGTGCTGAGAATAAAAGCTTGCACCGCCGTGCCCACCTTCCAGGGTCTCTTTTATACTTATAGAGAGGTTTTTTTTTTTTTTTTTTTTCCTACTTTCTATATAAAAATTCCAAATAATGCACCTATAAAGACAGTAGAAAGTCCACCAGTGGTTAAATCTGCTCTCTTCCCCTCACCACTATGCTTCCTCACCTGTATGTCTGCAGGTTATAGTTTGATTCATATTCTGTGATTAAATATATAATCTCATATTGACTTAGTATGAGCTTAGAGGCAAGGGGATCTAGAGCCAAAGAAAAATCCTAAGACAGCGATAGAGCTGACCTGTTACTTGGGATATGCTAAGACACACTGCTCCTCTTAATTATATTCTGGTATTTCCATCTCTAGATCAATCATGCGAGGCTGTGACAACATGTGTAGTTATTGTATTGTTCCTTTCACACGTGGCCGGGAGAGGAGTCGACCAGTTTCCTCCATTTTAGATGAAGTTCGGAAGCTTTCTGAGCAGGTGAAGTTCTCTAGGCTCTTTTTCTTTGAGCATGTGCTGGGAAAGCTGAGGACAATTTTTCTTTTATATGTATATATGTATGTGTATATATAAATTTTATTATTTTTATGTGTATGAGTGTGTTGTCTACATGTATGTAAGTGCACCCATGTCATGTGTTTCCTGTGGAGGTCAGAAGATGGCATCAAATTCCCCTAGAACTTGAGATACGGATGGTTGTTAGCCACCATGTGGGTGCTAGAATTGAACCCTGGTCCTCTGCAAGAACAGTCAGTGTTCTTAACTGCTGAGCCATCTCTCCAGCTCCTTTTCTTTTAAGAAATATTTTTCAAATTTTATTTTATGAGGGCTAGAGGGATGACTTAACAGTTAAAAGCACTGGCTGGTCTTGCAGAGGACCTGCATCTGATTTCCAGCATCCACATGGCAGCTCACAACTGCCTGTAACTCCAGTTCCAGGAGATCTGATGTCTTCTGTCCTTGGCAGGCACTGTATGCATGTAAGGCACATATATAGACTCAGTCAAAGTACTCATAAACATAAAATAAATAAAATAAAATAAAATTTATTTTGTATGAGTTTTGCCTGAATCTATGTAAAAGTGTACCTTTGTGTGCAATGCCTGTGGAGTCCAGCAGAGGGTGTTTGATCCCCTGGAACGGTGGTCATGGCATGGATAAAATTGGTCCCTTGGAAGAGCAGTAAGTGCTCTTAACCACTGAGCCATCTCTAGCCCTGAGGATGATCTTCCTAGTTTTGTAGCCTGTGTTATCTCTCTTCCCTCTTCCTCCCATCCACAGATAGTTCTACTGCTGGCATTCTGTAAAATTTCTGTCCCTCTGTTGTGTGACAGTTTTCCTGGGGAGATGTGAACAAATTCACCCCAGATAGGGAACTGACAACAGACCAAAGTAAGGATATCACCAAAGTTCAACTTGGTGAACCATTGAGTTTTATTGTGGTTACTTCTACAGGAGCAGAAATGACTCAAGGACAGTTGTATCACCAAAGCCAATCCCAGCGTGGGTGACAGCTCACAAAAACAGAGTGCATTGTGTAACTTGAAGGCAGCTTGACAGGTTGGAGAGTGTCTCCTCCTGGTGGTTCATCTGGTCTGAGCCTCTTCTAGGCTGCTTGTCTTATCTGATGGTGTCTTTCGGTCCATAAACTTAAGATATGCTTAGGGAGGGAGGGCTCTAGTGAACCTGGTCATTTTTCAGCGACTTCCTGAAGTTACTGAGTCATTTACATCCCTTTAAAACATCCTGTTGCTTGTCTCTCTTTAGAACATCCTATTGTTTTACCTGGGGGAAATTGCTTCACAACAGTCTCTCCTGTCCAAATGGTAAGGTTGCCCATTTTTAACCCCCTACAGTACAAAACTCCTTCAGGGTAAACATTCTGTTTAAGTGGATTGAGATGGTTATATAAGCTTCCTGTCTCTGCTTCCCAAATGTTGGAATCATAGTCATGTACAGCACTGGAGATTAATTGTATTTGAATTTACTTATTTTCATTTAATGTGTTTGAGTGTTTTGCCTACATGTATGTGATTGTACCTGTGTCATGCAATGCCTGGAGAGGTCAGAAGAGGGCATCAAATCTCCTGGAACTGTAGTTACTGCTGTCATGTGGGAACCTCGGTCTTCTGCCAGTGCCATCTCTCCAGCCCCCTGAAAATTAATTTTTACTGAAGGTTTTATTCTGTAGTTCAGTCTTTACCTGAGATACTCAAGCATCAAATTATTGGGTTAAGGATAGAACATATTTATATATGATTCTTGATAGGGTCAACTAATGTTTAGTGATTTGGCAGGAAGCTATTCAGGAAATTTTAAATTTGTTTCTAACATTCTTTTCTCTTTTTTTAGGGGCTAAAAGAAGTGACACTTCTTGGTCAGAATGTTAATAGCTATCGAGACAGTTCAGAGGTCCAGTTCAACAGTGCAGTGTCTACCAACCTCAGCCGTGGTTTCACCACCAAGTATAAAACTAAACAAGGGGGGCTTCATTTTTCTCACCTTCTGGATCAGGTTTCAAGAGTAGATCCTGAAATGAGGATCCGGTTTACCTCTCCCCATCCCAAGGATTTTCCTGATGAGGTGAGTGTTGATAGTTAACTGTGTGACAAACTTTATCAATATTTTGAAGAATGCCATTGGGCAGACCCAGTAGTAGGCAACTTTGAATTCTGCTCTGGGGATCCTGTGGTATATTGTTGTGTCACTCTCTAGACCTACTGACCCTTTGGCAAGATTTAAAGTTCCCCAAGATCAGGGTGGAGATAGAATAATTTTGAGTGGGAGATTGGGACTACCTATGGGACCTGTGCAGTGAGCTGTTTTATCAAGGTAGGTGGCTGTGTGGAAGTGGTGGTGTAGATACGGAGAAGACAGCAAGGGAGGCAGTGTGATGTGGTGGGAACTCATCCAGGCTGTAGTCATAGACACTTGAGTTCAAATCCCAACTTTTGTTCAGTGTGATGATGCATGTTTATCATCTCTGTCTTGGAAATTTGACAGAGATGGATTGTGAATCGTAGGCCAGCCTTGGCTCCTTGGTGAGTGCCAGCCAGTCAGAGCTACTTAGCAAGACCATATCTTAAGAAACACAAAACATGGGGGCTAGAGAGATGGCTCAGTAGTCAAGAGCACTGGCTGTTCTTGCAGAAGATACAAGTTCCCTTCCCAGCATCCACATGGCAGCCAGCAACCATCAATAATTCGAATTCCGTGGGATCCAGTACCCTTTTCTCTCCTTCATGGGCACCGCGTGATATGGGCCCAATACTTATACAATAAAATAAAAAAAAATAATAATAATAAAAAAAAACCCCACAAAACAGACGCCCCCCGCCCAAAAAAAAGGAAAAGAAAGAAAATCCAAATCCCATCCCAGGTGTTACACTGTTTTACTAGTAGATATATACAGATACTTTTCAACCCTTCATCCTTATCTGTAAAAAAGAAGGCAGTCATACCATAGTGTTTTGGGTTGTAAAACTGGATACTTTGTGTCAAACTAAGCAGACTACCATGCATTGAATAGGTAACTACCTACATGAAAACCTTTTTTTTGCTTTACGTCTACTTTTTCTTCCTACACTGGATTGTTTCTTACTGAGTTGTAAAAATTCTTTAAGGTTGTTTAAAATTAATTATTTTTTAATCTTTTTTTTTATTTTGTGTGTATGAGTGTATTGCCTCCATCTATGTAAGTGTACTGTGTTGTGCAATGCCCATGGAGGTCAGAAGAGGGCATTGGATCCCCTGGAACTAGAGTCATGGACATGTGGGTGCTGGGAGTTGATCCTGGGTTCAGTGCAAGAGCAACCGGTGCTCTTAACCACTGAGCCATCTCTCCATCTCCCTATTTAATTATTTTTAAAGGCAGATCTCAGGTAATCTATGCTGGTCTATGTAGATAAGGCTGGCCTTCCCTTCTTGTCCTCACTAATACTTAAGATTACAGGTGTGTTGGATCATACCCAGTTTTTTGTGGTGTTGGGGTTGAATCAAAGCTTTATGAATGCTAGGCAAGCATTCTATCAACTAAATTACATCCCCAGTTCCTAATTAATCTTTTAATTACTTGGAAAATTAGCCTTGGAGGAGAGATAATGAGACTAGTAATCTTTGGCACATTTAATCTCAGCACTTGGGAGGCAGAGGCAGGTGGATCTCTGTGAATTTTAGACAAGCCTGGTCTGGTCTACTTAGTGTGTTCTAGGTCAACCAGGGCTACACAGTGAGACCCTATTTCAAAGAAAAACAACAACAAAAAGAGTATTCTTTTCTACACAGTTTTGTGGCAAGACTTGGGGTGACCCATAATGTGTTCTGTTTAATCAGGTTCTGCAGCTGATTCATGAGAGGCACAACATCTGTAAGCAGATCCACCTGCCAGCCCAGAGTGGAAGCAGCCGTGTATTGGAGGCCATGCGGAGAGGGTCAGACTTATTTGGGGGAGAGAACATCCTGTACTGTTCCCTGCTTCCTTAATCACCAGACACTGCTTAATGAATGTCTATTGTATGAGTGAATCTACAGACATTTGGACTTCTGTGTGTTCCATAAGCAGAGTAGGGATTGGGTTTCTCGTTTGTTCAACATTAAGAATTATATATAATATATATGATTAAGAATATAGTATGTGTCTGTGTCTGTGCTTGTGTGGTGGTCAGAGAATAACTTGTGGAAGTTAGTTCTTTCCTTCTATCATGTGGGTTCTGGGGATCAAGCACAGGTAGTCAGACTTGACAGTGAGCGCCTTTACTCACTGAGCCATCTCATGAGCCCCTTCTTTAACTTTTATTCCTTTGGTTTTATGGAGATAGCTCTGCCTGGCCTGGAACTATGTAGACCAGTCTTGCCTTAATCTCATAGGGAACTGTCTGTCTCTGCCTCCTGAGTGCTGGGACTAAAGGCGTGTATCACCATGCCTGGCTTGTTCACTTTGAGAACAGATTTGCATGGGTAGGACTGAGGGGTAATGCAATCCAAGACCAAGTTCATAGAGCTAGTATTTTGCCTTATTTTTCACAGTGGCAAAGACTTTTAGAAATCCTCTGAAGTGTTTAATTTGTCTTATTAAATTAAAACAAGGCCATTAAAACAAAAATTCGTAGTTCCACATTAGTTTGATCAAAAGTATCCTTTATAGAAAAATGTCATTAGTGGGCATGGTGGTGCACACCTTTAATCTCAGCACTTGGGAGGAAGATGGATCTCTGTGAGTTCAAGGCCAGGCTGGTTTACATAGTGAGTTCCAGGACTGCTGGGCCTATAGGGAGACTTCCCCAACCCCAGCAAAAAAAATATTATTGTGTATGAATATATTTATTGCTTGCATGTGTGTAAGTATACCCATATCATGCAATGCCTGTGTAGATCAGAAGAGGGTGTCAGATTCTTCTGGTGTTACCTACAGTTGTTCAGTTGTTAACTGGCATGTGGGTACTGGGAATCAAACCTGGGTCCTCTACAAGAGGAGATAGTGCTCTTAACCACTGAACCATCTTTCCAGACTCTGTATCCTTATTTTTTTTTTAATTTACATTACATTTCTCTCTCTCTCTCTCTCTCTCTCTCTGTATGTATGTATGTAGACATCAGAGGACACCTGTCAGGAGTTGGTTCTTTCCTTCAACCATAAAGGTTCTATGGGATTGAATTCAAATCATCAGACTTGGTTGACAACATTTTTACCCACAGAGCCGTGGGCCCTAGCTGGTCCAAAAGGTTGCTTTTATGTGCGCCTGTACTGTGATTTGTGGATGAAAAATGATCACTTGTAGGAATTCAGAGTGTTATCTCTCTATAGCATTCATTTAAATAAGATTGAGCAGAGTGTGGTGGCATACCCTGTGATCTCAACACTTTGGAGCCAGAAGCAGGAGGATAAGAAGGTTAAGGCTAATCTTGGCAACAGAAGATCTTACTGCAACCCTACTTCCTCCCCCCAAAAGTGATGATTAATTCATCTAGGACTTTTCTTTTTGTTCTTTATTGCAGATATTCAAGAGAAACTTATGTGGAGTTAGTTCATCATATCAGAGAATCTATCCCAGGTACATTTAAGGGTAATGTATAGTCATACATTGAGGGTATGACTATAGTCCACAGTCAGTTTGCTTAACTTCCAGCCTTTTTGGCAAGTTCTTTATGATGTTCTTTTGTAGTTTTTGATGATCTTGTGCTCATTTTCAGCCTCCCTACTTAACTTTCCCCCTTCACTTGTTTTTATATCTTTCTGATTGTATGCATGTGTATGTATGTGTTCCATGTATGTATGTATATGTATATATGTATGTGTGTGTATATGTATGTGTATATGTATATGTGTGTGTGTTTGTGTGTGTGCGTGTTGCTAGAGAGTGAAGAGTGAACCTAGGCCTCAAGTCTTCTAGGCAAATGCTCTCACTGAACTGCATTCTTAGCCTTTGA
Source organism: Eospalax fontanierii (assembly GCA_035773235.1). Lineage (NCBI taxonomy): Eukaryota > Metazoa > Chordata > Mammalia > Rodentia > Spalacidae > Eospalax > Eospalax fontanierii. Next base: position 2,186,961 of record CM069554.1, on the reverse strand, counting down.
ATTTTTTAAAAAAATATTTTATTTCCTTTCTTTATTTTATGTGTATGCCTGTTGTATGTAAGTGTACCCAGGTCATGCAATGCCTGAAGTCAGAAGAGGGTGTTGGATCCCCTGGAACTGGAGTTATGGACAGTTGTTAGCTGTCATGTGGGTGCTGGGAACTGAACCCTGGTCCTGTGCAAGAGCAGTCAGTGCTCTTAACCCCTGAGCCATCTCTCCATCCCCCAACCCTTGAATTTTGACATAGTGTCTCATTATGTTGCTTAGGATGGCCTTGAATTTGTTCCTCTGGCTTCATTCCTATTGCTTGGATTATAAGCTTGCACGACCATGCCCAGCTATAATTAGTTATATCACATTTTAAAAATAATTCCTTTTCTATTATACTCTTTTTCTTTCTTCTTCCTCTTAATAAATTACTATAGATTTTTTTAAAGCTTAGATTTAGTTGAGAATGTCTAAATTTACCCCCAAATTTCTAATTACTGCAATTTGTATTATGCACACATACTTGTGTTTTGATGGAGCAGGATGGTGTGGAGGTTTTATGTTGAGTGCTGTGTTTTGGGTCATGTGACAAGAGATATGTCACTTCTCTGGACTGAAGCTTCCTCACCTACAAATGGAGTAAATAGCATTCAGTTCAGCTAATTTTAGGGGTACTTTAAAAACTGATGACATACAGCACTTTTCTAAATATTCAGTATCCAGTCAGTTATTGCTATTGTGTTGTACATGAACATTATGATGACTTAAATTCAATGTTTGACCCTGTATATGTGCACAATTATGTATTAATTAAAATATTAGATATTGTCTGGGCACCCTGGGTTCTATTCCCAGCACTGCAGAAGGCAGTCTCCCACTCCCAAACAATAGCAACAACCCAAGATATATAGATGTATATGTTTGTATGAAGCAATGGAAGATTTTTCACCAAGAATCTGGGAATTGGAATGTTATTGGTAGAGTCCTGGCCTAGCGTGTGTAACACCCTGGGTTCAATCCTCAGCACTGCTCCCCTGTGCCCCAAAAAGCAAGACCTGGGACTGGAGAGATGGCTCAGTGGTTAGGAGCACTGCTGCTCTTGCAGAGGACTCAGGCTCCATTCCAGGCACCCACATAGTAGCTAACAACTGTCTGCAACTCCAATTCCCGGGAATCCAGTGCCCTCTTCTGGCCTCCATGACATTGCATGACACAGGTGCATTTACATACATGCGGGCAAAGCACTCATACACATAAAATAAAAATAAATTAAAAAAAAAGCAAGACTGATTTGAAAGTATTCCTACAATATCCGTGAATCTACCATTTGAATCCAAAATGCCTTTTCTATTGCTGAGGGAAATGTAGGCTGAGAAGCCATTGCTAGCACAGATATTGTAAAAAATGGCACTTCTCTGTGTTAACTTCTGTTTCACTTAGATGTGGGCTGAGTGACCCTAGAATAGCCTTTCATTTGCTTTCTTTCCTTCATAATCTATAAATGCCCAGGTTCCTCTTGAAGAAGCAGCAGCAGCAACACACTGGACACTGGTCCTTTGTCCTTTGTTGTGTATTGACAGGTGTGAGCCTCAGCAGTGACTTCATTGCTGGCTTTTGTGGAGAGACCGAGGAAGATCACCTGAAGACGGTGTCTTTGCTTCGAGAAGTTCAATATAACACTGGCTTTCTCTTTGCGTACAGCATGAGGCAGGTGAGTCTGGGATGGGGGACTGTTACCATCATTCTCTACCAGCTTGGGGCTGATGGAAGGCAGCTGGGCAGAAGACAGCATGACAGCAAGACAGGCCTGAGAAACCACAGGATCTTACTATCAGGTTTTTCCTTTTCTCTAGTAAAGTTTTGTCCTACTATCTGTCAAAATTTAGCCATTGTTTTGAGACATCATTTTACTATGTAGCTAAGACTGACTTTAAACCTGTGAATTTTCTACTTCATTCAGCCTCCTGAGAATTGGCATTAGGTGTAAGGTACCACGCCCAGCAAAATTTCAGAAATTTGATGCGAAAATTTACCATGCCAGTGCTCCCTATTATTATTATTGTTGTTATTATTGTTTTATTTCTCTCCTTTCCCCTCCCCCATCCCTGTCTCTCCTCCCCGTTTCCTCTTTTACCCTTCTATTCCTCCCCTCCCTCCCTTTTCTTTTCTCTTCTTTCTTTTCTTCTCTCCTCTCCTCCTTTCCTTTTTTTTTTTCCTTTTCTTTTGAGTCAGGGTTTCACTAGATACCCCCAGCTGGCCTGGAACTCAACAGAAATCACTTGCTTCTGCCTCCTGAATGCTGGGTATTAAAGGCATACTATGTTTATTAAATATTTTAAGGTAGCTGAGCTTGGTACATATGCTTGTAATTTCAGTACTTAGGAGTCTGAAGCAAGAGGATTGCAAGTTTGAAGCCAACCTGGGCTACAGAGTAAGACTATCTTAACAAAACAAAACAACAACAACAACAACAAAAAAAAAAAAAAAAAAAAAAAGCCCAGTGCCCAGTGTTCTGTAGACAGTGTAAGTGGGATAGTATATATGGATCCTTTACAAAATTATTTCAGAAGTGAAGCTTCCAAGGATCCTGTTGTGTTCCATTTTGCTTCTTTTTTGCAGACATCACAAATACCTAAGAAAAATTGTTTATGAGGCTAAGTGGGAATGTTTTCAGTGTGCACTGAAAGTGTGGCACCCCATTGTGTAATTCAGTGACCTACAGTCAGTCCTTAATTGCTTCCTTCGTGAAGTGAAATAACTTTTACATCAACCTTGGGGTTTTAGAGACTAAATAAAGTAGTTTGTATAAAGCACTTAAAATAGTAGTTCCTACACCTAAGTGCTGATCAGGGTAGTTACTGTGAACAAGGTCACACTGAGTATCACCCTTTGTTTCAGGATTTTACTGACTCCCATTCTGCTTTCCTCTGTGGACCTGGTGGTTCTCTCAGAGGCAGATTGGTTTGAATGATGAGTTGTGCTGTGTAGATTTTCTTTTCATTTCTTAGTTTTGTCTAGCTCAGTGGTTCTCCACCTGACTGGAGCATGAACTTATGTGCATAAAGACATATATATGTACTCACCATGGTTTTGGGTAGTTTGAAAGTCTTTTCAAGGATAACTTACTATTTTTGACTAGGTAATGTGTGCTTCTGGCTAAAGCTCAGAAGGCTAAATGATATACAACAGAAGCTTTTCTTCCTTCCTCCCTTCCCTTGCTGCCACGTTTCAGCTCCTTTCTTGTAGGCAGCCACTCTTAGCAATTTCTTCTATTATTTTCCATAGATAGTTTATGTATTTATAAACATGTATACTTTTTATAGTAAAGAAATACATGTTGATCTGTACTTTGCTAATTTCAGTTTGCAGAATACTTTGGAGAACAGTTATCTTAGTGCATGTGGAGCTATCCTTTTTTTAAAAAAAATATTATTTTTATTTTATGTATGAGTGTTTTACCTGCATGTATGTTAGAGATGGTTGTTAGCCACCATGTGTTTGCTGAGAACTGAATTTGGATCCTCTGCAAGAGCAGACAGTACCTTTAACTGTTGAGCCATCTCTCCATCCTGAGTTAACATTTTTGTTTGTCTGTTTAAATATTTTATTTTTTCTTTGTATTAGTGTTTTGCCTGTGTGTATGTAAGTGCACCCATGTCTTGCAATGCCCATGGAAGTCAGAAGAGGGCGTTGGATACTCTGAAAGTAGAGTTATAGACAGATGTTAGCCAACGTGGGTGCTGAGAGTTGAATCCGTGTCTCCTACAGGAACAGCTGGTGCTCTTAACCACTGAGCCATGTCTCCAGACTCCTGAACTATCATTGACAGCTGCATAATACTCCATTGTGTAGATAAGCCACAATTTACTAGGTACTAGTTGGTGAATATATAGGCTGCTTTTTATCTTGGGTCTTTATACAGTATTGATCACTAATGTAGTAAGTGAATCATTTAGTCTGTGTCCAAATGTAAATTTAGGATAAACATGAAAAATAATTTTGAATCTCTGATTTTCTTTTCTTTTCCTCTTTTTTTGCTATTATTTTTTATTTCTTTAAAATACTTTACATTTAATTTGTGTATGTGTGCATGCATCTGCCATCAGAAGACAACTTGCTAGAATTGGTTCTTTTCTTCTACTTTATGGGTCTTAGAGGATCAAACTCAAATTGTCAGGTTTGGTTGCAGGTGCTCTTACCTGCTGAACCATCCTACTGGCTTGAGTCTGTGATTTTCATTTGCTAAATTTAGGATTTGACTATAAAAATGTGATTCTATTTTAGTTACCTGTTTCTCATGGACTGTTCCTAGAACCATAGAAATAAATCTGGTCTGGGCTTCAGTTTTGGACATGTTTATAACTTGAAAGTAGAATGAACACATTCTTTCTGTATATCCTAAAGATGCTACAGGTCCTTAATGACTTCTATCCTTTTCTTAAATAGAAAACACGAGCATATCATAGACTGAAGGATGATGTTCCAGAAGAAGTAAAATTAAGGCGCTTGGAGGAACTCATTACTGTCTTCCGAGAAGAAGCCTCAAAAGTCAATGAGACCTCTGTGGGTTGTACCCAGCTGGTACTGGTTGAGGGAGTAAGGTCACTGCATTTTTTTCTTTAAAAGTTTCTTTTTTTGTCTTTTAAAACACAGTATATGTCTCCTTTATTTAAATCTTACTTGAATTTTTTGTTTTTGAGGCAGGGTCTCATATTAACCTATGTTGACTTCGAATTTGCTATGTAGCCAAGGATGACCCTGAACTTCTGAGCCTCTTGCCTCTATCCTAAGTGCTGGAATTGCAGGAGTGCACCACTACATTCAACTTACGTGATGCTGGTATTAAACCCAGGGGTTCTCTGTGCTAGGCCCTCTATCCCCAACTCTCAATGTTTTATATTTTTCAAAAATATTTTTTTGAGACAGAGACTGGCTGACCTGGAACTCATTTTCTAACTAGGTTGGCCTTAATCTCAGAAATCGATCTGCCTCTGCCTCCAGAGTGCTGGGATCAAAGGTGTGCACCATCGCGTCCAGCTTATGTGATTTTTGGAGCAGGTTTCACTATAGCCCCAGCTGGCCTAGAACTCACTTTGTAGACCAGGCTGGCCTCAAACTTAGAGATCTGTCTGCCTTTGCTTTCCAAGTGTTGGGACTGAAGACCTGTACCACCATGCCCATCTTAAAGATTCATTTTTATTATTTGTGTGTGTGTGTGTGTGCACGCACGTGTGTGTGTGTGTGTGTGTGTGAGTATGTACAAGGGCCTAAGTGCTGGGATCCGAACTCCAGTCCTCATGATAGAGCAACAAGCTCTCTTAATTGCTGAGCCATCTCTTCAGCCCCTGAAGAATATTTTTGCTGGACATTGTATTCTGGGTTGGTAATTCTTTTCTTTCATGTCTTCAAAAATGCGCTATCTCCTCCTGGCCTCTGTCATTTCTGATGAGAATTCATGGAATTTTTCCTTTTTAGGAAAGATGTGCTTTCTCATTGCCATCAGAATTTAATAATCTTTCTCTTTTCCTTTTTCTCTCCTTGTTCTCCCCTCCCCTCCCCTCCCCTCTCTTCTCCTCTCTCTTCCCCTTTTCTCCTCTTTCCTCCTCTTCTCTTTTCCTTCCATTCTGTCTTTCGGAAATCATTTCTCCTGGTTTTGTGACTGGCAGTCTGCGATGCGTGTAGTCAGACTCTGCTGAGGGCTTGCCTTCTGCTTGCGGGTGCCATCTTCTTGCTGCATCCTCACGTGGCAGAGTGCAATTAGCTTCAAGATTTCTTTGTGTTTACTGTTCAGAAGTTTGACTATGATATGTCTTGGTGTGGATTTCTGTGAATTTATTCTGTTAGGGCTTTATATCATTTGCCAATTTGAGAATTATTTGGTTATCTCTTTGGATGCTTTCCCAGTCCTTTTTCTCTTCTGCAATTTTGTATTGTTAAATTTTAGTTTATTACTACTAGATTAAGTACTCTTCTGCCATTCTAATGACAAAACCAGCACAAATAATACATTTTTGTTGTTCTACTATCTGAGGTTCTATTCATCTTCTCTTTAGTCTATATTCTCTATTATGTTCAGATTAAGAGGTTTCTGTTTTTCAAATTTTTTTTCAGTTTCATAGTCAATTTTTAGTTGCTGTTAGCTGGAGCATTAGGGAAAAGTTCCTCTGTCTTTCTGGAAACAGAGCCATATGTGCATTTTTAGAATTTGAGTTATTGATTGTGTTTATTCAAGACTGTTTTGATCATAGTTTATTAGAAAGATACTATTCCTCAGGAAACTTGGTCCTGTAGTCTTTTGGCTAAATCTAAGGACTTATCTATCGTTTAGAGTTTAGAACATTAACAGATGGCATAGGGTGAGTTTGTGGACCTGGCCTTCTGTGAAGTGATCCCTGCAGCTAGTAAAGAGGGCACCAAGAAGGGTCAGGTCCTTTCTGTGAATCTTCCTAGTTCTGCTTCTTATCTTTGAATGTGACAGCATCAAAGCAACTATTTACCTGGATTTGTGTTTGATTAGACTCTGGTAATAAGTAGGATGTTGGGTGTCTTTCTGTATTATTTCCCACCTTATTTCTTTGAGACACGGTCTCTCACTGGACAGGAAGCTTGCAGTTTTGGCTAGACTGGCCACTGAACTGCTGGGATCTTATCTCCATTTTCCTTTTGGCCAGTCAGCCAGCTTTTGGGATCTGCTTGTTTCCACTCCCAAACACTGCTCTTTCAGGCACATGAAACCATGCCTGGCTTTTATGTGGGTGCTGGGAATTCAAATTCAGGTTTTCATGCTAACAGAACAAGGGCTTCTTATACACTGAGTCATCTTCCCAGTCCTCATACTGAACATCTTGACTTAGAAATTACACTTCCAAGAACAGATATGAAGTGCCAAACCAAAGTTTGAAGTGATGTTTCAATAGAATAAAGCTGTTAATCTAGAAGTCATAGCTCTAGGAACTGATGGGGAATTTGTGAAGGCAGCTGTTGATGGAATAGAAATGGTTAAAACTGGGTTGTCTAAAGATAACGTTCTAATGGGACCTGAATAAAGAAGATCAGGAAACTGAGAACAGAAAGAAAGCCATGATAGTCTATTGTGAACCTACCTGGTCATGCTGTTATTGCCTATTATACAAAGGATGCTGTGTTAGTTACTTTTCTGTTGTTGTGATAAACCACCACGATCAAGGCAACTTGCAGAAGAAAGAGTTCATTTAACTTATGGTTTCACAGGGATAAAAGTTCATCACGGTCAGGAAGCACGGTAGAGGTATCTGGAGCAGAAAGCTGAACACTAGCATCTTTAAGTAGATATCAGAAGCAGTGAAACTGGGTGGGCTATGCTAAAACCCACCCCCAGTGATATGCTTCCTCCAGCAAGGTCACACTTCCTAAACCTCGCCAAACAGCGCCACCAGCTGGGGACAAAGTGTTCCAATACTTGCAGTTTATGGGGGACATTTTATTCAAAACACTACAGATGCATTGACTGTCAACAAAGCTGCAATTGTCATCTCAAAATTGAACAATGTGTCATTGTTCACTGAATGACAGATGGAATGAAGTTAGAGCCTTGTTGCTTGCACAGATGAGTATTATTATTGAAAGAAGAGTGACGGGGAAGTTGTGTTGCAACAGTCCGTGCTTCCAGAGATTTTGATAAGGGAATAAGAATAGCAAAGCGAATGGTTACCAAATTTGGAATGAGCAAAAAGGAGTCATATTAGGAGTGAAACTTGTAGCATCAAAATCTAGTGGGAGCCTAACTGACCCATGAGACTTTGAATGCCAAAGGGATTTGAATTGTTCTTAAGAGAAAGATGTTCCAGTAAATGTGGAGGCAAGTTTTACTTAAGAAAGTATAATGTAACATACCAAAAGAAGTTGGTTCCTGAAAAACAAATAACAACATAGTTTGAGATATGTGTCCAGAGAAAACAGCCTCTAGGCAGCTTATGAATCTTCAGGTCCTTAAAACATTGGTAAATAAAAATATGAGCTTTTTCCATGGTCTGCAGCTGAGCAGGGTGGTTTCTTCTAGGGACTGGGTATTTGGAGGAAATGCGAAAAAAATCATAAAATATGGTATCAGAGAGTGGTAGGGTGAATGTGGAGATGGGGAGGTCTGAATGTAGTAAAAATTCATTGTATGAAATTCTTGAATCAATAAAATTTCTCTTAAACTTAAAAAAAAAAAAGAACATTAGAGTAAGCAGCCACAGCAGAAGACTTGGGATGAACACTGTGATGGCAAGCAGATGTTCTGATTGGCTGGCTGACCCCTGCCCCTCCAGTCTGCTGTCGTCTGTGCCTTACCTCCTGCAGTTGGGGAGGTGGGACTGTGTGAAGTTTTACACTGCACTTTGAAATTTTCTTTCTCCTTTTTCATTACTTTAATTTGTGTGTGTGTGAGAGAGTGGTGGTGAGTGCATGCCGTGGGTGCTCGTGTGGAGGTCACAGGACAACTTGTGGGAAGTTGGTTTTCTTCTTCCAACATATGGGTTCTGGGGATTGAACTTAGGTTGTCAGGCACTTTTACCTATTGAGCCATCTTACCTGCCCCCAAATATATTTTGATTATTGAATTTAGGTTGACACTTTGAAGATATCACCACATTGTCTGTAACCTGGGTAATCCTGATAAGTCTGAGATCATTCTTACTCTTCTTCTCTCTATGTAAAATGCTTCTTCATGGCTACTTTTAAGATTTGTGCTTTTTAGTGTTTTGAGCATTTAATGTATATGAGTGCTGGTATTAAAGGTGTGCACCACCACACCTTGGCTTAGTGTGTATATATATATATATTTTTTTGTTTATATATATATTTTTGTTTATATATATATATATTTGTGTTTGCTTTGGGGTTTGTTGAGATTTTTTCTGTACTTATAGTATTCAAATCATGAACATTTTTGTCGATTATTTTTCAGACTTTTTTCTGTACTGCTGTTTTCTACCTACTATCATTGTTTCATCTTCTGTTCCCTGGTTACAGATCTACACTTGATGTTGTCCCATAGTATTAACTTTTTTTTTTTGTCTTTTGTATATTTTGTTCTGTTTTGAGATAGTCTAAAAAAAGCTCTATAGTTTTTGATCGAGGGTCTCAGGTAGTCCAGGCTGTCTTTAAAACTTACTGTGTAGCTAAGGTTGACTTCGAACTTCTAATCTCCTGCTTCTACCTCCTAAGTGCAGAAGGTATTATAGACAACCACCACACCCAGTTTTATGAGGTGTTAGAATCCAGGGCCTCATACATACTAGACACACTGAGCTAAATTCTTAGACTCTAGAAGTGCTTTTTTTTATATTAGGGCTATCCTTATTAAATGTAACCTTTTGGGAGTTGCTGTTGAATATCCCTAGAAAACAGTGAAGACCATCTGATTATAGTTCAAATAATTCTCAGTTCTATTTGAACTCTGGAAGGTGAAATCCACTGGGCTGAGTCCATGACATTTTTTTTTAAACAACTAAAAAGTATTTTATGTATTATTTTTATTTTATGTGTATGAGTGTATTGCCTGCATGCATGTAAGTGTACCCATGTATTGCAGTGCCCTTAGAGGTCAGAAGAGGGTGTCAAATTTTTCTGGATCTGGAGTTAACGATGGTTTTTAGTTACAATGTGGATTCTGGGCTTGAACTTGAGAAAACAAACCTCAGTTGAGGTACTTATGGGTGATGCACTTGACAAATCAGGGTTTGTGTTTCCCCATCTCATACTAATCACTTGGAACTGTTCCAGAGCTTTTTGGCCTGAGTTACTTGCTCCTATTGAATATGCAGATTTGAAGTTAGAGTTTCTGTCACAACCTGGCACCAGAAAAAAGGATAAGCAAGCCATGATGATAGGATGAAATTCTAGAACATACACCAGTCTTTCCATTCCTAGAGTAATGCAGTAACACTAACTAAATTTCTCCCAGCCTTAAATCAGGATTTAAGACAAACTATAAGAAACAACTAGGTTTGTTGAAAGTGCATTAATGGGGCTGGAGAGATGGCTTAGCAGTTAAGAGCACTGGCTGTTTTTGCAAAAGACCTGGGTTCAAGTTCCAGGACCCACATGTTGGCTAACAACCGTCCGTAACTCCAGTTCCAGGAGCTCCAACACTCTCTTCCATCCTCTGAGGGCATTGCATGACATGGGTGCACTTACATACATATATTCAGGCATAACACTCACATTCATAAAATAAACAATTTTTTAAAAAATTTAAAAAAGTTAATTCCTATAGAAGCCACAGAGTTTGATTGATTCATTAAAAGCAAAACTTGTTTCTGTTGTGTGCCACACATGGTCCTGCTGTTGAAGTAGCCAGATACACTGATCCTTTATGGATTTCTTCTTAAGGAATACTTTGTAGATAAGACCTTGGAGAGTCCAAGATAACTGATAATGTCAACCCTCCTAATAACGATAGATTCATAAATTCTTCCCTTTATTTTCTGCAGTTCAGCAAACGCTCTTCTACTGACTTGTGTGGCCGGAATGATGGAAATCTTCCCTGATTTGTTGGAGGATGTTGCTAACCCTGGGTTCAGAGTCAGAGCTCAGCCTGGGGACTATGTGCTGGTGAAGGTAAGGTGTCTCTCCAGTGTTGATTTAGATAGATAGATTTTGCTAGGGAGTTTTTATATAAAGTAAGAATACCTTCTTATCCTGTATAATGGAAGGGCACCTAGGATCGAATTTTAGACTGCCCTATCTATCACCTTCTTATTTTTCTTTTCTTTTCTCCTGCCCTTAAAGGGTTTTTTTGTGAGACTGTGGGGAACTTAGAGTATGTTGTAGCATGTAATTTCTGGCTTCAGAGAGGCCAGGAAATCTTAAGTAATTTTGTATTGGTTGAAGATACACTTGCCAGACATCAGCATACCATTTGTGATCTCCTGAACTCTGTGTAGACCAGGGTGATCTTGATCTTACAGAGATCCGCCTGCCCCTGCCTCCTAAGTGCTGGGATTAAAGGAGTGCACCACCATGCCCAACTGGAAGCCAATCCTTGTTACTTTACACGTGCTTGTTCTTTGTGTCCCTTCCCTGGGCTAACAGGTCTAGCTGTATGGCAGTGCGTTGTCCCTCCTCTTCTTATTCTCCTTTCGTGAGTGGGGGCATTTTTCCTCCTTCTCCTTCCTTTTCTTCCTTCCTCCTGTCTTAACCTGTCACAGGTCTTCCACTGCCTCCTACATCTTTGTGGTTCTCATGCCCATTTTGCCCCAGAGTAAGAATATGGAGGGACACGTACTGATGGGCTGGGTGGAAGCAAAGGTTCTGTAATAGCATGGGAAGGATACAACGATTGTGGCTCTTTTCTCCTGATGTTGCTGGGTGTAATGTCTTCCTCTTTATTTCTTCATGCCTTAGTCTCTCCTATGTTTGTTGTTCTTGCTCTTGTCATCTCTTTGTATGTGTTGCATAGCTTTGAGACATGCATATTTGGAGGTCAGAAGAGGATGTTGGCATCTTCCTCTATTATTCTTTGCTTTATTTCCTTGAGACAAGGTCTGTCACTGAACCAGACGCTTGCTATTTTGGCTAAGCTGGTAAGTAGTCTCTGTCTACCAGTGCTGAGATTATAGGTACACATAGTCACACCAAGCTTTTTATATTGGTTCTGGGGATTCACATTCACGTCCTCATATTTGCACAATAAGTGCTCTTATCTACTGAGGTGTCTCCCCAGCCCAGTCCCTCTTTCTTGACTGATGTAAGCCATGGTCCATGGTTTTTATGTGAAGTAAACTTATTCCTTTGATGTAAAATGTTGTGGATTGACTTGGAAGATTTTTGCTTTAATTTTGAGATAAGGCCTATCTTTGTTTTTGCCCTTCTCTTCCCTTTCCTTCCCTTCCCTGACCCCAGCCCTAGCCCTAGCCATAAAAAATCCTTTCTCATTTAAAAATATTGCCTTTTCTGTTTAACTTTGTAACAAATGTCTATAATTTTTAAATTGTTTTTAATATATATGTATGCATGATTCATCAAATCCAACTCTAAACCCCAAATTTAAAAGTTGATCTGGGAATCTGGGGTCCTGTTTGGGGACATAGTCTCATCATGTAGTCCAGGCTGGTTTTGAAATCATCATGTTCCTGAACTTGTGATCCTTCTGCCTCTACCTCCTGAGTGACAGAACAAGAATAAGGGTGAAGTGATGGCTTAACAGTTCAGACCATTGACTGCTCTTGCAGAGGACCTGGACTTGGTTCCTAGCATCTACATGGTAGCTAATAATATCTGTAACTCCAATTCCAGGGGATCCAACCCCCTCTTCTGGCCTCTATGGACATTGTATGCATAGGTGCATTTACAAAACACTCATACATATAAAATAAATAAATTAAAAATTAAAAAAATAAGCATAAGCAAAATATATGTAGTCTTGGAGACATTTCTATTTTCTCTTACCTACAAGTTTAAATTACCTCATTTAAGTATTGTGAACTTAAAGGAGTTTGGAGTAAATGAGTTCCATTTCCAGCATCCAAGCTGAAAATGTCCTCTACTGGCCTCTGAGGGTTCCTGCAAACACATTGTATACACTAACACAGATGCACACATTTATACCTTAAAAAAAAAAAAAAAAAAAAAAAGGAAATGAACTGAAGAGATGGCCTAGCAGTTAAGAGCACTGATTGCTCTTCCAGAGGACCTGGGTTCCCTCTCATGTCCTAGCACCTCGCATCAGTAACTCCAACTCTAGGAGATGTGACACCCATTTCTGACCTTCATGGACATTGCATGACATGGGTGCACTTTATATATTTTAGGCAACGCATTCATACATATACAATAAAAATAAAATAAATTAAAAAATGGAAACATAAGCACACTTGTAAATAGTATTTACATATACACACCATACACCAAAATAGGTCAAAATCCCAAAGATTTTGTAGCTTTCACTTAGATTTGTCATTTGTCTGTGTTTGGTTTCTTTTCTTTAAAAAATAAGAAATTACTTTTATTTATAGATGTGTGTGTGTGTGTGTGTGTGGGAATGTAGTGTGATGTGTGTGCCGGTGCCCACATTGGCTATAAAAGGGTGTTAGATACCCTGGAGCTGGAATTACAGGCAGGTGAGCTGTCCAGTGTAGCTACTGGGAACTGAACTCAGGTCCTCTGGAAGAGCAGAAAGCACTCTTAATTGTTGATCCATCTCTCTGCCTCCTTTTTTGCTGACTGTGTTTGTCCATCACTACAGTTTGTTATACATTGTGCTGTTGGTGGCTATATTAATTTTTTCTAGTTTGAAGATAGTACACATAATATTGTTATGAGTATTCCTGTGCATGATGCACATATGGATTCATTTCTGTTGGGTATATGGCTTGGCATTACTGGTTATAGGGTGGGTATAATAAGAATAACCAAAGTATGTTTACACACCTGCCAGTAGTGCTAGAAAATTCTAGAAGTTTCTCCTTCTCTGCCTCTGTCCATGTTTTCTTCTAGTGTGTCTGCAGCGTGGCACTCAGTGTGATCTTGCTGAATCAAATCATTTGTTCTGTGATGTAAGCCCTCCAGTGGCTTTCCATTGGATCCAGAGTGAAATGCAGGCTTTATATGGTCTGTCCTAACTACCAACCTGACACCCTTCTCACTCTCTCTCCTGCACTCTCATGGCTTCCTTTTATCCCTTAGATTCTGTTCCTTTCTGTTCTCAGAGACATTATTCATGCTGTTTTGTCTTAGAGGCTATAGAACAAACAAAAATCAAGGTGGTGCTGACTGCAGAGCCTAATCTCTATTGGCTAGCTTTCATAGCACTAGCACTGAAAGGTTCTGTGCTTGCTACCAGAAGAACAAAATAATCATCAACCTCACCCAGCTATGAATTGTACAAGCTACAACTACAACTGGCCTGGCAAGATGCGCTCTGGTGCAGTAGTGGCACAGATATGGAAGAATTCAAATCTTCCTAATTGTTTTTTGGGGGTGTTTGTTTTTGTTTTTGTTTTTTTCTTTTTGTTTTTTTTTTTTTTTTTGAGATAGGGTCTCTCTGTAGCCTTGAGGTGGCCTGGAGCATTTACTGGGCTGCCTTACTCTCACATGGATCCATGATCTCCTCTCCTGAGTACTGGGATTAATGCATGTGCCACTATGTTTATTTTTTAAAAACAGATTTTATTTTATTATGATTATTTAAAAAATTATGTGTGTGTGTGTGTGTTTGTGTGCCAGTGTAGTGCCCATGGATCCTCTGGAGCTGGAGTTATAGGCAGTTGCTAAGCACTTGATGTGGGTGGTGAGAATTGAACTCTGGTTCTCTGGAAGAACAGAATGGGTTCTTAACTGCGGGGCCATCTCTCTAGCCCCTTAAGATTCATTTTTTAAATAATACGTATGTATGTATGTGTATGTGCCTGTGAGTACAGTGCCTGTGGAGGCCAGAGGAGAGTGTTGGATCTCCTGGAGCTGTAGTTATAGATCCTTTGTGAACTGTCTGACATGGGGGCCGGATACTGAACTGGGGTCTTCTGCAAGAGTATTATGTGGTCTTAACCGCTGAGCCATCTCTCCAGCCTCAAGGGAGGCTCTTGATTTTTGCTGGTTGCTTTCTTTTAATTTTAAGGTTCTCCGATGTCACCTTCTCAGAGATGCCGTTCTTGAACATTATTGTTTTGAAGCAGCTTTTCCTGCCTGACTCTCATGCTTATTAACCATCTATTCCCTGATTTTTAAGAGCACTTTCTGGTGTCTGAAATAATTTTTGATTATGTCCATACTTATTACCTGTCTTACTCTGAAAGCTCTTTTGTGGACAGGGAAATAGGTCTGTTTTGTTTACATTTGCATTTCTAGTATCTAATGTAGTTCTTAGATTGCTGTAAGAACTATAAATATTTACCAGTGGATCAACTTGTTCTGGGGATGTTAATGGCAACTTTAGAATCCCAGTCATTCAGCCCTCAGTTAGAGAGGAAAGAAACTTTCTCACTAAGTTTTGGCCACAAATATCACAAGGATATGTTTAACTATATATCCTAATTCACTCTAGAGACTGAGTCAGAGTCTCTAATGGGCAACTTACAAGTGAGCATTATAATTGGAGCTGGGGAGGAATCATCTCCACAGAGAAAGGGGGAAAGCTGCTCTTTGGGATGGGTCTATGTTTGCCTTCTTGCTCTGCCTTCTTGCTCTGCCTCCCAGGGTTTGCAGTGGCACAGGTCTGTGCAGTTTCTGCCCAGTTCCTTCATCACATTCGTTTTGGAGGCCTCTGCTCTGGAGGCTTCACAGCATATCCCTGTGGTACCGTCTGGTCACCTTGTCTTCTTTTGATGGCCTTTTCTTTTAGATCACCTCCGCCAGCTCTCAGACTCTCAAAGGACAAACCGTCTGCAGGACCACTCTGAAGGACTCGTCAGCTTGACTTGAGGGGGTGGCCTGAGAGTGTACTTGGGCAGTCCTTTCTCTTAAGAAGAAGATAGGACTCATCACTAATGAAAGCAGTAGCAATGCTTTGGGGACAAGGCACAAGTGGTGAAGTGCCTTTGCACCAAATGAACACATTTCTTTGATGCTATGTGAACAGCTTTACAACAATACGTTTTCTTTTTATTTATTTATTATTTTTACTTTATGTGTATGAGTGTATTGCCTGCATGTGTGTAAGTGCATCCGTGTTATGCACTGCCCACAGAGGTCAGAAGAGGGTGTTGGATCCCCTGGAACTAGACTTACAGATGGTTGTTAGCCATCATGTAGGTGTTGGGAATTGAACCTGGGTCCTCTGTAAGATCAGTTAGTACTCTTAATCGCTGAGCCATCTCTCCAACCTCAACAATACGTTTTCATAAACTAATGGCCCCTTTGTCTCTGCTTTTCCTCTGTTTTGAGTCGTGGTCTATGTAACCTTGTCTGGCTTGGAACTTGCTTTGTAGACCAGGCCAGCTTTGACACACAGAGACGTCTTCCTGCCTCCCTCCTGTTGCTGGAATTAAAGGTGTGTGCCACCACACCCCACTGATTTTCCTTCATATTGTCTTGGCTTGTCTGTGGAATTTTCAAGTCTCTTATAAGTATATGCTACCACAGTTTTTGCTGGGTTTGCTGCCAACATCTAGTTTAGTCCTTTGAACCCTAGGTAGTAGAGACTAAGGAAGGGAATTGCATCTTTTCAAATTATTCTTTCCTTTTAGGTATAAGAGCACTTGGAGTTTTAGAAAATGTCTGTATTAGTTACTTTATCTATTGCTATGATAAAACAGTGTGACCAAGGAAACTTACAAAAGGGAGAGTTTATTTGAACCTTCGGTTTCAGAGGAATTAGAGTCTGCCATGGTGGCAAGGCGAGAGGTAATTGGGACAGAAAGCAGAGGCTTACATCTTCAAGTGGACACAAGAAGCAGAGAGTGACTGGAGATCAGTAAGGCTTAAGAACTCTCTAATCCCCCCTCCCCCCGCCCCCCACGACATGCTTCCTTCAACATGGCCATACCCTCTAAGACCTCCCAAAACAACGCCACCAACTGGGGACAAAATGTCCAAATACTTGGAACCTACGGGGCACATTCTCCTTCAAACCACCATAGTGTTGTTGCTCATCAATGGCTTCGGAGCAGTGGTTCTTGGCTAACTCTGTACTATGGTTATTTTGTCATGAGGGTATCTTGAAGGAAAAAAACAAACAAGAAAACCAAAACTCAAGATGGACCTAAGACTTTGGTTCAAGTCCCCATTTCATTGTTTTAACATTATGTGAAGACTGTGGGTGTAACCCAGTGTTATGTATGGGGATGGGGGTATGTGGATCATAATGTTTGTAAGTCAGTCTCTCTCTCTCTCTGATTTATATACTCCTAGGGATTTAAATCTAAAGGTTCATGAGTGCTAGACAAGAGCTCTGTCCCCTGAGCTGTATCCATTGCCCCATTATAAGCTCAACAGGTGGAAATGCTCCTTGAAAGATTTGCTTTTGAAACAGACTGCTGAGTTGTTAATTGTGTCTCTGACTGTGATCTGCTTCAGACACTCGGCTGACCAGCATGACAGCCCTTGGGAGCCTTAGGTGAGAACTTCCTCAGTGCTGGTTCAACCCAGGACTGTTGGTTCTAAATTCAGTGCCTATCCTCTCCTGAAGAGAATGTTTGTTATTGATCTTTGCCAGTTTTTATTCAAAAGACATTTACAGGAAGGTTGGCATTTAAAATAAACAAATTATCCAAGCATTACTATAGTTATTAGAAGGAAAATGATGGGAAGATACAAGATGAAAATCATAATCTGCAAGGGATTTTAGATCACAAGTGCCTGTACTCTTGGTCACATGTGGTGCCGGACCAGCTTTCTTACCTGCCATCATTGTTCTCCCTGATTTATACCTTAGCCATCGAAGAGACTCAGTCTTTTCTGCAAAGAAGATTAGTTTTACTAGGAAACAGTAACAACTGCAAAGTCTTCACCCTAATTTTTCACACCCAAACCTTTAAATGATTCAACTACAAACAACTATGAAGGACTTCAAGATGACCCACTGATACTTCAAGTCTAAGAGGCAACTGACATATTTTTAAATGGTGACGTTGACCTTATAGTTTCTGTGTAGTTAGTTTCTCACCAATGTGCAGCCATGGCTCATGTATGTAATCCCAGCATTTTGAAGACTGAGGCAAGAGGATTGTTAGAAGTTGTAGATTAGAGTAAGACTCTGTCTCAATAAAACAGTAACAAAAAAAGGAAGTGGTAAATATTTGAATTGATCCAAACATTGCATAATAAATGCATGTATTGACCATTACATGGTCACCCACTAATATATTCAGCTTTTATATATGTCAATCAAAAGATAAAATGAATTTTTAAAAAGTTGAACAAAAATTAGAATAATAACCTATAATCACCTGTCCTCTTTTTCTCTGCTATTTCACTTTTCGAAAGACCAACCTTGTTTTTTTTTTCCTGTTTTCCTTTTGCCTCCCTCCAATCATGGAATGTGACTGAAATACTGACAAATGGTGCAATATGGGTGAAGGACAAAACTGTCACAAGTGAAAAAGTCAAGCAGAAAGGCCCCTTCGTTCTAGTTTGTAGAGCTAGGGTCTCAAAGCTGATGTCAAACTTGCTATGTAGCCCAGCCAGGCTTCAGTATAGACGAACCAGTACACAGTCTCTAAAGAACAGCAAAATCACCCAGGGCATTGTGTCTCAGCCCGTGGTAGCAGGGCTTCCGGCTCACAGGGTTACATGGAACACACTGTCTGCTTTGGATATTTTGCGTTTAATTTTAAATGATAAATCACAGAACACATGTGCTCTGGAAACCTCTCTTCTGTCACCACGCTCTGCGGCCTTCCGCTCACATCCCGAGCTCCGCCGGAAGTCACGGGGTTTCTTTTCCTAGACAATTCGCGTGCCAAGCCGAGCTACAACTACATGCTTCCCAGCCGCTGACCGCAAACGGTAGCTCACTGTCCACGGAGCTCGGCTCCTTGCTAAGACTGGAACTCCGTCTCCAAACAGCCCCACTTTCAGGCTTGAATGAGGTAGCCGCTCCGCTGTTAACTTCAGGTGTGATGCACAGAACGGCCGCTAGAGGGAGAAAGAGACACGATCACCGCAAGGGACCATCCAGGTTCACTCAGCCTCTGCTCCCCAGCTCCCCGCTGTCACTACAGCTATGGGATTTTCCTTCCCACAGTGCTCGGGCAGCCAAGGAAAAAGTTCGTCTAACTGCCTGACGGCTACCATAGGGAACTCGGCCCTGTGTGGAAAAGGAAGAAAGGAGAGAGGTTCCAGACACAGGAAGATCATTAAATAATTTCTCACGGGCGTGGTAAAACATAACGTGATAATAACCCTACTTGTGACCGGCACTGACCGTACACTAGAGTCCCTGGGAAACTGATACCTTTAACTGGAAGAAGCGTGCAAGAAACTACCTACGAGTAGTTTGGCAGAACACAGGAAATAAGAACCCTATCGACTTGCTGGTTCTATAATAACAATCTTTGCATATTGCCAATTTCATTCAAATCATCAGAGATGAATGAATTGAAAAAACGGAACCTTGCATAAATGGAAATTTGGCCAACAATTTCACTCACGTTCTGTATTATTGAAACAAACCCTAGCAGATGGGTGGAACCGGGCAGTGTGTCCTTGGGGGGGGGGGGATGTCTTTCTTCCCTGGCTGCTTCCTGTCTCTGCTGGATTCCTGTATGCCTGAGCACCGAATGGAAGGAGTGTGGAGCACAGGCAGATATACTGTATGACCAGAAAAGAAGGGAAACGATTCGATCGACTTGTGTTTAACTCAATGCGTGACTTCAAAGGAATGATTAAGTACGTTAGGATCACAGAAAGAAAACGAAAACCCTGGACCCTGTTTTAAAGTAACAAACTAAATTAATAAAAATTTTTAAAAATGCCTTAAGAGTATGTTTTTCACGGTACGTTTATACTCAATTCCACAAAAGAGAATTTTCAGATGGGTACATGCAGGACAGCCAAGGAACCATTTGACCACAGCAAGGTTGCTTGTAATACTTTTGTTTTTTTCACGAACTTACTGAATTCCTTTTATTTTCTATGTAAGAGCATATCTATTGCCTGCAGTCAAATAAGTGCACGCGTGTCGGGCAATGGCCCCAAAGGTCAGAAACGGGCTATGACTATCTTGGAGCTGGGGTCGAACCAGGGTCTTCAGCCTAGGCGGACAGCTAGCCATCTCTCCAATCCAGAGCGTCTGGGAATGACAATAGAGTGCTCAAATGCACTAAACACGACTTCACCCAGAGGGCGCCAGGACTTGCTCTGCACCCCCTCAGGACAAGTGCGTCAAGATCTGGGTGCCAGGGGAGGTCGCCCAAACACAACTTTTCTGTTCTGTGTACGTCTCTTGATCTGGGACCTCTTTGAAGTGACGCACAGAGCTTGTGCCAGGACAGAGCAGTCTGATACTTTTAAACCTCGTGAGACAGCATGAATTAGAAATCGCCACGGGTTGGTTCTCTGTCACACAGCGGTATATTGGAAGTTCATTTTCGGAGCAGACACAGTGTTTCATTCTACCAATAGCATGTCAGAAAACGCAGAAGGGAACGAGAGCAAACCAGATTTGAGCATCATCAGCATAGACGAATCAGTACAGAGTCTCTAAAGAACAGCAAAATCACGCAAGGCGTTGTGGCCCAGGCCGTGGTAGCAGGGCTTCCGGCTCACAGGGTTACATGGAACACACTGTCTGCTTTGGATATTTTGCGTTTAATTTTAAATGATAAATCACAGAATATATGTGCTCTGGAAACCTCTCTTCTGTCACCACGCCTTCCGCTCATACCCCGAACTCCGTCGGAAGTCACGGGGTTTCTTTTCCTAGACAATTCTCCTGCCAGGCGGAGGTGCAACTACCTGCTTCGCTGCCTGTGACCACAAACGACAGCTCACTGTCCACAGAGCTCGGCTCCTTGCTAAGACTGAGACTCCGTCGCCAAACAGCTCTACTTTCAGGCTGGAATGAGGTAGCCACTCCGCTGTTAACTTCAGGTGTGATGCACAGATCGGCGGCTAGAGGGAGAAAGAGACTCATGCTGAGAGGAAGGGACCTTCCAGGTTCATTCAGCCTCCTGTCCCCAGCTCCCGGCTGTCACTACAGCTTTGGGATTTTGCTTCCCAGAGGGCTCGGGCAGACTAGGAAAAAGTTCGTCTACCTGCCTGACAGCTACCATAAACCTAACCCTAACCCAAACGCTAACCCTAACGCTAACCCTATCCCTAACCCTAACCCTAACCCTAAATCTAAACCAAACCCAAACCCAAACCCTAACACTAACCGTAACCCTAACCCTAACCCAAAACCTAACCCTACACCTAACCCTAAAAATAACCCTAACCGTAACCCAAACCCTAACCCTAACCCTAACCCTAATCCTAACCCTAAACCTAACAAAAACCAAACACGAACCCTAGCCCTAACTCTAACCAAAACCCAAAACCTAAACATAACCATAAACCTAACCCTAACCCAAACCCTAACCCTAATGCTAACCCTATCTCTACACCAAACCCTAACCCTAACCCTAACCCTAACCCAAACCCTAACCCTAACCCTAAAACTAACCCAAACCCTAACCATAATCCTACCCCAAATTCTAACACTAACCCTAACCCTAACCCTAACTCAAACCCTAACCCTAAGCCTAACCCTAACCCTAGCCCTAACCCAAATTCCTAAACCTAAACCTAAACCTAACCCTAACCCAAACCCTAACCCTAACCCTTATCCTAATCCTAACCCTAACCCTCTACCTAACCCCAAACCAAAAGCTAACCCTAAATCTAACACTAACCCTAGCACTAACCAAAACCCTAACCCTAACCCTAACCCTAAACCTAACCCCAACCCTGATCCGAACCCTCACCCTGACCTTGACACTAACACTAACCCTAACCCTAACCTTAACCCAAACCCTACCCAAACTCTAATCCTAATCCTAACCCAAACCAAACCTTAACGCTAACCGTAACCCTAACCCTAAACCAACACCTTACCCTAACCCTAACCTTAACCGAAACACTAACCCTAATCCTAACCCTAATCCTAACCCTAACCCAAACGCAAACCTAACCCTAACCCTAACCCTAAACCTAAAACTAAACCTAACCCAAACCCAAACCCTAACCCTAACCCTAAGCCTAACCCTAACCCAAACAATAACTCTAAAACTAGTTCTAACTCTAACCCAAACCCTAATCCTAAACGTAACCAAAACCCAAAACCAAACCCTAACACTAGCCCTAACCCTAACCCTAACCCAAACCCTAACACTAACTCTAACCCTAACCCCAACCCTAACCCTAACCCTAACCCTAACCGTAAGCCAAACCAAACCCTAACCCTAACCCTAACCCAAACCCAAACACTTACCCTAACCCTAACCCAAACCCAAACCCTAAACCAAACCCTGACACTAACCCAAACCCAAACCCTAATCCTCACCCTAAACCTAACCCTAAGCCTAAGCAAAACTAAAACCCTACTCCTAACACTAACCCTAACCGTAACCCTAACCCTAAACCTAACCCTATCCAAAACCCAAACCCAAACCCAAACGCTAAACCTAACCCTAACCCTAACCCCAACCCTTACCCAAACCCTAACCTTAACCCCAACCGAAACCCAAACCAATACCCTAACCCTAAACCTAACCCAAACCCTAATCCTAACCCTAATCCTAACCCTAACGCTAACCCAAACCCTGACTCTGACACTGACCCTGACACTAACACTATCCCTAAGCAAAACCCTAACCCTAAACCTAACCCAAACCCAAACCCTAACCCTAATCCTAACCCTAACCGTAACCCAAACCCTGACCCTGACCCTGACATTAACACTAACCCTAAACTTCTCCCCCACCCCAACCCTAACCCAAACCCTAACACTAACCCTAACCCTAACCCTATCCCTAACCCAAAGCCTAACCCTAATAGTAACCCTAACCCTAAACCAAACCCTTACCCTAACCGTAACCTTAACCCAATCACTAACCCTAACCCTAACCCCAACCCTAACCCAAACCAACCCCAAACCCTAACCCTAACCCTAACGGAAACCCTAACCCTAAACCTAACCCTAACCCAAATTTTAACACTAACCTTCACGCTAACCCTAACCATAACCCCTACCCCTAACCCCGAACCCTAACCCAAATCATAACCCTAAACCTAACCCTAACACAAACCCTAACCCTAACCCTAACCCTATCCAAACACTAAACCTAACCCTAACCCAAACCAAAACCTAATCCTAACCCTAACCCTAACCCTAACCCAAACCAAATCCTTACCCTAACCCTAACCCAAACCCAAATCCTAACCCTAACCCTACCCCTAAACCTAACCCTAACCCAAACCCAAACCGTAAACCTAACCCTAATCCAAAACCTAACCCTAATCCTAACACTAACCCTAAACCTAACGCTAACCCTAAACCTAACATTAACCCTAACCCTAACCCTAACCCTAACCCTAACCAAACTCTAACCCAAACCCTAACCCTAACCCTAACCCTAATCTTAACCCAAACCAAACCCTAACCCTAACCCAAACCCCAATGCTAACCCTAACCCTACCCCTAACCTTAACCATAACCCAAACCCAAACCCTAACCCTAAACCTAACCCAAACCGTAACTCTAACCCTAAACCTAGCCCTAAACCGAACGCTAAACCTAAACTTAACGCTAACCCTAACCCAATCCCTAAACTTAACCCTAACCATATCCCAAACCCAAACCCTAACCATAACCCAAACTCTAATCCAAAACCTAACCCTAACCCTAACCCTAACCCTAACCCTAACCCAAACCCAAACCCAAACGCTAAACCTAACCCTAACCCTAACCGTAACCCTTACCCAAACCCTAACCCTAACGCCAACCGAAACCCAAACTAATACCCTAAACTTAAACATAACCCAAACCCTAACCCTAACCCTAATCCTAACCCTAACCCAAACCCTAACCCTAATCCTAACACTAACCCAAACCCAATCCAAACAGTAACGCTAAACCAAACCCTGACCCTAACCCTGACCCTGACACTAACACTATCCCTAACCAAAACCCTAACCGTAATCCTAACCCAAACCGAAACCCAAACCCTAACCCTAATCCTAACCCTAACCGTAACCCAAACCCTGACGCTGACCCTGACATTAACACTAACCCTAAACTTATCCCTCACCCAAACCCTAACCCAAAACCTAAACCTAACCCTAACCCTAACCCAAACCCTATCCCTAATACTAACCCTAACCCTAAACCAAACCCATACCCTAACCGTAACCTTAACCCAATCACTAACCCTAACCCTAACCCCAATCCTAACCCAAACCAAACCGAAACCCTAACCCTAACCCTAACCCTAACCATAAACCCTACCCCTAACCCCGAACTCTAACCCTAACCCTAACCCTAATTCAAACCCTAACCCTAACCCTACCCCTAACCCAAACCCTAACCCTAACGCTAACCCTAAACCTAACCCAAACCCTAACCCTAACCCTCACCCTAACCCTAACCCCTAAAGCCTAACTCTAACCCTAACGCTAACCCTAACACTAACTCTCACGCTATCCCTAACCCTAACCCTAGTCCTAACCCAAACCATAACCCTAAACCTAACCCTAACACAAACCCTGACGCTAACCTTAACCCTAACCCAAACACTAAACCTAACCCTAACCCAAACCCAATCCTAATCCTAACCCTAACCCTAACCCTAACCCTAACCCTAACCCTAAACTTAAACCAAACCCTAACCCTAACACTAACCCTAACCCTAACCCAAACCCTACCCCTAACCCTAACCCTAACCCTAACCCTAACCGTAACCGAAACCCTAACCCTAACCCTAACCCTAACACAAATCCTAACTCTAACCCTCACCGTAAACCTAATCCTAACCCAAACCCTAACCCTAACCTTAAATCTATCCCTAAACCTAAACCAAACGCAAAGCCTAACCCTAACACTAACACTAACCCTAACCCTAACCCAAACCCCAACCCTACCCCTAACCCTAACCCTAACCGTAACCCAAACCCTAACCCAAACCCTAACCCTAACCCTATCCCTAACCCAAACCCTAATCCTAAATCTAACCCAAACCTTAACCCAAACCCTAACCCAAACGCTAAGCCTAACACTAACAAAAACCAAACCCTAACCCGAACCCTAAACCAAACCCTAACCCTACTCTTAACCCTAACACTAACCCTAACCGTAACCCAAACACTAACCCTAAACCTAAGCCTAACGCAAAACCTCACCCTAACCCTAACCCTATCCATAACCGTATCCCTAAACCAAACACTAACCCTACCCCTAACCCTAACCCAACCCCTATTCCTAAACCTAACCCAAAACTTAACCCTAACCCTAACCCGAACGCTCACCCTAACAATAACCCTAACCCCTGACCCCAAACCCTAACTCTAACCGTAACCCTAACCCAAACCCAAACCCAAACCCTAACCCAAACCCAAACACTAACACTAACCCTAATCCTAACCCTAACCAAAACACTAACCCTAATCCTAACACTAACCCAAACCCAATCCAACCCCTAACGCTAACCTAAACCCTGACCATGACCCTGACTCTGACACTAACCCTAACCCTAAACCTAACCCTAACCCTAACACTAGCGCTAGCCCTAGCCCTAACCCTAACTCTACCACTAACCCTAAACCTAACCCAAACCCAAACCAAAACCCTAACACTAACCCTAACCCTAACCCTAACCCAAACCAAACCCTAACACTAACCCTAACCGTAACCCTAACCAAACCTTAAACCTAACCCTAACCCAAACCTAAACCCTAACCCTAACCCTAACCCTAACCCTAAACCTAACCCTAACAGTAAACCTAACACTAACCCTAGCCCTAACCCAAACCCTAACCAAAACCCTAACACTAACCCACACCCTAACCCTAAACCTAACCCTAACCCTATCCCTAACCTAAACCCTAACCCTAATTCTAAACCAAACCCTAAACCTAACCCTAACCATAACCCTAACCCTAACCCTAACCCAAACCCTAATCTTAACACTAACCCTAACCCTAACCCTAACCTTAACCCTAACCCTAATCCAAACCTTAAACCTAACCCTAACCCTAACCCTAACCCAAAACCTAATCCTAACCCTAACCCTAACTCTAACCCTAAATCAAACGCTAACCCTAGCCCTAACCCTAACCCTAAACTTAACCCTAAACCTAACCCCTAACCCTAACACTAACTCTAACCCTAACCCAAACACTAACCCTAACTCTAACCCTAACCCTAACCCTAACCCTAATCTAAACCCTAACCCTAACCCTAAACCAAACTCTAACCCTAACCCAAACCGTAACCCTATCCCTAACCCTAACCCTAACCCAAATCCTAACACTAACCCTAACCCTAATTCGAAACCTAAACCTAATCCAAACCCAAATCCTAACCCTAACCCTAAACCTAACCCTAACCCTAACCCAAACCCTGACTCTGAACCTAACACTAAAACTAACCCTAACCCTAACCCTAACACAAACCTTAACCCAAACACTAACCCTAACCCAAACCAAACCCTAACCCTAACATTAACCCTAACCCTAAACCATACCCTTACCCTAACCCTAACCTTAACCCAAACACTAAGCCTAACCCTAAACCTAACCCTAACCCAAACCAAACCCAAACACTAACCCTAACCCTAACTCTAAACCGAATCCTAAGCCAAACCCTGACCCTGACCCTGACTCTAACACTAACCATAAGCCTAACCCTAACCCAAACCAAATCCTAACCCTAACCCTAACCCAAACCCAAATCCTAACCCAAACTCTAACCTTAACCCTAACCCTAACCCTAACCCGAACGCAAACCCAAACCCTAACCCTAAACATAACCCTAACCCAAACCCAAACCCTAACATTAACCCTAACCCAAACCCAAATGCTAACCCAAACCCTAACCCTAAACCTTAGAAAAACCCAAACACTAGCCCTAACCCTAAACCTAACCCAAACCCAAAGCCTAACCCTAACCCTAAGCCTAAACCTAAACCAAACACGAAGCCTAAACGTAACCCTAAACCTAACCCTAACACAAACCCTAACCCTAACCCTAACCCTAACCCTAACCCTAACCCACACCATAACCCTAACCCTAACACAAACCCAAACCCAAAACCTAACCCACACCATAACCCTAACCATAACACAAACGCAAACCAAAACCCTAATCCTAACCATAACCCTAACCCTAAGCCAAACCCTAATCTTAACAGTAACCGTAACCCTTACTCTAACCTTAAGCCTAATCCTAAACCAAATCTTAAACCTAACCTTAACACTAACCCTAACAAAAAGCTTAATCCTAACCCTAACCAAAAATCAAACGCTAACCCTATCCCTCACCCTAACGCTAAACCTAACCCTAACCCTAACCCCCAACTCTAACACTAACTCTAA